>OX621256.1:24712700-26080950 GCA_951640165.1 Pseudoips prasinana
ACGCTACGGATAGACCAACGAGGCAGTACTACAACACTTGGCTTTCATGCCAACAAATACTAACGTATTTCAACTGCGTTTAATCAGTCTGTATGCTCAGTGTCATAGACTTCTATGGCTTTCAAGATTAAAATACATGCATAGCTAGAACTAGCTAGCTACGTAGAAACGCATACTACAACACCTATACAAATAAATAAAATTGGAGTGTCTGTTTGTAATATTGGAATAACCGTTTATTACTACATAAATATGAATATATATACGGTATATACACCAAAATAATATTTTTTACAATTTTTGTCTGTCTGTCTGTCTGTCTGTTTGTTCCGGCTAATCTCTGTAATGGCTGGACCGATTTTGACGGGACCTTTATTGGCAGGTAGCTGATGTAATAAGGAGTAACTTAGGCTACTTTTATTTTTTAAAACGTTTTTTTTTTTACTAAAAAACTAATTAACACGCGGACGAAGTCGCGGGCACAGCTATAAGATTCAACCAATCCTTATGCTTTGCTCTTATAAAATTGTAAATTACAGTAGCTAGCTAGCACTGCAACATAGACTCATGCCTCTCAACAGCGTTTAATCAACCCTCATGCTGGCATATCCCCCCATTCTTTAGGGAGGCTTTTGTCAAACAGTTGAACAGCTGATATGATGATGAGGCGCCCTGACGTGTGTTTTACAGTTAAGTTTATCGTTTTATTTTGCAAGATGGCCTGAGTTCTCTTTCACTTCTTTTGTTGCGGTAAAGCCGTGAGTCTTAACATTCCTAGAATATTGTTGGTATATATATTGTTAGATATACGTCTGCTCTGGCAACACACTATGCCGGGAAAATCTATGGTAGAGGCATGATATTTGGCTGGAGAGGAATGTTTTTTGGTTGCCATGGCAACAGTCGAGACGTGAGCCATTTTTCGGTTAACTTTATTCTGTTTTTCTGTTAATCTTTTCCTATGTTTACTCGTGAATTATTTGTTGTCCGTTTGTGATTAGTGATTACATTCATTGTTCTCTGATTGGTTTACTGATTGTAATAATAATATTAGAGGTAAATACAGTTAGGCCATCTCGTGTAGTGTTTTTCTTTTTGTTATTTCAATTTCACTTTTAGTTCCCAAAATCAATCGTGGGATAAAGAACTTCAAGCTCACAGGTAACAAATGATTCACGAATAATTCTCTTAGTAGTTTGTTACTTTGCACTTTGTGTATACCAAAGTTTACTACAATAAGGAGTCTGATAACTTAGAGCTAAATAATGCCTAGAAGTACGTCACGTGGACGTTCTCGGCATCGTCAAAATGGCTCGCGTATTCGAGACGCTTCCCGTTCCCGTGACAAACGTTTACGTGACCGTTACCGCAAGAGATCGCGTTCTCATGTACGAATTTCTCGTGCGAGTAGCAACAATGGTGCGTTGTCCAATAGGTCTCGCCGTTCTCGTAGTGATTCATATCGGTCGCGGTCGTATCGATCACGTAGTGCAATGCGTCGTTCGGAACGAAGTCCACATAGATCGCGCCGCTCACATCGCTCTCGCAGTTCGTCGCGAACCTGCGACTATCCTCGTAAGGTATCTCGTCACGGTGTTTTAGACAAACGTAGATATGACTCAAATCGATATACCCCTCCACCGCGTTAGCAAACTCCGCCACCGGGTGCGATAAAAAGTAATCTTTTTACTGGACACGGTGAGCTCGAGAAATCTACACTCGAAGAGCATGGTCGTGTTACGAACTCAGGGTTACGTAGCTCTGAGACTTCAACTCTCGTTCAAGCAATTATCGATGCCGTAAAGGCAGTTCAGCCGGTGCGTACAAATAATTACTTCATCTCAAATTTTGATCCTACTATTAATAATATCGAGACATGGTGCGGGGAGGTAGACCGCGCTAAAGATATAAATGGATGGTCCGACCACGAGTGCTTGTCCCGCGTGGCAAACTGTTTAAAGGGCGATGCAAAGGTATGGATAGGTGAATGGGTCACAGACGATAGGACTTGGTCAAACTTTAAAAGAGAGTTCAAATCACTTTGTCCGGTAAAACTTGACTACGCTAACATACTCTACGATGCTATGAACAATAACTCGGACAAATATACTACTTATGCCGAATATGCCCGACGTACTTTACTTCGTTTGCGTATTGTGCAAGGTCTAAGCGATGAGTTACGCACACTTATCACCATAAGAGGAATTGTAAACCCTCAAGTACGTGCGGCTGCCGCGAATGCCAATCTGAATCCGGAAAACCTCGTGTCATTTTTATCCATCTACACAAAACCAAACCATACAATACAATACAATACTCTTTATTGTACACCAATTAAATAACAAAATAGAACATGAATAGTAGTATGATAATGTACAAAGGGCGGTCTTATCGCTAGCTGCGATTTCTTACAGACAACCTTAGGATGGACAAGAGTTGTATGAAATGAAAACGGGTAAAAGGTGTAGCAAGTTCAGTAAAAGGACAAAGATTAAAAGAAACAGAAAAAGTAGGTATCAAGTATTAAGTAGGAGTACACCTACACTTTGTAGGTGAATATATAATTATCTAAAATACTATGTATACATAATTTATATGTAAGGCATGCAATATATATCTACTAAATAAAATAAATAGATACAATAAATAATATTATATTTATATATATACATATAAATACATATATTTTATGAATGAGAGGATTTGTGGAATGTTCCGCTGCTAATTAAGGTTTTGTTCTGCAAGATAATGATCTTTTACCATTTTTTTAAAAACGTGTATGGACTGGGCGCGTCTAATCGTTATTGGTAAGGCATTCCACAAACGTACAGCTTGGACAGTGAAAGAGTTAGTGTAAAAGTTTGTGGAATGGGCAGGAGTTTTTAGTCGCATGTTCTCCGATGACCTCAGAGAAAGAGAATGTGTGTCATTTAGGAACTCGAAACGTTCTTTGAGATATGATGGGGTAGTAGGATTGAACAATATGTTATACAAAAAAGTTAGAAAGTGAGTATCTCGGCGGAGGCGAATAGGCAGCCACTTGAGCTTAGCGCGATAATCTGAAACATGATCATACTTACGTAATCCAAATATGAACCTTATGCAATAATTTTGAAGGCGCTCAAGTTTGTCAAGCTGGGCTACAGTGAGATCAGGATAGCTGGCATCGGCATAGTCTAAAATAGGAAAGAGAAGAGATTGTGCAAGCGCAATTTTTGTGGGTATGGGTAGAAAGTTACGGATTCTCCGTAACGAACCAGCCGAAGCAAATAATTTCCGGCTGACTTCTTGCAGCTGAGGACCCCAGGATAAAGTATTATCTATAAAAATACCTAAGTTTTTTACCTTATCACTATAAGGAATGACATTTAGATCAAAATAGACCTTAGGTAGCTGGAGCCAGTCTATTTTAGCTATTAATTTAGAGCTGCCTACAACCATGGCCTGTGTCTTTGCTGGATTTACATTTAACCCATACGACTTGCTCCACTCGCATATGTGGGTCATATCCGCATTTATGATTTCTATGGCAGCGGGCAAATTTTCAAGTGAAGCTTGTGTATATATTTGTAAATCATCAGCATAGAGGTGGTAGGAAGAACGGAGATTGTTTGAGATGGTATTAATAAATATTGCGAAAAGTAAAGGAGATAGCACGCCACCCTGTGGAACACCAACAGACAGTTTACACCATGAAGAGAGTGTGTCTTTTATACGGATGCGCTGTTGACGGCCGAACAGGTAATTTCGAAACCAATCAGTAACCAATGGAGATACGTTAAGCGAGTGTATAATGCCGAGCAGGATATCAAAGTCTACGGTATTGAAAGCATTTGAGAAATCAAGCAAGGAGAGTAAAGTGAGATGTCCATTATCCATGCCTTGTCTGATATCGTCAGTAATCTTAACGAGAGCAGTAGACGTACTATGACCTTGACGGAAACCGGATTGCATGGGGTTAAGCAGTTGGTTTCTGCAGAGGAATGTATTGAGCTGGCTAAAAACTAGGCGCTACAGGACTTTGGAAAGGAATGGAAGGATAGATATAGGACGAAATTCTGTGAAGGATGAAGGATTGGGTTTCTTTGGTAGTGGGATTACATGTGCTTCTTTCCATGATGATGGAAAGCAACCGTTGGACAGAGAAAAGTTAAGGATATGACAGATGACATGGAGGATTTCTTCAAGGATTGAGGTGATCATAATACGGCTAATACTGTCACTACCAACAGCTTTCGATGAAATCGACAAAATGTTCCTCCTAACGTCACAAGTGGTTACTTGATTAAAAACAAAGGGAGCATAATCGGGCTTTGGAAGTGATGAAAGATATTTAATAGTATCATCTTTAGTTGTCATATTATAATTTGATGACGACGTGAAGTGTTGATTTAGAGAATTAATATCTAAATTCTTGTAGGTTACGTTAGAACTTGTTTTTCCAACTCCCATTGATTTAAGAAATTTCCAAACTTTTGATGGATTACCGTGTTCAATTGAGTCATGGACATGTTGGCGTTGTGCTTTCCTACACACCTTGCTGCAATGGTTTCGGATGGAAACGTATCTCTCCCAGTTAGCAGGCGAGGGACGACATTTGTACTTAGATTTCGCTTGTACCTTTTTAAGCATAATAGACTGTAAGTCGTTGTTAATCCACGGTGCTGGCAGATGTTTAACCTTGATAGCACGTATAGGCGCATGAACATCGTACAAATGTATGATTTTTGATGTGAAAATATCAATTTTTTCGTCTATTGACTCTGCTGAAAATAGAGGATCCCAATCTATATTTTTGGCATCACTGCGGAGGGCAGTATGGTTCATACCAGCAAAATTGCGCTGCAGAAGTATTTTTGACTTTGCCTTGGGAGGACGGATTTTATAAGATAGAAATATTAAATCATGGTAGGAAAAAGCGTCGGCTGGGCACTGACCATGCTTAGTGACGAGATTATGTGAAGATACAAGAATTAAGTCTAAAAGAGATGGATTTGAGTTAGGAAAATGATGAGTGGCATTTAGAGGAAGAATGGACAAATTACTAGAATGTACAACGGAGCGTAATTAAGAAGATCGAGAATCGTTTTTAAGGAGGCAGGTATTGAAATCACCCATAATAATTGTGTGATCGTAAGATGGAGAAAAGTTTTCAAGAAAAGCTTCAAAGGAAGAAAAGTAATTGATCCGTAATGAGGGACAATAGAATACACCAAGAAGAACTTTAGTGTGCTTAAACTCTATTTCCAGCAATATATGTTCGCCTGCGTTAGGTGCTGGAGGTTGTGGTGATGTGCTAATTATGGTGAATGGAATGTAAGAACGCAGATATATAGCAACACCACCACCACCACTGCCTATGCGGTCATTACGGATTAGTGTAAAACCCGGAAGAGAATAAGATGAAGAAGGAAGGCATGGTTTAAGCCAAGATTCCGAAATAAGAATAGCGTGTATGTTCTTACAGCTAAAACTGGCCAGCATATCCGGGAAATGGGCCGGGATACTTTGCGCATTTATATGGACTACATTAAAATTCTGTGAGACATCGGAGAATTGCAACTCAAGAGTATCAGCAAGAGACGGGAGACTCATAAAACTGTCATTGCTGCTACATACAGAGAAGTAATCGTCATATTCACTATCATTTTCATGATCTGACATGTTAATTTGAAAAGATAATAAATATATGTATAGTAATATTAAACCAATATATTAAATAAATGTAAATATTTTAATATGTTAATATAAGATAAATATATATGAATAAACTATGTATACTACAAGTACAGTCAAATCAGTACAACTGTATTAAACTATATTGTCCACCCGCCAGTTGAGTGACCTGATTTAGTCATATTACATTACATAACTAATAGTAAACAAACACTGTATCAAATAAAAAATTAAATAAATCGGAATAAACAAAATACAGGCACATACAAACATCTAACACTGTCAAGTAAATATGTGTGCGTACTAAAATTTAAAATAAAATAGCAGAGATGTAAAATATATATCTATATGGTATAGATTTATATACCAATAAGCATCATATATGTATATAATAGGTACTAAAGTAGTGTGGGATTTAGCAATTAGATACCGTAAAAACAAAATAAATGTTAATACTATAAATAGCTACAAACAAAATATTAGATAGTAAACGTTCTATCTGTATTCCATTGCTACAAGACAATAGAACTTGTTTTACGGCAAAGGAATCTGGGGTGCATGCGCGGGCGCGGGTGATCTTACCTGCGCACGGAACGTCGGCGGCCTACACGCTTCGGCTATCAGTCCAGATTTAACGCTAGGACGTGGTGGCCACGTCTCCCACTCTAGTTCGGTGTGACACTTTAGTAGCACTCGCTTAATTCCACTACGCTTCCTATAGTGCAAATAATCCTTCAGTGCACTAAATATGCTTGAACACGCTCTGCCATGGAATATATGTTAACATAAAAAAAAAAAAAAAAAAAAAAAAGTGTTTGAACTTAAACTGTGATGGACATAACATAAAAGAAATATACGCTTGAACAGTGTTAGTTGCTTAATGCTTGCCTGTGAATGAGTTACTTTTTCGTGGCTGCTGTGCGTTTGGATCTCGTGTTGATTTGGGGCTTAGCTGGACCTGATGTGCCTTGTGCAGCGAGCTCTTTTGAGACGGGGGCTTCTAAACGAGTCAAGTCCCGAGCCGAGACCAGTTCCTGCCGAGACAAAAAAAAAAAAAAAAAAAAAAAAAACCATACCACACGCGAATCCCGTGGTACCGCATGAGCGTAGCATTAATTTGTGCACGGATTGTTCGAACTATTCTTAATGTTTCTTTAGTTTCTTCCTCTGTATTGAAACATCTTGCTTGCCAGCCCAAATTCCGGCGATGTGTACTTAAGGGAATTGGGAATAAAGAATTTCTCTCTACCTCATACATCACAGTTATCATTGAGTTTGACGGCATTTCAATCGAAGCGGATCTAGTCGTTGTACCGTCGTCATTGATGGTGACACCGATAATAATAGGAACGGACATACTTAACCGCGACGGTATAACTTACGTGAGAACAAAGGACCGACAATACCTTTCTCACTCGAAGCCAATGAGTTATGTGAATATTATTGCACCACTAGCTGATGAGATCAAGTTAAACACCCACCTCAAGGATAGTGAGCGCGATGCACTACTAGGAGTAGTTAGGGAATTCTCAACATATTTAATTACGGGTACTGCTGAAACCACTGTCAAGACGGGGGAAATGGAGATTAAACTGACTAGCTCTACCCCCGTTGTGTACCGGCCCTATAAACTCTCTTACTCGGAGAAACTTAAGGTTAGGAAAATAACGACTGATCTTTTAGAAAAAGGCATCATAAAGCGCTCTACCTCGGAGTACGCCAGCCCTATTATATTGGTAAAGAAGCGCGACGGCTCGGATAGGCTTTGCGTTGATTTTCGTGCCCTTAACCGTATCACCGTCAAGGACAGGTACCCTCTCCCTTTGATAGAAGATCAGATAGATAGGCTAGGCATTCACACCTTCTTTTCAAGCCTGGACATGGCTTCCGGATTCCACCAGATAAGAATTAAAGAACAATGCACCCACCTAACCGGTTTCGTAACCCCAGAAGAACATTTTGAATTTCTTAAAATGCCTTTTGGTTTAGCCAACAGTCCCATCGTCTATCAAGGAATTATTAATGATACACTGCGCGAACACATAAACGCTGGGAACACGCTAGTATACATAGATGATGTACTTCTTATGAGTGACAGCGTAGAAGACGGTATTAAGTTACTCGATCGGGTGCTAGGAACCCTTACAAGCGCGGGATTCTCTGTCAACCTACGAAAATGTTCGTTTCTGGTCACTGAAGTAGAATATCTTGGTAGGATAATTAGTAAAGGTCAGGTGAGGCCGAGCCCACGTAAGGTTGAGGCCTTGGTTAACACAAATGCACCTGTAAATGTTAAGCAGGTTAGGCAACTGCTTGGTCTTGCTGGTTACTTTCGACGCTACATTAACGACTATGCCTCTAAAACCGCACCCATCGCTCACCTTACTCGAAAGGGCTGCAATTTTATCTGGACGTCCGAACACGAGTCCATCCGTCAAGAGCTTATCAGGGTTTTGACAAATGAGCCGGTTCTATCTATTTTTGACCCCAATTGTCCCACTGAGGTCCATACAGACGCCAGCAGTATTGGTTATGGAGCGGTCTTGCTACAAATTCACCCGGATGGCAAGAAACATGTGATCGCGTATTACAGCAAGGTAACTCAGGGTGCTGAAAGCAAGTACTACTCATACGAGCTTGAAACACTGGCCGTCGTGAAAGCACTCCAGAATTTTCGTCACTACCTCGTGGGGTTAAAATTTACCATCGTCACCGACTGCAACGCTTTGAAAGCTACGCAGCGCAAGAAAGATCTGCTACCGCGGGTTGCGAGATGGTGGATCTATTTGCAAGACTTCGATTTTTCGATTGAGTATAGGAAAGGAGTATTCATGACACACGCGGACTACCTGAGTCGAAATCCGGTCACTCAGATATATCAAATTCAAATACCGCGCAATTGGGCTCACACTGCTCAGCATAGCGATCAAGAAACCCAAGACCTGCTTCAAAAGCTGCAGGATGGTGCCCTAGACGCGAATAGGTATGTTGCGCGTAATGATCTGCTATACTACCGTTATACACCAGTTGGAGAACAGGCACGTTTGCTGTGTTACATACCCAAGGGACACAGACTTAGTCTCCTTCGGATATTCCACGATGAGCACGAGCACATTGGTGTGGATAAAACTCTAGACCTCATCCTCAAGCATTTTTGGTTCCCAGGCTTGAAGCACTTTGTTGCCAAATATATAGCACATTGTTTGACCTGCATATCCATCAAGCGACAACCTCGAGCACCGCTTCAACCGATCACTTCGTGGGAGAAACCCGACGTCCCCTTTCACACAGTGCACATCGACGCTCTGGGACCACTACCTATGTCAGAAGATTACAAATATGTCTTAATAATTGTTGATAGTTTTAGTAAATACTGCATGTTACATCCGATGGCTCGACAGGATGCTGAAGAACTTAAAAAGATCGTTACTCAAATGATCTCGCTGTTTGGCGTACCGAAACTTATGATCACCGACAAGGGCCGTATGTGTGAATCAAAAGTGTTCGTCAAGTGGGTCAACGACTTGGGTTGCGACCTTCATCACATAACACCCGGAATGCACCATGCTAACGGTCAGGTTGAAAGGTACATGCGTACCGTGCTCAACATGATTAGAATAGAGACTAATCATAGAAACTCATCGTGGTCAGAGACTCTATGGAAATTGCAACTCGTTATTAATATAACAAAACACAAAACGACTCGTACATCACCACTTAATCTTCTTATAGGAACCGAATCAACGACCCCAGTCATTCGCGCTCTGGTGCGTGATGTAACTGTCGAAAGCTCATCACCTAATCGAGAAGCGCTTAGAGAACTTTCTAGGAATAGAGCTCGTCAACTCCTCGATCAAAATCGGTCCGAGCAAGATGAACGGGTGAATCGCCTAAGGCGACCTACACGGGATTTCCATAATGGTGACCTTGTGTTTGTAATTAAAACCACTCAGTCAACAGGTAAACTCGATTCCGGTATGCGAGGACCATACAAGGTCGTCAAAATCCTGCCCAGCGGCCGGTATGAATTGAAACTCGTCAGTGGAGACTACGGGAAGTCAACGCAAGCTTCGGCGCAGTATATGGTGCCCTGGCGTGGCGAGTGGAGTCCAGAGGCGTGTGCTGCATTTTTTGACCGTGAGTAGTTCCGTTCGTAGTGAGTTATCTCGCTAGCCGAACACAGGCGTTGAAGTACTGTCAAGTCGCCGTTCGTAGTGAGTTATCTCGCTAGCCGAACAAAGGCGTTGAAGTACTGTCAAGTCGCCGTTCGTAGTGAGTTATCTCGCTAGCCGAACACATGTGTTGAAGTACTGTCAAGTCGCCGTTCGTAGTGAGTCATCTCGCTAGCCGAACAAAGGCGTTGAAGTACTGTCAAGTCACCGTACGTAGTGAGTCATCTTGCTAGCCGTACAAGGGCGTTGACAAACTGTCAAGTCACCGTTTACTAACGAATGCGTTAGCACACGCGTCCAAGCCGTCCTAGTGTTAACAATTTGTTGTTAAGCCATTAGAGCGTTGGCGCTGCGCTAAGCCGTGTTGGCGTTAGTCAATCAGTCGTATGTAGCGTTGGTAATTGATATCAAGTCGTACATCACGTGACAGTTGTTAAAGTCACCCACCAATCTGTAGCGTTCGAATCGCTAGTCAGACATTTAGAAGGGAAAAACGGTCGTAGACTTTTAACAGCCCTGTAAATAATGCTTCATATTTCAGATGCAGACGACCACTTGGAGCCCACTCAACCATCAACGTCAACATCATCACGAGGTGAACGTGATAGTGCTCCGAGCGTAGTCCCGCCATTTACATGTGATGCTGGTAACGCCGTTGACTCGCCACCTCCCACGGGCGGATCGAGGACGACCTACTGTCAGGAGAGGCCGTGTTAGATATACGTCTGCTCTGGCAACACACTATGCCGGGAAAATCTATGGTAGAGGCATGATATTTGGCTGGAGAGGAATGTTTTTTGGTTGTCATGGCAACAGTCGAGACGTGAGCCATTTTTCGGTTAACTTTATTCTGTTTTTCTGTTAATCTTTTCCTATGTTTACTCGTGAATTATTTGTTGTCCGTTTGTGATTAGTGATTACATTCATTGTTCTCTGATTGGTTTACTGATTGTAATAATAATATTAGAGGTAAATACAGTGAGGCCATCTCGTGTAGTGTTTTTCTTTTTGTTATTTCAATTTCACTTTTAGTTCCCAAAAATATATAATTATATACACCATGTAACGTAATTAACGCACAACCTCAAACACCCCAATTAGAATATTATGTTGTAATCATAATACATACACTGAATTTTTAATTTAACGTGTATATGCATTGTTATTTACTAAATTAGTTCTTTGGATAAAAGTTTATTTTTTTAAATTTAGTATTGAATGATGGAATTTGTATGAATACAAATACAACTGCGATTTTAAACGTCTTATTACTTTGACTTACGGTCCATTTCAATTTGTTTTTACTGTACAGGGTTAATATGACAATAATTTCCATAGTTTTAATTATTTTGGAATGAAAAATTACCTATATTAAAAATAATATATATCGATTCAGTTAACGATTCTAAACAAACTATTTTCAGGATGTGCATTAATTAAGTTACATGTTGTATATAAATATCCTGTACACAAATTCTTCAGTTATATAGCAAAGAAAAGAATCGGGGCTTAATATTCTCGGTGTTTACGAGCCGCTGTTGTGTATTTCTTTTTATTACTAATAAGAGAGAGACGACTCGTTGGCTAATAAAATACGTAAATACACATCTTTACGTGTACTTTAATGTGTAATCTTGTTGAGGTATAATTTATTTAATCCGTACAAACTTAATACATAACTTATCTTATGCTTTGGTATGAAAATTATGGGTATGGCAAAATTTTTCTTCGTTTTAGACGTACCTAAGTACCTTTTTAGGGCTCCGTAGCCAAATGGCAAAAAACGGAACCCTCATAGATTCGTCATACCTGTCTGTCTGTCCGTCCATATGTCACAGCGACTTTTTTCCGAAACTATAAGAGCTGTACTGTTGAAACTTGGTAAGTAGATGTATTCTGTGAACCACATTAAGATTTTCACACAAAAAAATAAAAAGAACAATTATTATGGGGGTTCCTCATACAACTGGAACTTTTTTTTTCATCATACCAAACATGTGGACCTATCTATGGATAAGTCTTCAAAAATTATATTGAGGTTTCTAATATTTTTTTTTTTCTAAACTGAATAGTTTGCGCGAGAGACACTTGCAAGTGTCCCCCCTGTAACTTCTAAAATAAAAGAATGATAAAACTAAAAAAATATATGATGTACATTACTTTGCAAACTTCCACCGAAAATTGGTTTGAACGAGGTCTAGCAAGTAGTTTTTTTTAATACGTCATAAATCGTAAACTGCAATTTACCTTTCATTTAATCAACTGAAATACCTGCTGCTACGGGACCCTTTATGGGTGAGTCCGACTCGCACTTGGCCATACTTTTACCTTTAGCTTTTGTAGCTATTTCTGTGGTATTCTTAACGGGCCTACCAATCAATTTAAGAGACAGCTTAATTGCCAACTAATGACCAAACATTAGTCATTAATCAAGGGCTGCGATTCTAAACGTTTGTACAGTAATCTGCGTAAGGGTTAACGCTCATTGCCATTTATCAACGTTGGAAATGCTGCGAATAATCGCATGTGATTTGTTGTGCAGCAGAAGCGAGATTTTTACTCTCTATTTTTAAAGATAGACTTTGATTTTTTTACGTTTATTTTCAAATGTCCTTATATGTTTAAAAAGGTTTTATTTGTGGATAGTTTAAGCAAATTGATATGACTAATACCTAAATTTAGGTTATCTTTTGTACCCATTTAATTTAAATAACTTAATTGATTGAGTTTTATAAATGTATTTAATATGTCTTATTATTATGTCTATTCATAACAATTTGCATGCTATGATCTTCTATAATCAAAGATGATTTTCTTTGAATTATATTTTTTAATTATAACTTAGCTAAGCTGTGTGTAATCTTTGTTGGTTAATCCTAATAGATAAATAAATAATTTTTACTTTCCTGCATCAAATAATTTGTATACCTATGAGAATATATAGTTAGCCGATATGTGGTCGCTGTAAAAACACTTTCATATCACCTGTTAATTCACAAGAGCATTTGACGTAAAATTTGCTCAAATTTGACGAAAAAAGTTCTGAACCGACAGTAGTTGTGAAAACATTCTTACAGGGGCTGCCTATTACGTTAGACAGTTTTTGGGGATGTTTATATACCTAGTTACATAATCACATTTCTCTCATTTTTTTTCCCCGTTATTTTTCACCAAAAATAGTCATTAATTAAGGTTGTACACAATGTCAAAGTAATTTCCAATATTTAACTAAGATTGTTTTGTTTAGCTACATCTGGTGATGATGCGAGATACTTATTACTCGTAGTATCAACGGATACATTTGTAAAAAAGGAGCACCGACACTCGGTGTCAATTCTATAGTCATGTTAGAAACTATTATTTTTTGTTGCATAATAGCAAAATGTTTATACATAAGAGTTAAAATAAAAAAATCTGATAATTAAATAAAATTAGCTTGGCAAATTATTAATATAATGAAACTGGTAAAAGTAGATTAAACGATCAGATAGTAAGTAGTTTTGATTATTAGTAATGAACTGGTTTCAGACAAGCTTACCATTGCCAATTTTTATTGCTCCTTTTTTACAAATGTATCCGTGGATACTACTAAGTATGGGAACTTCTGTCATACAACTCATATATTTTTTTTATTATAATCTGACTACGGTACGCTGTTATCTGCTGAATATTGTTTATAATTATCTTTGTATATATATTTATTGGTGAAAACAGTACCTATACGTTGATTATTACTGTCCTTTGAAACTTCTGTGAGATTCGAATCTTATCATAATGACCGTATTTGTCGCGGCTATAGATCGCAATGTACAATAAGCCTTAAATGCGTAATATTTACAATGAAGGAATAAATTATCGGATTAAGTTGGAGGCATCTTCTTGTATGTGAAGTGGTTAACATTTTATAAATTACTGTGAATTGAACGTGGAATGTTCGTATGGCTGTGATTTTAGTATTAAGTAGATAGGAATTTGCGTAATGGAGAAACATTAAGGTCTGCTCTTGTGTTGGTAAATGCTTACCTTGCACGCCGCAGGTTGTAGGTTCGATTCCCACCCAGGACAGATATTTGTGTGCTTGAACATGTCTGTTTGTCCTGAGTCTATGTGTATTTATCTATATGACTAGGTATGTATTTAGGAAAGAAAAGTAGTATTTGTACTATATCAGCTATCTAGTTTCCATAGCATATCCCAGCTTAGTTTGGGATCAGATGACCGTGTATGAATAAATAATGTCCCAGGATATTAACTTTTCTGAACGCTGTTGCTACTAATGCATGTTATAAGGCACACCAATAATTATAATAATATCCTATTATCATTATCATATTCGTAGTAAGAGATAAGAGTAGCGTGAAGATTACCCATTGTACCCAATATATGGACCAAAACTATAAGTTATGGTATATTCATCAAGAGTATTTTACTTTAAGTCACAGTGTAAAAAAAATCACCAACCCATATCATCCCGTGGGGGGTTTAAAGTCATCCCGAGGGTATATCCCCCAGAGAACGGGCATTATACTACAAATTATGGCATTATCCTACAAATGAAGGTCACATTTACGTTGTGGAAATCTTTGGGGGGCGGCCTTTGTTCAGCTGTGGACGTCATTCGGCTGACATGATTACAGTACCACGAGAGTTTCTAATAATATTTTCTTTGTTGTAGGCAAAGCCTGAACTCGTTGCCTCGACCATCTATGACCCTCTGGGGTTGGCAGTGCTAACAAGAGCTGCTTCCACCCACGCCAGTGGGAATATCAATCAGTAAAAATATTTTTTAATTTGTTTTTTAAAGACAACGCCTGCATTAGGGAGTCAATCCCCGTGTCGTGGGGTACTTTACAAACATATAATAGACGGATATCAATTAGATCCAGACTTAGAACAACTATTTAATGGTCACACAAATAGATGTCCGGCGCGGGACTCGAACCCGCGACACGAAGAAGCGAAGCGACTGTCTTAGCCGCTGCGCCACAAGCACAGTCAATCACGATATAGGAATATGGGAATATCAATCACGAAAATCAGTAAAAAAAATACGCATATGTATACATATTATAGGTCACCTCGTTTCTATTTAGATTGCGGTCAAGTGTTCAAAACTTTCACATCGATATGATAAATTTGTAAACATATTGATAATAATTGATAATTGTTGATAATGGTTGATAACGAATCAGGTTATCGGTTGACATAATTTTGCAAGTATTACATGGATCTAACGTTAGTTATGACTTATTAAATTAAACTGGTCTGTCTGTCAAATGACTTCCACTGCTGAACAAAGACTACACATAGAGCACCGCAATGGCATTAGGTCCATCATTGAAGGGGGTAATTAATAATAATTGCCATGCTTGGTTGATGGTTTGGAGATCAGCACGTTTGTTTTAGTACACTAAGAAACGCTGATACCCGTCATCATCATGATGACAGCGGAATGATGTCCATTGCTGGACAAAAGCCTAAGCCTATCCAAAAAATCCACGCTGCAGTTTTTTTTAAAGCCGACGCCCGCACTAGGGAATCTTATCCCTGTGTCACGGGGTACTTTACATACATGTAATAGACATCAGAACAATTATTTATGGGTCACACAAATAGTTGTCCGGCGTGGGACACGAACCCGCGACATGAAGTGGCGAAGCGACTGTCTTAGGCGCTGCGCCACACGTGCAGTCAGTTGTGTCCTTATAAAATCGCCACGCTTGACAGACGGGTTGGCGATTGCATTATGATGGTCATAGTACACAGGGAGACGCTGCTGTCCGTTCTCTGGGAGATATTCCCTCGAGACGACTTCTATGTCACCACGGGATGAGATGGTGATAAGTCTTCGCCATCATCCACACAGCCAAGTCACAACAATGTACGTAACATTTATTTAGAATATAGCATGAGTATAAATAGCATGTGTAAAAACACGCATTATGTATCTATACATATAATAAAATTGTAGGAAAGTCACCAGTATTATGTATCTATACATATAATAAAATTGTAGGAAAGTCAAAACTGTACATGGAATATTTTTTAAAAAGGATACTTGGGGCGTGATCTATACATATAATAAAATCGTAGGAAAGTCAAAACTGTACATTGAATATTTTTTTAAAAGGATACTTGGGGCGTGATCTACAATTGATATCGAGGCCAAAAATATAGTTTTCAGAATTTTTGTCTGTGGGTCTGTTTGTCTGTATGTATGTCCGGGCTAAACTCAAAAAGTACTGCATGGATTTACTTAAAATTTTGTATGAATATTACTAAGAGGTCAGGTCAACATATAGGCCACATATTATCACGCTATCACCTATGGGGGAGGAGCTGTGATCATTTATAAAGTTTAACGTGGGTAAAACCGCGGGGCACAGCTAGTCTACAATAAATAGCGAAGCCAAAAATATCGTTTTTAGAATTTTTGTCTGCTTGTCTGTATGTATGTCCGGGTTAAACTCAAAAAGTACTGTATGGATTTAATTCATATTTTGCATGAATATTACTAAGAGGTCGGGTCAACATATAGGCTACATCTTATCACGCTACCACCTTCGGGGGAGGAGTTGTGATAATTTATAAAGTTTAACGCGGGTAAAACCGCGGGGCACAGCTAGGTATGAAATAAAAAGAAATTACTAACCCATGTCATATTTCGGAGTTCTTTTCTGCTGCAAGTCTGGAAATACTTGCTTGCTTATTGTATGGGCAGTGGTACCCTAGTGTCAGAGTTGTTGAAGCCTCTCAGGAGGTCTCTGATATGGCTTAACCACTGTTGTCTAAAGACTATCAGAACAACCAGAACGCCAGCTTGTATAGGTAGGTACATAGTTTGCTAAGAAGGCTGGCATGGCCAGCTATCTTCAACCACACCATCGCAGTTTTGAAAAGGAGTTAAAGTGCTCATCATCATCATATCAGCCAAAAGATGCCCACAGGACTGGACTAAGTTCTTCACAAGCGCCGGTCTTGCGTTACCAGCGACCCTCATAAGAGCGGAGTGGTCGCCATGACCGAAATTGGTCGATCGAAAATCTATGTATGTCTTTCCATGGCCAAAATATATTGAAAGAGGACGACAATCTACTTGTAAAACTAATTGAAAGATTTAATAATATTATTAATTAAATACATGTGTATTTCGCTATGCTGATAAAACGAAGGTCACTAAAAACAAATTATATCTAAACAAACATAATAATAATAATACTACCCAATCCAAAGAACATCACCAATCTATTAGAACCCAATTAATTCTGACACCAATGGTTGCGACACCATTTTGAAAGAGTTTTTATCATTTCAACCAACAGACAGCTGATTTTGCTTAAATAACTTCGTTTTTTTATTATTCACGATAATTGCATGATAGTTGCGATATGTACATTGTAAGATTCTCTGTAACTTATAAATATATGCGCTGTGACTGTCTCGTTAGTCTAGAGGTGAACGAGGTGCTGAGGTTTGAATGCCGGGTTGGGCCAAAAATAAATGCTCACCAGCTCCTTTTTTAATCGGGACTAGTCCCTCCCTTTTACCCTTCAATGCAACTCTCTCTCCTGTAAATCAGGATCAACCGTAGCACACAATGAAATAACACTGAGCGGTGAGGTTCAGGCATGTCCCAGACACTCGCTTTAACTGTCTTGGATCCCGCAACGAATTTAAGCAGAACAAGGAGGATTTAGAAGTCTGGGTGTAGGCAGTTTTTTTTTAGACGACACAGGCAATAGGAATGTTAATCCTGGTGTCCTGTGGTACTTTACAAACATATAATTAATGGACACGAAGAACATCCAGACTCAGGACAACTCTTTTTTGGTAACACAAATGGTTGTCTTGCGCGGAATCGAAACTAAAGCGCAGCACCACACGTGCAGCCAAAGTATTTTCACCGGCCGTGTCTTAACTACAGTAAGTCTTGCTGAGTGTGCGTTGGCTAAAACTGCTCACTGCCATTCTCATGATTCAATGGGAAGACTAGCCGATTAGACAGGAAAGAGGTCAGGTTAAACCGACACCTTTACGTGTTCTCCTAAACACGGGGGTGTAACAACATCAACTTCCAAACTCCAGGCTGAAACTAAGATTTTTTGTATTTGAACCCTGGACTTCTTTTTTACGGCTCAACACACAACCGCTAGACTAACGAGGAAGTCAAAAGCAAGGTAATAGCAATAAAGTAAGATATAGTACCAAAATGGCGACTGTCCTAAATACCTTTTGAACCTTCAAGCTCATAACCTTTATAAAGCTTGTATACTAAATTAAGTAAGGCATTTAATTAATTAATATAAATTAAGGTGATAAGGTACTTGAAGTAGAATTGCATAACTTGTTGTAATTTCATGAGTCAACATTATAAACCGTTACATACAGGGTGGCCGAGAAATTGACGTTCAAACGCAAAATTTAGATACTTTATGCTGAGGAGTATCCGAATCACCGCAATGAATGGTACGCACGGCTACATATCAAGCTATACATTTCCGATAAGCTGACCTGTCATTGTATGGAAATCCTATACAACGCGAAATCAGCTTATACTGAAAATGTATAGCTTGATGTGTAGCCGTGTGTACAACCGGAAGGGGTTCCGGTTGTACCATTCACACAGGCTAGATATACTTTTTTTGTCAATATTCTTTCATTCATCCTTTCTAAATGCCCAAATCATATCAGCATACCTTTTTGAAGTTTTGTGACTACACCCTCTTTCACACCACAACGGTCTCTTACATCAGTATTTCGTATTCTGATTCTCAAAGTCACACCACACATCTTCTCAGAGCATGACAGGAAAAGGGGCAAAGATCGTGACAAATGGAAATCGGTTTTCCCTGCCTACCCCTCTGGGAAACAGGCGTGAGTCTATATCGATATATTACCTGAAAAAGGCATTGCCTAGTCCCGTGCCATCCTGATATTGTGCAGCTAATCGACCTAATACTCCAAGTTGCTATGACGATCTACAAACCAGGAACGAAAATCAACACGAACCATATTAACCTTCCATTCCTGAATTTCATGGTGTATCTATCTCTATCCGTCCTCCTTTAAATTTTATATACTAAAGTGAGACAGTAAGATACAATCCCTGTTTTTGGATTAGTATAATGGTCCCCTTAATTATTCAAGAAATTGCTTTGTTCGTTTTACATTTTGTTTTCTTTTTGTGATTTGTTTGTTTTGCAAAGAGATTTATTGCTTGGCGATAATGTTGAAACATTAAAATTTATTCAGTTCATGCTTGCGTTTTTCGGGTGTTGTAAAAGTTCCAATTACGGATGAACGGATTTCTATGCAGTTTTTAGGGTACCATATCTCAAGGGGAAATGGAACCATTACGTATTGCCTATATATGTAGATAATATACTTTTAGTCAAGAATACGTGCCGGCATCAAGTGCAAATAATATAAAAAGTGTAAATTTCTGTGGTTACAAGTTTACACTTTCATTTAATGACGTTACAGTTGATATATTGATACGTCACGGTCAACCTTCAACTGTAACTGTATTAACTGAACGTTGACCGCCACAATTGACATAGATGACAAACCAAATAATAATATGCCCAGAATATACACATTGATTCATTTTTTAATACGTGGAGGTTATAAGTTCAAATAATATAAAAAGTATAAATTTCTGTGGTTACAAATTTACACTTTCATTTAATGAAGTTAGAGTTGATAGTTGACTGTGACGTATATTGATACGTCACGGTCAACCTTCAACTTTATGGGAGAATTTGATTTGAACTTCAGGCCTATTTGCGTACTTAAACTTATTATTCGGAATTCCTAGCGCAAAACACACTTTGACTTTAGACCACAAATATATCTAGGCTTTTCCATTATACCTAATGAATTTGAATTGGTTTGTTCCCACTTTACAATGCAAACTAGTCTATTTATTCACGTGGCCATAATAAATTAGCTATTTATGATAACTTACTCGTCTAGTTTCTAGAATAATTTCAATAGTTTTGCTAATAAACTTTGACCTCCGTTTATTTAGCGATAAATTCTGATTACACGAAAATGGTGTTCTTGTTCATGGATGTTTATAAATTATCATTACTTATTATATTTAATAAAATTACTTTAGAGCTCTTAAACAACAAACAAATTTTTAGTACGGGTATATCCAAAACATGATGAAATGGCTCTTTAAATTTTGTTCTTTACAGTTAGCAAACATGGACACTATAACAAACTGAGAAAGTTTGAACGCTTTTGAAGTGTAGTGTTGGTAAAGAATTGAAAAAAAGTCGTAGGACACAAACAAATGTAGAACCGTTGGAGATGGTAAATGAGAAGAGATCTATACTAAATCCATTAGTAAAAAGAATAATAAAGTGATATGTTATAACACACATCATGGAAAAATACTTGAAGGAAAGAGACATTGGAACCGAGAATAATTAATATGAGACAAATAAAAGGGAGAATACAAAAAGCTCCTGAATGGATGAATGATGATGAATGATGAATCTTCATCGAACTTTAGATGAAACTCGTATCCAACGAGTTTCATCTAAAGTTCGATGAAGATCAATATCACGTAAAGAATCAACAGCTTTGAGTCGGCAATCTTGGAGGAAAATCCAAAACCTTCCTAGGGTATGTATCCCAAGCTCCCATCCATCCATGGGGCATGGCGCAAAAGCGGGGCACCAGAGCGGCATACCCACCTTCCCACGGCTCCTTCTAATAGGTACTAAGAGAAGTCTACGTTAGGTGTGAGTCCGACATACTCATCCGCAGACACTTGTTGTGGGTGCCATGCGCAGGCATTCCAGCTGCCTTAACAAAAGAATGAAAAGAAGACGAACTGCTTTATGGCTCTCGGTACCACGGTCGTAATATATAGGCTAGATTCAGACTCCCTTCTGTTTTTGAGAGTATTTCTTCCAATAACGCTTTTTGGCCGGACCCGGAATTTGAACCCGGGATCACATTTCCTCCAGTTGAACATACTAAAGCTGGAACAACGCGGCGGCCTTCAAATGTATTCGTATATTATTTGTATGTTCTTTGATACAACGACATTCAATATCAATCGAACTGAGACATAACACTCATTCGCAAACTTTAAATATAATATGGAATTACAAACCATATTGCATTGACACAAATTGCAAATATTAAACCGCACACCACACTAACGTCATCTTTAATGTTAAAACAATAAGGTTTAAAATTGGAAACACAATAGTATTACAAAACTATAATGACAGACGCATAATACTTGACCTTTGACTCGCAGAATCTATTCATGAAAGTGTTTACGTACTAAGACGCTGCTATCACGGTATTGGGATCGATACTGTGCATTTAAGAAAAAAGACTACACCGTAAAACGGGGTGAGTAAGATTCTAAGGGCGAATAGAAGAGAATAAAAAACTGAATATAGACGGGAACGCTTTTTATATTATATCCTACTAATATTATAAATGCGAAAGTTTGTGAGTATGGATGTTTTTTACTCTTTCACGCAAAAACTACCGATCGGATTTTGATGAAACTTTGTGGTAATATAACGTATATATCTGAATAATAAATAAGCTTTTAGCACGAGTAGAACCGCGGACACTGTAATATTATTATGTATACAAGTTGTCTATTTCTGCCTCTACAACATGTAACGTAATTAACGCACACCCCCAAACACCCCAATTTCAATATTATGTTGTAATCATAATATATACCTACACTGAATTTTTTATTTAACATGTATATGCATTGTTATTTACTAAATTAGTTTATATAATATAAATCTTTATTTGTATAAATGTGGTGAATACAGGTGTTATTGTTTACATTATTTAAGTGTCACACATTTGCCATATTGTAAATATAAAAATTGTTTCTGGGAATAAAGTTTATTTTTCTTTATTTTGTATTGAATGATGGAATTTGTATGAATACAAATAAAAGTGCGATTTTAAAAATCTTATTACTTTGACTTACGGTCCATTTCAATTTGTTTTGACTGTATAAGGTTAATATGACAATAATTTCCGTAGTTTTAATTATTTTAGGGAAAAATACCTATATTAAAGATGATATAAATCGATTCAGTAAACAATTCTGAACAAACTATTTTCAAGATGTGTGTCACAGTAGCCTAGTTGGTAGTGCTCCTGCCTACGAAGCTGGTGGTCCTGGGTTCGAATCCCGGTAAGTGCAAATATTTGTGAGATGAGCACGAATATTTGTTTCTGAGTCATGGATGTTTTCTATGTATATAAGTATTTATCTATCTATATAAGTATGTATATCGTCGCCTGCTACCCATAGTACAAGCTTTGCTTAGTTTGGGGCTAGGATGATCTGTGTGACATTGTCCCTAGATATTATTATTTTTATTAATTAAGTTACATGTTGGATACACCGTCTACCATCACTACAGTTTCAATTATAATTCGGGGTTTAGTTCAGCTGTCATGTTTGGTAGAGTTACTTTCTTCTGGCGTCAAAAGCTTGTTGTCGTGTAAGTTCCATGCTTATGTTCTGCAAGAAAGAGACAGAGGGAAGGATGGCATGTCATTATGAGATCTTGGAATATCATAACTCATAATTTCAATAACATTACAACCATCAAAACACCGACTTATTAGAGTTACTATGTTCTGTACTGTGTACTACATCCGATACATTTATATGATTCACTAAACTTATATAAAACTTGATAAGATCAAAATTCTTCTAAGTAAAACTAGAATACTTGATACAGGTGCAATATTTATCTAATCAATTCACTAGAAATTGATAGGCATTTGAAAAACACACTCCAGATTAAGATTTTTCTAGTTGATTGTAGTGATAGTATTTGAGGTATTACGCCAAACGACTTAACTGATAAAACTATATTCAGTATGATACCAATAAAAATATCCTACTTGCCAGAGGTGCCATTTCTACACCAGGACTAGCCAGTTAATCCTCATCATGTCAGCCAAAAGATGTCCACCGCTGAGCAAAGGCTCTCCTAAATGTGTCCACGATTGGCAATATTGTGCTACCTGTATCCTGCAGATTCCAGCGAACCTCTCAAGATCAGCGGTTACCCTTGTAAGTGGGTTGCACACGTTGCATTTTCCTTGAGGAGAACTTTGGGGGAGGTCTTCGTCTTGAAGCGGGCATCTTTCCGCTGATATGATAAGTATAATTAAAGTAAAAAGTAACAAGTTTATTTTCAAATAGTTTTACAAGGGGTGATTGATTGGACCCTTCCTTTAAGCATGCAATGCCTGTGTTGGAAGGTTCTGCTCTTCTACATGACACGATAGTGAAAAAACATATGATGATGAATGTATGTTATAATGTAATAAAAATAAAGATATATTAAAATTAAAGCTTTGCATGAAACAGCTCTATATTCAGTGTAGTTATTTTTGAAAAGGATGCAACGTAATATTCTTTCTAGATTACTTCTACTCCATCGGAAGGAATAAAGAGTCTCGTGTAAAACACCAACAACTATTTATTTTATTTCAAATTTATGTACATACTGATAGGATAGAAGAAAGAAAGAATAAAAAACAAGAGAAGACATTGCACAAAGGTACTACTTATTTCTAAAGAAATCTCTTCCAGTAGACCTGCAAGAGGAGATTTTGGAAGAGAGGAAGATATGAGTGTGTAGTGCGTATACATACATACGAACAAAATACACATATACATAAATACACACATAATTTAAAATAATAAACTACATAAAATACATATATCTAAGGCAAAGAGGAAAGGTAGTGTTATTCTTTTGTGTATATTCTTTCGTACAAAAGTAGGTATTAATTTATTGTTTTTATCCCTTGTGAGGGCGTGGGGAAGGGATGTAGAGCTAGTACCTTTGAACTTGACCCATTTCTCTAATCGCCATTCGTATAAAACCGTTTCTTTTTCTTGTATTGAATAATGCCCGAATTCTTAGAACAAAAGTTGTTGCTTCTGGTGTTCGCTTTCTACTCCTGCGCGATTGTTGGTGTTTTACAAGTAACCCTATATAACTTGAGGAAAAACCAATACCTATCTAAACCACTAACTGAACCTACCCATAACTTTAAATCCAATTATTACTAGTAATTTAAATAATATTGAATTATCATGACGTCATGGATGAACATCGTTACTTGACTAATCATCTTGACCTCAAAAATCTAAGAAAATCGTGACTGAAAAATATTAGTCACAACATTGTAACATCCTAACAGTTTATGATCCGGGTATGGAAATGCGCACAGAAGAAGTCCCTACCACTAATATAACTGTATAGTGTTTCTGTTTTATAAGTGCCTTGTTAAAATAATTAATACAATCATCATCATCATCATATCAGCCGATAGACGTCCACTGCTGGACAAAAGATCTCCACGATTACCGACCTTGCGCTATTCGCTATAAAATAAAATAAAATAAAAAAGGTTTTTTTCACGTAGACTTTAAAAAAGCGCTTATAAATAGTCAGAACATTTTTGTAGTAATACAGTTATTATTTCTAGTTACTTATTACAGATATTTAGGTAAAACATTTATACAATTTATTTTATAATGTTAATGATTGTTTTGTTAAGTTATTGTCAAGGAGATTATGTTTAGGTTTAATTAATTAATACTATACTTACTATTATTTATGGATATACTACAATTTTGTAATATCTCTTGTTGCACACCTACTGCTTTAAGTTAAGCTCCTATCAATCCTAAGGTTGTCTGGAAGAGATCGCTTTATGCGATAAGACCGCCCTTTGTACAACGTGTCTATGTAATACCTCATGTTATATTTATTTTTATGGCGTACAATAAAAATTCTCTTTTATTGCAACAATATTTCAAATGTCATACCGGATGGGAAACACCAGAATTAATAATGCGGTATATACATATGTATATAGAGAGATAGTGATTGATATTATATTGCTGAGCCCTAACAGGGGTCGTGTTACAAATAAACAAACCTGCAACACCTATTGTAAATGCATGAATTAATTAATAATTTACAAAAATACAATAATCTTTAAAAGAAAAGTAGTATATGTAGTATATCAGTTATCTGGTTTCCATAGTACAAGCTCTGCTAAGTTTTGGGATCAGATGGCCGTGTGTAAATAATGTCCCAGGGTATTATTATTAGATATAATTTATATGAAATGAAATTGTCTCCATCATAATTTAACACCGCACTTTTTGATATAAACTACTTCGTTAATGACGAGCAGACGGTAATTCTTAGTATTTCTAATTCCGTTATTTCTTTTTAACTTGAAGTAACATTGTTATTAAAACTATGTTTGGTTAACAATGTAATAGCTAATGCAATATCTAGTAAAACAATAAGCTGAAACTCGAACTGTAAACGGTAAAGATGGAGTTAGGACTTAATAAGTATTTCTTAAGTGAAAACATATCCACCAAAAATTAACGGAACTGTTCTCTTGGACAGCGGACAATTAAAAAAAACACAATTACAACAATTACAAACTTGGACAGCGGACAATTACAAACACTCTTGGACGGACGGGATTTACGTATCTTCATTTTATTAAATAGCCAACTAATATAGTTGACTATTTAATAAAATGAAGATACGTAAATCTATCACGTGATGATATATTTTTGCCTGCCGTCCAAGAGAACAGTTCTGTCAATTTTTTCGTTGCTGAACAAAGTCCTCGCCAAAAGATCTTCAGAATTCCAGGTCTTGCTATGTACGCATGCGGTTCTCAGTGACACTCACAAGTAGGCTTAGTAGGAATCTACAAAAAACCAAATGTATACACCAATTCGAGTTCTCGATGGGAACGAAGCTATGTGATTGGTTAAACTTATCACGCAATCACGGCAGTAACCAATCATAGCGCTGCATGCCCGTCGAGAGCTCGAACTCATACGGACCGTTAGTTTTTTGTAAACTCACACAAAAGCCCAAGATCAGTCCATCTAAGGGCCTGCTCACACTGCGTCTTCTGGGACGTGGTCGCCAGCGCCATTGCCAGCGTCTTTCAGCGCCAGCGGCCATCGGATATACGATTTATACGTAAATTGATAAATTAAAATTATTATGTGTTTTTTAAGTATAGTGCTTATACTAAAATGTAATGTAATTTGTTAAATTTTATAAATTATCAAACAAACATACAAATAGAGGACACAAATCACATCGATATATAATACAATTACTTATGGGTGTGTGTCACAGATAGTTGTACTGTGTGGGAATCGAACCCAGGACAGATACGTGTTTACATGAACATGTCTGTTTGTCCTGAGTCTGGGCATAACTATTTATATAAGTATGTATTTACAAAAGAATAGTAGCATATGTAGTATATCAGTTATCTGGTTTCCATAGTACAAGGTCTGCTTAGTTTAGGATCAGATGGCTGTGTGTGAATAATGTCCCAGGATATTAAAGAATTTCATGAAGAGCGAAAATAAATTAACACAATAAAGCTGTTTCGATTGCGATTAAAGAACCTTTTACCTAAGGAACTCCAAGTCCGAAACACCGTTACAAATAATTAAGAAAAAATTATGAATTCATAGTAACACTGTTAATTGAGTACCGTTTGACCAAACAAAACAGATTATTATAATTACAGAATGAGCGTGCACTTCTGCCTTGACCGATTTCTATGGAACACTTCCTCATGTGCTTCATTGTGTGCAATTATTACTAATTGTTGTCGCTCATTATTGAATTTACATGTTTGCCGTCGATGTATAACGTATTGCAATTAGTTGGTGTATACGTTTTAAAAATGAGTATCTTTTGTAAAAATTCGTAAAAAATATACATATAATAAAATCGTAGGAAAGTCAAAACTGTACATTGAATATTTTTAAAAAGGATACCTAGGGCGTGATCTACCATCGATGTCCAAGCCAAAAATATAGATTTAGAATTTTTTTCTGTGTTTCTGTTTGTCTGTATGTATGTCCGGGCTAAACTCAAAAAGTACTTCAGGGATTTACTTCAAATTTTGCATGAATATTACTAAGAGGTCCGATCAACTTATAGGCGACATATTATCACGCTATCACCAACGGGGGAGGAGCTGTGATAATTTATAAAATTTAACGTGGGTAAAACCGCTGGTCACAGCTAGTAAAATAAAATAAAAACAAAATAAATTTGAGTTACATTCAGCATACATCAACATCATCATTCTATCAGCCGTAAAACGTCCACCGCTGGACAAAGGCTTCCCCAAAGATCTTCACAGCTGTCGGTTTTGTGCTGCCCCCATCCCGCAACCCTTGTAAGATCGTCGGTCCACCATGTACGGGGCCTGCCAACGCTGCGTCTTCCGTTTCGTGGTTGCCACTCAAGAACCTAAACTAGACAGATCCTGTATTATGGCACCAGACACGTGATAAACATTCTAAATACATACATGTTATAGATAAATTATACCCAGACAAATAATCGTGCTCATAATACACAAAGATTTATCCTGGGTGGTAATAGATATCCTAGTTATAGATACACCTCGCCCCTCTCTTCCTTAGATTAGTACTGTGATATAGCTTAAGCTATAATCACAGTACGGGCGGGCAGCGCACAGGACCGGCTATTGAGGTGATCCTTGGGGGAGACCTTTGTCCAGCAGTGGACGTCTTTCGGTTGATATGATAGCTTAAACTAACTAACAGATATACTTCTAATAATTGTTTTTATGCAGATACAGCTCTCTCTGCTTCGCCTGATGTATCTGCTCGCTTTATTCATTATTAAATCACTTCCAACCAAATCGGTTTACTGTCATATAACTTGAAAGTAAACAAAAGAATTACTTCTTTAGATATTCCATATTAACAATAGAGTTTGCATTGTGCATTTCTTTTATTTATGTTATGGGTTTTTATTGCAATTGATAGATAATTGCGTTGTTTGAATGCGGTCTCAAACTTTTGGCCGGCAGTGTATGTTAACACACATACCTAGTAAATACCATAATTAAGCGATACAGCCAGCAATATATTGGCAAGATCGCAGTAGGTAGGTTAATATATTTTCCTTGACATGCCCCACATAACTCATCTACGCTAGTGTTTAAAACTAAGATAGTGTGTGAATACTGTGAAAAATTTACTCAAAACAATAGCAACTAACAGTTATAATCACCAACTATTGCAGTAATTGTTTAAATAATTGCTCATAATGTGGTTATAAAAGATTTTACGGAATATTTTGTTGAAAACATATCATCATGTCAGCGTAATGACGTCCACAGCCGGACAAAGTCCTCCCCAAAAGAATTTCACAGTGGAGGGATATGCCATAATCACCACGATTGACAGACCACGAACCGGAAGATGAAGTGTCGGCAGACCCCTTCAAGGTGGACCGACGATCATGCAAGGCTTGCGGCAAGCCATTGGATACGGGCAGTACGAGTCCTGTCATTGAGGAGATCCTAGCGGAAGGCTTTTATCTTTCGGCTGATATGACGGTGATGATTGGCACAAACGCTAAGAAGTTAGTATAATTTGAAAAACTACATGTAATGTTATATAAATTGCGTGCGGTGTCTAGATATCGCATGATCTGTGGCCAAATATTTAAATGCAATTAAAATGAATTAGATATAATAGAAATCAAACTTAAATATTAATAATTTGATTCCGTCATCAGGTCATTGCCAGTTCAATTACAATTAATTCATCATAATCATTATCTGCTTTCCATTTTATATAATTAATTATTCAGTAATTTGCTGGAATAATGGAGGTCATGAAAAAATCTGATGATCGATTGACGCAGTTACTAAAGAAATTTATTTAGCGATTTTCATTTAAATTTTAAAATTCTAATAAATATTATATTTTATTTTTAAATTTAAATAATATTTAAGTACCTAACTTCAAAATTAATGTACATATACTGGTATATTCAAGTGTCAAAATATTAGCGATATCATTTTATTACCAAAGCAAAGATTGGCAGTTAAAATTAAATTCAAAAATTAAGAACTCCTTTATTCTGTAAAAATATTGTTGCATTGCATGACGTGTCAGCTACTGAGAAACACAGCCAGAAACTCAGTAGGATTCTTTTTTTATATATTAAACATAAAATTATATTGTTTTTAAATGTGTTAATTTAGAGTGACTCAATAGCAAGCTGTTTTGTCACTTAAATACTCAGAAGTTTTGTAGCCCTGCTACACAATTTGGCTTTTATAGTTCTTTTAAACTTATTCGTAGACATTTATCTGATATCACTGCGAAGTTTGTTATAGAATCTTATACATTGCCCCATAAAATAGTTACTTATTTTATGGAGACGGGTGGTATGTAACACAAGGTTATGTTTATATCTAGTATTTACAGTATGATTGTCACTTCTTTCACAGAAGGAGTCCTTATTCTTATGCACATCCATCAGATTGTCATATATATTATACTGTCATGGTACAGAGTCAGCAAATCCAGCTACACCAATCTGTCAAATTTCTTTTATAGATTTTCAACTTTATTATAAAAGCATAAGGTTCACTTTCAATAGGGAAATTTGACAGATTGGGGCAGTTTGATGTGCTGGCGTCTGTACATTAAACTTCTCTTAAAGATTTTGATCTGAAGAATAATTGGTGGCGCTACTGGTCATATGTATAAAACATACAGTTTTGAAGGCTATATGATGACTTTTAATAAGTGGTCTGAGCTCTAGCAAATAATCAGATACCCACTTATTTTCATCGAACGTCATAAAGATGTGTGGGTGTAATAATTTTGGAGACTCTTATAGCTAGTTACACTCGCCATTCCGGAAATTATTTAAGCAAAAAGGCGGGTGGTCAGTAAATAGATGGGTAACCGTAAAAGTAATTTAACTTCTGAGCATCTCTGTGGATCAGAGCGTAATCGTTAGACATTAGAGGCCTGTTAGCGTGTTTAACAAATGCTTGCTTTTCACGCTGGAGGTCGTGGGTGCGATGCCACTCAGGAGAGACATTTGTATGCATGAACATGTCCGTTTGTCCTGAGTCTGGGTGTAATTATCTATGTATGTATTTACAAAAGAAAACTGGTATATGTAGTATATCAGTTATTTGGTTTCCATAGTACATGGTCTGCTTAGTTTGGGATCAGATGGCCGTATGTAAATAATGTCCCAGGATATTATAGTCGATAAGCCATGTTAGATGACACTACTATTCAAACATATACCTATATATTTTGCCCGACCACCTCATGCATAGTGACCGTTACGAGCCGAAGTTCAAACCTTAGGGGTTGAACTTTGATTATTTAGTTTGTAGTCTTTAACCCCAAAAGGTTGAACTTCGGCTCGAAGCGGTTTTGGGGTTGAACTTTGATTATTTAGTTTGTAGTCTTGTCTTGAGACCCCGCTTGGTCGCTTTAGTCCGGTAAAGCAGTGCAAGTGTAGTCATATTAAAAAAATGCTATATATTGCTATCAGTATCCTTGATCTTTTAGATAATACTAATAGAAACACCTATATCCGTATCTTATCGAACAACTTTGTTTTCCCTCTCCAAGGACACTAGTATTTACGCGAATTATCATTAAATGTTGTAATCCAAATGTCATTTTAATAATGAATATTAATTAGTTATGCTTTTTAATCGGAACAAAACAAATCCGTTCGGTAATTTTTGCCTGTAAGAGTAACAAACATCCATACATCCATACTCACAAAATTTCGCATTAATAGTACAGATGCCAGCACATCAAGCTACCCCCATCTGTCAAATTTTCCCAATTGAAAGTGAACCTTATGCTTTTATGATTAAGTTGAAAATCTATAAACGAAATTTGACAGATTGGGGTAGCTGGATATGCTGGCGTCTGTACCTATTAGTAGAATTTACACAGGGTGGCCGAGGAGTTGACGTTCAAACGTAAAATTTAGATACTTTATGAGGAGTATCCGAATCACCCCCATGCACGTTCTACCAATTTGCGTTTTTTCGATACTTTGAAAATTTATGAGTCCTGAGCTCAAACCCTAATTTTGAACTTTGGAATAAATTCTAAGTCAGTCCGCAATGATTAGATAAACCATATTTTTTAAGGTGTTAGGTCAAACTATGCTAATTAGTTATAACACAGAAACTGAACCAGAAATGTTCAACTGAAGGAGAAAAAAATCGAAAACTGATGTTAGGTGAAATTTATGAAATATATAATAATAATAAGTTTATTTCCAATAAAATATCAATACATGATTAAGCGTGGCCTAGTCCTCGCACTAGGATTCCCTGTGTTGCGAGGGCTAGGTCCATCCAATTGTGGTTAAACTAAGATGAACAAGTTACTATTCTTATAATATCTTAAATTATTATGAAAATTATATCTAAGCATGCATTATACAAAAAGAAACAAAAAACAAAAATTAAGGAAATTTTACCAGGTTATGTTTGTAAGTTGTGTATGTCTGTACGAATTTGTATTGAATAATTTGTAGTGTATTGTGGATTTAATTATGTTTATGTTATTATCCGTTATGTTTATTGTGATAGTAGTTTTTCGGTCGATTGGTAATTAAGAGAATTTAGCCAGATTGAAGTTACTTGTTTACATTTGTGAGATGAAATATATCATTAAAAAAATTCTATCTCGAAAACTACGCAAAATCGTAGAACATACATGGGGGTGATTCGGATACGCCTCATCACAAAGTATCAAAATTTTGCGTTTGAACGTCAACTCCTCGGTCAGCCTGTATTAGCCTACTAACGCACTTTTAGGTCGAAATTCAAAAGCATAAGAAAGAAAAAAGAACTTTAGCTCTATCGCAATAAATTTCAATTTAGGTCGCACGAGCGTACAAGATGTTATATAAATAATGAATATAACTTAAGTTGCGTAAAAATGCGTTAAAACTGCGTAGCACAACAACATGCAATATACCCAAAAAATATAAAGTTTCCATGCAATAATTACGCTCAGCTGACGTATTTTAAAAACACTTTTCTTTTTAATTTGGTCGGTGTTATTTGTAAATAATTTTCCATAGGTTTCTTCCAATGTTTGTGTTACAACTTGTATGTAGCGTGTGACCTAAATTCAATTTTATTGTGACCGTTTTAAGGTTCCTACTTCTTTGTGTCTTGACCACTTCTTCAAGTATTAGCTGACATTTATAGAATTTAACCTTTAATATATATAGTTGTTTTATTATGATATATAATACGGTCACCGTAGCCTAGTTGGTAGTGCTCCTGCCTACAAAGCTGGTGGTCCTGGGTTCGAATCCCGGTAAGTGCAAATATTTGTGTGATGAGCACGAATATTTGTTTCTGAGTCATGGATGTTTTCTATGTATATAAGTATTTATCTATCTATATAAGTATGTATATCGTCGCCTGTTACCCATAGTATAAGCTTTGCTTAGTTTGGGGCTAGGATGATCTGTGTGACATTGTCCCTAGATATTATTATTATTATGATATATATATGACTAGCTGTGCCCCGCGGTGTTACCCGCGTTAAATTTTATAAATTTTCTTTGCTATAAACCTCACGGAGCCCGAGACCTTTCCAACGAATGCAAAACCGTGGAGATCGGTTCGTGCGTTCTGGAGTTATAGCGTCAGGAAGGAAAACCCGACTTATTTTTATATAGTAGATGACGATGAATAACACCAGCCTATTTGACATACATCCCGTGGGGGGCGGCAAAGTCGTACCGAGGAAATGGCTACCAGAAAACAGGCAGCATCATTGAACTATAACAATATTATAGGAACTACTGATAATGATGCATGTGTGGCGCAACGGCTAAGACAGTCGCCTCACCGCTTCGTGTCGTGGGTTTTATTCCCGCGCCGTACACTATTTGTGTGACCCATCTATTATATAAAGTACCCCGCGACACAGGGATTAGATTCACTAGTGCAGGGGTAATCTTTAAAAAAGAATACTGACGTTGTCCACCCGCTGCCCGTACTCTGGTGGATATTCCCTTGGGATGACTTCTACGTTATCCACGAGATGAGTAGTGGTGATGATATTCTGATATTCGCCACCGTTACAAGTTACAACACAGCAAACCAAAGAATATATGTAAAGCTGGAGATTTCAGCATAGTTTAAAAATTCAAAAACTTTTATACTAAACTGTAATACGTCTCCCTAGGCTTTCAATCAATCAATCAAATTATTTATTTGCCAGAATATGGTACTAAAGATTTTACAACAATAGATTCCGCATATTCTGCCACTTATGGCGTGCAAATACACTATTCATATTTTTTTATTAAATAAATTGTTTACAATGTCAAATAATATAAATATAAATATGTCAATGATGCACAGTAGAATAATAATAATAAAAAAATATATAATTTTAAAAATACGTGCATTTGTAATATAAAAATGTCAAGTACCCATTCCTACGTTAACAGTTCTATTTTATCGTCAAAGAAGTTTCTGATATTATAGTAACATTTATTTCAATTTAATTTAAGTAACATATATTTAAGTCACCTAGTAAAATAATACTATACTACAATCCATGTATGTGTATCACTCTCATGATCCGATGGGACGCCTAGCGACACGACCGGAAAGAGGTCAGGTACAGGACCGACGGCTTTACGTGCTATAATACCGCCAACTTCCAGACTTCGGGCTGATGCTGAGAACTTTTTCTTTTTACAGAAAAGTCCCAAAATCTCTTTTTGGTCCGACCCGGGATTTGAAACCAGGACCTCGTTCTCTGCGGGTGAACACGCTACCGCTAGACCAACGAGGCATATAATTGAGGATTGGGGAGACCATTAAATATGAACTCTTCAATGATGTCATTTGTCGTCGCGACCTCTTACGTTCAAAGGATAATAATGATAGGTATAATAATACCTATTGTATTTTACACCCAAACAATTAATTAGTGAACGCGACACATGATGTCATTAAGGCATACAAGCTTGGTACCCAAGGTTGGCGGTTTGATATTTCAACTTAGGAAATTACTTTTAAGACCTTTAACACTAAGTACGGTCAGACATAAAAGTTTCATCTAATCTCAAAACTGGGAAATTATACATTTAATCATCAGGTAAATCTCGAACCAGCAACCTCTAACAAATTGGGATAGGCGCACACCGTTCAGCTAAGAATAATATAATAATATCTTGGGACATTATTCATACACAGCCATCCGATCCCAAACTAAGCAGAGCTTGTACTACTTTTCTATTGTAAATATATGTATACTTATATAGATAATTACACTCAGACTCAGGACAAACAGACATGTTCACAAATATCTGTATGGGTGGAAATCGAAACTGTAGTTTGAAAGGCAAGAATTTACCAACCACGCCCACCGGCTCTTCAAAAATGATACACACTGACAGATTAAATATAGGATTCCCTCGAAAACCCCTTCGGAAGATATTTATTTAGGTGTTGTCCATCAACTTATGTCTTATAAAAACATGGCGGAACTTTATATTATTATTATTATTAACGTAGCTTTATCTAGCCATAAACCCATGATAGTACCCCAAGGACCAATGTGTGATGATGAAATGTCAATTAAAAGTGACAGTTGTAAAGGCGGTCTCTCAAACCGACACTTTTCTTAATTTTATCGTCAGTAACGAACATGAGGCGAGGTTTGGACCCCAAAAGAGTGCCCAAAAAGGTGCTCTCTGGTGCGCACTTAGTTTGTAGTTGAACTTTATTTCTATTTTTGGAACGAAGTTCCTTATCGTGCTTTTTGAAAGGGGGCTAGACGGAGAAATTCTTACGAAAACTTGTCACGACACTTTTTGCAGCTGTGCGGCGTGCGCATGTTTCTCTGTCTGTCTCTCTCTCTTATAGAAAGCAAGCCAGATATTTTCATTTCTATTTTGCATTGAACAGTGTGGTGTCGCGACGATTATTTTTGTTGAGTGTATAAGTACATGTTTTTTGTACATAATAAATAATAAGAAATAACTTCGTTCCATCCGGGTGTCCCTTGACACCTCTCAAGTTTATTTTATAGTATATATTTACTATTTTCGTACAAAACTAAGTATTAATTCAATTTCCCGCTTGAATATTTATTTATCTACGCGCATCACAAGGATCACATAAACATACCCCTGCGGGGCGCGGGGAAGGGGTGCAGCGCTAGCGCCTTTGAACTTGACCCATTTCTCTAGTCGCCAGTCGTTCGTGTAAAATATTATTTTTTATGTATTGAGCTATGTCTGAACTCGTAGAACAAAAGTTGGTGCTTGTGGTGTTAAATATCTATTCCTGTGAGGTTGTTGGTGTTTTAAAAATAATTCTTTATATATATTTATGATTGGATATAATATGAAAAAAAAAAAACAAAATAAAACATACCACCTTGTTCAAAGTAGGTGTGCGAAAATAAAAAATATATGAAAAAAAAAGCAGTATTTAACATTTGTAGATCTAGCGATTTTTTTGTTAACGCTACATACTTCAGGTATTTAGTGTGCATTCATAATATTTGAAAATGAAGGCGTCCATTACTAATTACAATTACTGCTCCTTTAACGAATGGCAAGGTTAAGCGCTTAGGTACGCGGCTAGTCTGTAGATGGCCAACGCCATGTATTGGGAGGCTCAGTTTATTAGTCTCGGCGGTTTTCATTAGACCATAGTCTTTTAGAACAGGTTGAAACACTCGGACACTACTTTGTCGTGTGGACAGTGTTTACCCCAAGTGTCAAAGTTGTTCAAACCGTCCAGTAGGCCTCATGATCTAACAAGACGTGCTATCGATATAACCGAAGAAATGACATGTCCAGGACTAACAGTTTTTTATTGTTTCCAAGGCAAGGGGATGTATCACCACCCGTGTCATAACTCTATATTTTTCCAAGCACGACAGTGGCGGACTGGTTGGAGTGGTTGGTAGATGCTTGCTTTTCAGACCGCAGGTCGTGGGTTCGATTCCCATCCAGGACAGATTTTTGTGTGCATGAACGAGTCTGTTTATCCTGAGTGTGGGTGTAATTATCTATATAAGTATGTATTTACAAAAGAATGTAGTAAGTATATCAGTTATCTGGTTTCCATAGTACAAGCTGTACTTAGTTTAGGATCAGATGGGCGTGTGTAAATAATATCCAACTATATTATTAATTATAAAATATTACACTTAAAAAATTAACCAAAATTATGGAATAATAATGAATTCTGTATTAATTAAACAGCAAAACGCTATAGGCTCCAAGATGATTATAACTGTCTCGGAGAACTGTCCACAGTTTTTGCCGTCAATACTGTCTAAAGCCTTATATTTTAATAATTATTAATGCGTTGTAATGTACGATCTTATAACGTACAAATAGTGCTGAAGATACAACGTTAAAAAAAAGTTTTAATGTTTTCCGTCTCATTCGCATTTTTCCTGATATTTTTAAATATTTGTTATTATTTTTAGGACCAAAAGTTTTACGATTAAAATAATAAATAAAAATATATTTATCCAATTCGGTGCAGTGCTTTGGAAGTTACAATTATTTTATGAAAAAATATAATGGAAAATAAAACAACGTGGCAGTCATGTGTCTCATATGCATACTCACTTTTCGCATATGTTTAAATATTTCCTATTATTAATTACATAAAAGTAAGATGTATCCAAATTGGTGCAGTCGTTTGGAACTTATGAGCATTACGGTAATGCTAAAGTAAAATATAGATGTAAAAAGATCATGTAGCTGTATGTAAGCTATTGAACAATAGTATTAACGGTTTAATTACTCAAAGTATTATTTTGTAATAAAGTTAACTTACTAAAGAAAAAGAAGAGTAAAAGAACTTTGATCATAAACAAAATTACATCATTCATAAAATCAGAATGTCTGAAAAGACCAATAAATATACATAAAACAGGTACTGCTAAAACTATTGAAATCTTATTAAGAAATAAGATTTCAATAGTTTTAGCAGTACCTGTTTTACTTACTCATATTTTTGGAACAATTCTATATATTTCCTAGGCTCAAAATCTTAAACATTCCTTTTCACCGCACTATACCTTTGTTTTTTACAAATTTCTAGGTGAGTAATTGTAAGAGAAACTGGCTCATTTTTCATTTCAACAATTTCAACAAGCCAACATAAATCTTCCTCTAACAAACTTGCCTTTCATCTTACGCAAACGACTCTATCCTCACAAAATAATAACACAGCAGTAGAGCATCTTACACTTCACTTACTTAATACTTTGGTAGTTGGCCAAACTGTCTCTACATAGAGCAGTTATATCAGCTTTCAACTATACTTTATATGCCACCCGTCATTTCAACTTCAAGTTTTAGTACTTAAAAGTTGCTCTTACATACTAAAAACAACTCTACATAGCTCTACATGTAATACTATAGTGCTACATCTGACCCAATGTGTTTCATAGTCCATTGGCAATGTAATTTTATTGTAGCTTTTACATAATAAACTTAAGTAAAAGGTGTGATAAACATGTTTAAAAGTATGTAAAAGTTCGATTAAACTTACCAAAATACAGACTTCCTCAGTTCAAAAACCTGACACAAGACACTGCACAAACCTTAAACACATGAGAACCATTTATATTCTTGTCAGAGCAATGCTAACTTTCTATTCGAATTTAAACTTACAAAAAACACTTTTACACTATACTTATTAATAGAAAACAATAATTAAAACATGTAACAACAATTTTTAAACTAGAATTCTCTAAAAATGTTGTAATATCGTTTTAAATTTCCACGTAAAGTTTTTTTTTGGGCGCAGGCGACGGGCGTGCGGTCGGACCGAGGTTCGGCTAGCATCTGGCTGTGGGCTGACCTTCGCTATAACTTCGTATGTTCAATCACTGGAGCGAAGTTGGGTACGAACCGGTCTGCTTTGGGCAAAAGTTGTACTTTTTTTTTACTTTTTTCCTTCACCCGCACCAGTGCTGCAAACTCTTGTATTTTGTCTGGATATTATTAACGACTTCTAGAGCCTTTTCAAGTTTTTATGGTGTCTAAGTAGATTAAAGGAATAAGTTTGTTATTATTTTTTGCAAAATGGTGCATAAGTTATATTATTCGTTAAGTTAAAAGATTTTGTGCTGTAAATCACCGAAAGCAACAATAGAAAAAATGTTTTTTAATAAAGGCAAGTCGTTTGTACAACACTGAATGCCAGACAGTCGATATCAATATATTTCACACAATTATCTCAAATCTTAAAAGAACTATATTCCATTAAACTCTTTGATTCCCAGTGGCCTTAGCAGAATTTAAAATTTATTTGATTTTTTAAATAGAAATTAAGTAATATGGTATTTATTTATCCTATATTTGTAATACGAATTAATTGATATGCAAAATTTGAGATTGGCAATTTTTATATAAACTCCGGAATTTGTGTAACTAATTACCTGTAAGTTTTCGAAATTGGAAAATGAAATAAAATAAACTAAATAGGATTAAAATAAAATAAAAATATTTTCATTGTTTATTATCCTATCAAAAGGCATAAAAAGTGGTATTTTCACAACTCTGTATACAACATGTAACGTTTAAAGATGAAGTGTTCAACTTAGATCGTATATTGTATTCTAATAAATAAATTACCCTAATTTTAATTAATTTAGCTACAAATATTTAAATTGATTCATTGATAAATAAAACCTATTTTTTTAAAAGTAACTAATGTATGTTCCTTGCTCATGCTCATGAAGCTACATTATGTGCAAGTAACATCGATTAGTTAGTAGTCCATAAGTGAAAGAATTTTCGAAATGTGTGAAGTAATTATTAAGTTTATCCAAGTAATCTTTTTTTATATATTGTTAATTTAATCATTGTTATTATTTATTGAAATTGAGCAATACCTCTCTTTAGAAAGTTATTAATAATATAAATATGTTTATATTTCAATATAAATTTGATTTAGGCACAGGTTGGGCACAGATATCATCGAATAAACAAAATACGTATACGGTTGAATTTCAACAATGTGGCATTTTTTTATCATATCAGTGGATTTTTTGATTTATATTATTTTTGTATATTTTTCAGGTTATATATAATCTTTAGGATATTAAGTATCCCCAATATCATCAACGAATCATTTAAGACTAAGGAGACAATTCAATTTGAATTCTGTCGTTGTTTCCACCGATATGACAAACCGGCACCGATATTTTTCTGTACACCGATATGATAATTTTATCCATCAATATGATAATCTATCCACCTTTGAACATCAAAAAGGAAATATTTCGTATATTTTTACAAGGATGACTTAGAACTTAAGACCCGAACTGAGGGTCTTATGTAAGTAGATCACATCCATCGAGAATTTTTTTGAAATTAAATACCTATTTTAAACCATTTATATATATATATATGTGTTTAATTGCTCCACATCGTCATCATCGTCTCAGCCTATAAACGTTCATTACCGAATACAGACCTCTCCAAATGATACAACTATCTGCTACCCAGTGGTATCGTGGTAATGATTAATGGCAGTCTATATAGGTATATGTATAATAATAATAATAAAGGCAAGTCGATAATATCTAGGGACAATGTCACACAGATCATCCTAGCCCCAAACTAAGCAGAGCTTGTACTATGGGTACCAGGCGACGATATACATACTTATATAGATTGATAAATACTTAAATACATAGAAAACATCCATGACTCAGAAACAAATATTCGTGCTCATCCCACAAATATTTGCACTTACCGGGATTCGAACCCAGGACCACCAGCTTCGTAGGCAGGAGCACTACCAACTAGGCTACGGTGACCGTATGAATGTATGCTCCATTTTTTTGTTGTATACTTAACGAAATGACACGGGATCTACCGATATGATAAAACGACTCACCGAGATGATACAATGTTCCACCGATATGATAAAGCAATCCATCGATGTGACAAACCTGCGCGTTGATCTTGAATCAAAGCACCGATATTGGATATAAGACGCCGATCGATTTTTTCGGTGTAAATTATAACATCGGTGGAAATAAAGCCCACCGATTACACCGATATGAAAACAGCGGCGTGAGAAAAAACACAGTTTTTAGAAAATTAGTAAATATCATAATATCTAGGATAAATTCAATAACAGTCTCTGAAGCTAATTCAATTACTACCTCTGTTAGAAACAAACAACAATAATAAAATTACTCATTACACTAGAAAAATGCAACCACTGATAAAATAAAATAATTGTCCGGGAGCAATTGAAATGGTGTACTTAATATTATTGCGGGAATATGCTGCGATTTGACACACCTCCGTCCCGACTGCACACTTACGGGGAAAATAAATTTGGTGGGGACGCTATTAGACTCGTCCATTTAAAGTTAGGTTTTAATTACTTTTGTCTAACGATATGAGAACATTTTTCAGGACAAGTACGTTAGTGCCTCTCAGTAATACCGTGTTGAAACGAGTAGTAGAGACACCCGCTGAGTATGTTTCGCTGGGTCTTCTCATTTGGGGCGCATTGGATCCGGTGGTAGCATTAAAGCGCGACCGTCGTTATAAACATTTAATTCGTACCTTAATATAGACAGAACCATTCAGACAATAATAATGTAGTAAAAGTATAGCTAACGTTTAAAATTTAGATAATTAAACCTACACATGATTCTTAACAATAACTTAATTTAAGTAAACTAAATATCGTTACTATTATAAAATAAATCTTATTGTAAATTATTTCCTACAATCAGTGTACCTAAATATCTATAAGTATCTAGAAGTAATTATAAATTAATTATATATTACTACGAACATGTTCTGACTATTTACAAGCGCTTTTTTAAAGTCTACGTGAATAAAACCCTTTTTTATTTTATAATAATAATCGTTAATTATTTAATGAAATATACTATATATTACTATTATTCTATAAAACGGAATAGGTAATATACTTAATTTACTTATTTTTATTAGTATATATGTAGGTTATTCGTTTGTAAAAAAAGTAGAAGGATAGCACTGATTTGCAGAAAATACAGGCCTATGTATTTATTTTAATTGGTTCATATAGTCCTAGGCAAATACTATGATTGCCACAAACCAATAACTACCTATTGAATACAAAAAATATAATAATTCAGAACTATTTTCCTTTTTACAAATATCAATTTCATTGAAGACAAATAAAAAAGTCATTTGGGAAATTCACCCATACCTAAATTTTTTCTTAACTTATTGATTATAGAAACTAATAAGAAATTTCTAACATAAAATAACTTGGTAAATCTATAAATATTGTGCGTTGGTAGATACTGTATTCATTAAACGAAGCCCTCTTCATGTGAGTTAAACTCTCACTTGTCGGACTTCCTTTTATCGTGCTCTTATAATGATTCTAAGCAAATTATTTGAAGCGTTATGCCTTAAACATTATATTAAATGCGGTTCACAGAATACATCTGGGTCATTATTCACACACGGTCATCTGATCCCAAACTAAGCAAAGCAAGGTACTATGGAAACCAGATAACTGATATATTACATATACTATTTTTCTTTTGTAAATACATACTTATATAGATAATTTACACCCAGACTCAGGACAACAGACATGTTCATGCATACAAATATTTGACCCGGGTGGGAATCGAACCCACGACCTCCGGCGTGAAAGGCAGCGTATCTACCAACCACGCCAACAGGCCCGTCAAAATTGTGTGAAATCTATTCCATTTTTGTAAGGGATCGCTCTTGCACTAGGGAAATAATCTGTATCGCGGGATAAACGATCGGGGTAAACGATCTATGGGTCATTTTGATTACTATCCAGTGGACGATCAGAACCTGTAACACATGGGCGCCTAACTACTAACGAGGTAACTACCTTAACCTTAGCGCCGCACAATTGTAGCCGAATCAACGTACATCTTTTTTTGGTTTGAAAAAGACAACGCCCGCATTAGGCAATATAATCCCTGTGTCGCGGGGTACTTTACAAACATATAACAGATGGAGACAAATTACATCCAGACTCAGAACAACTATTTATAGGTTACACAAATAGTTGTCCGGCGTGGGACCCGAACCCGCGACACGAAGCGGCGAGGCGACTGTCTTAGCCGCTGGGCCACACGTGCAGTCAACATATCTGACTGGCCTGTTAGTCTAGTGATAGGATCCTGCTAAGCCAGAGGTCTTGGGCTCGATTCCCACCCAGGACACATCTTTAAGCATGATTATCTATTATGTGTCTGTGTGAAATTTGAGGTAGTCCACGAAGGGCACCCATCTGAATGGCACCTGCGCGAATGGCACCTAGCCTAATCCACGAAAGGCACCTTTCAATATTTTTGGCAGGTGCTCTTTGTGGATTCAATTTATTTATTGTATTCTTGTCCACAAAATGCACCTACGTTAACCGGTATAGTAACCTAGGTTATTAAATGAAATATATCGATAAAAATCACTAGAACATTTACTAACATTAATAATATTACGCACGTTAAGACGTTAGTATTTATTTATGTTTAAGCGGATATTAACGGATAGATAGTAGTTTAATTTCAATGTGTAACATTCGCTTAAACATAAGAAAATACTACTCTTAAAGTGCATAATATTAGTAGTGTTAATAAACGGTCTAGTGATTTTTATCGATATCTTTCATTTAATAACCTAGGTTACTGTAACGGTTAACGTAGGTGCCATTCGCGCAGGTGCCATTCAGATTGGTGCCCTTCGTGGACTACCTCATATTATATCTATAATATGTATGTATTTTTAAATATACAACATGTAACGTAATTAACGCACACCCTCAAACACCCCAATTAGAATATTATGTTGTAATCATAATACAGACGCTGAATTTTGAATTTAACATGTATATGCATTGTTATTTACTAAATTAGTTTCTTGAAATAAAGTTAATTATTTTTTATTTGGTATTGAATGGTGGAATGTGTATGAATACAAATAAAACTGCGATTTTAAAGTATTATTACTTTGACTTACAGTCCATTTAAATTTGTTTTGACCGTTCAGGGTTAATATGACAATAATTTCTGTAGGTTTAATAATTATGGAAAAAATTACCTATATTAAAAATGATATAAATCGATTCAGTAAACGATTCTGAACAAACTTTTTTCAGGATGTGTGTTAATTAAGTTACATGTTATATAAGAATATTCATCAGTTTTTTGGTTGCTAGTACAGGCTCTGTCTATTTTGGCATCAGCCGTCACAGTGTTAGTTGTAAAATATTGTGTTAATGTCCGCAGCACTACCCCAGAGAAGAATTCCATAGAACATTTAATACACACGATAGTACACTTACAACTACCGCCTTTTCCATCTTAATTCTTCTTGTCCACCCAACGGTTGTCTGAAAGAGATCGCTACAAAGCGATAAGACCGCCGCTTTTACCTGTATTTTCTCTATTAAGATATTGTCTATAGTGTTTTCTGGTACAATAAAGTGTGCTCTATCTATCTATCTATCTATAACTGAAATAAACCACTCTAGCTAAGTCCACATCAGTGAGCTGTCTAATAGTTTTAACTGCAGAACTTAATTTGTCTAATAGTTTTTCTATTTGTTGGCCCCATTGTAGTTTTGAGTCAATTGTGTTACCCAAGAACACAGTCGTCTCAACATATAATAGAAATAACAAATAATATCGTGGGACATTATTCACACACGGCGATCTGATCCCAAACTAAGCAGAGCTTTTACTATGGAAACCAGGTAACTGATATATTACTTACACTGCTTTTATTTTTTAAATACATTCTTATATAGATAATTACACCCAGACTCAGGATCAACTGGCATGTTCATGCACACAAATATTTGTCCTGGGTGGGAATCGAACCTGCGCTGTAAAAAGCAAGCATTTACCAACTACTAAACACGATAACTGAAATGAACCATTCTAACTGTGTCCACATCAGTGAGCCGTATAATAGTTTTAACTGGATATGCGGCAGAGCTTGCTATGTCGGTAAAGCTATATAATAAACTACCAGACTGTATAAAAAATAAACAAAAAAATTTCAAATTTATAAAAAAGTTAAAATTGTTGCTCATAAATAAAATTTATTATTCTATAAATGAATATTTAAATGATAAAACTATGTATTAAATGTTTATTAAATTTATTAACTATTTATAAAATCAATCCAGTTGAAATACTTACAAAAATTTTGACATGTAAACACTAATAAGATGCAGTGGTCAGTAAGAAAATAAATCCTAATTAATATTTCCCTTCATAATAATATATTTTTTTAATAACATTATTACATCGCTGCCTATTCAATAAAGTAAAATCATAAAAAGCACATTTTACAGATATTGACAATGCTATTTTATTGTATTTAAGTTTAACGTGTGAAGTTTTGACCAAAAAATTATTCGTTTGTATATTGTATTGTTGCAGTGCCCTTACGGGGTTCATGTTTGGTACTGTATTATAATCTTAAATACCTATGTTAAACCCATGAAAGCAATAAATAAATTGAAATTGAAACTTAATTTGCCTTATAGTTTTCTATTTGTAGGCCCCATTGTAGTGTTGTGTTAATTGAGATAACCAACAACACAGTTCTTTGTCTCAACATATTATATTACACTTATGAAGAAAACTTTAGTTGCGCGTTTTAGTTGTAATTAGTTTTTCGGTGTTGTTATTAAATTATACACTTATATTAATTATTTACGAAGCTACTGGTCCTGGGTTCGAATCCCGGTAGTTGCAAATATTTGTGTGATAAGCACGAATATTTGTTTCTGAGTCATGGATGTCTTCTATGTATTTAAGTGTTTATCTATCTATATAAGTATGTATATCGTCGCCTGGTACCCATAGTACAAGCTTTGCTTAGTTTGGGGCTAGGATGACCTGTGTAACATTGTCCCCAGATATTATTATTATTATTTAAACACAATGAATACAAATAGTAACCTATACAAATGAATAGCTAACAACAATAATATATTTTAAAGGTTAACCAACTTCGTCCGTCAGTCTCATAATACAGGTACTATTAATTAATTGACTGCCTCGTTGGTTAAGCGGTGGTGTATTCAGCCGCAGATAATAAAGTCTTGGGTTCAAATCCCGGGTCAGGCCAAAAAGTGATTTTGGGATTTATCTGTTTAGACAATTTCTTAGTATCAGCGCGAAGTCTAGGAGCTGGTGGTGTATACCCGCGTGCCTTGAAGAGCACTTAAAGCCGTCGATCCTGTACCTGAACTCTTTCCGGTCGTGTCGCTAGTCGTCCCATCGGATCATGAGAGTGATTGAATAGAAAGTGTTCCTGTGTTTGCGCACCACAATAAGTCCCGCGCAGATGGCTGGTCTTCTTTGAGACTGTCGTGGCCGAAATTAGACCACGAAGACATTACTATTACTGATTAATTTGCCCTGTGCGTGTCACTTCAGACTGGTTTAATGTCATAATGACATTTTGGAAACTATATGCCAAACCATAACATATTTTATATTAGCGACCATAACATATTAAGAATTTTTAATATTTTGTAATTTTACATACATAGACTCTTACCTGTTTCCCAGAGGGGTAGGCAGAGACAACGGATTTCCATTTGTCACGATCTTTGCACACGTCTTTTGCCTTGATTACTGTCATTGTATTCTTCATACATGCTCGCCGGTTTAGGGTACTTCTGACCTGACCTTTCTTGAGAACGTCTCCGATTTGCTCAGAGAATGTTCGACGAGGTCTTCCGCTTCCAGTTGTACCATTTACACAGGCCAAGTATACTTCTTTTGTCAATCTTCTTTCATTCATCATTTATAATTATAATGTATAATATTGGCGGGCCACTGAGGGAATAGAAACTGTTTGCGCTGACGTTTGTGCACTATAAATGTCCTGCGCAAATGGCTCGTCTCCACTGTGACAGACTGCTATTGCCGAAATTGGAGGACATTTCATTCTCATAATTAAGTTTATTACAATTATATAGATTATACTGTAAGAACGATGAAATATCAAGATCCGAACTCTAAGTATTTCAGAAATCTAGGTGATTTGGTGATTCCGGGAAGACAAAAGCAATCTGTTTGGGACTCAGTCGCTGTCCCGGACTAGTAGAAGTGAGCACAAGGGGAGGGCAATCCAGAGCCCCTCCCAGGGTACGTGTCTCAACCATCTGGGACATAGTGCAAAACAAAGGCACTGGAGCAGCATACCCGCATTCCCGGGGCTCCTCCCATAGGCCCCAAGAAAAGTCCACGGCAGGTTAGGTTTAGTCGGTGCAACTCCGACATACCCACCCGCAGACACTTTTTGCGGAAGGCATGCGTGAGCATTCCACCTGCTTTATCAAAAATAGGTGATGCGTTATGGAATTAGGACATTTTTATAGAGGCTAGAGTGCGTTGGGATTTTTCTAAGAAGAAAATAATTAGTTTTGCTCGAATAAATCGAAAAAGTATTTTTTGGCTTTACTTGGGAATCGAATCCAAGTAAAATGATCTGATCATAGTTAGTCAAACGAAATAAGAAGTACTAGCAGTGTGTGTTGATGATGGAATCAGGATATGAAACGTTTTAGTCATCGTTGAGGAATCAAAACAGGTTTTTGTAACGAGTCTTCGATTCTACTTCTTTTATTGGGTCACGAATGATTTACCTACAAGAAATTGTTGTAAAAACGAACTAATAAATATACAAAAAATATCTGTATCTACGTATGCTTGTCGTAATAATAGTGTACAGTCGCTCTAGTACGGCGTCGGAGACTCCAGCGGTTGCCCAATCCCGAGGCTCTAGATCAAACTGAAACATTTTTCTGTGATTTCATTGGCTAGAGATAAATCTTCGTCGCCCTGTTAGTTACGCTGGTATCCTAACGGTATCGAAGTCAGATGGCAGTGGGTAATTAAAACATACATACATACATAGACTCACGCCTGTCTCCCAGAGGGGTAGGCAGAGACAACGGACTTCCATTTGTCACGATCCTTGCACACCTCTTTCGCTTCGTTTACTGACATTATATTCTTCATACATGCTCGCCGGTTTAGGGTACTTCTGGCCTGACCTTTCCTGAGTACGTCTCCGATTTGATCAGAGAATGTTCTACGAGGTCTTTCCCTTCCAGTTGTACCATTCACACAGGCCAAGTATACTTCTTTTGTCAATCTTCTTTCATTCATCCTTTCTAAATGGCCAAACCATCTCAGCAAATAAAAAAAAATATCTGTATCTACTTACTGTGGTAGTCTATAATTGCAACTAGCATATTCGACTGCACGTATGGCTGTAACTAACCATACTGGCTCGTCACGTTGAGATTATTCGCATATCCTTCGTCCAGCTAATCGTACTACAATTTGGCTGGCGTGTTGCAAAATAACTTTTAAATTAAAATATGACAACTGATTTATAGTATTTTAATTCGTATTATGCCTGATTATCAAATTTATTATTATAAAAATATTATGATATTCTAGTATAATCTACAAACTAGCTAGAATAATCTAAAAAAGGTATAAAGTCAATCATAACAATATTTTAAGGAAACATATACTATGGCTGAATTAAACTATTATATTTCAAGATGTGTGACAAAACAAACAATTCATTTAGGAAACATACATATATTCTAATAAGACACTATCAACAAAACATTCATTCAATAGGACTTCTCAAATAACATATTATCTTCTTAAGAAAATAAGTTATACTCTAATAAGAAGTAGTGTGAAAGCTTTATGTTTTAGAGAAATTATAGAATTAAAACAACATATTTATGGTTGTATATATTGAAATAAAGTTCTAATAAGATTTTAGATAACATTATGGTAATTAATTTAGGATAAACTAAGCTTCATGAGATGAGATTAGAAAGTTTATTTATGATTAGGATAAAGTTAATTTAGGCTTGAATGGTTTGTTCTACTTTTCAAAAAGTTCTTGGATTACTATATGCAACATAGGTTCCTACCATACTACACGAATCACTGGCCAATTTAAATCAATTTGTTTCAATCAAATCCAGCAGAAATATAAATTCATGATTTAAGTTAAGAAAATTTAGGATCATATTAGTATCAAGGAGTATTCCTTATTAGACACATAAGAGTTAGGTTCAGTTAAATATTAAATTGTATGCCGTTAGTTAGGATGATCAGATACAATGATAGGAAACACATCAAATAAGGGGATATAGAACAGGGGGGTAGGGTGGGCAGGTACATGGCGCACCGGCTAAGACAGTCCCCTCGCCTCTTCGTGTCGTGGGTCCGAGTCCCGCACCGGTCAACTATTTATGTGAGCCATAAATATTTGTTCTGAGTCTGGATGTTATTTGTGTCCGTCTATTATATGTTTGTAAAGTACCCCGTGCCCCAGGGATTAGATACCCTAGTGCGGGTGTAGTCTTTTAAAAAGATAAGAAGAAATACTCCGCCACAGTCATGTATAGATGACAAACTTTGCTTCCTCTTTCATCGTACGCATGACTAAGCTGTGAAATACCCTCCCAAATGACGTGTTTCCAGACTCATATAGAATGGGTTTATTCAAGGCTAGAGTGAACGGACATGTTTAGGCAGGCGCGGTCCACCTTCAACTACATGTTCACTTACCATTAGATGAGATCGTGGTCAAGCGCAAACCCATTATGAAAAAAAAAGAAAGCTATAATGTAGCCAGCACGCCACGATCAGACTATATACTCATGAGTGTAGCGTGATGGGCAGATTTCTCTTTGTCATCTATACATGACTGAGGCCGTCAAAAGGTAAAATAAACAATAATCATATCCTGGGACATTATTCACACACGGCCATCCATGATCCCAAACTAAGCAGAGCTTGTACTATGGAAACCAGATAACAATAGATACATAATAATATACTAGTTTTCTGTTGTAAATACATACTTTATAGATCATTACACCCAAACTCAGGACAAACAGATATGTTTATGCACAAAAATATTTGTCCTGGGAGGGAATCGAACCCACGACCTGTGGCGTAAAAGGCAAGTATTTATCTACTCTCTCCACGGTTCGTAGTAGTAGTCTTAACACACATCCATGTTTCATACCTTCAATAGAACCCGTATGATAATACTAGTATGTACAAACAAATAACGATCCTTTGTAAAAAAACAATAAGTATTGTGCTCGTCATCTGATTTAATAAATACACGAAGATAATATAAAAATATAGACAATACATTCATGTAGCTGATTAAATGATAGCTTATTTAGTCCTACAGTATATCTATGTACGGTTTTTTGATAAGACAGAAGGAATGCTTACTCGTGCCACCCACAAAAAGTGTCTGCGGGTGGATATGTCGGTCTTGCACCGACTAAACTTAACTTGCCGCGGGCTTCTTTTGGCGCCTGATATCAGGAGCCCCGGGAACTCGGGTATGCGGGATCATACCACCATGCCTCGGAGAGGACGTGAAGCTGCCGGTCCTATGCCCGACCTCTTTCCAGTCGTGTCGCTAATCGTCCCATTGGATCATGAGAGTAATGGAACAGAAAGTGCCCCTGTGTTTGTGCACACACTTGTACACTATAACATGTCTTGCGCAGATAGCTAGTCTCAATAGAGACTGGTCGCCGTAGCCGAAATCGACCAGGAGGACTATATGCTGCTCAGGTGCTCCCCTTATGCGCCATGTCTCAGCTGGTGGACACGTACCCTGGGAAGGCTCTGGATTGCCCTTCCCTATTGCCGACTCCTTTCAGTCTGGCACAGTGACGGCGCTACAAAAATATCGCTGTCTTCCCGGACCTGCTTGCATGTGGCGGCAGTAGTGGATACTTCTCGTACTGCCATCTCAGCAGTTGCACTTTCGGCTTCCGCCGCCCCGTCCAGGCCTCCTCCGTCTGCGAGCGGGGTCGGCTTGTTCTCGACCCCACTTGGCGGTCTCCTTCTGAAGCAAGACTGCCTCACAGAGGCCTACTGAGCGGCTTGAACTTTGGGTTTGTCTTACGTATCAACTCGATCTTCAAAACCTTCTTATCATAGCCAGATGCTCTCACCAGTCCTTATGTGATAGGTGAGATAAAGCAACTAAGCTCGCGGTCAGTTGATGAATGGGTGACCACTAAAGTATTTAAATTTCTGAGCGTCTCCGTGCTTCAGAGGGCACGTTAAACTGTCACTAAAATGTTTACATTTCTGAGAGTATCTGTGCTTTGGAGGGTAAGGCTTACGCTGTCGGTCCCGGTAGTATTCATTAGAGAATCAGTTGTGAAACCGTCTCATGTGACATGTAAGTATGAAAAATAAACTTAGATATGTTCTTCCTAATATAGTTTTAAATATTTTATACTAATACTACATATAAGGCTTTGTTATAGCTGGAATTTTATTATTACAAAACTAAAGTAATCATGGCTCATAATAAAGTAGAAGTCGTTCCGAGATGATATCTACCAGAAAACGGGCAGCAGCGTCTCTCTGAGTTAATCAGAGTGCAATCGCCAATGTTTGGAGGAGAATTTTGTCCAGCGGTGGCTGTCTTTCGGCTGATATGAAGATGGATATGAAGCTACTAAATATTGGCAAAATCACATTACTACTATTTGTTAAACACGTGTGGTTAAAACTTTCAACGTTTTCGCTACCATACACCTACACATATTTTGTGAACTACCTTTTTTAATGCATTTAAAAATTAAATTAGAATGCATTAAAATATAATAGCGGACCGTTTCAATGGAGACTTGGACCGTGCACTTTCTATTAGGTATCTCACCTACGTGATCGGATGGAACGGTTAGTTGCTATGACGGAAAAGAGATCTTGTAGAGCAGGTGAATTAAAGTGCTCTACCAGGTACGGGGTTGCCATCCTCCAGACTCTGGACTGATAAAGGGGAATTTTCACAAAAGATAATATCCCAATCACTTTTTTTGTGTATCGAACACGATTCCTCCGTCGTTTATTTTATTTTAATTATTGTTATTTTTATTCCTTAAGAAATGCTTTGAAGATAGCCGAATTAGTTTTGATAATAATAATAACGTCCTCCAGGCTGAATTTCAACCACGGCGGCCAGTCTAAGTGGATACTAGCTAAATGCAGTGGACATAATATGTACACAACTGTGTGCTCAAACACAGGGGCACTTTCTATTCCATCACTCCATGATCCAAGGGGATGATTAGGGACACGACTGGAAAGAGGTCAGGTACAGGACCAACGGCCCGTGCCCTCCGAGGCACGGGGTGTAATACCGCCAAGACCCAGACTTCAGGGTGATACTGAGAAATTTCTTTTTACGGATAAATCCCAAAATCACTTTTGGACCCGACCTGGGATTTATAATAATAATAATAATATAATATAATAATATCTGGAGACAATGTCACACAGATCATCCTAGCCCCAAACTAAGCAAAGCTTGTACTATGGGTACCAGGCGACGATATAGATACTTATATAGATAGATAAATACTTATATACATAGAAAGCATCCATGACTCAGAAACAAATATTCATGCTCATCACACAAATATTTGCACTTACCGGGATTCAAACCCAGGACCACCAGCTTTGTAGGCAGGAGCACTACCAACTAGGCTACGGTGACCTAGTGATTTGAACCTAGGATCTCATTAGCTACGGTTGCACATGCTACTGCTACACTAACCAGCGAATGTTACTGTTTGCCTGATGGCATAAAATGACCCCACCCCATTCCGTGAGGAAGCAGCGTCTTCTCTACTTTTACTTAAATATAGAGTGACATATATTTGAAAGGGCAATGCACTTTCAGGTACAGTGAACAGCTAAAGTAGATGATCAAAATCAGACAATAAATACTAATGATCGTAAATTGCGTCAAAATAGTAAAGAGTTTCTGTCAGCAAGCAGTTTCCGGTAGCATTGCCGTTCTGTGGAGACCGCAGAGAGCTATGGCCGTCAGAGTCATCAGGGAATATCGCACGGTCTCCTACGAGGCGGCCAGTGTACTAGCCGGATCCCCACCCTGGGACCTCGAGGCGAAAGTAGTCGCGTCACTGTACCGGTGGCGCGAGGAGATGCTGGCGCAAGGAGAGCGGCCGATGCAGCGACACATGGAGCTGCGTCGGTTGCAGCTTCGCGAGGCCCTGGTGGCGGGACAGGCACTCGCGCCCAACCGCCGGACTCGTCACTATCGAGGCGGTCCGGCCGGTACTCGAGCGTTGGCTCGAGAGGAGACGGCTCCCTGTCGTTTCGGGGGACGCAGGTACTCTCGGGGCATGGCTGCTTCGGGAAGTACCTGTGTCGCATAAACAGGGAGCCGGACGCCCTGCGTCGACTGTCGGGAGGACACGGCGCTGCATACGCTAAGTCATCCCGAGTGAATATCTACCAGAGAACGGGCAGTAGCCTCTCTCTGTGTACGGTATACATTGTGTGCCCACAAAACCACTCCATTGTCAAAATCTTTTGGGGAGACCTTAATCCAGCAGTGGACTTTATTTAGCTGATGATGATAAAATTATATTTGCAAATTGCTTGGCTTGCGTTAGTTAATAGAAAAAATACAGGCCGGTTGGTAAATGTGCCTTTCATGCCGCAGGTCGTGGGTTCAATTCCCACCCAAGACAAAAATGAAGGTTTCCTTAGTACAAGCTCTGTTTTGGGATCAGATGGCCGTGTCTGAATAATGTCCTATGATATTATATGTGCCCTTGCGCTGCGCTGTTGTCGTTGATTGTAAATAATTAAATACAAACTGCAGCTCCATATATCTATATATAGCTAAAAATAATGTTGTATAGTTAACTATATTATTACAAACATGTTCCAATTATATTCAAGTGCTTTTTTAAAGTCTACGTATTCGATAGGTACAGGAAAACCTTACTTAAATAATGTTTGACTCAACGCTTTCCAAGACGGTACTGGTCAAAATTCTGCTTCAATAGTTAACTAAATTGCTAAGGATGTCGCCTATAAGTTTTTGTTACTTTAAATTTAGTTCAACGATCTAAGGCATTAAATACGGTCACCGTAGCCTAATTGGTAGTGCTCCTGCCAACGAAGCTGGTGGTCCTGGGTTCGAATCCCGGTAAGTGCAAATATTTGTGTGATGAGCACGAATATTTCTGAGTCATGGATGTTTTCTATGTATATATGTATTTATCTATCTATATAAGTATGTATATCGTCGCCTGGTACCCATAGTACAAGCTTTGCTTAGTTTGGGGCTAGGATTACCTGTGTGACATTGTCCCCAGATATTATTATTATTATTAAAATAAGTTGTTACGTGTTGGATTTGTGAGTGAGTTCTTGCTATTGGCATATAAACATATAATATACTATGCTGTGTCGCTGGCGGCAAAGAATATAATCATACAATCTCATCCCTGGGGCTCATAGAAGGTTTTCCGACGCAATACCTCCCAGCGAACGGGCAGCAACGTCTCACTGTGTATTATAATAACAATAATAATGTCCTCCTAGCCGAATTTCGGCCACGGCGGCCAGTCCCAACAGAGATTAGCCATGTGCGCGGGACATATTATAGTGCTCAAGTGTGTGCGCACAGGAGCACTTTCTATTCCATCACTGTCATGATGGGACGCCTAGGCAACACGACCGGAAAGAGGTCAGGTACAGGACCGACGGCTTTACGTGCTCTCCGAGGCACGGGGGTATAATACCGCCAACTCCCAGACTTCAGGCTGATGCTGTGAAAGTTTTATTTTCACAGAAAAGTCCCAAAATCACTTTTGGCCCGACCCGGGATTTGAACCCAGGACCTCGTTCTCTGCGGGTGAACACGCTACCCCTAGACCAACGAGGCAGTGTATATTATGAGGGTGGCGATTGTGGCATACCCTTCAAATTATGGATACAACTCTATCGTGGTAATCTTTTGGAGAAGCCTTTGTCCAGCAGTGGTTTTCATTCAGTTGACATGATGATGGCATAAAAACACAGGAATAAGTCAAGGCAGAGCTGGAATAAATACTACTTTTGTCTTTTGTAAAAACATATTTACATAATTATATTGACGGTCACCATAGCCTAGTTGGTAGTGCTCCTGCCTACGAAGCTGGTGGTCCTGGGTTCGAATCCCAGTAAGTGTAAATATTTGTGTGATGAGCACGAATATTTAAGTATTTATCTATCTATATAAATATGTATATCGTCGCCTGGTACCCATAGTACAAGCTTTGCTTAGTTTGGGGCTAGGAAGATCTGTGTGACACTGTCCCTAGATATTATTATTACTATATATAGATAATTACACCCGGACCCAGGGCAAAATAAAAAGATCTGTCATGCACACACATATCTGTCTTGAATCAAACCAACGACCTGCGGCGTGAAAGGCAAGTATTTACCATCAACGCCAACCAGGCCGTCAATATATCACTAGTGTAGGACCGTATATATAACTAAGTTTTCTCTAAATCAGTCAAATAGTTTTCGAGATTATCGATCACAAACAAACATACGAGTAATAAAGTTGACTGAACGTGTGGCGCAGCGGCTAAGACAGTCGCCTCGCCGCTTCGAGTCCCGCGCCGGACAACTATTTGCGTGACCCATAAATAGTTGTTCTGAGTCTGGATGTAATTTGTGTCCGTCTATTATATGTTTGTAAAGTACCCCGCGACACAGGGATTAGATTACCTAATGCGGGCGTTGTCTTTAAAAAAAAAACAAAAATCTTCTTTACATCTCTTTCCATTCCAGATAAAAATAATGTATGAAAAAGATATAAATTAATTCCAATATGATGAATCATTATTGCTATAGCTAGCAATAATGTTGCTGTACAATTTCATCATTATTTTAATGGAAACAGGCTGTATCTTGTAAAAGTACCCAGCTTCCGAGAATTCATCCCAAATGATTCAGTCTCAGGTTTCTGCACCACATTGCAAATTATTTTTTCGTTCTTACATATGCACGCTTAACAGCACATCGATGGTCATACTTCGATCGCAAATGTTTCTTATTTCCAGTACATTAAAATTATCAATGTTACTATTGATATGAAGTTGACAACAAGTGTCGGTACCTACATCGATTTAAAAAAGATTTAAATTTGTTTCATGCTGAGATGAAATTGAATTACTATAAGGTTTAATGAAAAATGTTTATTTAATTGTATGTATTTTTAATTAAATATCTAAGGAGTATTATAAATTTGAAAGGGTAATGCACTTGCAGGTACACTCGACAGCAAAATTAGATGATCAAAATTCGACTAGTTATTTAGGCTAGAAAATAGTGTGGACGTGAAGTGTTTCTTATGTACTTGATTGCTAAGTGTACCAAATATTGGTTAATGATTCTGGCGCAGTATATTATGATCATTACTTTTGACTGGCCTGTTGATCTAGTGGTTAGTAATACTGACTGCTAAGCCAGAGGTCGTAGGTTCGATCCCCATTCTTCTTTTTTTTTGTTTTTTTAGACAACACCCGCCTTAGGGAATATAATCCCTGTGTCGCGGGGTACTTTACAAACATGTAATAGACGGACACAAATTACATCCAGACTCAGAACAACTATTTATGGGTCACACAAATAGTTGTCCGGCGCGGGACCCGAACCCGCGACACGAAGCGGCGAGGCGACTGTCTTAGCCGCAGCGTCACACGTGCAGTCAAAATTCAGGACGCTATTATTTAACTTTGTTCTATGTCTAGGTGTAATTTATCTATAATAGGTATGTATTTTGAAATATGTAACCACGTTTATCAATTGTCTGGAAGCCACAGATAAAGAAACATCTATGGATTCATGCTCATAAACTTTCGCGTTTTTAATGGCAGTAGGATATATGTGAATTTATAAATATATAGTTATGTTTATCAGTTGAATGGTTATCATAGTACAGGCTCTGCCAAGTTTGAGATTAGATGGCAGTTAGGGTCACTCAGCACTAAACTTGCAGGCCTTGTTGTAGCATGGTAAATATATAAATCTAACTTCACATGATTATTAATCTTATTATTATCTTTATTATCATTATACTTATCTTTAAAACATTCATTACGGAATCAGCTAATCAGGATTAATTAATTGATTATTAAGGGGATTAAATTCTCTAATGTTTTCTAGTTGCCATTGTAGGTACAGGTTCTGCCTAGTTGTCAGATGGCAGTAATGGCAGTTTGAACAAGATATTATTGTTACTGAATCTCGAATTTCGATCATCTAATTTTGCCGTTGACTGTACATAGCATCAATTAAAAACAACTTGATAAGTGGCTTTAGGGCCCGAGAGATCATCAGTTCTATTACCGCACTGAACAACTTTAACTAGGCTTTGCTATATTATTTTCCATTGTTTATTAACCTTATTCCAAAGTGCTTGAAAAGTGGTTGAAATTCATGTGCATTTATATAATATAGCACAAAGCATGTTTAAGGGTTAACAAAGTGTAGAATGATAGAATTTCATTGGTTAAAAAGCTACCTGCTAAGAATTTCAGAGTTTCATTGGTTAAAAAGCTACCTACTATGCTTGCTGATAAGAGACAGAAGCGACATGAAAGCGGCTCGGCACCAACCACCGCAAACTTCTCTTGTCAGGCCTGCAGCAGGCTATGTCGCTCTCGCATCGGTTTGTTTAGCCACAATAAGAAATGTCTCTCAGACAATCCGCCGTAAATCATCTGTAACAGACGCAAAGGCCATATTTATATATATGCCTTGGCGAGTCCATTAAGCCATAGAACGCGATTGACGAAAGAAAATCTATTCTTTATTGTACACAGAAACATACATTTAAGTAAAATTTTACAATAAAAAGTCATGTACATAGGCGAGCTTAATTCATTAATGAATTTCTTCCAGCAAACCATTAGAAGAGTGAAATGTATATACTTCTAAAGGTTGTATTGTCTCGAGTTTTGACTAAAAGTCGTCCTTCGCAAATGGCTAGTCTCCCTTGAAATTGACCGCCATGGCCAACACAAGACCAGGAAGAATTTCGAAAACCTGACCACGATCTTAAAATGTTTAAAGCTTAAATTCTTCACACACAAAAACGTGAGTGACATGCAAAAAGAAAGCGAAATTTAAGATTTATTTAGTCTGAGGCTTTATCTTTAAAAGATTAACGGCTGCTGTGCTCTGATGGCATGATTTGTGAGATCCTTAATCACTGTCTTGCTTTTGTTATAGAGATTTTTATACAGGTTGTAGGTAGTAACATAAAAGTCCAGGATTTGGTGGCGTGGTTGGTCAATGCTTGTTTTGTTGTACATGCTCTGCTTAGATTGGGATCAGATGACCGTGTGTGAATGAGTAATGTCCTAGGATATTTATTATTATTTTACGTGCGTGTAAGTGTAAACCCCACTTGGTTTTGGCGAAGGTTTTATGTCACTGCTATGGATGCCATAAGTTCTATACTAGCTTTATCATCATCTTGTCCCCACTAATATGCTAGTAGGTATGGTTTCCGCACTTCATGCCGATGTTGACCAATGTACAGACGCCAGCACATTCAGCTACCCTAATCTCTCAGATTTCTTTTATAGATTTTCAACTTTATCACATAGGCATAAGGTTCACTTTCAATTGGGGAAATTTGACAGATTGGGGTAGCTTGATGTGCTGGCGTCTGAACGTGAGATATCTCTCTCTATACTATATAACTAGCTTGTTATATTTATTGCTTAGAAAAGCAAGGCAAACCAGCAACGGGTCTCCTGATAGTAAGGGCGGGAAGTCAAGAGCGTTGCCAGCCTGAATAAAAAGAGGCTGCCTCTTGTATGAGGTCCCTTATACTAAACTCAATACTCATCATCATCATCATCATATCAGCCGAAAGACGTCAACTGCTGGACAAAAGCCTCTCCCAAAAATCTCCACAATTGCCGGTTTTCCGCTATTCGCATCCAGCGGTTTCTAGTGACCCGCACAAGATCATCGGTCCATCTTGTAGGGAGCCTGCACTCGCTGCGTCTTCTGGTTCGTGGTCGTCACTCGAGAAACTTTCTGCCCAAACCGCCGTCGATTCTACGAGCTATGTGCCCCGCCCACTGTCACTTCAGTATTTCAATTCTTCGGGCTATGTTGGTGACTTTGGTTTGCCTGCGGATTTCGACATTTCTGATTCGATCTCGCAGGGAGACTCCGAGCATAGCCCACTCCATTGCTCTTTGGGTGACCTTGAGCCTTCTTATAAGGTCCATAGTGAGCAACCAAGTTCTCTGTTTCGTAAGTCATCACTGGCAACACAAACTGGTCGAAGACTTTCGACTTCAGACACTGCGGTATTTTGGACGAGAAGATGTTACGTAATTTAGTTACTCTAGTAACAATTTATTGTCATATTAAGCTCAATTATTCAACTCATGTTACATAACTCACATATTACTGACACCATATTGTATTTATTGTCTGCTGTCTTTTATTAGTATAAAATATACTAGTATATATAATAATAGTATCCTGGGACATTATTTACACACGGCCATCTGATCCCAAAATAAGCAAGCTTGTACTATATATACGGCCTTTGCGTCTGTTAGAGACGATTTACGAGTTGTCTGAGAGACATTTCTTATGGTGGCTGAACAAACCGATGCGAGAGCGACATAGCCTGCCGCAGGCCTGACAAGAGAAGTTTGCGGTGGTTGGTGCCGAGCCGCTTTCATGTCGCTTCTGTCTCTTATCAGCAAGTACTCCGGCCCAGGCTTCATCACTATTGTTCTATGGAAACAAGACAACTGATATACCACATATACTACTTTTCTTTTGTAAATACATACTTATATAGATAATTACACCCAGACTCAGGACAAACAGACATGTTCATGCACACAAATATCTGTCCTGGGTGGGAATCGAACACTCGACTTCCGGCGTGAAAAGCTAGCATTTGCCAACCACGCCAACATCCATCAGACTAATACAGAGTATTACAGATATAGTACAGCTATTTTAATCTACTTACAAATTTTTCAGTTAGTGACCTTGACTCCTAAGCCAGAGGTCATGGGTCCGATCTCCACACTGGACAAATCTTTGTGTGATGAGCGCGATTATTTGTTCTGTGTCAGGGTGTGATATGTATGTATATACTAGGGTTGTAACGGAGGCGTGCTAGGTCGGAAAACCTCCTCGCGAGCCCAAGACTACTGGTCCCATTCGAATATTCATATTCGGTGGGAACAGAAGTTTATGGGACGGTGCACGCCGGGCGCAGGTAGTAATTGTTTCTCGTAATGGGATTAGTCCCACGTGAAAGGGTTACTGCTTGTGGCTAATATTCCGACACAGGGGGGGGGGGGCGGAATCTGCCAAGATCCTGTGGTCGTATCTTGGCGGACCTTCCATACATCATCCATGTATGGTCGGAATTCCGCGACGACCACCCGCGTGTTTGTGCCGTGCGCGGGGACCCGTACGGGGGGATGAAGGAGTCCTGGAGGTTGAGTCGGTGAGGGGTCGGGCAGTAGTTATCCCTCACCCGCAACACGCCTCTTTGGTCCGGATTTCTCCTTACACGGGCGGTCGGGGTCTAGCCGGGCCCCGATCAATCGGCTGTGACGTCCGGTCAGACGGTCGTCAAGGCTAGCCATGGGTAGGCGTATCTGCAGGTGGCGTCTGGGCTGGCGCCGTGTGTCGGTCTGCAGACGAAGGCGCGCGCCGTGCTGGACGTTGGGCTGTCCAGTATCGGTTCGCGTTGGAGGTCTCGCAGATTGGCATAATCCCATGGCTATACCGCCCAATATCCCTGGTGCTTGTAAAGCATCCCCTTTGAGGGCTCGGTGGAGGGTGGGGAATTGGGTTGGTGAATGCTAAGAACGACTTCTAATGGATTGCAATCGCAAAAAAAATTATGCCCAACCTGTTGTCAAGGTCAAGGCCTTGACAAATGAGGAGCTAGCGGGTGTGCCGGGTTTGGTGCACCCCATAGCAGATGACGGAAAGGCAGCGAAGGCTGCAGATAAGAAGAAGGCCGCTAGGAAGGTCAGGGAGACTTTTTCCCGCCCGGCCACTCCAGTACCTGGCCCATCGAGGGAACAAGCCGCGGGCACGGAGAGCGATAGCTCTCTTAGGTCCGCGGTTTCCATGGAGTCGGTATCCAGCCGAGATGACCGCGCGGAGACTCCTGGCTTGAAACGGACGAGACGCGCCGTGCAGGATGGACGCCATGTCAAGGCCGCAAAACTTTGTAAGAGGACCGACGGGAGTGTGCTGGAGCTAGAGAAGGAGCGGTTACGTTCCCAGTTGGCCTCCTTAGAGGCGCAGGTGGCCGCCATGTCGGCGGAAATGGCGGAGCTTCGTAAGAGAGATATCGGGGCTTATCCGCCATTGCCGTCGCCATCCCGGCAGTCACCACCTGCTCCACGGTCGCCGCCGTCTTTGGGACCGTCTCCGCCGCCGGCGCCGGTTGTCCGCTCTCCATCGTCGCCGCAACCGGCCCCGATAACTCGGAGGAGCAATTTAGATGCTCCCCGTGCTGTACCTGCTCGGGAAGACCACGTCTCGCCTGAGGATAGATTTGCGGCCATTCTGGACCGCAAAATGCGAGAAATGGCGCGCATCTGGGACCAACGTCTGGTCCAGATGCGTCACAAGGTCATGGCAGAGGTCTTCCCGGGCAGGGCCATCCGCCCTCCGCTCGCTAGGAGCGCAGCGCCACCCCAAGTGCCACCCACCGCGAAGCGGCAGCGGAAACAACGGGCTACCGCTGTGGAGGCTGCCGCGGCTCGGGCTGCGGCAATGCCGGTGCAGTCAGCGCCACCACCACCCGCTGAGGGCACATGGGCCCAGGTGGTTGGCCGGAAGGCCAGGGCCAAGGTTGCTCGCCTTAATCGGCCGCCACCGCCTCCGCCTCAAACGAAGCCGATCGCACTGCCACGACCTCCTCCGTCTGCGGCAGTGACGATCAACCTGCCATCGACCTCGGCCACTACCATGGCTGAGGTCATGAAGGTGGCGAGGACCAAGGTCCAATTAAAGGACCTTGGCTTGGAGGCGGGCCTTCGCCCTAAGAAGGCCTTGACCGGGGGCCTCATTTTGAGGATCCCTGGTCCAGAGGGGTCCGCGAAGGCGGAGGCCCTAACCTCCCGTCTAAAGGGGGCTTTAGCCGAGACGGGTGCGGTGGTGGCGCACCCAGTGGCTATGGGAGAGCTCCGGGTGATGGACCTGGATGACTCCGCCGACCCCACCGAAGTGGCAGAAACTTTAGCCACGGCGGGGGGATGTGCCGTCGCCGACGTAAAAGTCGGCGAAATTCGGTTCTCCCCGTCGGGCTTAGGATCGGTGTGGGTTCGGTGCCCACTAGTGGCCGCCCGCAAATTAGCGGCAATCGGCCGGGTACTAGTGGGCTGGATGTCCGTCCGGGTGATAGCACTTCCACCCAGAGCTCTCCAATGTTACCGCTGCCTGGAGAGGGGCCACGTCAGGGCTCGGTGCACAGGGTGCGACCGGAGCGCGTCGTGCTTCGTCTGTGGCCAACAGGGCCACAAGGCGAAGGAATGCACGACGCGCGCCCCTCAATGCGTTGTGTGTGCCGACCTTGGCAGGCCGGCAAACCATCGCCTGGGCAGCGGTAGGTGTACGCCACCGAAAAGAAAGGGAGCGGGACGTCCTGCCACGTCCGCTCCAACATCGTCGCGGTCCAACGATCCGGGTTCTGGCCCCGGTGGGGTGTCCATGGAGGTCTAAATTTCTTTCCCCCCCAACTTGTTTTGCAGGGCAACTTGAACCACTGCATCGCTGCACAAGCTCTTCTTGCGCAGACGATTGCTGAGCGTTCAGTTGCCCTAGCGATAGTGGCGGAGCCTCACTCTGTTCCCCACCACCCTCGTTGGTTCGGGGCGGATGGGGGCCTCGTCGCCATTTACTGGGCAGGGGGGGAACGAGACCCCCATTGCGCACTCCTGGCCAAGGGGCCCGGATTCGTCGTCGTGGAGTGGGGACCAGCAGTCGTGGTGGGCTGCTACATCTCCCCGAATTGCGGCCTCGCAAATTTTGTGGCGTACCTGGACGGGCTAACGAGCCATATTAGCTCTTACCAGTCCCGTCCGGTACTCGTCCTGGGCGATTTTAACGCCCACTCTAGTGTGTGGGGCGATGCCCGGGACGACGTTCGAGGGGAGTCACTGCTGGAATGGGCCGCCGGACTGGACCTCCGTCTTTTAAATCGGGGTTCAGTCAGCACCTGTGTGCGGTGGCAGGGGGAGTCGATCGTCGACTTGACGTGGGCGACTCCCTCGGCCATGCACCTGGTCTCGGGGTGGAGAGTTGCGGAGGAAATTGCCACGCTGTCGGATCACCGTCAGATCCTTTTCAGCGTGGCGTTCCGTCCGCCCCGAGGCGGCCCTGACCGCAGTAGTGTTGTCCCGCCGCGGCGCTGGTGCCTACGCCGCTTGGACCGCGACATGCTGACGGCTGCCGCCGTCGCCATCGCCTGGGGGGCGAGTGAGGGTGGAGAGAGGATCCCGTCCGATCCCAATTCACAAGCGGGCTGGTTCCGGGGCATCATGTCTCGCATCTGCGACACGTCGATGCCCCGGATCCGTCCGGGTGACAGACGAGGCTCGCAGTATTGGTGGTCGGCCGAAATCGCGCGACTCCGTTCGGAGTATGTCGCAGCGCGTCGCCGACACCAGCGGGCCCGTCGGAGGAGGCGAGCCAATGCCGAAGAGGCTGCCGGAGCGCACAGGGCGTACCGAGTCGCCGTCAAGGCGCTATCCATCGCGATAGCGGAAGCCAAAGCTCGGTCCTGGAACGAGCTCATCGAGGGACTGGATAGGGACCCATGGGGGCGCCCGTACAAAATGGTAATGGGCAAGCTCAGACCGTGGGTCCCTCCGTTGACGAGTACCCTGGACCCGGATTTCCTGAGGAGGGTGGTGGACACCCTCTTCCTCTCCCTCGGCGTTCCGACCAATTTGCTTGCTGGACGAGGCGGGTAAGCTCTTCGAGCGTGTCATAGCCGCCCGTCTCAGCGAGCATCTGTCGCGTATTGGCCCCGACTTATCGGACAACCAGTTCGGTTTCCGGCAGGGACGTTCGACGGTGGACGCGATTAATCGCGTCCGCGCCCTGTCGGAGCCCGCCATTCGGGCGGGGGGGGTGACGTTGGCGGTGAGTTTAGACATCGTCAACGCCTTCAACTCCGTCCCCTGGCGGGCGATACGGGAGGCACTGGTCCATCATAACGTGCCTCCCTATCTCCGTGGTATAGTCGGGGCATATTTGCGCGACAGGACGATCAAATTCGTCGGTCGGAACGGGATTGAGATCCAGAGGGAGCTCTCCTGCGGGGTTCCTCAGGGGTCCGTGTTGGGACCTCTGCTATGGAACCTCGCGTACTGTTTTGCGCGATCTCCGGGAGGAGTTTTTAAAAAAAACTATTTTTTTAATCCCCGAAAATAATGTTTATTATTGTCTCCCAAAATACATTACTATTTGACTAACTCTAACTTTCGACACAATTTGATATAACCGGTCAGAGCTTCATGCTCTACGAGGTCTGGATGCTAACTAACTCGACTCTCTAAGCGCATGGCAATAAAGCTTTATATACTATAATAAAAATGCATGCTTTGCATTTACTTACTAGGGAATTACGGATATAACACGTCCCCCCTAGAAGACGAAGCTTCATCTTAAATAAGATGAACGCGGAGTTCATAGAGATATATGACTTGTAATTGACATATAGAATCTTGTGTCCAAAGCTTGAGTTTAACAATGTTACATTAAACATAGAACAAAGAACTTAAGAGAAAAACAATATTTCTTAAAATTATTATTAATGCTATTTGCTTTATAGCAATTACATATACTTATTAATACGAAGTCCCAAAAATAGAAAATAACATAAAATAAAAGAATAGATTTGTATATAGTTAATATTAGAATTAGTAGTTACTAAGATTTCGATTTGATTTATCGAATTGTCTTAATTTAACATCTTTAGTTAACTTATTTATTTCTATTTCGGGTAAACTTCGAATAGACCTCCTGTCTATCTCATCAGAGTCATGACATATGTTGGACAATTCAATTGAGTTGCTTACAGGATTCTCATTTCGATTATGTCTTTTATTGTAACATTGATTGAATATTTGTATACAACAAGATGGGTTTATACAGTGAGCAAAACATTTTTTATAACATTTGTATAATAAAAAGATTACAATTACACTTATTATTATGTAAGTTAGTGCCGAATAATAATGACCATATTTAACTATATGCGATTGATTTTTCGCTTGGTTAATCTGATTTTCCAAATTATCCAATTTGTGCGAGGCTAAATTAAGTGATTCTAAGTTGATATTGCTTAAAGTTATAGGAGTTAATTTTTCATACGTTTCATTAACAAGATTGAATTTGCAACAATCATCTTGTATGATATTAAAGTTTAATGATAATTGGCTAGGCAAAGTTTGATTGTAACTATGTGAAGAATAGAATTGTAATGTTTGAAAATATCCGACACAGTTATTTTCCAAGGTCAGAATACCAGTACCTTGTAAGGTATAATCTTTAATATCATTATTACATTTTATAGTTAACTTGTTCGGTTTTGACTGTACAAAAATAAATTTACCATCGTTTAACTTTTGCCATATATTTACACCACCATAGATAAGTTTACTGTTACACATTTCAGGTATTGATAAAGTAACTTCAGTTAAGAGCTTGGACTCGCATGATGGGTTATTAATAGTTGATAAAATTGAAGGTAATGGACAAACAATATAATCCTTATTGACATTTTTACACTGATTTATGTCGTCTAATAGCGCGTAACTTAATCTATCATCAGATATAGCTATAAACAATTTGGATGGATTAATTAATACATAAGTCAAGAAATTATTACCTTCGTGTGGTGTAGGTAAAGGCAAGTTCTTATATACATTGAACTTGACTGGATTAATTAAAGGTATTTGAATAACAAACATTAATTTATTATTATAATAATATGAAGTTAACAGAGATAGATCTATGATATTATGTATATTATCTAGAGTTAATGAAACAGGGAACTCCAGATTTGATTTAAATTGCTTGCTTCTTACGAGTTCATTGTACAATTTAATAGGAGTTAAAACATAAGGGTGCAAAATATTAGCTTTTGCAAACAAAATAGAATTTAAAATAGTATCTAAAATATTAGAAATTGACAATAGTGAACTTTCTAAAATATTAAAAATAGAATTAATTTTCTCTATATTTATTAAATTAGAGTTAACTTTAGAGTTTTCCATAAATATATAGTTTAATTTCTCAATATGTTTATTTAATCTCATTTCATTTTCATTTAATTTGTGTATGGAAATATTAAAATTATTTATTGTAGATTGAACGATATGTTTGTTATCTTTCATTAAAGAATAAATTTGTTTTTCATTTTGTTGACAAGCTGTAATAGCTTCATCATAATTTCTAGCATCCTCGGCGTCTAAAGTGCCAAAGAAAAACTTTAATATTTCGCCACCAAATTCGAGTGACCTTTTAGCGTGATTTGGAGATTTTTCAGACACGAGATGAGATAATGAATTATATTTAAGATAATTAGCACTTAAAAGAATTTCTAAAGGGTCAATTGTATCCTTACAATCTAACTTAATTATAGCTAAGTTTCTTGCTTTTTCGCAGAAAGCAGATACACTTAAAATAGAATTTTGTATCTTATCTAAATAAGGTTTAACAGGAACGATTTCTACATAGGTTATGATGTTCCAGAAATCTTTATAAAAATACGCTATAGCTGTTGGGTCAAAATATATGCCCGGACTATGAGAAATAGTCTCAATTGGTTCCGCCAAACTCGGTCGGACACATCTGTAACAATAGATGAAACTCCTTAAATTTAATGTTAATTTGCTTAAGTATTAATTTTTAAAATATAGAAGATTAAATTTAATTAAAGATTTTTTTTTTCAAGAGAGTTTTTATTAATGTAAAATATTTGGTTCCTGCAAGACAAGCCAAGACAAGAACATGTACTCATAATTTAGTGAAATAAAATGTTTGATTTTGATTTGATATTAATATATTTGATTTGACAATTAACATTTAATTTTTTTTTTTTAATTTAATTTTTGATTTTGATTAATTGGCCGGTTTTATTTCATTTATATGATATTTAATGTGTTTTCTGTTTATTAATAAGGAAACATTATACTTCCCATGAATTTTTACTATTTTATAAGGGCCTTTCCAAATTGGGGATAAGGCTTTTCGTAGCCTATGATGGTGTTTTAGGTACACCATGTCGCCAATTTTGTAGGTTTTTGTGGAAGAATTTGTATCATAATATTGTTTTGATGTTTCTTTACTTTTAGATATGTTTTCTAATGCTCTTTCACGCGAATATCTCATGCGATATTGAAGAGCACGAATGTACTCTTGATAAGTAGTAGAATCGTTTGTTTCATAGAGACTACTAGGTATAGACGGTTTATGACCGTAAAGTAATTCAAAAGGGGTAAATTCAGTTGTGCAATGAGGAGTAGTGTTATATGTTAACATAGCAGTTGCTAGGTAACAATGCCAGTCGTCATGGTTATCATTGACGAAAGATTTCAGATATTCCTTGAGGGTAGCATGGCTTCTTTCTAGAGCGCCATTTGTTTGGGGATGATAGGGGGTAGAATTATTGATTTTTAATTTTAAGAATTTCTGTTAATTGTTTAAAAAGTTCAGACGTGAAACAAGTACCTTGATCGGTTAAGATCATTTTGGGAAACCCAAATAAAGAAAAGAAATGAATTAAATTTCGTGCAACTTCGTCTGTTGAACACGTTATCATGGGATAAGCGGATGAAAACTTTGTTAAGTCATCCTGAAGAGTTAAAATATATTTAAATTTTTGAAGGCCAGCTTCGGGCAAAGAGCCAACGATATCTAGGGCTAATCTTTCAAAAGGCTTGGTACTTGAGGAAGTTATTACCATAGGTGCTTTATTAGAAGACCGTAAAGGCTTATTTACTTGACATAACTTACAATCTTTGACAAATCGTTCAATATCTGAACGCATACTTTTCCAGTAATACGATGCTTTTATTCTACTGTACATTCGTTTGACGCCTGGGTGACCAGCTATAGTGGTACCATGATTTTCCTTAAGAATATTAGGTATTTCGGCAGGAGTAGGATAAATGATTTGATTTTTGTAAATATGCACCTTAATATTAGTGCCATGAAAAATAAAAGATATCATATTGTAAATTTTTACATAAACTAATTTAGTAAAAGGTTCGGAAAAATCCGAAATAGCTAACTCCTTTTCATAGTTAACGGCAGAAATTATTTTATTTCGCAATTGCATTAATAACTTATAAATACTGCGATAACTTGTTTCATCGTAATGATGAACCTTAGTAAATAAGAAACATATTATTTTATTATTCGAGTCGACCATGTGAACAGTTTCAAGTTCACGTTCAAGACTTTGCAACTCATCAGAATATTCTATGTATGATAACAGTAAGTTGCTCGCAATGCGGCATAGAGTAGTCAAAATCCAGAGAGACTGGACAAGCTTTTATTTTTTGTTTCGCTAAATGAAGAGATTGGCTGTGCTCTTCTATTTCCGTATCGTTATTCGATGCGGTTTTTAGAAATTGTTTTTTGAAATATTGTTCATATGTCGAATTATTTAAATTTGAATTATTCAAAGCATTAATAGGATATCGTGATAAGGTATCGACATTAGAATTTAGACGTCCTTGTTTATACACAATTTCATAATCATATTCTTCTAACTTAAGGCGCCATCGTATGAGATGACTGCCTGGATCCTTGACATTGAAAAGCCAGACTAGGGGCCTGTGATCCGTGACAATTTTAAATTGGTATCCATATAAATACGGACGGAACGTTTTAACGCCAAATAAAATGGCTAGAAGTTCTTTTTCCGTAGTAGAGTAGTTTCCTTCTGCTTTATTTAGAGTGCGTGAGGCATAGGCTATCGGTTTATCTTTTCCGATTTCACCTTGGGAAAGAATCGCTCCAACGGCGTAGTTAGACGCATCGGTGGTTAGAATAAAAGGTTTAGAATAATCTGGATATTGAAGTAGAGGTGCTGAGATTAATTTATTTTTTAGAGTTTGAAAAGCAAGTTCTTGTTCTTGCGACCAAACGAAAGCGACATCCTTCTTTAAAAGAGACGTTAAAGGTTTAGTGATTTTTGAGAAGTTTTCTATAAATCTGCGGTAATAGCCAACTAGACCTAGGAAAGACTTAATGTCTTTAGGATTTTTGGGAACAGGAAGATCTTCAATGGCTTTAATTTTATCGGGATTTGGTGAAACACCTTTATCCGTGATTCCATGACCTAGATAAGTAACTTCGCGACGTAAAAACTCGCACTTATCGGGCTGTAATTTGAGATTATGTTGCCTAAATCTATCAAGAACTAGTTTTAGTTTGGAAATATGGGTTTCGAGGTCAAATGAGTATAAAATACAGTCGTCAAGGTAGATATAGCAATGTAGACCTTGGAGACCAGATAAAACGGTATTCATGAGGCGTTGGAAAGTACTAGGACCGTTTTTTAAACCGAATGGCATTCGATTAAACTGATAATGTCCAGAAGTTTCATTGGTTCCCACGATTGTGAAACCTGTTTTTGCTGCATCGGCAGGATTAAGAGGAATTTGGTGAAAACCACTAACAAGATCAAGAGTTGTAAAATATTTAGAATGACCTAATTGGTCGAGTATATCTGTTATTAAGGGAATAGGATAGATTTCAGAAACAGTAGCATCATTAAGACGACGATAGTCAATTACTATTCGCCATTTTCGTTTGCCAGATGCATCTGTCTTCTTTGGGACAACCCATACTGGGGCGCTCCATGGCGATTGAGATGGACGTATAATATTTTGCTCTAGCATTTTGCCTATTTGGCGGTCCACTTCTTCTTTGTGGCACTCGGGAAAACGATATGATTTTACGTGAATAGGGGCGGCATCCCCTGTATTGATTGAATGGCTAATTGTATCAGTACAGGTGAGTGATTCACCTTCAAGGTGAAATACATCCGTATATTGAGAACAACAATCTAATAGAGCTGTTTTTTCCTCTTCATTTAAGTGAGAAGTTCGGATTTGATTTAGAACTAGATTTTGTCTATCAACGACAGAAGTAGATACACTATTTATAGTTTCGATATCATTCAATGACCGCTTAGATAAATTATTATCTATAGGGGTAAGATGTACAATATAATCATTAATTACGATATCAGATTCAGTGGTTTTTAAGATAGAAACATTAACTCTGCGATTTGGTTTTAAAGCAACAACACAGTTTGCTACATATACTCCTTCAGATATCATATGATAAAAGGACTAAAGCTTCATTAAGATAGGATAATTCATCGATTTTGTTTAATACGCCACATTCAATTACAGCTTCTGAACGAGCAGGAATCGTATAGATTGGCAACTTGAAATATAAAGGTAATGTATGATTTTGCATTGTTAAACATTCTTTATTATAATCAACAACGGCTTTTAGGTGACCTAGACAGTCTGTCCCTATTATACCATCGTATTCGAGATCGATGTCGTCTTTTACGACATGAAACTTAAAGGAATAGATTTCTTTTGACAATGTAAATTGCATTTGAAATGTGCCTAATGTTTGGCAATGTTTTTCAGTGTCATTTATACCTTTGAGTCGAATTATTTCTTGAGACAACTCGGGTTTTTCATTTAAACTTGATTCTCTGACTAAAGATACACTAGCTCCGGTATCTATTAAGAATATAAGCGCTCTACAAGAGTGCTTTATATATAGGAAAATATGTGGAAGAGTTACCTTCTTAATAAATGAATTGATTTCGTACAATGGAATATTATTTTGTATTCCGGAATTTATGTTTTCAGTGCGGCATGATGTTGATGGTTTCAACAGCTGATTAGAGGTAAGTTTGATTTCAGAATCGTGTACAGCTTGGTGTACATCCTTACTATGAGGTAGGATATTAGACTTATTATTATTAGAATTTGATTTAGACTGATCACTAGAATTAGGGTTAGTGTAAGACTTAGGATAAGATTTAGCATTACAACTAGTATACGATTTATTATGGCTCAGGTCCTCCTTGGGCAACTGGGTTATATAAGACTTAGAACTAGAATTAGTATAAGATTTATTATGGCTCAGGTCCTCATTGGGCAACTGGCATATAAATGATTTAGAATTAGTACAAGATTTAGTATGACTCAGTTCCTTTTTGGGCAACTGGCATATAAATGATTTAGAATTAGTACAAGATTTAGTATGACTCAGTTCCTCTTTGGGCAACTGGCATATAAATGATTTAGAATTAGTACAAGATTTAGTATGACTCAGTTCCTCTTTGGGCAACTGGCATATAAATGATTTAGCATTAGTACAAGATTTAGTATGACTCAGTTCCTCCTTGGGCAACTGGCATATAAATGATTTAGAATTAGTACAAGATTTAGTATGACTCAGTTCCTCTTTGGGCAACTGGCATATAAATGATTTAGAATTAGATTTAGTATAAGATTTAGCATAGTTCAGCTCCTCTTTGGGCAACTGGCATATACAAGATTTAAAGTAAGAATTAGCATAGCTCAGCTCCTCTTTGGGCAACTGGCATCTATAAGATTTAGGATTAGAATTAACATAAGATTTAGCATGACTCAGTTCCTCTTTGGGAAACTGGCATGTATAAGATTTAGTATTAGAATTCGTATTAGAATTCGTATTAGATTTAGCATTATTGTATATTGTGCCATAAACATATTTTGGGGATTCCGATCGGCACGCCATCGGAATCCGATTTAGTTTAAAGTATTATTTTGATCCATGGGCACATCACTAGTTTGACAACAATGAATATTAGAATTCCCTCTGTTCGGGACACTACTCTGTGCACGATAGTTAGGTACTTGAGTATCATGTTGCACATTACGACGTTGATTATTGTATTGTCGTTTGCGGCATTCATTTATCATATGACCCATTTTCTTGCAATAAGAACACATTTTATTTTGTGGGAAATTATTTGAAATTTGAGTTTGCCTGGGAAAATGATTTTGTGAGTTTGAAAAATTAGTGTTATAAGTTTTAACATTTTTATTTTTAAAACACTCTGACGAAGTATGACCTTGTTTATTACAAGTCGTACAACCTTTTCTGGAATTTTGGGGATAACCTTGAGGCGTTAAATATTTTTTCCTCGTCAATGGCATTAGTCACTGCCTCATTTAATGATTTAGGGTTTCGGCAGCGGACAATATGAGAGAAACTAGGGTTTAAGCCCATAAGAAACGTATTGAGTGCCAGATCTTCCATACCGGCAACTCGACCTACGAGTTCCTCGTCCTTATCACATGAAAAATGTATGTCGGATAGTAATCGTGTTAAGCACGACTCTAGCCTTAAAGAATATTGAGTTACTGATTCTGAGGGCAAGTTCTGTTTACAATTTTGTAAATCAGACAATAAATTAGAGGAATGTTTCTTTTCGCCAAAGGCTTGTTTTAGAAAATCTTTTAATTCCTTCCAGGTTTTGAATGATTTTAATGAGCATGCAACTTGTGCTTTACCTTCTAATTGAGAGATTATAAATTGACATAAAGTAGTCTGCTGATCTGTAGAAGCAAGGTTCATAGCATTTTCGCAATTTGTAAGAAAAGCTGGGAGTGTTTCCCGTTTACCATCGTATGGTTTAATAAATTTTGTTAAAAAGTTTAATGTGACAGAGTTAGACATTTTCTTTTTTCTGCTGTCGGTTTCAGTTTTTACAGTAGTTTCAGATTCCGACATTGAGATTATAAAATTAGAAATGCTAGGTTAATATAGGAAATTATGCAGATTATTTATTTAATAATTAGTTGTTTATTATTTTACGAGTTAGTTATTAAAATGTAGTAATTATTTAGTGAGCTAGTAAGTAGGTACTATTATATAGCAGATATTTGGGTATGATTTTGTAATATAGTTTTATGAATAGAATTTCGATACAAGACAAACGTAATTTTAAGATTTAGTAATAAGATTTCGTAATACGATTTAGTGTTAAGATTTTAGTTTATAAGATATAGTAATAAGGTATTAAAATATATGAGATATAGTAATTTATGTATATTCCTATGATTTCAGTATAGGATATACGACAAAAATAATGACATAAGATATTGTTATAAGAATTAGAACATAAGATTTGATAGTAGTATTACGATTTCGATATAAGATTTTAAACAATGATCTTATATTTTATAAATCAGGATTTAGAAATATTAAAAATAAAGTTCGATCTTCGGAAACGATGCACAACGTATTTTATAAATTGATTTTTCACTGAAATTTCACTGCACACACAAATAACACAAAATAGAGTCGAACTGGTAAAGAATTTAAGACTCACGTTGACATCAGGAACACGAAGATGAAGATGTTGAGGCGAGATTGCTGCATCCTTGTAGAAATTCGGCTGATAGTTATTGAAGAACTAACACGTCGAAAATGTGGAGCTACTTATACACCTATTAGGTTTATTGGCTCTAGATATTTGAAGACGAAGACGAAGATGGAGTCTGCTCGAGATTGGTCAAATGGTAGTCGCGGCGCCGGCTCACGCTTAGAGAGCGGAGGCTGATGGTCGGCTGCGCTCTAGTTACACAAACTAGAGATTTAGGGTGACACGGGGTTGTAGCGCTGGCTCACGCTTAAAGAGCGGAGGCTGACAGTCGGCTGCAAAGGGTACTTGCTTGTATGATGCGGGCTCACACTGCGAGGGGTGGAGACTTATCGTCGATCTTGCGCTGCACAGTACACTCGCTCTCGGAACTGTTCGAATGCTGTGGTCTGAATACGGATCCAGAGAACCTTACAGCATCCTACTTCTGACACCAATGTTTTGCGCGATCTCCGGGAGGAGTTTTTAAAAAAAACTATTTTTTTAATCCCCGAAAATAATGTTTATTATTGTCTCCCAAAATACATTACTATTTGACTAACTCTAACTTTCGACACAATTTGATATAACCGGTCAGAGCTTCATGCTCTACGAGGTCTGGATGCTAACTAACTCGACTCTCTAAGCGCATGGCAATAAAGCTTTTTATACTATAATAAAAATGCATGCTTTGCATTTACTTACTAGGGAATTACGGATATAACAGTACGATGCGGTCCTGCGGATAAGCCTCCCTCCCGGAGTGAGCGTCGTCTGCTATGCAGACGACACGCTCGTCATAGCCCGGGAGGTAAGCTTCCAGCGGGCGGTACGGCTCGCCGAACTCGGAGTTGCGTGTGTCGTCGCGGCCATTTTGAGACTGGACCTTCGGGTAGCGCCTCACAAGACCGAGGCGCTATGGTTCCACGGCTTACGCCGTAGGGTGGAACCACCCAGTATGTCGATGCGTGTAGGTGACGCAGAGGTCAGGGTGGGGCGGTACATGAAGTACCTGGGCCTCACCCTAGACAGCCGATGGGGCTTCGAGGAGCATTTCGAGCGTCTGGCCCCCCGAGTGCGCCGGGTAACCGGTGCGTTACACCGGCTTTTGCCGAACCTCGGGGGTCCCAGGGAAGAAGTTCGCCGCCTCTACGGAGGTGTCGTGCGATCCATGGTCCTTTATGGGGCGCCCGTCTGGTCTGAACGCCTGACGGGCGCCTCCCGCTGCAGGGCTATTTTGAATAGCCTGCAGCGTGTGGCGGCCATACGGATCGCACGAGGATTTTTGATTTATATATTTATACGGTATCCTTTGAGGCGGCGACACTCCTGGCACGCTTCCCGCCGTTTGATCTCCTGGCGGCAGTCGACGCGACGGTTTACACCGAGATCCGCGTCCGCCGGGAGAGCGGTGAGGCGCCAGAGCAGACGCTCATTGCCTATAGGCGGGATGCACACCGGCGCGTACTGACACAGTGGCGCGCACGGCTGGAGTTGCGCCTGAACGCGCGCCAACGCGCCGTCGGTGCTATCCTGCCTCACCTCGAGGCCTGGGTGGGAAGGAAGGGCGGCTACGTCACCTACAGACTGACACAGATACTCACCGGACACGGGTGTTTCGGTGAGTATTTGTGCCGGATCGGCCGAGAAGTGACGACACATTGTCACCATTGCGGGAGCGACCTGGACTCTGCCCAGCATACGCTGGAGGAGTGCCCGGCCTGGGAGGCCGAGAGACGAGTCCTGGTCGCTGAGATCGGACGGGATCTTTCGCCGCCAGCAGTCGTGTATGCGATACTGGCTGGCGACTCCACCAAATGGGACGCCGTGGTCTCCTTCTGTGAGGCAGTTTTGCTGCAGAAGGAGGCCGCCGAACGGGATCGGGAACGAGCCGATCCCGCTCGTAGGCGGAGGAGGCGTCGGGGCGGCGGCGGCAGCCGTTAGCCCAACTCCCCTCGGGGCCGCGGTGGCAGTATGAGAAGTGTCCTCAACTGCCGCCACGTACAAGCGGCTCCGGGATGACAGCGATCTGTTCGTGGCGCAGTCGCTGTGCCGTACTGGCAGGAGTCGGCAATAGGGGAGGGCAATCCAAAGGAGCCCTCCCAGGGTACGTGTCCCGACCATCTGGGACATGGCGCAAAAGGGGGGTACCGGAGCAGCATACCCGCGTTCCCGGGACTCCCCCATCAGGCGCCAAGAGAAGTCCACGGCAGGTAGGTTTAGTCGGTGCAAGTCCGACATACCCACCCGCAGACACTTTTTGCGGGTGGCATGCGAAGGCATTCCCCCTGCCTTACCAAAAAAAAAAAAAAAAAAAAAAAAAAAAAAAAAAAAAAAAAAAAAAAAAAAAGGCGGATGGGAATGCGAAGGTGAAAGTGGATGTAAAAATAGTATTTTATGAGTAACTAATATTAATATTTTTTAATCTCAATAAATGAAGAATGAGCTGAAAGTGGGGCAATTTCAATTTGACTTCATAGAGAAGGAGGGACTCTTTATGATGAACTCCTTTTTCAAGAAGCCGGATAACCGCAAATGGACCTGGGTAAGGTAAAACAAAAAACGAGATAGATTTTATTTTGTCGACGATAAAACAGATGTTCAATGACGTCTTTGTGATCAACACGGTTAAAAGCGGGAGCGATCACAGGCGGGGCTCATTGAACCTTAATGTCAAGCTCCAGAGGTCCCAACTGATAAAGTCTATGCTCCGACCTTTACCCATCCACGTCGAAAACCCGGAACCCTTTCAGCTGCAAAACCGAGTGGAGTCATACCACGACAGGTTCGTAGAAGCTGTCCATACGGCTGGGTCTTTAAGGCCCGCCGTACAAACAGAACCAAAAAGATCTCTAACTAAACCCTACAGCTAAAGGAAGAAAGACGGAAAATGGTTTTGACATCCTCTGATGATGCTACCAGATACTGGCAGCTCAACAGACAGAATTAGACAGTCTTTGACTCGCGACACGCGCCCAATGAATACAAAATGTATTCAGAAGCCATCGAGTGGAACAAAGGCTCTAAAGTGTTAGCAAGAGAACTGTCTGTTGAATAGAGCCAACTGACGAAGCTGACGACTGAGGATGGCAGAATCGTCGCGTCTAGACCTGAGTTGCTGGGAGAGATCGAGAGGTTCTATGGACAGCTGTATACGAGAACCCAGTCACCTGTCGATAGTTGTGCCTCAGATCCGAGAGCACGACTAACCCGAGACTTCACCGAAGACATCCCGGACGTCAACATGTGCAAGATAAGAATCCCTCTGAAACAGCTTAAGAACAACAAGGCGCCTGGTGATGATGGAGTTACAGCAAGTTACAGCTTCTAGCTCTTCTACGGGCCCTTCAGAAGTTATTGAACTCCGCCATACTAGAAGATCAAACGCCACAAGTATGGCACAGAGGTGTGGCGGTACTCTTCTTGGAAAAAGGCGAAAAAACCCTCTTGAAGAATTACAGACCCATCACAATGCTGAGCCATGTTTACAAGTTGTTTTCGAGAGTCATTACGAATCCTCTCGCACGCAGGTTTGACGACTTCCAGTCTCCCGAACAAGCCGGATTCCATAAAGTCTTTAGTACCATAGACCACATAAAGAAGACCGAAGAGTATAACCAGCCATTATGCTTAGTGTTTGTGAACTATGAAAAAGTCTTTGATTCGATCAGAACCTGGGCCGTACTGAGGTCTCTCCAAAAATGCCAAATCGACTACCGGTATATCGAGGTGTTAAAGTATTTATATGAAAACGCCATTATGTCAGTGCGACTCCCGGACCGGAACTGGGAACCAATCCACTTGCAGCGAGGTGTGAGACAGGGAGATGGTATATCTCTGAAACTGTTAACCGCTGCATTTGAAGATGTCTTCAAGCTTTTGGACTGGGAAGGATTTGGCATCCATGTCAATGGCGAGTATATCACCCACCTTCAATTTTCCGACAATATAGTGGTCATGGCTGAGACCCTAGAAGACCTGGCATTCTCTGCCAGTCGACCTTTGGGTGATGCAGAGATATATGATATATGATTACCTCCGTTATAACTCCGCAAAAAAACAGCGGAGGCGGAGGTACGATTTCATGCGGAACTTCCGCAGTAACGGAAGCGGAGGCGAAGATCCGTTACAACCCTAGTATATACCTATGATATGTATGTATTTAGAAATAATAATGATAAATAATGTCCTCCTAGCCGCATTCCGGCCGCGGCGGCCAGTCTCAATAGAGATTAGCCATCTGCGCAGGATATATTATAGTGCACAAGTGTGTGCGCAAACACAGGACGCCTAGCGACACGACCGGGAAGAAGTCAGGTAAAGGACCGACGGCTTTACGTGCTCAAATTTTAATTTAATTTAGAAACTAGCTGTGCCCCGCGGTGTTACTCGCGTTAAATTTTATAAATTTTCTGTGCTATAAACCTCACGGAGCCCGAGACCTTTCCAACGAATGCAAAACCGTGGAAATCGGTTCGTGCGTTCTGGAGTTATAGCGTCAGGAAGGAAAACCCGACTTATTTTTATATAGTAGAGATATACAGACGCCAGCACATCAAGCTACCCCAATCTGTCAAATTTCCCCAATTGAAAGTGAACCTTATGCTTATGTGATAAAGTTGAAAATCTATAAAAGAAATTTGACAGATTGGGGTAGCTGGATGTGCTGGCGTCTGTACATCAGTATTCGATAGTACCAGCTCTATCCTAGTTTAGATGGCAGTGTGTAGTCGTCTCAAGATATTTATAATCATTATTATTATACTTGCCGCCTGTGGGTCCGCTATACGCGTAGATCTTTGAATGAAGGTTTGAGATATCTTTATTTTCTCATAAGAATTTACTTACAGTAATTCACGTACATGAGAACGGTTAAAAACATACAAACAAATCATAATCTTATCCTATGATATCGAATAATTTCATTTAAAACGTTCAATTACATTAATGCCGTACGGGTCCTGGGTCTCTACCGGCTAAGTCGCCTAACATCGATTACTTATATGGCGTTCAAATAAATATAGGTTAAAAATGACTCTATGAGCACATATGACGTCATAAATGGTCCGGAATCGATTGTCAACGTTGAAGCCGATTTAACGATTGATTAAGTCATTTTAACCTTTATATAATTGAACGCCATTTAAGAAATCGATGTTCGGCGACTTAGCCAGTAGAGCCCCTGTACAATAATGGTTTAAGATGCTGTTGGGATTGCCTTCTTTTTTAGGTTGTGACTGCTTTAGGGTTATATTGCGGAAAAGAGTTACCTCCCTGATGCAGCGCGTGCGTGGCAGCACCAACAGCCTTCTGAATACTATATTGGGAAGGTTTGATTGTCCGGTAGTGGGGCACTGGAATACCGTACACAGTTCTAGAGGGGTCCTTTTCAATGTAAAATAGTGCTAATGTAATCATTTGTAATGTTGACATTGAACATTGATACACTAACATAGTTATAATTTTGATTTATTATTAATAAAAAGAATAATAAATAAATAAAAAATAAAAGAAGGTTTTTAAATAGTCAGAACATGTTTGTAGTAATATCTATAGTTTTTTTTATATCATTATTTTATTAACAGCAAGTTTACATTTAGTTGTTGATAATTTGGGACGGACCTGTTGGCGTGGTTGTCAAATGCTTGCTTTTCACGCCGGAGGTCGTGGGTTCGATTCCTACCCAAGACAGATATTTGTGTGTGCATGAACATGTCTGTTTGTCCTGAGTCTGGGTGTAATTTATCTATATAAGTATTTATTTAAAAAAGAAAAGTAGTATATGAGTTATCTGGTTTCCATAGTACAACCTCTGCTTAGTTTGGAATCAGATGGCCGTGTGTAAATAATGTCCCAGGATATTATAATTACTAGCTGTGCCCCGCGTTTTTACCCGCGTCAAACTTTATAAATCATCACAGCTCCTCCCCCGTGGGTGATAGCGTGATAATATGTAGCCTATATGTTGACCCGACCTCTTAGTAATATTCATGCAAAATTTGAAGTAAATCCATGCAGTACTTTTTGAGTTTAGCCCGGACATACATACAGACAAACAGACAAAAATTCTAAAAACTATATTTTTGGCTTCGATATCGAATGTAGATCATGCCCCAAGTATCCATTAAAAAAAAATTCCCTGTACAGTTTTGACTTTCCTAGGATTTTATTATATGTATAGATAATAGACTTACATCAGTATACGATAGTATGGACTATCCTAGTTTGGGATGAGATGGCAGTGTGTTACTTGTCCCAAGATATTTATAATTATTATTATTGTTTTGGATTTATGTAGCTTTCAAGCGAAAAGATAGCCCAGGGCTGTAATAACATAGTAACGTCATATTAAATACTTGGGTTCCCAAAGTAAATATCCACATAGCCATCAATCACACATCGTATTCTAGAACACCTGTACCAAAACACAGTGGATTTTATAAACCCCATATTGACGAACAACGAGAGTTCAAAAACCCGATATAAACTTAAAACCTTTCTTTAAAAGTGTAAAATTATTCAAATTTAAATAAAAAAACGACTCCTGCGCCTCACTCCTTACTCACGACCCGTGAGTGAGAAAGACATATGATTTCACATTAATAAGAGAGAGAAAGTGGTAGTGTTATCGATTCCTGCTTAAAACCCGTTTAACAATAGCTAAGTCGCATGATGTGATGTGCAAGCGCAACGGTTTTTGAAAAAGTACTTTTTGCAAAGAATTTTCATACCTTAAAAAAATATTAATCGACATAATTCTACATAATATTATTTTGTAAGCAGCTATTCAAATTGGATACAAGTGAAAGCTTTTTGATTTTTAAGAGGAAAATTGGACGTTAATAAATTACTTTTACATGATATCATCATCATCATGAGAACTGGATTACGTCCACTGCTGGACAAAGGCGTCCCCAACAGATTTCCACAATGAAGTTGTGACCTTAATTTTGAAGGATATGCCATAATCGCCACGCTTGGCAGACGGGTTGGCGATTGCAGTATCAGGTCATAGTACTGAAAGAGACGCTGCTGCCCGTTCTCTGGTAGATAATCCCTCGGGATGCCTTCTATGCCCCTCAAGGGAAGTAATAGGTTGATGATATACAAGTAGTTTTCATGAAAAACCCAAACAGTTCTTGTTAAAAAAGGTGTTTCTACTCTGTTGACGAATTTGTATTGAACATAGAAACATCGACTTTATAAGTAATGGAATCAGGCGTTACTTTGCGGAAATCCATAACAATCAAAATACAAAATCCCAGCATGATTAAACTGACAATTAGCGGAATTAACACTAAATATTGATTTTGTATTTTGATCGACTTTATAATTGACCTTTTGCTCGTTGGTCTAGCGGTAGCGTGTTCACCCGTAGATAACGAGGTCCTGGGTTCAAATGAGGTCCGGGTCGGGCCAAAAAAGTGATATTGGGACTTTACGTAAAAAGCAAATTTCTCAATATCATCATCAGCCCGAAGTGTGGGAGTTGGCGGTATTATACCCCCGTGCCTCGGAGAGCACGTAAAGCCGTTGGTCCTGTGCCTGACCTCTTTCCGGTCGTGTTGCTAGGCGTCCTATCGGATCTTGAGAGTGATGGAATAGAAAGTGCTCCTGTGTTTGTGCACACACTTGAGCACTATAATATGTCCCACGCAGATGGCTAATCTCTGTTGAGACTGGCCGCCGTGGCCGAAATTCGGCTAGGAGGACATTATTATTATTTTAATTAACCTTTTTTTATTATTATTGTTGTTATTTATGGTATTGTATTCCATACATAATTTAATGTATTTCTCTCATAATAATTATATAATAATGTACATTTAGTTATAGGTAAGAAATACAGACACAATTTAAAAATTGTTATTGAATAAAAACAACTAACTAACTATTGTGTGAAATTTAATCAGAAAGAAATAAGGAAGAGTAAGAAAATAGTAGTTCCATTTTCCTCCACGGCAAAGCGAGAAGTGTTTTTTTTTATATCAGTGGGCGACAAACGACCAAATGGTCGCCTGATGGTAAGTGATCACCGCCACTCATGGACACCCGCAGCACCAGAGGAATCGCGGAGTGTTTGAAAGTTATAGTGTTAATAGCTCTTCTTACCTGTTCTCTTCCTGGTCGTGTTAGGTCCCATCGGATTGTGAGAATAAAGAATACACTCCTGCACTGTAATATGACTGGTAATAGAGGCGTTTATTCACACATCGCTAATACGTACATTAAACAGTGTTAATAGTAAAAGAATATCTAGCCATGAGCGCCTCTATTACCAGCGACAACGACGCTCAACAGATCATCAGTCCATCGTGTAGAAGGACTGCCCACTGCCCAGGTTCATTTTTGTAAAACAAATCATCGTTTTACGTAAATTATTCGATTTCCAATTGAACCAGCAATATCCCGGACATTGATACCCCACCAGACAACTAACACCACTCGAACACAAAGGTCATTGTAAGCACAATATCTTTAACTAACAACCCATTTTCCTTATTTAGCGTTAAAATAAATTTATCTAAACTAAAGGTTACCTTTGAAAATAAATTGAATAAAACGTTTGCAACTTCTTTGTATTGTGCTAAACCCAGTTGTGTGGTTTTAGGTTGGGAACACACTACAAAAGTATGGCACACAATCCAATAAATCGTATTTCCACCCGCCTCACACCTCAACCGCCATTTCCCCTTTACACTTAAGTTATTTTCGTACTGATTAATTGCGTTCTTTAATTCTCAATCGAAAGAGTGGACTATGTCTTCGCGTATTAGCGAAAAACGTGTTTTTAGGGTTCCGTAGCCAAATGGCAAAAAACGGAACCCTTATAGATTCGTCATGTCTGTCTGTCTGTCCGTCCGTATGTCACACCCACATTTTTTCGAAAAAATAGAAAATGAATAATAATTTTGGGGGGTCCCCATACATAGAACAGAAACTCAAAAAACTTTTTTTCATTGTACCCATACATGAAGGGTGTCTATGGATAGGACTTCAAAATTGATATTAAGGTTTCTAATATAATTTTTTTCTAAACTTATTATTTTGCGCGAGAGACGCTTCCAAAGTGCTAATATGATTGTCCCTCACCCCCCCTGTAACTTCTAAAATAAGAGAATTATACAACAAAAAAATATATATGATGTACATTACCATGTAAACTAACAACGAAAATTGGTTCATGGGTGAGTCCGACTCGCACTTGGCCGTTTTTTTTTTACTTTTCTATTTGATGTTTATGGTAAAAAATTCGGTTAAAAGAACTTCCTCAAAAAGATCTAATGCTCTCATGCACATCCGTTTGAACCCTAAAAAGAGAGACAATTGGCGCTGATTACTATTTACTTTTCTATTTGATGTTTATAGTAAAAAATTCGGTAAAAACACTTGCACAAAATGACCTAATCCTCTTATGTACAGACGCCAGCACATCAAGCTACCCCAATCTATCAAATTCCCCAATAGAAAGTGAACCTTATTCTTACGTGATAAATTTGGAAATCTATAAAAGAAATTTGACAGATTGGGGTAGCTAGATGTGATGGCGTCTGTACATCCGTTTGAACCCTAAAAAGAGTAAGAACTGGCGCTGGTTACTAGTTTAATAAATTTTGCTCGAATCCCACTTATTTCTATATTTAGTAAAGTAGTGAAAGCTATCAATGCTAACTATAAAGTTTTATTTTATTTATTTAAAAATGACTACGCCCACCTTAGGGAAATTATTCCCTGTGATGCGGCTACTCAGAACAACTATTTATAGTTGTTCTGAGTAGCCGCATCACAGGGAATAATTTCCCTGTAACAAAAATACTTGTCCTGGACGGGAATCGAACCCGAGATACGAAATGGCGAGGCGACTGTATGTGTTGTTATTTTTATAACATTATTAACTGGTACTAACAAGACTAACCTTTATACTTATTTCAAAACGACCAACATGCTTTGATCTTGAACATAGGCTGACGAAACGTTCAAATGAAATTAAAAATATTGTTTTATAAATATAAAAGTGTAGATAAAAAACGTCATTGATGGTTAAGGCTACACTCATATCATAAATTATGCAATGTTTTCATGAAATTGTAGATTTCGTCCACTAGTATATTTCGAGCGAGGTAGACCACTAACTTTACGATGCAAGCGCGTATGCAAACACTTCTTAGTAACAAAAAGTAAAAGGTATTATGAGTACAGTACCAAGTACGCTGGAAGGCACAGAATGGATACAGTATAGAGATCATCTCAGCCATTTGATTCTTTTGTATGACGTGTAGTTATATGAATAGGTTGTTAACGGCATCTATAATTCAGCTGTCCTGTGACTACAAAAGAATGGATTTTGCCGTATTAACATGTAAACTTTTTTCTTTTCTTTCTTCTTTTTACATAATATAGGAAAATAGTCCACTGGCAAATTGATACTAGCTATATCTGATGACCGTTGGTCTGTGGAATCAGTTGTCTTTAGTTCTAACCCAAGACGCTTACTACTGGCTTTTTAAATTAATGTGCGCACTAGAAATTAATTATCTCGTACTTGAAACGGTGAAGGAAAACATTGTGACGAAACCTGCATCCCTGAAAGTTCTCCGGAATGTTCTTGAAAACATATGAAGTCTGCCAACCCTTGGTAGGCCAGCTCAGTGTATGTAGTGTGGCTCTTGCCACACGGGTTTCTACTTCTTAAGTCAATGACTATCTTCAGACTCGGATAATAAATAACTATTATCTACTTCTTAAGTCAATGACTATCTTCAGAGTCGGATAATAAATAACTATTATATGAAAAGACGAAAATACTAGAACCAGTAACCGAGACCATTAGACCGAGTGGCTGATGAGAGATAGAGAGCTTCTGACTGCGTATTGCCATAATTATGTTCTTGTCAACTGTGACCGAAATGATTAAATTAGAAATTATTACGTGCCTAAAATGAATACAAAAGAACATTGCGAGGAATCCCACGTGCCGGAAAGTTCTCCAGAAATGTTCTTGATGGCATGTGAAGCTATAGACCCGCATTACAACGCTGACAAATTTATATAATGTACTAGGTTTCGGGGGGGCCTGGAGTGCCAAAATACAGGCCTTGGCTTAGTTTGGACTCCAGATCTCCCACAAGTTACCCCCGTGCCTCGGAGAGCACGTAAAGCCGTTGGTCCTGTGCCTGACCTCTTTCCGGTCGTGTTGCTAGGCGTCCTATCGGATCTTGAGAGTGATGGAATAGAAAGTGCTCCTGTGTTTGTGCACACACTTGAGCACTATAATATGTCCCACGCAGATGGCTAATCTCTGTTGAGACTGGCCGCCGTGGCCGAAATTCGGCTAGGAGGACATTATTATTATTTTAATTAACCTTTTTTTATTATTATTGTTGTTATTTATGGTATTGTATTCCATACATAATTTAATGTATTTCTCTCATAATAATTATATAATAATGTACATTTAGTTATAGGTAAGAAATACAGACACAATTTAAAAATTGTTATTGAATAAAAACAACTAACTAACTATTGTGTGAAATTTAATCAGAAAGAAATAAGGAAGAGTAAGAAAATAGTAGTTCCATTTTCCTCCACGGCAAAGCGAGAAGTGTTTTTTTTTATATCAGTGGGCGACAAACGACCAAATGGTCGCCTGATGGTAAGTGATCACCGCCACTCATGGACACCCGCAGCACCAGAGGAATCGCGGAGTGTTTGAAAGTTATAGTGTTAATAGCTCTTCTTACCTGTTCTCTTCCTGGTCGTGTTAGGTCCCATCGGATTGTGAGAATAAAGAATACACTCCTGCACTGTAATATGACTGGTAATAGAGGCGTTTATTCACACATCGCTAATACGTACATTAAACAGTGTTAATAGTAAAAGAATATCTAGCCATGAGCGCCTCTATTACCAGCGACAACGACGCTCAACAGATCATCAGTCCATCGTGTAGAAGGACTGCCCAGGTTCATTTTTGTAAAACAAATCATCGTTTTACGTAAATTATTCGATTTCCAATTGAACCAGCAATATCCCGGACATTGATACCCCACCAGACAACTAACACCACTCGAACACAAAGGTCATTGTAAGCACAATATCTTTAACTAACAACCCATTTTCCTTATTTAGCGTTAAAATAAATTTATCTAAACTAAAGGTTACCTTTGAAAATAAATTGAATAAAACGTTTGCAACTTCTTTGTATTGTGCTAAACCCAGTTGTGTGGTTTTAGGTTGGGAACACACTACAAAAGTATGGCACACAATCCAATAAATCGTATTTCCACCCGCCTCACACCTCAACCGCCATTTCCCCTTTACACTTAAGTTATTTTCGTACTGATTAATTGCGTTCTTTAATTCTCAATCGAAAGAGTGGACTATGTCTTCGCGTATTAGCGAAAAACGTGTTTTTAGGGTTCCGTAGCCAAATGGCAAAAAACGGAACCCTTATAGATTCGTCATGTCTGTCTGTCTGTCCGTCCGTATGTCACACCCACATTTTTTCGAAAAAATAGAAAATGAATAATAATTTTGGGGGGTCCCCATACATAGAACAGAAACTCAAAAAACTTTTTTTCATTGTACCCATACATGAAGGGTGTCTATGGATAGGACTTCAAAATTGATATTAAGGTTTCTAATATAATTTTTTTCTAAACTTATTATTTTGCGCGAGAGACGCTTCCAAAGTGCTAATATGATTGTCCCTCACCCCCCCTGTAACTTCTAAAATAAGAGAATTATACAACAAAAAAATATATATGATGTACATTACCATGTAAACTAACAACGAAAATTGGTTCATGGGTGAGTCCGACTCGCACTTGGCCGTTTTTTTTTTACTTTTCTATTTGATGTTTATGGTAAAAACTTCGGTTAAAAGAACTTCCTCAAAAAGATCTAATGCTCTCATGCACATCCGTTTGAACCCTAAAAAGAGTGACAATTGGCGCTGATTACTATTTACTTTTCTATTTGATGTTTATAGTAAAAAATTCGGTAAAAACACTTGCACAAAATGACCTAATCCTCTTATGTACAGACGCCAGCACATCAAGCTACCCCAATCTATCAAATTCCCCAATAGAAAGTGAACCTTATTCTTACGTGATAAATTTGGAAATCTATAAAAGAAATTTGACAGATTGGGGTAGCTAGATGTGATGGCGTCTGTACATCCGTTTGAACCCTAAAAAGAGTAAGAACTGGCGCTGGTTACTAGTTTAATAAATTTTGCTCGAATCCCACTTATTTCTATATTTAGTAAAGTAGTGAAAGCTATCAATGCTAACTATAAAGTTTTATTTTATTTATTTAAAAATGACTACGCCCACCTTAGGGAAATTATTCCCTGTGATGCGGCTACTCAGAACAACTATTTATAGTTGTTCTGAGTAGCCGCATCACAGGGAATAATTTCCCTGTAACAAAAATACTTGTCCTGGACGGGAATCGAACCCGAGATACGAAATGGCGAGGCGACTGTATGTGTTGTTATTTTTATAACATTATTAACTGGTACTAACAAGACTAACCTTTATACTTATTTCAAAACGACCAACATGCTTTGATCTTGAACATAGGCTGACGAAACGTTCAAATGAAATTAAAAATATTGTTTTATAAATATAAAAGTGTAGATAAAAAACGTCATTGATGGTTAAGGCTACACTCATATCATAAATTATGCAATGTTTTCATGAAATTGTAGATTTCGTCCACTAGTATATTTCGAGCGAGGTAGACCACTAACTTTACGATGCAAGCGCGTATGCAAACACTTCTTAGTAACAAAAAGTAAAAGGTATTATGAGTACAGTACCAAGTACGCTGGAAGGCACAGAATGGATACAGTATAGAGATCATCTCAGCCATTTGATTCTTTTGTATGACGTGTAGTTATATGAATAGGTTGTTAACGGCATCTATAATTCAGCTGTCCTGTGACTACAAAAGAATGGATTTTGCCGTATTAACATGTAAACTTTTTTCTTTTCTTTCTTCTTTTTACATAATATAGGAAAATAGTCCACTGGCAAATTGATACTAGCTATATCTGATGACCGTTGGTCTGTGGAATCAGTTGTCTTTAGTTCTAACCCAAGACGCTTACTACTGGCTTTTTAAATTAATGTGCGCACTAGAAATTAATTATCTCGTACTTGAAACGGTGAAGGAAAACATTGTGACGAAACCTGCATCCCTGAAAGTTCTCCGGAATGTTCTTGAAAACATATGAAGTCTGCCAACCCTTGGTAGGCCAGCTCAGTGTATGTAGTGTGGCTCTTGCCACACGGGTTTCTACTTCTTAAGTCAATGACTATCTTCAGACTCGGATAATAAATAACTATTATCTACTTCTTAAGTCAATGACTATCTTCAGAGTCGGATAATAAATAACTATTATATGAAAAGACGAAAATACTAGAACCAGTAACCGAGACCATTAGACCGAGTGGCTGATGAGAGATAGAGAGCTTCTGACTGCGTATTGCCATAATTATGTTCTTGTCAACTGTGACCGAAATGATTAAATTAGAAATTATTACGTGCCTAAAATGAATACAAAAGAACATTGCGAGGAATCCCACGTGCCGGAAAGTTCTCCAGAAATGTTCTTGATGGCATGTGAAGCTATAGACCCGCATTACAACGCTGACAAATTTATATAATGTACTAGGTTTCGGGGGGGCCTGGAGTGCCAAAATACAGGCCTTGGCTTAGTTTGGACTCCAGATCTCCCACAAGTTACCCCCGTGCCTCGGAGAGCACGTAAAGCCGTTGGTCCTGTGCCTGACCTCTTTCCGGTCGTGTTGCTAGGCGTCCTATCGGATCTTGAGAGTGATGGAATAGAAAGTGCTCCTGTGTTTGTGCACACACTTGAGCACTATAATATGTCCCACGCAGATGGCTAATCTCTGTTGAGACTGGCCGCCGTGGCCGAAATTCGGCTAGGAGGACATTATTATTATTTTAATTAACCTTTTTTTATTATTATTGTTGTTATTTATGGTATTGTATTCCATACATAATTTAATGTATTTCTCTCATAATAATTATATAATAATGTACATTTAGTTATAGGTAAGAAATACAGACACAATTTAAAAATTGTTATTGAATAAAAACAACTAACTAACTATTGTGTGAAATTTAATCAGAAAGAAATAAGGAAGAGTAAGAAAATAGTAGTTCCATTTTCCTCCACGGCAAAGCGAGAAGTGTTTTTTTTTATATCAGTGGGCGACAAACGACCAAATGGTCGCCTGATGGTAAGTGATCACCGCCACTCATGGACACCCGCAGCACCAGAGGAATCGCGGAGTGTTTGAAAGTTATAGTGTTAATAGCTCTTCTTACCTGTTCTCTTCCTGGTCGTGTTAGGTCCCATCGGATTGTGAGAATAAAGAATACACTCCTGCACTGTAATATGACTGGTAATAGAGGCGTTTATTCACACATCGCTAATACGTACATTAAACAGTGTTAATAGTAAAAGAATATCTAGCCATGAGCGCCTCTATTACCAGCGACAACGACGCTCAACAGATCATCAGTCCATCGTGTAGAAGGACTGCCCAGGTTCATTTTTGTAAAACAAATCATCGTTTTACGTAAATTATTCGATTTCCAATTGAACCAGCAATATCCCGGACATTGATACCCCACCAGACAACTAACACCACTCGAACACAAAGGTCATTGTAAGCACAATATCTTTAACTAACAACCCATTTTCCTTATTTAGCGTTAAAATAAATTTATCTAAACTAAAGGTTACCTTTGAAAATAAATTGAATAAAACGTTTGCAACTTCTTTGTATTGTGCTAAACCCAGTTGTGTGGTTTTAGGTTGGGAACACACTACAAAAGTATGGCACACAATCCAATAAATCGTATTTCCACCCGCCTCACACCTCAACCGCCATTTCCCCTTTACACTTAAGTTATTTTCGTACTGATTAATTGCGTTCTTTAATTCTCAATCGAAAGAGTGGACTATGTCTTCGCGTATTAGCGAAAAACGTGTTTTTAGGGTTCCGTAGCCAAATGGCAAAAAACGGAACCCTTATAGATTCGTCATGTCTGTCTGTCTGTCCGTCCGTATGTCACACCCACATTTTTTCGAAAAAATAGAAAATGAATAATAATTTTGGGGGGTCCCCATACATAGAACAGAAACTCAAAAAACTTTTTTTCATTGTACCCATACATGAAGGGTGTCTATGGATAGGACTTCAAAATTGATATTAAGGTTTCTAATATAATTTTTTTCTAAACTTATTATTTTGCGCGAGAGACGCTTCCAAAGTGCTAATATGATTGTCCCTCACCCCCCCTGTAACTTCTAAAATAAGAGAATTATACAACAAAAAAATATATATGATGTACATTACCATGTAAACTAACAACGAAAATTGGTTCATGGGTGAGTCCGACTCGCACTTGGCCGTTTTTTTTTTACTTTTCTATTTGATGTTTATGGTAAAAACTTCGGTTAAAAGAACTTCCTCAAAAAGATCTAATGCTCTCATGCACATCCGTTTGAACCCTAAAAAGAGTGACAATTGGCGCTGATTACTATTTACTTTTCTATTTGATGTTTATAGTAAAAAATTCGGTAAAAACACTTGCACAAAATGACCTAATCCTCTTATGTACAGACGCCAGCACATCAAGCTACCCCAATCTATCAAATTCCCCAATAGAAAGTGAACCTTATTCTTACGTGATAAATTTGGAAATCTATAAAAGAAATTTGACAGATTGGGGTAGCTAGATGTGATGGCGTCTGTACATCCGTTTGAACCCTAAAAAGAGTAAGAACTGGCGCTGGTTACTAGTTTAATAAATTTTGCTCGAATCCCACTTATTTCTATATTTAGTAAAGTAGTGAAAGCTATCAATGCTAACTATAAAGTTTTATTTTATTTATTTAAAAATGACTACGCCCACCTTAGGGAAATTATTCCCTGTGATGCGGCTACTCAGAACAACTATTTATAGTTGTTCTGAGTAGCCGCATCACAGGGAATAATTTCCCTGTAACAAAAATACTTGTCCTGGACGGGAATCGAACCCGAGATACGAAATGGCGAGGCGACTGTATGTGTTGTTATTTTTATAACATTATTAACTGGTACTAACAAGACTAACCTTTATACTTATTTCAAAACGACCAACATGCTTTGATCTTGAACATAGGCTGACGAAACGTTCAAATGAAATTAAAAATATTGTTTTATAAATATAAAAGTGTAGATAAAAAACGTCATTGATGGTTAAGGCTACACTCATATCATAAATTATGCAATGTTTTCATGAAATTGTAGATTTCGTCCACTAGTATATTTCGAGCGAGGTAGACCACTAACTTTACGATGCAAGCGCGTATGCAAACACTTCTTAGTAACAAAAAGTTAAAGGTATTATGAGTACAGTACCAAGTACGCTGGAAGGCACAGAATGGATACAGTATAGAGATCATCTCAGCCATTTGATTCTTTTGTATGACGTGTAGTTATATGAATAGGTTGTTAACGGCATCTATAATTCAGCTGTCCTGTGACTACAAAAGAATGGATTTTGCCGTATTAACATGTAAACTTTTTTCTTTTCTTTCTTCTTTTTACATAATATAGGAAAATAGTCCACTGGCAAATTGATACTAGCTATATCTGATGACCGTTGGTCTGTGGAATCAGTTGTCTTTAGTTCTAACCCAAGACGCTTACTACTGGCTTTTTAAATTAATGTGCGCACTAGAAATTAATTATCTCGTACTTGAAACGGTGAAGGAAAACATTGTGACGAAACCTGCATCCCTGAAAGTTCTCCGGAATGTTCTTGAAAACATATGAAGTCTGCCAACCCTTGGTAGGCCAGCTCAGTGTATGTAGTGTGGCTCTTGCCACACGGGTTTCTACTTCTTAAGTCAATGACTATCTTCAGACTCGGATAATAAATAACTATTATCTACTTCTTAAGTCAATGACTATCTTCAGAGTCGGATAATAAATAACTATTATATGAAAAGACGAAAATACTAGAACCAGTAACCGAGACCATTAGACCGAGTGGCTGATGAGAGATAGAGAGCTTCTGACTGCGTATTGCCATAATTATGTTCTTGTCAACTGTGACCGAAATGATTAAATTAGAAATTATTACGTGCCTAAAATGAATACAAAAGAACATTGCGAGGAATCCCACGTGCCGGAAAGTTCTCCAGAAATGTTCTTGATGGCATGTGAAGCTATAGACCCGCATTACAACGCTGACAAATTTATATAATGTACTAGGTTTCGGGGGGGCCTGGAGTGCCAAAATACAGGCCTTGGCTTAGTTTGGACTCCAGATCTCCCACAAGTTGCACCTTCATACATTTTGTCAACTTTATTTATTTTATGTTAATATCATGTAATTTGTGGAGATGAAATAAATCATTTTTGTATTGTATTTGTATTAGGCCATCGTGGTGGACTATGGTAGGGCCATTGCCCTGCTTTGGGTCATTAATGTTCTGCCTCATCAACAGGGTGACGGCTTAATTGTTCTGAATATTTGAGATATTTAGCTTCCAAAATGACCTACGCACATTCTTCTAAAAAATCTGTATAGCTGTCAGCGACGAGGGATCCAATCGATTGGATTGCCCCTATATCCAGCACTGCTCTCAGAGGCAAGTCATAAAATGTGGGACATAGGCGTAATTTATACCTTTCGAGTCTTTCGAAATATATTGTTATTTAATTATTTGTATTTTATTTTGTTTTTGTATTTTATCGTGTCTGTAAATTTATGTCTATGATCTCAATTATTTACCCGAAAGAGAAATATTTCATTTTATTTTTATTTTTTACCAATTTAATTAACTAAAGTTAAAACAGCGCGCGCACCTAGTGAATGCTCATTGTCAAATAACGAGAGATAGAGTTGACTGTATAATGCGTAATCTGTCAAAAATTTTAGATAAATAAGTCTAATTCTAAGCAATCCGACGCCTGAGAAGTATCTGCTGCAACAGTACGTGAATTCTGCTCATTGTGCAGATAAATTTAAAAGCAAGATTATATCTAAAGCTAGTTAAAGGTAGTTACCTAAAATATTGATCTGAAAAACGAAGACTTGTTTACTTACTTATAATAAAAAATATGCCAATAATGGGTAAAACATAATAATAATATTAAATAATGTCGCCCTGGTTGAATCTCAGCCATGGTGACCAGTCTCAATGAAGACAAGCCATTTTCGCAGGATATATTATAGTGCACAAGTGTGTGGGAAAAATACAAGGCCACTTTCTATTGTCGCACTCTCATGACCGGATGGGTCAGGTAGTTGACACGACCGAAAAGAGTTCAGGTAAAACACTGACGGCTTTACGTGCTCTCGTTTTCTGTCAAGAGGGTGTATCACCGCCAACTTTTTGAGACTGCGGGCTGATTTTCGAGTTGATGAGTTTTTCTAAGTAGGATAATACTAAAATTATTTTGTTTTTCTCGAGTCAGGTTTTGAACCCAGGACCTCATTATTTGCTATTGAACACGCTACCGCTAGACCAATGAAGCAGTCATAGACATAGAGATGTTATTGTTAATCATAATGTAATCATATTTTATTACGTTTACAGAAATTACTAGCCTGCTGGCCTAGTGGTTAGTGATCCTTACTTCTAATCCAGGGGTCGTGCATTCGATCCCCAATCAGGACAAAAAAATGTATTAAGCCAATCAGTTCTTTGGTTGCCGTAGTACAGGCTAGTTTGGGATCAGATGGCAGTCGGTTAGTTATCCCAAGAAAAAGAAAAATGAAGTGAAATAAGAAATCAAATTAGCCTATTAAATATTATAAGTAAAAGGTGTGATAATGTTTTTTTTATAAAATAGCATGGCAAACGAGCAATTGCGTCACCTGATGATGACAAAGACATTGATCATTTTATTGCCAGAAACTGTGTACAGAATAAAGATGTAATAACCATTTGATTGATAAACAGTTACCGATATCGGGCTTGCAATATTTTTCTTACCTATCTTAATAATAAATAAATTTATTTATTAAACTTGACAATATTTTTTTATAAATAAAATAAAATAAAAAAGGTTTTTATTCACGTAGACTTTAAAGAAGCGCTTGTAAATAGTCAGAACATGAAGCAACTGATTTATTGAATTTATAAAAATTCAATAAATCAGTTGCTTCGATAGTTTTTCGTAAGCAAAAACTCTTTGAGGTCATAAAATACGTTATGCAATAGCAACGGCTTAATCATTTTACATTGTTGGTAATAATTACCGCCGCCCTGGACACCTGCAACATCAGAGGGGGCTGCAAGTACGTTGATAATCTTTGAGAAAGGAATAGGCTTGCTTCTTGAAGGCTGTCAAGTAAAAATTGCCCGAAATATAAAAAAAACTTGAAAGGTGTCAAGGGACACCCGGATGAAACGAAGTTATTTCTTATTATTTATTATGTACAAAAAACCTGTATACACTCAACAAAAATAATCGTCGCGACACCCCACTGTTCAATGCGAAATAGAAATGAAAATATCTGGCTTGCTTTCTATAAGAGAGAGAGAGACAGACAGAGAAACATGCGCACGCCGCACAGCCAAAAAGTGTCGTGACAACTTTTCGTAAGAATTTTTTCCGTCTAGCCCCCTTTCACAACGCGCGATAAGGAACTTCGTTCCAAAAAATATTACTGTGATCACAGAAGTGTGGAATTTAATCTTTATTTTAATGCCAATCTAGTAGCCTTTAAAGCTCTGTGGCGCAAACTCAGTATTATCTAAAGGTCTTACTAATTAGTAAGGCAAGTAGTGTACACTAAAGAAAGTGCTTATTTTTACACTTTTGTTTTAGGAATAGCGCGCGTGTTAAGAGGCTCTTTGGAAGAGTAATGACTCTAATTGTTTGTGCATGGTAGAACTATTCCTGGTGTTACTACAAATATTTGTACGTGTGGCTTAGTGGTAAAATAAAATAAAATAAAAAAAGGTTTTTATTCACGTAGACTTAAAAAAGCGCTTGCAAATTGTCAAAACATGTTCGTAGTAATATATAATTAATTTATAATTATTTCTAGGTACATATAGATATTTAGGTACACGGATTGTAGGAAATAATTTACAATAAGATTTATTTTATAACAGTAACGATATTTAACTAACTTAAATTAAGTTATTGTCAAGGATCATGTGTAGGTTTAATTATCTAAATTTTAAATTGTGGCTATATTTTTTGATGTGAAACATCTATAGCCGCACGTAAAACAGATTTCTGGCGTGGCGACGCATGCCGTGGCGCATGCGCAATCGACTTTTTATTTTATCATTATGACATATTTAGTTCCTATCACAATATGTTCTTTTCTGCATATTACTTTTACAAAATAATGTCGATGTTTCACATCTGCCAGGCGTCCCGTGACGGCTCACATTTTTTTTGCTACATATTGTCGGAATGGTTCTGTCTATATTAAGGTACGAAATAAATGTTATTATTATGGCGGACCTTGTGTTTATAACGATGGTCAGGTAACGGTGGTTCAGGCATTGCTACATCGGCTTTGTGTTTCGGGTTCAAGTCCAACAAAGGACAACTATTTGTGTGACCCATAAATTGTTGCTCTGAGTCTGGTTGTGCAATTGCATGTTTGTAAATACCACTGTCTGTAAAGATATATAGATATAGACAAAAAATAATTAAATAACACTGATCGTCGGTTGTCTAGAAGAAGACATAAAAATCTTCTTCGAGACTACCGACTGGAAAAAACATTGATTTAACACTATTACGAAAACTATATTTATTGAAAATAAAATATCTAAAACAGTTCACAAACAGCGGACAAGTCTATTAATATAAAATTTATAGGAATACGTACATTTTTGTTTAATAGACAACGCCCGACAATTCCCTAGAATCTAATCCCTGTGTCGCAGGGTACTTTACAAACATATAATAGACGGACACAAATCACATCCAGAGACTCAGAACAACTATGTATAGGTCACACAAATAGTTGTCCGGCGCGGGACTCGAACCCGCGACACGAAGAGGCGAGGCGACTGTCTTAGACGCTGTGCCACACGTGCAGAATTTAACAAATATAATACAGTTACAGTTTGACTTGATTTCTTATTTCATCCCGTGGGTGTCGTAAATGGCGACTAAAGGGATACACCAGCATGTAAATCCACCACCTGTGTACAGACGCCAGCACATCAAGCTACCCCAAATCTGTCAAATTTCCCCAATTGAAAGTGAACCTTATGCTTTTGTGACAAACTTGAAAATCTATGAAAGAAATTTGACAGATTGGGATTAGCTGGATGTGCTGGCATCTGTACAAGCTATCACCTAACTGCGGGCGCCTACTCGCATGCCAAGCGTGGTGACTACGGCAAAGCCGTAGTCACCACCCCTTGCCTCCAAATGGCAAAGTTATGGAAACCTTTTGGGGAGGCTTACAGAGGATACAGACGCGATACACACGCAAGTCAGACGCAGCCTGTAGACCTTTGCACACCTGTATAAATTCAAATCCACGTTTGAATCGATGCAAACATGCGCGTGTAGCGATACAGACGCGATGCAAACGCGCGCGTGTAGCGATACAGACGCTATGCAAACGCGCGCGTGTAGCGATACAAACAACAATAAACAGATCTGTAGGATAAAAGTGCGCCGTTGACGCGCGTTTCCAAATGGCGCGTCGACGGCGCGTTTAAAAAATGTGGTGTGCATAGGTCCTTGTGTCCAGTAGTGGATGATATTAGGCTGGTGATGTGACTTGGTAACCTTTCTTTAAAGTTTATATTATTACTAGCTGGTGCCCGCGACTTAGTCCGCGACAATTTTGAATGATAACCAATATAACTACTTATTTCTAGCTAAATCTAAAAAATATAACTTTCAAAAGAAATAAGCAATATAAATTAAAGAAAACCTAAACTATAAAGTACCTAGCTATGAAATAAACTAAAGACTCCTTTGCTACTGTTATTTAAAAAAATTACCCGATGTCGTCAATTGTCCTTAAGTAAAGTCAGTAAGTCAACTAAAGTAAAATAATAATCACCGATGCATTAATCACAAAGGTGACTCCCATTAGATTAGGTTGACCCGACCTCTAAGTCTACTTGCTGTGTGGTGACGGCCTAAGAATATCACCACCCCCTCTCATCCCGTGGGGGGACGTAAAAGTCATCCCGAGGGAATATATACCAGAGAACGGGCAGCAGCGTTCTCCTGAGTACCATGTCCACCTTACTGCGATCGCCAACCCGTCTGCCAAGCGTGGCGATTATGGCAAATCCCCTCAAATGATGGACACAACCAAACCGCGGCCCCCAGTCCCCGGCAGCCATGCTATTCCCAGCCGTGGTAACAGGCGTGGTTACGGCAGGGCAGGGGGTGCTAAGAATCCCCGGCAGATTCCGCGTTACCAACACCGACGACCTCTGGCCCTGTCAACATATAACACACGTACACTGCGGTCCGACGAGAAGATAACCGAACTGGAGGAAGAATTGAGCAGGTTACATTGGGATATTGTAGGATTATCTGAAGTCCGAAGAGAGGGGGAGGACTCGATAATACTGAAATCCGGAAACCTGCTCTATTACCGGGAGGGTGACCAAATATCTCAAGGTGGTGTCGGGTTCATAGTCCACAAGTCCCTCGTGAACAACCTAGTGAAAATCGAGAGTGTGTCGACGAGGGTTGCGTACCTTATACTCAGAATCACCAAGCGGTATTCGTTGAAGGTTATACAGGTATACGCACCCACTTCGACACACTCCGACGATGAGGTCGAGGTTATGTATGAGGACATATCCAGAGCCATACATACCTCTAACTCCTATTTCACTGTGGTCATGGGGGACTTTAACGCGAAGCTGGGCAAACGATTCGGTAATGAGCTGAGAGTGGGGCAATTTGGAACTGGTGACCGGAACCCCCGGGGCCAAATGTTGGCCGACTTCATGGAGAAGGAGGGACTCTTTATGATGAATTCCTTCTTCAGGAAGCCGGATCACCGCAAATGGACCTGGGTGAGCCCGGATGGTAAAATTAAAAATGAGATAGACTTTATCTTGTCGACGAGACGACAGATGTTCAATGATGTCTCCGTGATCAATGCGGTTAAAACCGGGAGCGATCACAGACTGGTCAGAGGCTCATTGAACCTTAATGTCAAACTCCAGAGGTCCCGACTGATAATGTCTACGCTCCGACCTTTACCTATCCACGTCCAAAACCCCGAACCATTTCAGCTCGAACTGCAAAACCATTTCGAATGCCTAGCAGACTGCGAGGAAGTGGACTCATACTATGACAGGCTCGTAGAAGCTGTCCATACGGCTGGGTCTAAGGTCTTCAAGGCCCGCCGTACAAACAGAACTAAAAAGATCTCTGACTTTACCCTGCAACTTATGGAAGATAGACGGAAAATGGTTCTGACATCCTCAGATGATGCTACCAGATATCGGCAGCTCAACAGACAGATCTCAAAGTCTTTGACTCGCGACACGCGGCAATTTAATAAAATTAGTATTAAAGAGGCCATCGAGCGAAACAAAGGCTCTAAAGTGTTCGCAAGAGCTCTGTCTGTTGGACAGAGCCAACTGACGAAGCTGAAGACTGAGGATGGTAGAATCGTCACGTCTAAACCTGAGTTGCTGGGAGAGATCGAGAAGTTCTACGGACAGTTATATACGACAACACAGCCACCTGTCAAAAGTCATGCCTCAGATCCCAGAGCACGACTAACCCGACATTACACCGAAGACATCCCGGACGTCAGCCTGTACGAGATTAGAATGGCTCTCAAACAACTCAAGAACAACAAGGCGCCTGGTGATGATGGAGTTACAGCAGAGCTTCTGAAGGCGGGTGGTACACCAATCCTACGGGCCCTTCAGAAGTTATTTAACTCCGTCATACTAGATGGTCAAACGCCACAAGCATGGCACAGAAGTGTGGTGGTGCTCTTCTTCAAAAAGGGCGACAAAACCCTATTGAAGAATTATAGACCCATCACACTGCTGAGCCATGTTTACAAGTTGTTTTCGAGGGTCGTTACGAACCGTCTCGCGCGCAGGTTTGACGACTTCCAGCCTCCCGAACAAGCCGGTTTCCGAAAAGGCTTTAGCACCATAGACCACATACATACGCTGCGGCAAGTTATACAGAAGACCGAAGAGTATAACAAGCCACTGTGCTTAGCGTTTGTGGACTATGAGAAAGCCTTTGATTCTATCGAAACATGGGCCGTGCTGAGGTCTCTCATAAGGTGCCAAATTGACTACCGGTATATCGAGGTGATAAAGTGTTTGTATGAAAACGCCACTATGTCAGTGCGACTCCAGGACCAGATCTCGAAACCTATCCACTTGCAGCGAGGCGTGAGACAGGGAGATGTTATATCTCCGAAACTGTTCACCGCTGCATTGGAAGACGTCTTCAAGCTTCTGGACTGGAAAGGCTTTGGCATCAATGTCAATGGCGAGTACATCACTCACCTTCGATTTGCCGATGATATCGTAGTCATGGCTGAGACCATGGAAGACCTCGGTACAATGCTCGATGACCTCAGCAGAGTCTCTCAACAAGTGGGTCTGAAAATGAACATGGATAAGACGAAAATCATGTCAAACGTCCATGTTACACCCACTCAATTGAAAGTTGGTGACTCTGCACTCGAAGTTGTAGAGAACTATATTTACCTAGGACAGACCATCCAACTAGGTAGGTCCAACTTCGAGAAGGAGGTCAATCGTAGAATCCAACTCGGATGGGCAGCGTTCGGGAAGCTACGTAACATCTTCTCGTCCAAAATACCGCAGTGTCTCAAGTCGAAAGTCTTCGACCAGTGTGTGTTGCCAGTGATGACATACGGAACAGAGACGTGGTCGCTCACTATGGGCCTTATTAGAAGGCTCAAGGTCGCCCAAAGAGCAATGGAGAGGGCTATGCTCGGAGTTTCCCTGCGGGATCGCATCAGAAATGTCGAAATCCGCAGGCGAACCAAAGTCACCGACATGGCCCGAAGAATTGCCAAGCTGAAGTGGCAGTGGGCAGGGCACATAGCTCGTAGAGCCGACGGCCGTTGGGGCGGAAAGGTTCTCGAGTGGCGACCACGAACCGGAAGACGCAGCGTGGGCAGGCCCCCTACAAGATGGACCGATGATCTTGTGCGGGTCGCTGGAAATCGCTGGATGCGGATAGCGCAAGGCCGGCAATTGTGGAGATCTTTGGGGGAGGCCTTTGTCCAGCAGTGGACGTCTTTCGGCTGATATGATGATGATGATGATGACCTCTAAGTAATATTAATGCAAAATTTTAAGTTAAACCATGCAGTGCTTTTTGAGTTTAGCCCGGACAAACAGACAAAAATTCTAAAACCTATATTTTTGGTTTCGATATCGATTGCAGATCACGCCACAAGTATCCTTTTAAAAAAATATTCAATGTACAGTTTTGACTTTCCTACGATTTTATTATACGCAAGATAAGATCACAGCTGCTCCCCAGTAGGTGACAGCGTGATAATATGTAGCCTATATGTTGACCCGATCTCTTAGTAATATTAATGCAAAATTTGAAGTTAATCCATGCAGCCGTTTTTGAGTTTAGCCCGGACATACATACAGACATACAGACAGACAGGCAAAAATTCTAAAGACTATATTTTTGGTTTCGATATCGAATGTAGATCACGCCCCAAGTATCCTTTAAAAAAAATATTCAATGTACAGTTTTGACTTTCCTACGATTTTATTATATGTATAGATAAGATCACAACTCCTCCCCCGTAGGTGATAGCGTGATAATATGTAGCCTATATGGTGACCCGACCTCTTAGTAATATTAATGCAAAATTTGAAGTTAATCCATACAGTCGTTTTTGAGTTTAGCCCGGACATACATACAGACAAACAGACAAAAAACTACACTTTTGGTTTCGATATCGAATGTAGATCACGCCCCAAGTATCCTTTTAAAAAAATATTCAATGTACAGTTTTGACTTTCCTACGATTTTATTATATGTATAGATTAGATCACAGCTCCTCCCTCGTAGGTGATAGCGTGATAATATATAACCTATATGTTGAACCGACATCTTAGTAATATTAATGCAAAATTTGAAGTTAATCCATGCAGTAGTTTTTGAGTTTAGCCCAAACATACATACAGACAAACAGACAAACATTCTAAAACCTATATTTTTGGTTACGATATCGAATGTAGATCACGCCCCAAGTATCCTTTAAAAAAAATATTCAATGTACAGTCTTGACTTTCCTACGATTTAATTATATGTATAGATATATGTATAGATAAGATCACAGCTCCTCCCCCGTAGGTGATAGCGTGATAATATGTAGCCTATATGTTGACCCGACCTCTTAGTAATAAAATTGCAAAATTTTAAGTTAATCTTTGCAGTAGTTTTTGAGTTTAGCCCGGACATACATACAGACAAACATTCTAAAAACTATATTTTTGGTTTCGATATCGAATGTAGATCACGCCCCAAGTATCCTTTTAAAAAAATACTCAATGTACAGTTTTGACTTTCCTACGATTTTATTATATGTATCGATAAGATCACAGCTCCTCCCCCGTAGGTGATAGCGTGATAATATGTAGCCTATATGTTGACCCGACCTCTTAGTAATATTAATGCAAAATTTGAAGTTAATCCATGCAGTAGTTTTTGAGTTTAGCCCGGACATACATACATACAAACAGACAAAAATTCTTAAAACTATATTTTTGGTTTCGATGTCGAATGTAGCTCACGCCCCAAGTATCCTTTAAAAAAAATATTCAATGTACAGTTTTGACTTTCCTACGATTTTATTATATGTATAGATAAGATCACAGCTCCTCCCCAGTAGGTGACAGCGTGATAATATGTAGCCTATATGTTGACCCGATCTCTTAGTAACATTAATGCAAAATTTGAAGTTAATCCATGCAGTCGTTTTTGAGTTTAGCCCGGACATACATACAGACATACAGACAAACAGACAAAAATTCTAAAGACTATATTTTTGATTTCGATATCGAATGTAGATCACGCCCCAAGTATCCTTTTAAAAAAATATTCAATATACAGTTTTGACTTTCCTACGATTTTATTATATGTATAGATAAGATCACAGCTCCTCCCCCGTAGGTGATAGCGTGATAGTATGTAGCCTATATGGTGACCCGACCTCTTAGTAATATTAATGCAAAATTTGAAGTTAATCCATGCAGTAGTTTTTGAGTTTAGCCCGGACATACATACAGACAAACAGACAAAAAACTATATTTTTGGTTTCGATATCGAATGTAGATCACGCCCCAAGTATCCTTTTAAAAAAATACTCAATGTACAGTTTTGACTTTCCTACGATTTTATTATATGTATAGATAAGATCACAGCTCCTCCCCAGTAGGTGACAGCGTGATAATATGTAGCCTATATGTTGACCCGATCTCTTAGTAACATTAATGCAAAATTTGAAGTTAATCCATGCAGTCGTTTTTGAGTTTAGCCCGGACATACATACAGACATACAGACAAACAGACAAAAATTCTAAAGACTATATTTTTGATTTCGATATCGAATGTAGATCACGCCCCAAGTATCCTTTTAAAAAAATATTCAATATACAGTTTTGACTTTCCTACGATTTTATTATATGTATAGATAAGATCACAGCTCCTCCCCCGTAGGTGATAGCGTGATAGTATGTAGCCTATATGGTGACCCGACCTCTTAGTAATATTAATGCAAAATTTGAAGTTAATCCATGCAGTAGTTTTTGAGTTTAGCCCGGACATACATACAGACAAACAGACAAAAAACTATATTTTTGGTTTCGATATCGAATGTAGATCACGCCCCAAGTATCCTTTAAAAAAAATATTCAATGTACAGACGATTTTATTATATGTATAGATAAGATCACAGCTCCTCCCCCTTAGGTGATGGCGTGATAGTATGTAGCCTATATGGTGACCCGACCTCTTAGTAATATTAATGCAAAATTTGAAGTTAATCCATGCAGTAGTTTTTGAGTTTAGCCCGGACATACATACAGACAAACAGACAAAAAACTATATTTTTGGTTTCGATATCGAATGTAGATCACGCCCCAAGTATCCTTTTAAAAAAATATTCAATGTACAGTTTTGACTTTCCTACGATTTTATTATATATATAGATAAGATCACAGCTCCTCCCCCGTAGGTGATAGCGTGATAATATGTAGCCTTTATGGTGACCCGACCTCTTAGTAATATTAATGCAAAATTTGAAGTTAATCCATGCAGTAGTTTTTGAGTTTAGCCCGGACATACATACAGACAAACAGACAAAAAATCTAAAAACTATATTTTTGGTTTCGATATCGATTGTAGATCACGCCCCAAGTATCCTTTTAAAAAAATATTCAATGTATAGTTTTGACTTTCCTACGATTTTATTATATGTATAGATAGTAACTTTGTACGCCAAAGAGAATATGAAGTTCCAACTACTTACTTTACTTTTAAGGCCGGCATTTTGTGTTCAGCATATTCATCGAATTAAAAATGACGATTGAATGATTGATTTAAAGTTCACTTTTAAAAAATGGCAAAAACCGGGACCCTTTAGGATCCGTCATGTCTGTCCGTCCGTATGTCAGTTACTTTTTTCCGAAACTATAAGAGCTATGTTGTTGAAACTTGGTAAGTAGATATATTATATGAACCGCATTAAGATTTTCACACAAAAATAGAAAAATGAACCAATAAATTTTGTGGGTTCTCCATAGTTAGACCTGAAACTCTTAAATTTTTTGAAGTTATACTTCTTTTGGCGCGATGGAGAAAAATGATGAGAGTGAATTTTTACGATGCGCGCGCACACCGACACCAAAAAATTTAACAGCATGAAGTTAGTTCTAGGTGGTATGAAATTTGATAACTATGATCAAGTTGTATATTATGAAGTATAACTTCTAACGCGTGTACATAAGTAGGCAAGTGTTGTACCTTTGGACGGCTTTACCTATGGACACCATCGATAATGCAAAAACTAATTAACATAAATTCCCACCATGAACGCATCCATAAAGTATTTTTTAAGGTTGGCAACACTGACGTGTCGCCATGTTGATTTCTGCCACGGTTTTGTTTTGGTGCGCCGGCAAAAAAATTTAACACGAAAAGTAAGTTATTTTGCCTAATTCAAATGAATTTTACCGCGAAAATACTTAAGATATCGATTTGACCGTTTGGCAATATGATTTGTGTTTTTTCTTTTGTTAGTTTGTGCCTTTCCCCGGCGTGTATATTTGTTTTAACCTCAAAATTAAATCAGTTTTATTTTTTATGTCGGAATTTGTACCTGTGGACAACATAATGTGTGTACCTGTGGACTGTCCACAGGTACAAATGTGTATTAATAAAATCTGGCCAACCGTTTTGTTTAAACTTTTCAGTGCCTCGCAGTAAAACTGGAATAAAAAGAAGGAAATTATGCCCTGATACACTGACAGCAGCAGTGGAGGAAGCAAAAGGTGGCAATAGTTTGATCAGAAAGGTGGCAGAAAAGTACGAATTACCAAAATCAACCATTTTTAAATACTTAAAGTTAAATGAAAGTAACGACTTGAGAAATAGCATTCAGCTATTAAAGAATGACGTAAGAAGGGTGTTTGATCCAGAGGAAGAAATTTTGCTCTGCAAATATTTAAAAAAAGCTGCACTCCTACATATGGGTTTAAATACAAAACAATGTCGAGAGCTGGCTTATCAATATGCTGTTTCTAAACAGAAAACAAATGTGCCTGCTAACTGGGAAACTCACAAAATGGCAGGAATCGGGTGGCTCCGTAATTTTCGACTTCGTTTCCCGGAATTATCTCTACGCAAACCCGAACCAACAAGCATAGCGAGAGCAACTAGTTTTAATAGGGCAAATGTGGATGATTTCTTCAATAACTTAGAATCGGTCATGATACGGTACAACTTTCTACCTGGATCAATTTATAATGTTGATGAGACTGGTATCTCAACTGTGCATAAGCCAGGGAAGGTATTGGCCCCTAAAGAGATTCGCCAGTTAGGGAAGATGACTTCAGGAGAACGAGGGGTAAACATCACAATGATTGGCTGCATAAATGCAATTGGAAACGCCGTGCCTCCTGTTTTCGTATTCCCACGGGTTTTCTACAAAGACAACATGTTGAAAGGAGCTCCACCTGGTTCATTGGGCGTAGCCAATCAGTCAGGGTGGTCAACGGAACCGATTTTTAGAAAGTTCCTCAATCACTTCATCGAAATCGCCAAACCGACAAGAGAAAATCCAGTTCTTTTGACAATGGATAACCACGAGACTCATATATCCATAGAGATCATTGAAAAGGCTAGAGAAAATGGAATAATCTTATTAACTTTGCCTCCACATACATCCAATCACTTGCAACCACTAGATCGAACAGTTTTTGGACCATTTAAAAACCAATACAGTAAAGCAGCCGATAGATGGATGCTCAATCATCCTGGTAAACCAATAACCATTTACGACGTAGCAGAAATAGCTGGTGAAGCATATGGAGTCTCGTTTACACCGAAGAACGTCGTAAAGGCCTTTGAGGTTTCAGGTCTTTATCCATACAACAGAAACATATTTTCAAACGAAGACTTATTATGCTCGTATGTAACTGACCGTCCAGACCCAAGCCAAAACTTACCTGTAAATCAGTTAAAAAACCAAGACAAGCCTGATAATGAAGTCACCGAAACTGATCAAGAACCAACAATAAATAATTTAGGTTTACCACAACAGATTGACAAAATTTGTAGCCAAAAGCCAGATTACTTGGATCGTAACCAATTATCTGGAGTTTCCATCCCAGAACCTGTTTCGCCAATCCATAATGATGTTCAGCTGTTACGAACTCCATTAAAAGATATAAATTCCCAAATAACGCCTGAAACCGTCCGCCCATTTGAAAAAGCCGGTCCTCGTAAGGGGCACCGTGGAGGAAGAAAGCCAGGGAGAACAAGAATCTTAACCGATACGCCCGAAAAAAATGAAATTCTAAGTGAAGCATTAAAAAAAGCTGAAAAGAAGAAAACAACAGTCCAGAAACCGAACAAGAAAAAAATGCAAAAGCTGGTCGAAAACACGCCAGATCTTTCTTAACCTGGTCCTTCCAACGCGATTTCGAATATTAAAAATATTCAAATAATTAAACAAGAGAAGTTATCGTTTGTTAGATGCATGAAGTGTAAAACTTACGCCAACGATAAAAACCAAATGCTCAAATGTAGTTTTTGCAAACATAGCTATCATATTTCTCGTGTTCCGAAGTCACACAGAGAAAACTTTGAGTCTGATGATGAGAGTGAAAGTTTCGTTTGCGTTGCATGCTACGTTTTAGATAACGATGACGAAAGCGATGATGATACCGATGAATCTACTCAAAATTTGTATGAAGCGTATCGTCAATCAAACAAATGAGTTTAAATTTATGTTTCTTTTTTTAAGTTGTGTTCAGAAGTGTAAACGATTTTGTTCTGAGTAGGTTTACGAACATACAAAACGTTTATTTTATGTTGTTGTCAGAAGTCTTTAAACGTTTTTATTTTGTTTTTGTAGTCTATTTTATATGAACCGTCCCCAGGTACTTTTAAGTTGTTTTCAGAAGTCTTTTAATGTTTTTATTTTGTTTCTGTAGTCTATTTTATATGAACCGTCCCCAGGTACAACACTGTCCCTAGGTAGAAATTTACTGAACATAGGTACAACCGTCTGTTGAACCTGTGGACAAATATGGTTTTTTAAAAAAATGTTGATTATTTTCGTAAGCGTAAGTTATATTAAGACGACAATTTAAATTTAACAAAGACTGATTATCTCTTAAACCATGTGATACGTTATTAATAATAAAAACATGACTGATTCTGATATAAAAAATGTTTTATTACAAATTCTGGAAAGTGTCCACATGTTCCACACTTGCCCCTACACACAAGTTTTTTATTAATTAATACGTCATAATTCGTAAACCGCAATTTACCTTTCATTCAATCCACTCATACTTACTGCTACTGTACTTAATGCTACGGAACACTTCATGGGCGAGTCCGACTCACACTTGGCTGTTTTTTTATATTTGTTTGTGTTTAACCTTTTTACCGCCACAGTCATGTATGATGACAATCCGAAATGTGCCCAGCACGCCATGGTCACGACTACATGCCGAACAGACTTGGATTTTGAGGGTTCCGTACCCAAAGGGTAAAACGGGACCCTTTTACTAAGACTTCGCTGTCTGTCTGCCTGTCTATCTTCCGTCTGTCACCAGGCTGTATCTCATAAATCGTGATAGATAGACAGTTGAAATCTTAACAGATCAGTATTTCATAAGATCGATATTTCTGTTGACGCTATAAAAACAAATACTGAAAAACAAAATAAAATAAATATTTAAGGGTATAAAGCTGGTTTCAGAGTGACGCGCGCGGCACGCGCTGGAGGCCAGCGCGTCTCAACAGCGCGCGCTTGAAGCGCGGAGCACTGTGAAACGAGTAGAGAAGCTCGTGCCGTGCGCGTTTCGCCAGCGCTGGCCGCCGGCGCGCGTCTCGCCAGCGGCGCGTTTTAACTGCGTGACTGTGAAACGCAACTACTATCTTGTGTAATTGTAAACGCGCGCGTTTGGACGGCGCCGCTCGCCGGCGCGACTCTGAAATCAGCCTAAACACGAGCAAAAAATGTGAAAATTGAATTTTTTGCTCGTTTGTAAATTCAATTTTCAAATTTTTTGCTCGTTTTTATAGTTAATGGAACGGAACCCTTCGTGCGCGAGTCCTACTCGCACTTGGCTGGATTTTTTTAAAATTCTTTTTCATCGTATGGGTAGTAGTTACCCTGGTAACAGAATTCACAACCGGGACCAACAGATTAACATACCTTCCGAAGCACGAAGCGACAACGACATAAATATTAATGTCGTGTATATTAATGTCTATTAAACATTTACTTGATGTATGGTGACGGCATAGAATATCATCACCCCATCACATCCCGTCCCTCCTGCCCCCCCCCCCCCCTCCCCCACGGGGAAAAAAACGTAGAAATCGTCCGAGGGAATACCTACCGGAGAACGGGCAGCAGCGTTTCTCTATGAACTATGACCATCAAACTACGATCGCCAACCCGTCTGCTAATCGTGGCGATTATGGCATATCCCCCCATTCTTTGGGGAGGCTTTTGTCTAGCAGTGGACGTACTTTGGCTGACAAGATGATGATTTAATTTTATTTTTTTTATATCTGAGGACGACAAACGAGCAAGTGGGTCACCTGATGGTAAGTGATCATCGCCGCCCATGGACACTCTCAAAACCAGAGGAGTCGCGGAGTCGCGGCACACCCGCGACTCCTCTGGTTGTCGGCCTTCAAGAGTCAGCAAACAAGTGTTGCTGACCCTTCCCCCACCCCGATGAGCTCTGGCGACCTTACTCACACGCAGAAACACAACATTTAAATAATTAATGTTATTATTAAGAAATGTCTTTTGTAAGGTGGAGGTACTTCCCCAGTCGGGCTGCTCTTTGAACGAATGAACGCTGTGCCCTACCTCTCTTATGAAACAAACGAAACTTTTACTGCTGTGTGAAGAATATCACCACCCCATCTCATCCTTTGGGGTCGTAGAATTCACCCCGAGATAATATCTCCCAGAGATCGGGCAGCACCGTATCTCTGTGTAACATAACCATCATACTGCGATCGCCAACTCTTCTGTCAATGGAGGCGAGTATGGCATATCCCCCAGACGATGGACACAACTCCATTTTGTAATTTTTTAGGAAGAGTTTGTCAAGCAGTGGACGTTATTCGTATTAAAAAAATTATAAAGCCACATTGTGTAGCAGGGCATGTCACAAAATTTCAATTATTTAAGTGACAAAATAGCTTGGGATTGAGATGTTCTGAGTCAACACACACGATTGTAAATAATCTTAATTATATTTTATTTTAAAAACGGATTCCTACTGAGTTTTCTGGCAGTGTTTTTCAGTAGCTGCAACGTCATGCAATGCACGGTAGGGTAAAAAAAAATAACGATTCCACATAAATGTAAAATTTTTACGGAATAAATGATTTTTGACTTTGACCTTGACGTGATGTTACAAATGCCACACCTCATTTTCCGTTAGGAGTAAAAGAATTCTTTTCACCTTTTCCTGACCTCACCAATATTTAAATAACTATGTCACCTGTTTATGAGCGCATGTAGAGCAGCCATTAGCCGTTATTAGGTAAAGCAGGCACCAAACCACAGTATAAATATGAACAGTAAGGTAAGTAAGACTAATTGATGAAATGCTACGCTCTATTGAAGCTGTAGGGTTGTAACTTTAATGTTTGAGATACCTATTATTTTTGTTTCAGTTGTTTGTTTCAATGAATGAGGTCCTGGGTTCAAATCCCGGGTCAGGCCAAAAAGTGATTTTGGGATTTTTCCTTAAAAAGAAATTTCTCAATATCAGCCCGAAGTCTGGCAGTTTTTTTTTTCAAAGATAAAATTTATTCATTGCTTATTACAGGTAGGAAAATGTGTTGTATCTTATATTAAGGATCTCTGTAACATACCAATGAGGTGTGCAATATTTTATACATTTTAATTATTTGTTGGTGATATTAGACCCCTGTGTCTCGCAGAGCACGTAAAACTGTCGGTCCTAGTCGTCCCATTGGATCATGAGAGTGATAGAATAGAAAGTGCCCCTGTGTTTGTAACACACTTGTGCACTATAATATGTCCCGCGCAATTGGCTAGTCTCCATTTGGACTGGCGTGGCCGAAATTCGGTCGGGAGGACATTATTACTATGATTTTTTTTATTAAAACATATTTCTTTTATAACACAACAGGACGGTTAAAATACTAAATCTCCCTTTAGATGAAGCCGAGTTCAAAGAGCCGTATACTAAGCAATACGCACGTGGATTTTTAAAAAGATTGCGGAGATAAACTTATTCGCGACCACTCGTTTTAACGCGGCACTCACTACTGACAGCACCGCGACAACCGCTTAGGGGTCTTGTCGATGCGCATGTTTGTGTGAGAGTGCCGTTCCGTTTGTAGGTAGTTTCCGTACTGGCCTATTTATATTGAGCCAATAAGAGGAAGTTACGTAGAACCGAGTTCACTATTTTCACGTCCTCTTTTGTTTTTTATGTTTTTAATCTTAGCGTCATTCCATCACCTCGTAAAAAGCTTCGCATCAAAAACTAAAACATAATTTCAAACCACATCCTACCAAACTTCATTCTCATCACAAAGCCGTCCAATCTAAAACCCCTCGTATACGAGCACAAAGTATGGGCCCCTGTCTTTAGCACATGTCATAATTACACGTTATTTTACTATGGAGGGCCACGGAGCGGGGACTCAAATGGGTTGATTCGGCTTCCTATTACAATGTTAAGGATTATTCTGAAATATTCTCGAATATTCCCTTGTTCTAATGAGAATTTGTATTTGTAATTTGTGAGTGTGCCGTTTCGACCGTTAATAGATAGTTTCCCTACTGTATATTTTTTATACTGAGACCAAGCTAAGGTGGGGTCTGATGTCATTGTGTTACTTTGACTAACATTGGTTGTAATTAGGCGAAATTGGGTCACCCACTATGAAACGATGTTATTCGAATGCTATGTTAGCCTACCTAGAGGTAAGCTAGAGGTCATGGGTTCAATCCAGGATAAACCTTTAGTGATGAGGCCGATTATTTGTTCTATAATATCTATCTAGGGACAATGTCACACAGATTATCCTAACCCCAATTTAAGCAAAGATTGTACTATGGGTACCAGGCGACGATATACATACTTATATAGATAGATAAATACTTAAATACACAGAAAACGTCCATGACTCATGAAACAAATATTCGTGCTCATCACACAAATCTTTGCACTTACCGGGATTCGAACCCAGGACCACCAGCTTCGTAGGCAGGAGCACTACCAACTAGGCTACGGTATCCGTCGTGTTCTGTGTATGGGATGTAATTTAGATGTGTATGTATTTAGAAATATATAAATATGTTTATCATATCATATACTTTTTATCATACAATATCATATATTTTATTTGTCTGGTTGCACTAGTACACACGGCTACACATCAAGCTATACATTTCCAGTATAAGCTGATCCCTCATTGTATAGAAATCCTATACAATGCGGGATCAGCTTATACTGTAAATGTATAGCTTGATGTGTAGCCGTGTGTACAAGCTCTGCCTAGTTAGGGATCAGATGGCGGTGTGTTAATTGTCCCAAGATATTTATCTATAAGCGTAATCTGGGGTATACATAAATATTCATATATATGGCTAAGACAGTCGCCTCGCCGCTTCTTTTCGCGGGTTCGAGTCCCGCCCCGGACAACTATTTGTGTGACCCATAAATAGCTGTTCTTAGTCTGGATGTAATTTGTGTTCGTCTATATTCCTTAATAATAACGTTTATGTTGTGTTTCCGAGTGTGAGTAAGGTCGCCAGAGCTCATTGGGGTGGAGGGAAGGGTCAGCAACACTTGTTTAAGCACTCTAAAAGGCCGGCAACGCACCCGCGACCCCTCTGGTGTCGCGAGTGTACATGGGCGGCGGTGATCACTTACCATCAGGTGACCCACTTGCTCGTTTTTCGCCCTCTGATATAAAAAAAAACCCTTTGACGCAGGGATTAGATTCCGTAGTGCGGGCTTTGTCTTAAAAAAATGTATTTGAGAAATATGCTTGTGTGCACTTTTGCATGTCTAAGTGCTACACGTTCTTCAGTTTCCTTAACTTACATCCATTATTTATGTTATACCTTGTATTGGTTACCTACTACTACCTGCACCGTCGTGTTTCGGGTTCGATGCCTGGACAAGACAACTATTTACGTGGCCTATTGTATTATTGCGAATAAAACTTGCCTCTACCTCCTAAACGCCGGTGAAAGGAGAAATCAATACATTATGTTAAAAAAATCTGTTGTCGATTTCTATTTAAAGGTCTGGTTGGCGTGGTAGGTAGTAGGGTTCGATTCCCACCCAAGACAGATATTGGTCAGCATGAACATGTCTGTTTGTCCTGACTCTGGGTGTAATTATCTATATAAGTATGTATTTACAAAGAAAAGTAGTGTATGTAATACATTTTTTTTAATATGTAAAATTATGATTTTGATTATGATAATAATATAATATCTAGGGACAATGTCACACAGATCATCCTAGCCCCAAACTAAGCAGAGCTTGTACTATGGGTACCAGGCGACGATATACATACTTATATAGATAGATAAATACTTAAATACATAGAAAACATCCATGACTCAGAAACAAATATTCGTGCTCATCACACAAATATTTGCACTTACCGGGATTCGAACCCAGGACCACCAGCTTCGTAGGCAGGAGCACTACCAACTAGGCTATCTGGTTTCGATAGTACAAGCTCTGCTTAATTTGGGATTAGATGGCCGTGTGTGAATAATGTATATATTATTATTTCTACGAAGTTTCGTTCTCCGATTTGATTAGAACCGGTAGTCGACTCGAAGCTTTTATACCAAGTATGAACAAAGTACATGACTGCGTAGTAACTATAATTTTTCTTCGACATAATATTTTCTTGAAATAGCCTGCTCAACACTACACAGCAAAATCTAAATATAGACAAATAACCTTAAATCAACTGAAATAATCCATATAATTTATCGGGTTTCACCTAAATACATACCAATTTACCAAAGCTATTCATAAAATCTTATAAATATACACATAAAGCTCAAAATTGAGTGGCTTGAAACTAATAATAAGTTTGTAAAACTTGCCCTTGATTCTTGAAAACGTACAAAAGTTTATGCCGACACGAATATGGTCGGTACACACGGCTACATATCAAGCTATACATTTCCAGTATAAGCTGATCTCGCGTTGTATCGTATTTCCATACGATGAGATGTCAGCTTATATTGGAAATGTATAGCTTGATATGTAGCCGTGTGTACGAGTATATGTTAGTTTTATTTATTGGGTGTATTTTTGCGACTTTGTGCCTTTTAAGTAGGTGACGTGTTGTTCAGTTGGTGACAGGGACGTGGAAAGAGTAATCGCGAAAGAATATCGTGCAACTTGTCGAGGTGAACGCCGTTTAGTATTAAAGTTAGCTTAGAGACAACGCCCGCACTAGGTAAATGTATCAAGTATTAAAAATAAATGATTTATTTCTCTCGTAAAAGTTCATACATGACATTGTGATAAATTATCACGTGCGTAAATCGAACCCGGGACACCTGGTGGCGAGGCGACTGTCTTAACCGCTGCGGCACACGTAGGGACCCTGTAGCAGAAGGTTATACAGTTCTTGCTAATAAAACTTCTTTAATTTCCTTTGTGAGTAATTCTTCCTTATAGTTTGTCGTCTCAGGATAATGAAAATTTCCTACCGATGAGGTTTCCTGTCACCCCTAGGAGTGGCCATAGGTTAATAGCAGCTAATCTCCGTTTCAACTGGTTGCTATCATTAACTGATGGTTTAAAATATCCACTTCGAGGTGTCTAACTGTCGCTTTAGAGAGGAAACAGATACGGAAAAAAACGTAGAAGTAATTTTGAACGTCTTCATCTTATACGAAAAGCTACAGATATTTCACTATCATTATATACATGTGTGGCGCAGCGGCTCAGACGGTCGCCTCGCCGCTTCGTGTCGCGGGTTCGAGTCCCACGCCGGACAACTATTTGTGTGACCCATAAATAGTTGTACGGTGTCTGGATGTAATTTGTGTCCGTCTATTATATGTGGATTTACCTTCCAAATTAACGCCTTCTTTAAATGTAGTGAAGCATAGCTCGATCGGTGAGGGTTTTCAATAAGCTTCCTTCGGAATTAAAAATTTGCACTATATACTAAACAGTTCAAAAATAAATTGAAAGCGTATCTTCTCGAAAGATGTCTATACTCCATAGATAGTCTGTCGTATTTTATATGACATAATATTGTTATTATTGACATTTTGGTTGATATTTTATTTTCAATTCGTTCTAGATTGACGTACTGTGCTACAAACTTATCTGGCCCGGTGGCCAAAAGTAGAACTAATGACGCCAGTTTGAAATGTCAATCCATGACATTCCTGCCATTGATTGTTTGTTGCGCGTATTTATTTTTCTCTTTGTGGTTTTTAATTGTGAAAAATGCCGAAAGCTTTAAAAATTGATGCGGGGAACGTTATATTACAAGTATTGAATTATATGAAGGAAGAATAACGCCTTCAGGCACCAATTATACCCTTCAATAAGTTGTATGAATGCGTAGCTGATGCTACAGGTTAGTGTTGTCAGCTTCTGAAAAAATACGAAATTCCCCCTCGCTCTTTAAATTAAAATACATATTTTAAAATATTCATTATTTATTTAATTTGTAAGAAAACTTGTGAAAGAAAAAGAGCATGGTAGATAGAATTCTGAAATCCTATCATTCAGTGCAGAAGCTTTTGATAAAATAATAGTCAATGAATGGCAAAAGCATTGCAATAATGTACAAAAATATTGAAAATGTGTATCGAAAAAGGGATGGATACTTAGACGAGCCTTTCATCATTCATGGTAGTGATAGTGAAAGTGAAAGCAGTGATTGCGATAATGATGATGATGAAATGACTTCTGAATTAAACCATTCCGGTCACATAATAATACCTGGAGCATCTCCGTTAGAGAACACATAGCATACATTTTATGTAAATGATCATAATTATTGTATAAAAATATAAAGATGTTATAAAGATTAGTAATGACAGTATTTGTTTGCTTTTTAGTGAAGTAACATTTACGTTACAATGTGCATATTATTTTTACCCACTTTATTGCAAAAAATATTTACTAGCAACACTAAATGCGATAACAGCGACGCTGCCACCGGGTCAGAAAAGTTTGCCGGACTGTATGTATTGTTTTGATTATTTTATGGTTATGTTGGCTTATTAGAGAATTTAGGTAATATTGATAATTGTACTAATATTTAATTTTTTTATGTTACATTCAAACAATTAATATTGTTTATGAATAAATGACTAGGACTATGACTATGTTTGTAAAGTACCCCGCGACACAGGTATAAAATTACCTAGTGCGGGCGCTGTCGAAAAAAATATTTGTGCTATTTTGATTGGCGAAATTAAAAAAACTAGGATTGCGGCCTGTACATAGACGGGTGACCGCGAATTACTGAGCGTCTCCGTTGTTCACAGGGTACATTACGCTGTCGGTCCCGGTTGTATCCATTAGGCAGCATTAAGTCTTGTCGGAGGCCTAATGGGCGGCTTGAACAACTCTGACACTGAGGTAACCACTGCCAATACCATAAGTAAGAAAATATTACAAACATTTTCCAAAACAAGTAATAATAATAATATCTGGGGACAATGTCACACAGATCATCCTAGCCCCAAACTAAGCAAAGATTGTACTATGGGTACCAGGCGACGATATACATACTTATATAGATAGATAAATACTTATATACATAGAAAACATCCATGACTCAGAAACAAATATTCGTACTCATCACACAAATATTTGCACTTACCGGGTTTCGAACCCAGGACCACCAGCTTCGTAGGCAGGAGCACTACCGCAGGCTACGGTAGAACGGGTACCTACGATAGGCTAGAAGTGGTAAATAATTGAAAACATTTTTCCACTGAAATTAGACTAGACTTATTACTAGCTCTCAGGTAATATTCAAGACAACCTGAAATCGAACTGTAAAAAGAACTTGTTACGAATTGCAAAAGAGTACACAATATGCCAAATTTGGTTAAATTCGATCATTGGTCTATGTATGATTGTTGATGATGGGCCTGTTGGCGTGGTTGGCAAATGCTTGCTTTTCACCTCCGGTCATAGGTTCGATTTCTACCCAGGACAGATATTTATCTGGGTGAATGTATTTACAAAAGAAAAGTAGTAAGTCATATACTTTTTTTATTTTTTTTATTGAAGTTATACTTCTTTTGGCGCGATGGAGAAAAATGATGAGAGTGAATTTTTACGATGCGCGCGCACACCGACACCAAAAAATTTTACAGCATGAAATTAGTTCTAGGTGGTATGACAGTGAATTTTTACGATGCGCGCGCATCTTAAAAATTACGTAAGTACATAAGTATATGTAGTACTTGTGTGTACTTATGTACACACAAGTTTTTTTTTTCATTATTACACGTGTTTCATTTTACAGTTGGTGGCGTTTCCTTTTAAGCATAAAGATGCCTGTGCCAGGAAGCTACTACTTTTTTTTTGTAAATACTACCACCTACCACCCAGAACTAATATAAACTTTTAATTTTTCAGCATTAAAGGTCCTCCAGACCGAATATCGACCGCGGCGGCGACTCACACACAATATAGATTAGCCAACTGCGCAGGGCATATTATAGTGCATAAGTGTGTTCGCAAACACAGGGGCACTTTCTATTATATCACTCTCATGATCCGATGGGACTACTAGCGACACGACCGGAAAGAGGTCAGGTACAAGACAGACGGCTTTACGTGCTCTCCGAGGCACGTGGGTGTAATACCACCAATTCTCAGATTTCAGGCTTATACTGAGAAATTTCTTTGTACCGAAAAATCGATATTACCAAAAAATAAAAAAGGTTTTTATTCACGTAGGTAAACTTTAAAAAGCGCTTGTAAATAGTCAGAACATGTTTGTAGTAATATGTAATTAATTTATAGTAGTAGTAATATATTTATTTCTAGGTACATATAGATATATACCCTCTACCAATCAAGGATAAATTACGTTTTGAATTATGAATAATGCTGAAGGAAGTGATTTTTATTATAATTTTTTTCCTACAATCAGTGTACCTAATAGGTACATACATATAGATATTTAGGTACACGGATTGTAGGAAAAAAATGCTGGTTCGATACCCACCTGACGATTAAATTTATGATTCCCCATTTTTGAGTGAACAATATCAGCTAAATATGTATGTACATGAAAATGTATATAAAACCTTTTGTCACTAAAATTTGCCAACAGACATCGGCAGAACGTTCCTAACATTCTATATTTAGTACAAAAAAGTTATGCGATTCCAGCTAATCGTCTTCAGACACGGCATGTTCTAATTATCGTCAAAATATGTTAGAATATATATAAAGTTAGTTGGTTGAGCGCAATTATAAAGTTTTCAGTACTAGTTTAGAACTGTATCTAATGGTTGAATAGTTTTGTGGTAGTAGAACTATATTGTAATAATCATACTAGTAATATATTCCTCTCAAACTCCTAGTTTTAACTCACAGAATTTTGGTAATTTTTAAATGTTGTGTACAGATGTAATTGGACCTCAGATTTAACAGTGATATAAGAAAATGATATTATGAATTTGTTATTAGTCTGTAGTCTGTTTCTAAAGCTATGAAATAAAATAAAATACTATAAGACTTGTGTAATCAGAAATCTGTATACTTATGGGTAACGGGTAATTAATATATGCATGGGTAATGAGGCCAATGGGTATCAATTGCCTCTAACTGCCTATATGGTCTTGATTAAACAGAATAAAAATACCCTCCCTCTTTGAAGCTTTATACTTCATGTGACGAATTTTATATATTATTCGTAAGTAAAAGATTATTGAGTGGAAACCACGAACTGTAAGACAAATCGTGGGCAGGGCCCTTACAAGATGAACCGATGCATGGTCTTGTGACGGTTTATTGATACCGCTGGATCTGGTCGTCCACTGCTGGACAAAGACCTCCTGGAAAGAGTTCCACAATTGCTTAGCGTGCGCTGCTAAGCAATTTTGGAAATTCGAGGAGGTCTATGTCTAGCAGTGTACGTCTCTCAACTGATATAATTATGATGATTAAGTAAAAAGTAGGAGAATATTTTGCGTAGACGTAAAGGGCCCTTAAAAACAAATTTTACCACCAGTATTTATTGGGTGGTATCTTTGATCTTGTAAGGGTCTCTTAAAACCGCTGGATGATTAATGATGAATTGTGGAGATCTTTGGGGGATAGACGCTAGACTATGTCCAGTAGTGGACGTCTTTCGGCTGATATGATGAAGATCTATAAAGAGAAATTCTGTTAAGCCCATATAGGTTTCCGATGAAGCAGACCCCTTCATCGGAAATTTAAATAGGCTATAGCGGCAGAAAATCTGCGTGATGGGGGTAATTGCCCCTAGCTTGACAGAGAGAAGCCATTTTAACGCCATAAGAGGCCTCTTTCGCCTTAGTTATTTCAAGCTAAATGAGACTCCAAGCTGTAGGTATACTATCATTCTACTGGCCTATGATATTCAAGACCCTTAATTGCAAAATAAGGAACTCTATAACACAAATTATTTTGCTGAAATAAACCTTGGTTCATTAACATTTTAATTTAAAATGTTAATGAAATTCGCGACTGATCATTATGCTAATCGTAGGTAGTCAACATTTTCATTGTCACACAAAGTCGAATTTATTCTCTACGTGGTATAAAGTAAACATTAATGTGAAGTTTTAGTTACATTTTTACTCCAAAATAGTCTCTGTCGTTATGATAATAAGGTACCGACGCCAGCACATCCAGCTATCGCAATCTGTCAAAATTCTTTAAGACATTTTAAAATTTATCACAAAAGCATAAGGTTCACTTTCAATTGGGGAAATTTGACAGATTGGGGTAGCTTGATGTGCTGGCGTCTGTACCTTGCTATTAGTGACAATATGATTAAATACTTTTACTAACTTACCCTTCTGCTCATAGTTCCTTAGATATTTTACTGAACATTATGTCTGAATGATGATGTATTTTATTCTGTTTTTTAGTAGGTATTTGTTTTTATAGCGGCAACAGAAATAGATAATCACATCTCATCACTCATTTTTCTGAAAGAGGGCACAGCGTTCATTCCCTCGAAGAGCAGTCCGACTGGGGAAGTACCTTCACCTTACAGAAGACATTTCTTAATAATAACACTAATAATTTTAATGTTGTGTTTCTGCGTGTGAGTAAGGTCGCCGGAGCTCATCGGGGTGGGGGGACGGGTAAGCAATACTTGTTTGTTGACTCTTAAAGGCCGACAACGCACCAGCGACTCCTCTGGTGTTGCGAGTGTACATGGGCGGCGGTGACCACTTACCATCAGGTGACCCACTTGCTCGGTTGTCGTCCTCTGATATAAAAAAAAATGCAAGTGTCTGAATATCATGGTTTTGAGATACAGCATTGTGACAGACCGACAGCGGAGTCTTAGTTTAGTCAGAGAATTAGTTATATCTAGGTTCTTTTATGAAGTTCGCGCAAAATACAGAAGATTTTCGAAGCGCTTTAATTTTGGATCTAGATTTTAAAGTTAATAGTTTTAAGAGACCAATCAAATGGAATTTAATGATCTAATCTAGTTGTATTTATTTTTTATGTTAATTATGTAGCATGTCTTCACTAAATAGTCACTATAAAGTTACGGTAAAAGTTCCATAAAATATATCCAGCTACTTTAAGTGATTGATTAGGTTTAACCAGACAGACGTAAAAAAAGGTTTTTATTCTGTTTGTAGTAGTTTTGGAGTCGTTTGGACTTACAAAAAGAATTGTCAAAGAGGGTGGTGACACCAGATAGAAGCGAATTTTCTTTCGCTGCGACTCAGAAATGACATAATATTATAGATGTAGTAATGAGGTAGATGTATTAATAGATATAGTAAAATATGTTAATTTAAATTTCGATAATTAAATCTGTTTTACAGCTTGATAATAACTCCGTGAAAGCTAGCTAAATAACTTAATCATAACTTACTTATCGTATGGGCAGTGGTTACGCTGGTGTCAGAGTTGTTCGAGCCGTCCATTAGGCCTCTGACGTGGCTTAATGACTGCCGTCTAATGGCTAGAACCGGCACCGGCAGCTTAACGTGTCCTTCGAAGCACGGAGACGCTCAGAAATTAAACTACTATGGCGGTCGCCCATCTATGGACTGACCGTGAGCCTAGTTGCTTGACCTCGCCAATCACTTACGGACGGGTGGGAGCATCTGGCTATGAGTGCCTACTAAATCATAATAACTATTATAAATTAAATGTTATATCTAAATATTTTTATACAGTCCGGGCACCTAAATATCTATATTATTATGGACCTTGAAATAATTAACTATATTACTACAAAAATGTTCTGACTACTTACAAGCTCTTTTTAAAGTCTACGTGAATATTTAGTTTTTATTGCACACATTTGTATAGTGAGAATAACAAGAATTGACCGCCTCGTTGGTCTGGTGGGCTACCACCAGACCAAGGAGGCGGTCTCATAATTTTCGATTGCAGATGCTAATCTGAAATCGCAGATTATGAGGTTCAAATTCCAGGTCGGGTCAAAAATAGTATAAGGATTTTCCTCTTAACCTTCTGCCCGCCACAGTTATGTTCAGATGAAAAACCAAAGTGTGTTCAGAATGCCAGCATCCAGATTATTGTATTGTCATGCTGGGCACGAACTTAGAGACAATTTTCTAACTTTAGTAATATTATTCAGGCACCGGAGTAGCATACCCGCGTTAACTGGGCTCCCCCATCAGACGCCAGAAGAAGTCCATAGCAGGTTAGGTTTAGTTCCTCGGGGCTGCGGTGTTAGTATGAGAAGTGTCCTCTACTGCTACCACGCGCAAGCAGCTCCGGGAAGACAGCGATCTGTTTGTGGCGTAGTCACTGTGCCGGACTGGCAGGAGCATGCAATAGGGGAGGGCAATTCGGAGCCCTCCCAGGGTACGTGTCCCGACCATCTGGGACATGGCGCAAAAGGGGGGCACCGGAGCAGCATACCCGCATTCGCTCTCCCCCCATCAGGCGCCAAGAGAAGTCGACGAGAGGTGCTTTTTGCGTTTAAATAAAGGTTAGATTTTATCGGTGCGAGTCCGACAAACCCACCCGCGGCATTTGCGGGTGGCATGGGCAGGTATTCCCCCTGCCTTATCAAAAAAATATTGTTAGTCAACAGACCCTTAATAAGAATGTAGACTTTACCACATCAATTTCAACCTTATCCCATTGGAATAAGATTCAAAAACAATGAGATAGCAAAGCCTAGTTAAGGCGTAATCTGATATTGTCTTTACTTAGTATATACGTTTTACTTGCCTAAGGTATCGCTGTAATTATATTGGTAACTTTATTTAATGGAGGTGTAATTATATAAAATAGTCAAGGGGGTAGAGTTACTCGGAAGAGTTGTTAAATGGTTATGTTTTTAATGGTAAGATGCAGGCTGTTAATGTGTAAGATGAAATACTGCGATGGCGAATCTATCTTCTCCATGACACTTGCAAAGTATACAGTAAATTCACCTTCTGGCCGTGTGTGAATAATGTCCCAAACTATGGGTGAACTTGATCCCAAACTAAGCAGAGCTTGTACTACGAAAACCAGATAACCGATATATTACATATAGTTACTACTACGTTTCTTCTCTAAATACATACTTATATAGGTAATTACACCCAGCCTCAGGACAAAGTCTCAAAATCTGAATGGGAATAGAACCCACGACCTGCGATGTGTAAAGCAATCATTTACTGTTGTCTCATCTGTAATTAATTAATTATTTTATTATTATTGAAATTGTATTATTTAAAATTAATTTTAAATGTTTTTAATTGTATTTTATTTAAGATAGTAAGTATTGTGTAAATGTTTGTAAAATTTAATGTTTTTTAAGTTGTTAATTTAATTCATATGTAATTGACTTTGCTTTATGTCATTATGTTATGTTTTGTGCAGATACAAGTTACTTGTTCATGAATAAATGAAATGAAAAAAAAATGAAATGAAATGAAATGAAATGCCTAATGTATTTACCTAAATGAAATAAAAGGATACAACTGCGATCGTAAACCCGTCTGACCCCTTTCTTTGTACCGGCTTTTGTTCTGCTGACATGACTAGGTTGCAGTCTGATTAAAACACCGGACACTGCACACTAAAAACACGTCTTCAAGATAGACCCTTGTGCAGAGGATGCATTGGATCTAAAGAAACACCGGCACACGTACTGCTACACTGCAATAGCGTTGCCAGCTAACAGACAAAGTTCCTCCACGATACGAAGACACTGCAAGAAGTACTTAAGCCAAGCTTTCAAGGCCTTTTGGACTTCTGGATGGAACTGAAACGGTTCAAGTAGTCAAATAAGTTCACGCATAATGGCCCAATCAAGAGGCTAAGTAATATCTAGGGACAATGTCACACAGATCATCCTAGCCCCAAACTAAGCAAAGCTTGTACTATGGGTACCAGGCGACGACATACATACTTATATAGATAGATAAATACTTATATACATAGAAAACACCCATGACTCAGAAACAAATATTCGTGTCGATCACACAAATATTTGCACTTACCGGGATTCGAACCCAGGACCACCAGCTTCGTAGGCGGGAGCACTACCAACTAGGCTACGGTGACGGTGACCGTGCGAAAACCAACTAACTACCTAACTGTGTACTGGTATTAATGATATTGTTCACTTAACCATTAATCGGTTATAGCAGGTGTTCATAATTCATTGGTTTTAGCTCTTATTGCAACTGCATAGAGTTTAAAATTAGGTCGTAACTATTATACCATTGTCTGATTAAGGGTTAATGGTAATGGACAACGATACAGCTTGTGAGTCAAATAAACCGGTCAACGAGTGAAAAACCAATAATACCCGAAATATCTGACAGTAAATTAATAAAACGCGGTAAGAGACAAAGTTTCAAATTCATTGTGGTTTCACAAAACCCCATAACGCATTTGCTTAGTTGTATCTTCATACAAGGATATCGTAGAATTAATAATGTACTCCAAGTCGAATTTCAATAATAATCGTGGTCATCATACAAAGATTGATCCTGGGTGGGACTCGAACCCACGACCTCTGGTTTAGTAGTCAGGGTCACTAACCAATAGATCAACAACCCAAAATAAAAAAATGCAGATATTAACAATAATTATATCCTGGGACATTATTTACACACGGTCATCTGATCCCAAACTAAGCAGAACTTGTACTATGGAAAAGATAACTGATATACTACATATACTACTTTTCTTTTGATACTTACTTATATACATAAAATTACACCCAGACTCCTGAGTCTGGGTGTAATTTTATGTATATATTTTATTATATATGCATATTTTATGTGTGCATGAACATGTCTGGTTGTCCTGACAACCAGACATGTTCATGCACACAAATATCTGTCCTGGGTGGTAATCGATTTCACGACCTCCGGCGTGAAAAGCAAGTATTTTCGCCAACCACGCCAACAGGCCCGTCAAATTATTAACAATAAAATGGGCCAAGAGCGAGTCGGACTCGCGCACGAAGGGTTCCGTACCATTATCTAAAAAAACGAGCAAAAAATTCACGTTTGTTGTATGGGAGCCCCCTAAATATTTATTTTATTTTTAAGTATTTGTTGTTATAGCGGCAACAGAAATACGTCATCTGTGAAATTTCAACTGTCTAACTATCGGTTCAAGAGATACAGCCAGGTGACAGACGGACAGACAGACAGCGAAGTCTTAGTAATAGGGTCCCGTTTTACCCTTTGGATACGGAACCCTTAAAACATATCTTGGGTTAAGTAACACACTGCCATCTGATTTCAAACTAGGCAGAACTTGTACTATGGCACTCACACTACTGATAAATATATAGATAAATTACACCCAGAACACAGAACAAATAACCGTGATCAACACACAAAGATTGGCCCTCGGTGGACATCGAACCAACGACCTCTGGTTTAGTAGTCAGGATCAGGAACCACCTAGACCAACAAAGTCCATAATAAAATGCACATATTAACAAATAAAAAGACAGTCGGCAGCCATAGCTTCAAGGAAAGTTTTAGGCATAATATGAGACCGCTGCAAAGCTGGTATGCATAAATAGTTTAGTGAAGAATTCTAGCTAAAGAATGTCTAATCTGTTCCAAAACAAGAATTTAGGACCAAGGTATTTCTTTGTTTGGGACTTACAAAAAGTAAACAAAAATGATACGTAACGTTCCACAAAATTTCTAGACCATTCCGTCCAAGCTGCGCCATTGTGGAATGCTTTGCCAGATACAGTAAGATGTGCTCAGTCACTGGACATTTTTAAGATATTGGTGAAGAGCTATTATTTATCTCTGTAGTTTATAAACTACATTTTCTCCTATGACCTATTCTATACATGGTTAGGCCACCTGAAATATATAAAAATCCTGGTCCATTCAACGATCGCCAGGAAGTTTTCTAAAATATTGTCAATCATGTAAATATTTTACTGCAGATTGCACTTGTTCGAAATTGTCAAAGACTATTGACATTAAAAACAAAGAATATGAATCTTTATTCAGTTTTGTTTAATTTAAATAAATCTCTCAAATTTATTTAATTTAGAGTCTTAAAATAAGTTTCACATATAGTCATTCATCCTACTGACATACTGAAAAACAATTGTATATAAAGGAATATAGCTTACGTATTTTTTTTTAAAGACAATGCCTGCTTTACAGTATCTTATCCCTGTGTTGCGGGGTACTTTACAAATTTAATAATATATTAGACGGACACAAATTACATCCAGACTCAGAACAACTATGTTTTATGGCTCACACAAATAGTCGTCCGGCGCGGGCCTCGAACCCGCGACACGGAGCGGCGAGGCAAGTTGCAAGCAAGTTATTCAATAACTAAGTATTTTACTTAGTTTTTCCAACATCCAGACTCCGGACTTATAATTACCTTTTTTAAAGTGGTTTCTTGCTATGGGTCTAATAAGAAGGCTCAACCAAAGAGCAATGGAGAGGGCTATGCGCGGAGTATCCCTGCGCGATCGAATCAGAAACGTCGAAAAACGCAGGCGAACCGAAGTAGCCGACATAGCCCAAAGAATTGCCAAACTGAAGTGGCAGTGGGCGAGGCACATAGCGCGTCGGCCAAAGGCTGCTGGGGCAGAAAGGTTCTGGAGTGGCGACCACGTACCGGAAGACGCAGCATGGGTGGTCCCCTACAAGGTGGACCGACGATCTCGCGAGGGTCGCGGGAAGCCGCTGGCTGCTGGCAGCACATGATAGTTGGGGGAGACCCTTGTCTAGCAACGAAATAATGAAATGAAATAATGAAATTTATTCAGCACTTGGGTATTTACATACACGTGTACTTGTCAAGCTCACAATGCAGTACACAAACATAGTCGAATACAGTATAAAAATTACAAAGAAAAAATAATTAGTCCGTCCGTGCGGTCTGTTTACTCAGATATATTTCTTAAATCCTAAAATAAATAACAAGTTACTAATCTATAATTTTGAAATTAAGTTGTACAATATTAAAATTAAGGAATTGAAGGCAATGTGCATTTGGCTAGCGCAGAAGGCTCTTAACCAGTAGCTTAAATTGAAAAAGACTAATACCTGAGGCCGCCCTTTTGAGGTTCGGGCCACAGCTCAGGGGGCCGCTGAAATGAAATTTATTCAGCACTTGGGTATTTACATACACTTGTACTTGTCAAGCTCACAATGCAGTAGGTACATAAACATAGTAGAAACAGTATAGAAGTAACAAAAAAAAATATATATAAGTCCGTCTGCGCGGTCTGTCTTATCACATATTTTTTAAATCATTCAATAAATAACAAGTTTCTGAGCTATTATTTTTAAATTTACTACTACTATATTAAAATTAAAGAATTGAAGACAATGAGCAGACCCTATAGGCTAGCGCAACAATATTATTAAGGAATTTATTTGCCTTAAATTAATTATTTAATTAAAGTATTCATATACTGGACCTGCTACAATTATCTAAGCAGAATAACAATATAAACAAACAATAAATATTGAAACTTCGGGATTATTTTTAAACACACAATATATAAATGATGATGATGTCCTCCCGACCGATTTCGGCCACGGCGGCCAGTCTTAATGGACACTAGCCAATTGCGCAGGACATATTATAGTGCACAAGTGTGTGCGCAAACACAGGGGCACTTTCTATTCCATCACTCTCATTATCCGATGGGACGCCTAGCGACACGACCGGAAAGAGTTCAGGTACAGGACCGACGGCTTTACGTGCTCTCCGAGGCACGGGGGTGTAATACCGCCAACTTCCAGACTTCGGGGTGATACTGAGAAATTTCTTTTTACGGAAAAATCCCAAAATCACTTTTTGGCCCGACCCGGGATTTGAACCCAGGACCTCATTATCTGCGGTTGATCACGCTACCGCTAGACCAACGAGGCAGTCCTCTATCAATAGTATAATCAGTCAATATAAATATAAATAATATATAGATAGGCATTTTAATATCCACTACCTGCACCGTCATTGTCGATTACTTCTTGTAACCGCGTTTTCATACTGTTTACTAAATGGAAACATATATTTTCCCCACGAAATGACTTCCATGTCGTATTAACAACGTCATTTAAATTTGACTTAGACCTTACTTCCAATACTGTTTCGAAGTTTTTATTTTGTATACCTAAATATAATCTAAAATAATAAGCATTCAGACAACCGATCGAGCATATATTGTGTTTGCCTACTAAAAAATTACTCTAATTGGACCAAATCCCGTGTTCATACCCGCTTGAGTATGTTTCGCCAGACCGTCTCAACTGGGTCGTGTTAAAACTGGTAGTAAATGAACCCACTGAGTTTGTTTCGCTGGGTCTTCTCAGTTGGGGCGCATTGGATCCGGTGGTAGCATTGAAGCGCGACCGTCATTATTAACACAAGGTCCGACATAATAATAATACCTTAATATAGACAGAACCATTGACAATATGTAGTAAAAATATTAGACTTAAACTAGATAATTAAACATAATCTCTTGACAATAACTTGATAGAGCTAGCTAAATTTCATTGCTACAATAAAATAAATTTTATAAATGTTTTTATACAATGTGTACCTAAATATCTACGTTACTAGAAATAATAATGTATACAACTATATTACTACAAACATGTTCTGACTATTTACAAGCGCTTTTTTAAAGTGAATAAAAACCTTTTTTATTTTATTTTATTTTATTTTATGGGTCCCAGTTAAGCACCATGTGACCCCATACATTTTCAATGGGGTTCAGATCAGGACTTTTTGGAGGGCCAGTTAATAACTGTCAAGATGATATGAATCCTAATATCACTTTTTTTACCAACCTGGGACTTGAACCGAGGACCACATTATCTGCGGCGACACTCCCACTAGACTCAAGAAGCAGTCACATTGTGGTAACTATAAGGACATTTCTTTTTCCTTATACCACAATGCAAAATGCATCCACACACTAAGTATCTTACGCCCTAAATCTCATATGCAACGAGAAGCTATTAATCTTTAACAAAAAAAAACATTGGTTATAAACCATGTTTTTAAAGGTGTTTCAGAATTCGGGACTGAGGCAAATAAAGGAGTTTAGATTCGGGTTACATGGAATTCGGGTCACGCTGACAAGAATATTTACTACTTTTTTTTTATTATTTTATAGTAAGACAAACGAACAAATGGGCTAGATAAATAATAATAATATAATAATAATAATATAATAATATCCAGGGACAATGTCACACAGATCATCCTAGCCCCAAACTAAGCAAAGCTTGTACTATGGGTACCAGGCGACGATATACATACTTATATAGATAGATAAATACTTAAATACATAGAAAACATACATGACTCAGAAACAAATATTCGTGCTCATCACACAAATATTTGCACTTACCGGGATTCGAACCCAGGACCACCAGCTTCGTAAGCAGGAGCACTACCAACTAGGCTACGGTGGCGGTATAAATTTATTCATAAAATTCTTACATTTATTTCTTTATTCAGTAAATGAATTTATAATTTGTAAGATAAAGAAAAGTATCAGCTAAATTAATGACTACTATAACTAAAATATAACATAACATACTGGGACATTATTTACACACAGCCATTTGATTCCGAACTAAGCAGAGCTTGTACTATGGAAACCAAATAACTGATACACTACATACACTACTTTTCTTTTGTAAATACATACTTATACAACATGTAACTTAATTAACGCACATCCTGAAAATAGTTTGTTCAGAATCGTTTACTGAATCGATTTATATCATTTCTAATATAGGTAATTTTTTATTCCAAAATAATTAAAACTAGGGAAATTATTGTTATATTAACCCTGTACAGTCAAGACAAATAGAAATGGACCGTAAGTCAAAGTAATAAGACTTTTAAAATCGCAGTTTATTTTGTATTCATACAATTTCCATTATTCAATACAAAATAAAGAAAGATAAATTTTATTCCAAGAAACTAATTTAGTAAATAACAATGCATATACATGTTAAATAAAAATTCAGTGTAGGTATTATGATTACAACATAATATTAGGTCTTTACCTATGAAATTGCCGTTCTGCAGTACTGGCCATTTCAAATCAAAATAATTTTTGTTTGGCTAAGAATTCTAATTTCATATTAATTTTATTTTAAAAACATGGATTCTTTTTTCCAAAAGTAGTCATTTCTTTATTGATTAGTGTTACATTTTCATCGCATTTCAATCTTTTTCGTCATCATGGATACGTTAAAAATTCGAGTAATTATGGAATATGAGTACCGTCGTGGCAGCAACGCGGCACAAGCGGCACGCAACATCAACGACGTTTACGGAGCTAACACTACAAACCAACGCACCACCTGTTATTGGTTTGCTCGCTTCCGTTCTGGAAATTTCGACCTGAAAAATGAACCTCGCGGTCGTCCGAAGACTTTGGTCGACAATGACGAATTAAAGGCGGTTGTGGAAGCTGATGATACACAATCTACGGCTGAATTAGCAGCAGCTTTCGACGTTAGCGTCAAAACAATATTGGTCCATTTGCGTCAAATTGGCAAGGTAAAAAAGCTTGACAAATGGGTGCCCCACGAACTCAATGATCGCCAGCGCGAAGTACGCGTCGAGACGTGCCTTGCACTGCTCAACAGACACACAAATGAAGGAATTTTGAACCGCATTGTTACCTGCGATGAAAAATGGATTCTGTTTGATAACCGCAAGCGCTCAGCAAGTTGGTTGGATCCTGGTTCAGCACCTAAACAATGCCCTAAACGAAAACTTACCCCTAGAAAAGTGATGGTCACTGTTTGGTGGTCTAGCGCCGGTGTGATTCATCACAGCTTCTTACCAAACGGGGTGAGCATTACTGCAGATGTGTACTGTGAAGAACTGAGCACAATGATGGAGAAGCTGGCGCATCTCCAACCAGCATTGGTCAATCGCTCGTCTCCGCTGCTCCTGCACGACAACGCGCGACCTCATACTGCACAGCAGACGGTCTCCAAGTTGCAAGAACTGGGGTTGGAAGCTCTCCGTCATCCGCCCTACTCACCAGACCTTGCGCCTACAGACTACTACTTTTTCCAGAATTTGGATAACTTCTTGGCGGGAAAAAAATTCAATACCCGAGAGGCAGTACAAAATGCCTTTGAAGAATTTGTTGCCTCCCGTCCAGCTGATTTCTTTAAGAAGGGCATCAATAAACTGCCACTGCGATGGCAAAGATGCATTGATTGCATGGGTGATTACTTCGATTAATACAAATAAAAAAATTCATGAAAAAAATTCGTTTAAATTTTTTCATACAAAACGGCAATTTCATAGGTAAAGACCTATTATTCTAATTGGGGTGTTTGAGGGTGTTCGTTAATTACGTTACAAGTTGTATAGATAAATTACACACAGACTCAGGACAAACAGACATGTTCATGCACACAAATTATTGTCCTGGTCTGGAAACGAACCCACGACCTCCGGCGTGAAAAGCAAGCATTTTCCAACCACGCCAACAGGCCTCGAAAAATTCTTCCGCATCGTTGAGAGGTAAAGTGTCCAGAAGGGTGGCCGCATTGCCACGGTGTATGGCAATGCTGATTCTTTGACCCAAAAAAGGCCAGCTCGCTGGTCACGGGATGCGTCGAACAAACGTTTCCCAATTTCACGAAAAAATGTTTGTTAAGACGCCACGGCCTTGCGTTTCGACCCCAAAAGGCTCAAATGCATTATTTCCAACAAGTATACCGTATTTATTTATAAAATAGAATATAATCCAAGGATATTATGATGATTCCGCTCATACATCATGGTCTGTTCGGCGACTGCTAAGTCAAAGATCGTGGGTTCCATCTCTACCCAAGACAAATGTGTGTGTGATGAGCACGATTATATGTTCTATAATCATCATCATATCAGCCGAAAGATGTCCACTGCTGGACAAAGGCCTCCCCCAAAGATCTCCACAATGGCCGGTCTTGCGCTATCCGCATCCAGCGATTTCCAGCGACCCGCACAAGATCATCGGTCCATCTTGTAGGGGGCATGCCCACGCTGCGTCTTCGGGTTCGTGGTCGCCCCTCGAGAACCTTTCTGCCCCAGCGGCCGTCGGCTCTACGAGCTATGTGCCCTGCCCACTGCCACTTCAGCTCCTCAATTCTTACGGCTATGTCGCTTACTTTGGTTCAACTGCGGATCTCAACATGTCTGATTCGATCTCGCAGGGAAACTCCAAGCATAGCCCTTTGTATTGCTCTTTGGGTGACCTTGAGCCGCCTGATAAGGCTCATAGTGATCGACCACGTCTCTGTTCCGTAAGTCATCACTGGCAACACACACTGGTCGAAGACTTTCGACTTGAGACACTGCGGTATTTGGGAAGATATTACGTAGCTTCCCGAACGCTGATATGTTCTATGTCTGGCGGTAATTAAGTCAAATTACGTCAAAAGAGCTCCTCTACTTAGGACAGTAACTGTCCTAAGTAGAGGAGCTCTGATATATATATATATTCTCTGATTTGGGTTGAAACTGTAGCTCTATGAACAGTGACAAATGAAGACGCGGGCTTCTTATTGCTTATAATTGAGGATTGGAGAGAGCATTTTATCGATACTGGGTGTAATTTATCTTTAATATGGATGTATTTAGAAATATATAACTATAATAATAATATCCTGGGACATTATTCACACACGGTCATCTGATCCCAAACTAAGCAGAGCTTGTACTATGGAAACCAGATAACTGATATACTACATATACTATTTTTCTTTTGTAAATACATACTTATATAGATAATTTACACCCAGACTCAGGACAAACATACATGTTCATGAATACAAATATTTGTCCCGGGTGGGAATCGAACCCACGACCTCCGGCGTGAAAGGCAGCGTATCTACCAACCACGCCAACAGGCCCGTCACTATGTTTATCAGATTTCAGGTTGTCATAATACGCGCTCAGGCTAGTTTGTAATCAAATGGCAGCTATGCAAATATATTTGTTTCTAATTTATTTATTTAAATGGTAGCTTCATGTAAACCAATCTTATTAAATTGTCTGAGACCCATTTAAATTTTTATGGCCAGAAATTCGCAGATTCTTGGGAAGTTTAAAAGCCAAGCATTCGACTAACTGTATGTAGGTATGTACAGTTAACGCCACGTTGCTTGCCTCGAAGGATACTCTCTGACTTTACTAAAATGTCAACTTCATTACGCACCTTTGACTTGGAGAGTAAGTTGGTGAATGCGTGATTGGGTGAGGCGAACGGAAGATTTTTTTTTTTAATATCTGGGGACAATGTCACACAGATCATCCTAGCCCCAAACTAAGCAAAGCTTGTACTATGGGTACCAGGCGACGATATTACGATATACATACTTATATAGATAGATAAATACTTATATACATAGAAAACATCCATAACTCAGAAACAAATATTCGTGCTCATCACACAAATATTTGCCCTTACCGGGATTCGAACCCAGGACCACCAGCTTCGTAGGCAGGAGCACTACCAACTAGGCTGCGGTGACATAAGTAAGTGAAGATAAAAAGAAAGAGAGTAACTTTCGTATACTTCTGTTTAATAATATGCAAGAAGTGCAAGCACACATTTTATTTCTCACTTTCTCTCATAGCCAGTAACGTTTGCAGTTTTACTTCAGTCGTGTGGTCTAAAAAACACATGTTTTATTAATCTCCGACTTTTTCGACTACCGTGCAGTACGGTATCGTACACTATACGATATATCGTACTCGCCATCGAAGAGTAAGACCGAGAACGTGTCGCGACTGCTATCGCCTTGAATGTCCTTAGTTTGCATTCGTGATGATGAAATGCCCTCTCTCATCATCAATCGGGCAAGTAGCCCACGTCTAGCGTACAGCAGCAATTGCCCTAAATATAAATAATAATAATGTCCTCCTAGCCGAATTCCGGCTACGGCGGCCAGTCTCAATAGAGATTAGCCATCTGCGCGGGACATACTATAGTGCTCAAGTGTGTGCGCAAACACAGGAGCACTTTCTATTCCATCACTCTCATGATCCGATGGGACGCCTAGCGACAAGACCGGAAAGAGGTCAGGAACAGGACCGACGGCTTTACGTGCTCTCCGAGGCACAGGGGTTAATACCACCAGCTCCCAGACTTTGGCTAATGCTGAGAAATTTTTCTTTTACAGAAAACTCCCAAAATCACTTTCGGCCCGACCCGGGATTTGAACCCAAGACCTCGTTTTCTGCGTGTGAACACGCTACTGCTAGACCAACGAGGCAGTCACTAGACCAAAGAGGCAGTCATCCCTAAATATACCTTTGTTTTGATAAGGTAGGGGGAATGCCTTAGCATGCCACCCGCAAAAAGTGTCCGCGGGTGGCTATGTTGGACTCGCACCGACTATACCTTAACTGCCGTGGACTTCTCTTAGCGCCTGATGGGGGGAGCCCCGGAAACGCGGATATGCTGCTCCGGTGCCCCCCTTTTGCAACATGTCCCAGATGGTCGGGACACGTACCCTGGGCGGGCTCTAGATTGCCCTCCCCTATTGCCAACTCCTGTCAGTCAGGCACAGCGACCGCGCCACAAACAGCCCTAAAGTGTCCTATAAACCCATGTCAGACGGCATAGGTTATATAGTTCATAGTGCTAGATATCTAGACCATCCACTTGCTGCCATTGTCCGGTGAAACAGTGAAAGCGTCCTAAGCTATGTGTAAACATCAACTTAAAAAACCGGCCAAGTGCGAGTCAGACTCGCGCACGAAGGGTTCCGTACCATCTATAAAAACGATCAATAAATTCACGTTTATTGTATGGGAGCCCCCTTAAATATTTATTTTATTTTGTTTTTTAATATTTGTTGTTATAGCGGCAACAGAAATACATCATCTGTGAAAATTTCAACCGTCTAACTTTCATGGTTCATGAGATACAGCCTGGTGACAGACGGACAGACAGCGAAATCCTAGTAATAGGGTCCCGTTTTATCCTTTGGGTACCCTAAAAATAAAAAAAGGAACTTAGATAAAGGGGTACAATATGATTTGCAAGCTTTAGAACTTCAGTTGTCTTTTACTGTCTAATGAATTATGAGGGTAAACATTAATTAGTATTACCCTCATTCTGAATTTTGAATCTTGTTCTAGAAGTCATAGACCCGTATTGTTCAGTTCATTATCAAGCTTCATCTATATTTTTGTATCTGCACTTCGTGCAGACTAAGTTCTGCGTGATTAACTTTCTTGGGCAATCACTGAAACTATGAACTTTACGTTTTTGACGTTGATCTTTGCGAACCTTAGTTAAAAAAAAATTAATCCCTGTGTCGCGGAGTATTTTACAAACATATAATTGACGGACATAAAGTACATCCAGACTCAGGACAACTATTTGTGCGCCACACAAATAGCTGCGCAGGAATTGAACCCGTAACACGAAGTGGCGAGGCGGCTGTCTTAACCGCCTTCCCCAAAGGTTTTTATAGTGTTGCCATTTGGAGGGGTGTTGCCGTAGTCACCGCGCTTGTCATCCGAGTTGGTGACCATGGTTAGGTGGTAGCTAGTACACAGATGGCGCTGCTGCTCGGCTACTTGGTGTATGCCTTAGTCCTTCTTTACGTCACCCACGGGATATAATAGGGTAACTCTGTTATTCTTTCTGAGCCGGGAACTACATAGTGTTCAGTGACCAGTAATAGTGCCTATCATCTGATCCAGCCTGTAAGTTCAGGTGTAGAAGTATTTGCGATAGGTGTATGTATTTCTTTTGCCGGTCTGTACAGTTTTAGATTTATTCACTTTATTTCATGATGTTATATTTATGGGTCACACAAATAGTTGTCCGGCGCGGGACTCGAACCCGTGACACGAAGCGGCTAGGTGACTGCCTTAGCCACTGCGTCACACGTGCAGTTGACTTACTTATCGTATGGGAAGTGGTTACCCTAGTGTCAGAGTTGTTTAAGCCGCCCAGTAGGCCTCCGACATGGCTTAACGACTGTTGTTCAATGACTACCACCGGTATCGACGGCTTAATGTGGCCTCCGAAGCACGGAGACGCTCAAAAATTTAGCCACTTTGGTGGTCACCCATCTATGAATTGACTGCGAGCTTAGTTGCTTAACCTCGCCGATCGCTTATGGACCGGTGAGAGCATCTATTTATGAGTGGCCTAGTAAGTAATTAGTAGCCGCCTTTGTAAGTAATAGCCACTTAGGTACAATCTAACCAACTTGATTTTATTGATTGGTTCTACGACGCCGCGACGTTTTTTGATTGATAATTTGACTAAATTGTTACCCACGATGGTTGATAATACTCCTATATGTTGTTAACAAACTCACCCTGACATGTAAATATAATCTGGCAATACTTCCAGAGTGAAAAAACCATGTAACATCATGAAATAAAGTGAATAGATCTAAAAATGTACAGACCGGCAAAAGAAATACATACACCTATCGCAAATACTTCTACACCTGAACTTACAGGCTGGATCAGATATAGGCACTATTACAGGTCACTGAACACTATGTAGTTCCCGGCTCAGAAAGAATAACAGAGCTACCCCATCATATCCCGTGAGTGTCGTAAAGACTGAGTAAGGCATACACCAAGTAGTCGAGCAGCAGCGCCACCTGTGTACTAGCTACCACCTAACCATGGTCATCAAATCGCATGACAAGCGCAGCAACTACGGCTACACCCCTCCAAATGGCAACACTATAAAAACCTTTGGGGGAAGGCAGTTAAGACAGCCGCCTCGCCACTTTGTGTTACGGGTTCAACACGGGACAACTATTTGTGTGACTCATGAATAGTTGTCCTGAGTCTGGATGTACTTTGTGTCCGTCAATCATATGTTTGCAAAGTACCCCCCTACGTATGTGGGCATTGTCATTAAAAAAAAAAGGCACCTTTATAAGGCATACCAATAATGTTCCTAATAGTAATGTCATTTCTCATTTAACTAAGGTTCGCCAAGTTCAACGTCAAAAGGTACTAAAATGTACCTTAGTCCACAGTTTACTCAGTGGCTCATAGCGAAGGAAACTCACAACAACTTAACAAAGAAGTATCCAGTCTATCGTGCTATTATTCCTTCGCCAAGAATGCAAGGGTTACACACTTTGCTATCGTATTTAGTCACGGGGTAATTTTACCGCTATCTTTCAGGAGACTATGCAGCAACTTTTACCCGTCTACGTCGCACATGACATATTTTAAAGTTGTGCTGTGCTGGTTTGCTTGCTTATCGTATGGGTAGTGGTATCCTTAGTGTCAGAGTATATATGACAATCTAATTTATATGCATAAACATAAAGACTCATTCTGTAAAAGGAGCGATACTCATCATATAAATACTAGATATAAGCATAACTTTGCGTTACATACCACCCGGCTCCACAAAGTAAGTAACTCTTTTATGATATATAAGATTCTACAACAAACTTCCCAATGATATCCGAGAAATGTTTACAAATAAGTTTAAAAGAATTATAAAAGCCAAATTGTGTAGCAGAGCTTACTACAAAACTTCTGATTATTTAAGTGACAAAACAGCTTGGGATTCAGTCGCTCTAAATTAGCACATTTAAATATAATGTAATTTTATGTAAGAAATATTAATTTTAAAAATGATACTGAGTTTTCTGGCAGTGTTTCTCAGTAGCTGCCACATCATGCACTTCACGGTAGCGCAAAAAAAATTGACGATTCCACACAAATGTAATATTTTAATGGAATAAATGATTTTTGAGTTTGAGAGTTGAGTGTTGCTCAAGCCGCCCAGTAAGCCGCTGACATGGCTTAACGACTATTGTCTAATGACTACAACTGGAACCTACAGCTTAACGTGCCTTCCGAATCCCTACTACAACGCCTGCATGGTAGTAACAAGAGCATTCTAAAAATGATCGTTACCAGAGCGGACTGTTCCTTTCAGGAATACTGGGGGAGACAGTCCTAGGTCTAACGACTGTTGTCCAATGACTACCTCTTAACGTGCTCTCCGAAACACGGCGACGCCCAAAAATTAAGCCACTTGGTGGTCACCCATCTATGAATTGACTGCGAGCCTAGTTGCTTAACCTTGCCGATCGTTTATGGACCGGTGAAAGCATCTAGCTATGAGCACCTTTGTAAGTAATAGCCACCTAAGTACAATCAAACGCTGACGATTGATTTTATTGATTGGTTCTTATAACGCCGCGACGTTTTTTGATTGATTATAGATTTAGTGTAATTGTAGGGTCGCACCGAAGATGCTAAGTGATACAGGCTTAGGTTGTTCGTATTAATTAGTAAATCATATCATCTCAGAAGATTGACAAAAGAAGTATACCTGGCCTGTGTGAATGGGACAACCGGAAGGGGAAGACCACGTCGAACATTCTCTGACCAAATTGGAGATGTTCTCAAGAAAGGGCAGGTCAGAAGTACCCTAAACCGGCGAGCATGTATGAAGAATATAATCACAGTAATCGAGGCAAAAGAAGTATGCAAAGATCGTAACAAATGGAAATCCGTTGTCTCTGCCTACCCCTCTGGGAAACAGATGTGAGTCTATGTATGTATGTCATATCATCAACATGATATCACCCACTACTGGACATAGGCCCCCCAAAGGTTTAATAACGTTGCCATTTGGAGAGGTTTGTTGCCGTAGTCACCCCGCTTGGCATGCGAGTTGGCATTCGCAGTTACGTGGTAGCTAGCAGACAAGTGGCGCGGCTGCACGACTACCTGGTGTATGCCTTAAGAGGCCTATTACAGTCCACTAGCGCCGCCAATCGAAAAAATTGTCATAACTCGTAAATATAAAATATAATCAAAAATACAAAATATGTTCTATTATAACTGTGGAAAAGGCAATAACGTAATTGTATAACACCTTATCAACACTTGAAATATAGCTGTTTAGCTAAATCGTGCATTCAAAACATAAACGGCCGTTTTTGTTACAAATGCACGATTTAGCTAAACAGCTATATTTCAAGTGTTGACAATGTGTTATAAAATTACGTTATTGCCTTTTTTAGATCTGAATGTTGTGTTTCCTTTCGGTGTTATCCCCAATCAACTTCACCATTCACTAAACACATATATATATATATATATATATATATATATATATATATATATATATATATATATATATATATATATATATATATATATATATATATTATTGTACGTATTATTTATTTCGCTCTCGCCGAGTCATTGCTGAGCTATGGGTTGAGTACGTATGGCCGCACTTTTAAAACTTATTTGGACAGTATTAGATTCAAATTCGCTTCACGAAATACCTTGTGGATTTCAAAACAAAAAATGACTGCAAAGAAAATTATGAGAAACTTTTTGTAATTTGTAAAGTACTCCCAATACATGAAAAGATCAAATATTTGGTGGTTTTGGAGCAATATTACAATGATGAGATCAAACAACCAGTAGAAAATATTTATAATACTAGGACAGTCAGAGAGCGTAAACTAGTTCGACCATCAGCTAATAATTATTACGGCCAAAGAACCAACAAATATTTGATCCCAACAATATTTAATTAAATTCCCTGGCTCAGACGAGACCATGGTAGAATTAGTAAATTTTCGCTTAAAAAGAAGTTAAGACAAATATTGCTTACCGAGTTCGCTGATACCTTAGAAGCTTGATACAACTGTCAACGAACATCACCATGTAACCAACTAAAAGTACTTATAGTTCTTTACGAATACGTAGAATGTTATGGTTATGTACCTAATCTAAGGAACACTATTATGTAACGAGCGCTAATCCCGCCGACAAACTGTTACACAGTTTGGTAGGTTAAAATATAATGTAATGGTTTTTGATCCAAATAAATGATTTATTTATTATTATTGTTATATCAATCACAGGTGAAGTTAGTAACGATGCAGTCAGTCACGTACACCGATGCTTATACTGTACAAAGTAACTCCAATAATCTAGTTAATGGACACCATTTGAGTTTAATAGATATAGATTTGTCAATTTAGCCGAAGAAGTCGCGCAACGGTTTGTTTATTATAGTTGATATCAGGGGTCATTGACCGCGCCCTATGTCAGTTGGACAGGGGAATCTATGGACGCTCCACAGATTCCCTTTCCCTTTGTTTTAATTGATGGGCCTGTTGGCGTGGTTGGCAAAATCCTTGCTTTTCACGCCGGAGGTCGTGGCTTCGATTCCCACCCAAGACAGATATTTGTGTGCATGAACATGTCTGTTTGTCCTGAGTCTGGGTGTAATTTTTATATAAGTATGTATTTATAAAAGGAAAGTTAGTATATCAGTTATCTGGTTTCCATAGTGCAAGCTCTGCTTAGTTTGGGATCAGATGGCAGTGTGTAAATAATGTCCCAGGATACTCTATTTACATTAAATAAAAATGTGCCACTTTACAAGTTGTTTTCTTTGTTAACATATTATAAAATCTAAATTAGCAGAAACTCAGTTTACAAGTTACCATAAAAGGACATTAGTGCAAAATTTTAATTATCTTTATGCAACGATTTGATTCCCTCTTTGATAAGTCAGCCAGGATATTAACTTTTAACGATGAATAAATCAAGAATTGGTTACGTTATAAAATCTCGTGGAATTATACTGCACTAATTGTCAAAATATAGCCATTGTTTATTTTTTTTTTCATCCAGAACTGTTTACACTCATAATATAACAAACTGCTGGTGATTCTATCACATTATTTACACCACAAAACTTTACGAGTATATCATTTTCAAGTAAATCTCGTATGGAAAGAACATGGTGTACATATAATTGCCAAACAACTTAAATTGTGCATTTATACGCGCACCGAGAACATAAATTATATCGACTGGTTTTTTTATATCAGAGGGCGACAAACGAGCAAGTGGGTCACCTGATGGTAAGTGATCATCACCGCCCATGGACACTCACAACACCAGAGGAGTCACGAGTGCGTTGCTGACCTTTAAGAGTCAGCAAACAAGTGTTGCTGGTCCTTCCCCCCACCCCAATGAGCTCTGGCGACCTTACTTACACGCAGAAAATAAAATTATTAATGTTATTATTAAGGAATGACTTCTGTAAGCTAGCTCCACTACTTCCCCAGTCAGGCTGCTCTTTGAGCGAAATAACGCTATGCTCAGGTAGAGTATGCTCCTAACGAATTTTATTTTTACTAAGTAATTTTTATTGTCGCAACTAAAAATGTCCTATCCTTTTCCTAAAACTGTTAGAAATAAAAGCAATCATATTGAGATTAGTTTACTTGGTGTTGCATGATATAATTATGCAACTGTTGTAAGTTTGTAACCCTTTTTCTTAGCTTTAATGGATCTTCCATTCCCAATATATATGAACCGACTCCACTCAGTTCCTGTTCGCACACTATATTCCACATAAGGCCTCCGAATGCTCATTACGGCATCCATATTGGTCGCTCGTTATCTCTCCGTCTGTATGCACGACTTCACCGTGATACTGGAAATAAAAGGTATTGTACGCGATTATTTGTGGTGTATAATGAGCTGGTGGTAACGGGAATCGACTAAAGTGACAGAATATAGTTGTAATGACACCATTACTATGAGATGCAACACGAATTTCTATTGGCTATGACTGGCCTGCTGATGGTCTTGCGGTTAGTGGCCCTGTCTGCTGAGCTAGAGGAATTTTTCATTAGTGTTGTCAGTGTTGGTATAACAATTAAAATGTGTTATGCTCATATCAGCAAAGAGCAATGGAGAGGGCTTTACTCGGAGTTTCCCTGCGGGATCGAATCAGTAATGTCGAAATCCGCAGGCGAACCAAAGTCACCGACATAGCCCGAAGAATTGCAAAACTGAAGTGGCAGTGGGCGGGGCAGATAGTTCGCAAAACCGACGGTCGTTGGGGCAGAAAGGTTCTTGTGTGGCGACCACGAAACGGTAGCCGCAGCGTGAGCAGCCCCCCTACAAGATGGAACGATGATCTTGTGCGGGACCGGCAATTGTGGAGATCTTTGGGGAGACCTTTGTCCAGCAGTGGACGCCTTTCGGCTGATATGACGATGATGATGATGTTCACATATAGCCTATTCAATGCCCTCAAGGACTTTAATTTGCGTTTTCTGGCTAGGCTTTGCCTAGTTTGGGTATAGATGGATGTTTATTTAATTACTTACGTATCACTGACACAATAACTCAAAACATCAATCAGAATAATAAAACAGTAGGTATTTTTCTAGACTTATCTAAAGCTTTTGACACTGTCTCTGTCCCCAATCTAATTTCCAAGCTAGAAAACTATGGAATACGTGGAATTGCGCTTGACATGTTCCGAAGCTATCTTACAAACCGGAGTCAAGTTGTAAAGGTGGGAGATCAATTAAGTACTATGAACATACAACACAAGTAGAACATACAAGTTTTCATCCACTATTGCCGTCCTTAATACCACAGTAACTGACCATTACACAACCCTCCTAGTATTATCTAAGCAAAAATGTTTACAAAATGTTCGCAAAACTAAGACATTTGTTGACTTTGAACAGGCCCTGCATTATCTAAAAGAAAAGAACCTGAGTGAATTACTTTTCTGTGATGATCCTAATTCTCTATGTACTCAGTTGATACAAACTCTAGCTGACTCCATCAAATTAAATACAATCACTTTAAAGATCCCTAGCAAAAAACGCATTTTGAAACCGTGGATTACCAATGGTATTTTGCGCTATATACAAAATCGGAATAAACTCCAAAATAAACTTCGTCAGGATCAAAGCAATGAAATTCTAAAAATAACATACAGACGTTACAGAAACTACTGTAACAATTTGATTAAAAAACTAAAAAGACAATATGAAAGGAATCTCCTATCTAATTCAGTTAAAAACAATAAATTACTGTGGAAAAATATAAAAGCTATTACCTACTCACAAAAAACAAATAATTATGATACAGAATTGTTAAAACTTCAGCCAACCCTGTCTGATTCAGTAAATTTTATCAACAATTATTTTTCTAAAATTGGTCATGATCTGGCTCAACAAATTTTACCTACAACCGTCAATTATGCCCTCGCTCAGAGCAGTAACGCATCAAATCTAGTAAATTCTTTTGTGCTTCTTGAAACTGACGCCGACGAAGTATACAGTATATTGATTAACCTAAAAGCTGACAGTGCCCCTGGCTGGGACAACATTTCTACGAAATTTTTAAAGTATATAGGCATGGAAGCCGTCCCTATCATAGCCCATCTTGCGAACCTCTGCTTTAGAACTGGCATCTTCCCTGCCCCGCTAAAAATAGCCATTATTACTCCTGTGCACAAGGGTGGAGGTAGAGACGATATTAATAATTATAGACCGATTTCTGTTCTCACTAGTATATCCAAAATTATTGAAAAATTAATAAATGTTAGGCTTATTAATTACTTAGACAAATTCAATATCATCTCCGACTCACAGTTTGGTTTTCGTCAAGGTATTTCCACTGAGGACGCCGTCATAACACTAACTTCATTAGTAGCTAATCATCTTGACAATGGAGATAAGTGCCTAACTGTCTTTTTGGACCTTAGAAAGGCATTTGATACCGTCTCTACGCCTATCCTTGTGAACAAGCTGGAAAGAATAGGTATTAGAGATATCGCGCTTGATCTGTTTAAGAACTATCTTTCAAATAGGAAGCAGAGTGTCAAAGTGGGGCAACATATGAGTGATGTCACAGATCTATCATCATACGGCGTCCCCCAGGGCAGTGTATTAGGTCCAACGCTCTTCTTGATATACATAAACGACCTGTGTAACATGAAAATTCCTAATGCCAAAGTCCTGTCGTACGCCGATGATACAGCTGTCATCTTCTGTGGTAGATCATGGCATAATGTGCAGCTAAGTGCTGAAACAGGAATGTCCCAGGTTGCGAATTGGCTCAATGCTAATGTTCTTACATTAAATACCTCCAAAACAAACTTTATAAGTTTCAGCATCTGCAATCGTACTCAACCAACCGGCGATTTTCGAATCACTATACACACTTGTGATGGTACAAATGCTGACAATTGTAACTGTTCTAGTATTGGCAAAGTTTCTAGCACAAAATATTTAGGGGTAATGTTGGATCAGAGATTGTGCTGGTACCCTCATCTTGAGCAAGTTGCCAATAGAGTCCGCAAGCTAAACTGGATTTTTAAGACTCTGCGTCATGTGCTGCCTAGGGCTATACAGAGTAGCGGTAAGCCTGGTGCAAATGTGCTCAATCAAATATATATTTCTCTTGCACAATCAATATTGATATACTGTATTCCTGTTTGGGGTGGGGCAACTAAATCTAAATTCATCCAATTGGAGCGAGCACAACGTGCCTTGCTCAAAATAATGCATTTTAAAAAAAGGAGATATTCTACAGAGAACCTCTATAAACTTAGTGATGTATTGTCAGTTAGGAAACTATACATTACTCAAATAATTTTAAAAAAGCACAAAACCTTACCTTATAATTCGGATATACACGCTAAAAGAAGAAAACACAATATAGTTCAAATACCTACAACCAAGACCAATTTCGGATCTATGCAATTTAGTAAACGATCAGCTCAATTGTATAACAAAATAAATAAAGAAATTTTCGTATATGCAAAATCTTATCATATATGTAAAGAAATGTTGATTGACTGGATAAAACCTCTGACATATGATAATACTGAAGCTCTCCTACAAAATATAACTTAATACAAGTACACGACCCGCTCATACACTCAGAGACTCTCCCGCACCTACACGTACATCCACACACACGTACTCATACAACTTCATATCCATAACACTCATGTACACTCAACAACACATACACACACACGCACACTCTCACACACGGTCACATAATTATATTTTTGTTTAACTAATACTTTGCTCTATTTTCTACATATTTTGTTTTATTTTGTTTTTATTGTGTTTTAAGTATCTACTGTTGTGAAGGAGCGGAGTCCTCTAATACAGGCATTATTTGCTTAAATGAAGACTCCAAACCCAAATTGTTTGTGTATAACTTTTGGACACAATAAACGTTATTATTATTATTATTATATTACAACGAGCCTATAACTTTTGGTATCCCTCAGGGCAGTGTTTTAGGACCTACACTCTTTCTTATTTACGTAAATGAGCTGTGTAATCTTAATTTGACTAACACAAAAATTGTTTCCTTTGCTGATGACACAGCTCTTATTACCCACGGTCGCAGCTGGCCAGAAACCCAAATGTATGCAGAAAGAGCACTGGCTGAAGTCATGCAATGGTTATCCGAAAACCTGCTAACCCTTAACATCAGCAAGAGCAAGTACATCCCATTTTCCCCGAACACCCGTGGTCAGCCTCTATCATTCTTCCAAATCAGAGCTCACAACTGTACAATCTCAGATGACAACACCTCCTGTGATTGTACCCTCCTCGAACGTTCAAATAGTATCAAATATCTCGGTGTTGTAATTGATAACCTTATGAGTTGGAAGACGCAGATAAATTCAATATCAGCACGAGTAAGAAAACTTATCTACATTTTTAAAAAACTAAGATCTGTTGTTGACTTTAAATGTATGATTAATATATACTATGCGTTAGCCCAATCTATAATTGGTTATTGTGTAACGGTTTGGGGAGGAGCACCTAAGACAACAATGCTTCGGATGGAAAGGGCACAGAGAGCTGTTTTAAAGGTTGTTGCGAGGAAACCAATTAGATTTCCTACTGCTAGTATCTATTCACTGTGCAGGGTCCTTACTGTGAGGCAGTTATTTATTTTCCAAACGATATTACGTAAGCACAGCCTACTGACATATGATCCAAGCTATTGTACGAGAAAGAGAAGGTCGGATCGAGTTTGTAAATTAGAGCCTCGCAAGACTACAATGGTGAGTAAACATTTTAGTTTCATCAGTGCCAAACTCTATAATAAAATTAATAAAATCATAAATATTTACCCCCTAACAAAGAATGAACTTAAAATAAAAATCCGAAAATGGCTACAAACACTGGATTATGGTGCCACCGAAGATTTTGTTATGAAATAAACAGGACACGTACACACACTCACGCGCGAGCGCTCGACCACACATACACACACACACACACACACACACACACACATTTCCATGATACTAACATTTTGTGTTTAGTCTATAAGTATTATTATTATTAAAATCGATTGTAGCTCTTTAATTTGTCAATTTATAAATTGTATTCTAAATTCGCATGCAAATTATTATTATTATTGTATTAAATAAAGAACTATGTATCAATGTATCTGGAGGCGGGCGTTGATAGCTGCGCTACAGTTTTTACTTTTGCGGCTATCATCGTTATCCATTATGTAATGTAATCCATTGTTGTAAGTTCACACAATAAATCATTATTATTATTATTATCGTATGGCCAGCGGGTACCCTAGGGTCAGATTTGGTCAAGCCGCCCATTAGTTCATTAACATAGCTTAACGACTGTCGCCTCACGGCTACAACCAGAACCGACAGCTTAAATTTAAATATTTTAAATTTTATTTTGACAAATATAATCAATTAAATATCTGAAGTGAAGTAAAGCGTGAAAGAAATCGCTCTTATGCGATAAGACCGCCAATTGTAAATAAATTGAAACTATGTCTATATATCTACATTTTATTCTGTGATGTTCTATAATGTTCCTATATATCTATCTACTTTGAGATATGAATCAAAATAAAAAAAACCGGCCATGTCTGACTCGCCCATGAAGGGTTTCTTGGCAGCAAGTATTTCAGTTGATTAAATGAAAGGTAAATTGCGGTTTACGATTTATGAGGTATTAAAAAATCCTACTTACTATATCTCGTTCAAACCAATTTTCGGTGGAAGTTTGCATGATAATATACATCATATATTGTTTTTAGTTTTATCATTCTCTTATTTAAGAAGTTACAGGGGGGACACTCATTTTACCACTTTGGAACATCAAAGGCCAGTTGAAAAAAATAAATAATAGAAACCGCAATATCATTTTTAAAAACCTATCCATAGATACCCCACATGTATGGGTACAATGAATAAATTTTTTTTTCAGTTCTATGTATGGGGAACCCCCAAAATTATTGTTCTTTTTCTATTATTGTGTATAAATCTTCATGCGGTTCACAGAATACATCTACTTACCAAGTTTCAACAGTACAGCTCTTATAGATACGGAAAAAAGTGGCTGTGACATACGGACGGACACACATGACGAATATATAAGGGTTCCGTTTTTTGCCATTTGGCTACGAAACCCTAAAAAGAAATTCCCTGGCTTAGCAGTCAGGTTGTTTTATTTGCACTAGAACCTATTTTAATTTCCTATTTCCCACTTTGCTCTCAATGAAAGTGAAAACTGAAATGCTGGAAAAAAAAGTGCTGGAGAAGCAACCCCAATAAATAAATAAAAAAGGTTTTTATTCAGGTAGACTTTAAAAAAGCGCTTGTAAATAGTCAGAACATGTTTGTGGTAATATATAATAAAATAATTATTTTATAATTATTATTTAATTATAAATTAATTATTTTATTTTATATGGGCAATAAGATTGATTTTATATGGGCAATTACTCTACACGTTATTGTTATGTTGGGTTTCTAAGTGTGAGTGTCAATGAGGCCGCGAAGGACTTAAATGCTTGCTTGCTTACTTTGGTAGGTATGAGTGGTGAAAAAAAATGGCGACTCAATATGAGACCGTTCATAATTTCTATGGAGAAGCCTAAGATACTCACTTTTTTATATAATATGTGAAATAAATAAAGATAAAATTTCATATTTTGTCCATAAAAATAGACGCCTAAAATGTAAAAGGTTATTTTACTTTTCATGCAATAACTTTTAATTTGTTAATTTAATTTATAAACATATAATTATAAGTACCTACGCAGTAAATAGATAATTAAATTAAACTATACTATAAATAAAACTATACTAAATATTGGAAATAGATTAAAACTACTTAAAAAGTAAAAAAAAAATTAATAGGATACAAGAGTCCTATCATCACACAGTTTTTTTTTATTTATTTATAACCAACCTTACATCTGTATTATAGTAGCGAAAACCCTAACATGTTTATTTCCTATAACATATTACTATGTGAATGAGTACAATACACTGAGTGAATTTACAAGGACAGCATTGTCCTTGTACATTCACTCAGTGTATAGTGAAACACATCCAATTCCGAAGCATATCGTTGAGAGTGCGCAGTGCGCAGTTTTAGTTATTAAATAAATGCATGTTACTTTTGAAGAGAAAATGAGAGCTTAACACGCGTTCATAATAATAGGTATAAGAAATTATAATGTTTATTATTTATTTTTATAATTATAATATGATAATTGGTTTCAAAAGTGTTCTACGCAAGCGACTTCTGTCATTGATTCAAGTGGGGACATATTATTATGTATAGAAAAGAAATCTCCCAAAATTTATAAATATATAAATGGAACTCGAGTTTCCCAAAGAGGATTTTATTAAGTTCATTCAAAATTATACAAAGCGCCATCTAGAAAATTTTACTCGTACTACTTTGCAAGTCACCTCTCTCACACAGCGTGAAAGAGTACTAAGCTAAATAGTTTAACAAAACGGCCAAAGATGTCTCTGATGTAATCTACTCGTGATATTAAGTTTTTTTAGATAAATATTGAGATACTGATGAGCTTGAAAAATTAATTATCTCATTCACTCCAAACTAGAATTACCTTCAAATGACAAAGACTAATTGTCAAGCTCACGATGGAGATAGTTAATAAGTATGTCAATCCTAGGAGACTATTAGACCCAAAGTAAAATACCGCCGTGACTGTCGGACGGATGGATCATCAGGACACAAAAGCCTCCCCAAAATATTTGTACGACGGAGTTGAGTCCATCATTTGGAGGTATATGCCATAGACATCACGCTTGGCAGACGGGTTGGCGATCGCAGTATAATAGTCATAGTACACGGAGAGACGCTGCTGCCCGTTCAGATATATTTACCCTTGGATCGACTTCGACGCCCCCTACGGGATGAAATGTGGTGATAAATACGTACGTTTTAACGGCATATGTATATGTACATTAGCGTTATTTTCTCCACTTTGGTACGGAATCAAAAGGTTTTCATTAAAAATATATTCTACATAATTATATTTATATACTTATAAAAAAATAATAAAAATATCGTGGGCATTATTTACACACCGCTATCTGATCCCAAACTAAGCAGAGATTGTACTATGGAAACCAGATAACTGATATACTATTTTTCTTTATATATATATAAAATTATATATAAGATCAACGAGCTATATTTAATATCAGTCCAGCAGTGTAAGAGTATCAGATTTTTTCCAAAATGTTTTAGTGTTTCTTAATGGTTATGTTAAAAAAGGAAAAGTCAAAATAAGAAAAGGCCTCTCCATACAATGTTTTCCTGTCCCTTGTTTTATATAGGTACAAGTGTGGGTATGCGCGCGTGTTTCTAGATTCGAGCAGACGAGCATAGTGCGCGACCGGTTGCGACAGAAATTCGTTACAACTTATGTTTCTTTTTTTTAAGGCGACATCAGCACTAAGCTTTCATTTAAAAAAGATTAAAATTAGTTTCATTATCTGATGAAATTAATAAATCATTAATCCGGAGGATGTAATTAGGTGTTATTTATCAGCTTTGTTTTCTAGAGAGTGATTGCTGGCGTGGTTGGAAAATGCTTGCTTTTCACACCGGAGGTCGTGGGTCGATTCCCAACCACGACAGACATTTGTGTGCATGAACATGTCTGTTTGTCCTGAGTCTGGGTATAATTATCTTCTATATAAGTATGTATTTACTAAAGGAAAGTAGTATATGTAGCATATCAGTTATCTAGTGTCCATATTACAAGCTCTGCTTAGTTTGGGTTCAGATGGCCGGTTGTAAATAATGTCCCAGGACATTATTATCATATTCACAGTTACATGTGAATGATCATATAATATAAATAACACCTTCTAAACAATTAAATTTTCATATAATATTATTCGCTTCACATTGCAATAAAATAAAGTAAATTTAATAACTAAATTTAGTTTATAATTTCCCTTATTCTGATATTAGATTTACACCTTGCATTATGAATATTGCTATAAAACTTAAATATCATCATCATCATCATTACAGCTAAATAAGTCCACTGCTGGACAAGCCTCCCTCAAGAATCGTCTTGGGGGGGATATGCCATAATCGCCACGCTTGGCAAAACTTAAATATAATAAGGAATAATTATTTTCAACAATTAAGATACTCATTATACGGTAATAATAACCTTACCGTTAGAAAACCCCGACTACAACTAAAAAATAACCTGCTATTATTTCACTGCTGGACCGATATTAACCAAGCTAAGAGCCTCCGCAAGGAAACTGGCTTTGTAATGGAAAAACCCCACATCGAAATAAGAGAGGTAGGGTACAATTTTCATTCACTCAAAGAGCAGCCCCACTATGGAAGTACCTTACAGAAAACATTCCTTAATAATAACATTAATCATTTTACTGTTGTGTTTCTGCGTGTGAGTATGGTAGCCAGAGCTCATTGGGATGGGTTAAAATCACTATTATATGGACACCAATATTTGTTTGCTGACTCTTAAAGGCCGGCAACGCACCCGCGACTCCTCTGGTGTTGCGAGTGTCCATGGGCGGCGTGATCACTTACCATCAGGTGACCCACTTGCTAGTGTGTCGGCCTCTGATATAAAAAACATGTCCCTCCGTTTGAGAGCTACGATGCCACAGACACACACATACACACATGCAAAAATTAACGTGAAACTTATAAAACCTATTTTTTGCGTCGAGGGTCTTAAACCAGCTTTGATGGAGTAATAAACACAAGTGAAAAAGAACTTTAATTAATATTTTGTTAAATAAACTATTTTGTTAAATACACTATAATATATAATTGTTCGACCACTGTTACTCAGTTGGTTATGAACCTGCCTCTTCGTAGCTTAACGAAAAGCGCCTATCCTGGATTGGTAGATGGTGCTGGTTCGAGACCCGCCGGACTATTAAATTTATGATTTCCCATTTTTGAGAAGCCTTCTTTCATATACTAAGAAAGTTTAATTTTTTTGTAATTTTTTCACGAGTGAAATTCCACGTAATGAATGACACGTACGTCTGATGCCAGTCTTTCAATTGAGGATAGGGAAAGGCATTGTAACTACGAATTGAATGAAACATTTTTAGATGTACTTATCGCAGGAAAGGTTTGGTTAAACTGTATCATATACATTTGATTAATTCTTCCTATCCTTCCTATCATTTCTTCATCATCATCAGACAATAAAAAATCACACATAATTGTTTGGGACACAAAACTGTTTTAAAATCTCTGACTTTCACTTCTGCAACCCAACATAACCTCTCATACGAAACAAAGGTAATGGCCCATTTAGTATGAAAAATATACCTACGGCGTACAGAAATGAAATATGGGGGTAATGAAAGACAAATGATTATACTTTTCAATGGTAAGTGGTGCATCACTGTGGCTGATGGGGATCATGAAATAAAATATAACACATTGTATTATTGCGCGACCGCAACAAAGATCGGGTGAGACCGAGATAGCAATATACGTGTTATTTATTACCTGACCGAACGAGTTTGCTTTATAAGTGTCACGATGATATTTAACAAAACAATGGCAAAGTAAGTCTGCTTGTTTCATTTTCAAGTCTAAACTACTGAACCGATTTTGGTTAAATTGCTTGCCCCGTAGAGATATACATGTAAAGAATGAGTATTTATTTGTTTAATACCTTAGGTGCATAGCATAGATTAAGAAAATACATTATTTAATTATTTTTTATCTATCATGTCATGTCAAATTCCTATGAATAGACAAAAAAAATATATCTTATATACATATTAGATTTGTAGACGGACATAGTAAACTTTTTATCCCAGTGACATTTTTCCATGGGATAAAATAATTTAGAGACGGGCGAAACCGCTGGTGCAGCTAATTATTATCCAATTTTGATCAATCTACTGCAAGATCTCTCCATTGAATTATTTTTTTCTTGTTACATATAATGAACAGTGGGTTATGCCTGCATTATTTGCCATCATTTTCTTTTTTGTACAAAAACATTTTTGAACCGGGTCGGATTATGGGCCATGATCTTTGTCAGTACTTATCCGGAGTTAGTTATTTAACCCACCAAAATAGGTGGGTTAAAATTTTAATAACATAACCTAAGGTTAGTCCCTAATTCTTAGTGATGCAGGACGTAACCCATATTAGCCACTAACTCTGAGTTAATTAATTTAACCTGGATTGGAGCAAATGGGCCTAGTATTAGTATTCATAATATTTTTTCTGTACACAAACTTGTTATTGGTATCAACAAAATATTCAGCTGTCAACTTTGTGCGTTCCATTTTCTGCCTTGTTTTGTTGTTTAGCTATTACTATTAATTTCTGAGCGTCTCCGTGCTTCTGGGGGCACGTTAAGCTGTCGGTCCCGGTCGTAGTCGTTAGACAACAGTCGTTATATCATGTCAGAAGCCTATTGGGCGGGTTGAACAACTCTGACACTAGGTTAAAGGACCTACTTTTTGTATGGGCAGTGGCCATACCAAAAGTAGGTCATACGCAAAGACCTCTCGCGTCTTGACCGATCTAGGATCGGAGAGTACATTTCATCGAAACGAATGCAAACAAAGGATCACGGAGAACGCTGTTACTCCCGGCCAGTGAGTACAATAATAATAATAATGTCCTCCTTGCCGAATTTAGGCCACGGCGGCCAGTCTCAATAGAGACTGGCCATCTGCGCGGGACATATTACAAGTACGTGCACAAACACAGGAGCACTTTCACACGACCGGAAAGAGGTAAGAAACAGGACCGATGCTTTCCGAGACACGGGGGTATAATACCGCCAACACCCAGACATCGGGCTATATATATATATATATATATATATATATTAATCGGGAGTTGAACCCAGAACCTCGTCATCTGCGGTTGAACACGCTACCGCTAGACCAATGAGTACAATATATCGGTTTTCGTGTAGTGTCACATGAGTCTCTAATCATCTTGACATGGTAAGTAGAGATCACTTCATCTAGATCTTCTAAGATGTTCAAGACGAAAATATCTACCTTTGCTACAGCACCACACCATCCTTTTTTTTTTATCGGGACTATTCCCTCCCTCTTACCCACCACTGCAACTCCTGTAAGCCAGGATCAATGGTGACAACAATAACATGACACTGAGCGGTGAGGCTCAGGCATGTCCCGGGGAATCGCTGTAACTGTCTTGGATCCCGCAACGGATTTAATCAGATAGAAAAAAGTAGGAGTAAGAAAATAGTTCCACTTCCTATAGAGCAAAGCGGGTAACAGAATAATCTAAAGAGGCTAAAGCCTCATAAAACGAGAAAATTGCAACTAGAGAAGCCAGCTGCAAAAGCACCGAGGATTCATTTAAGGGTCCTAAGTGAGCTGTTATATTTGATTCCAATAGTAGGTATGTCAAAAACGCTTATACGCACGGACACGGCCACATCATCCTCTTAAGAATACATTTTTTTTTCAATATGGAACTTAAAAATTGAACGTTCTCTTTCAATTATAATTTTATTAAAACGTTAACTCTCTGTCGCCTTTCAGAACAACTTAATAATACCCCCAAATGGGTCACTTTAATACCAGATCTTTAAAACTTGAATTACTTAACACTTTACTGGGGGACAGTTAAAAATGATTGTAAAATACTCGTAAAGACAAGGAATAGGTAATTGAACAAATACATTTATATTTTATTGCTTGTTACGTGATGGATGGTCGTTACGTCTGTTTGTTGCTTGTATTCGGCAAAAACAAAAGACGATACAAGTTTTTAGTAGAAAAAAATGATTTATGATTATTCTAGTCTTTAAATCATTCTAAATTGAGTTCAAACGAAGGAAACAACAAGTCAACTGTATTTTTGAAGTAAAACTGCTCTACGCAGTGTTTTACGCGAATTCTCCATTGTCTACGAACACATGTTCGAAATCCGTATGCTTTAAAACTGGTGCTATATGAGGCTCATGGGCACACGTACTTTCGCGATCCTCACAAGATCATCGGTCCATCTTGTAGGGGGCCTGCCCACGCTGCGTCTTCCGGTTCGTTCTTTGCAATTCTTCGGGTTATGCCGGTGACTTAATAAAGACGTTGCAGGGGACGAGATGTTGCAGGGAAATGCTTGAAGGGATTTGTCGCCGTCGAACACACACCATTATTAAATGTTGGCTGTCACTAAAGTTTCTTTGTGGATTTCTTCTCCGGGTCGTCCACCTAGGTAGCTAGAGAAAGCCGTAGGTAAGCTAGGGTAGGTTCCTAAGCGGCGAGGATCGCTTTGGCCCCTTAACGCGTCATCGATGATCCCGTGCAACTGATCACACCCTCTCTTAGAATTCTGTCCTTTTGCTTAAGCGGCCCCCTGAGCTGTGGCCCGAACCCCAAAAAGGTGGCCTCAGGTATTAGTCGTTTAATTTAAGCTACTGGTTAAGAGCCTTCTGCGCGAGCCAAATGCTCATTGCCTTCATAGAGAACAACTAAATTTCAAAATAATAGATTAATAACTTGTTATTTATTTTAGGATTTAAGAAAATATATCTGAAAAAACAGACTGCACGGACGGACTAATAATTTTTTTGTAACTTTTAAACTGTATTCGACTATGTTTATGTACTGTATTGTGAGCTTGACAAATACAAGTATATGACACTACCCAAGTGCTGAATAATTTTCATTATGTCATTTCATTTCATAAATTCCAAACGCCACTTAAAATGAATTCAACTCTAATAATAATAGAGGCTACAACTCCCTCTATGTACTATGACCATCATACTGCGATCGCCAACCCGTCTGCCAAGCGTGTCGATTGTAGCATATACCTCCAAATGATGGACACTATCCCATCGTGAAAAACCTTTGAAAATTTCCGTGGCAGTCCCACGGCACCATCAGAATTACCAGCACCGGAACAATAAAATGTTCTTGACATGTTTTACAAATGAGTGATAAAATAAATCAAACACAAACTATTAACAATAAAACAAACAAAACAACATAGTATCTAAAACCCTAAATATAAAAAAATAATAAAAACTAGTTTGAGGAGGCTTTTGTCCAGCGGTGGACGTCATTCGGCATATATGATAATAATTCTGCCTTACCCTTTAAAACCTAGATTATATCAAATCAAATTAAAATAATCAACCCGAGCCACGTGTCGAAATATGTGCAGCAATAAAACTTTATACAATTGAAACGATCCCAGTTTATTGTGATAATAAACAAGTGAATTTGTACCAGAACGAAATTTACCGACGGACAGACGAAAATTTTATGTATAACGTCGTAAAATTCCCGTTGTAAAAATTATTTAATAACTCTAACTGTGCCTAATATTGAACTGAGGCTGTTACTGGACGACCAAAGGGAAAAATGGAGTGCGTTTATTAAAGCACAGAATGATGGTAGTGTTACGTACAGAAGGTTCACTTCATTATTTTTATTTAATAACTCTAACTGAGCTTATATTGAACTGAGGCTGTTACTGGACGACCAAAGGGAAAAATGGAGTGCGTTTATTAAAGCACAGAATGATGGTAGTGAGTAGTACAGAAGGTTCACTTTATTATCTTTATTTAATAACTCCAATTGTGCCTAATATTGAACTGAGGTTGCTTACTGGATGACAAAAGGGAAAATGGAGTGCGTTTATTAAAGCACAGAATGATGGTAGCTTGTAGTACAGAAGGTTCACTTTATTCTCTTTATTTAATAACTCTAACTGTGCCTAATATTGAACTGAGGCTGTTACTGGACGACCAAAGGGAAAAATGGAGTGTGTTTATTAAAGCACAGAATGATGGTAGTGAGTAGTACAGAAGGTTCACTTTATTATCTTTATTTAATAACTCTAACTGCGCCTAATATTGAACTGAGGCTGTTACTGGACGACCGAAGGGAAAAATGGAGTGCGTTTATTAAAGCACAGAATGATAGTAGTGTTACGTACAGAAGGTTTACTTCATTATCTTTATTTAAAACTAGCTGTGCCCCGCGGTTTACCCGCATTTAACTTTATAAATTATAGCCTATGTGTTAATCCAGGGTGTCAGCTAACTCCATATCATATTTTATTAAAATCGCTCCAGCCGTTTAGACGTGAAGACGTAACAAACATACACACTCACACACTCACAAACTTTCGCCTTTACAATATTAGTAGGATCTTTATGCATTTACGACACTCTTAACACCAAACTTTACGATTCATTGGTAGTCATAAACTGTATGATGTCTAGACCAGAACTTCTGATAGCATCATCAGCGTTTTTTCCATTGTATTGTTTTTTGTCAGCGAGTTTACTACTCAATTAACATAGAAAGTATCATCTTCTCCCGTAAGCAGTGTAGTCCCAAGAACAAGTTACAAGACCTCGATGACGAGTTCATAACTTACCTTAAACAAATAAAGACTAATAGAAACTCTCGTGCGCAATCCACTCCACTGTACACAATCCGCCGGCCGAGAGTACCGCCATCACCTCTGTGTCCCACCATATTGACATATATGGCGTGGTTGATGGGTTCGACTCCCACCCAGAACACAAATATTTAAGTACATGAACATGTCCGTTTTTCCTTAATATGGGTGTAATTATCTAATTAAGTATGTATTTAGAAAAGAAAAGTAGTATATGCAGTATATCAGTTATCTGGTTTCTATAGTACAAAATCTCTGCTTAGCTTGGGATCAGACGACCGTGTGTGAATAATGTCCCAGGATATTATTATATTTGCATTCATAATATCTTTATCTTCGATGTTCGATCGGGTGGCTACTCGCATTCTCACGTATTAACTTAGGGCAATAGTTGCACGAAACATCCTTAAAACACTATCAACAAAATGTAAGACATACATGTCTAAAAAAATTGTTAAATTGCGAATCTCCCCATTTTTAAGTTGGGTAAAAGTAGCTAAATAAAACTTACAATTCCAAAGTGCCATTTATTATCAACCGAACACCGTTTGAAAAAGATATTTACGGCGAACGTCTATAACTTTTCCAAACGTACTATTTGACATTTGTAATTTTTATGCCAATTTCGCATAAAATCTTACGGCCGGCCTGAGTGGTATTCTTAACAAATTCGCCGAAAGAAATACACTGTGCCACCAAGTTTGCGCGTAAAAACCCTTTTTATTGGTAAGAGAGGCAAGGTCAATTGTGCGTCCTAGATTTGGAGGATGGCCCAAGTTATAAGATTTGGAGAGATCCGAGAGACAATGGAAACATTTTAGATTTTTAGAACAAATTTAAAACAAAAATAAAAGTAAAATTGGGTAGCAAGGCATAATTATTATAAAGTTTCAGACTATGCTAATGATAAAATTGCTTGGGAATGATTAGATTTAATTCAAAGTTTTTGGGCAGTGTTTCTCAGTAGTTTCCTCGTCAAAGAAGTGCACGGTAGGCTAAAAAAATTACGCATAAAAACTGTTTACATTTTAACTGAATAAAATATATGTGACTATGACATTCCCCCCTATTATCTATATAAGTATGTATTTACAAAAAGAAAAGTTACATACTATGTACCTAGTATATCAATTATCTGTTGTCCAAAGTACAAGCTGTATGTCGCCCGGCCGTCCCAAGATATTACTATTTCAAATCATTTAATGTTTACATATATTTATAAATTTGATATATTCAAATAACAATAATTACATAAATAAATATGCAAAAAATAGAGTTCCTCCCGCGGCGGGTTGTGAGGCTGCCATTTGTCAGGGCGATAGAGAAAGGATTCTCCTCAATGGGTGACGTTCCCATTATTGCTGCCTTTTGTATCCGACTCTTGACCCAGTGATCCAGCGAGAGCCTCTTAAGATGTTGATCGAGGCTCTTTGTTATGAGACCGCTTAGGAAGACGTTTTTATTATTATTATCGCTATTTCCTATAACTTGAACCCCACAACAGTCACAGACAATGGTAATAAAACACAACTGCTCCAGTATGGTAATAAACCGCAGATTTGTAGGAACTACATATTGTATGGACATTGCCTTTGGACTTTATTTGAGTTCAAGTGACTCTTGGGTTTGGATTGGTCAGCTAGAATGACACTTGGATAGAAGTTTGAGAGAGCAATTTCTTAGTGTCTTATTATTCATTAAAGTTTTGTTATTCCAGAATACAGGGTATACTGTGGGTCACCTCAAGTCGTCCCGTGAAGGACGTAGGACGTAGCCTCCCCTAAGGATCTCCATAATGGCCGGACTTGTGCTGCCCGCATTCCACGGCTTCTCGCAACCCTTGCAAGAGCGTCGGTCTACCTTCCAGTTCATGGTCGCTACACAAGAACCTTTCTGCCCCAGCGGCCGTCGGTTCTAAGAGCTATGTGCCCCTCCCAGTGTTACTTTAGTTTGGCAATTCTTTTTCTGTGTCTTGTACTTTGGTTCACCTGCGGATTTTGACGTTTCTGTTTAGATCGCGCAGGGATACTCCAAGTATAGCCCCAACCATCGCTCTTTGGGTGACTTAGTAGTATATTAAGTAACACGTTGCGTCACACGTGCAATCACATCGGAAATATTTTTTTGAATTCCTGACCTGACAGCTAAATAAAATAGTTGCTATAACAAATACGACATCGTATCACCATCATCATGTCAGCCTAATGACGTCCACTGCTGGACAAAGGCCTCCCCAAAAGATTTGCTATGGAGTTTTGTCCATAATTTGGAGGGTTACGCTATAATCATGCTGTGTGGTGACGGCGTTATTATCAGAATATCATCATCCTGTCAATATCTACCAGAGGAAGGGCAGCTTCCCGTCTTAACCCGTCTGAATCCGAATGACGTCCACTGCTGGACAAAGGCCTCCTCAAAAGATTTACAATGGAACTGTGCCCATAATTTGGAAGGTTATGTAATCGACACGCATGGTAGAAGGCATCGCGAACGCCGTATAATAGTAATACAGAGACGCTGCTGCCCATTCTCTGTTATCTATATAAGTATGTATTTACAACAGAAAAGTAGTATATGTAATATATCAGTTATCTGGTTTCCCTAGTACAAGCTCTGCTTAGTTTGGGATCAGATGGCCGTGTGTAAATAATGTCCCGGATATTGTATTGTATTGTCTGTGAGGTATACTCTTGGGTCAACTTCTATGCTCTCCACGGGATGAAATGAAATGACGATATTCACAAATTGTTCATAATATGTTCAGTTACATGGGTATTATTTTTTATGTGATAGCGAACAATGACATAGGTCAACAGATGGTAAGCGATCAGCGCCGCGCATGGACATTCGCAACACAAGAGGAGCCACAAGTACGTTGCCGGCCTTTAAGAAAATAATAGGCTCACTTCTTGAAGTTCGCCATGTCATATCATGCCAGTTAGGTAATTGGTTCCATAGAGTAGTAAATAGTCTAGCGTGTGTACCCGCAGAGAACGAGTTTCAAATCCTGGGTGGGGTCAAAATCGATTTTAGGACTTTTCTGCAAAAATATAAAATTCTCAGTATCAGCCCAAAGTCTGGAAGTCTGGTATTATCGTGTCTCGGAGAGCACGTAAAGCCGTCGGACCTGTACCTGGCCTCTTTCCGGTCGTGTCGCTAGTCAACCAATGGGATTATGGGAGTGATGGAATAGAAAGTGCCTTGTGTTTGCGCACACACTTGTGCACTATAATATGTCCCGCGCAGATGTCTAGACTCCATTGTGAGTGGCTGCCGTAGCCGAAATTTGGCTAGGAGTAAATTATTATTATTTATTATATAGGCTACTTAAGTTATCTCCATAACTTATGTTACACCGTGTATATATACGACATAAAACACGAAACACGAACTACCATCTGTTTTGTATTCAGCCGACGAAATTCAATATAAATTCACGAATTTGATTACAAAGTTGTCAACGCCAGCGCGAAATTAAATAAAAAAATTGTATATGAGCGAGTTTCCGGGTGATGGAGTGGTTCCGTAAGTTTTATATTAGGTTTTGGAGATGTGATCTGCAGACATCAGTTGGTTGATAAGTTTGGTATAGATGAATACTTTATATGTAGATATTTTTCGGGTGTCAGCTGGGTAGTGCAAGATACGTATTCGTGTATGAAACAAAATAATTAATATTGTAAAGTGGCTCGTTCAAACCTCAGAGGTTTAAATGGCAATATATTTACTTAACATTTTCTGATATATAATATGATATTAAACCATACAAAAAAAAAAAAAATGAATCTGATCTCAAAAAGGAAAATATTAATATTTGATCGTACATCCTCCGGAAGGATGTATCGTTCGTAGCTCAACGGCAGAGCGCCTACCCCAGCTTGGTAGAAAACATTAAATATTGTTGTATCAAAAGAATTCCTATCAAATAATTGGTAATAATGAGAATCGGTTCATAAATGACGTTGTCATATTGTAAATACACACAGAACCGAAAACATTCAGTCCGAATTCACAACCTCCTTTAGTTATAAATTATAATTAAGAAACTTATTATAAACTTATATTTTAGACTGAATAATAATAATTGACAAATGGCTGGCAATTGTGGAGATCTTTGGGGGAAAATGACGGTCACCATAGCCTAGTTGGTAGTGCTCCTGCCTACGAAGCTGGTGGTCCTGTGTTGAATCCCGGTAAGTGCAAATATTTGTGTGATGAGCACGAATATTTGTCTCTGAGTCATGGATGTTTTCTGTGTATATAAGTATTTATCATCTATATAAGTATGTATATCGTCGCCTGGTACCCATAGTACAAGCTTTGCTTAGTTTGGGGCTAGGATTATCTGTGTGACATTGTCCCCAGATATTATTATATTAAAAAATACCTTTGTCCAGGTAGTGGACGTTTGTCGGCGTTATGATGATAATGAAAACTAATAATAAATAGTAAGTGACAACTAACTCACTACCATCTGATCCCAAACTAGGTAGATCCTGTACTTTGGTAGCGAATCAACTGATAAACATACATGTATTATTCTAAATAGATACATACTATTTGACTACACGTGTGGCGCAGCGGCTTAGACAGTCGCCTCGCCACTTCGTGACGCGGGTTCGAGTCCCGCGCCGGACAACTATTTGTGTCTGTCTATTATATGTTTTTGAAGTAATAATAATAATAACTCATTTATTCTCTCTCACAAAGTACACACAGGTTTACAATTATAATAGTATCACAGCATATGACGAAACTTTGTGAGAGACTGGTGCTTGATGTAGGTTTGATACCTGTATTACAAGTCACCAGTGCCCTCCCGCGGCTATTACATAACTCACAACTTAGTACCCGCGACACAGGGATTAAATTCCCTAATGCAGGCGTTGTCTTTTTTTTAATCTATAGATAAATTATACCCAGATATAGAACAGATTATTATCGTCCTCATCACATAAAGATTTGTCCTGGCTGGGAATCGAACCTACGACCTCCGGCTTATCAATCAGAGTCACTAACCACAACACCAACAGGCCAGTCATTAATGAACGTTTTCTCCCATTAATCAATGGGATAGTCCCTCAATTTACATTTATCAACCACTTTTTACCTTTAATGGTGGGTCTTATAGAGAGCCACATTAATCTTGTCTACTAGATTAATTGTATGTGAGGAAAATTTGATATTCACATATAGTAAAAATGTTTAGTCCGCTCCAATAATTTATCAAGTAAGCCATTTTAATTTCAATTTAAATAAATGGGAAGTCTTATTTGATACTAGCTGTGCGCTGCGGTTTTCCGCGTTAAACTTAATAAATAATAGCCTATGTGTTATTCCGATGTATAAGCATAAAGTTTCATCGCAATCCCGGATATATAAGCTATATTACTACAAAGTTTCATTAAAATCCATTCTGTAGTTTTTCCGTGAAAGAGTAACAAACAGTAATTCTAAATATTAGTAGGATAATCTAGAAATTCATATTAAATTGAAATATGAGAAATTAAGTTAAAGGACTGTTTACGTACTAGTAACGCCATCTATTAGCGTTTGGAAAACACTACTCACTGAGTCAGTAGTTCGAGTCGAGGTTGTCTATGAACTGTCGCATGTGACGTTTGACGTCTGTCAGTTGTCTAAGTGACATTAGTGTGTTAGCGACACGACACAGTTGGCATACAGAGCTCGACGGCGCCGGGTGTGCGCACTGATTCTTTTAACCACGTACATGATGGCGGACACCGACGATGTTTCGGAGTTAAATCCGTCAGAATCTGCGACAGCAGCGGTGGGATCGATTCCAAAATCATCCTACGTGTCTACCGCAATGCCTGCTACTCAAAATCAAGAATATTTTCGTGATTCGGTTCCACCACGTAGCGAAAATAGTGTTTGAAATTTGAAAAATTACGATGAAAATACAACCCCGCTGATTGTGAATTTACGGCTGTATCGCAAACTCGTGAACCGATTACGAAACTCGATACGTTACATTGACACATCTTCGATGTCGAGCTCGCAAATGGACTTCGAAGTCGTACCCGTTGTGCAAAACGTTAGACGAAGCAAAGGAGCGTGTATCAAGACAGTTTGCGGCAACCGAGAGATTGATGACCTTTCAAGATATGGGGCCGTATGGTGCAGTGACCGTGCGAGAACTTACATACGTGGAGTACTCGACTTACAAGCTTGCCTTGATTAACTGGTTGAAGCCTGCTTGGAGCGAAGGTAACAAAATCGAAGTTGTTATCGCAGGTATCTCGGATACTCAGGTATGTTCAGACTTGTTTAAAACACGCCTACTGATTTCGTGTTTCGATGTGGTTACTCGCGATAAGCGGAGTCTCTCGGCCAGTTCGTGTTTATCGTTGAAGAATAGTTTTTGGTGCATCAGTGAACGTGGAAGAAGTTTTTATTTAACAGTGAAGAGAGTACGGGCTCTGATAGTTAGGCTGCCTTTCTGTCGGTCGAGTCTTGGAGTTAAAATAATTGGTTTGTTCTTTTCGAGGCGAAGTTGATCGTGCTGTCTTTTTGCAAGTAAGGCGACGGCATGGGCGATTCTGCATTGGGGAGAATTCACCAGTTTGTATTAGAGTAAATTTAAAGTAACCTCTAAAGTAAAAGTGCCTCGTGTCGAGTGTGAGTGGTGAATCTTTATTTTATGAGAAGAAACATGTAAGTACTTTTATTATAGTGTTTAAAAGGCACTTGATGACCTAATGCTGCAATGAAGAATTTTTGATATCTGTGAAATTCGTAACACGTGTTGTTTTGTGTGGTTTATACTTTTAGATGTTGAAAATACGCCCAACGTTTGTTATATTTAATTTTTATGGTGACAATATGCGCGTTTTGAAGGTTAAATAGTTTGAACGGTTTATTTCGAAGTCTATGGATGTAGGGGCAAGTTAGGTCACATTCACGCTCTTGTGGACAGTGGTTGGTAACAGACAGATTGTTCCCTAATTCGTAAATGATTTGTTGATAACCATACAGGTACTTGAGATTTTATATCCACGCGCCTGACAGGTATTGGGTCGAACATTACATTTTCTTTTTCCCGTATTAGTCTGCCTGTCAATCAAAATAGGAGTCTCCTTTGAGCACTCGATGAGTTAGCAGCCCTTGAGAATGGTCCGTGGAGGACTGAAACACGTGTTGGGTATCGTACTGGTGACAATTAGCGGAATTAACACTACATATTGATTTTGTATTTTGATTGTTATGGATTTCCGCAAAGTAACGCCTGATTCCATTACTTATCTGCCTGTCAAGGTCAACGAAGTACTCGTGTGTGAGAAGTGACTTTTGTAATTGTAGATTCACATATTTTGCCTCATGATGTTATGATAGGTATTAACCGGGATTGAGCTTGACTATTAGTAACAAAGTCATCCGCATCACTCGCGAGGTCCATGCTGAAGTTTGTTTATTACAGAATCTTGACACTTGTACAAGCTATGGCGTATTGATTTGATCGACTGTAAAGACGTTTCTCAATTACTGACAAGTGGAGAGATTCGTGTCTGTTCAAGTAATAATTCATCATCATTATGTTAGCCGAAAGACGTCTACTGGACGGAGGCCTCCCCCGGGAATCTCCGCAGTGGTCGGCCCTCTTTGTGGGGGGCCTGCCCACGCTGCGTCTTCCGGTGCGTGGTCCCCGGTCAGGAGCCTGTCTGATCCAGCGGCCGTCGGTGTTGGGAGCTGTATGCCCCGCCCGCTGCCGTTTCGGTTTGGCAATTCTTTGGTTATAATCATAATCACAATCATAATATCTTTATTTGTATAAATGTGGTGAATACAGGTGTTATTGTTTACATCATTTAAGTTTCACACATTTGCCATATTGTACATGGCATACAAATGTTGTACTTACAAACTAATTATATTGAACTCAAAATACTAACTTACTGATTTGTGACACAATTTTTAGGTCGGCTGCTTTGTTTGCTTTGTTGCCTGCGGATTGCGACGTTTTTGCTCCGGGCGTGGCCCTCTCCGTTCTGTGGGTGACCTTAAGCCTTCTTGTGAGTCCAGTGGTGAGAGACCACGTGAAAGACTTCAGACTTGAAACACTGCGTTATTTGTGATGGGGGGATGTTGCGTAGCTTCCCGAACTATTCTAATTAATTGCTTCACTATAACCGAGAACCACGAGCGTAGGTTCTGGAAGGCAGCTTCAGGTAAAATCCAAATTGCGCTAAATTGTAACATAGTTAGAAGTACAGTTAGAAGTCCGCTTCCATTTTTGATGGGTTGTAATAAAAGTTCTCCTCCAAAATTAATGCTCTTGTCCAAAAATATGGTAAGGTTAACCTCTACGAACTTAGATGTGAAGCAAAATGCAGGATGGACGGGCTAGCTCATGCTGATAAGGTGCGTTATGGCAATACCAAAGTTAAAATTCGTCCATTTAAAATAGGAGACGTTGTTTTTGTCGGAAAGAACCCTAACAAATTGTGTTATTTGTTTTGTCTTCTATGTAATTATTCTGTTTGAGTGTGTACAATAAAGAGTATTCTATTCAATTCTAACAATAAACAAATGAAGTGAAAAGTTTTCAAATCCTTGTAAGATAATAGAGGTCTATGACAACATTGACAACGATAGATACAAGGAACAGCCAATAGCTGGTGGACGCGTTAAGTACCTATGTATGTTACGAAAAACTTGAATTTGACAGTTGTAGTCAGAAATAACAGTGTAGTTAATGCCGATGGTTGAGTTAAATTCTAACGTTTAAAATGATTATTGGAGTTCATTGTAAGACACATTTATGTGTTACATTATGAGTAATAAAGCTGATTGATTTGAAATAAATTGTGTGACAAGGGAAATACCCTACTTAGAGTTCCTGAAACTTGAGCATTGAAAGCTCCGCGCTTTGTGCTTGAGACGGTTGAGCATTGAAAGCAGCTTCGCGCTTTGTACTTGTGGTGGTTGAGCATTGGAAGCTCCGCGCTTTGTGCTTGTGGCAGTTGAGCATTGAAAGCTCCGCGCTTTATGCTTGTGACGAATGAGTATTGAAAGCTCCGCGCTTCGTGCTTGTGACAATTGACTATCGCAAGCTTCGTGCTTTGAGTTCGTGACGCTGCATTGCGCACTTACCTATAATTTTCGAACTTATAGCAAGACGTCTAACGAGTATGTGATAGTCATCGTAGATGCTTTTACGAAATTTTGGCAATTAATATGTGTCAAAGATTTAACATCACGATCTGCTTGCGAGACACTACGTAGCTTTGGCCTCATATTTAGAACCCCGAAACGAATTGTCTCTGATCAAGGTACATCTTTTAATGATCAAGACTTTCAGGATTTATGCCGAGGTTGGGCCATTGAGTTCCACGAGATTGCTAGTGGTGTTAGCCGAGCTAATGGTCAGGCGGAGCGAATGATGTCCAACTCGTTTTGAATTGTACTGTAAATAAGAGTATAGAGAAAATCCCCTTACAGGGTAGCTAAAGTGTGTTCCAATGAGCTTTATATGGTGGAACCAGTATCTGGGGGACGGGCCCAATATGTGTGCCATGAACGACTACGTAAATATCCAGCTAGTTTACCTGAATTGTCAGAATGTCTAGATTCTGTAGAACCCATAATTGAATAGTTTTATTTAATTATGGAATAAATTGTATTGATTAATTTGGTATTCTAATTTGGTGTAATTAGTAATTTGGATTGAATTACTGTATTGAGTCATGATCATTGTTTGAGTTGAACGATAATTACATTGTTTTGTTGAACGTAAACCTGTGTTGATAAAAGACTTATGTTCATTGCTGATTATAAAATGTTTTATTTAAACTGAACGCTACTACGCTTTATTGAAGGGTGGATTGAAAGCCTTATCGCTTTGTCCTGATGTCCTGCTGAAAGCCATCACGCTTTGCAGTAAGGTTGGGCTCATTAGTCGTGACCCAAGGTTGATGCTGAAAGCTGCAACATTTTGCAGCGTTTTTTAAGTGCTGCCTCTGTGCAATGCTGAAAGTTGTAACGCTTTGACGAGTAATTGAACTTTTGCTGAAAGCTGTAACGCTTTGCTGTGGGTTGCAGTTTATGCTGAAAGCTTCAACGCTTTGCTGTGTATTGCAGTTTATGCTGAAAGCTTCAACGCTTTGCTGTGTATTGCAGTTTATGCTGAAAGCTTCAACGCTTTGCTGTGTGTTGCCGTTTATGCTGAAAACTGCAACGCTTTGCTGTGTAATGCAGTTTATGCTGAAAGCTTCAACGCTTTGCTGGGTATTGAAGTTTATGATAAAAGCTTCAACGCTTTACTGCGTGTTGCAGTTTATGGTGAAAGCTTCAACGCTTTGCTGTGTGTTGCCGTTTATGCAGAAAGCTGCAACGCTTTGCTGTGTGATGCAGTTTATGCTGAAAGATTCAACGCTTTGCTGTGCGTTGCATTTTACGCTGAAAGTTTCAACGCTTTGCATTGTGTGAGGTACGCCCTCTAACTAATGATGAAAGCTTTAACGCTTTGTGGTAAATGCTGAAAGCCTTTAGGCTTTGCTTTGTGTAACATTGAAAGCCGCTTGTAACGCTTTGTGTCCTTGCCAAACTGAAGAGCTGTAATTCATGTTGATTATGTCAGCGAGTAACAACGCGAGAGCGCGTTGGTTGTCAGAATGGCCGTGTCGGAGAAATTAAGTTAAAGGACTGTTTACGTACTAGTAACGCCATCTATTAGCGTTTGGAAAACACTACTCACTGAGTCAGTAGTTCGAGTCGAGGTTGTCTATGAACTGTCGCATGTGACGTTTGACGTCTGTCAGTTGTCTAAGTGACATTAGTGTGTTAGCGACACGACACAGTTGGCATACAGAGCTCGACGGCCGGGTGTGCGCACTGATTCTTTTAACCACGTACATGATGGCGGACACCGACGATGTTTCGGAGTTAAATCCGTCAGAATCTGCGACATATATTTTTTTATTGTTTTATTACTTAATTTGCCTGTATGTGTATTTTTGTAAAACTATGTCGTATCGAAGATTTCCTTTTTTAATATTCTTTTTAAGCATAAATTACAAAATGTGTTTGTTTTTTAGTTGCACCTAAACCACCGGGGTTTGAGTTTCTAGAGAAGCTTCATAATTTATAAATACAAAAATATTCAAAAATTTAATTTAAAATTATTTATTTATGTTAATGTGCCTGTATGCGTATTTTTGTATGACGATATTTTTTTATTAACCTGGTAACTGTACTTTAGAATCTCATGGACCCGCTGGGAGTTTATATGAGGGCATTTTAAAACATATATTACGTTGTCATAAATCTAATGGCAAAAGGCTAACAAAAGTAGGAAAACTTGAGTGGAAGTGGACTGTTCATATAATAAGAGGTATTGAGAAGTGGAATAAAGCCACAATATGGTGGTATCCAAGATATGGAAAAAAAAAACGAGGCGGACAGTTCCGAAGGTGAGATGATGAAATTAAGATCACAGCAGGGCAAACTTGGACCAGGAAAGCAATAACTAGGGGAGAGTGGAAGAAATCGAGGAGGACATTGCCAAAGTTGTCTGCACGTGTGGCGCAGCGGCTAAGACAGTCCCCCTGCCCGCTTCGCGTCGGGGGTTCGAGTCCCGCGCGCCCCGCAACACAGGGATTATATTTCGTAGTGCGGGCGTTGTCTTTTCTTTAAAAAAAATTTGGGCAAACAGTCCAAGTTTTCGGTGTCATTGACTTGCCAGAGAAGCACTAGTTTATTTCTAATAACTATTCTTATTACTATTCTTAATTTGGAAAAAAATGATAAATATAGTAAAAACCAATTTTATTACAATTTTTCGTTGTCTTTGTAGTCACGTGGGTCATTCTGATACGTATATAGAAAAAGGGCGTACCAAAAGCCGGGAAGAATTATTAATTATTAATATTTATTCTGAAAGAAATTATTAATATTATTATTATGTTACTTCAGGTTTTATCTGCGTATTTCGTTGCCTACGGATTCCTAAACCTGGAATACCTACCGCGTAACTTGTTTTCACGCGTTACTGCCTAATTTTCCTGGCAAACGAAAGTTAACAGCGTAAACATCCTGATCCTGTAAAGCAATATCTTGTTTGCGTCATTAATCAATTTACTTGTTTTCTTGGTTGAAAGGTATTGAGAATGTTCCAGTTCTGATGGAAAACTCAGCCTGTTGATATATTACTTACGGGGGCCTTTGGATTATTTGAATTTAGACTAGAGGTTAGTGACCCTAACTGCTTAGCCATCACCCATCCAGAACAAATCTTTGTGGGTAATCATACAAATATTATAAACGCGAAAGTTTGTAAGAATGGATGGATGTTTGTTACTCATGTATAATTTATAACGTTTAACGCGGGTGATACCGCGGGGCATAGCTAGTAATACTATAAACGCGATAGTTTATAAGTATGGATGGATGTTTGTTACTCTCACGTAAAAACTACAGAACGATTTTTAATGAATAATTACAATAACATAGCTTATACATCAGAATAACACGTACTCTACAAGATATTGTGTTAATTGTCCAATATATGACGATAAGTGTCCAGTGAGTAGGAAAAAATCTACCATCCGCGAGCTATTCCGGCGTGCACTGCTCAAACCGCTATACGTACATATGCTATTAATATTATAAATGCGAAAGTTAGTGACTATAGATGGATGTATGTTTTTACTCTTTTACGCCAACACTACTTTACCGCAGGTGAAACCGTGTGGCAGAGCTAGTTGCTCTTTAATATGTATTTATTTAGAAAAAATAACAGGTCCACTCCAGACCATCCCGTGGATGTCGTTAAAGGTGACTAAAGGATACACCGGCTAGACGGGCAGCAGCGTAACCTTTGTACTACCTAACTGCGATCGCTAATTCACATGCCAAGCGCGGTGACTACGACAAACCCCTCGAAATGGCCACGTTGTAGACACCTTTGGGGGAGGCCTATGTCCAGCAGTGGACGATATCAGGCTGATGATGGTGATGACGTATTTAATTAGAAATATGTAAATATGAATATCAGTTAGATAGTAGACTGGTTGCCATGGTTATGGCTCTGCCTAGTTTGGGATACAGTTGCAGTTTGTTTAGTTGTCCTCAGATACTTTAATATTTATTTATTTTTCAATGTACATTGGACATAAATCTCCTAGTTAAATTTGAGGGCCATATTTAATTTTACGAAATTTAACGTTTCAAGGAGAATGCGCGCCAGACTTCCATGAACTTATGCCTCCTTCCCCCTTTTTTCATCGGACTATCAGGCGTCGGGAGGGTTTTCACCGCTTTGTTGTTGACATCCCATTCTGCCGTACGAAGCGCTTTGCTTCCTCTTTTATCATACGCACGGCTAAGAAGTGGAACACCCTCCCGAACGACGTGTTTCGAGACTCATATAACATGGGTTTATTCAAGGTTAGAGTGAACAGGCATCTTATGCGTACGCGCGGTCCACCTTCGACCACATCTTCACTTACCATCAGGTGAGATCGTGGTCAAGCGCAGACCCATCCAGAATAAAAAAGAATAATAATAATTGATACATATTTTTTATAAATACTTTCGGTTTTGCAGTCAAATATGAGGCACGGATTATTACAGACAATTCATATAGCACATTATTTATGTCTATGACTATAAGATCCCCAGCGAACAATGTGCAAGAAGGTGTCGAGCGCCAGATGTCATCAATGTACTGTTTATTCATATTGTAGGGATAATACAAGAATCTTTCTTACAAAAAAGATAAATTAAATTACGGAGAAACTCAAAAACCTTAGCTTGTTTTAAGTGAACTAAAATAAGGGTAAACTAACTAAATACGTTGTAACTTAACAATATGTATCTTATTTTTGGATACAGTACTTTATCATTTAAGGAATTCATTCCAGTAACGTGTAATGGCGAGTTGTGCTCAATCGTCCTGTGAAAATCACCTCTGGCATAATATTAAACGACTGAATAGTTCATCATAATCGCTTCAGCCATTCCGGATTCCGCAGGGAACATACATAAATAACGACCCAGTATTGATATTTTTGGTATAAAATTTACATACATACATACATAGACTCACGCCTGTTTCCCAGAGGAGTAGGCAGAGACAACGTATTACCATTTGTCACGATCTTTGCACACCTCTTTTGCCTCGATTACTGTATTTATATTCATCTCACATGCTCGCCGGTTTAGGATACTTCTGACCTGCCCTTTGTTCAGAACGTCTCCGATATGGTTAGAAAATGTTCGACGAGGTCTTCCCCTTCCGGTTGTCCCATTCACATTGAATTTTTTGTATTTAATAGATAGATTTATACTCCCCGCAATTAATAACAAAAATATGAATATTGTTGTTGTTGGGAAGGAAGCAACGTATTTTGAATATCATATTATTATAGTTTCCGCTTATATATATTCTCAGAAATTTCTACAGCTATCACAACAATATCAAGTTCTCAACACTGCCGTTACATGATCCATCAAAGTCTTTAATAAGGTCAAGGCTTACGAGAAATATTAGATTCCGACACTCTGAATTTGATAGTACTTAACCATATTTAACGTTTTATTCATAACTAGCTGTGCCCCGCGGTTTTACCCGCGTTAAACTTTATAAATTATCACAGCTCCTCCCCCGTAGGTGATAGCGTAATAATATGTAGCCTATATGTTGACCAGACCTCTTAGTAATATTCATGCAAAATTTCAAGTAAATCCATGCAGTACTTTTTGTTTTTAGCCTGGACATACATACAGATAAACAGACACACAGACAAAAATTCAAAAAACTATATTTTTGGCTTCGATGTCGATTGTAGATCACGCCCCAGGTATCCTTTAAAAAAATATTCAATGTACAGTTTTCGCATTCCTACGATTTTATTATATGTACAGATGTCAACTGGAAGGCGCAGGAAAATCTCTTAAAATATTTTACTACGATGAGCAATATTTGCCACAGATTGGCGATCGCTGTATGATGGTATAGTACACAGAGACACGCTGCTGCCCGTCCTCTTGGAGATAATATGATGATGATGATGATAATGTGAATTATGATTTATGGTTATGATTAAATAAATAAAAATAAATAAATAAATATAAATAAAAAAGGTTTTTATTCAAGTAGACTTTAAACTCTTGCTGTGTGGTGACGGCGACAAATATCGGAATCAGAATATCATCACCCCATCTCATCCCGTGGGGGGCGTAGAAGTCGACCCGAGGGAATATGTACCAGAGGATGGGCAGCAGCTTCCTTCTGATTACTATGACCATCTTACTGCGATCGCCAACCCGCCTGCCAAGCGTGGCGATTATGGCATATCCCCCCAAGACGATTCTTGAGGGAGGCTTGTCCAGCAGTGGACTTATTTAGCTGTAATGATGATGAGACTTTAAAAAAGCGCTTGTAAATAGTCAGAACATGTTTGTAGTAATATAGTTGTATACATTATTATTTCTAGTAACATAGATATTTAGGTACCTACACATTGTATGAAAACATTTATATTGTATGATTTCAGATTGATATCTGTGATTTAAGCTACCCTAAGATTAACTGCGTCGTTTGTGTACCGGTAGCGTGTTCAACAGGAGATAATGAGGTCCTGGGTTCAAATCCTAAGAATCCTAAAAAAGTGATTTTGGGATTTTTCTCTAAAGAAAATTTCTCAGTATCAGCCCGAAGTGTGGGAGTAGGATGTGTTATACATACCGCCGTGACTGAAGCACGTAAAGCCGTCGGTCCCGTACCTGACCGCGGATCATGAGAGTGATGGAATAGTAAGTGGCCCTGTGTTTGCGTCCACAATTGAGAGTGGCCGCCGTGGCCAAAATTCGACCTAGAGTTACCTTTTGAGTCACAGTCTTAACTAGTTCTGAGGGTACGGATAATATGCTAAAACTAGCCTAAAATAACTTTGTCCATACAAATTTAGTGGATTAGTTTTAAGCATATAACGTAGATACATGCATGCAAACTCCTGTGTTCTCTCCTGTATTAGGTTTATTATACTAATTAAAGAATTTTGAATTTGAATATCTTAACACGTGTAGTCAAATTAATATAGTCTCTAAATTGAATTGAACATTTCTATGTATGCCTCTATAACAGTAGTAAATAAGAATTGACAATACTAAGTAAACATTCTGTACAAATAACGTACTAGATATCTACTTTCTTTCCTTACTAGACACTTTAATTTGATCCAGACTGGATCGGTATTCTAAACCTTTGTTTCTATATACGCTACAACAAAAATAACTGTAATCATTTTTATTACGTAGACAGTAGAAGAGATAACGCCTTCTGTTGTTGTGTGTTATTTGTACAGTCATCGTTACACCTACGGAAATATATTTTATTTTGATTCTTTAATGCAACTAGTTCAGAAGACAACCTTTTGGTCCAACTGCTGCAAAATTCAGTTAGCACACAGTTAAAGCAATTGTGTGTATTGGCTGCAGGTGGCCGGGACTAAACGTCATCTTCATCTTCATCCTTTGGTTAAGTGACAGATGTTTTTAGTCAACAGATGAATTTCTTAAATATATATATATAAGGTGTAACCAAAATATCTGCCACGGCTGCAATGGGAGACAGTATTGTGTTTATAGATTACAATAGTAAAGTTAAATTATTGATAATATGACATATTTTTTTTCATACAAAAAATTGTACGTATAAATTTGAATTGATTTCATAATGCATAAACCCACTCTGTAGACTTCATTCATAAGTTGTTGCCGCTAAACGATGCCGCTGCGCGCGGGCCACTTTGTTCTCACTGCGCAGCCCCCCGCGCAGGTTACCCCGCTCGTCGCACGCGCTACCGAACCACCCGGCGCGCCCGGCGCGGCGCGGCGGCGCGGCGTTCGCCAGTCGCACCTCGCCCCCCGCCCGAGCGGTCAATAACCGGAATTTCGCGCGCCTTTAATAAAAATGCCTTCCAGACCACGGTATTCTAATAAAGAACGCCATGAAATGGTATTGTGCTACCGCGAGTGTAACTCTGTAACTGCGCATGCAGTGAACTTATACCAGCAGAGGTTTGGTGTGCGAGTGAGTCATCATACCCTTCTGGATGCCGTGTACAGGTTTAGAGAACACGGCCGTTTTGACCCACCTCCGGCTGACGCAGGCAGGCCTCCATATTCTGCCGAACTCGAAGAGGAAGTGTTGGACTTCTACCGACATCATCCTCTTGCGAGCACCAGAGATGCTGCTCGAGTGTTCGAAGTGAGCCACGCCTACGTGTGGCGGCTTTTAAATCGGGAAGGGCTCCATCCGTACCACTTTACAAGAGTCCAAGAACTGCATCCACCTGACTACGCGGCCCGCCTCGCGTTTTGTAATTGGATTACGAAAGAACGACGCAATATTCTGTGGACTGACGAGTCCACATTCACACGGGTTGGTATGTTCAACATACACAATGCGCATTACTGGACTGAGGAGAATCCTCGTGTAGTGCGGCCTGATCACTTTCAGACTCGGTTCAGTGTTAATGTGTGGGCTGGGATACTGGGGAACAGAATTCTAGGACCAGTGTTCTTAGACAGACTGAACGGAGAGACGTATCTGCGCTTACTACAAACCCGTGTAAGAAGAATGTTGGAACGTATTCCTCTTGAAGAGATAAGAGGGCTACACTTTCAACATGACGGAGCACCACCTCATTTCGCCATCAGCGTACGGGAATTTTTAAACGGTGTCTGGTACGGCGGTGAAAGATGGATAGGCCGAGGAGGGCCAGTGCCGTGGCCTCCTCGCTCGCCAGATTTAACCCCTCTAGACTTTTTTTTGTGGGGTCGTGTAAAGGACCTAGTGTACGGCCAAACTGGACATGATATTAGAAGTGTAGGAGAACTAAAAAGGCGAATCAAACGCGCATTTAGACTAGTGAAAAGTGAAACGGACACATTAAATAAAGTTAAGAGACATGTACGTAAGCGTGCCTTCATTTGTGTACAACGCGAAGGTGGACTTGTGCAACAGTTTTGTAGATAAGTAGGTAGGGAGTGTGTAAATAACTGTGAATATGGTGCAATTGTTGTAAATAAGATGATTAACTTTTAAACACGCCAAGTTACTATAATTCATCGTTATTTGATATTAATCTAAATTGTACTTACCTATTGTTTAATAATAATAAGAAATAAAATGCGATTCTTACACTAACTTGACAGTCCAAAGCCTGTTATAAGTGTGATGGGAAGTTTATCATCTTATTTACGTAAGTTTTTTGGAAGAATGCAGTAGCTGGTAAGTAAATTCACTTTTAAAACACTTGTGCCTGCGTATTATTACAGATTGTGATTTCAGTTTTCATTCACCGAAGAGAAGCAGTAGTAGTAGAAGAGAGAGCAGTTGTTTTCATTGACGAAGCGATACATTGCGCGTAATTTGTGAACGGTTTTATGCGCAGTAGAGTCGATGTTTATTTAACTACTTTATCTTCTCAAATTGAAATAACTGTTTCGGGGTACGAAAGCTCTTCACTATTGTAATCTATAAACACAATACTACCTCCCATTAAAGCCGTGGCAGATATTTTTGTAACACCTTATATATATATATATATATATATTTTAATTTGACATGTTTGTAATCTGATCTGAAGTGTTTTTACCTAATACTCTTTTAATGTTTTCACTTTATTATTTTGTGTCGTCTTTTTATGTTTGACATTTTATTTGTTTTAAATTATTTATATTATAGTTGACTTTGTATAAAAATTTTACACGACATATCTTTGTCACATATAGCTGGATAAGTTTATAATGTACCCAAACAGCCCTGTACCCATATTTTAACGAATAAATGTTTAATTCATTTATATGTTTGTATGCCACATACATTTGTATATTTACAATAATATATGTATTATACATCATTCAACTCAATATTTATAATTATTTATTATTTATTTTTACAAATTCTTTGTAATTATTAATTATATTTATGGGCCGATTTATATTAGCATTATTACGACATTGTGTCATTTTTATAAAACAATCAATTTATTAAAACAAACGTCAATTTATTTGTTTGCATACAACAGATAATTCAGAGTTGGCGAAACATAATACATTAGGAGGGCGCTGAATTCTGGCCTCAAAGATGTATGCAAAAGGTCACTTATAATAGAGATTGACTCAATCATAGTGTGCATGTAAGTAAATCTCTATAAGAATTGAACTTTTGCATACATCTTTGTCGAAAGTCTTCGACCAGTGTGTGTTGCCAGTGATGACTTACGGAACAGAGACGTGGTCGCTCACTATGGGCCTTATTAGAAAGCTCAAGGTCACCCAAAGAGCAATGGAGAGGGCTATGCTCGGAGTTTCCCGGCGCGATCGTATCAGTAATGTCGAAATCCGCAGGCGAACCAAAGTCACCGACATAGCCCGAAGAATTGCAAAACTGAAGTGGTAGTGGGCGGGGCACATAGCTCGTAGAACCGATGGCCGTTGGTGCAGAAAGGTTCTTGAGTGGCGACCACGAACCGGAAGACGCAGCGTGGGCAGGCCCCCTACAACATGGACCGATGATCTTGTGCGGGTCGCTGGAAACAGCTGGATGCGAATAGCGCAAGACCTTTGGGGGACTCTTTGGGGGAGGCCTTTGTCCAGCAGTGGACGTCTTTCGGCTGATATGATGATGATACATCTTTGAGGGCAGAATTCAGCGCCCTCCTAATGTATTATGTTTCACCAACTCTGTATTACCTGTTGTATGCAAACAAATAAATTGACGAAGCCCATAAAATATTCTCAGTTAATTTTATTACACCTTGTAGTTATAGTTGTGTATATATATGTACATCCTATCCAAGAGCAATGGGTAAGGAATTTAATTCAGTTCGGATTGTAAGGGGCGGAGTGTGTGGAAGATGAAAATCTATATACTATGTTTTTGTGCCTGTTCGGTTACGGTTCGTGCGGATTAGGTTACAGGAATGTTGATATTGTGCACCGAGTCCAACAGATTACAGTAAATACGTAGTATCTAACCCATTTATTACTAAAGTATCACGGCATAGAATGTCATCACCCCATCTCATCACTTGGGGGGCGTAGAAATCGACCGAGGGAATACCTACCAGAGAACGGGCAGCAGCGTTTTTCTGTGAACTATGACCATCAAAGTGCGATCGCCAACCCGTCTGCTAATCGTGGCGATTATGGCATATCCCCCCATTCTTTGGGGAGGCTTTTGTCCAGCAGTGGTCGTCATTAGGCTAAAATGATGACTCTATATTTTTATATGCCAATCCCAATCTCGTCTCGATCACACACAACAATATTTCAGTATTTTTTCTTAAGAATGTAAGGAATTTGACGCGGCTGTTGGCGTGGTTGGCAAATGCTTGCTTTTCATGCCGGAGGTCGTGGATTCGATTCCCACCCAGGACAGATATTTGTGTGCATGAACGTGTCTGTTTGCCCTAAGTCTGGGTTTAATTATCTATATAAGTATGTATTTACAAAAGAAAAGTTGTATATATATAAATATCAGTTATCTGGTTTCTATGGAGCAACAAACTCCTCCTTAGTTTGAAATCAGATGGCCGTGTGTGAATAATGTCCTAGAATATACATATATGTATATTATTATTTATTATACTTTATAAACATTAGTTTTGGATCCGGAATTCGTGCTACTCAGTAATAAATCACTGTTACTGCATGTATTTAGAATGCGGAGCTACATATCTCTGAGAGCGAAAAACGCTCTCGTTTAGACATTAAAACTTGCTTGACGACTGAATTTTATGTGAATGGCGGCATCACCTAAGCCAACTTTTCTTTTTTTTACGTGGTTGTATGTAATGTCAAATCGCTAGTCATGTAGGGCCGACCCACTAAAACCACGATGGTATCCAGCCTGCCAGTGCTTGTAGCGGGGGCTCTGGGTACTCGTGAACGATCTCGCCAGTACCCCCATTGTAAACTGCTTCCTCCGTGAGGCTCTCACCCGGGGAAGGGAGGGGACAGGAATGTCTCCCCCCCTCCCCAGCACACACAAGCGTATTTAGGCTACCTGAGCTACAGCAGGTTATCTCTTCCGTGAAGGTACCTAAGCCTAGCCTAAGCTAGCCAAGCCAGCCAAGCGAATAAGTTAATTCTACCAATAGTCTTACTGTGTTTTATTGACTTTAAAACCATTTGCCATTAAACACCTGACGTTTGATAGCTGACGATGTTTTGTTTTATTTTATTTTATTTTTTTATTATTATTTTTTATTCATTCTATTTTTATTTATTGAAGTTCTACTTCTTTTGGCGCGATGGAGAAAAATGATGAGAGTGAATTTTTACGATGCGCGCGCACACCGACACCAAAAAATTTAACAGCATGAAGTTAGTTCTAGGTGGTGTGAGAGTGAATTTTTACGATGCGCGCGCATCGTAAAAAAGTTATCGACCAAAGTTTTAAGAATGCTGTTGGGGCTGGCGCGCATACGACGTAGCAGAGATGCGGACCTTTTGTGTATGATGGCCGAAAAGCTATCAATAATATACTAATAATTGCGTAAATAATTAAATACATATAAATATTATATCCAATTTAGACTTAACAATAAACTAAATACTAATAATACATTCTATGGGGATGAAGTTGAATTATTTTATTTTATTTCATTTCATTTTATTTATTAAAGAATTATTATATTATTTTTGAAAGAAGTTCGGGACAGTCAATTTCGCCCTGGGCATGTTGAAGAATTTAAACTGACCTTTCAGATTTCCCCCATCTGATAGTCCTCGGTTAGACTAATCACTTCTTCCCCGCGCGCTGGGAAAATACTACGTTACGAACGATACGTTGTTAAAGTCAACTAAATATAATATGATTTTTTGCTCACATTCAAAATCACATCTAATGCCTTTATATTGTCTTTTCCAAATCTTAATTGTTACAAAAGTACCATTAATGGATAAAAATCAGACCCATACTCAGGACAATCCATAATGGGCTTCACAAATAAATATTGTCATGTCCGGAGATCCAACCCGTTGCACGAGGTAGTAATGACGCGGCTATCTTAACCACTGCGCCACACGTGTTATCTCTATTATTATTATATTTGCACGACTTTCGTGCAAATATTTAATTTTTGCCATTTTTCGGTTTGTATTTTAGCCACATTCATTTTGACATGTGGTACAAAATTTTGCGGTAATTTCATAAAATTACATAAAAAATTATCTGAGGTTAACCTTTAATCAAATATTCATACATACATGAAAATTAAACCAACTCATACAATACTAACATTAAATAAATTGCGCTATGAATTTCAATAAATTAATACCAAAATCTAGATTGGTTCAATTGAGCGAATCGGCTGCGGTTTGAACCGAAACTCGTCGGGTTCAAAACAATGGGCATTATAACACTATCAAATTATTCCAGCGTATTGGGTAGTTATTGTAGGCATTTAAGTAATTTTATGCACGTTATTTTGCGTGAAGAAGAAAGTTATATTAGTATTTAGTACCTACTATTCGTTTTAGGATCTCGTTGTAAAAGTCTCTAGACTTTTCCAAACTATCATATTCAGTTATATTTCGATCTGTTTATGGGTCTATGAGCTTTGATAATCAGGTCAAAATCTTTAGTTTTGAAGTTGACTAAAACTATAAAGATATTCTTCTTGATCTATATAGATCGTAAGTGTAGGATCCTCCGATTAAACTTAAAAAAGAATATGATACAAAACCAACAATAATAACTATAGTGTCCTTATATACATGGTCCAATGAAGCGAAAAATTTGGCCCCAAATCTTTCTTCAAGCGGTTATTTCATAAAATTACATAAAAAATTATCTGAGGTTAACCTTTAATCAAATATTCATACATACATGAAAATTAAACCAACTCATACAATACTAACATTAAATAAATTGCGCTATGAATTTCAATAAATTAATACCAAAATCTAGATTGGTTCAATTGAGCGAATCGGCTGCGGTTTGAACCGAAACTCGTCGGGTTCAAAACAATGGGCATTATATCACTATCAAATTATTCCAGCGTATTGGGTAGTTATTGTAGGCATTTCAGTAATTTTATAAACGTTATTTTGCGTGAAGAAAAATGTTACACCAGTATTTAGTACTATTCGTTTTAGGATCTCGTTGTAAAAGTCTCTAGACTTTTCCAAACTATCATAATATTCATATCCTTATCAACTATTGCTATAACTGTTGGTACAAACCATGATAAAAAAATTCACTTTGCGGGGACGGCGAAGGGAGGTCTTCCCTTTGAATAAACAGTTCCGTGTAGAATGGCTCGAACTGCAATACGCAGCATGCCTATAAAGAGGAGGCAGCTCGGAGTCTGTTCAACTGTATCCCCATGGCCAATTTCACCATTTAACAACTCCTTGGAATGAAGCCCACTTGTCTACTGTCCTAATCCCTCGGCTTGGAGTAGATGAGGAAATCACCGTGAAGTTTACTGTGGCTTCCACATCAACTCAATAGTTACGATGTTATTGAACTTTCAGCCTTTGTTGCGGAAGTCCGCTTTAGGGGATACCCTAAAGCGGACGTCGCTTGCGAACTTCCTCAACTAGAAAAGAAGCATGAGGATACGTAGTGATGCTATGAATTGATAAGAAGCTTTCTGGTGTGGAGATGCGTAGTACTAGATACTATACAATCTTACCATTCATGGCTTGTACTCATCCTCGATCACGTTACTCAGGCATCTTAATATACTCAAATATCTGATTACGGTAGCCATTTTTCACCAGAATCGCGCAGAGTGCAGAGGTTATGGAAATTAAGTAATACTTTTAGTGGATGGGTGGCAAAGAATATCACCATGCCATCTCATGGGTGGCGTAGAAGTCGGCCCAAGGAGACTTCAAAGATAGGGCAGCAAGTTCTCTCTCTGTAATAGAATAGAATAGATCGCCAACCCGTTTGCAGAACCCTCCAAATGATAGACACAACTCCATTGAGATCTGGGGAGCTATTCGTCCTGTTGTGAACATCATTAGGCTCGTAGAATGGTATAGGGGAGGGGAATCCAGAGCTCTCCCAGGATACGTGTCCCAACCATCTGGGACACGGCGCAAAAGGGGAGGACCGGAGCAGCATACACGGGACTCCCAACTCGCCAAGAGAAGTCCACGGCAGGTTAGGTTAAGTCGGTGCGAGTCCGACATAGCCAAACAGACACTTTTTGTGGGTGGCATGCATAGGCATTCCTCCTACCTTATAAAAAAAGGCGCGTAGGATGCTGATGATGATTAGTGGATTATTTATTTGGGCAACCGTAGCTTACCCAAAAATGTCCACTATCGATGTGCATTTAAGCTGAACGCTACAATTTGGTTCAGTTATATTTCGATCTGTTTATTTGCCTAAAAGCTTTGATAATCATGTCAAAATCTTTAGTTTTGAAGTTGACTAAAACTATAAAAATATTCTTCTTGTTCTATATAAATCGTAAGTGTAGGATCCTCCGATTAAACTTAACAAAGAATATGATACAAAACCAACAATAATAACTATAGTGTCCTTATATACATGGTCCAATGAAGCGAAAAATTGGGCCCCAAATCTTTCTTCAACAAGTTTTGTGTCCATGGAGACATAGAATATTACTTCCATGTTGATATAGTCGACGCTACTGTACTTGTACTACTACAGTACTTGTAGTGTGAAAACCAACCTTATATAATATGTAATAAAGATGCTGATTAAGTCAATGTGTCTCCATTGACGTATTGTCGGCTATATGAGTTAGTAGAGTGGGCAAGTACTTTTAATCCCTATCAGAAAAAAATAACGAATGGTCTTCACCATACATCTTCACTTCATTTGTATCCCGGTTTTATAAAACCATCTACGCATTTTTTGTTTTCTTTTACACATAAATGCATATAGAACGAGACAGTCTTGGCATTGGACAACCCTGGTTGACAATCCAACCACAGCCCTCAGAAAATAAAAAAAAAAACTTCAGAAAAGCAACAATCTCTGCGTAGTAACTCCTTTTCCGCACTTTAATGTACATTGCGCGCTGTAAATCACAATATATTAACTGTGCTGCGATAATGCCGTGGAGGCGAGCAATTTATAACATACAATATAAATAGTAGCCCGCTGCGTGTGTAGTTACGATAGTTTGTATGGACTGTAAACGGAATGGACTGGACGTTAAAGAAAACCGCTACTGTGACCTGTTATGTGCCATATAGGGTTCCGTAGTTGCTGGTCACAATATTCCACAACATATTGTACTACAAATGTTATGGGCTTGGGTCTCATATGGAACAACTATTAATGTATTTGTGTGACCCGTAAATACCTGCTCTCAATGTGCAGACGCCAGCACATCGCGCTACCACAATCTGTCAAGTTTCCCCAATTGAAAGTGAACCTTATGTTTTTTGTGATAAATATGAAAATTAATAAAAGTAATTTGAAAGATTGGGGTAGCTGGATGTGCTGGCGTCTGTACCTTCTGTCCGTTATTGGAATGTTTTTGAAGTCTCTTGCGATCATCATCATCAGCGTCATCAGCTGAATGACGTCCACAGCTGGACAAAGGCCACTTCCAAAGATCTCCAAAATTGCCGGTCTTGCGATAGAGAGATTTAATTCCAAAAAAAGGAAAAAAATTTACTTGATATTTATGTATGGGTATCAGTGAAGCCTACAGTTTTGTGGAATAAATTGACTGATTTTTTGCACCACGTGATGAAAAGACAAATGAGTTAAGTTTAAAAATCTTTCTTAGGGAGCTCTCCAGGCGTCTTATCAATTCGTCTGGTAATCAGAGGGCTGGTTCATACCTAAAACAACGTATTAGCCTTGCTATACAACGGGGTAATGTTGCCGGTTTCTGGGCACCTTGCCCGCAGGTGTCGATTTCATTTCAGTTTTTGATTTATAGGCATTTAAGATTAATAGTATGTAAGATTTAACTGTATAATCTCAAATAAACATATTTTATTTTAAAATGAGATCAAGTAGGCGCATTGTAGTGTGTAATAAACATGACGTTAACCTTATTAGAATTCCACCTAAAAACCAAAATAGGTAAAGTTAATAATTTGAAAATAATAAGTAAACCTTTCAGCGGCAAGCCGCTGGATGCAGGCAGCGCAAGACCGGCTATTGCGGAGATCCTTGGGGTTCTTTTGTCCAGCAATGGACATCTTTCGACTGATGATAGATATGATGACGATGAAGTAGGAATAAGTCGGGAGGGTTTTCACCGCTTTGTTGTTGACATCCCATTCTGCCGTACGAAGCGCTTTGTGTTAGATTCCATAGATATAAACCGATAATATTTCTATAGATATATTCATGTGTAACAATTATTTTATATATCATTCAGTTACTGATTAGATATTGTTTTGCTGGCAACCCTACAAAGGAAGACTTGTACAGCTGAACAATCTTGATTATCTTTTAAGCTGGTTTTGACCTTAATATTCTTTGTAATAATTTTAAAAATAATATTCTAATATTAAATGAATAATAGCATTAGTTTGTAAAGTCTAATTGTAAGATTTAACAAATAAGGCATTTACCATTTTAATTTTCTTGATTATCTTTTAAGCTGGTTTTGACCTTAATATTCTTTGTAATAATTTTAAAAATAGTATTCTAATATTAAATGAATAATAGCATTAGTTTGTAAAGTCTAATTGTAAGATTTGACAAATAAGGCAATTACCGTTTGTTCGTTTGTAAAAACAACAAGATGGAGGACGCGAGAGATAGAGGGGTGTAAAATGTTAATGGGAGAAGCGTTTAAGTGTAAAGAAAAATATACCGTTATCTAAAGTTGAATTGTTTTATTATCTCCGGCTTCTTTTATTTGCTTCCTCCTTTAACACTCACGGCTAAGCAGTGGAACACCCTCCCGAACGACGTGTTTCCAGACTCATACAACATGGGTTTATTCAAGACTAGAGTGAACAGTGATACTTTATTTTTACAAAACGTTTTCCAACGTTAGACTTTTCAAAAAATATGTCTTTTTTAGGGTTCCGTATTTTAATACTCGTAGTGTGAACACAACATTGCACCAAACATGAATATTCGAAAAAAAAACATTAAAAAATTGGGAAACATTGTAAAATACGTTCCGAAAGCAACTATTCGGATATCACATACGGATGTCACATCTCACAAATTGTAAAAAATAAACAAATGGTTGACACACAAAGTATTCTAGCATTTTCGCTGTAAAACGTGACGTGTGACATTGCAGGAGGGAACTCCTTCCAATTTGTACAAAACGTTACGTTGGAATGTTATTGGTATGGTTACAGAAATCCAAAAGTGAAAAGAGATTGAAAAAAAAAAAAAAAAAACTATCCCACATTCAAACCGTAAACACAGTTTTGTGGGACTAAAAGTGTAAAATCATCATGTCAAACCACAGAGCATTAAATACTAATATCTGTGTGTGAAACCTTTTCTCTTTATAATCTTCTTATTCTGTTTAAAATCCTCGTTGGCCTAGCGGTAGCATGTTCATCCGCAGGTCCTGGGTTCAATCCAGGGTCGGGCCAAAAATGATTTTGGGATTTTTCTGTAAAATAAAAATTTCTTAGAACCAGCCCTAAGCCTGGGAGTTGACGGTAATCTACCCCCGTGCCTCGGAGAGCACTTGGAGCCGTCGGTCCTGTAACTGACCTCTTTCCAGTCGTGTCGTTAGGCCGTCGTTAGTAGTCGTTACTAGTAGTAGTGTGACCCTGTGTTTGCACACATACTTTTGCACAATAATATGTCCCGCGCAGATGGCTCCCTTGAGACTGGCCGCCGTGACCGGAATTCGGCTAGGAGTACATTATTAATATTGAAAATAGATGAAAATTGTATATTCTCTCTCTTGTCTCCGAAGTCACTGTGCCTAAATTAGACCTTTGCTTATTGATACAGTGCGTTGGTACAAAGCCCTCTCCATGTGAGTCGAACTAGCAGTTGTCGGACTTCCTTTTATCGTGATCTTATAATGATTCTCAACAACTAATTGGAGCTCTCCATGTGAGTCGAACTAGCAGTTGTCGGACTTCCTTTTATCGTGATCTTATAATGATTCTCAACAACTAATGTGGAGCTCTCCATGTGAGTCGAACTAGCAGTTGTCGGACTTCCTTTTATCGTGATCTTATAATGATTCTCAACAACTAATGTGGAGCTCTCCATGTGAGTCGAACTAGCAGTTGTCGGACTTCCTTTTATCGTGATCTTATAATGATTCTCAACAACTAATGTGGAGCTCTCCATGTGAGTCGAACTAGCAGTTGTCGGACTTCCTTTTATCGTGATCTTATAATGATTCTCAACAACTAATGTGGAGCGTAAGCGCTAAATACCTGAAACATTCTACTGTGTGGTATCTATTCTATTCTTCTTTATTTAAGAGAACACTCTGACATCAGGGAAATAAACTCCGAATTGCGAGGAACATTACAAAATAAAACATTTTTTAATGCTGGATGAGTTTGCGCTTGAACACGATCTCACCTGATGGTAAGTGAAGATGTGGTCGAAGTTGGACCACGCGTACCCATAAGATGCCTGTTCACTAAACCCATGTTATATCAGTCTGGAAACACGTCGTTTGGGAGGGTGTTCCACAGCTTAGCCGTGGGTATGATGAAAGAGGAAGTAAAGCTACATCTATGAGCTATTTAAACTACTACTAACGAGAGAACTACCTTTTTTTTTATATATAAATAATAATATCTAGGGACAATGTCACACAGATCATCCTAGCCCCAAACTAAGCAAAGCTTGTACTATGGGTACCAGGCGACGATATACATACTTATATAGATAGATAAATACTTATATACATAGAAAACATCCATGACTCAGAAACAAATATTCGTGCTCATCACACAAATATTTGCACTTACCGGGATTCGAACCCAGGACCACCAGCTTCGTAGGCAGGATCACTACCAACTAGGCTATCAAAGACCTTATCCATTGCACCACATAATTGTAGTTAAATCAATCTGTACTTTATTGGTTTGTTAGTCTGACTACGAAGCCATAGGTCGTGAGTTCGATCCCCACTCAGGAGAAATCTTAATAATTATTGGGCCTTTGTCCAGCAGTAGACGTCTCTCGGCTTCTATGATGATGATGAAGTGATAGAACGTTTCTACTTACAAGTTGTTTACAATGTCCTATTCTGTATCGAATATCAAAGGCGGGTTTTAAGTACGAGCCATTTGTAAACTAAAACCAATTGATAGATGTAAACCATTTTTCCAAAAACTTAATTTACTAACACTACCTAATAGGTACGGTCATCCTAGAAATAGTATTATTTTTCATTCATTCATTCATTCATATCAGCCGAAAGACGTCCACTGCTGGAAAAAGGCCTCCCCCAAAGATCTCCGCAATTGCCGGTCTTGCGCTATCCGCATCCAGCGATTTCCAGTATTATTTACCCGAAGTAATATAAAAATAAAATACGGTTTCCATTAAACAAAACTGCATTACTAAATAAAGGCATTTTGCATGGCCCCTCGAATTTATAACAACTTAGGTACCAACCAAACTGCTACAAACATTAAACTTTGTCGTGTTCAATCGTAATGTTAAGAAAAGGGTTTTTTTATTCAATTCAATTTTACGGCTCTGGCTTCTTCGGCCTTATGAGCCTTCAGTAAAATATATTTTTATTTCATTTATGTGTAAATGTCCTGTAAAGTCTGTCACAGTCAAGTAATACATTGTCCTTGTCCTATCCCAGTAAAGCAGTAGAGACTTTACTACAGGCCTCTTTGTTGTTTTAGATTCAACACAGAAAATCGCAATTCACGGCATTATGGCACTTTCCTCCACTTGTGTACATTGTCCATGATGTTATGTCTAAAAATCCACCATATTTACACATAAAAACTTGAATTTACACCTGTTTTTGAAAATGAAACAATGCCCCGTTGCGTTTTTTCTGCGGTGGCGCCAAAACCTCTAAGAAATGGCTTATTGAAGTGTTACTATTCTGTTAATGAGTATTTGACAGATAAATATTTATAATTCATGTTGTAATAATGTATTTTTTTATCACACTATCTCGGAAAGAGTATTTTTGTTCTTCGATATCTGAGTGGAAAAGTCGTTTTTATCCTCTGGAAGGTAAAGTAACTTAGAATTTAGAACATCGTGTACACTATTGTGCGACAAGGATCTTTATGAACGTGGCTGAATGTGGAACTAACGCCGCCATCTTGTAAAGTATCTCTTTGACAGTTCTGGAACAGCTTGCTTTGCTGACTGTTGTTCTTACGTTTATTATTGTATTATTTGGTTTAAAACACTAACAATATGCCAAAAGTGGTGTAAGGAAATAGTCCTAAATGTTAAAGAGCTTTTCATGAAAGTAAAACACACTGAAAGCTCGATAATTCCATTTGTAAAAGTTAACGAGCGCATTGTTTCCGCGATAGGTAAATGTTACCATGCTTGATTTTTAAGTCGCACCCGTGTATTCGTTTTTCGTTTGATGTTTTTCTTTAATATAGTATTAAGTATGTAACGTGAATGAGATATTAATTTAGAATTAAATTTATTTATAAAGATAAAAATTACTGTTGTATTCCCTTGTGCTATCAAATTTTTTATAATAATAAATATGGGGTACCCACTTTTAGAGTTAGATATTTATGGGACATTTTTCATACATGAACATCTGATCCCAAACTAAGTAAAGCTTGTACTATGGAAATCAGACAGCTGATATACTACTTTTGTAAATGCACTTACATAGATAAACACCTAGACGCGGGACAAAAAGACATGTTAATGCACACAAATATCTGCCCTGAGTGGGAATAAAAAAAAACCAACTGAGCCAACTGTCCCGTCAAAGTTATATAATTGATACGAAATACAATAGATACAGTCTATTGCCATTGTTAAATTTTCCCATAATATTGGGAAAATTTGTTAAAACCTATCCTTGCCTTCATGTCGCTCTCCCACAAATGTCAGTCACGTTCATAAAGATCCTTGTCCCACTGTAAGTTTGTGAATGCAAAATATCATTGAACCTATTTAATTCTACTTCTATGGTGCCGAATATATCATACAAACTTATTAATTTACTAAAAACTAAGACTCGGAACCTTCTTGGTGTAAGTACTTTTTAATTTGTTTTGCGCAATATTACTGTTATGTTTCACTCAAACTGTAGCAAAGTTACTTTAAGATTTTTGTAACTATACCTAAGTATTATTTGTTACAGTTTAAAGATTGACCTTAAATACTTACATATCATAATATAATAATTAATACGTAAACTAAAATAAAGTATTTATAATAAGATTATTTTTCGCATTTAGTCATTTCCTCGTTGAGGTGTGATGACAAGTTACGTGTTGCACACGAGTGCAAAGATTTTTCACATTGTGCTCTTTTTATTTCCTCACTCAGGCTCTAATTTTTGAATTACTCGCTGCGCTCGCAGTCAACTTTAGAATCCTTCGCTTGCTCGGTTATCAAAATTGCAACTTTGCACTCTTGTGTAACAAAGGGTAGTATTTAAACGAGTGACTGTAAATTTAAGTTGTAAGTGACATATTATGTCACTTACATGATTATAGTATTACTAAGTGAGCGACTGACTGCGAGTGACGAGAAATCAACAGAACAGCAACTATTATTATAATATTAATTTGAGTTACTTAAAATACATAATGAGAAGCTTCATAATATTTGAGCGACCTAATATTTCTTCGTTTTGACCAATCAGAGAGATCAGAGGCTTGTGCGGCGGACTTCAGCGCTATTGTTTTTGTTTAGATTTGCTTTGTATGTCTCCTGAAAAATTCAAAAAGCTCAAAAAGTTTCCACCAATCTTCACTAACAAAAGTGTCTAGCTATATGGTCACAGTTCTAACCTTTTTTTTTTTTTTGTTTTTGCTGGGAAAAAATGCGTTACGCATACCCGCCCATTGGGGGATGGGCGGGTTATGTGGGACTCCCCGGCTAATCCGGTATACCCACTAAAATAACCCAGCGGCACTCCCGCATCGTCTGTGTGGAGGAGGACTGGGAAACCGGCACAGCCTTTACGTCCAGTCCCCCACCGACGACCGCCCGCCTGTACAGCGGGGCCCGCACGCCCCTCCCTAAGTGGAGGGGCCCGGGAACGACCGCGAGTGCTTGGCCGTTCCCGCCCGACGAGGGTGGTGATTAGTGCAATGCGAGCGAAGGCGCCCCCGCGCCTGTCGCCCGCTAATCACCACCAGAAGGTGGGAGGCGACGATCGTACAACCGCCGTCTCCCACCCCTTCTCCACCTTCGGAGCGGCGGCGCGAGAGGATCATCCTCCCGCGCGCGCACCGCCGCCTCCTTTTGCGACATGACATTCTCGCAAAAGGAGGCAACCGCCGCCCAAGCCTCCTCACCCCCCAGCATGGAGTTCACCACACTGGGAAGTTAGAGGTCCAATCCGACTACATCGGTCAGGGCACGGCGCAGCTCAGCCCAGGCTGGGCACACCTCGAGGGTGTGCTGCGCCGTGTCCTCCGCGGCTCCACAATCGTGGCACGCCGGGGTTTCCTCCCTCTGGATCCGATACAGGTGCGTTCCGAAACACCCATGCCCGGACAGCACCTGCACTCTAGTGCAGGGAACGAGAGGAAACCGTGGGGATGCTCGAGCCAGTCTCGCAGGACTGGACCGAGCGCGTCCAGCGTCCGGCGTCCAAAAGTGGCGGAGGCGAGGTCCCGTGTCCAGTGCAGGACGATGGCGTCCCTCGCCTCCCGCCGCACGGCCTCCCGCTCTTGCGCGGCGGGTCGCTCACCTAGCGCCCTACGCCGCGCCACCCATTCGTACACTCTGGCGAGCACCCATGCCTCCAATTCCCAGGGAGGGGTGCCGGCCAGAGCGCACGCCGCCGCAAAGCCCACTGAGCGGTAGGCTCTCGCCACCCGCTGTGCAATGGCCCGTTGGGGCCTGCGGATGGCGGTAGCATTCTCCCTCCTGTGGAGGAAGTCCGCCCAGATGGATGCTTTTGAGGATGCCGGCATAGAGGCGCCGGCATCGCTCCTTGGGCCCACCCAGGTTTGGGAGGAGCCATGAGAGGGCATCCGCGGCTTTAAGCAGGCGCGTCGACAGCCCGCTGAAGTGCGGGCCGAAGCGCCACCTGCTGTCCAGCACGAGGCCCAGATACTTCATCTGGGCCCCGACCCCTATCCGGACGCCCTCCACGACGATGTGGGCGTCTGGAGGGCAGCGCTGCTTAGGCCCGTGAAAGAACATGGCCTCGGTCTTGTTCAGCGCTACCCTCAATCCAAGCTGGCGGATCCTACCTGCCACTAAGGATCCGCCAGCTGAGGCCAGACAGGCCGCCTCCCTAAATTCCCTTCCCCGGGCAACGAGGAGAGTGTCATCCGCGTAGCAGATGACACTAGTGCCCTGGAGGAGGGTGCCCCGCAGGAGCCAATCGAATCCGATGTTCCACAAGAGGGGCCCTAGCACCGAACCCTGTGGAACACTGGACTCCGCGCCGTAGCGCCTGATCCTGGCCGTTCTGTCCGCCAGGAGGACCTCCCGGTCCTCCAGGTAGTTGGCCAGGATCGCCCGCAGATATTGGGGCACTCCGTGGTACCGGAGTGCCTCCAATATGGTCGAGTGGGGCACGGAGTTGAAGGCGTTGGCGATGTCGAACGACACCGCCAACACTCCGTCCCCAGCCCCGACCGCCTCCTGCACTTGGCCCTGAGTAGGGCCACTGCGTCGACCGTCGAACGCCCTTGTCGAAACCCGAACTAGGCGTCCGACAGGTCCGGCCCTACCTCCCGCAACTGGCTATTAAGCCGGGTGGCGATTATCCCCTCGAACAATTTACCGACCTCATCAAGCAGAACGATGGGCCGGTATGCCGCGGAGGGACAGAACCCCCGCGCGAAGTTCCTCCACCGACACTGGAGGGAACTCCTCCTCCGGCGAATCCACCACCCCCCCCAGCGGGGGATTCATCGTTGGAGGGGTGAATTCGGTCCTGCGCGGAAACAGTGACCGAACCACCCCATCCAGCAACGCCGGCTCTAGGGTCTCCGTCATTATTGGACCATAAGGACGCAGCTGGCTCCGCGCCAGCTTATATGGCCTCCCAAACGGATCCCTGTCGAGGCCCTCCAGCATCTCGGCCCTTGCCGAGTCCTCGGCGGCGCACATGGCCGACTTGAGGACCGTCTTTGCCTCTAGGTAAGAAGCGTAGAGGCGGTCCTTCTCGGCCTGGGATCGGCTGGTGCGCCGCCGACTCCGCGTGTAGGCCCTCCACGCACGCGGCCTGGAGCCCCGCCAGCTCTACCGTCCACCAATAAACGGCGCGACGGGGAGGCGGACGGCGAGACCGAGGCATGCTCGAGTTGCACACCTCGGTCAGGGACCTCCGGAGCCGAACGACTGCCGTAAGCACTTCGAGAAAATTCTCGAAGTCCCTTAGAGGGCGGTTTGGGGAGAAATAGACCCCGACCAGGGCTATTTCTCCCCACGCGGCGGCCACGTATCCCGGACCCCTCTCTAGAAGCGAGAGGGTAGGGGAGTCCGTGGCAGGCCGCGACACCAACGCCACCAAGCCGTCCCGATCACCCAGCCAACGGCCAGGTATCGAGTACGGCTCGGCGACCACCGCCACGTCCACCAACCACTCGGCCACAGTCTGCATCAGCAGATCCTGGGCCGCTCTGCAGTGGTTGGTGTTCGCCTGGAGGATGCGATGTCCGACTCTACCCATTAATCGGACATCACACCCCCCTCCTCCACAGCCGCCGAGGTCCCAGCTTCTGGGGAGGCGGTGGCAGCGACAGGCCGGGTCGGCGCCTGCACTTTGCCCTTCTTAAGGGGAGGAATACAATTCTTCCCCTTCATAATGTGGCCCGCAGGGCGGCCACTGGCGGCACATACTGCACAGTGCGGTGCGGCGGCCTTGCAGGAGGCGGCTTTGTGCCCCTCCTTGCCGCAGCGGTAGCAGCTGTCCGTCCTGTCAATGCTGGACGGACAGAGGGCTCGAATGTGACCGATGCCGAAGCACCGGTAACACCGCAGAGGCTGGTCCTCAAGGGCCCGGACTGCAGCCGAGCTGAACCCTACGGCGAGCCGTCCCTTCTCGAGGACGGCTTTGGCAGCGGCGACTGGGCACTCCAGGCGAATTGCGCCCATGCCGCCGCGCCCGGGCCTGATGCCCCCGCCCTGCACCGCCGCGACTGCGCAGCCACCTATGGCAGCGATCGCCGCTACCACCTCCTCCTTGGTGACGGAGTCATCCAGGTCCGTCACCTCGATGGCCGCCGACTTCACCGACCTGGCTACCTTTGCCGCGTCCGCGATGAACTCCTGCAGCTTCGCTGCGAAGAGGTCCGCGTTTTTGCCGCCCTCCGCACCAGGGAACTTGAATATACGAGCCCCAGCCTGTGTCTTGCGGCACGAGACTTTGCTGATCCCCAGTTTGGTGGGATCGGCAGTGGTACGCGCCCGCATCAGTACGGACGTGTACGTCTCGCCCTGCTCCGCGGCCTCCGCGGTGAGTGTCACCACGACGGCCGCGGTCTTTGGAGGAACAAGGTTCCTCTTGGCACCGGCTGGGGGGGAAGAACTCTTCCCTTTCCCCTTTCCCTTGCCAGTCGACTTTGACTGGCTGGGGGTGGTGGTGGCAGGAACGACAGCTGCCGTCCTTTTGCCCTTGCCCTTCCCCTTACCGACCACCTTCGTCCAGCCCTGCTGGTTGGTCGGGGTGGTAGAAGGGAGAAGGGCGTCCTCCGTCTGGGACGCAGGCACCGGCTCCTTTTGCCTCCTGTCCGCCGCAAGCGGCGGCCGGACGACTTTCTCCGGCAAGAGCCGGTCCTGAATTCTTGCCAGGCAGGAGCGAACAAACGCCCTCTCCTCCGCCATCACCTTGCGAAGGACATCCTAAAGGCCGGGCGTGGAGGCAAGACCCTCCGCCGCAGGTCTGGACTCGGCTTGCGATGGCCGGGCCGTGGCTTCAGCCAGCTGTAAGTAAAGCTGGCTGACCTCCGACTGCAGGCGATCCACTTTCGCCTGCAGTTGCCGCGCCTCATCGCTGGCCTAGATATCCACCAGCTCCGCGACGATTTGGCGGAGACTCGCGGCCCTGCATTTTAGGGACTTTTGAAATGTCCCCTTTAGGTGGGAGGACTTGGTGGCAACCTCGACGATCACCTCCTCGTCCTCCAAGGCCATCCGCTCCAGCTCGGCCAGGGAGTGGTCCGCGTACAGGACGCGGGACGCTCCGTATCCGGACTTGGCACGGGCGGCACGCGCCCGTTCATCCCTGGCCACTACCTGCTCCTCCAGGTCTTGCTGGAGCTGCTCCCGCCTGGTGAGGTCCAACTCGCGCTGGGCATCTACCAAACCCACGTCGTGGGTATCCGCTGTTATTGCCTACTTCTTGGCCTTGACCCCCTTTTTAGGCTCCTTCGCCGAGCCTGAGCCCGAGGAGCCATCGGACAAGACCTTGAGGAAGGTCGGCTTCCTCGATGCCGATCGCGATCGACAAACATCGATCGCCATCGAATCACCATCCGATGCTATAGACTCAATGTCGGAGTCCGACATATCTCCCGCTCTCCCTCCGTAGAAGGCTCTGCCTTCCGACGCCGACGCGTCGTGTTGGCCCTGAGAAGGGCCTTTTGGTTGGCTCTGAGAAGGGCCTTTGGGTTGGCCCTGAGAAGGGCGTTTTTTCACGAAATGCCCGAGGGCATCCCGCGCTGGTTTCGGCATACCGAACAACGCAATATTCGTAGCTTCCAGGCAATAAGATCGCTACGATGCACAGTGCACTTTAGCCGTACCCAGTCTGCCACTCCGTTACGGTAGTCAGAACTGGGACGTTTCCGGGGAACGCGACGTGGACGCAAGCATTGTGGGGTGGTTCCCCGTCACAGCTCTAACCTAACCTAACCCAAATAACTTCCGGAAAACTCGTTTCTACCCTAATATGGAAGTTGCCCTCAATTAGTAATTTAGTCGCACGGCTAGAATTTTGATATCTGAAATAGATTAATTATAACCCACTTTTTGTAAGCTCGTTCTGGATTTTATTATTAATCAATATTCGTCGTTAGTTTAGATAATTATTCGCTTACTCAAATTCATGCCGCTAAAGTTATTAAAACAGTATCTTAACATCAGTCGCTAAGTATTTTTGTATTCGATCGTTTTATAATTCCCCTATAGCAAATAACTATTTACATTTTTTATAATAAAGAAAAAAGTTGTTACTACACAACACTAGTTCAGAATTACAAATTATACTCTAAATACATTTCAACACCCCTTTTCTTCAATGAATAACAGCAAACACACAAAATGGTTTGTCTTTCCTCAGAACATGAACCTAACTAGGCACATCCTGAAAGCAATATAGCCGGCGCTACATTCCACGCGTTAAAGAATGGCGTCTGTTTACTGTACGTACACAATTTATTGGAGCAATGAAACTGCGTCTCAGTTTATTTGCCTCATTTTGTTGCGAGTGTGGATCTTTCTGGTTGCCTTGTAGTGGCTGTGAAGTATATTTGTACAGAATTATGTACTTACGGATATCACTAACGTTATCCTGAACGTATTGTCTAGTACACACGGCTACACATCAAGCTATACATTTGCAATATAAGCTGACCTGTCATTGTATGAAAATCCTATACAACACAAGATCAGCTTATACTGGAAATATATAGCTTGATGTGTAGCCATGTGTACAAATATAGCCAAAACTATAAATTTCTATAATTAAACTTAAACATAATCTCTTCGACAATAACTTAATACAAACTAGCTAAATATCATTGCTTTTATAAAATAATACTGGAATTATATAGCTTGATGTGTAGCCGTGTGTACAAATATAGCCAAAACTATAAATTTCGATAATTAAACTTAAACATAATCTCTTTGACAATAACTTAATACAAACTAGCTGATATTTAGCGAGTTAATTCCCACTCAGCAAGCTGACCTGTCATTGTATGAAAATCCTATACAACACGAGATCAGCTTATACCGGAAATATATAGCTTGATGTGTAGCCGTGTGTACAAATATAGCTAAAACTATAAATTTCGATAATTAAACTTAAACATAATCTCTTCGACAATAACTTAATACAAACTAGCTAAATATCATTGCTTTTATAAAATAATACTGGAATTATATAGCTTGATGTGTAGCCGTGTGTACAAATATAGCCAAAACTATAAATTTCGATAATTAAACTTAAACATAATCTCTTTGACAATAACTTAATACAAACTAGCTGATATTTAGCGAGTTAATTCCCACTCAGCAAGCTGACCTGTCATTGTATGAAAATCCTATACAACACGAGATCAGCTTATACCGGAAATATATAGCTTGATGTGTAGCCGTGTGTACAAATATAGCTAAAACTATAAATTTCGATAATTAAACTTAAACATAATCTCTTTGACAATAACTTAATACAAACTAGCTGATATTTAGCTAGTTAATTCCCACTCAGCAAGCTGACCTGTCATTGTATGCAAATCCTATACAACACGAGATCAGCTTATACTGGAAATATATAGCTTGATGTGTAGCCGTGTGTACAAATATAGCCAAAACTATATTTTTTTATAATTAAACTTAAACATAATCTCTTTGACAATAACTTAATACAAACTAGCTAAATATCATTGCTATTATAAAATAAATTTTATAAATCTTTTCATATAATCCGTGTACACACGACTACACATCAAGCTAAACATTTCCAGTATAAGCTGATCCCGAGTTGTAGTCATAGTCATTTATTCATAAACAATATCAATTGTGTTTGAATGTAACATAAAAGTTTAAAATATTATCACATTGATCAATATTATCTTAATTCTCGAATAAGCCAACATTACCAAAAACATTAATGTAAAAAAATCAAAACAATACATACATCAATTTAATCTACATAACCAAAAACATAAATGTAAAATAATGAAAACAATACATACGTCAATCTAGAACAAATTGAAAACAAAATGTCAACCAAAATATCAATAATAATAATATCAAATAAAACACTAAAGACTATCTATGGAGTATAGACATCTTTCGAGAAGATACGCTTTCAATTTATTTTTGAACTGGTTAGTACCTTCCAACTTCCAAACCTTCCAACCTTCCTTTCCTTTCCTTTTATAGGATTTCCATACAATGACAGGTCAGCTTTTATTGGAAATGCATAGCTTGATATGTAGCCGTGTGTACCTAAATATCTATGTAACTAGAAATAATAATGTATACTTACTTATATTACTAGAAACATGTTCTGACTATTTACAAGCGCCTTTTAAAGTCTTCGTGAAAAAAAACCTTTTTATTTATTTTAGTATCATTGGGACTCGGCGATATTGGAGTGGTGGAAATTTGTAAATGGTCTATCAGTGGAAACTTGTAAATGGCTTTTAGATTTCTATAAGTTATGTTTAAGTTACCTGCTAGCTGTAAGTATCCCAAAAAATGTAAAATAAAATAAAATACCTGCAGCCCATTCGTCAGTTTATTAAGTGATTGGTGTACATTCCGATTATTAATTTATAACTTATACCATTTTTGATATTTATTATTTTTATTATTCTAGTTTTTAATTCAATAGTTTTAATTAATAATATGTATTATATTTAATTTGTAGTGTTTGACATGGCGAATAATTGCCTGAAATAAAACTATTACTATTATTACTGACTTATCCTATGGGCAGTGGTTACCCTAGTGTCAGAGTTGTTCAAGCCGCCCAGTAGGGCTCCGACATACCTTAACGTGTTGTCTAATGGCTACGACTGAGGCCGACAGCTTAACGTGCCCTCCGAAGCACGGAGACGCACAGAAATTGAACCTCTTTGGTGGTCACCCATCACTTACGGACAGATGAGCGCCATAATTCTTGGCGCTCGGCATACTTAAGCTTGCATATTACTTTTTTATTTCAAACGAGCAAGTGGGTCACCTGATGGTAAGTGATCACCGCCGCCTATGGACACTCGCAACACCAGAGGAGTCACAGGTGTGTTGCCGGCCTTTAAGAGTCAGCAAACAAGTGTTACAGACACTTCCCCCCACCACGATGAGCTCTGGCGACCTTACTCACATGCAGAAACCAAATTAAAATGATGTTATTATTAAGGAATGTCTTCTGTAAGGTGGAGGTACTTCGCCAGTCGGGCTGCCCTTTGAGCGAATGAACGCAGTGCCCTACCTCCCTATTCCGTTAGTTCATTTACTTAATTGACTTATGTTACTGAAATTGGCATGTGTTACTTAATACATACAAAACGGTGTTGTGGTCAAAGGTTGCATTACCACTCGTTGCGTAAAAATACTGAGGCATTCATACCAACGATAAATTGATACGTTGTAATACTTTTTACCGATATAAAACTTTGGTCCAATATGGCACGGCAACCTTCAAAAAGCCAGCGATTCCTTTCTTGAAGTGTAGCAACGTATTTGCATTGCCTTTGGTGCTGTAGGTGTCCATGGGTAGCGGTGAATCCTTACCAGATGACCCGCATGTTCATTTGCCTTGAAGATCCCTACCCCATCTCATCCTGTGGGGGGAGTAGAATTCGTCTCGAAGGAATATCTACCAGAGAACGGGCAGCAGCGTCTCACTGAGCACTATGACTATCATCTGCTAAACCCGTCTGCTAAACGTTTATGGCATATCCGTCCAAATGATTATCACAATTCCACCGTGGAAATCTTTTGGACTTCATTCAGCTGACATAAGTATGAACATATCACACTAATATTATAAAGGCGAAAGTTAGTAAGTGTGTGAGTGTGTATGTTTGTTACTGCTCCACGTCTAAATGGCTGCAGCGATTTTAATAATATTTGGTATAGTGTTAGCTGACACCCTGGATTAACACATAGGCTATAATTTATAAAGTTTAACGCGGGTATGACCGTGGGGCACAACTAGTGATAAATAAAATATAAATCTAGTTCAAATCAGTCAGAAAAGTTGTTTTATAAAAGAGCAATTACTTTTTATGTTTGCGGTTCATTAGAACATTTATCTTATACGATTCTCTTAACCTACCTACGATTCTCTATACCTAGAGACATTAGAAAAGCAGGTAAATGAATCTACAGCATCCATTCCACAATTCTATTACCTAACCGTGTTCCGAGTCATAAAAGTCTTGAGACTAACAACATTGTAAGCTGTAAGTAATAGCTAAGATTCATAGCATCATAAATGTTCAGGTAGCTAGATTTCATTGGTAGTAAACCTTTGTACTATTAGCTAGTTTACTACCTGCCAGGATGCTCTGAATAAATGGGTCTAAAGGTCTTCAATTAATTAGAGCGAACGGGAACTGGTCTTAGGTATGCAACAGAGTGACGCCTTTAATCTTTTACATTAGACTTTATCGCAATGTCTGACGTACTTTGATTTAAACTGGGACGTTCTTATTTAAAATAATGCAGTGATCTGCCGCTTAATCATGGCTCAGCTAAATCCCCGCAACCACTTGAACCCCGCTCATATATTTATTTTAGTAAAAACCCTACTTAAAGGTTTCTCAGCTACGAAATGTCATTTTACTTTCACTTTGTCAACATTTTTGGGACTGGTATAGAGCTTCACCAAAATGAATCAACTAAATCGGATGATGTGTCAAAACTTTATGTTTTTTGTCTAAAACAGACATGAAATGATAGATCTAACAAGTAATCGTAACAGTGCATTTTTAAGGACGTTTGATTTACTTCGGTACATTTTTGAAGTATATGATAATGAATCCAACTAGAATTCAGTATTTATTTGAAGACTTAAAACGACTAAAATCTTCAGTAAACCTCAATTCACAAACAAACTTCAAACTAAACGTCAGCTGATGCAAATTAAATCCACCATCTTCATCCACTTAAACTAGGTTCAAAACAGAGGCCGAGAAACTGCGATCTCCAACCCGTATGCCAAGCGTGGTGATTATGGCATATCCCCCATTCTTTGGTGGGGGGGGGGGGGGGGGGGGGGGGCTTTCGTCTAGCAGTGGACGTACTGGCTGACATGATGATGACCTCTAATATTATGTTTGGCATCCAATAACACTACTCAAAAATGGGCAACCAGAAATTTTATTGTCCAGTGGGGTGCGAACCAGTACCTTCTACCAAACCGGTGTAGGTGGTCTGCGTTAGGCTATAGGATTCCCAGCCGATATGCGGCCGTTAGGATAATGTTAGTGTTATCCATCGGCTTTATTTTCTAGAAACACTGCTGACTGATATATTCACAATTGCATGTCATGTGAAGATCATATTATTATATTGAGAGCAAATTCCAAACTATAAATTTTCGTTTGTGCTTAGATTAAAACTTTGCATTGAGAATAATTAAATTTTATTTTTATAGCATTATTCGCAATGCAAAGCGTTTATCTAATCTCAAAAATGGGAAATCATAAATTTAATCATCCGGCGGGTCTCGAACCTGCACCATTCTACCAATCCGGGGTAGGCGCCATGTTTCTAGAAAACATAACCGATAGATAATTCCTACATTCACCGGATTGGTGTTAGGGAAGGGTGGAAGGGAATCCTAAATTTGATCTGCCAGCGTAGTATCGTAGTATCGTTCGTAGCTTAACGCAGAGCAACCTACACCATCTACCAATCCGGGGTAGGCGATTGGTAGATGGTATAGGTTCGAGACCCGCTGGAGGATAAAATTTATGATTTCACATTTTTGAGATTGATAATAAAGCTATAAAATTAAAATTTTATAAAACATTAGGGACAAATGATATCAATCAAATTTAATACGTGTGTAATATAAAAACGCGGTAGTGTGTGTAATAATTAATTTTATTAATTTCTGAGGCACATGGAAATATTAGCTTTCTGCACTCCCTCCAAATAAACTTAGCGCGCATTATTTCGTTTTAAGACGAAGCTTTCGTAGACAAAAAAAGCCCACCCAGACTCTGAGAAATCATTTGTGTGCCCGATAATCTTGCAAAAAGTATATCCTGAGCGAGAATCAAACCTGAAACAAGAAAGCACAATTAAATTTAACAATTTATTTTTCCTTTTCCGTCGCTTTCTGATTGGTTCGTGGATCAATCGCCGTGTTAAGTTTCCATATACGTTCTATTCTACTGAACGAAGAGCTTTTCTCCAGTCAAAGCTTTAAGTCGTGAAATATTTAAATTGAACGGGACGCAGAGACGGATTCGGCGCAAACATTCAGATTCAAATTTCAATTTTCTCAATAGAGGCATAATAATATTAAAGGCATAATTAGTACACGGGACATAATAATATTAGTGAACAAGTGTGAGCACTTTCTATCCATCACTCTTATAATCCGATAGGACGACTAACAACACGACCGGAAAGAGGACAGGTACAGGACTGACGACTTCACGTGCTCTTCGAAGCACGGGGGTGTAATATCGCCAACTCCCAGACTCCGAGCTGATACCAAGATTTTTTTCCTTTTGAAAGAAAAATCCCAAAATTAATTTTGGAATGACCCAGGATTTGAACCCCGGAACCTCGTTATCTTTGGTTGAATACCACTGAGGCAGTCAAGAGTCACAGTCAATCAGTACTCAGCACAAACAATGAAGAAAACACGTAATTTTGAAAAAAAAAAAACAAAATAAGAAAATATCTGAGCTTAAGCTTGAGATTTGAGTTTGAGCATAGAACATAACCATAGAAAATAACGTGTCCATGATCAAAAAGCTATTAGTACCACATCAGTCCAAACTCCCACCAAAAGGCAAAAAAATATAATTACCTACTAATCAAGCAAAATTTGATAGCGTCCGACTTGTTAAAGACTTCTTTGCCTTAATAAGACTAGGGAAAGTTATGTTTCTTCTTTAGTACACTGACGCAAAACAGTGTCTGGAAACTTCAGTGTTTCAGCAACGCCGGAGTAAGTACTTTCATATTGATGTTTGAGGTTGAACTTTAGTTCTAGTATATTTTTATTTAAGGCCACTTTTAAAAATTATAAAAGGTATTTTTTTAAATAACTCATATATTTTCAATGCATTTTTGTTGTGTGGATGACGGCAAACAATATCTCCACCCCATCTTATCCCCTAGGGAGCGTAGAAGTCATCCTGAGGGAGTCTCCCGCAGAACGGGCAATACCCTCTCTCTGTGTGCAATACTGCGATCGCCAAACCGTTTGCCAAGCGTGGCGATTTTGGCCTACAAATGATGGACCAATCGTGGAAAGCTTGGGGGAGGCTTTTCTCCAGCAGTGGACGTTATTCGGCTGAGATGATGATAATATATTTTAACAAGTTTACCAAGTATCATCAAATTTAAATGGAACCAGAAATGATTTTAAAAGATTGTCGTTTTGTTACCTTACTAGGAAGAGACTGTTGTTTTAAATGGGCAAAATGTTTACCTACAAGTAGTTTTGGAAGACAAACGGTAATCTTAATTATCGTATATAATATCGTAATAATATATGATTTAAATTTTATCTACTACGATCTACACAAATTGACTTATTCGAAACTCTAGATTAGACCTAGCCAGACGAATCGAGTTATTGAAGTGATTAGGTGCAGTCCGCAGTGTTATCATCCTATTTAGCCGTTCAAGTAAATATTTGAGTCAACTCAAATATTACTTGAACATTCAAATATCTGAACAAACAAACCTTCACGTTTATAATATTAGCAGGTTTTCATAAAGTGCAGCCCTGTATTCGAGTCAGCCAAAGCTTCTTTCACATGCCTGTTTAAAAGCCAATGCAGTTTTATATTTTTATAACGTCATATTGGTTTCTTTCCCCAACGTTTTCTTGTTAGCAAGAATAGGAAGTGAATATGAATTTATATTGAAACTAACCTCGATTTTCTTAAGAGATAATTTTGCATTGTTCTTTCTGTTCTACTGAAATAGCTATATTTTCTTGCTTAGATAATAATAGCGAAGTCATGGATGGAGATTAGTTAACTCACGGCACATTTTAATGATAATAAGGCTTTGTCTGAATTTAGCTTCAGCGGCTATTTTTTTATTTCCATAGACTCACGCCTGTTTCCCGCGGGTTGGCAGAGACAACGGATTTTCATTTGTCACTATTCTTGCACTCCTCTTTTGCCGCGTTTACTGTCATTATATTCTTCATACATGGTGTGGGGTACTTGTGACCTGGTCTTTCTTGAGAACAGCTCTAATTTAGACAGAGAATGTTTTACGAGGTCTTCCCTTTCCGGTTTTAGCATTCATTCTGACCAGGTATACTTCTTTTGTCAATGTTCCTTCATTCATCCTTTCTAAATGGCCAAACCATCTCAGCGTACCATTCAATCTCTTACAACAGTATTTCGTATTCTGTCTCTCAAAGTCAAGTTTAAGTTTATTAATAACAAATTATGTAGGTACACAAAATAATTTCCGATTATTTTTTAGTTTTAACTATCAAGCGCTCGCTGATGACTCTCGTTTGCTATACAACTGTAATACCAAAATAATCCCGAATAAAAACGCTTTCATTTATTTTATATAGTAACGGTTTATTGACGGTCACCGTAGCCTAGTTGGTAGTGCTCCTGCCTACGAAGCTGGTGGTCCTGGGTTCGAATCCCGGTAAGTGCAAATATTTGTGTGATGAGCACGAATATTTGTTTCTGAGTCATGGATGTTTTCTATGTATATAAGTATTTATCTATCTATATAAGTATGTATATCGTCGCCTGGTACCCATAGTACAAGCTTTGCTTAGTTTGGGACTAGGATGATCTGTGTGACATTGTCCCAAGATATTATTATTATTATTATTATTATTCAGGTAATTAATTTTATGTTGGATTCGGCAAACATTTTCGTCCTCTTCAGGAAAAGGAACTGTTTGGCCGAATACAACATAATTGTATCTATTATATTAAATAAACATTTAGTATTGTACTAGCAATACCCCCGTCCGTGCGTGACTTCCAGGGTTGCCAACTGAAAACCAGCGCTAGGTGTAACCCACCTAGCTAATCTTCAAATCTATGTATGTTATGTCTTGTAGAACTGTGTGTTGTATATTTGTACTCCTCATTTTCTTGTGTGTTGTGCTGAATTAAATGTTTTTCATTTTCATAAAATTAATTATGTGAGTTACCCGTTACAATGTTTCACTCGTTAGTTCCTCACGCCAGTTTTAATTATAATAAGTAAGTATATTTATCAGTTGTCTGGTTGCCATAGTGAACGCGGTGACTTCTTCTGTGAAGCTGTTATGTTCAAGAAGGAGGCCACCGAGCGCGAGAGGGAGTGCAACGATCGCTCCCGCAGAAGAACGAGACGGCGCCGATGAACCGGACATTGAAGCAAATTTCTGGTTCATCTGCGCCGGCGCTGGTAGCTAATCCCAGCGTGAGAGAGTATGCAGCGCCAGGCTGGCTTCTCCCAGGCTGGGCGCCGCCCCTGGGACCGCTGACGTTTGGAGAAAGAACTCCGTCCTGTATAAGCGGTCCGGGAAGAGGTAACCTGCTGTAGCTCAGTTTGCTTAAACACGCTTGTGCATGCTGGGGGGGGGCGCATTCGTGCCCCCTCCCTTCCCCAGGTGAGAGCCTCGCGGAGGCTGCAGTGTACAGCGGCGATACTGGCGAGATCGTTCACGAGTACCCAGAGTGCCCGCTACAAGCACTGTGAGGCTGGCTACCATGATGGTTTTAGTGGGTCGAGCCCTACATGACATACGACTTGAGCATATCTACCACGTAAAAAAAAAGAAAAGGAAAAAGACTGCCTAGTTTAGCATTTGATAGATAGATACACTTTATTGCACCAAATAGTGTTAGTCGCTTAAATTAAGCTACTGGTTGATAGCTTTTTGCGCTAGCCAACTGCTCGTTGTTTTCAATTCTTTAATTTTAATATACAATTGTTAAATGTAACAATAATAGCTTAGTAACTTGCTATTTATTATTTATTTAAGGATATTAAAAATATATGTGACAAAACAGACCGCACGGACGGACTAATTCAAAATATTTTGATGCTTTAATTACTGTTTTTAAACTGTGTTTATGTAATACATTGTGAGCTTGACAAGGACAAGTGTATGTAAATACCCAAGTGATGAATAAATTTCATTATTTCATTACTAAAAATATCGCAAGTAACATGAATTTTATATATGATAGCAGTGCGTTAGTTGGCTCAAGATCTTTATTTATTCATATTGTAATGATATTGTATTCCTATAAAACCAGCTAAGAGGTAGAAAACTCTGTTCATTCCTATAAATTGCTGGACATAGGATTTGAAGTTAGAATGTGTTTGAATTTATAAATAAATACTAGCTGTGCTCCGCGGTTTTACCCGCGTTAAACTTTATAAATTATCACAACTTAAGTGATAGTGTGATAATATGTAGCCTATATGTTGACCCGACCTCTTAGTAATATTCATGCAAAATTAGAAGTAAACCCATGCAGGACTTTTTGAGTTTAGCCCGGACATACATACAGACAAACAGAATAACAGACAAAAATTCGAAAAACTATATTTTTGGCTACGAAATCGAATGTACATAACGCCCCAGGTATCCTTTTAAAAAATATTCAATGTACAGTTTTGACATTCCTACGATTTTATCATATGTATAGATAGATATAGATAATTTAATGTTTGATAGATAATTGTCAGCAGTTACAAAAGTGATGTGCTAAAGAATAGTAATGTGTTGTGAAAATAGTTTATTATTATATAATCTATATAAATAAAAAGGCAAGTCCTGACTGACTGACTGACTCATCAACGCCCAGCCCAAACCCTTGGCCCTAGAAAGCTGAAATTTTGCACAGATGTTTTCTATATAATGTAGACAAGGAATAAGGAAGGATTTGTCGAAATTCAAACCCTAAGGGGGTAAAACGGGGGTGCCAAGTTAGTATGAAACTTTGCCATTTTTGAAGTTAGAGGCACGAAAGTTGGTATTTGGCCTTGCAGTTAAAAATAAAAAATATGTGTTTCAGGATTTTTGGAAAGTACACCCCCAAGGGCGAAAAATAGGGGATGTAAGTTTGTACGAAAAAAGTTTCCATTTTAAAGTTAAATGCATGAAAATTAGCATTTGGCTTTTTAGTTAAAAATAAAAAATATATATTTCAGGATTTTTAAAATTTCCCCCTCGAAGGTCATAAAATAGGGGATGTAAGTTTGTATGAAAAATGCCATATTTTTGAAGTTAAACGCATGAAAATGAGTATTTGGCCTTTATTTTAAATATATATAGCATTTATTTCAGGATTTTTGGAAATTACACCCCCAAGGGCGGAGGATATAGGAGATATAATTTTATACTGCCTGACTGCCATATCAACGCACAGCCTAAACGGCTGGAGTTAGGGACTTGAATTTTGACAGTAGTTACCTTTTATGACGTAAGCATCCACCGAAGAAGGGTTTTTGAAAATACCACCCCTAAGGGAGTAAAATAAGGGATAAAATATTTTATGAAAGTCCTTAATTTTGATGTTAAAGGCATGTATATAGACTTGCAGTTAAAAATTATAATATATATTTCAGGATTTTTGAAAATTCACCCCCAAGGGCGTAAAATTGGGGATGTAATTTATACGAAAAAAGTGCCAACAAGTTTTAAGTTAAACGCATGAAAATTGGTATTTAGCATTACAGTTAAAAATTAAAAGTATACGTTTCCGGATTTCCGAGAATTCTACCACGAAGGGTGACAAATAGGGGATGTTTGTATGAAAATTGGTATTTCAGTTAAAGATAAAGCAATCAAGGGAATAATTTGTTGTTAAAAGGTAATCCATAACTGATTCAATAGGTCAACACCAAAAATTTACACCAACTTAAGAAATTTGTTTCTTATTGCTTAAAATGTCGTGTTTGTTGTCGTCTAAGTAAAGATTTAGCGTTAAGATTTGTAACTTCTTTTTTTTTTGGTATTTTTTATAACATATTAAGAAAACGTCAATTTAATAAAATTGGAATAAAAAAGTAATTTACCCAAAATTCGAGTTAGCGTAGTATAAATTGTTCGTGTCGAGATGATCGCACCCAAAAAATATCATCTTAATTTTACTGATCTACAAGTTCACAATTTTGTAACTAGATGGTGTTTATATCGTTTCAGACCGCAGAACTCATTTGGCATATCGGTTAAAATAAATAAATGCTTGAAGTAAAAGGTAGTCCAAAACTGAATCAAAAGATAATCCCCTAAATCTCACCCAAAATATATGCCCACATCTTAATTTTACCGCTTTACAAGTTTATATTTTTGTTAGTAGATGGTGTAATCATCGTTTTAGATCGCGCTATGGTTTCGTTCACAAAATGTGATGTATATTAGACCGTGCCGTGGTCGCAACCTAAGCTAATGGGAGTTACCTTTGTGATTAATGCATCGTTGATTATTTTAGTACTTTATTGGACTTACTGGCTTTACTTAAGGACAATTGATATGTATTCTTTGATGTTTTTGGGTTTATGATATCGGGTTTTTTTTTTAAATAACAGTAGTCTTTAGTTTATTTCTTAGCTAGGTTATTTATAAGTTAGGTTTTCTTAAATTTATAATGCTTATTTCTTTTAAAAGTTATATTTTTTAGATTAAGCTAGAAGTAAGTAGTTACATTGGTAATCATTCAATATTGTCGCGAACGAAGTCGCGGGCACCATCTAGTACAATATAATACGCAATTGGTGCATTACTCGTGTTATTATCATTTTGAAGAATTCCTCCTAGACCCTTGATAGGAAACTCTCAGTACTGCGACTGTTACAATATTAGTCCGATATTTTGCATTTCATTTCTGTTAACGCATAGCGCCATCTATTAGTGTTAAATTTATCCAGTAGATGGCGCTGTTTTAAACTATTAACCGTGAAAATATTATTTTTTTGTGTTATCTGTGCAACACAAATATTTGTCTAATTTTAAAAACGTAGACATAAGAATTCTTCCCGCGCATTACTGTCGGTTCTGTCATGTAATTCAAAGTTTTATAAGAAAAATACAAATTGTCTCAAAATTAACAAATTTTAATGAGAGGACTCATTTTCGAACCAAAACTTCTGCCCCTGAACTCCTGATAGCCACAATCGTAACAATTTCATTTCGGGATTATTTCTTTGTTTCTGTAGTGCGTCGGGAATGTTCGCAGATGCACATGAAGATTGCTTTTATACAATAATGCGTAAAAGATGTGGTTCTCTGGTGTATAGAGTGCGGACATGTTCTCACAGTATCCTAAACATAATTACAAGTAGGTTGGAATGCGCCTACATAAGTCTTTGAAAGAATGAAAGAAAATATATTTATTCCGTAAACAAGTACAGATAATAATAATACATAGGTACACATAAAGAAGTTCTTAATTGCTATCTGTGCGAGTCCGAATCGGTCCCATCTCAGCACTAGCTGCAACATTACTGTTGCAGCGCTGGTTTTCTGATGGAACCAGGTAAAAATAACAATCGGACAATTCACGTGTCAGTACAGCCCGCATTTCAATTTTAAAAATATCTGAACACTAATAATCTTACTTACAACTAATTGCTGTGCCGTCTCCCATGGCTTATCGCGGGGATGACGGTTGCAGGGTTATAATACATGTTACTAATATACATAGCTGTAAGTCATACTAACATATATGAGTCATAGTTACTGAAATAAATACATTTTCTATTCTTTTCTATAAAAATAGTCAACACAATTTTCTTACATCCCGTCTAGTTTGATCACATAATGACAGCTCTAAATAGGAAAAAGAAGTAAAAACTACAAGCAGAATTACTGCATTGACCCAGTAACAAAGATATTGTATAATAAAACGTAAGAATTACGGTCATTCTGTTTTCATAGCAAGACAGTTCCGTGTGAGTTTACTATATAAGTCTAACTACTTCTTTGAAAGCGTTGTTTCAAGGATACTCAAACTTATTTCTGATCTTTAAAGATCTTTAGAATAATATAGAAAATTGGTTTGACGATATCGTACCAGAATTGACTAAATCACTTTTATAGCACATCTATCCGTCTGTTTCACCAACTATTAATGCTAGTCCTATAAAATTTATAGTTGATCTGAATATTACTTACCCAGCAATGGTGAAATATTTAAAATGGCTTGTCGTACACAATCTGGACCTTTGCTGGTAGAAGGCTGTGGTGAAAGACTCTGCGGTAATATTATGTCAGAATGTATTTGCTCTGGTATTGTTGACTGAACAACAGGAGGAGAACGATCGACGCTAATTTGTTCTTCGACAGATTCTTCTATTGGAATGTTTGTAATGTCACTGGGCAAATAATCTAGATCGCTGAAGATATTTTCATTAAATGGATATATACTGGTAAACCTGAATCCTGCTGCTGCTATTTCATAACGAGCTACTTTTTTAAAAGCCTCTGATAAAAGTCCTGCAATATCATACTCTGTAATTCTTGCACCTGCATTAGCTCTTATCCACATTCCGCATTGTTCATTATAGCCATCCTTGAAAGGTTTCATAAATGATCTATCTAACGGCTGAAGTTTATGTGTAGTGTGTGGTGGTGAACGAATAAGGTGAATGTTGTTATCTCTGCACCAGTTTATTACCTCCAAAGTCTTGTGGCTGCTATGCCCATCAAGTAAAAGCAGAATCGGAGACTCCTTTGAAGGTCGAGCAAACTTAGTAAAATGATGCAACCATTTCAAAAAAAACTCATTGTTCATCCAACCTTTCCGTTGGGCAACACCTTCACTGTCAGGAGGTGAATTTATCATTAGCCGTTCATGCATTCTTTGGCGTGGAAAAACGAAAAAAGGAGGTATAAAATTGCCTGTAGCGCTCATGCAAAATAAAATTGTAACGTTTTTCCCCCTTTCACCTTTGCATGCTTTTGTACTGTTGTGACTCCAGTTTCGTCACAATTGTACATATTTGATGGTGGAAAATTGTATTTGTCCAAAAAACTTTTTAAATTAATAAAATATAAATTCACCTGGGCCCTGTTGAATCCAACCACACGCATCAAGCTGGTAGACTCTGCTGTTCTCAGTCACAAATCTGGATGACGTTTCATGAATTCATAATAGAAATGTTTACCAGCAGCTTCTTTTTGAACGTTAACGATGTGGTATCTTGAGATGCACAGCTAAATCGAAGGCGAGTTTCAAAAATTCTTTTTTTGTCAATGGCATACATCTGTCAGCTAAGTCCTTAACGTGGCTTACTAAAACATTCTCATACTCCGATGAAAAGGTATTTGTGAACCTCCCTAGTACTGGTTTCAATTCTACTTCTTTATCTTCTATCTTTATCTTTATCTCTGATAGACAAAAGCCACGCCAGCGTGGCGATTATGGAAAATGGGGATTTTCCATAATTGCCACGCTTAGTTGACGGATTGGCGATCGCAGTATGATGGTCATGGTACACAGAGAGACGCTACTGCCCGTTCTCTGCGAGATATACCCTCAGGTTGACGTCCTCCATAGGATGAGATGGGGTGATGATATTTTGATATCGCTGGGTCTTCTCAGTTGGGGCGCATAGGATCCGGTGGTAGCATTGAAGCGCGACCATCGTTATAAACACAAGGTCCGCCATAATAATAATACCTTAATATACACAGAACCATTCAGTCAATATGTAGTAAAATATAGCTAAAACTACAAATTTCAATAATTAAACTTAAACATAATCTCTTTGACAATAACTTAATACAAGCTAGCTAAATGTCATCGCTAATATAAAATTTATTTTATAAATTAATACAAGCTAGCTAAATATCATCGCTAATATAATAATGTTTTCATACAATCCGTGTACCTAAATATCTAAGTAACTAGAAATAATTATGTATACTTAATTATATTACTATAAACATGTTCTGACTATTTACAAGCGCTGTTTTAAAGTTTACGTGAATATCAACCTTTTTATTTATTTTATTTATTTATATTTGCCGCCGTCACCACGCTGCCCATGTAGCTTACTCAGAATTTTGAACTTCATATTTAGCAGCCTACCTTCTACTCACGATACATCAAAGTGCAAGGAAGATGCAGCGTGGACAGCCCCCCCATATGGTTGACAACCTTGCAAGGGTCGGAAACCACAGGATGCGGGCAGTACAAGACCCGCCATAGTGGAGATCTTTGAGGCTGGCCTTTGTCCAACCGTGGCGTCTTTAGGCTGTTATGATGATTGAAAAACGACCCGAAGATGGGTAATGAGAAATTGTTACATTTATACTTATCTCGCATTTAAACAAAAACCGCCTCTTTACATAAAGATTTTGTACCATACTTACTTATCGTATGGGCAGTGCTGCCGTCCTTATTTAAAGTGCAATAACTAGGTCCAACATACTTTCGAGAAAAACGCTGTTAAAGTTTTTATTTTTATTTTGTTTGTATCTCCATCCTCATTTAAGATATTGCCTTGAAATTTATATAGAATATTATATAGTCTTTCGGCTGTTATGATGATTGAAAAACGACCTGAAGATGGGTAATGAGAAATTGTTACATTTATACATATCTCGCATTTAAACAAAAACCGCCTTTTTACATAAAGATTTTACTAAAGTCGTAACTTACAGAAACAAGTCACAGACACATCCTTCGTCTTGTGAAGAACACATAAACCAGTACTCCAGCGATTAGCACGCTTTGTTCTATGCGCGAATAGTACCATTTACTACACTTAAACGATGATAAATTAAATCATAAACCACAGAGGCCGTCAAAACATCGTTACACAAAGCGTTAAATAAATTCATGGATTCTGTGTACCAGAGTTTGCTGGATATTTGGTGGAGTATCGTACAGCGATGTCGATATCCAATAAGCTATTATTGAAAATCTACCGATACCTATTACTCTGTTGTGTATATTTCATAAAATCAACATAATAATACTATAGATATACCAACATTAAAATTCGATAGATAAGTACTATACTTACTTATCGTATGGGCAGTGGTTACCCTAGTGTCAGAGCTGTGCAAGCCATGTAGGTCTCTGACATGGCTTAACGACTGTTGTTTAATGACTACAACCGGGATCGACAGCATATAATGCCCTCTGAAGCACGGAAACATTCAGAAATTAAACTACTTTGGTGGTCACCCATCTTTGGACTGACCCCGAGCCTAGTTGCTTAACCTCGCCGATCACTTACGGACCGGTAAGAGTATCTAACTATGAGCGCCTAAAATCCAAGTATAAACGGGAGAATGAATTAGAGTCGGGGGAAAAATTGAACGGTATATAGATAGTGGCTCCATGTCTATTCACACTGAAATTTCTATTCACGCCGTTTTACCGTAGTCGGCATCATAATAGCTATAAGAAGTTCACAGCTGGACTAAAACCTCTCCTAAGAATCATCTTTGGGGATATGCTATAATCGCCACACTTGAGAGACGGGTTGGCGATCGCAGTATGATGGTCATAGTACTCAGAAAGAAACTACTGCCCTTCTTCTAGTAGATATTCCCTCGGTCGATTTATACGCCCCCCACGGGATGAGATAGGGTGATGATATTCTATGCCGTCACCACACAGCACGGTATTTTTAATAGTTATTTGAAAATCGCAGCCCACTTGGAGCTCTACATTCAAAGGATATGATCGGTGGCTGCGACCATAGTTGCTGCTGTCCCCATCTCTATTCAACCTGAAATTTCTATTAACCCCATTTTACCGTATTCTATCAAGCTTTGATTGGTCTTTTGACAGCTGAGTCCAAAATTCAAATCGGACAAATACGTGTATTGGGAGAGGAAGAGAAAAACACCCATAGAAGACCGTAGTTCAGAATTCCATCACTCCTATGATCTGATGGGGCGACTAGTTACACGACTGGAAAGAGATCAGGTACAGGACAGATGGCTTTACGTGTTCTACAAAGCCCGGGGGTGTAAAAGCGCGAACTCCCAGATTTCGGTCCGATACTGAGAATTTCATTACAGACATAACTTACTTTTTATCCCGACTTGGGAGTTGAACCTAGGACCTCATTATCTGCGTTTGAATTCGCTACCACTAGACCATCATAGAGGCTAATTAGTACCCTCCGTCTTTTTGAAATTCTATTGTGAGAATTGTTAGACCGGTTATTCATTGGTGATAAGAAAACACGTTTTTCAGCAGCAATAGACGTATATTTATGTATTCAGGATTGCATCATTACAACACTTAGCAAAATGAATTCACTTCTGTATTATAATAAATCCTCTTACCATATGGTAAGAGGTATGGTAAGAGGTAAAGACAAATGGAGCAAAATTGTGACACGATGGTATCCTAGAGAAGGTAAACGGAAAAGAGGTAGACCGCAAAAAAGATGGGATGCCGACATAAGACAAGTGGCAGGCGTCACATGGAACAGAGTGGCCCAAGAAAGACATGAATGGAGAAGGTTGGAGGAGGCCTTTGTCGACTGGCAAACAGATCCACAGAAAATATGCAAAATTCAAATAAGAGACTAGGTTAGGTTTACGTTAATTTTAAGTTTTCTATGTATTTTTATCATATTATTGTAAGATAAGATAAGATATTTTATTTCGCAAATATGGGTACAATACATGGTGTTATACATTAGGTATACAGTTCAGCCATATTTTACCATAAGGCATGCGAAAGGTACAAGACCAATAACAAACGCCTAAAAACAAAGACGAACTACTTTACATATTCAATTTACGTACATATATCACGTAATTACATTACAAAAAATAAACAACCATAATCAAACAAATGCATTATTTTGTTCTGAAAAGTATTCAGAGATATTGTAATAAGCTATTTTTACTAAGAAGTTACTTAATTTTTTCTTAAATAAAGGTACGCTTAATGCCTTCCAAGATATCGGTAACTTGTTGTAAATGCATGGGGCCATGCAGAAAACACTCTTACGCATGAGTGCTGTATTTGCGGTCTGCAGACATAGCTTGCTATTGTCGCGTCTGTTTCGTGTAATATGGAGGATCTGAATAAAAGGCTATATTATTATTATTATTATAATAAATCAAGATACACACAACATACAACTCTTGTTAACAACCTTTCGGCTCGACCGCTCGGTAAGAACTCCGAACTTGGCCGTTATTCCGAATGTCATGAACGGGAATGAACTGAACGCATTGACCATTCCGCCCATTCACTTTACGTCCAATTGTATCCTTTTAATAAAGATTAAAATTAAATACAAATCCAAATCATACCTTTTTAAGTAAACAATCACATAAAATGTTACCAATTATTTGAAAATCGTAACACTGGTATTATTTATCCGATCCGCCAAACAATTAATTGGGATTCGGTAACATTTTGCAATCGATAGCTAAAACTATCCGGTGTTCCAATTAACGGAATAGCCAGTCGAAAAACATGCAACGCTAAGCTTTGCTCTCTAAGCGAAAATTTTATCCATAGTATTACTAAAATAGTGAAAATGTGTGTGTGTCTTTGTTCGTTGCTGCTTCACGCTCCACTGCGGAAATTTAATAATAATAATATCTAGGAACAATGTCACACAGATCATCCTAGCCCCAAACTAAGCAAAGCTTGTACTATGGGTCCCAGGCGACGATATACATACTTATATAGATAGATAAATACTTAAATACATAGAAAACATCCATGACTCAGAAACAAATATTCGTGCTCATCACACAAATATTTGCACTTACCGGGATTCGAACCCAGGACCACCAGCTTCGCGGGCAGGAGCACTACCAACTAGGCTACGGTGACCGTCAATTAGTTCCGCAGTAGAAGCGTGAAGTGGAAACCTGAAACTTGAAATAAAACTATTTAGTCCATTTATTCCAGATTAACACAACAACACAGAAGAAAAGAGTGTGCTTTAGATCGCATGGCTGAAGTAAAACTTAGATACACGAAACTTAGATATACAAAAGTGGCTATCAGAGATAGTAAGAAACAATAACCGGCCAAGTGCGAGACTCGGACTCGCCCATGGAGGGTTCCGCAGCAGCAAGTATTACAGTTGATTAAATGAAAGGTAAATTGCGGTTTAATTTATGACCCATTAAAAAAAAACTACTTACCAGATTTCGTTCAAACCAATTTTCGTTGTTAGTTTACATGGTAATGTACATTATATATTTTTTTTAGTTTTATTATTCTCTTATTTTAGAAGTTACAGGGGGGGGGGGGACACTCATTTTTCCACTTTGGAAGTGTCTCTCGCGCAAACTATTCAGTTGTTTAGAAAAAATCGGCCAAGTGCGAGTCGGACTCGCCCATGAAGGGTTCCGCAGCAGCAAGTATTACAGTTGATTAAATGAAAGGTAAATTGCGGTTTACGATTTATGACGCATTAAAAAAAAACTACTTACCAGATTTCGTTCAAACCAATTTTCGTTGTTAGTTTACATGGTAATGTACATTATATATTTTTTTTAGTTTTATCATTACCTTATTTTAGAAGTTACAGGGGGGGGGGGGGGCACTTATTTTTCCTCTTTGGAAGTGTCTCTCGCGCAAACTATTCAGTTTAGAAAAAAATGATATTAGAAACCTCAATCTCATTTTTGAAAACCTATCCATAGATACTCTACATGTATGGGTACGATGAAAAAAATTTTTTTTTGAGTTTCAGTTCTATGTTTGGGGAACCCCCAAAAATTATTATTCTTTTTCTATTTTTGTGTGAAAATCTTAATGCGGTTCACAGAATACATCTACTTACCAAGTTTCAACAGTACAGCTCTTATAGTTTTGGAAAAAAGTGGCTGTGACATACGGACGGACAGACAGACAGACAGACATGACGAATCTATAAGGGTTCCGTTTTTTGCCATTTGGCTACGGAACCCTAAAAAGGGTGCCACTCTCTCTAAACGTAACTGTCTCTTTTTCTATCTTCATTAACTTAAATCTTCCTCTCAACTTACGTTCGCCTCGCCCGATCACACTTTTCGTAACGATCTCGTTACGCATTCACCAGCTTACTCCCCAAGTCAAGAAGCGTAAAGAAGTTTTACTTCTAAAATATTCGACTGCACCTGTAGTAGAGTAGTTAACCCTTTCCTGGGTAGTGGGGATATAGATACCCCCACATTTTGAACTCTATTAGCTTGTAATAAGGTCCAAAACCAATAAATTAGAAATACACCTACTGTCTTCTAAAGGGTTAAGGTGTCTTACTACTAACTTGGCACCCTTGTGTTTCTAATGTGACTACTATTTGTGGGATTCATAAATTTATGTTCTGATACTGGTTATCCGTATCTGTTAGACTTCTCCCTATATCCCCAATTCGACCGAGGGCAAGGACGTCTTCAATGAAGTATTTTATTTTGTATACGAACGTATATTTTATTAGAAATAAAGTAATACTATTTTATAGGTTATTCCGATGAACGTAGTCTCCGCTATTTTTATAAGTAATGAAGTTTTTCTTCAATCGAGCTGTCACACCTGTCACTTGTACTGTGCGATGTTCACACGATAGCATTTTTTAAGACCAGCGCCGCGCCGCTTGATGGCGTTATATGCATGAACAGTATCCAAAAGGCAAAACGGGACCCCTATTACTTAGAATGCTGTCTGACTGTCTGTCCATCCGTCACCAGGCTGTATCTCATGAATCGTGATATTAAGACGGTTAAAATGTTAACAGATGATGTACATCTGTTGCCGCTATAACATATAATACTAAATAGCAGAATAAAATATTTATTTAAGGGGGCTCCCATACAACAAACGTAATTTTTTGCTGTTATAAAAATCAGAATTAAATAATTATTTACTACGAGCTCCCATACAACAAACGTGATTTTTTTCCGTTTTTATAGATAACTAGCTGTGCCTATGTGTTAATTTAGGGTATCAGCTAACTCCATACCAAATTTGATTAACATCACCCCAGCAGTTTAGACGTGAAGAAGTAACAGATATACACTCCCACGCACTCACAAACTTTCGCCTTTATAATATTAGTGTGATGGAACGGAACCCTTCGTTCGCGAGTCCGACTCGCACTTGGCTGGTTGTTGTTCTGTCACTACCATGACGAAAATAGGCCATAAGCTGTGACAGATGGATAAATACACGTAATACAGAGGGATTGCAATTTTTCATCGGAGGTACAGTCCCCAAACAAACGTCATGTACCAGCACATCCAGCTACCTCAATCTGTCAAATTTCCTTTATAGATTTTCCACTTTATCACATAAACATAAGGTTCACTTTCAATTGGGGAAATTTGACAGATTGGGGTAGCTTGATGTGCTGGCGTCTGCACATACATATATTCAGCAGTCCTAAGATGAACCAACATACATTTAGGAAGATTGTTCCATGTTACTTTGAATGAATGCTATTTCCGTTATGGATAGTTATTCTGAGATACCCGCATTCGAGGATGCATCAACAATATTAAGTTTATACTAAAGTTATTGCTTAGTATTAAAGAGGAAAATAAATATTTGGAAGAAAACCAGCGGTCTTGTTATTTGAAGAATTCAAGAACCTTTTACATTTGTTTTGTTTAGATGAAATTCTTACATAACGTCCTCCTGTTTAAATTTAGGCAATCTGCGCGGGACATAATCCTACCAATATTATAAACGTGAAAGTTTGTAAGTATAGATAGATGCTTGTTCCTCTTTCACGTAAAAACTACTGCATGTATTCTAATGAAACTTTACTTTTTTTTTATTTATTTATTTAAGGAGCTTTTTGTCCACAGATATATCAGCTCCGTGAATAAAAATACAATAATATTACATACTAAACTAAAAAGAAGGTAAAAGGTATGCTGAGATGGTTTGGCCATTTAGAAAGGATGAATGAAAGAAGACTGACAAAAGAAGTATACCTGGCCTGTGTGAATGGTACAACTGGAAGGGGAAGACCTCGAAGAACATTCTCTGATCAAATTGGAGACGTACTTAGGAAAGGTCAGGTCAGAAGTACCCTAAATCGGCGAGCATGTATGAAGAATATAATGTCAGTAAACGAAGCGAAAGAGGTGTTCAAGGATCGTAACAAATGGAAGTCCGTTGTCTCTGCCTACCCCTCTGGGAAACAGGCGTGAGTCTATGTATGTATGTACTAAACTAAACTGAAAAGCATTTGAGCTGCTTCTGAAGTTGGCTTAGCAAGTATACTGAGACAAATACCTACATCTAGTTTATTGTAATTAAATTTACGCATAAATAATTCTCGCCGATCTTCGTTTCGCACACAATCCATCAGTAAATGTTGCACATCCTCAATTACCTCGCATACTTCAAAATTAGTAGCATCGACTTTTTAAACTTTACAATAATATAGCTTATACTTACATCAGAATAACACATTGGCTAATAATTGTCCAAAGTATGACGATAAGTGTCAAGTAGGAAAACATCGACCATCTGCGTGCTATTCCGGCGTGCACTGCCAAAACCGCTAGAGGTACACATCTTACTAATATTATAAATGCGATAGTTTGTGAGTATATATGTATGGATGTATGTATGTTTGTTACTCTTTTACGCCAAAACTGCTTTGACGCGGGTGAAACCGCGGGTCATAGTTAGTAATACTATATAATGTCCTCCCGTCCGAATTTCGGCCACGGCGGCCAGTCTCAATGGAGACTACCCAATTGCGCAGGACATATTATATTGCACAAGTGTGTGCGCAAACAGGGGATTTTTCTATTCCATTTCTCTCATGATCCGAGAGGAGGACTATCGATACGACCGAAAAGAGGTCAGGTACAGGATCGTCGGCTTTACGTACTCTCCAAGGCATAGAGGTATATTACCGCCAAATCCCAGACTTCGGGCTGATACTGAGAAATTTCTTTTTACGGAAAAATCCCATAATCCCTTTCGAGCTCATTATCTATGGTTAAACACGCTACCGCTTGACCAACGAGGCGTTCGATTCTATTAAGTACATACATACAAACATTGATTTTTATGTAATTATAACCTCAGCTATCTCACCACGGTAAATCAAGGTAAGAATGTGAAACAGTACTATTTAATATCCCAAATATCTTCAAAATAGGGTGATGTAATGATATTACCTGCCCTCCTATAGAATAAAACCTCTTTTATCAAGATAGCTAGTAGATCTGGTCATTTTATTAAAATAACTAAACATAGCTTTTAAAATGAGAATAGAATTCGAATCAAATAAAAAGTATGGTGTTACGTTGATTGATGTTTGTCAATAGTTATAAAAATGGTGTGCTAAAGTAAACATTGTGAATAATTTAATTTTATCTCAATAAAATAAGTGATTGGTTGTGAATACATGTGTTATTATTGAGAAGATCTCCCTAGATCCCGTACAGAAATACCTCTTGCAGCTGCGAGTGTGCTTTATTCAAAATAAAATTTTTCACTTGACAGAGACAGTGTGGCAGAAGAGGACAAAACTTAAAAATAATAAATATAACTTCATAGCTAAAATAAACATTTATTAGAAGTGAAACTTTTATTTTAAAAACGCAAAATAATAGTGTAGACCAACAAACATTTATGTTTATTGAATAAAAGCATTTATTATATAAAATAAATAAATATAACAAACCAACTTATTCGTTTCAATTCGTACAGTTTTAAATAATGAAAATATGATTATTCAATATCTGTAATTACATACATTTCAATTACATTAACAAATATATTAATTATAATTAAAAGTAATAATCAGTATTATTATATACTACACATAAATTTGGCAATATCTCACATGTGATTATCATGAAATGTTATTAAGGCTCAGAATTCGGCACGCAGCTATTTCACACATATTTCCATTTAAAAAGAAAATCATCTAAATACTCAAATATACACAATAAGATTCCTAATGACATAAAATAATGTAGCAATATTCATGTTTTTAAAAATAAACTGTTCCAATTTCTAATAGACTTGACGTTACTGAATTTTATCTACTAAATTTTATTAAATGTCTGCTTGAAATTAAGTTTGTATAATCACATTGTCATTGTAAGATTTGCTTAATAATTTGTGTGCCCAAGTGGCTGATCATGGAATGAACTTTATTAAGTACACTCGGCTACACATCAAGCTACACATTTCCTATATAAGTTGACCTGGTATTGTATGGAAATCCTATACAACCCGAGATCAGCTTATAGGTACTAAAAAGTACAGCTTGATGCGTAGCCGTGTGTACACAATTATGTAATGAACACCAATATGTAACCCATGTATCACAAATAAAATATTTGATTTGATTTGATACGGTCCGACTATAGATGAGTACCCTCCTAAGTGGTTTCACTTCTGAGAATCTCTGTGCTGTGTAAGGGTTGTTAAAGGACTGAGACGAGAATCTTTTTCGCTATCAATATAATGTCCTCCTAGCCGAATTTCGGCCACGGCGGCCAGTCTCAACAGAGATTAGCCATCTGCGCGGGACATATTATAGTGCTCAAGTGTGTGCGCAAACACAGGAGCACTTTCTATTCCATCACTCTCATGATCCGATGGGACGCCTATGCGACACGACCGGAAAGAGGTCAGTTACAAGACCGACGGCTTTACGTGCTCTCCGAGGCACGGGGGTATAATACCGCCAACTCCCAGACTTCGGGCTGATGCTGAGATTTTTTCTTTTTACAGAAAAGTCCCAAAAAAACTTTTTGGCCCGACCCGGGATTTGAACCCAGGACCTCGTTCTCTGCGGGTGAACACGCTACCGCTAGACCAACGAGGCAGTCAATATAGGAAGTAAACGTCGTGCGGGTAGCATTAGGCTTGAAGATGATCTTTCAGAGAGATTGAAACGGTTGGCCAAATTCATAATAAAATAAATTAAGTGAGTTGTACATTACATTTATCACTAAAGGGATTAATAATGATAATAAATAAATAAATATCCTGGTCCCAAACTAAGCAGAGCTTGTACTATTGAAACCAGATAACTGATATACTGCTTTTCTTTTGTAAATAAAGAATACTAATATAGATAATTACACCCAGACTCAGGACAAACAGACATGTTCATGCACACAAATATCTGTCCTGGGCGAGAATCGAACCCAAGATTTGCGGCGTGAAAGGCAAGGATTTACCAACCACGCTAACCGGCCCGAAATAAATCAATGAACAAAATGAAAGAAAATGAATCCCTGTGTCGCTGGGTACTATTTATGAGTCACAAAAATAGTTGTGCTGCACGGGAATCAAACCCTGGACACAACAATGGTGAGGCGACTGTCTTAACCTCTGTGCCACACGTACAACCAACTTTTGGACCAGAAAGTCACTAAATCGTTAGATATCAACATTATAACATCCTGTTTCATCCGCCGAGGATGTAAATAGGATATGGCAAAGGCTTTTTATGAATCAGTTATTATTCCGTTCCTGTGCATTTCATTTGGAAACCGTCCAAATTGGTAAAAGTTCTCAATTCTTTTTGGACATTTCATTTCTGTGACAGTTTTGGTTGAGTAACTTGCAGTGGTGACTACTGATATACTTCACATGTTTAGCATTTTGGTATGATCCGATTTATTTTTGAAAAATAACTTGTTTAGGACTGTTGATTTAAACATTCCATGAAACGAAAAAGGAACAGTAAAAAGAGATAAATATATTTGAGACGGTCACCGTAGCCTAGTAGGTAGTGCTCCTGCCTACGAAGCTGGTGGTCCTGGGTTCGAATCCCGGTAAGTGCAAATATTTGTGTGATGAGCACGAATATTTGTTTCCGAGTCATGGATCTTTTCTATGTATATAAGTATTTATCTATATATATATATATATATATATATATATATATATAAGTATGTATATCGTCACATGGTACCCATAGTACAAGCTTTGCTTAGTTTGGGGCTAGGATGATCTGTGTGACATTGTCTCTAGATATTATTGTTATTATTATATTATTAGATATTATTATTATTATTTATATACATAATGTAAAATAAATATCTAAATAAAAATCTAGGGACAACTAACACATTGCCATCTTATCCCAATCTAGGCAAAACCTTATATATTACAAATACATACACATCACATAAATATTATAAAGGCGAAAGTGTGTGAGTGTGTATGTTTGTTACTTCTTCACGCCTAGACGGCTGGAGCGATTTTAATAAAATTTGGTATGGAGTTAGCTGATACCCTGGATTAACACATAGGCTATAATTTATAACGTTAAATGTGGGTAAAACCGCGGGGCACAGCTAGTTATAGATAAATTACAGCTAGACACGGAACAAATAATCGTGCTCATCACATAAAGATTTGTCTCGGTTGGAAATCGAACCCATGACCTGACGGCTCACTAACCACTAAACCAATAGACCAGTTTAAAAGTACAGTTAAAAGTACTTACTTAATTTTTTGCAAACCTAATGTAAAATAAAATTCAACAAAAATACTTTTATCGGTCAGTATAGCTTAAGCATGTCCCGGTGCATATCAATAAGTAATTTGTACAGACGCTAGCACATCCATCTACCCAATCTGTCAAATTGCTTTTATATTTTCAACTTAATCACACAAGCATAAGGTTCACTTTCAATGAGGGAAATTTGACAGATTGGGGTAACTTGATGTGCTGGCGTCCGTACATTAGCGTAATGATAGCATGAAGTATATTCCTGGCTGGTTTGTTGTTCCAGTGGTTAGCGACCCTGGCTGCTAAGGCAAGGGTCATGAGTTCGATCCCCATCCAAGACAAATCGTTTTGTGGTACTATTATTTGTTATGTGTCAGTGTTTAATTAAATTTTATAAATTATTACAGCTCCACCCCCGTAGGTGATAGCGTGATAATATGTACCCTATATGTTGACCCGACCTCTAAGTAATATTCATGCAAAATTTGAAGTACATGCAGTACTTTTTGAGTTTGGCCCGGACATACATACAGACAAACAGACAAAAATTCTAAAAACTATAGTTTTGGCTTCGGTATCGATTGCAGATCACGCCTCAAGTATCCTTTTAAAAAAATATTCAATGTACAGTTTTGACTTTCCTACAATTTTATTATATGTATAGATTAGTATTTAGACATAAATTGTATAGCAGTAAATGTTTCATACTTAAACAGTTTTGAACCCGCATTAATCACAGGATTGCAAATTTATTCTCAGTTTTAAAGCTTAAAGTTGTTATGTGGATGACGGCAAAGAATATTGCCACTCCATTTCAACCCATGGGGGCCGTGGAAGTCTACCCGAGGGAATATATTCCAGAGAGTAGGCAGCAGCGTCTCTATATGTACAGACGCCAGCACATCTAGCTATCCCAATCTGTCAAATTTCTTTCATAGATTTTCAACTTTATCACAAAAGATTAAGGTTCACTTTCAATTGGGGAAATTTGACAGGTTGGGGTAACTTGATGTGCTGGCGTCTGTACTATTACCACCATACTTGCCAGAACGAATCTGAAGCAGTTCTCTGCCATATGTCGACTACCCAAATTATATAACGCTATCTGCGGAGAAGTCGATATTTTGAATAACAAATTGTCCGCCTATAAAAAAATATGTTTTGATATTATTACTTGTAATTTTAATTGATTTATCATTAACTAGCTGTGCCCCGCGGTTTTACCCACGTTAAATTTTATAAATCTTCATAGCTCCCCCCTCCCCCCCCCCCCGTAGGTGATAGCCTAATAATATGTAGCCTATATGTTGACCCAACCTATTAGTAATATTCATGCAAAAATTGAAGTAAATCCATGCAGTACTTTTTGAGTTTATCCCGGATATACATACAGACAAGCAGACACACAGACAAAAAATCTAAAAACTATATTTTTGGCGTCGATATCGAATGTAGATCACGACCCAAGTATCCTTTTAAAAATATAATTCATTGTACAGTTTTGATGTTCCTACGATTTTATTATATGTATAGATATTCCTTTTACACCTTTTTTATATTTTATGTTTCGTTTTTTATGTTAATTTCGTTTCCTAAATTTTAATTTTATTTTAGCTATAGATAGTATTTTTCATTTTATATTTAGTTTTAGTTGTTATATATTTTTTGTTTTTTTACTGATGTCACGAGTGTCATGAATCTGTGCATGTTGTGCCACCTTAATAAACTGTGCATTTGATTTAAATTTTTAAGTGTTTTATTTCATCATTACAGCTAAATGAGTCCACTGCTGGACAAGCCTCCCTCAAGAATCGTCTTGGGGGGATATGCCATAATCGCCACGCTTGGCAGGCGGGTTGGCGATCGCAGTAAGATGGTCATAGTACTCAGAAGGAAGCTGCTGCCCATCCTCTGGTATATATTCCCTCGGGTCGACTTCTACGCCCCCCACGGGATGAGATGGGGTGATGACATTCTGATTCTGATATTTGTTGCCGTCACCACACGTGTTTTATTTAGACTAGCAATAATGTAACAGTTACTGGCTGTCCTAAATAAATAAATAAATACTTCGATCACCAACCCGTCTGCCAAGTGTGACGATTTACGCGTATCCCCCAAATGATGGACACAACTCTATTGCGGAAATATTTTGGAGAGGCCTTTGTCCAACTGTGGACATTATTCGGCTGATATGATGATGATGGTAATGATAAGTATTTAGACATAAATGGTTCTCACATAAACAGTTTTGAACCTGCATTAATACCAGAATTGCAAATTTATTCTCTAGTTTAAAGTTATCTCAGTTATTCAGGTCCCAATTGACTGTATATATGACAATATTACTACGAAACTCTCTACTTCCCGTCCGATGCAATAAAGAATGCAAGATAAGGAAGAATTGCAGATCGATAGATGTGCAATGCTAGATGCAATGGACTGATTTTAAGTAGCCATTGAGCTAAAATAACTGGAATATCCTTTGGTTACTTGTTCTCGAGTGGCGACCACTAACCGGAAGACGTGGCAGCGTGGGCAGGCCCCCTACAAGATGGACCGATGATCTTGTGAGGGTCGCTGGAAATCGCTGGATGCGGATACAGCAAGACCAGCAATTGTGGAGCTCTTTGGGGGAGGCCTTTGACCGGCAGTACACGTCTTTCGGTTGATATGATGACGATGATAATGATGATGACTTTTTCTTGATACACACTACGCAACACGATTCAAACTAATACTCGTTGGAATAATAATAATATCCTGGGACATTATTTAGTCAAAGCCATCTGATCCCAAACTAAGCGGAGCTTGTACTATGGACAATAGGTAACTGATGTACTACATATACTACTTAATTTTGTAAATACATACTTATATAGATAATTACACCCAGACTCAGGTTGTCCTGAGTCTGGGTGTAATTATCTATATATGTTCATATATAGATAACAATATAATATGTTTAGGCACACAACTATCTGTCCTGGATGGGGCTCGAACCCACGATCTCCGGTGTGAAAAGCAAGCATTAGCCAACCACGCCAACAGGTCTGTCAAATCACACAAATATTTTAAAGGCGAAAATTTGTGAGTGTGTATGTTTGTTACGTCTTCTAAATGCCTGGACCGGTTTTAATAAAATTTGGTATGGAGTTAGGTGACACCCTGAACAAATAGTTGTCCTGTACGGGGATCGAACCCGGAATACAGATTGCGTGTGCCGACTGTCTTATCCAATGTGCCATCAAGCATCAAGCTAACCGTGCGGCGATGGCATTTACAATACGATTTTTTTAATTTTTGTGCTAAATCCTTTTTCATACCTATCCCTTTCAGTCATATTTACAAACGCTTCCAGTAGTATTTCGGTTTATGGTCCTGGTCTACGTATTCATGGCTAAAGCGGTTCGCTACATTGATGCACTGTAGTGCTCTTATTGTGAGGCCAGACATATAAATGTAACAAGCATTTTACAAGCAGCAACTCGTCTATTTTTTCTTGCTGGTAACGACTCTAGTTTTTACTGTTTAAACTTTCAAGTCTTATAAGTTAGTTCAATCAAAATTATTTTTACGACTGCCTCGTTGGTCTAGCGGTAGCGTGTTCAACTGCAGATAAGGGCCTGGGTTCAATCTTAGGGCGGCTCAAAAAGTGATTTGAGGAATTTTCTCTTAAGAAAATTTCTCAGTGAGCCCGAAGTTTGGTAGTGGACGGTATTACACCCCCGTGCCTCGGAGAGCACGTAAAGCTGTCGGTCCTGTAGCTGACCTCTTTCCACTCGTGTAGCTTGTGAGTTGAGTGATAGAATAGAAAGTTGTGCAGATGGCTGATCTCCATTGAGACTGGCCGCCACGCCGTGGCCGAAATTCGGCTAGTACGAACTTTGATGAATTGTTTTAATATAAATTATACTCGTATATTCGAATAACACATAGGCTATAATTTATAAAGTTTAACGCGAGTAAAACCGGGCACAGTTAGCAATGAATGAATATTTTGATCAGTGTATTATTCTCTGGTGAAATTACCGCCCAGCTACTGAATGGTCATATGATACTAAAAGCATAATACATTCCTGGTTCTTACTCTGCCCTTTACTTGGGCCTTCGCGATAAAGAAGTCCAAATAACAAAGTTACTACAGCATAGGGCCCTTCAGAAAGGGAGTTATAAGGTTTCTTTATGGTCGGCAATGCTGTTCGGGCCACATCGGCTCCCGTCGCGGCGTCGTGTCATCGTGTGCCTACATTAATTGCGGTCGGCGGCTACCGAGCACGGACGAGACCGCACTTCACTTCGTTCCGCACCACCGGCAATCACAGACATGCCCGGTCACCATACATCTTATTAGTTCTTTTATATAACGTTTTCTGGAGTTATTAATATACTTGTAATATACAGTCCAAACTGTTTAATTCATCTCCAACGCAACCAATGGTCCTTCGACGAAAAATCCAGTGAAGTAAAAGGAAAATCAAGTATATCGCCGCACTCAAAGAAGCGTTGAAGAACGTGTACGGACTTTGACCCCAAAGTGTCATTGCGCAACGCCGTCTTCGGTTGGAAACGAAGTCGTATTTCAATATTGTGGACAAGGATTCGGTATTCTGTGAGTCGTTCCAGTTTTATCCTTCCTCTTTCTTCCCGATATTTAACTACAAACTTACTTCTATAAGTAATCACTACGTAGGTTATTTTTCTTTCTCTTTCGTATGCAAAATTGAGTAAGCATTCTGATCGCTTTGCTATGCACGTATCATAAAATTACTGCAATCAATAGTAGCCAAGTGAATGACCTTGAAGGTCATATAATAACTGGCAGTAAGGTATACCTACCTACTTGTCTTTTCGCATTTCCCATCAAACCAATCCATCAAAATCTTTTATATTCGTAGTTTAAACATTCATTTTGAGAACCAAGCATCGTATTGCTGTCTCAACGCTATTTACTACTTTTATTATTCTTTTAATCTGTTAACAGTTTCCTTACAAAAATGAGCGATAAAAGGCTTAAAGTACGCAGCTCAATGAAAGCTAAGCTTACTACATTTAGTCAATATTTAGAAATCCTTAAAAGTTGTGATAAGTTTTCTGACTTGCAGAAAATTGAGCTAGATAGTCGCTTTAGTAAATTCAATGCCTTGTACTCGGATTTTGACAATTTGCAGACGGAAATTGAGGCATCAATGGATGACCCGGACGAGGCGTATCAGTTCAGAGGCGAGTTCGAGGATCAGTACTTCGCTCTGGATGCGGTGGCGCGTAGTATGCTGTCCTCTCAGGAAGGCAAACAAAAAGATACCATCGGGTTTGAAACCGGTTCCGAAGCAAGTATGTCAGGTGAGACTAAGAACAATTTTGTTCGTTTACCAAAAATTAATTTACCGCACTTCGATGGAAACTATCAAGGCTGGCTCGAGTTTAGAGACACTTATAAATTATTAATTCATGATAATGGTTCTATTGACAACATTAATAAGTTCCATTACCTTCGCGCATCATTGAAAGGCGCAGCATCCGAAATTATAAAAAATATTGACTTTAAAGGTGATCAGTACGAGTTGGCTTGGGATATGCTACGCCAGAGGTACGATAACAGCCGTCTTCTAGTTAATAGCCATGTGCAAGCGTTATTTAACGTCGACGCCGTTGCTTATGAATCAAGTCTGTGTTTGCGACATCTGATTGATGTGGTAAATAAAAACATCCGAGCGCTTAAAACATTGAATTAGCCGACCGAGCATTGGGGTACGCTTATTATATATATGATGTCTATCAAATTAGACTCGGTCACTAGTAGACATTGGGAGGAGCACCGAAATACCTTATCCAATCCACCCAGTCTTACACAATTTTTTACATTTGTTAATAACAGAGCTGATTTACTCGAAACACTAGAGGATAACAAAAAACAAATTAAGGTTAATAAACCAAAAACTTTCATAATTACATCCCAAAATAGTAGTAGTAGTAATTCAAGTAACTATAATGCATATCATACTAAATGTCCCTTGTGTTCTGGTCAACATTTACTTCATTATTGTGATGAATTTAGAAGATTGAGCGTTGAATCACGTATTTTGAGAGCCAAACAACTTAAAGTGTGTATGAATTGCTTGCGGTTGGGACATTTTGGAAAAAGTTGTAGACTGTCACATTGTAAATATTGCACTGCTAGACATAATACTTTATTACACTTTGAGAAAAAACGGCCAGCGGTGCCAGATCCAATGCCAAAAATTCACGACAGTGTTGCACTCTCGGCAACTACTATTGAACCCTCTTTACAGCATACTACTTCTCCTTTTGTTTTACTGTCCACAGCACTGGTACCAAACTGGTAATAAAACATCCACCTGCGCCCTGGCTGTCTGATGATATTAGAAAAGTTATGTCAAAGCGTGATAAAGCCAAAAAGAAATATAAAAAAACCGCATCTGAAGAGAACTGGTGTATATATAAAAGGCTTCGGAATCGCTGCAGTCGTATGTGTAGAGATGCCAAAAGACGCCACATTCACAACTCGATTAATAACCTCGGTACAGCACAAGTATGGCATTTTCTAAAATCACTTGGTGTCGGTAAGGACTGTAATGACAATGTCAAGTCATCGGTTGATTTAAATGCACTTAACGCACATTTTGCTAGAACCCCGGTGACACTGGATGCCAGCACCAAGTCTTCTACTCTAAATTATCTCTCTAAGATTTCTATGCCGGTATGTACTTCTTTTTCTTTTACTGCAGTTACTGAACGAGACATTAAGAAATCCATCCAATCCATCTCCACTAAAGCAGTGGGTGATGATGGTCTCCAGCTCCAAATGCTTTCCCTGATCCTAGAAGAACTTGTACCCATAATCACTCATATCATAAACTTTTCTCTTGAGGCAAGTTCCTTCCCGTCATCCTGGAAAAAAGCCCTGGTCCGACCGCTCCCCAAAACCAAAAATCCGTCTTCATTATCTCAATACCGTCCTATTTCTATCCTTCCAATCCTGTCCAAAACCCTCGAGAGTGTTGTTAGCCAACAACTCTCTCGATACCTCCTCTCAAAGCCTACTAAGTCCATACCAATCAGGGTTCCGCCCTGGCCATAGCACCGTTACGGCGTTAGTGAAAATTACCGATGATGTCCGACTAGCCATGGAGCGGAAATTACTCACGGTAATGGTCATATTGGACTTCAGTAATGCCTTCAACTCAGTTGATTTTGATATCCTCCTTGGCATCTTATCCTCCCTTAATATCTCATCTTCAGTAACTGCATGGTTTGACTCATATCTTCGGGGACGCTCGCAGTCTATACGCTACGAAGAAGCTTCTTCTGAGTGGTGTAATCTTACTGCGGGCGTTCTTCAAGGTGGCGTACTCTCTCCTCTTCTCTTTTCTGTGTTTATTAACGCCATAACAAAAATTGTTTCCTCCAATTTCCATCTTTACGCAGACGATTTGCAGCTTTATCGACACTTTAAAGTTGAGGATATTAGTCTGGCCATTGATGCCATCAATAGTGATCTTGGAAACATTAGTGATTGGGCGAAATCTTTTGGACTTTTGGTTAACCCCACTAAATCACAAGCAATCATTATTGGTGGCAGGCATATGTTTAGTTTGATACCTAACAACTTTCTTCCACCAGTTCTTTATGACTACGTCCCCATACCTTATGCGACCCATGTTAAAAATCTTGGTATACTAATTGACAGCAACTTATCATGGAGCACTCACGTTGCGGAAGTAAGCAGAAGGGTATACTGCTCGTTTCAGTCTCTTAAACGATTACAGAAATTCTTACCCTTCCGTACTAAAGTATCCTTAGCACAGTCACTCCTAATTCCTCTTCTAGACTATGCTGATGTCTGTTTTCTGGATGCGAATGAAGACCTTCTTGACAAGCTCGAACGTCTGCAGAATTTGTGCATTCGCTTCATTTTCGGCCTCCGTAAGTACGCCCATGTGTCGGAGTTTCGGAGGCGGTTGAAGTGGCTGCCAATACGGCAACGTCGAGATTGTCACATTCTTTCCCTACTCTTCTCAATCCTTCATAAGTTTAATTCTCCTGTCTATCTGCGTGAACGCTTTGAGTACTTAGTCCCTCGAGGCAAACTCTGTCGCACAGCCACGTCCTTTCTACTTCGTATGCCTTCTCACACTTCCAGCCGTTATGATGGCTCTTTTACAATACGTGCCGTTCGACTATGGAACTCTCTTCCACACTCTATTCTTTCTAGCTCATCTTTAGAGGTATTTAAGAGAAGAACAAGGGAACACTTTTTGTCACAATCATTGTAATCTATAATTTATGTATTAGTATATTTAGGTGTTTTATATATATATTTAGTGTGTATAGTATGTAATTTGTTTGTATTATTAGTATGTATTAGTGTGTAGATATATATATATATATTTCTACCAGTCGGTAGTAACAATTAGTGTCACTTAATTTTCTTTTGATGTTGTACACTGTTTTTACCCTTCTTCTACAAATCTCCCTCTGTCAGTGGTTTGCTGGAAGAAAACTCATCAATGAGTTAAGCTCGCCCTTGTACATTAATTTACAAAGACACATGTATAAAATGTATATTTTCTGTGTGCAATGAAGGATAAACTAAACTAAACTAAACTGGTGAAGGTGGTGAACGAAAAGGGCGAGGGCTGCCGCGCACGAGTCCTGCTGGATAACGGTAGTACAGCCAATTTTATTACCGAGAATCTTTGTTCTAAGCTGTGCTTGTCTCGTAACGGTACTGGGTCCACAATAACCGGCATTAACAATCAAACCAGTAAAAGTGTACAGTCTTGTAATCTCACGATACAATCACTCTATAACGAATATTCAGTCAATATAGACTGTCTAATATTACCAGAGGTAACGAAACGTGTGCCGTCACATCATATTAATTTACATAACATGTCAATACCTACAGGGTTGCAATTAGCCGACCCTACATTTAATGTCCCTTCTGTTATAGACATACTTGTAGGGGCCGACATTTTTTGGAATATCTTACTATCTAATCAAATTAAGTTAGGTAAAAGTTTACCAAAATTATGTGAGAGCAAGTTAGGATGGTTGGTGTCAGGCTCAGTGGCTCTTCATTCACAACCATCCAATTCACATCATTTTAATTTCATTAATACTCGAGTAAACTCTGATATCTTATTGTCAAAGTTTTCTAGACGAGATACAATATCAGAAAATTATTGCGTATCTTTAAATAAACGTAAATGTGAACAAAGTTTACACATGAAAACTAAGCGTAAGCCTAATGGTCGATACACGTTTACCATGCCTTTTAAGGATGATCCTACTAACTTAGGAGATTCGTACAGTATGGCCAAACGTCGATTTACATCTTTAGATAACAGGTTTTAACAAAGACTGGAATAAAAAAAAAATCATCAAATACACAAATTTTCGTATGCTAAAAACTTATTAATCATTTGTATACATCCGCTCAAATGACATGTGTGGGTCAGATACCACGTCTATTGATGTGAGTATGTCTATTGGCCTCCAGGCTTTGTATGAAGGTAAGAGTCTCTCTGTCCCTTCATACAAACAATTGCTTTTACTGGTGCGATTCTACCATAGTACCTACTGAGCTGGTTGTCTACTCCTACATCGCAACTGAAGGCTTTCGTTCGTAACCGAGTGAATGAGATACAAGAGAGTACACTAGGTTTTACGTGGCGTTATGTTCCTGCTGTGTGGTGACGGCGACATATATCAGAATCAGAATATCATCACCCCATCTCATCCCGTGGGGGGCGTAGAAGTCGACCCGAGTGAATAACTACCAGAGGAAGGGCAGCAGCTTCCTTCTGATTACTATGACCATCTTACTGCGATCGCCAACCCGCCTGCCAAGCGTGGCGATTATGGCATATCCCCCCAAGACGATTCTTGAGGGAGGCTTGTCCAGCAGTGGACTCATTTAGCTGTAATGATGATGTTCCTACTGGAGACAACCCGGCGGATCTTGTTTCTCGAGGGCTGAAAACTGACCTTATCAGCGAGTCGTTACTTTGGTGGTCCGGTCCCTCCTTTTTACTCAAACCAGAAAGCGATTGGCCCAAACAACCCAATATGTATGCGAAACAAGATCTACCTGAAGTAGTGTCTAATTATTGTGATAACAATGAACCTGTTATACAAAAAAATCAAGGAAATCAGACTATTATATAAAAATTAATTCATAAATACTCTAATATAAATAAGTTACAAAATAGTAGCTTACATAAGACGCTATATTGACAATCTTAAATCTAAAAATAGAAAATTAAGTGGTTCTCTTACAACTTGTGAGTTAAATTCCGCACTTATGATGATAATACGTGCAGCTCAAACTGACATGTTCCCAGATGAGTACATAGCGCTCAAATCTAAAAGGTCACTATCACCAAAAAATAGACTAATTTCCTAAACACCTTATGTAGATAATCACGACATTATTCGTGTCGGTGGTAGGCTTGAAAACTCTCATTATGAATATGATGTTAAACATCCTATTTTACTTAGTAACAAGCATCATTTTACTAAAAGACTTTTTGACATGGAACATATAAAGCTCTTACATGCGGGTCCACAGCTCTTATTAAACACTATTAGACAAACTTACTGGCTTTTAAGGGGCCGAAACCTGGCAAGAATGACTGTCAACAAATGTGTTAAATGTCTAAGATACAGAGCCCAAACTATTCAACCCATTAGGGGGCAATTACCTAGTGCAAGAAGCAGTCTAGAATTTCCTTTTTTGAACTCAAGTGTCGACTATGCCGGGCCGGTGTTGATAAGTGACCGGAAGGGTCGAGGTTCGAGATTAATGAAGTCTTACTTGTGTATATTTGTGTGTCAAGCGGTAAAGGCTGTTCACTTGGAGCTGGTTACAGACCTATCTAAAGAGGCGTATAAGGTTGCATTAAATCGTTTTGTCGCACGCCGGGGCAAGCCGCGCACCATATTATCTGATAATGGTACAAATTTTATTGGAACATGTAATGAATTATATACGTTTTTACAGGAATCTAATATTGCTTTTGATATAGCTGAGGAAGGCATTGAATTTATCTTCGCGCCCGCCTACTCACCACACTTTAACGGACTAGCAGAAGCTGCTGTGCGTTCTACAAAACATCATTTAAAAAGGTTGCTTAAGCTTACTCATTTTACATACGAAGACATGGCAACTTGCCTTACTCAAATAGAGTCAGTTTTGAATTCTCGCCCACTAACACCCCTGTCTACTAACCCTCATGACCTTTCAGCTCTTACACCTTCACACTTCCTAATTGGACGCTCACTGATGACCATTCCACAGCCACAAATCTCTGACGTTGCTATTGGAAGCTTAGAGCGCTATCAGAGAGTCGAAGTAATCAAGCAGCATTTTTGGAAGCGCTTTTATAAAGATTATGTGTGTCTACTTCAACAGAAGACAAAATGGACCACTTCAAAGGGTCAGCTGACAGAAGGCACTCTTGTGCTCGTCAAAGAGAAGGGACAACCACCTCTTATATGGCCTCTGGGGAGAGTTACAAAGATCTATCCTGGTAGCGATGGAGTCACCCGAGTGGTCGAAGTTAAAACTAAAAGGGGAATAATACGTCGTGCTTTTAATAATGTTTGCCCTCTTCCTATTTCTTAGTTGAAGTCTTCAACCCGGGGAACTTGTTCGGGCCACATCGGCTCCCGTCGTGTCATCGTGTGCCTACATTCATTGCGGTCGGCGGCTACCGAGCACGGACGAGACCGCACTTCACTTCGTTCCGCACCACCGGCAATCACAGACACGCCCGGTCACCATACATCTTATTAGTTCTTTTATATAACGTTTTCTGGAGTTATTAATATACTTGTAATATACAGTCCAAACTGTTTAATTCATCTCCAACGCAACCAATGCGCTATTAGTGATGCTCCTGGAGTTGCAAGTGTTCATAGGCTACGGTGGCCAGTTACAATCGGGCTGGTTGTGTACTTGTTTGCCAACTAAGTTGTATAAAAAAAGTTTTATAAGTACCTAGTGTTACTTATGTAAAAATAAGTGTAGTGCAATAAATATAAATAATAAAACTTCGTTATTCGTAATTGTAGTTTTTTTAGTTGCTTAGTCACACAACCTAACAGTTCGCGACTAGCAGTGGAACTATATCGTCCCCAGATGGGGTATCACCTATTTTTCAACATGTCTGTCCAGCATCAACGATATCGCAGAGTAATTCCATTGGGATTCCAATTTAAAAATGTAATGCAATACTTGACAATCCTCTTATAGTACTTAATGGCTATTATAAAAACTAATAACTAATAATATATAATAACTATCATATTATAATAATAATATCTTGGGACAATGTAACACATATCATCCTAACCCCAAACTAAGCAAAGGTTGCACTATGGGTACCAGGCGACGATATACATACTTATATAGATAGATAAATACTTAAATACATAGAAAACATCCACGACTCAGAAACAAATATTCGTGCTCATCACACAAATATTTGCACTTACCGGGATTCGAACCCAGGACCACCAGCTTCGTAGGCAGGAGCACTACCAACTAGGCTACGGTGACCGTCAATATATTATGACATTATGCTCATATATAATATTATGCTCATAGCCAGATGCTCTCACCGATTTGTAACTATGAGGGTAAGCAATTAGGCTCGGGTGCATATAATATGCATAGATGACCGCCAAAGTGGTTTAATTTCAGAGCGTGTCCATGCTTCGGAGGGCACTTTCAGCTGTCGGTCCCGGTTGTGGCCATTCGGCAAAATCTGTTAGGCCATTATGCTTAATGAGCGGCTTGAATAACTCTGACAACCACCCATACGAGAAGTATGTTAGTCTATCTATGCCTCGTACTATATAACTAAAAGTATCCAGTATCTGAATTCATTAATTCACAAACTTGGCAGTGCCTGCCTGTGCTATGGCAACAAGACAACTCATAAACATAACTTGATACGAGCTAGCTAAATATCATTGCTATAATAAAATAAATGTATCCATACAATCAATACAATGTGTACCTAAACATCTATGTTACTAGAAATAACAATGTATACAACTATATTACAACAAACATGTTCTGACTATTTACAAGCGCTTTTTTAAAGTCTACGTGAATAAAAACCTTTTTTATTTATTATTTTATTTAACATACTACACCTAGACACAGAAGAAATACCATGCTCATCACACAAAAAAATGTCCTGGGTGGGGATCAAACCCACGACCTCTGGCATAGCAGTCAGGGTAACTAAACGCTAGACCAACAAGCCAGTTCTAAATAATAAAAACACAGAGTATTACAAACTAATTGGATTTCCCACATGCACTATGACGTTGGGAAAAATTTATGCAAATCTGGCCCATTTTTCATCCCCAAAATCCCTTTTAAATTTCATCCCGCCACTAACCCACCGAGTTAACTAACTCTCAGTACATCACTGCATTAATCTCTGAATTAATCTGAAATCGATGCTAGTTTTAAGCTCTAGCTGTAACATTTCACATGCACAGTTTAGTTTTAGTGTGAAAATCAATTTTGAATAACTTTTTTTAGGGTTCCGTCTTAATAAGGTAAAGAAGCAGTCTAGAAAGCCTAATGCTTAGACCGCTAGACTGTAGAAGGTAGAAATAAATTCGTCATGTCAGCCAAAGTACGTCCACTGCTGGACAAAAGCCTCTTAAAATAAATGGGGAATATGCCTTAATAGCCACGCTTGGTAGACGGATTGGCGATCGCAAATTGATGGTCGATAGAGAAATGGGCGTTTTTCTATGAACTATTCATAGAAAAACGCCCATTTCTCTATCGATTTCTACGTCCCCCACGGGATGAGATGAGGTGATGATATTTTATGCAGTCGCCTCACAGCAAAAATTGCCTCGTATTAAAACGGTGAAGAAAAAAAGATTATGAAGAAACCTGCATGCCTGAGAGCCTGCATTCGAACCTGCATTCTTCTAAAATGTGCTTAATTTTTGCCAACCCGCTGTAGACCAGCGTGGTGGACTATGGCCTATGCCCCCTCATTGTGAAAAGAGACTCTTGCCCTGCAGAGGGACAGCAGAGTAGAACCCTTAAAGTATGTCTATATCTGTTAGGTTGACGTACACAGCAGGCAAAGACCTCCCCAAAAGATTTCCACAATGTAGCAGTAGCCACAATTTGGAGGGATGTGTCATATTTGTCACGCTTGGCAGACGGGTTGGCGATCGCAGTATGATGCTCATAGTATTCATGAAAACGTTGCTGCCCATTCTCTAGTACATATTCCCTCGCGATGACTTTTGCGCCCCCACGAGATGAAATGGGGTGGAGATATTCTTTCTTGGCCGTCAGCCACACAGCCAGCATAACAAAGGTTTTCTAACAGTTTAATAATAAAAAATATATATTTATTCAAACCGATTGTTATATCGCAATCGGTGTGAAATAAATAATCCATAAATTGCTTCGTCAATTGGTAAATAGAAAACCACGACTTACATTCAAGACGATTTATTGTATTGTTACTTCAAATATTTTTATTATTTTTGCACAAAGGTTGACATGATTCTGCCAATTGTTTAATAAAAGTATATCGTTATACGATAAGCTACGACGAGCTACGAGTAGCTACGATGATCGGCTATACGTAGTACGGACAAACTGCGTTAGTTACATATGGCTGTATTTATGTGCAAAGATATCGGTAGTTTTCCTGATATATGCACTTACTGGATCTTCATAGAAGTTTCCAATATATAATGAAATCGTTTTTTATTTATTTTATCTTTTAAACAATCATTACTATTCGTATTATTGCAATATCGTTAAAGGTTTTGAACACTAACAGTTTCACTCTTTGCATTGAGAAGAATTGAACTGATCTGAATGGAATGCAAATAAATAAATGAAAATGAACCTTAGAAAAAACTGGTAAAATAAAACTGGATATCGTCCACTGTTGGTCTTAGGCCTCCGCCAAAGGTACCTATAACGTTACCATTTTCCGAGTTTGCGACCGCAGTTGGGTGGTAGTTGGTACACAGGAGGCGCTGTTGCCCGACTACCTGGTTAATCCTGTAACCTTAACCGGAAGGTATGGGGTAGCCCTATTATTCTTTCTCGGCCAGAAGACACATAATTATTTTTGACTAGCCGCTAATATTATTTTTGCCATCACCAAGATATTAAAGGCTTCAAATACATGATGATGCCATTGGTCTTTTCAGGTATCTGAGTAATATAGACACTATTATAACACTGCTGTGTAGTGACGCCATAGAATACCCCATATCATCCCTACGAGGGAGGCAGCAGCGTTTTTCTGTGAACTATGACCATCAAACTGCGATCGCCAACCAGTCTGCCAAGTGTGGCGATTATAGCATATCCCTTCATTCTTTGGGGAGGCTTTTGTCCAGCAGTCTTTGTACTTAGTACTTTGGCTGTCATAATGAGTCATACATATATACAACATGTTACTTAATTAACGCACACCCTGAAAATAGTTTGTTCAGAATCGTTTACTGGATCGATTTATATCATTTTTAATCTAGGTATTTTTTTTATTCCAAAATTATTAAAACTACCGAAATTATTGTCATATTAACCCTGTACAGTCAAAACAAATTGAAATGGACCGTAAGTCAAAGAAATAAATTGCAGTTTTATTTGTATTCATACAAATTCCCCCATTCAATACAAAATAAAGAAAAATAAACTTTATTCCAAGAAACTAATTTAGTAAATAACAATGCATATACATGTTAAATAAAAATTCAATGTAATGAATTAATAGAAAAATTGAATATGTATACCATGAAATTAAAAAATGTTAGTTTAAAATACTCTTGTGATTTAGAAGCTCAACAGAAGAAAATGGACTCCCTTAAAGATGAACTCCATACATTATCAATAAAGTATGAACTATCTGAAAAACAGACACAACATTACATTCTGGCTATGAATGAGCTGATTGACCTTGGCAATTATAATAATGAAAGATTAGAATCGCTCAGCAATAATTATTCTTGTATGTGTCAACGGTCACTTAGCCGTTCCTCACCACCAAAGGATACTTCTGCTTTATTGCAAATTAGTAATGATAAGAATAACACTAGTTTCATTAGTCAATCTCAATCTGTAATGAACAAAACATTAGCAGTTAAGTCATACACAAGGAATGAAATAAATATTTTTAAACCTGAAATAACAATATTCAGTGATGAAATAGGTAAAAACTTACGGCGCCTACTGTCAACAGAAGGACATTCAAACATCAATTTTTGTATGCCGGGTGCCTCTTGTCACCACATTTTTAAAAAGGTCTTTAATTATAAATTTAATAATGATGGAAATCTAATTCTTTTTATGGGAAATAGGGGTAATTTAAATAAAAAAACCCTAATAAAGTATATTGATTGTTTAGATCGTTTAAATATAAGTAAAATTGTTATGTTTACATTTCCTTATAGCCATAGTTTGTCACAGGAGGAAAATAGGATAAGGTATAATTTGAATTTGACATTACATACAATATCTACCTACATGAGAGAAAAACTACATGTAATTGACATTAACTCGTGTGTTAAGAAACCCTTTTATATGACAAAAGATAACTATTGTTATCTGCCTAGTTTTTATACCAGACAAATAGCTTTGTCGCTATGTTATTGTTTTCATATTTCAGCCAAGAACTTGGCTAAACATACTGCTCCTATTGAGCAATGTACTGATGCTATAGATAATGTCAGTACTTTTCCTACTGACAATGACATATCCAGCTTGAATGGTGACATCTGTATACAGGATAATTTAAATTAACTGATATGACAATAGAGAATCACTCTTGCGTAATAGCAAATTCAAATATTAATTGTACTGTCAAGCATGATAAGGAATGTTCAGATCTTGTAATGGAAAATAATGTGAACCCATCAAACATAAATGCCTACAATAAGAAAAACCAAAAAAATTGTATCAACCTGGTGCATCAAAATATTCAAAGTTTGATGGGGAAAGAGTTAGAATTGGAGTTGTTTTTGAATTGTAGCAATATTGATATTTTATGTTTAACTGAGCACTGGCTACAACGCCATCAATTCATTTCCAGCTTCAATAATCACCAGGTTGCAAGCTCGTTCATCAGAGAAAAGTATATTCATGGTGGCTCTCTAATATTAATAAATAATTTGTTGAAGTTTAAAGAAAGAAGTGACGTTGTGAGCCTCTATGTTGAGCGAGTAGTAGAGATTTCATGTGTTGAGTTGGAGCGATTTATTGTTGTGAGTCTTTACAAACCTCCTTGTGCACCATTTGATACCTTTTCAGACATTATGGAGGATGCCTTAAATAAGTTATCTAATACCCATAAAACTGTTATCATTTGTGGAGATTTTAATGTAAATATTTTGGAGAAAACTCAACAAGTTGTAATTTTTTAAATTTGTTTATGTCCTATAATTTACATCACAACTTTACAGAACCAACTAGAGTTACTGCCACAAGTGCTACATGCATTGACAATATATTTAGCTCGGCAAAACCTTTAAATAAATTAATAATTAATAAGATTCAGTCAGATCATTCTGGTCAGTTGGTCACTTTTTCAAATTCTCCAAAGGTTCAAAGTACACAAATAAGTTACATACCATATAGTGAAAGCCGTTTAGGAATATTTAAATATAATATAGCAAGAAAACTGGCACTGTTGCCCTATCATAGTGATCCGGATCACTTGTACAACTCTTTATTCAACTTGATTAATGGTGAGTTCTGCTCAATATTCACACCCAAACAGTTGTCTGTAAGTAACCGTCTGATGTTCTGTGATTGGGCAACTCCAGGAATTTATAAAAGTCGCAATCAATTATATAAATTGTATGAAGAAAGATCCTATAATCAAAATACGACTTTTCTAGAACATGTAAAACAATATGCCAAAACCTTTCGAAGAGCCTGTTCCATTGCTAAATCGATGTACTTAAAAAATATTATAAAAAATTCGACAAATATTATTAAAACCACCTGGAAGATTATTAATACTGAGACAGGTAGGAAAAAAATACGTAGTCGTGATTTTAATTTAAGAATAAATAATGTTGACATTAAAAGCGATTTAGAAGTGGCGACTGAGTTTGAAAAATATTTTTCTAATGTTCCAATCGATGTTACCAAATCTCTCGCGTCTTCTTCTGTATCTGCTGAGCTAATACTCCAATAAAGCGTAGAGAAGTGTGACACAGATTTTGAATTCTCGGTGGTTAACCCTAAAGATATTTTGAATGCTTTCAAAAGTATTAATATGAAAACCACTAGGGATCTGTGGGGTTTATCTGTTAAGACTATTTCATCAATTATAACTATAATCGCCCCACATCTAGCTGCTGTGTTCAATTGCTGTGTCGCATCTGGCGTATTTCCTGACTTGATGAAGTATAGTAAAATTATTCCATTGTTTAAAGCTGGTGATACTTCAGATCCTTCAAATTTCCGACCTATTTCCGTATTGCCCACTCTAAGTAAAATATTTGAAAAGCTAATGCTTAGCCAGTTGCTCAGTCACTTTAATATACATAATTTACTTCATCGGAAACAGTTTGGATTCACGAAGGGTTGTTCAACTATAGATGCAGGAGTCAATCTGTTAAAAAGTATATTCGCGGCTTGGGAGGACTCGCAGGATGCATTAGGTATCTTTTGCGATTTGTCCAAAGCATTTGATTGTGTTCATCATGACACTCTTGTCAGGAAACTACACCACTACGGTATCAGGAACAAGGCTCTCGAACTTTTGACTTCTTACTTGGGCAATAGAATTCAGAAGGTCGATATAAATGGTAAAAAATCTGCGGGATCCCCAGTGGTAATGGGCGTTCCACAGGGATCGATTCTCGGCCCATTCTTATTTTTAATCTATATTAATGACTTACCCTACTATGTAAGGGATAAACATGAGATTGTTTTGTTTGCGGATGATACTTCATTGACGTTTAAAATAAATCGACAATTACGCAATTTTGACGAAGTAAATGACGCAATCTCTAAAGTTGTTCATTGGTTTAATGCTAATAATCTTTTGCTAAATGACAAGAAAACTAAAGTCATAAAATTCTCTACACCTAATGTGAAACAGGTGGCTACCAATGTACAGCTTAATGGAGCTGGATTGACCCCTGTTAAGTCAACTGTGTTTTTGGGTATCACAATTGATTCAAAACTACAATGGGGCCCACAAATAGAAAAACTATCAGGCAAATTAAGTTCTGCTGCATATGCTGTTAAAACTATAAGACGGCTTACTGATGTGGATACAGCTAGAATGGTTTATTTCAGTTATTTTCATAGTATAATGTCCTATGGAATTCTTCTCTGGGGTAGCGCTGCGGACATTAACACCATATTTGTATTGCAAAAAAGAGCTGTAAGAGCAATATATAAACTTGGTCCGCGAGAATCTTTGAGAGAGAAGTTTAAAGAGATTAACATTCTGACTGTAGCATGTCAGTATATATATGAGAATCTAATTTATATGCATAAATATAAAGACTCCTTCTGTAAAAGGAGTGATACTCATAATATAAATACTCGATATAAGCATAACTTTGTGTTACATACCACCCGTCTCCACAAAGTAAGTAACTCTTATAAGGGGCAATGTATAAGATTCTATAACAAACTTCCCAGTGATATCCGAGAAATGTCTATGAATAAGTTTAAAAGAATTATAAAAGCCAAATTGTGTAGCAGGGCTTATTACAAAACTTCTGATTATTTAAGTGACAAAACAGCTTGGGATTGAGTCGCTCTAAATTAACACATTTAAATACAATGTAAATTTATTTAAGAAATATATATTTTAAAAAAGGATTCCTACTGAGTTTTCTGGCAGTGTTTCTCAGTAGCTGCCACGTCATGCACTGCACGGTAGGGTAAAAAAAATTGACGATTCCACACAAATGTAATATTTTAACGGAATAAATGACTTTTTGAAATTGAATTTGAATTTGAATTTGTATGTCTTATGATGACAACATTATATTCTAATTGGGGAGTGCGTTAATTACGTTACATGTTGTATATATACATATAGAATTTTAGCCAAATGGGTTCGGGTACTTTTGTTCATATAACGATAAAGTCGGTGTCCATTAACCAAAAAACCTAGCAATTTTAGTTCCTTACTATATCCAAGATGGTTATAAATATTCCTCAGGTTATATTTGGACTTTTTCAACCTTTTTATTATACTGTTGATCCTATTTTATTACCTTTCATACCTACATGGTTGTGGTACTAAGCCAGCTAAAATCACTTAGCCTTTTCAGCCTCAACTTGAATGGAAGAAATAAGCTCCACTAAAAGGTATCTATTTTGTAATACTATTCAGAGCTTTACGCAGTTCTGTCTGTAAATATAGGTTAGTGTTAAGTTAAAGTTAACTATGAAGATAAAATGGCGTGTTTGGCAAATGCTTGCTATTCACGCTAGAGGTTATGGGTCGAATTCCACCCAGGGGCTCTACCGGCTAAGTCGCCGAACATCGATTTCTTAAACGGTGTTCAAATAAATAAAGGTTAAAAATGACTGAATCAACACACGTCACATGTGACGTCATAAATGGTCCGGAATCAATTGTCAACGTTGAAGCCGATTTAACGATTGATTAAGTCATTTTTGACATTTATTTATTTGAACGCCATTTAAGAAATCGATGTTCGGCGACTTAGCCAATAGAGCCCCAGGACAGATATTTGTGTGCATGAACATGTCTGTTTGTCCTGAGTTTGAGTGTAATATCCGTCAAACAGGCTGCCAACCTAGTACGGACTTCCAGCTCGCAAAAGTTCATATAACGCTAAACCTAATATGATAATCGGTTAATAATTGACTTTTTGAGAGAAATAAGTAGGTAAAATAATTATAAGTATGTATTTACAAATGAATAAATAGTATATGAAGTATATCAGTCATCTGGTTTCCATAGTACAAAGCTAAACTAACAACGAAAATTGGTTTGAACGAAATCTAGTAAGTAGTTTTTTTAATGCGCCATAAAACGAAAACCGCAATTTACCTTTCATTTATTCAACTGAAATACTTGCTGCTGTGGAACCCTTCATGGGCGAGTCCGACTCGCACTTTGCCGGTTTTTATTTAATTTGTACAAAATCAAATAATGTCTACATCATATAAATCTAGGTAAAGGTTGAAATTTATATCTAATCATCTAAAATTGGCGTTCCATTTTTAATAGTAATAATTTTTACACAAATTTTGCTGACTAGTGTTTGGTAGAAGTTTCGTTTAAACTGAAATAACATGGCAGTTTAGATATATCGCTCTCAGTAATAGATGTTTTATACATTGTAAAGAATATTTTATTTTCTCCGTGTATTTGAAGCGAAGTCTATGATTTGTGACATGTCATAAGATGTATTATCTTTTGAAGTTCTATTTGTTTTCTTTATTTGTCTGCAAAGATATACTACTAATGTTCTATATTACCTAGGGTTTATTAACTTAGAATTGTATACGAATTGATTCTCGATATTTGGATGCTTGCACGAATTGTGAAAATTATTATTTGAACAAATCCAGACACATCTTTGCGGTGAGCTGCTCGGCTTATCTAATGACTGGAAAGAGGTCAGGTACAGGACCGGTGGCTTTACGTGCTCTCCGAGGCACGGAGGTGTAATACCGCCAACTCCCAGATTTCGGGCTGATACTGAGAAATTTCTTTTACACGGAAAAATCGCAAAATTACTTTTTGGCCCGACCCGGGGTTTGAACCCTGGACTTCATTTTCTGCGGCACTAACGAGGCAGTTTAAAAAATTATCAGGTTTAACAAAAAGAATTATTTAGGTGTGTATATCCAAGCCGAAAGACGTCCACTGCTGGACAAAGGCCTCCCCCAAAGATCTCCACAATTGCCGGTCTTGCGCTATTCGCATCCAGCTGTTTCCAGCGACCCGCACAAGATCATCGGTCCATCTTGTAAAATATGATGATGATGATGATGATGATGTATATCCAAGCCGCTATCTAAAAGGGACTTAGCAGATCGTGGATGTAGGTATAGTGAATTCTCTATTTTCTTACATTTTGATAATTTTATCATCCGTGCACCTACCATGCTATCTCTGCACCACCCTAAGGTTGACTGGCAGAAAATGCCTTGGGCATTAAGTCCGCCTTTGTTCCATTTGATGTGCATAAAGTTATAAATAAATAAAAAAATAAAAATTACATGGTGTGTAGCTGAGTGACGTGGGGAAACAATACCTATCAGAAACCGTCTGTTCACTGGTAGTTTAGCAGCCCTGGCTTTCCGCACCCATTCCTCACACATATCTCTCGGTTTCTTCGCAAGAATCAATAGCGCGCCTCACTTGCCATTCCCCACTTAAGATGTGCCTAGCGATACTAGCAAAATGAAGTGAGTTAGACTGACCTTTTGGACTAATAAAAAACTAGAGGTTGTGAGGTTGATCCCCACACAGGACAAATCTTTTTGTGATGAGCATGATTATTTTTAGTATACAAATGGAATTTATAATATTTATATTTTTTGTATTCTATGAACCGCATTAAGATTTTAACACAAAAATAGAAAAATAATAATAATTTTGGGGGATCCCCATACATAGAACAAAAACTCAAAATTTTTTTTTTTCATCGTACCCACCCATGTGGGGTAACTATGGATAGGTCTTCAAAAATGATATTGAGGTACCTAATATATTTTTTTTCTAAATTGAATAGTTTGCGCGAGAAACACTTCCAAAGTGGAAAAATGAGTGACACCCCCCCTGTAACTTCTAAAATAAGAGATAATAAAACTAAAAAAAATATATGATGTACATTACCTTGAAAACTAACAACGAAAATTGGTTTGAACGAGATCTAGCAAGTAGTTTACCGCAATTTGCTTTCATTCAATCAACTGAAATACTTGCTGCTACGGAACCGTTCATGTGCGAGTCCGACTCGCACTTAGCCGGTTTTTTTTATTGTTTGTAATGCTTTGACCTTGGTTTAGAACTGAAAAGCACTGACTCCATAGCCAAACAGTCTTACCACTAGACTATCTCGTAATATCTGGCTAATTAAATGTAGTACTTTTTATTTGATTAATGAAATCTAATAAAATATGATTATACTTTATATTATTATTGTGATATTTGTTATATGAAAATCTCATTCGCACAAGCTTCAACCATAACCTTTTTATACTGTGTCAGTAAAATACTCGCAAAGTATAATACTTCTACAGAATACTGTAATTCAGCGGGCCGATTCTTATTTATTATGGCAATGAACTAGAGCTGGGCGAATAATACCGCGCTGGGATTTGATAGCGATTAAATTCTCGGACTATTACGATGTGTAGCCGCTTTTTAAGAGGTATTTAAGTGTTTTTACTGCAATTTTATAGATAGTTAAGGTTTTTAGTTCGATAGTGTATAAATTCAGTCCACTTATATAGGTACTGTTTTCTAAAATATATGTTATTTTACTATGAATTAAGGTCCTTTTATGAATTTTTCTATGTGTTTATTGCTCGTGTTTTGGGCCCAATGACGGCATTGAATTACTATTTGTGTAATCCATGTATAAAGTATGAAATATTATAGTAAAAATTTAAAAAAATTACATGTTAAACTTCCTTAATTTTGTAAATTTGGAAAGAGCAAATTTCTAAAAATTAAGGACTTGATGCGGCCAGTATTCTGGGCACGATACTCAAAGGCAGCGATACCGAAGCTTTTTTCGACGCCCAAAGATGAGATCTTTATATAATAATATGTATATATTTAATTTTAAGTATATATTTTTAGTAGTTAGTTTTACGTTTCTTTAGTTGATAAGTTAAGTTATTTTAATAATTATTGTCAATCATTCATAAACTGTTGTAATATATTTGTAAAGTACCTAAAAAAAAATTAAGTATAATAAAGGACTTGATTATATTTTGTGCTGTAAAAAACATTACTGATGTGAGTGAGAAATAATCCTGCCTTGCAGAAAATGCTGTAGGTAAGTATTATTAGGTTCATGTAAGTTTACCAGAGCTCATTGGATTAAAGGAATGGTCGGTAATGCATGGGTTATACAATATAGTAGAGTAAGTTTCATTAGCTATGTTGACACATAGAAGGTCATTCATTTGAAATCCAAACAGTTAACGTTATGTGAATAAAACTCATCAATATTTTTTGTATTTTTCTAAAACCTTTTTTTCTTTTTGATTGCTCGGCGGAGCTCCTTGGAAAAGTTAGGTCAATTTTGTAAACATTTAGACCAAATTAAAATCAATATTATTAAAATTTCGAGAAGCTGAATACTAAATCTACTAGAAACAAAATATTCAAAATTCGTATGTGACTTGCTAATTTAAATGTATCTGAAAAGTGTCAAATGCCCTATATACACTTGTATTTATATAACAATATCACATAATATCTTCAGTAATTATTCTAAAGCAGAATCTACTGACAATATTAAATTTTGCTCATCATACACTAATGAGTCTCTATAAACTAGTGATGTGCATAGAGCATACCTAATATCTCTCCTAGTAATATCCCAATAACCCAAGTACAACCATTACGAGCTGTTAACTTGTCTAATCCTAGGTTACAAGTAGACCCACAAATTGGTTTCAATGGATAGACAGCTATCGAACCATGAATGCAGTGGTAATTAATCGTATCTGGATTAGTAGCGAGCTGGTTGGAATATTGACTTCAAAATAGACTACGTGTACGGTATGCATTGTTGTGCGTTCAATATACAGAATATCATGAAACTAAATTAATAAATCTAAAAACCTGCGTCAGTAATAGAGTATACTAAGAAACCACCACATATCCGCTTAACATAAGGTGAGACCATGGTCAAGCACTAAAACGAATACACAATATCTAAATGCCATAATATATTTTTGTTTCTTTAAAACAATTTAATATTTACAGGTTTAGGCCCAATTTAATAGTAAGTTTGCGGATAAGACAAAATAATAAAATATTATATCAATCGCTATAATTATATACATTTTTAAACCTTGTCTATTTTTCACACAGTATATTTGGAGCAAGTTGTGTGGAAGGCGCTTTTTATTTTTTTTTTTAATATGATAGCAAGGCTAACAAGCAAGCGTTACACCCGATGGCAAGTAATAATCGCCGCCCATCGACATTCGCATCACCCAAAGAGTCGCAAAGGCGTGTCTGGCCTTTAAAAAAGGAATACGATCGCTTATCAACAGTATTGAAAATACCTCTGCAGTTAATTGATACCACAGTGTGGTAATGTGCGGTAAAAAGTTTCTTGTGAAACACTATGGTAGACGACCAAATTTCTAATGGTATTGTGATTTTACGAAAAGCGTCATTTGCTTGGTAGTTATACTAATTTGCATAGTGTATTGACTGATATAAGGATCTAGCAGTAGATTTTCAATCCAGTTAATAGGTCAAAATTGAAGACAAAACCACTATTATCTAGCCTCTTTCGGAAGATCAGCGCTGCAACGGCAACGGTTGACGGCAACACAGGTGTATTAACACCTGTGTTGCCGTAGCTAATGCTGAGATAGGGGCCTTTTTTGACAACTAAAATTATTCTATTATTTTACCCATGTATGGTAAGATTTATTTTTTGTCAAATTTTAGTTGACATTATTTAATTTAATCTATACATACATATAATAAAATTGTAGGAAAGTCAAAACTGTACATTGAATAATTTTTTAAAAGGATACTTGGGGCGTGATTTACAATCGATATCGAAGCCAAAAATAAAGTATTTAGAATTTTTGTCTGTTTGTCTGTATGTATGTCCGGGCTAAACTCAAAAAGTACTGCATGGATTTACTTCAAATTTTGCATGCATATTTATGCATACCTACTATGCCTTTTAAGTAATTTGGACAGAGAAACATAGTTTAATGAATGTTAGTAGTATAAAGACAATTTTGGAACAGCGCCATCTATGAAATTTCATAAAAGTCAACTCGGTTATAACCTGAGTTGATTTTTAATTTCCAAAACGTGTTAGTTAGCATGTATGAACACTTTTTCGAAATTAATAAATTAAATTTGATCATGTTGACGAGGTTAGCCGTTAGTTATTCAAAAAATTCATAGATGGTAATGTGCATTTTCTTTATAAAAGTTGTATCGTATAGTTTGTTTTGACAAGTTCAAGTTCCATCAAAACCCTCAAATGCAGAGTTGAGGAAGTCAATAAAAAATGCGGTTTTAAGTATTACGAAAAATTCATTGATGATGCTCATTTCTTTATCAATTTCATGTTGTTAGTACAAAATAACCATTGAGTGTTAATACTTTTGTTCGGTATTTATCTGTGTGATTATTGCTTGGTAATAATATATTTTCATATCGTATACCTAATTATAAACTCAAATGTGGTGTAGAACTAGCTGGATTTATTTTTACTCACTCACAGCCATTTATTGTAGGTTAAAATAGTGTAAAGTCATAATATTTTTTTTCACCATATAAAAATAATTCCTTTTTCCTAACTAGATGGTGTTGGCGTCGAATTAGATCGCGCTATGGTTTCGTTCACAAAATGTAATGTTATGGGTGCAGATGTCGCCGCCACAACCTGTGGAAATTGGGTTTACTTGCGTTGTCTTTTAGTTGTTGCTTGGCCGAATTTAACGTGGTTACGTGGATATATAAACTTTGTACTGTAAATAATTATTACTTACGTCGCTATTCAATCAAACTACTGATTAATTATTATCACCTCATTAAATTATTTGTATTTAGGTATACTTTGCATAATTCTGGGTGTGCAATTTATTTTTCTGTTATTCTTGGTTGTTTAGTCTTTCAAATGGAAAAGAATCAAAATGCCTAGGAAACGGTCTAATCTATCTCAATCCTCAAATGATTCCCGAAGGAAAAGGTTAGCTCGATCTCTTGAAACCACCGTTGAGCGTGAGGCAAGGTTGGCTGTTCTGCGAGATCACAATGCGGAAACTCGACGTGGAGAAAGTAGTACGTCGCGCCAGTCACGATTAGATACTATGCGCACTCAAAATGCATTGTCGCGGTCGCTCGAAAGTGCAGGAGCATACGAGATGCGGATATTAAATGACCGAGGGCGCCATGCTGAGTCTCGCACGTTAGAGACGTACACGCAACGACAGACAAGACTGAGTACGCAGTGAAGCCGCACTGATGCCTGTCGATCGTACGAGATTGCTGAAGCGCGAGAAGCTCGACTTGAAAGTGATCGGGAGCGCCATGCTGAGTCTCGTGCGTCTGAGACTTACACATAGCGAGAGGCGAGGTTATGTTCACAGCAGGGTCGTACTTCTCTTGCTCGGTCTCTCGAAGATCAAGAAGACCGCGAGACTCGCTTGAGGGCAGATCGCTCTCAGCATGCTCTGTCACGTTTGTTGTAGACAGTCGAGCAGCGTGAAGAACGTCGAACAGCTGCTCGGCAGCAGTACCATGAAATGCGTAGTTACATTGAAGGTCATTTATCACAAGAACGTGACAGAATCCAAGAGATTCGGGGATCTTGGTCGGGCGAACAGCGTGCGGCACAAGTAGAACAAGATCGCCTGCGTCGTGTCATAAATCACCTTTCGACATCTGATGATGAATCACGGTTTACGATATTGAAGAGCAACCGTGGCTAAATAAAGAAGAAAGTGGGTTTATCTACAATGTCGCGATTAACTACGCCGACCACGGAGATATTGGTGCCTTAGAAGAAGTGTGTGCCCACTGCCAAGCCCGAAAATGGAACGGGGAGCCCAAAGGGATGTGTTGTGCATCTGGTAAGGTACGCTTGGAGTCTATGCAAGACCCACCAGATCTGTTAAGAGTCTTACTAAACGGCGAACATCCGAAGTCCAGCCATTTTTTGAAAAAATCTGAGCTTATAACAGCGCCTTCCAGAAAACTTCCTTTGGTGCAAATCAAATCGTTGAAGAAGGATTCATGCCGACATTTAAGGTCCAGGGGCAAGTTTACAATCAAATCGGTTTGCCGCACCTACAGACATTCCAAAATTTATGCAAATTTATTTTGTAAGCGATTTTGAAGAACAAGCAAATCTGCGAAGTAGACACATCCCCAATTTGGACTCTGGTCTGGTCAGAGGATTACAAAGTATGTTGCATAACGTTAATCCGCACATTAGCAACTTCAAAGCCACCCTGGCGTCGGTGCCTGAGAACGAGCGCAACTGCTTTAAGTTTGTCATCAGCGCAGATAGAAGGCCGATCGCAGCCCATCCGGGGCGGTATAATGCGCCAACGACGAATGAGGTAGCCGTTCTCTTGGTCGATCAGGAGTGTGATAAAAGAGACATCGTTTTGCGCACCCATGATGGCCGGCTTCAAAGGATTAGTGAGACTCACAGCGCGTACGATTCTCTTCAATATCCGTTGATGCATGATGATATGCATGTTCTGTCGCGGAGAGGATGGCTACCATTTCGCCCACTATAATGTAGACCTCCAAACAGGTTCCCCAAATTATAGCAAAAAAACGTCCACCATGCAGTTCTACAGCTTCTTGATCCAGCCGTTAATTAGAACCTTTGTTTACCCTCAAACAACGGTTCTTATCTCCACCATTACCGTACGCTCTTTAGTCAGTTTCTGGTGGACATTTACGCCAAAATTGAGACAGAGCGTTTGGTATTTATTAGGTCCAACCAAAGAAAGCTGAAAGCTGAGAACTACGTCCATCTCAGAGATGCCATGCAGAATAATGCAAATGCTCAAGATGTAGGAAGGATGGTCATTCTCCCCTCTACCTTCACAGGAGGTCCACGGTACATGCATGAATGGACCCAAGATGCATTTTGTTACGTGCGAAAGTTTGGTCACCCGGACCTCTTCATTACTATCACTACCAACCCAAAGTGGCCTGAAATAACAGCTCAACTCTTTGCAGGACAGGCTTCGTACGACAGGCATGACTTGATCTCTCGCGTATTCCACCTGAAGTTGAAGTGCCTTATGGATCTTCTGACAAAGGCAAAAGTGTTTGGTGCAGTCCGATGTCATATGTACTCCATGGAATGGCAAAAACGTGGCTTGCCCCACGCGCACCTGCTTTTGTGGTTGGAAGAGAAGATCAGGCCCAACCAAATTGATCAAGTCATAAGTGCTGAGCTTCCGGACCCTGACGTTGATCCTATTCTGCATCAGGTTGCGAAAAGTCACATGGTGCATGATCCCTGTGGCACGTTGAATCCAACTTCCCCGTGCATGAAAGATGGACGATGTACGAAAAGATTCCCAAAAAAATTTACTAACGAAAACATTACTGGTGAGGATGGATATCCTTCATACCGGCGCCGATCAGCAGCAGAGGGTGGGCATTCCACTGAGCTGATCGTGCGTGGCCAGCCGTAACCGGTCGATAACAGACGGATTGTTTCTTACCCCTCAGTACTATCCAGGACCTTCCAAACGCACATAAACGTCGAGTCATGCACCAGCGTCTAGTCGATCAAATACATCTGCAAGTACGTCAACAAAGGGAGCGATCAGGCGACGTTTGCTTTACAAAGCACTGATAAAGACGAAGTGAGCATGTACCAGTCTGGTCGCTACATCAGCACGTCTGAAGCGGTTTGGCGGATACTGGCGTTCTCTATACATGACAGGAATCATACCGTCATGCATTTAGACTTCCACCTAGAGAACGGCCAGCGCATATATTTTGATCCCGACAACGTTGCTGAGCGCTTGGAAAATCCGCGTCAAACGACTCTCGTGGCATTTTTCAGGCTCTGCGAAGTCGACCAGTTTGCGAGATCCCTTACGTATGACGAGGTGCCGTCATATTATACGTACGACAAGCAAAGGGGTGTATTTAACCGACGTCGACGAGGAGGTGCTGTGGAAGGTTTTCCGGGAATTTTCAAGGACACCGCTTTGGGTAGGGTTTATACCGTGCTTCCGAATAATGGCGAATGCTATTTTCTGCGGTTGTTACTTGACATTGTCCGAGGCCCAACGTGTTTCACCTTTTTGAGGACATTGGATGGCGTGGAGTACCCCACGTACCGCGCAGCCTGCGTAGCACGCCACCTTCTCGACGGTGACCAAAATTGGGATGACACCCTCGCGGAGGCGAGCGTCAGTAACATTCCCAACTGCATGCGTCATCTGTTTGCCGTTATCTTGGTATTTTGTGGAGTCGCTAACCCGGTAGCTTTGTGGAAAAAGTATCGCCATCATCTGTCTGAAGATTTTCTACGAGCTTTGAGGCTTGCTACTGGAGACGAAGTCGAAGTAACTGATGAACGCGTGCTGAACACCTGTCTCAGTTCACTTCAAGTTGTGGTCATTTCTATCGGCGGCAATCCACTGATCGAATATGGGTTATCTACTCCCCAATCATCACCGCATCGAGACCGTGGAAATCGGGAGTATAACGCTGAGACAAATTACGATCCGGGCGAAATGACCACCTTACGAAATGACCATGTCGCTTTTTTCTCTTCAGAGCAAAAACAAATTTATGACACCGTCCTTGAAAGCATTGGACAAAACCAGGGTAAAATGTTTTTCTTGGATGCTCCTGGTGGAACAGGAAAAACATTTGTTACCACTGGCATACTTGCAGAGGTCAGGAGGCAAAGCAAAATTGCTATTGCTGTAGCATCGTCGGGAATCGCTGCCACACTGCTTCCGGGTGGTAAGACAGCACATTTGATGTTCAAAATGCCCATCGATTTAGAGAGCGCCGAAACGCCTGTTTGTGGTGTGTCACGTAACAGGGATAAGGGACACGTGCTCAAGGATTGCTCTCTGATCGTATGGGATGAGTGTACTATGGCCAATAGGAAGGCAGTAGAGGCCGTCGTGGACAGAACCCTGCAGGACATCCACAGGAACGAACATTTGATGGGTGGTGTCACAGTTTTGTTCAGTGGTGATTTCCGGCAAACGCTTCCTGTGGTGACGCGGAGATCGAGGGCTGACGAGGTGAATGCTTCGTTGAAACGATTTTGTTTGTAGTCACGAGTTCGTACGCTGCGATTGACCATTTAATATAAGAGTTCGGCTCGGGGGCAATGCACGTGCTCAAGAATTCTCCAATGTCCTTCTAAGTCTAGGCGAAGGCACTCTACCAGAAGAGAGAGGTGGACAGGTGGTGCTTCCAGAGTCTCTCGGTAGAGTGGAATCCAGCTTAGAAGAACTCATTCGCTGTGTGTACGGGGACATCAATTGTATACCACACCAGCAGAATTCTTGGGTGTGTGAGCGGGACATGTTGACACCCAAAAATGATCAGAATGCCGCAATCAACGAATGCATTCTCTCGAAAATTGAGGGGAAGGAAGTGGTCTACACCTCAATAAACACTGTTGTTGAGCAAGATGACGCCACACATTATCCCGTGGAATTTCTGAACTCCTTGTCAGCAAGTGGACTTCCAGGGGTATGCCCTGGAAGTCCACTTGCTGACAAGGAGTTCAGCGAGACATCAAGCTGAAAGTCGGTGTCCCGATTATGCTTCTTCGGAACTTATCTCCTCCGAAGTTGTGTAACGGGGCCCGCCTTAAAGTCATCTCGCTTCACAGGCACACCATTGAGGCGGAAATTCTAACGGGTTGTGGCGACGGCGAGACAGTGTATATACCATGCATTCCCCTCATACCTCATAACTTCCCGTTCCAGTTCAAGCGCGTACAGTTCCCCGTGGTGTTTGCTTCGCGACGACCATCAATAAGTCGCAGGGACAGACACTGAGGGCAGCGGGTGTCGACCTCAGGACGAGTTGCTTCTCACACGGGCAACTTTACGTCGCTTGCTCCCGCGTCACCAGTCCCGAATATTTTTACATTTTGGCTCCTGGCAGCATAACTACCAACGTACTTTATAGGGAAGTGTTGTAGGGTACATTTGTACGTATTTTTACTCCCTTGTGTCCTGGAATGCATTCCTACGATATTTTCTGTATTTCCTTCAGTTACATCTTATGACTGAACTCAGCAGGATTCCCATATAACGCTCTTCACTTGCTTCTTATTTTAAAAGTTGTTTACTTATAATGCTATATCGACACTGGCATCTTAGGTATTTTTGGTGCTGTAGAGCCTTCACGCAGACGACGTCGCGGGCAGCAGCTAGTTTTATATATTATAATTTTTGACAAGAAATAAATCATAGTGATTAGGAGATTAGGTTTTACTTTGCATTTTTTATTTCCAATATATATTCCCTATATATAGATAAATTACATCCAGAACAAAGAACCCACCCACGCTTCTGGCTTAACGGTCAGAGTCACTAACTACTAGACCAATGTACTAGCCATGGTGAGTGAGTTTTATCCAGAAAGACCTTATTTTAATAACCTATTAGAAAAGAATAGAACAGAATAGATTAGAATTTCATTTATTGCATATTTAGGCACACAAGGAACACTTTTGCACGTCACATATTATAAAATAAATCGTTAGTACATTAAAATAGTTCATATAACAGTCAATAAAAATTATAAAAATACCTAATCAAATGTCAACAACTTAATTACAAATAGTTTCTAAAACAGCTAGAAAAAAAATACCTAATCCAATGTCACACAATAGTTTTCTTACAAGTCTTGTACAAGCAACATTTAACGCTGATACACGTTACATTTTTCAAGTTGATGAGTACGCTGCACTTAAAAATACTTTCTAAGATTGCCTAAGAGGAAGGTGAACTTTTAAAAAAAATATTATTAGTCCCGGAAGAAAACTATTGTGTCCCAACACTAGCCATATCATTTATTATAAATAGCACATACATCGTAAAAATGTACTATACGACTTTATTTGCAGAAATTCACATAGATTTACGAAAACAAAAACGTGTCATATATCTTACGTAGACGTTTTATAATTGAATTATGGCAGAGATAAATTACGTGTGGGACATATTTTAGTGAAATTACTTTTGGGCTTGTCATAAGCAGAAGATAATAAACAAAATAAGCAGGTATAAACAGTATGTTGAAGGATTACTCGTTGGTCTAGCGGTAGCGTGTTCAACTGCAGATAATAAGGTCTTGGGTTCAAAACCCGGGTCGGGCCAAAAAGTGATTTTGGGATTATTCCGTAAAAAGAAATTTCTCCGTATCAGCCCGAAGTCTGGAAATTGGCGGTATTACACCCCCGTGCCTCGGAGAGCACGTAAAGCCGTCGGTCCTGTACCTGAACTCTTTCCGTTTGTGTCGCTAGGCGACCCATCGGATCATGAGAGTGATGGAATAGAAAGTGCCCCCGTGTTTGCGCACACACTTGTGCACTATAATATGTCCTGCGCAATTGGCTATTCTCCATTACGACTGGCCGCCGTGGCCGAAATTCGGTCGGGAGGACATCATCACTTTGTCTAGTTGCTAAGATTTTTTGTCCAACCACGAAAAGGTGTATTTATATTAGTAATTTCATCATCATCTTTACAGTTGGAGGAAGTCCACAGCTGAACAAGCCTCCCCCAAGAAGCATCTCGGTAGATATTCCATCAGGTCGACTTCTTAGCCCCCTTCGAGATGAGATAGGTCGATGATATACTGATATTCGGCGCCGTCACCGCACAGCAATTAGTAACTTAACACTTTGGCCACTTTGACGGGCCTGTTGGCGTGGTTGGCAAACGCTTGATTTTCACGCCGGAGGAGGTGGATTCCCACCCAGGAAAGATATTTATGCGCATTTAATGAACATGTCTGTTTGGCCTGAGTCTGGGTGTAATTTATCTATATTAGTATATATTTACATAAGGAAAGTAGTAAATGTAGTATAGGTATATCAGTTATCTGGTTTCCATAGTACAAGCTCTGCTTAGTTTGAGATCAGATGGCCGTGTGTAAACAATGACCCAGGATATTATTATTATTGTATTAGTTTTCTTTAAAGTAGCATTAATCATGAACTAGGCTTATAAATTAGGCTGTATAAAAGTTTATTTGGAACAATACCGACAAGTGCGATTCGCACACGAAGGGTTGCGTACAATCGAGAGACTAAAGTAATTGATTATATTTAATTTTTTTCTATATTCTTGAAAGAAAACCTTCTTTGGACGCGTTGAGGTTTTTGGTTGGACAAAAAGTTGTGGAACTCGCGTCATCATCCCCGCACGCTTCCCATGAGCTATATGTACTCAATACTCATATTTTATTTGCATTCCACATTCCACAATATCAATTAGGTGTTATAAAAATACATGGCATCATCATGGACCCTGTGGGTGGCGGACCTTCTGCCCGAAGGGGGCAATTATTATATTACAAAATAGTAAAGGGACAGTTTAAAAAAAAGTGTCTTACGGTTATAATAAGTTGATCTACAGTACAACTGACAGTGATGTGATTACAGGAATTTTGTGAAAACTTTTACAACATATTATCAACCCTCCAAAAATCCTATACCATTTACAAAAATATTTATGGCAATTACAGAATCCATCCAAAAGTGCAGCAGCAGGATTAAGATCCTATTCAAGTAGTCACATCTGTTTATTATGACTGCTAGAGTGGCGCAGTTGTTAATGTTTTCATACATTAACCTTGGTATCTTTATGTTTCGGGTACGATTCCCACACCACATCTATTCTATTTACTCTTCTACTTGAATATCGATACTCGCATGCTCAGATTCACATTCGTATATAATAGTAATATATATAGTAAGAGCTATCTTCGCTGGGAAAAATGCACCTGTGTTTAGTGGGCAGCCGGGGGAGTTTTCCGAGCTAGTTGTTCTCAGAGGCACGGGGGTGTAACACTGCTCTGATTCTGGATTAATACTGAGAAATTTTCTGAACAGAGACTTGAGACTTAACCCCATGACCTCACTATCTGCGGTTAAAAACGCTATCACTAAAATAATAATAATAATAATAATTCTTTATTTGCATAGAATGTAGGTGATTACAATACGTGATGTTATAAATAATAAAAGATACCCAGTACATTCTGCCAATTCGGCATACAAAGATTGCAGTGACTTAAAACTAAAATTAAACTAAATAGGGAATCAAATAAATCACTAAATTAAATTGTATCTAATTAAATAACAAAACTATACATCGAATGAATCGTTTAAGTAATCCGTAACTGAATAGTAGCATCTTTCTAGTAATAGAGTAATCAGTCTTTTCTTAAATATATTATATGGTTGCTCTTTGATTACTGATGGAATTTTGTTGTAAATTAAAGGTGCCATACCAAATGCACTTTTTTTTAAGAGGGCAGTTTTATGGCTTCTGGTACTTAACATATTTCTATATTGAGATCTTAGAGTTACGGTTCGTTTTCGGGTTTCATTTAACGCTGGAAATAGGATTATATTGCTTTTAACAAATTTGGCTACTTCTAATATGTAAAGACTCGGAAAAGTTAGCAAATTATGAGCTTTAAAAATAGGTACACAACTATCAGTAACTTTAAGTTTAAATATTGCTCTTATGCATCGCTTTTGGGCTTTGAAAATACTTTCTCGTTCGCTACAGTTGCCCCAAAAGATTATTCCAAATCTTAGGACCGATACTACTAGACCGTGATAAGCAATAAGTGCTGTTTTATTATTTACTTTATTGGTAAGATTATAAAACATATAAGCCGATGAACTCAGCTTTTTACAAATAGTCTCTGCCTGAGATTTCCATGTCAATTGACTATCAATCTGAATGCCTAAAAATTTGGTAACAACTACACACTCTACATTTTGGCCTTCGTGTATAATATTTATGTCTTCGTTGCGAATCCTTTGGTAAAATGCATAATTTTAGTTTTTTTAATATTTATGATCAAATTATTATGTTTTAGCCAATTTATTATTGAATTTATTGCTTCATTAATATCTTTCTCGTAGTTTTCTTTGTCATAGCATTTGATTATTACCGTACTATCATCAGCGAATAAGACCATCGGATGGTGAATTTGTCGTGGAAGGTCGTTGATATATATTAAAAATAATAATGGCCCTAGAACACTTCCCTGTGGCACACCAAATTTTGTCACTTTGTGGGAAGATGCGAATTTAAGTTCGTTCTTAGATTTGTCACATATTCTAGAAATCTCAGTGAACTGTTTGCGACCGCTCAAATATGATTTTATGAGATTAAGAATATTACCGCGAATGCCATAACAGTTAAGTTTTTGCAATAATAATTCGTGATTCACATAATCGAAGGCTTTCGACATGTCAGTGTATATTGCACATACGGGAGTTTTTGAGTCTACGTTTGCCATTGTCGGTTTTAGTAGATCGAATACTGCTGTGTTAATATTTTTATTTTTTCGGAACCCATATTGTTCATTGCATAGTAGATCAAATTTAGAGAAGAAAGAGTAAATTGATTCATACATAATTTTCTCAAATATTTTCGAGAAACTGGAAATAAGCGCAACTGGTCTAAAATTTGACATGTCTTCTTTACTGTCTTTCTTATGTAGTGGTTTTATGATTGTTGTTTTTAATTTGTCAGGAAATATACCGGAGGTTATACTAGCGTTAATACAATGGGCTAAAGGGCCCGCTATAGTAACAGAAACAGATTTAATAACGTGCATGGAGACACCGTCGCATCCACAACTCTTTTTATTTTTAGTGAATTTATGGCCCTTATTACGTCTTGTGGAATAACTGGGGACATAAATATTGAGTGTGGGTTATAATCAATTTTTTTAATTTCCTCTAATCCATTTTTGTCTATATCTGTTATCTGTTCAATGAAGAAATCGTTGAATGACTCTACGATTTCTTTGGGATTGCTTATTATTAAATTCTGTTTTTTTATTTGAGTGATTGGTTCTGGGATTGTTTTGTTGTTGTATATGATTTGCCACGATGTTTTTGATTTGTTTTTTGAATTTTGAATTAGATAATTATTTTGAGCCCTTTGGGTGAGCTTAATAATTTTTTTAAATCTTTGGGAATAAGTATGAAATTTTATTTTATTTTCGTTTGTCGGTTTGAGTCTTTTCTGCCAGAGCAAATATCGTTGTTTTTTGCTACATACTCGGATACCTCGTGATACGCATTTTATAGGATTTTCTGACCTTACTGTAATTGTTTTGTAGGGAAAGCATTAATTGTAGAGGAGTAAAAATTGTTCGATAAAACTGTTGAATGCAATGTTGGGATCATCGGCACTAAATACTTCTGAGAAAGTTAATTGGTTTAGATATTTATTGAATTTAATTAAATTATTACTGGAAGTATCTCTGATTATTTTACGCCATGTTTTTATTCTACATGTTTTACTAACTTTTACTTTTAGTACCTGAGCTGTATGATCTGATAAGGCTAAATCAATAACTTCGTGTTTACATTTTTGTCTAAGATTATGAGCAAAATTATCCAAACAAGTATTACTATCAAGTCTCGTCGGTTGATTTATAACAATTTTCAGATTATAACTCAGGAGAAAGTATTCAAATTCCATGGCTAGACTATTTTTATTCAAAGTGTTTACATTAAAGTCGCCACATAATATAATTTTATATTTATTATTGTTTAACACTTTTTTAAAAATATTATCTAAATTCTCATAAAATTTACACATGTTAATTTAAAACAATGAGACAGGCACTACAGTTGTGACTGCTATTGGAGTTATGAACGCTTACAGCTACAATCAACTACCATTATTTAAGTTCTTTTTTGGAATCAAGGAGTTTTTACGCGTCTTACGTACTCACCCCCTCTCAGACTTTACGAGCTTACCTGCTCATAAAATCTATCCAACCAGTGTTGTTTGGTCCCAGAATTGTTTACAAGACATTGGGGACGGTTTAGAGTTAAAAACAAATGTTTTAGCGTAAAAAAGTTGTAAGGGTTTTAGTAGATTGTTATGTGCACGAATTTAGTGCGGAGTAGAGAGTTGTTTTCTAAATAAAGTCAATCTTAAATGCTGTTTTATAACAAAAGAATTCTATAATTAATATATTGAGACAACTAGCACATAGCCATCTGATCCTAAACTTGGAAGCGCCCATTCTATGAAAACTATAAGATTAATAAACATACATAATTATATACCCAGACATCGAACAAATAATCGTGCTGATCACACAGTAGAATTATATTATAATACCACCATGTGATTACTATGTTAAATAAAATATATAAATAAAAATAAATAATCGCAAATAAAATAAAAAATAGTGGGGATCAAACCCACGCCCTCTGGTTTATCAGTGAGGTTAACGAACCACTAGACTCACAAACCTGTCAATGTATACAATTCCTACTTATATGTATAAATGCGAAAGTTTGTGAGGATGGGTATTTTTTATTCATGCACGCAAACTGTGCGGAAAAGATTTTGATGATTTTTTTTAGTATTATTATAAAACTTTAAGTACACTAGCACTGATTTTATTACACAGAATATATTCACAAAATCACAATACACAAGGGCCTTATGGCTATACTGTAAAACAGCGATTCCTTCTTACTTAGTGACAACCGCCTAAGGCGAGTGACGAACACCGAATGTCGTTCCGCTCCTTGACATAATTCGAGAACTCCATTCAGTGTTGCTAGTTTAACAAGTCGAAACTCCCACACTTTAATTTAAACAGTGTTGTCACTTTCCGCAAAGGAAATAGACAATTTTGTAGAAAAAAAAACTTGAGAGGTGTCAAGAGACACCCGGATGGATCGAACTTGTATACACTCAATAAAAATAATCGTCGCGACACCACACTGTTCAATGCGAAATAGAAATGAAAATATCTGGCTTGCTTCCTATAAGAGAGAGAGAGAGAGAGAGAGAGACAGACAGAGAAACATGCGCACGCCGCACAGCTGCAAAAAGTGTCGTGACAACTTTTCGTAAGATTTCTTTCCGTCTAGCCCCCTTTCACAACGTGCGATAAGGAACTTCGTTCCAATAGTTCCAATAATAAACCACCTTAATAATTAAATTATCATAATACTAAACCGCGTCAACCTTTATAAATTATAGCCTATGTAATACTCGATGTATAAGCTATATACTCTTAGCGTGTTATTTTTATAAGATAGTAACATATCTTATAAAAATAACACGCTATCAGTATATAGCTCATACATCGAGTATTACATAGGCTATAATTTATAAACGTTGACGCGGTTAAAACCACGGGCACAAGTGGTAATTAATACTAATAACTCTGTAACACTGCAATGGCAGAACTACTTTTTACATTGTCACGTCTTTATTCCCAACGGACTTATAAAATCAAAGTTGAAATGGACAAACTAGGCATGCAGTAATAAACAAAGTTATATTGTTTTGGCCCCTATGTCCCTGCAATGATTTCGCAGTGTCACAGATAAGAGATACATATCTGTTGGTTTTCTCATTAGGAAGTCTCAACTGGGTCGTGTTGAAACCGGTAGTAGATGGACCCGCTGAGTTTGTTTCGCGGGGTCTTCTCAATTGGGGCGCATTGGATCCAGTGGTAGCATTAAAGCGCGACCGTCGTTATTAACACAAGGTCCGCCATAATAATAATACCTTAATATAGACAGAACCATTCAGACAAAATGTAGTAAAAATATAGATAAAACTATAATTTTTGATAATTAAACTTAAATATAATCTCTTTGACAATAACTGAATACAAGCTAGCTAAATATCATTGCTAATATAAAATAAATTTTATAAAATGTTTTCATACAATCCGTGTACCTAAATATCTATGTAAATAGAAATAATAATGTATACAACTGTATTACTAGAAACATGTTTTGACTATTTACAAGCGCTTTTTAGGGTTCCGTAGCCAAATGGCAAAAAACGGAACCCTTATAGATTCGTCATATCTGTCTGTCTGTCCATCCGTATGTCACAGCCACTTTTTACCGAATATTATAAGAGCTATACTGTTAAAACTTGGTAAGTAGGTCTATTCTGTGAACCGCATTAAAATTTTCTCACAAAAATAGAAAAAAAAACAGTAATTTTGGGGGTTCCCCATACATGGAACTGAAACTCAAAATTTTATTTTCATCGTACCCATACATGTGGGTTATCTATGGATGGGTCTTCAAAAATGATATTGAGGTTTCTAATATAATTTTTTTATAAACTGAATAGTTGTAACAACGAAAATTGGTTTGAACGAGATCTAGTAAGTAGTTTTTTTTATAACGTCATAAATCTTAAACCGCAATTTACCTTTCATTTAAGCATCTGAAATACTTTCTGCTACGGAACCCTTCATGGGCGAGTCCGACTCGCACTTGGCTGGTTTTTTTAAAGTCTACGTGAATAAAATCGTTTTTATTTATTTAGAAGGTATCTTTAGATAGATCTGATGATTAGTTGTTTTGTGTTGGGTTTAAGCTTGACAATTTAATACAATAATTATTATTGTATTAAATTGTGAATGTAGTTATTTTCTAGGGTAGCCTATAAAATATACATTTTGATCTGGTCTTTAATGATGCAGATGTACAGCGCTCTTAAATCATTTTATTAAAGACAACGCGACACTAGAAAAAATATTCCTTGTGTCGCCGGGTACTTTATAAACATATGATTAACGGACCTAAAGCATATCCAGACTACGTACAACTATTTATACTATAACTTTTAAGGGTCACACAAATACTTGCCCTGTGCGGGAATCAAAGCTAGGACACGAAGTGGCGAAGCAACTGTCTTGACTAGAGATGTAAAATGACTGAATATGACTAGTCACAATTGTCATCAACCTTAAATGACCAGTCATTTACTGTCAAATTCAGTCAATTTGACTCAAATATTATGGTCTATTCTCGACTACCACCCAATTATTTATTTATTTAGGTACCCAATTTATATGCAAGTTTAAATGAAGCAACATTTTATTTTGTATTATATCATGAGAGGATAAGACGAAATCAAAGTCGATGCGTGAGGCGATGCGACGTTGCCATCTTGTCTTAAATGTAAAATGATTAACACTATATAATAATACTATAAGTCATAAAAACCACTTTTTTGTTTCAATTTAGAAGTTGTAGAAATTTATCGACGACAAAAACTAAAAAGGAACTAAAATATTACTGAAATCAAATTGACTGAAAATGACCATTTTTGACAGTTAATGACCATTTTTTACCAATTTGACCGTAAATGACAGTCAGTCTAATTCAGTCACTTTAGTCATTTTCACCACTAGTCTTGACCACTGCGCGCCGCGCCACGCGTGCAGTTATTATTTATATGGGATAGTACCTATAGGTTAGAGACGTCAAAATGAGGATTGATCGTCACTCATCATAGACACTTAGTGTAACCCGCTAACTAATACAAAACTTTATATAGTACTTACTTACGTATACTGTACACCAGTGAAAGAACATTACATTCTGAAGTTAATGTGGATATCATATTTGGGTAAAGCATTGAATTCCTTTCACCTGGAGAAAATTAAGGTGTTATAATTACTCGGTCTGTGGTGATGTCCCGAGAGTCTACACAAATCTTTGGCTACTGTAAAGTAGAATGGCTACATTCAGTCTAAGCCACCTTTTTAGGGTTCCGTTGCCAAATGGCAAAAAACGGAACCCTTATAGATTCGTCATGTCTGTCTGTCTGTCCGTCCGTATGTCACAGCCACTTTTTTGCCGAAACTATAAGAGCTGTACTGCTGAAACTTGGTAAATAGGTGTATTCTGTGAACCGCATAAAGATTTTTACACAAAAATAGAAATAAAACAATAATTTTGGGAGGTCGCCATACATAAAACTGAAACTCAAAAAAAATTTTTTCATCGTACCCATACATGTGGGGTGTCTATGAATAGGTCTTTAAAAATTATATTGATGTTCCTAAAATCATTTTTGTCTAAACTGAATAGTTTGAACGAGAGACACTTCCAAAGTGGTAAAATGAGTGTCCCCCCCGCTGTAACTTCTAAAATAAGAGAATGATAAAACTAAAAAAAATATATGATGTACATTACCATAGAAACTAACAATGAAAATTGGTTTGAATGTGATCTAGCAAGAAGTTTTTTTTTAATACGTTATAAACCGCAAGTTGCTTTCATTTAATCAACTGAAATACTTGCTGCTACGGAACCCTTCATGTGCGAGTCCGACTCGCACTTGGCCGGTTTTTTTTTTATCACGTTGATCTAAAATTAATCTTTTTAGGTAATTTTATTTAGACCTCTAATAAAACTTTATTTTTCTGACATCTTGCTTATTTGATTTTCAATTTTTTAAATTTCATTTTATTGTTACATTATAATATATTTGTTTGTTGTAAAATTTAATAACTTCCATTAGATTTCCTGCTAAGTGACATTCAACAATTTGATTTGACCTTATATAATAACATTGCCAAGTTCTGACGGAACAGTAATTAATTCGATACCAACTTACTCAAAACATTCCTATAAATGCGGCTCCATGATTTTGAATTTGAATAGCACCCGAGCACATTTGGATTCACTAGTCAGACCATCATCCAAGTTACAAATGACCAATCAACATAACTGATCATTTAAATTTGAGTCATAATGCTACAGCAGTAACACTCAATTATGAATGAATTGAGCATGTCGATAGGCCATTTAAGAAGTGGCATGTCGAAACGTGATTCAAATTTCTCGTTAGTCTATATTGTTCATAGGATACTGTGACCACATGTTCTATAATATTCCAGGTAATGAAATTTTAATATATATTGATTATAATTATTTTTGTTTCGCAAAACTCTATTATAAACATACATAAATTAATAACAAGACACACACTAAGGGCGGCTTGCACCATAGCACTAAATACTTTTTAAATCCAATTTAAATTAAAATTCACGTTTAAGTCATTGCAACGCCTTGCACCATGCTAAATAAGTCGCTAAACGCGTTTAGAGAGCTGTCAAAGTTAAATACCCATGAATAGCTATTTAGCGCAGCTAACTGCTTTTAGCAAAAATTGACATTTATTTTGAAAGGTTATGTTTCCATGACATGGAGGATTCAGTTTACGCACACTTTCGCGCAGAAAAACGTAATTTTTGTTTAAAAAATAGTGTCATTTGTTACTTACTTATAACGAAATGTAGGGAAACTGCTATACCGACACGATAAACGCATTTAACGTGATGCAAGAGGTCATTAAACGTAATCATGTTAAACACATTTATCGATTTAAACGTATTTAGTTAAATTTGTTTAAGATATATTTAAACGAAATTTCGTGCAAGCCGCCCTGAGTATAATAATTATAAGTCATTTATTCTCTCCCACAAAGTACACACAGGTTTACAATTATAATATTACTAGCGGCCCGGTACGTGCTTCGCTACGCTTTTAAGTATGAGTACAAATTGTTTGTATATGGTAGTATAGAAAGATGTCGATTTTACACGTTTTCAAGACTTTTTTTAATATTTCTCTACGTACAAACCTTCCCTGGACTTCCACGAATAATTCAAGACCAAAATTAGCCAAATCGGTAAAGGTGTTGGTGAGTTATAACATTACAACGAAAAGTGGCATTGATTTTTATATATATAGACTAGCTGTGCCCGCGGTTTTACCCGCATTCAATTTTATAAATTATCACAGCTCCTCCCCCGTAGGTGTTAGCGTGATAACATGTAGCCTATATGTTGACCCGATCTCTTAGTAATATACATGCAAAATGTTAAGTGAATCCATGCAGAACTTTTTGAGTTGAGCCCGGACATACATACAGACAAACAGATACACAGACAAAAATTCAAAAAACTATATTTTTGGCCTCGGTATCGATAGTAGATCACGCCCCAAGTATCCTTTTTAAATAATATTCAATGTACAGTTTTGACTTTCCTACGATTTTATTATACGTATACACATATAAAAGAAGATCATAGCATATAACAAAACTTAGTGAGAGACACACAAATTCACACACACACATACATACACACACACCCACACACACACACACACACACACACACACACACACACACACACACACACACACACACACACACACGCACACACACATACACACACAATCATCAAATCTATTTGTAGTCAGAGCGAAGTACCACTGATTGACTCAAAACACAGGATCTCTCCTAGTTTGGAAGTCAGGGGCAACTCTATCTACTATTTGTATAGCCGAAATTTAGTTTCTACAATACCTTGGTAAATTTTTCCTTGTTTTTTCTCTTATCTCTTATTTTAAGATAAAATTTATAATAATTTTATCTAACTTAATGTTAAAATACCAAAGCCTTGTACTATTGGCTGCTGATAAACCATTTATTACGAACAGTAACAATTACAAATTTTGAGAGTGACTGTATTATCTATTAGTCTAAAAGGAAGTGTTATTATGTAGTGTATTAACACTTCCTTTAGTATCAAAAATGACGACGCCGAAAGAGCGCATAAATAAATAAAAAACCGGCCAAGTGCGAGTGGGACTCGCACATGAAGGGTTCCGTAGCAGCAAGTATTTTAATTGATTAAATGAAAGCAAATTGTGGTTGATGACGTATTAAAAAAAACTACTTGCTAGATCTCGTTCAAACCAATTTTCTTTGTTAGTTTCTATGGTAATGTACATCATATATTTTTTTTAGTTTTATCATTCTCTTATTTTAGAAGTTAGAGGGGGGTTACACTCATTTTACCACTTTGGAAGTGTCTCTCGCGCAAACTATTCATTTTAGAAAAAAATAAATTAGGAACCTCAATATCATTTTTGAAGACCTATCCATAGACACCCCACATGTATGAGTACGATGAAACCAAAATTTTTGAGTTTCAGTTCTATGTATGGTGACCCCCCAAAATAATTGTTCTTTTTCTATTTTTGTGTAAAAATCTTAATGCGGTTCACAGAATACATCCACTTACCAAGTTTCAGTAGTACAGCTTTTAGAGTTTTGGAAAAAAGTGGCTGTGACATACGAACGGACAGACAGACAGACATGACGAATCTATAAGGGTTCCGTTTTTTGCCATTTGGCTACGGAACCCTAAAAACGTTGAGGATTTTTATGAAATCACGTTGCTAGTGAAATTTTGTACATAGTCTACTACTTGTTGTTTAACATTTCTTCAGCATCATGAGCTCCATAGTCCCAACACTATTTATGTTTTATTAGCTATAGTTTATGTCCATCAGGATTAAATTTATTAAAAAAAACTGTTATTAGCGATGAAGCGTTGTCGCACGCACATATACACACTCTTACCTATATACAACACGCTAGCATGCACACAATATTTTAGAAAAAGTAAAAAAATATATCAATATATGCTTCAGCAGATACCTTCTTCTTGTTCTTTTTATAAATGGCAATTAGTGCCGATGTCGACAATTCTGCTAATGTCAGATTGTGAAATGAGAAAACGTGAAATAATTTAGTTCAATTTTAACGACACTACATTGATATCACTAATTGTGTATCTTGCTGAATGTGTTATAACACTGAAACAGACGAATCGTGCCGGATAATCACTGGGTGTTTGAAGCCGACCCCGGTAAATTTGCTGTATCCACTGGCTGGCATAGCGCCACCAGACGTTCGCAGGACTGTAGCAAGCTCCCTAGAAAGGGCCAAAATGGATGGTGATCCCCGGCACCCCCTCTATGGGCATAGGCTACCGCCGCAAAGGCTTAAAAGCCGAAATAGTTTTGCCAAATGCACCACGCCACTAACGACCGATCCCTCAACAGCGAGATGCAGCATCTGGCGTGGACAAAAAGGATTCATAGATCAGTTTGTCACGCTTTCCGAAAGCCTCCCACCTGGACATCATTTACCTTGGCCGATCTGGAAGTCCCTAAACAGACTCCGGACTCAGGTGGGCCGAAGCAAAGAAAACATGTCTAGGTGGGGACTGTCGAACAACCCCAAAATGGACTGTATTTGCGGAGCATCGGTCCAATCCATGGCCCATCTAACAGCTTGCCCAGCCTGACCTGCCACATGTTCATGGCACAATCTTAAAAGTGCCACAAGCAGGGCAATCAGTGTGGCCACGTTCTGGGCCACAAAAATTTGACGAGTTTGCCATCGAAACGCTAAGAAGAAGAAATAAAAAAATATATAAAATAGTACGGTAGGTTACAAAATAAAATTATGAAACGTGTTGAAAATCTCAAGGCTTTTCTTATTGACTGATTGATTGAATTGATTTCACGTCACTTTTGTAAGCCGTATTGTACTCTGTTCGAAAAGCATTGGCTTAATAATGCCCTTATTGTCAGTACCAATACAGAATCAGTCAATTGACGGCTGCTTATTTACAAATTTTTAGAAGTAATGTAAACAGTTGTATAATTTATTTTTATATTACAATTGGCTATATAAAGTTTATCGTCTGGGAGTTTATTGAAAAGTTTGGCGTAGAATATCACTACCTCATCTCATCCTGTGGGGAAGCAAATGTCGCCACGAGGGAATATATACCACTACTGACGTAAGAACCGTTTTGTAAAAAACAGATAAACAAAACAATACGCAATTATTAAAATTAATACATAGTTTCGCAATACTGTTATCATTGAGGCAGTATGAAAATACTGGGTTCAAGTCCCGGGTCAGGTCCGAAAATTGATTTTAGGATTTTCTGTTAAAATAAATCTCAGTATCAGCACACGATCACTGTACACTCCCGTGGCTCGCACTGCACGTAAAGCAGTTGGTCCTGAACCTCACTTCTTTCCCGTCATGTCACTAGTTGTCCCATCGGATCATGAGAGTGATGGAATAAAAAGTGGCTATGTTTTGGCACTATTTTATGTCCCGCGCAGATGGCCGTTGTGGTCTATATTCGACTAGGAAGACTATGATTATTATATTAAAATATATTACGTAGAGATAATCTTTATAAATGCCATAACTCCAAAAGCAGCCTTTTTTTGCAACAACATTACTTACAACCCAAATAACCTGGCATTACATGAAAATTAATTTCCTTGCATAAGTCGAATTTTTCCTTGCATGCTCCAACGTAAAGGTTGGTATTTTTCAAATAAATTTCAGTGTCCCGTCATGGCAGATCATCGTTCATAACTTTGGGCTATGTCCGGGCGGACGTGACGTCATTACAGCGACGTGCACACTAACCAAGTTAGGGGAAGAGCAGATACGAGTTTTTAAGAGTGTGGATTATTTTAGCACCTTTCCTATCCGGCATAAATATTAAATGAATTTTGATATATATATATTTTTTTGTATTATTTAAAAAAGTACCAAGTATAGTACTTTATATGTATTACAATCTAGTCTAGAGATTAATAAATAATTTAATATTAACCTTAACTTCTACATAAACATAATTAATTCTAAGAATCAGTCCACCGACTTTCCTTAGTCATATTTGTTAAGGGGAAGGCACTCTGTTCAAGTGTTCTTTATAATTGTTTGAATTTTGATATAAGTTAGTTTTTTATTTAAAAAGTATTAAATCATAGGTCTGTTGGTCTAGTGGTTGCTAAGCCTGAGATCGTGGGTTCGATTCTCACCCGAGATAAATCTTTGTGATGAACGATTATTTGGTCTCCGTCAGGGTGTAAGGCGCTCATAGCTAGATGCTCTCACCGGTCCGTAAGTGATCGGAGAAGTTAAGCAACTAGTCTCGCGGTCAGTCCATAGATGGGTGACCGCCAAAGTGGTTTAATTTCTGAGCGTCTCCGTGTTTCGGAGGGCACGTTAAGCTATCGGTCCCGGTTGTAGTCATCAGACAACAGTCGTTAAGCCATGTTAGAGGCCTACTGGGCGGCTTGAGCAATTCTGACACTAGGGTTACCACTACCCATACGATAAGCAAGCAAGCAAGGGTGTAATTTGTCCATAATACGTATCTATTTAGAAATATATAAGTAAGTCTATCAATTGTCTATTTGATATAGTACAGGCTCTGCTTAGTTTGGGACCAGGTGGCAGTGTGTTAGTTGTGCCAAAACATTTATTTATATTTTACTATGTATCTGATACTGCAATTGTAATGACTTCCGGGACAAATTAGCGCTATGTTAGACATTTATTACTACCAAAATAGCCGCGCAAATACAGGAACTCTCTATTTTTCAGTCTCGTGATTCTGTTTGTTATCCTCTAATACCCTGGCAATTTCTTTTGGAGTTATTTTCACTGTGCAAAACCGAAGTATCTACAGCCACCATAGCCTACTTGGTAGTGCTCCTGCCTACGAAGCTGGTGGTCCTGGGTTCGAATCCCGGTAAGTGCAAATATTTGTGTGATGAGCACGAATATTTGTTTCTGGAGTCATGGATGTTTTCTATGTATATATCTATCTATATAAGTATGTATATCGTCGCCTGGTACCCATAGTACAAGCTTTGCTTAGTTTGGGGCTAGGATGATCTGTGTGGCATTGTCCCAGATATTATTATTATTATTATTATTTATAATATGTATAGATACTTCGCCATCCAGTCCAGACATATTCCTTTACTCACGAAAGCTAAAACGCGTTGAGCTCATTGAGTTTACCGCATGATCTTTAGGAATGTTGGTTTCCCACAGAAACCAACATTCCTAAAGATCATGCGTTAAAGACGAACAAGTAACGACTTTAAAAATGAATTAACCAGACACGGCTTTGTGGTTAATTTATGAACCGTGGAAGTGGGTACGAGGGGTATACCAGCAAAATCCCTCTACAACCTATTAGAAGACTTAGAATTATCAAGAACTTCCGTAAGTTCCATATTAGAGCGAGTATCCAAAGCGGTATTGGTAGGATCATACCAATTTGGTTAGGGGGGGATCACTTAGCGACAGAGAAGGTGAGCGTTAATGCATCACAGGGGGCCCCCATAAATCTAGTTGCAAGTCTCGGACTCGGTCGAGGGTTCCCTCTTCCACCACGCGATGGATCCGGTTTTCACACGGTGAATCCATGGAATAATAAGAATTAGGTCTTCATATATGATACAAAAAATACGCGAAGATGATTAGGTCTTTCAGCAAGAATTACTCGTTGTATATACATACAAAGACTGACGCCTGTTTCCCAGAGGGGTAGGCAGAGACAACGGATTTCCATTTGTCACGATCTGTGCACACCTTTTTTGCCTCGATGACTGTCATTATATTTTTCATACATGCTCGCCGGTTTAGGGTACTTCTGACCTGCCCTTTCTTAAGAACGTGTCCGATTTCAGAGAATGTTCGACGAGGTCTTCCCCTTCCAGTTGTCCCATTCACACAGACCACTTCTTTTATCAATCTTCTTTCATTCATCCTTTCTAAATGGCCAAACCATCTCAGCATACCTTTTTCAATCTTTGTGACTCCATCCTCTTTCACACCACAACGTTCTCTTACATCAGTATTTCGAACTCTGTCTCTCAAAGTCACACCACACATACTTCTCAGAGTTCTCATTTCCACTGCATTTATTTTACTCGTTGTACAATTCGTACTATATTTTACAAATATCTCCATACACTGTGGTCCTGCCCTTACGCCTCTCCATGATAATGTAATTTACTACAAATATTATCTCCTCTGGTCTGTATTCTAATGGGTAACATCATAAGGTCATAACTTGTAATGTATATATATATGAGTGTCTAGACTGACTTGATTGTCTACAAGAGATAGGACATCTTACGCCTAACGTCTTGTCTACAGAAGATATAATTCTAACATATAAATTCGAGGACTATTTTTAAATGCACTTGAAGAAATTATCGCACGTCAATTTATATTCATCAATTAAATAATTGACATATCAATTATACAGATACTACATCGAATATGTCCGAGCGTAACTGAATATATATTTCGCTACTAGAAAAGTAGCTTAGGTTAGAAATGCGATCATACAACGCACGAATCGACCGAGCGTAGCGAGCATGATGCGGCAGTGGACGGCGAGTGCCAGAATTACATTTATTTACACAAAAAATCGACTTTTTACATTTAGAATTATTTTTTTTAGAACGCATTTAATAGAAATTACATATATCAAAATGGTCTTTGTTGACAACAAGGAAGGATAGTATGTTTGTAGTATATATTAGTAGTGGTGTATGCATAATATTAGTTAAAACATAAGAACTATAGTTATATACATAAAAACAAAATTAATTATTTACTTATTTAACATATACTTTTTTACAACGTACATTTACAATTTTAAACAATTTAACTCTTTGATGCCATGATATGTCCTAAGGACGTCAATAGTACCATATTTAATTTTTCTGAAAAATGGCAGTTCCAGAATTATATGTACAGACGCCAGCACATCAAGCTACCCCAATCTGTCAAATTTCGCCAATTGAAAATAAACTTTATAATTTTGTGATAAAGATGAAAATTTATAAAAGAAAATTAACAGATTGGAGAAGCTGGATGTGCTGGCGTCTGTACATTGCAAATTTAAAAATATGCGTTTTATCTAGGGCAACTTATACTAAAAATAAACACATTCAATTCTAGTCAAACCAATAGGCATGTTAAACTAGCGATGTAAATTATTTATTTGTTGCATCCAGGTATGCAACGTACATTTACAAATTAACAAATAACACGAGGTTTATCAGATTAATGAACACACTTTTTTAACGTGGGGAAATCCTTTACGGATCTCTGCCGCTGGGCAAGCGACAGGGTATGTCGAGCTAGCAGTAGATCACCGGTATACCGACTAAAAGCCCACGATGTTTCCACAACAACCTTTATATATGAAAACCTACTATATGTGCATAAAAATATCGATTCCTTCTGTAAAAGGAGCGATACACATAATGTAAATACTAGATATAAGGATAATCTCTTATTGCATACTACCCGTCTCCACAAAATAAGTAACTCTTTTATGGGGCAATGTATAATATTCTATAACAAACTTCCAAATGATAGGTATTAGAGATTTTTCTACGAATAAGTTTAAAAGAATTATTAAAGCCAAATTGTGTAGCAGTGCATATTACAAAATATCAGATTATTTAAGTGATAAAAGTGCTTGGGGTTGAGTTGTTCTGAGTCAACACACATGATTGTAATTAATATTATGTATATTTTATTTTAAAAAAGGATTCCTACTGAGTTTTCTGGCAGTGTTTCTCAGTAGCTGCCACATCATGCACTGCACGGTAGGGTAAAAAAATATGACGATTCCACATAAATGTAAAATTTTTACGGAATATTTTTTTTTTTTTGTCTGTTTTCTAATGACTACATCCGGGACCGATAGCTTAACGGCCTGCGAGTCACGGAGACACTCAGATATGAAACCACTTTGGCGGTCACCCATCTATGAACTGACCGCGAGCCTAGTTGCTTAACCCCGCCTATCGCTTACGGACCGGTGAGAGCATCTAACTATGAGCGACTCAAACTGCAACTACTACTGTGACATTTGCATTCGGTACAAGTTCCTCATTAATCGGTTATGCTTTGGTTTTTCTCGTACGTTTCGTATATTACCGCACGTTAGCGGCCTGGAATAGCCTAAGTTTATGTTTACTTCCACTGATGTTAAACAAACCTTTAAAGAACACTTTAAAGAACTATTCCTAATTTTTTACACACGGTCATCTGATACCAAACTAAGCAGAGCTTGTTCTATGGAAACCAGATAACTAATATACTACTTTTCTTTTGTATACATACTTATATAGATACTTACACCCAGACACAGGACAAACAGACAGGTTCATGCACACAAAAATTTGTCCAGGCTGTGAATCGAACCCACGACCTCCGGCGTGAAAAGCAAGCATTTTTTTCCATTCCAATCACGCCAACAGTTATATATTATTTCTTTTTATCTATATTTTTAATAAGATGGAACAACAGCTCGTACATACAAATATCTTATTTTCTAACACCTCCTTTTTTCTCTTTCTGATTAAATTCGTTGCGGGATCCAAGACTGTTAAAGCGATTCCCGGGACATGCCTGAGCTTCTCCGCTCAGTGTCCTTTCATTGTGTCCCACTGTTGATCCTGGCTTACAGGAGTTGCAGTGGTGGGTAAGAGGGACGGAATAGTACCCGAAAAAATAAATAGTACATACAAATATAGACTCACGTCTGTTTTACTTGTGCTCGGTAGAGACAACGCATTTACATTTACTGTCATTATATTCATCATGCATAATCGTTAAGGGTACTTCTGACCTGGCCTTTCTTGAGAACATCTTCGATTTGCTCTCAGAATGTCCTACAGCTAGCGGTAGTTTAAATGTTGAAAATTGACTAGTTTCATATCGTCTCGCGCAAGGATGGTGTTTTATTTTTGGTATTTCAAAAAGTTAGTGTTAATTAAACGTGCTAGTTGGTAAAGAAGTCTGCGAATTGTAACAAATTTAAGTTTGTTTTGATGTACCAGAAACAAACTATTTTTAAATTGACGTTAATGTTACAAAATGTGTATTTTAATGATAACTTTAGGTTACAATTATTAAAATAGATCCAGTTAAAGTTACAGTTTAATATTTGTTGAACACTTTAGACACTACAATTATTAACAATTACGTTTTCATCACCCCGCCTCGGAAAGAGTATTTAGGTTAAAGTAAATTTGAATTTAGAACAACGTGTGTACTAAGTTTTTGAATGCAAACTATCATTAAACCTATTTACTTCGGGTCCGTGGCTTAGGCCCCCAGTGGTCGAGGCACCTGTGGCCTACGCCCCCGATCGGATTAATTTAATACAATTTTATTTTTTGTGCTTTTTCACTTAGTACAGTAAATGAGAAAAGTGTTTCACTATAATAATATTATTCCTTGCCAAACAAAAGTTATCTATCAAATTGCACGGAAAATAGATCGCCACTTAACCTTATCCTTACACACCTTTTTCTACATTAAAAGCATATTTATTATGTACAATCATCCAGAAATTAAAAAAACTTCATAAAAAATGTTAGTGAAAAATAAAAAAATACATTTATAATAAATTACCATGTAGAAATTTTATCTTTAAAAAAATTCTATTATTTCTTTACTTGAACCAAATCGTTAGCTAACTGAGCCAAACCAGTTATTGGCAACAATAAAAAGTCCATCTTTTCGTCTACAAAATTTAAAACCATAAGATATTAAGTATACCTATCTCTTTCACACTTGAGTCAAGTCAAGAGAAAAATTGTATGTAACGAAAATTGGAAAATTACGAGTGAAAAGTACAGTGACAAAATTCCAATCTACAACAATATAAAAAAAATTATGAAAAATAACTACTTTCATTTTTTAAACATACATCCAACATAAAAGCATTGCTATGACATAAATATAATTATTATTTAATGTATTATACATATACCACCATTAGACATTTATTATTTTTGTAAAAGATTTTTGTGCCTGATAGTACATTTGATCAAAAATTGCTTTGAATTAAAATTATCGAATCGGGGGCGTCGGCCACAGGTGCCTCGACCACTGGGGGCCTAAGCCACGGACCCTTTACTTCTACCTATATGGTGCCGAATTGATCATACAACTTTTTAATTTATTAAAATTTAAGACTCTGAACCTTTTTGGTGTACTTTTTTAAATTTGTTCTGTGCAATATTATTGTTCTATTACACTCAAAATGTAGCAACGTTACTTTAAGTTTTTCTTTGTTATAATTTATTACCTAAGTATTTTTTGTTATAATTTAAAAAAAAATCCTGTAATACTTACATATCATAATATGGTAATTAATATCTAAACTGTAATAAAATTATTTAAAATAAGACTTTTTTTCGCATTTAGTCATTTCCTCGTTGAGGTGTGAGGAAAAGTTACGCGTTGCACTCGAGTGCAAAGATTTTCCATCTTGTGCTCTTTTGATTTCCTCGCTAATGCTCAGGATTCTACTGTTTTAATCACTCGCTTGCTCGGTTATAAATATTGAGCCCGCGGTTAAAAACCAACTCTGCACTCTTGTATAACAAATAACGATTCAAGTAGCCAAAATACCTTAATAATGTAAAAAACTTAAGACAACTTTTACAATTTTCTTTCAACTAACAGCCAATCTATATTATCTATATTTATAAAAAAAAAAAAAAAAAATCTATGAAGGTTATATTAGGGTTCCGTAGCCAAATGGCAAAAAACGGAACCCTTATAGATTCGTCATGTCTGTCTGTCCGTCCGTATGTCACCGCCACTTTTTTCCGAAACTATAAGAGCTGTACTGTTGAAACTTGGTAAGTAGATGTATTCTGTGAACCGCATTAAGATTTTCACACAAAAATAGAAAAAAAAAAACAATAAATTTTGGGGGATAGATTTAGACATGTCAATGACTGAAAGTCATTTTTGAAGTTATACTTCTTTTGGCGCGATGGAGAAAAATGATGAGAGTGAATTTTTACGATGCGCGCGCACACCGACACCAAAAAATTTAACAGCATGAAGTTAGTTCTAGGTGGTATGAAAATTGATAACTATGTTCAAGTTGTATATTAAGAAGTATAACTTCTAACGCATGTACATAAGTACACACAAGTTTTTTTTTTCATCAAACCCCAAAGTTGTGGGGTGTCTATGGATAGATCTTCAAAAATAATATAGAGGTTTAAAGCATATTTTTTTTCAAAACTGACTGTTTCCGCGAGACACACTTTCAAAGAGGAAAAATGAGTGCCCCTCCCACCCTGTAACTTCAAAAATAAGAGAATGATAATACTAAAAAAAATTAATGATGTACAGACGCCAGCACATCAAGCTACCTCAATCTGTCAAATTTCCCCAATTGAAAGTGAACCTTATGCTTTTGTGATAAAGTTGCAAATCTTTAAAAGAAATTTGACAGATTTGGGTAGCTGGATGTGCTGGCGTCTGTACATTACCATGCACACTTGTGATATTGAGTCCAACTCGCACTTGGCAGCTTTTTTAATAGTGACAGATAACATTTTCATGTCTAATAGATTTACATACCTATCTAGTAAGCAGCTCGCAATAATGATAAAATATTTTTATTGCGAAAGAGGGATCAATTCTAATGAGATCCCTTGAGATATAACCGATGTCACGTACGGGTATAATGCTGAAATTAATATGACCTCACTATATAATTCTTAGGTATCGTTAGCGGGGAAAATGAGGTTGAAATTCTCAGCATGTATGACGAGACACTGATACAAGAATTTTAAAATAGGTATACTTTAATTGGCTCTTTTATGTCTATGTGTTTATGCCTATAGTTCAGCCGACTACGGAAAATGAGGGTCATGTATTTGTAAGTCTATATATGTAATCTACTAGCTATGCCCCGCGGTTTGACCCGCGTTAAACTATATAAATTATAGCCTATGTGTTACTCGGATATAAAAGCTATATTACTACAAAGTTTCATCAAAATCAGTTACGTAGTATTTGCGTGAAGGAGTAACAAACATCCATACATCCAAACTCACAAACTTCCACATTTACAATATTAATAGGGTGTATTTATGTATGTATATACGTAAAGTCAGCTGTTCTTTCGCATTTTCTAAACCAATTTTAGCAAAACGGATTTTGGAGGAGAAATTAGGAAACCTTGATAATGTTAACTTAAGTATTGTTGTCCTTTTTATACGTGTACGTGAAGAGCAAGACAGTAACGCCTAAAACGATTCCTCTTTATCACTACACTGATGAGTTCCTTAGTACAAGTTTGTTGATACGCTGAAACTTATTTTGAAACGAAGATATAAGAATAAGAATATACGAATAATTTAATATAAGAATAATATATTACCACAAAAAAGTCCACAATTTACACATAAATTATAGCTTTTAAATAGTGACAAAAAATAGAATTGAACTCTGGTACCCGTAATAAGATTTAACTTGAGTTATGGGTACCAGGGCATACCAGGGGATATCCAACATTGATTGAATAACAACTGGAATTCGTTTTGGAGGAGAAAATAGGCGAAAAGTAAACCTTGATTATGTTAACTGTGTGCTGTGCTGTATGGTGAAGACTTAGAATGTCATCACCCCATCTCTTCCTATGGAGGGCGTAGAAACCGTCCCGAGGGAATACCTACCGGAGAACGAACAGCAGCGATTCCCTGTGAACTATGACCATCAAACTGTGATCGCCAACCCATCTGCCATGCGTGGCCATTATGGCATATTTGGAATTATTTGGAATATCTCTAAGAGCATATTTTCCCTCATAAGGATTTCAAGGGTTGAGAGAATACAGCGTGAGTTTGCTCGATGGATATACAGGAAACAGTACGGATACTATCCCTACCTATACCCTTCTCTATTCGTCTCGGGTATGGTGGACATGGACACGTTGAAGTTAAGAAGGGCCATGTCTCAAGTCGCGCACTATCTGTATCGATAATTTATAATATAATTGATAGCCCTTAAATACTAGAGGTTGTCCGTATCTTGGTTCCCAGAAACATATCAGCGAACTCGGAGGGTCAGGTAGCACCGCGCCGCCGCCCGCGGCTCCTAGAGCCGCCTTAGCACCGAGCGCGGGCGGCACGCGCCCACAAACCGCGCAATCCACACTATTGGGGACATAATTGCTCAGCATCCCGAACTGGTCTTATTTGCGGATGGATTGGGTCATTTATATAATAACTTCCACATAATTTTAAATAAAATGTTATAGGACAGTTAAATAGTTAATTTTTTTTTTTTGTTATTATTGTTACTATTACTTATTATTCTTATTGGCTTTGACATTACTCTTATTTTATATAAATCTGTGTAATTCAATTGTAATGAAATCAATCTTGTAAGTGTTTTGGATGTTACATCTGTTATCTTGTAAGATAACATGAATAAATAAATGCAATGAAATGAAATATCCACCCATTCTTTGGGGAGGCTTTTGTCCAGCTGTAGATGTAATATGGCTGACATGATGATGATGTTAAGTAAGGTATTGTTGTCCTTTTTACACGTATACGTGAAGAGCAAGACAGTAACGCCTAAAACGAATCCTCTTTAGCCATACACCGATGAGTTCCTTAGTACAAGTTTGTGGATACGTTTCAACTTATTTTGAAACGAAGACATCCAACATTTCCACTTCACATTTTCAAGAAAATATAATATAATTAATTTACTTTCTCAACAAACTTCGGATATTCAGCAACTCATTCGAAATATTTGGGTAAAACAAAGTGTCTTAGAAATCTCTTAATTAATAATTTAAGAAGGCGTGCTAATTAGCTAGGTCTGAGTTAGAGTGATTTATTACAATTTGTCGAGAAATATAACTTTTTGTCACGCTACTTAAACCAACCAACCAATTACAATGACAATTTAAATTGAATCCTCCTATAATGTTAATATGAGTTAATATCCTACTGAATTAGAACGGTTGTAATGCTGTTCTAGAAGTAAGATTTACTTTTGAGAAGGATGAATTTCTCTACGTATATTATGTCAGATTAGATACTTGTTGGGCTTATAAATATTAGAAGCAAGTTTAGTACTTAGATCTTTGCTATAAGTATAATAACTTAATCATTCAAGTGAGGCTAACAATATTCAGAAAGTTTGGTTAAGTCGACACTATGTTAGTAAATATACTTTGAAAAGACGGCGTCTTTATTACTAGGCAATATGGGCGTGTTGGTCTTGCGGTTGAGTGTTCACCCCAGAGAACGAGGGTTCAAATCCTGGGTGGGGCCAAAAGTGATTTTAAGACTTTTGTGTAAAAATAAAACTTTCTCAGTATCAGCTCGAAGTCTAGGAGTTGGCAGTATTCTCCCGTGAGAGTACGTAAAGACGTCGGTCTTGTACCTGACCTCTTTCCGGTCATGTCGCTAGGCGTCCCATCGGATAATGAGAGTGATGGAATAGAAACTTCTCCTGTGTTTGCGCACACACTTGTGCACCATAATATGTCCCGCGCCGATGGTTAATCTCTATTAAGCCTGACCGCCGTGGCCGGAATTCGCCTAGGAGGACATTATTATTTATTATTATCATATGGGTGGATTTTGGAGCGAAAGTGTACATCAGCATGGAGCATATTGTCATCATATTGGTATCAGAGGTCTTGGTATCAGAGGTTCTGGAGTGGCGACCACGAAAAGGAAGCTGGAACGTAGGCAGGCCCGCTACAACATGGGCGACAATTTTGTGAAGGTGGCTCGAAACCGCGATGCGGATGCTAATAACGCAATTGTTGGAGATATTCGTGGGAGACCTTTATCCTCAGTGGACTGCTTTCGGCTGATATGATGATATTGATGATCACTTACCATCAGGCGACCCATTTGCTCGTTTGCCATCCTATTATATAAAAAAAATCTGGCTATGAGTGCCAAGGGGCAGTTGTGGAGATTTTTTATCGGGAAGCTTTTATGCAACAGTGATCAACTTTGATAATGACATCTAATCTATGATACAAAATGTCTTAGGACAAATTGTAAAACTCGATAAACATTAGTAGTCCGTTGGATTGGTCAGAAAAGAATATCAAACAGATGGCTGGATTCCCTTATAGATAGATAACCTAGAAAATCTTGTGCCCCATGTCCTGTCACCAAGGAACAACGGCGTATTATGAAAATAGTTGATTTTCAGCGCTTGGCGAAAATGAATGATGATGATGTCTTCCCGGCCGAATTTCGGCCACGGCGGCTATTCTCAATGGAGATTAGGCAATTGCGCAGGCCATATTAAAGTGCACAAGTGTGTGCGCAAGTGATGGGATAGAAAGTGAATGTTCCGATGGGACGACTAGCGACACGACCAGAATGGAACGCGAGTGATTGCTAACTTTAAGATTAAAACTTGCATTAACGACTTAAGTAATAATAATTATATCTTGCCACAACTAATATATCTGATCCCAAACTAGGCAGAAATTGTACTATAGCAATCAGACAACTGATAAGTATAAGTACTTATGTATTTCTAAATACTAATATCCTACTAATATTATAAACTAGCTATGCCCCGCGGTTTTACCCGCGTTAAACTTTATAAATTATCACAGCTCCTCCCCCGTAGGTGAGCGTGATAATATGAAGCCTATAATATGTTGACCCGACCTCTAAGTAATATTCATGCAAAATTTAAAGTAAATCCATGCAGTACTTTTTGAGTTTAGCCCGGACATGCATACAGACAAACAGACAAAAATTCTAAAAACTAAATTTTTGGCTTCGATATTAATACGAGATCACGCCCCAAGTATCCTTTAAAAAAATATTCAATGTACAGTTTTGACTTTCCTACGATTGTATTATATGTGTAGATACGAAAGTTTGTGACTGTGTGAGTGTGTATGTTTGTTACTTTTTCACGTCCTGCTGTAGCGTTTTTAATCAAATTTGGTATAGAGTTAGCTGACACCCTGGATTAACACATAGGCTATAATTTATAAAGTTGATTGCGGGTATCGTGTGTGCCCCGCGGTTTTACCCGCAATCAACTTTATAGATTGTAGCCTAGTCATATATAAAATAGATACAGATGAAATAATCGTGCTAAGCGCACAAAGATTTGATTGCGCCTTGTATCGACCCCACACACGAGATGGGGAAGATGACGTAACTTGTTATCTTGAACTAAATTTTTCTTTATTTATTTTTATTCTTTACGCTTGACATGAGGATTAAGCTACTGAATGCGTGACGAGAGCGTTACGAAAACTCTGATCGGGCGAGGCGAACGGGAGTTGTGGGGGAGATATAAATTAGTGAAGGCAGAAAGAGAGAGAGTTACGGGTGCGAGCTTACATTTTTTCTCATAGCCTAGCCATATATCTAACTTTTACTTCAGTTGTGTGATCTTTAAGTTGGTGATTTGGTAATATTTCTATCTCACTAACTTATATATATATATTCTTCTCAACTCCCGTTTGCCTCGCCCGATCACACTGTTCGTAATGCTCTCGTCACTCATTCTCCAAGTCAACTGTACGTAAAGACCGTTTTTTGTCAATAAACAAGTTACGTCTTTTTCCCCAAGATGTTAAAGGTACCGCAGTAGCTGTGCAGGCGAGAGTATAATTTCTTTAAATACTTCCGACTCAATGAATTTGAATCAACTTGAATAACTTCAGTAGTCTCAGTTCAAACGGAAATTTGCAAGTTTACTGTAGTGAATGACTAGTTTAAAAATACACACAAAAGGTTTTTAGTTGGTTTATAATTTATTTATTAGGATCAACCGACAAAGTTTACTTAAGGCTCAGCTTAATTATAACTATAGGTACTTCTTATCCTAAATTTTATCTGCTGGTGTGTATCATTTGTAGCTTACCCCGGATTGGTAGATGGTGCTGGTTCAAGACCCAACGGACGATAAAATTACCACCTAGGACCTAAAATTCTCTTTAGCAAAATTTGTACTTCAAATTGTAAGGTGGAAACAATATGAATAAAGTAATGCACGTGTGGCAAAGTGGTTAAGACAGTCGCCTCGCTACTTTGGGTTTGATTCCCGCACAGGATAACTATTTGTGTGGCCTATAAGTTGTTATTATGTGTCTGGGTCTGTTTAATTATATGTTCGTAAAATTCCCGCCCAGGGATTCATTATCTTTTTAAAATAAAAACGCCCGCACGTCATTTCAAAAAAAAAGAAAGGGAAACTTCTGAAAAATTTATCATATAATTTTTTGTTCAGCAAGATCTAATGGATATATGAACCCAACGACCACCAGGCAGAAGGTTGTCGAGTGGCGACCACGAATCAGAAGACGCAGCGTGGGCAGGCACCCTATAAGGTGGACCGACGGTCTTGCAAAGGTCGCGGATGTGGGCAGCACAAGACCGAAGAAGAAGAAAAGAGAGATCTTTGAGAGGCCTTTGTCCAGCAATGGACCTCTTGCCGCTGATATGATGAATGGATGTAGGAATTGAAAGTAATTATAATATGAATTGACATGTACGTAGTCTATAACATGTATTATAAAGCGATTCACAAATAGGTACAGCACAGAAACCTGTACGTATAAATAGTATACATTTTATTTCCATGGCATTGTTATTGAGTTCTGTCCAATTTTAACATTATGCATACACAATTACGCGAACGCCGACAGAGCTATTTGACAGTTTCCGATTATTAAAATCCATTCGAAAACACGGTAAAATATAAAATTTCTGCTTTAGTTAGTTGAGCATTAAAAAATACTTTTTCTGGTTATTTTCTGTCTTTTCGAAGGCCGCTGGGGCAGAAAGGTTCTCGAGTGGACCACGACGACGACGAAGACGCAGCGTGGGCAGGTGCCCTACAAGATCGACCGATGAGCTAGTGAGGGTCGCTGGAAGTTGCTAGATGCGCAAAGATATGATAATGATGAGGGCACGTTAAGCTTTGGGTCTCTGTTGTAGTCACTAAACAACAGACGTTAAGTCATTTCAAAGACGTACTGGGCAATTTGGTCACCTCTGAACCATACTACTGCTGTGTGGTGACGGCGACAAATATCAGAATCAGAATATCATCACCCCATCTCATCCCGTGGGGGGCGTAGAAGTCGACCCGAGGGAATATCTACCAGAGGATGGGCAGCAGCCTTCTGATTACTATGACCATCTTACTGCGATTGCCAACCCGTCTGCCAAGCGTGGCGATTATGGCATATCCCCCCAAGACGATTCTTGAGGGAGGCTTGTCCAGCAGTGGACTTATTTAGCTGTAATGATTTAGCTGTAATGATGAACCATACTACATTACCCATACGATAATGTAAGTAAGGCAAAATAAATTGTACAACTATCTACGCAAACAAGTCATGCTGTTAAAGGTTTCCAGTTTACTGGACCTGAACTAACAGAGGTGTTCATTGGGATGATAAACTTCCTAACTACTGTTAAGATGTTTTCAATGTGTAATTACATGTCTAGCGGTAGCGTGTTCACCCGCAGAGAACGAGGGTCCAGGATTCAAATCCCGGGTCGGTGCAAAAGTGATTTTGGGACTTATCAGTAAAAATGAAAATTCTCAGCATCAGCCCTAGTCAGCCAAGTCTGGACGTTGGCGGCATTATACCCCCGTGCCTCGGAGAGCACGCAAAGCCGTAGGTCCTGAACCTGACCAGTGAACTCATTCTGATCGTATCGCTAGACGTCCCATCGGACCATGAGAGTAATGGAACAAAAAGTGGCCCTGTGTAGCGCACACACTTCAGGACTACAATATGTCCCGCGCAGATGGCTAATATCTGTTGCCACTGGCCTCTCTGGCAGAAATTCTACTAGTAGGACATTACATGTGTGTGTGTGTGTGTGTGTTAAATAACACAAGTATAAACAGACAAATGTGTTGTCATGTGTTTATTTCACCTGGTAATCCACGAACGATTCTGCTTATCGGCTTGTATGACGATATTGAGAGGCAGCCCATTCCACAGAAAAAAAACTGAATAAAAAAGGAAGACTAAGTTATTAGTTTATGACTATAATATACTAAACTCTTAGTCATCCTTTTTTTATGTTCATTTATGTTCAAATGTCTTCAATTTTAAAATCTAAGACATTTGTCCAATTAAAGTACTATTTGTTATACTATATTATCTTTCTATCTATCTACCCATGCAAAGGGTTGCTAGTAAATAATGTAAGAATTTGTCAATCTCTAAATTCCATTCAAATTATTTGATTTATTGCTTATTGAGGTGAGAATTCTACCTAGAAGGAACCTTTTCAAACCATTATTATCGATGTAGACAGAAATCTCGTCACAAAAATCTAGCCTTATAGTTTAAACTAAAACAAATCTTGGAACTAATAGATACATTATAAAATAAAAGATTAATTTCAGTAACATAAAGGCCTTAATTTAATTAAAATAAATATATATTTTATTTTAATTATTTATTTTTAAATCACACTTATATTATAAAGGCGAAAGTTTGTGAGTGTGTGACTGTGTGAGTGCGTATGTTTGTTATTTTTCACGTCTAACCGGCTGGAGCGATTTTAATAAAATTTGGTATGGAGTTAGCTGACACCCGGGATAAACACATAGGCTATAATTTATAAAGTTTAACGCGGGTAAAACTGCGGGGCACAGCTAGTTGAATATATAACTAAATATTCTGTGAATATTCCAAGCATTTTCTTGTTGTCGTTCTCAATTACGGGCAAAAAATGCGTCGTATGGGAGCCCCCTTAAATATTAATTATCTTCTGTTTTTTAAGTATTTGTTGTTATAACGGTAGCACAAATACATCATCACCATGTGAAAATTGCAACTGTCTAACTATTACTGTTCAGGTGATAGACGGACAGACGACAGACAGCGGAGTCTTAGTAATAGGGTCCCATTTTAGCCTTTAGATACGGAACCCTAAAAAAGGTTGGCTCTTTAGCAGCTAATAACTCATAACTTTAAAAACTCAACCAAAAAGCACGGAAACACTCAGAAATTGATTCAATTTGGCAGTCATCTATAGAGAGACTGCGTGCCCAGGTACCTAGCCTGGCTGATCGCCTACAGACCGGTGAAAGCAATTACCTACGGACGCCTTATTAAAATTCAATAATAAATTATTTAATCATATTGCAATAAGTAGATTTAACCATTACAATCCAAAGTAAGGTTTCTCTTTATTATAATAATATAGTGATAAAAGTTAAGTCGTTATATGAAATTATATTTGTGCCGCGAGAGCTTGGTCTAACACCATTATTGGCGTGGATTTCCTCTGAGGTTCGGAATCAATAGATTAAGCTATCCTTTTGTGGATAGTTCGGAGGGCCGTTTGAAGGAATTAGGGTCATGGTGCGGCTCAAACTTTGATAAAACGAGTATAACGTGTGTTAGTTTCTTTAGTTCCCGAGTTGAGAGGAACGTGTAAATGGAGGAGGAGTTTGTAATGCGTAAATAATTGTATGGGCTTTGTTTAATTTCATTTGATTGCACCTGTGGCGGTTAAAACAGTCGCCTCGCCACTTCGTGCCTCGGGTTCAATACCGCGCATGACAACTATTTGTGTGACCCATATCAGTTGTTCTGAGTCTGGATGTATTGTGTCCGTTAATTATATGTTTGTAAAATTCACCGCGACACAGGAATTAATATCCCTAGTGCGTGTTGTCTTAAAAAAAACTAGTACAAAAATTTACAAAACTAGTAAAAAAAGTACAAAAACTAGTAAAAAAATGCTTTTAACAAAGTGAATGTTATATAATGGCTTCGTCTAATTACGAATTTTAATATTATTTTTGGGTAATTGCTGTGTGGAAAGAAATCGTCCGTGGAAATACCTTCCAGAGAACGGACAGCAGCGTTTTTCTGTGAACTATGACCATCAAACTGCGATCGCCAACCCGTCTGCCAAGCGTGGCGATTATGACATATCCCTCCATTCTTTGGGGAGACTTTTGCCCAGCAGTGGACGTACTTACTTTGTCTGATATGATGATAACTTCAGGGTCATAAAGGGAATATAAATAGCGCTTATCAGAATAACAGATGCCTGTCTCGTTAGATATAGAAATCTAATGAAATGAAATAATGAAATTTATTCAGCATTTGGGTATTTACATACACTTGTACTTGTCAAGCTCACAATGTATTACATAAACACAGTTTAAAAACAGTAATTAAAGCAATTTTTTTTTTAATTAGTCCGTCCGTGCCGTCTGTTTCGTCACGTATATTTTTAATAACTTAAAAAAATAATAAATAGCAAGTTACTAACATAGCAATACTACTACATTAAGCAATAGTATATCAAATTAAAGAATATGGCCATACATAAAATGAATCCCAATAGAAGCGTTCAGTACAGAGTTCTACAAATCGCTATGCTACATAGACTGCCTTGGTGGTCTAGCGGTAGCGTTTCAACCACATATAACGAGGTTCAAATCTCGGATCGTGCCAAAAAGGGATTATGAGATTTTTCTGTAAAGAAACATTTCTTAGTATCATCCTGAAGTCTGGAAGTTGCCTGTATCACACCTCCGTGCCACGACGAGCACGTAAAGCCGTCGGTCCCGTACCTGACCTCTTTCCGGTAGTGTCTGTTTTGCAATCGGATCATGAAACTGATGGAATAGGAAGTGCCTCTGTGTTTGCGCACACGCTTGTGCACTATAATGTGTCCCACGCAGATGGCTAGTATTTATTGAGACAGGCCTCTGTGCCAGAAATTCGGCTAGAAGGACATTATTATTCTATGTATTTCTTTTTTTTTACTTTTTATTATTTTTTTGTATTGGTTTAAGTTTACATTAAGCTGACCTATTGTTACACCTATCAACCCTGTTTCCCCTTTCCTTCGTCTATCCACTCCATAATTGGTTGTCTGGAAGATATCGCAGTAGCGATAAGACTGCCTTTTGTACCAAATTTATGTATGTTCATTATAATTTTAAGTAATGGTGTACAATAATGAGTATTTTACTTACTTTTACTTATTATTGTCTTTTTTTGTATTTTACATGTTGATGTGCTGAGTGAGTGCGTAAATGCAGGGATTTTGCACACAAACTTGTGAACTATAATATTTCCCGCGCAAATGGCTAGCCTCTATTGAGTCTGGCTGTCGTAGCTGATATTTGACCAGGAACACATTATCACAATAACACTTCTTGGTGACACGATTTGAGTCTAAACAGCCCGAAATGAAAAAATAATAATACGGAAAAAAATATTTGTTTTACAATTATGGAAGACTAGCTGTGCCCCACGGTTTCATCCGCATTAAAGTAGTTTTGGCGTAAAAGATTAACAAATATACCTACATCTATACTCATAAACTTTACATTTATAATATTAAGAGGATGTGTACCTCTAGCGGCTTTGGCAGTGCATGACGGAATAGCACGCAGATGGTAGATTTTCCCTACTTACTTGACACTTATCATCATATTTTGGACAATTCACACAATATCTTTATAAACTGTAGCCTATATGTTATTCTGTATATAACTAAGCAATATTATTGTAAAGTTTCATTAAAATCCATTCAGTAGTTTTTTACGTGAAAAAGTAACAAACATCCATCCATACTTACAAACTTTCGCCTTTATAATATTAGTAGGATAATAAATGATATAATAGAAAAATGACAGATAAACAAATGTTGTCACAGATATTATATAAGTACACCAAACTTAATTAATGTAACACACAAATGCCATTAGTGAAGATTGGAGACTCTTTGACTCTTTACGCATTATTATTATTTGTTTAGCAGCTCTACGAGCGGATGCGTGTATATCAATACACTTGTGTATAGTAGTAAAATGTTTATTTTTGTCAATTCTGTTTTTAAAACTCTTCACTGTTGGAGCACTATATCGCTGTTTCTGGTTGACTGTTCCACAATTTCATCACGCGAAATGGCAAGGAGTGAGTTCTGGGGTTGCTAGCACATATTTGTAGAAAACTATTTTTATTTACGACAAACCACTTGGAGAACGAGATCAAATGTATACACCAAAAAACACTTAGTAAACAAATGTCAATTAGTAATTTATTTAAATTATTTTGTAAAAGTATTTAAGGTACTTTGAATTTAGAATTTAGTTTTAGTTTTGTTTAGGTATGTTAATTTATTTTATGCATGCTGTGTCTGCATCTAGAAGGGTATAGACTCTTGCTGTATCTCTAAATACTGTTTGTTTTATACTTTTATATGTAACATGTTTGTATCCAGTTTTGTAGACCAATAAACGAAAAAAAAAAAAACAAAAAAGAAATATGTTCAACGCGGTTGGGCAGCGCTCGCAAAGCTACGTAATATCTTTTCGCCCTAAATACCGCAGTGTCTCAAGTCAAGAGTATTCGACCAGCGAGTATTTCCAGTAATAATTTACGGAACAGATACGTGGTCGCTCACTTTGGGCCTCATTAGTTAAGAAACTATAATAAGCTGGAAATATCATCATCATCATCATGTCAGCCAAATTACGTCCACAGCTGGACAAAAACCTCCCTCAAAGAATGAGGCGGGGGGTTATGCCATAATCGCCACGCTTGGCAGACGGGTTGGCGATCGCAGTTTGATAGTCATAGTTCACATAAAAACGCTACTGCCCGTTCGCTGGTAGGTATTCCCACGGGATGTTTTCTACGCCCCTACGGGATGAGTTAGAGTAATGATATTCTATGCCGTCACCACACATCACACAGCAGGAAATATAGAATACAATAAAATCACGTTGAATTGAGTAAATGGCATACAAGTCGACTCGAGGGAGTGTCTGCCAGAGGACGGGCGGCAGCCTCTCTCTGAGTACTATTATCTACCATCATACTGCGATCGCCAACCCGTCTGCCAAGCATGGCAATTAAGGTATGGGATATGCTATATGATAAGATGATTCTTGGGGAAGGCTTTTGTCCAGCTGCGGACTTTTTACAGCTGCTATGATGATGATGATGACTATGTTTTTGAAGGTTACCTATTTTTCTCTATACCAAGTCATAAGGTACATCGTGGGCTAAGTCTTTAGACTGATCAGTGAGGAAGAAAGGTTTGTCACCGTGTGTATCATGACATATTATGAGGTGGGTATGCTTTGTTGCTGATTTGGTAGTATGAAAAATAGAAACAACAGGTGGTAATAATAATAATATCCTGGGACATTGTTCACACATCATCTGATCCCACACTAAGCAGAGCTTGTACTATGGAAACCAGATAACTGACATACTACATAATACTATTTTTCTTTGGTAAACACATACTTTTATAGATAATTATACCAAGACTCAGGAGAAACAGCCATCTTCACGCACAAAAATATATGTCCTGGGCGGGAATCGAACCAACGATCTGCGGGGTGAAAGGCAAGTATTTACCATCCACGCCAACTGGCCCGTGAACAGGAAGTTTTCTCTTATACATGTATCACGCCGCAGACAAAAAACATTATTTAAAACTAGCAGTGCCCGCGGGCTTCGTTCCGCGTTATAAATATTTTTGTCCCTGCCCGTTTGTACAGCAACTTGGATTACATTATTCAAGTTTACGTAAATTGCGTTATTAATTTTGAAATTTTTCAAAGCCTATGACACTCCACAATAACGTAGCTTTCTATTAGTGAAATAATTTTGAAAATCCGTTCTGTAGATCCAGAGATTACCCCTTACAACGTCACAAACTCACAAACGTTACCTCTTTATAATATTAGTATAGACAAGTCTAGAACAAGTCCTACTTATTAACAAATTAATTCAAGATTAAACTCTACAATGGGCAACAACAGTGTTAAGACACTTAGAAATGAGGATTAAGAGATTTGAAACTGGCAGTTAGGCTGAGCTTGATTATAGAGTCTAGTAATGAGGCAGATAGCGGTGGAGGTTACACAGATAGAATGTAGTAGCTAGATGAGCAACTCTTAATAATCTTCAAGAACGCTTTGAGTTTCTACATGACATACAACACAAAAGAACTTCTCGTTTATAGAACATATTAAATCAGTTGGAGAAAAGGCTAAGCGAAACTTTTTTGCACTTACAAGGATATCAACGGCAACCTGGGGCCTCTCTTTCAATACTCTTAGAATCATTTACGGAGCTACTTATCTTGGGTGTATATGCTACGGCTCGCCTGTGCCCACACAGGCGAGCTGATAGGGCTACCATCGGAGCTGCTCGCCGTAAATTACTACAAAGCCAAAGGTTGGCGTTGATATTTTTGTGTAAAGCCTATAGAACAGTAAGCACAGAGGCCCTACCTGTACTAGCGGGTGTACTTCCGGTTGATCTTGAGGTTCAAAGACGAGCAGCGATGTATTATTCTACGCGAGAAAATTTAAATAATGATTTCTTATCATTACGCGACCGTGCTAAAATATCCAGGCTATTTATGCCAATTGCTAACTTAAATGACGAACTGCTAAATGAATGCCAATGTAGATGGAATACCTCAACCAAGGGTCGCCATCTGCACCAGTTCTTTCCGGACATACGCGAACGGTTAAATAAAACTTGGCTAATCATAGACCATTGTGTTGCACAATTTCTTACCGGACACGGCAATTTTAAAAGTAAATTGTTTAGTTTCAAATTAGTATCTTCACCAATCTGTCTGTGCTCAAATTTCTGTAACGAATATGAACAAACCGCTCACCACATACTTTGGGAATGTGATCTCTGGCAAAATCAGCGTGACATTATGTTAAATAGCTTGCAACCAATATCTGGAGTAGTTTATTATACGGATCTTGTAGCAACAAGGAACAACTTCCGTGCGTTTAAGCGCTTTTGCCATACCTACTATTGGAATCAAATATAACAGCTCACTTAGGACCCTTAAATTAATCCTTGGTGCTCTTGCAGCTGGCTTCTCTAGTTGCAATTCTCTCGTTTAATGAGGCTATAGCCTCTTTATATCATTCTGTCTCCCGCTTTGCTCTGGAGGGAAGTGGAACTATTCATTTCTAACTCCTCCTTTTTTTTCTTTCTGATTAAATTCGTTGCGGGATCCAAGACAGTTAAAGCCATTCCCCGGGACATGCCTGAGCCTCACCGCTCAGTGTCATTTCATTGTGTGCCACTGTTGATCCTGGCTTACAGGAGTTGCAGTGGTGGGTAAGAGGGAGGGACTAGTCCCTTTAAAAAAAAATGACATACATTAGCGATCCTGGAGATCGCGGAAAATCAACATTTATACAAATCAATATTTAAGACCAAGACATTCGGTATACATCAAAGAAAAAGAGCTGGTCAGATCAAGCTACCCCAATCTGTCAAATTACCCAAATTGAACGTGAACCTTATGCTTTTGTGATAAAGTTGAAAATCTAAAAAACTATAACAGAAATTTTACGAATTGGGGCAGCTGGATGTGGTGGCGTCTGTACACTAAGTATCGCGTATAATTGAACATATATTAATTTCGAAATGTGATTTGAAATATATTACATACTGTAGACTTATAAAATTCTTATTTAAAACTATCTCTTAGATAGAAAAACTAAAGATTTTGGTATTTAACTTACAGCTTTTTTCTAGCCTTGGTTTGTCTGTAAGAGATTATTTTATGCGTTATGATCACCCATCACTCCAGTGACAAAACGTGTATTTTTTTTCATAATACTTGTTTATTCAGCCAAAAATACATACAAGAGATCGATAGAAAAATAAAGCATGACTGACTTTGGGGAGTACCTATAGAAGTGAAAACTATTTTTTACAATTCTAATCTAAATAATCAACAGCAATAAAGTTTGACACTTCATAGTGAAATATTAATAACGCAGGGAAGTTTATCTATGTACTTATATACACAATAACATAATACAGCTCATGGGAAGCGGACGATGACGTGAGTATTCCCATAAAGTTGTTTTCACTACTCATAACAGATAGACTAGGGATTCCGTAAATTTACAAAAGAGGTAGATTGCAGATTACTTTATTCTTTATTTTAGAGTCTAGTAGTGATGTAGAAAGGGGTTCAATCGCTACAAAGATGGAAAGAGGATGCTGGATGAGCTAAACCACGGTTTTGATTTACATCACCACAGTTAAAGGATTTTAATGATTGACACTAAGCAGGTATGCTAATTTAAAAATAACTGTTTGATAGCCATCATTATATTGTAAATGCGATAATGCTTTCGGATTTAAAACATTCATAAATCCATAGGTATGAATGTATGGATGTTTGTTACTCTTTCATGTAAAAACTACAAAACGGATTTTGATGAAACTTTTTAGCAATATAGATATATATCTTAATAACACATAGGCTTTACTTTATAAAATTTTAATGGGTGAAACCGCGAGACACAGCTTCTATCTAATACTTACGTAGGTAAAGCTGTGGATAACACCTATAAAACAAGAACAGGTGCAAATGCCAAGTTACCAAACAATATAATAATGCTCACCAAAATTAATTAACCTTAAAAGTTAATGCCATTATTTAAAATTAAGACACCATCGGAACGACGGTTATATTTGGCAATAAAGTAATACTTTCAAAGGTTTTAAACGCCCATTCACTCTTCCAACCATTAGACTGTGACAATAAATGTTTGACCTCCCAGCCTTCCCTAAACAATTAATAAATAAACCAGCCCAATTTGCAAAATCTACGGCCATTTACTGACAAATTTAATCTCCTGTTGCAAAATACTTTGTAAAATTTCCGCGACAAAATTATGTAACGCTTCATTTATTATTAATAATCATCGCCATCGGCGGAATTTCACGAAGATTTTGACGGAACATTACAATTTTGTACGCAAAACCGGTTAAAAATGTTTATAGTATTTATAAAAGTAACACACATTGTGTTTACAGTGTGAGTTTCTATTTGTTTTGCTAAATTCTTCTGTGAAAAAGAACTATGGCAACCATTACGGGTATTATAGTTGAATTTTAAACGTGATCTGTATAATGGAAGAAAACAATTCATTTATTTTTTACCAACACAGACACAAAAGATATGACATCGTGTGTATATCATATCTTTTGGTGGTGGCCGAGGAGTTGACGTTCAAACACAAAATTTTGATAATTTATGATGAGGCGTATCCGGATCATCCGATCCGGACCCCTTACTTGTATGTTTTACGATTTTGCGTGTTTTTGTTACTTTGAACAGTATCAAAAATACGCAAAATTGAAAGTCCTGAGCTCAAACCTCAATTTTGAACTTTAGAATAAATTCTAAGTCAGTTCTGCAATGATTAGATAAACCATACTTTGTAGGGCATTAGGTTAAATCATGTTAATTGGTTATCACAAAAGACAGAATCAGAAATGTTCAAAAGAACGAGAAAAACTGATATTAGGTGAAATTTAGGAAAAAATCAATAAAAAGTCTATTTTTAAAACTACGCAAAATCGTAGAACATATATGGGGGTGATTTGGATTCTCCTCATCATAAAGTATCTAAATTTTGCGTTTGAACAACTCCTCCGGCAGCCTGTATATATTGGTTGCCTGGAAGAGATCGCCTTTAGCGACAAAGCCGCCACTAATACTATTTCCATTTAATGTATTTATTTCACTCTAAGCTTACGTCTTTGGTGTGCAATAAAGTGTCATAATAGCATAGCAGAGTAAGAAAATACATTTATAGTTGCATACCTGAGTCAGCCATAACAGGGTCCTACTTTTTTTCCACCATTATCGGCTGCTGTACTTATTATTTTGAACAAGTGTGTGTGCAAAAGCACTTTCAATTTTTCACTCGCATGATCCGAAAGGACGGCTTGCCGATAGGTCTGGCCCTATCGGCAAGACATCGGGTGGAGGACTGATGGTATAGCGTGCATCAAAAAAGGATATAACACCGCAAAAGTCTTTATACCGTGTTGATACTGAAAATATTTCAGAAAAACAGTACATCCAAAATTTTATACATGACCTCATTAGCTGCAGATGTACGCGCTACCCCTCTACCCAACCAGGCAGTTCAGCTAAGCCAGAGGTTGTATGTTCGATCCCCACCCCGGACAATTTTTTATGTGGGATTAACGATATATTATTTATTATGTTGTTAATGTGAGTGTAATTCGTCTATAATAATGTATCTATTTAGAAATATATAAATATGTTGATGTATTTTCTGGTTGCCATAGTACGGGCCTTGCTTAGTTTGGGATCAGATGTCAGTGTGTCCATTCTCACAATATATTTAATAGACTAATATACTGGGGAATTCTTCACACACGGCCATCTGATCCCAAACTAACCAAAGCTTGTACTATGGAAATCAGATAACTGATATATTACATATATTTTTCTTTTGTAAATACATACTTGTATTGATAATTACACCCAGTCTCAGGACAAACAGACATGTTCATGCGCATAAATATCTGACCTAGATAGGAATCGAACCCACGACCTGCAGCGTGAAAGGGAAGGATTTACCAACCACGTATTTTAAATCGTCTTTGTAGGATATTGTTTGTCGTTTCCAGTATTGTGGTTCACTGTATAGAGCTAAAGAGTTAATGGCTCGAACAAGAGCGTTAGAGTATACGGTAACTGTACCTACACGTGCTCGCAGTTGTTTTGTAAAACAATTGTTTTTAAAAAAGAAAGACCGTTTATACTCAACTTAAATATTTTTAAAGACGCGGGCTTTCTTTTCTACTAGAATTTTAAAGGTTTACAATGAGGATGTTTATTTTGAATATGTATAACATGTATTTATGTGTAACACGGGGCATAATTGATTTCGCCCACGTTAAACTTTGTAAATTTGAGCCTATTTTTATTCAGCTATACAACATGTAAATTAATTAACGCACATCCTGAAAATAGTTTGTTCAGAATCGTTTACTGAATCGAATTATATCATTTTTAATATAGGTATTTTTTTTCAAAAAATAATTAATACTTGAAATTATTGTCATATTAACCCTGTACAGGCAAAACAAATTGAAATGGACCGTAAGTCAAAGTAATAAGACTTTTAAAATCGCAGTTTTATTAGTATTCTTACAAATTATATCATTATATACAAAATAAAGACAAATAAACTTTATTTCACGAAACTAATTTAGTAAATAACAATGCACATATATGTGAAATTAAAAATTCAGTGTATGTATTATGATTGCACCATAATATTCTAATTGGGGTGTCAGAGGGTGTGCGTTAATTACGTTACATGTTGTATAAGCTATATTACTAAAATTTTCCATCAATATCCGTTCTGTATTTTTTTCGTGAAAGAGTAGGTAACAAACATCCATACATTTATTCTCGTAATCACATTTATATTATTTGTTAAATTAATATTCGTAGGATAATAATATCCTGCGAACATAATTCCCACACGGCTCCATTCTGGTTCCAAACTAAAAAGAGCTTGTACTGAGGAATCCAGATGACTGGTATACTACATATATTGCTTTTATTTTGTAAATACATACGTATATAGATAATTACACCCAGATTCAGGACAAACAGACAATATATGTACTGGGGCTCTACCGGCTAAGTCACCGATCATCGTTTTCGTGAATGGCGTTCAAATAAATAAACGTTAAAAATGACTTAATCAATCGTTAAATCGGCTTCAAAGTTGACAATCGATTCCGGACCATTTATGACGTCACATGTGGTCATGGAAGCCGTGTTAACGATTAATTTAGTCATTTTAACCTTTATTTATTTGAACACCATTCACGAAAACGATGTTTGGTGACTTAGCCGGTAGAGCCCCTGGGTGGGAATCGAACCCAATCGACCTGCGGCGTTAAAGGCCATCTACGAACCACGCCATTATGTTTACTTTAATTGTTATGAAACAAAGATAAGAACCAACTCGATTAAATAGTAGATGCCAGTAGTAATGATAGTAGGGAAAAAGGGAGCTACAATTCTGCCAACAAGCTGTTTTGCAGTTTGGCAGAGGCCTCAAAATGTTTCTAAAAGAATTTAATTTAAAATAAAAAACATATTTTCATTTCATTTTCATTAATTTTTCCATAAACTTTCTTTTATATGAGATTAGTGCAGCGTAAAGTAATAAACTAACCGCATTTATATATTTTTATTTGGTGGTAAAAAAATACCATTTTCGTACCATTTTGCTCCTGTACGTGGGCCATTTATCACCACCCAGGGGTCATGTGGAGTGTCAAAGAGCTACGGACATAATAACATTCGATCGATAATGTTTTCTAAATATTTTTTTATTTGTGTAGGTAGTATAGTAGTTCATAATAATTTGTGATAAAATGGTTTTTAAAGACTTTAAATATAAAATTAATCCCTTTGGCGCGGGGTACTTTACATACATATAATTTTGACGGAAACAAAATACATCCAGACTGAGGACCACTCTTAATGGGATTACAAAAAAGCATGCATATGGTGCCAAATAAAAATAATGTTATATGGAAAGAAAAAGGTTATGATGTAGATATATTTACCACAAAAAGATATATAAGGTCCTGTGGGATTCTTCTCTGGGGTAGCGGACATTCCCACCATATTTAATTTGCAGTAAAAGCTGTAAGAGCCATATATATAAACTGGGTCCGCGAGTGTATTTAAGAGGAAAGTTTAAAGAGATTAAAGAACATTCTGACTGCAACATGGAAATCTGCTTTATGTGTATAAAAATAAAGATTCCTTCTGTAAAAGGAGTGATACCTACTCATAATATAAATACCAGATATAAGCATAGCCTTGTATCACATACAAACCGTCTCTACAATATAAGTAAATTATTTTATGGGGCAATTCATATTTAAAATTTTATAACAAATTTCCCAGTGATATCAGAGACATATCTACGAATTATAAAAGCCAAATTGTGTAGTAGGGCTTACTACAAAACTTCTGATTATTTAAGTGACGGCTTAGGATTGTGCCGCTCTAAATTAAAACATTTAAATAAAATAGAATCATTTAAATTAGAAATAAATCTATACATTAATAAAATCGTAGGAAAGTCAAAACTGTACATTGAATATTTCTTAAAAAGGATACTAGGGACGTGATCTACAATCGATATCGATACCAAAAATATAGTTTTTAGAATTTTTGTCTGTTTATCTGTTTGTCTGTATGTATGTCCGGGCTAAACTCAAAAAGTACGGCATGGATTTACTTCAAATTTTGCATGAATATTACTAAGAGGACGGGTCAACATATAGGCTACATATTATCACGCCATCACCTACGGGGGAGGAGTTGTGATAATTTATAAAGTTTAACGCGGGTAAAATCGCGGGACACAGCTAGTATTTAATAAAGCATTCCCACTGAGTTTTCTGGCAGGGCTTATGAGTAGCTGCCACGTCATGCATTGCACGATAGGAAAAAAAATGTATTTTGAAGTTGTGTAAGGTGACATCAAATAATTTTGCTCTTCAATAAAATTATTATATATAATTAAATAACCAAGTTTATTTAACACTGCAATGTATATTTATGTAAGGTAACAATATTCACCTACCAGGCAAGTGTTATCCTTTAATACTTTTACACATCACCATTGTTATACAACAAAATATCCAAAATGGACACAGTCAAGGCTATTACAGACCTCAGAGAGATTCTGTTATCCCAAATGGAGGATTTTAGAGCTGAGCTTCAGAATACACCTGACAAAACTGGTCTGGCGGCAAGGTTCACTGCATTCCAAGATATAGTCCTGAAGTTGTTTGATGGGCTGCAACAGCAAATCAACACTCTTGCAAGAGATGCAGATCGCCAGGAGATGAGAAGTCGCCGGAAGATGTTGCTGCTTCATGGTCTCAAAGAAGAGAAGGATGAAGACACCTGTGCAGTGATTGTGAACATGGTTCGAGCTCACTTAAAAATCACGAGTTTCTCGTCAAGTGATGTCAAACGCTGTCATAGGATGGGGCAAACCCCGGCCTCTAAGAAACCGCGACCTATTGTATTGAAACTCCATGACGCAGCGCTGCGAGACCAGCTTTGGTTTGAGAAGACCAAGCTTAAAGGCTCAGGCATGACGATGTCTGAATTTCTCACAAAGGCTCGACACAAAATCTTTGTTCACGCGCGACAGGTTCATGGTTTGTCACGAACATGGTCCAATTATGGAGAAATATATGTTCTGGGGCCTGATGACACGCGCCGCCGCGTCCAATCCATGTCAGACGTCGATAACATCGCGCCTCAAGCTCCCGTTGCATCAACATCGCAACCTGTGATATCGGCCCCTGTGAAGATCCCGGCGAAAGTGAAGCGGTCATGCGCAATCAAAAAGTGATATTTTTCATAATCCCACACAGTCCAGCCGCAGTGTGTTTGTGCTCGATATTAGGTACCTATCGTATCCTAACTTATATAACTTTTACGTAGTGTTTATTATTTTGTTTATCGAGGGTTGACAGTATCAACTTATCCGTCCAATGAGTATGTAAGTAACTGTCTATAATACAACGTCATTAACGATTTAGCCTTTTAGCATTGGTCTTAGTCCGACAAACGGGGCCAAGAGACACAAAATATATATTTATTTGACTGTAAAATATTTCTGTTGACCTTGTATTTTATTATCGCATTAAGGCATTTCTTTTTTTTCTTTATTGTATTGTTTATTTATTTATTTTGTTGGTCTGTGTGGAAACATTTGTTAACTTGTATTTTTGTTTCGTTCTTAGTTTTAAATAATATTATTTTGTATAACATTAACTATAATTAAACACTAGCTGGTGGGTGGACCTTAATTTAATCTAATAGATTAAAATATCTTATATTAGTTATAGTATATATTTCAATTTGTATTTATATATATTATTATTTGAGTATTTATTTATTTTATCTTCTATTATACTCGCATGTTAGACTGTAGCAGTGATAATGAGAGCTTTTATTCTTTAAGCAGTGATAATGACAGTTTTACAAGTTTACCTTCACTCGCAGATACTTTAGTGACGCAGTTTTCTGATGTACCCAAAAATCTTAATGTTGTTCATATTAGGTCTTTACCTATGAAATTGCCGTTCTGCAGTACTGGCCATTTCAAATCAAAATAATTTTTGTTTGGCTAAGAATTCTAATTTCAAATTAATTTTATTTTAAAAACATGGATTCTTTTTTCCAAAAGTAGTCATTTCTTTATTGATTAGTGTTACATTTTCATCGCATTTCAATCTTTTTCGTCATCATGGATACGTTAAAAATTCGAGTAATTATGGAATATGAGTACCGTCGTGGCAGCAACGCGGCACAAGCGGCACGCAACATCAACGACGTTTACGGAGCTAACACTACAAACCAACGCACCACCTGTTATTGGTTTGCTCGCTTCCGTTCTGGAAATTTCGACCTGAAAAATGAACCTCGCGGTCGTCCGAAGACTTTGGTCGACAATGACGAATTAAAGGCGGTTGTGGAAGCTGATGATACACAATCTACGGCTGAATTAGCAGCAGCTTTCGACGTTAGCGTCAAAACAATATTGGTCCATTTGCGTCAAATTGGCAAGGTAAAAAAGCTTGACAAATGGGTGCCCCACGAACTCAATGATCGCCAGCGCGAAGTACGCGTCGAGACGTGCCTTGCACTGCTCAACAGACACACAAATGAAGGAATTTTGAACCGCATTGTTACCTGCGATGAAAAATGGATTCTGTTTGATAACCGCAAGCGCTCAGCAAGTTGGTTGGATCCTGGTTCAGCACCTAAACAATGCCCTAAACGAAAACTTACCCCTAGAAAAGTGATGGTCACTGTTTGGTGGTCTAGCGCCGGTGTGATTCATCACAGCTTCTTACCAAACGGGGTGAGCATTACTGCAGATGTGTACTGTGAAGAACTGAGCACAATGATGGAGAAGCTGGCGCATCTCCAACCAGCATTGGTCAATCGCTCGTCTCCGCTGCTCCTGCACGACAACGCGCGACCTCATACTGCACAGCAGACGGTCTCCAAGTTGCAAGAACTGGGGTTGGAAGCTCTCCGTCATCCGCCCTACTCACCAGACCTTGCGCCTACAGACTACTACTTTTTCCAGAATTTGGATAACTTCTTGGCGGGAAAAAAATTCAATACCCGAGAGGCAGTACAAAATGCCTTTGAAGAATTTGTTGCCTCCCGTCCAGCTGATTTCTTTAAGAAGGGCATCAATAAACTGCCACTGCGATGGCAAAGATGCATTGATTGCATGGGTGATTACTTCGATTAATACAAATAAAAAAATTCATGAAAAAAATTCGTTTAAATTTTTTCATACAAAACGGCAATTTCATAGGTAAAGACCTATTATAAATGTCCAGAGTATTCCGGCTCATTTCCCAGATATGCTGGTGACTTTTGACTGTAAAAATATTCATGCCATCCTCATTTCAGAATCATGGTTAAAACCTTCTCTGCCAACATCTTCATATTCCTTGCCTGGTTACAATCTGATTAGAAACGATCGTACAGGTGGTGGTGGCGGGGGAGTTGCAATATATCTGCGTAATAATATCTCCTTTTCTATTGTCGATATGTCAACTCAGCCGCCGCCATCAGCTGCTGGCGAGCATCTTTTTATTGAAATTGATCATCACCATCGTAAAATACTACTTGGTGTTTACTACAGTCCTTCTCTACGTGTAAATTACTTCTCTTCTTTAGAAAAACTTCTAGAAAACCTCCTGCCTTCTTACAGTCACACCATAGTCATGGGGGATTTTAATACCTGCCTCTTAAAGGCTGACAATCGCTCTTCTCGTCTTTTATCTTTGCTTGAGTCTAATAATTTAACTATTCTTCCCCTAAATGCTACGCATCACTTTCCTAACTCTATGCCTTCTCTATTAGATCTTATCTTCATCTCTTCTCCCCAAATTGTCGCGAAGCATGGACAGTGTCCTGCTGACGCCTTCTCTCACCATGACTTGATATTTCTGTCATGCAAAATTAGGCCGCCTAAGCCTAAGCCTAATATCCTATTACAGCGCAATTTTGGTGGCATGAATTTATGTAATCTTCGACGTGATGTTAATAACATTGATTGGACACCACTATTTAGTTCTGACACCGTTGATGAGAAAGTTAATTACTTCACTTCTACAATTATTAACTTGTACGACCGACATGCACCTATTCGGGCAATCAAACTTAAGCATTTTCCTGCACCTTGGCTTACCGATGACGTCAAACGACTCCTTCACAAAAAAGCTGCGGCGAAATCCAAAATTAGGTCGCACAACACCGACTATTTTCGAAATAAATATGTCTCCATTAGAAATCACTGCAATAAGGTGTGTAGAGATGCACAACGCCAGCATATTCACGAGTCCGTTCAAAACGGAGACCCAGCAAAAGTGTGGAAATTTCTAAAATCTATGGGGGTCGGTAAATCTCGTCAGGATGCCATTCCTAAAAATTTAGACCTTAACTTGCTTAATCAGCACTTCTCTGCGTCGTCCAACTTTAATAGGACAGTAAAAACTAGTACATTGAATCATTTAGCATCCTGTCCGGCTCCTCAACATCCGCAGTTTGTTTTTAGTCCATTTCCGGCTTGTGATGTTAAGAAGAACATATTATCCATCGCATCTAACGCTATTGGAAGTGATTGCGTGAGCCGTAACATGATCTTACCTATCCTTGACGACATCCTTCCCATACTTTGTCACATCCTCAATCATTCCATCTCCCAAGGTCTTTTTCCACGTCTGTGGAAGGACACCCAAATCACACCAATACCCAAGAAATCCCATCCTAAGTCAGTTTCTGATTTTCGTCCTATCTCTATACTCCCTTTCCTTTCCAAAGTTCTTGAACGACTCGTCCATTCCCAACTCAGCGCTTTCTTACACAAGAACAATCTCCTCAATCCTTATCAATCCGGTTTCCGTCCTGGTCACAGTACCACCACAGCCCTGATCAATGTTACGGAAGATATTAGGTTAGGAATGGAAGATGGAAATCTGACAGTGCTTGCATTGTTGGACTTGAGCAATGCATTCGGCGCTGTTGATTTTGATATTCTACTGGCTATCTTACGTTCACTTAACATATCTCCAACGGTAATTGACTGGTTTCGTAGCTACCTGTTTGGTCGCCAGCAGCGTGTTCGCATAGAAGATTCATTCTCTTCCTGGTGTAGCACTAATGCCGGTGTACCACAGGGCGGCGTTTTATCACCTTTACTTTTTGCTATTTTTATAAATGCCATCTCTGATCAATTAATTTCCTCTTACCACCTTTATGCAGATGATTTACAAATTTACTCCCAAGCACCACTTGAAAAATTATCGGAAGCCATCGAAGTTATTAATGCAGATTTGTCACGTATCAGTAAGTGGAGTATGAGATACGGTATAACAGTTAATCCTACGAAGTCCCAGGTAATAATTGTTGGTAGTGCCCGAAAATTCCTAAATATTGACTATTCACAGATTCCTCTTGTTGTTTTTGACGGTACTATTATACCTTTTTTGGACAGAGTCAAGAACTTGGGTATTGTTATGGACAATACCTTATCGTGGGGCTTTCAAATGCAAGAAGTAAGCAAAAAGATTTTTGCTTCTGCAAGTTCCTTGAGACGTCTGCGAAACTTTCTGCCAACTGCTACCAAGATTGCACTTGCTCAGTCCCTTCTTCTCCCTATCCTTGACTATGCTGACACCAGTTATCTTGATCTAACGGAGGAACAACTTGATAAACTTGAGCGACTTCAAAACTTTTGCATACGTTTCATATTTGGTTTGCGCAAATATGATCATATATCCGAATTTCGCAATAAACTCAAGTGGCTACCAATACGTCTTCGTCGGAATACTCATATCGTATCACTTCTATACAGTATTCTGTTCATCCCATCTACTCCACATTATCTCAAAAAACGATTTAATTTTCTTCACACAAATAATTCAAGATTTTTGCGGTCATCAGAAAACTTACGACTTAAAATGCCCTGCCATTCTACAAATTTTACTGACAAAGCTTTCAGTATACAAGCTGTCCGATTGTGGAATGCATTACCTATCAAAATAAGACGCGCCCAGTCACTTAGATCTTTTAAATGTATGGTTAAAGAACATTATTTGAACTTACCTAGCTGCCGTTGAGACTTTACTTGAATCAGCCGAAAGTATGCTAGTTTACATATTAGTTTTTATGTGAGTATAATTAGGTTTATATATTTATTTATATATGTATATATTTATATTAATATATATGTATATATTTATATTAATATATATGTATATATGTTGTGTATGTATGTATACAGTACTGTATATAAGTATTATTCTTACGTATATGTATATACGTAAGCTATCTTTTCTTATTTTCAATAAATTCGTACACCTTTTGCTACCATTATCCATAGATATTAAATTCTGGTCCATCCAACGCAAATAGGTTGCCTGGAAGAGATCGCTTTTAGCGATAAGGCCGCCAATTGCAAAAATGAGGTTCTATGCATACTGTACTTTGTATATTATTTATGCAATAAAGTGTACTTCTTCTTCTTCTTCTTCTTCTTTGAATTCTATATTTGTCTTGATGCTTTTTGTATGCATAATTTCGGTTAACGGTTAAAGACATTTATTTCTCAAAAACAGAATATAACATTCACTTACATTAAGAAATACAGATAAACAAAATGACAAAATAATCTATTGCGTGAAACGAGATACAAAACGGCGTAACTTAGTATTAGTATTGTTAGTGATAGGTAGGTACATAAAACTTAGAAAGTAATTTAGTGACACGTAATTATTTAAGACTACTTTAAGTATTTGTTTATGTATGTGTTTTAGTATTATTTTTTTTTGTTAATGTAGGTAGGGAAGTATTTAAATTTAATGGCAGGCGGTTAATGAGTACAGAGTCCATATTAAGTATTGAAACGCAATTGCAATCATCCTTTACTTTTGATAGCAATTGATAGATCTCCTCGATTATTATTCATTAGTGGAATGAGTTATCCAATTATCCAACTAGGTAGATTCAACTTCGAGAAAGAGGTCAATCGTAGAATCCAAGTCGGCTGGGCAGCGTTCTTCGTATTGTCTCAAGTCCAATATGGGTTGCCAGTGATAACTTACGGAACAGAGACTTGGTCGCTCACTATGAGCCTTAATAGAAGGCTCAAGGTCACCCAAAGAGCAATGGAGAGGGCTATGCTCGGACTTTCCCTGCGAGATCGAATCAGAAATGTCGACATCCGTAGGCGAACCAAAGTCACAAACATAGCCCCAAGAATTACAAAATTGAAGTGGCAGTGGGCGGGAAACATAGCTCGTAGAACCGACGGCCATTGGGGCAGAAAGGTTCTCGAGTGGCGACCACGAATCGGAAGACGCAGCGTGGGCAGGCCCCCTAAAAGATGGACCGATGATCTTGAGCGGGTACGCTGGAAACTGCTGGATGCGAATAGCGCAAGACCGGCAATTGTGGAGATCTTTGGGGGCGCCTTTGTCCAGCGGTGGGTGTCTTTCGGCTTATATGATAAGGATGATGGAATGATTTATTGGCACGTAATTAAATACCTTATATTACAATAATACCTTATATACTTATGGTTGCCAAACATGGGCATTGACAGATACCTTAATAAACAAAATAAAGGTATGTCAAAATGGAATGGAGAGAAGCGTCAAGAGGAAAGATAGAATAAGACTAGAAAAAATTCAAAATACAACTAAATTTAAGGATACAAAAAACACATGTAAAACTTTAAAATGGCGATGGACTGGATATATGATTAGAGATACGAATGGAAAATGGACAAAAACCATAATAGAATGGTATCCCAGGGATGGGAAGAGAAGTAAAGGGCGTCAAACAAAAAGATGGGAAGATGACCTCAAATAGGTAGCGGGTCCAGAGTGGACGAGAACAGCGAGAGACAGACAGAAATGGAAAGCTTTAGAGGAGGCCTTTGTCGGAAGAAAAGCTGTGCAGTGAAACCGATCGATTAATATGTAAATTTATTGTTTTATGGAACAGCAATAAAGGCTTATTTTATTTTATTTTAATTAAATACCACCATTGAAATAACTTCCTAGAAATTCAATCAAATAGCTCATTCAACGTGTTAGCTGTGGCGTATTCTATGTATACGTAATACAACTTACTACACAGACGTTTGTACTTGCGGTGTCCACTTGAGATGCACTTCGGTCGTAGCGAGCACTGCAAAACCGCAGACCATAATCGTGCTTTCCAATAGTACCTACCCCACTAGATACTACAACCGCACATCTATGGTAAAAGTCCTACGGAACACAACCCTTATTACTTAGTTATTAAGGTTCATTTCAAATCAGTTATTACTATTGAGAAGCGTATTGGAGACCATTTGTCGTTCAAAGTGCTATTCATGGTATGCAAATAGATATCCACCCGATGTCTATCTTTGGTATGCCAGAGTGTCAATCTTCTTGGTTTATTGCAGATGTTGTGTTCGCTTACTAAAGGACTGCTTTAAGTGCGCAAATTCCCATGTATGTGTCCACTTGAGTATGTTTCGCCGGACCGTCTCAACTGGGCTGTGTTGAAACCGGTAAAAGATGAACCCACTGATTATATTTCGCTGGTTCTTCTCAGTCGGGGCGAATTGGATCCGGTGTTAGCATTAAAGCGCGACTATGCTCACTAGGTCCGTCATAATATTTAATTCTTTCCTCAAAAATGTATTTAAATATATTCTAAAACTATAAGTATTGACAATTAATATTTAAATAAGTACCTTAATTAACCAATTTGACAATAACTTCAAGAAATATTTATTTAACTAAAGCAATAATGCTTTAGTTAAATAAATATTTCTTAAATCATATCTTAAATCAAATTATATTGTACCTAGAATTAAATATCTATAGTTAATTTGTAATACCTACTATTCAAATAGCCGACTATTAGAATAAATATCATTTTTATTTCTTCTTCCTAAGAAGAAATAAAAAAATGTCATCGAAACGCTAACGATGACAAAGTCGTAAAATTTTAAGATCGTGCCATAAACATATGGCAGGGCAGGCTGGGCAAGCTGTTAGATGGGCCATGGATTGGACCGATGCTCCGCAAATACAGTCCATTTTGGGGTTGCTCGACAGTCCCCATATAGACATGTTTTCTTTGCTTCGGCCCACCTGAGTCCGGAGTCTGTTTAGAGACTTCCAGATCGGCCACGGTAATTGATCCACGCGGGGTTTTTATTTCATTTTACAGGACATTAGACCTAGATAACATGATTACGAAAGAAGTTAACGAAATATATTGAAATCAGCTCAATTCAATTTAGTTGAGACGGACCGGCGAAACATACTCGTTCGTGGGCATGTACGCGCGATTTGGTCTACGAAGCAATTATTGAGTAGGCGAAAACAATTTCTGCTCGGTCGGTTGTCCTGTTACAATAGATGTCATAAATAAGGTGGATAAAATTATCCACCTTATTTATGACATCTAAATAATGAAATTTATTCAGCACCTTACTATTAACATATACTTGTAATTGTCAAGCTCACAATGTAGTACCTACATAAACATAGTCAAATAAAGTAACAAAAGAATTTGGAACTAGTCCGTTAGTGACCGTTTCTGATCCGTTTTTGAAGCTACTTCAACTTTAGTACTATTATTTCAAAATTTAAAACATCGAGCACTTGGCTAGCGCAGAAGACTATCTACCAGTCGCTAATGATAAACTTAGAGCGAACAAAACAAAATATTTCTTCAGCACATCTTGAATAGTCTTCTACTTAAGTCCTGGGGTATAAGGAGCCAATAAATCTCGAGTTCCGAGAGCTAGAGCTCCACGAATGATGCTTGGTTGCCAGAGTAGGTAGGTACTTTCAATCAATCAATCATTTATTTGGTAGAATGTGGTTATAATAGCAGGTGGTAATACATGCAATATAAAATCCGACACAATCTGCTACTTAAGGTGTGCAAATTAAGTAACAATACATTAACACATAACAATAAAACATTTACATTAATAAGATTATATTTGAAATGCCCTTCCTGTCTTCTAAGTAATCTCTAGGATTATAATATTTTTTATTCAGAAGGAATTCAAATAGTTTATTTCAAAATTTTTTGTTTGTCAATTTCTTAATGTCTTTTGGCACATGGTTATAATAATTTAATAGCCATACAGTAGGCGTTTTTCGTGAACAAATCTAATTTTATTCGAGGCAATTTCTGATGGTCTCTATGTCTGGATGTAGTGTCGTATTTTTCAAAAAGTACTGAATGTCTATTTGTAAATGTACACATTTCTAATATATATATAAACATGGTAGTGGCAATATTCCATGTTTTATGAAGAGTTTTCTATAAGATAACCGGCAACTGATTTAAAATACTTTCCACATTACAACACTTTATCACGCCTAACTCTGTGATGTCTTTCTCCGAGTATCTTCCAAGACAATACAACCGCAATTAATCCTTCTCACATTTCACTTGTTGACGCAAAGTCAAAAATTACTCATCTCTAATAAAGACGGCCGTAATTTTTCAACTGAGGGTAAAGAAAAAAATAAATTACTGTCTTGCTCTTGACAGAGTAGTCGTTATGGGGGAGTTTTATGTCTCGCACTTTATCAGGGGATGAACGGGGCCGGAGAAAGTTAAGTAGTACTACTTAGGTAGGTACCGTTGAGGGAAAAAATGGGGAAAAACAAATGCTTGTGACGCAGTGGCGAAGCACCCATAGCAGAAGAAAGGTGAATTTTTAATTCAATCTTTTGTTTTTGTGAACCTAACTATTGTTTTTGTATTGTTTTTTTCTCATTTTTATTGTCACCTGATTCATGAAATGAAATAGTGCAATTTATTCAGCACTTAACTTGTCAAGGTCACAATGCAGTACCTGCAGAAACATAGTTAAAGACAATATTAAAGTTACAAAAAAAAAATCGAATTAGTCCGTCCGTGTGGTATGTGTTAACACATTTTTTTAATCCTTAAATAATAAGTTACTACTTAAGCTACTATTTTTAACTTAGTATTAATAAATTAATATTTAAAAATTGAAGACATCGAGCAGTTGCTTACCGCAGAAGGCTCTCAACCAGGAGCTTAACTTAAGCGACTAATACCTACCTGATGATTGATAGAATTTAGATTGAAGATATGAAAATATAACAGCTCAGGGGGTATGTTACCAAATCTTAATTATTAGTTCTACAAAACAAGTCATGTGTAACTGTGCAATAATTAAATAATGAAATTTATTCAGCACTTAAGTATTAACATACACTTGTAGTTGTTAAGCTCATAATGCAGTACATAAACATAGTCAAATAAAGTAACAAATGAATTTGGAACTAGTCCGTTTGTGACGTCTGTTTTATCACATTTTTTAAAGTTACTATTTTTACTTTAGTACTTTTATTTTAAAATTGAAGACATCGAGCACTTGGCTAGCGCAGAAGGCTCTCAACCAGTAGCTTAACTAAAGTGACTAATACCTGAGGGCGTCATTATGGGGTTCGGTACACAGCTCAGGGGGTATATTTTTTAAATCTTAATCATTAGTTCTATTAAACAAGTTCCCTGTGTAACTGTGGTACGGAGAAGCAATCTAAACACAATAGTCTTAAAAAACTAAATCGTGGTACAAATTCCATTCAATTTAAAATAGTCAGCGATATAATACCATTAACTGAGAATTGCCTCCATGTCAATAAACTAATTCAATACCTTTCTGCTTCAATATTTGCTAATGCCTACCAATATTGTCATAGCAAATTGTTGCACGAGATCGTTTTACTGATCACACGTATTGTTCGTTTGCGTAAGCATCAATAATATCATAGACACATTATAATAACTTACTGATATGGCATCTTGGGAATAGAATTATCATACATTGATTTGATATTACTCTATGAGAATTAATAATTAATCACCTACCAGCTGGTGATGTATGTATTACGAAACGCCTGCAGGTTAATTGCCGGTATTAATTAGCACATCATTGTGTGTTGCTATTATGATTTTAACAGGTGTTTGAGAACCGTGTTTAACTTGAACCTTTGATGGTAATCGAAGTATCAAGATCAAATATTGTTATGTCAGTTAAATCGTTTACATTATAAACAAACCTCCAGTGCGCTTTCCATTTCTAATTTGTTAGGCGCCTTCTTAGTAATCAGTTACAAAGCAGTTTTTTCCAAACAGACGAGCGGTGTCAGCCGGGATATGCTTGTATTGATTATATCTTTGTATGAAATATATAATAAGGTATTTCCGATCCGGTATGACATGGCAACCTTCAAGAAGCGAGCCTATTCTTTTCTTAAAGGAACGCACTTGCGGCTCCTCTGGTGTTGCGAGTGTCCATGAGCGGCAGTGATCACTTACCATCAGGTGACCCACTTGCTCGTTTGCCATCCTATTTTATATAAAATGAAATGAAAACAAATATTTGCTTCCGGCATTGATTGCTCTCAGGGGCACGGAGGCAATCAATGTCCTCAAATAATCAAAAGTGTGAGGAGCTGTCCTCCGACCCTCGGGGTGCACGTTAAGCGCGGTCCGGTCTAACTATCCTAGTAACTGGTTCCGTACAGAATTTAATGGCAGATGGTAATACATACATACGTACATAGACTCACGCCTGTCTCCCAGAGGGGTAGGCAGAGACAACGGACTTCCATTTGTGACGATCCTTGCACACCTCTGAAGAAGTATACCTGGTCTGTGTGAATGGTACAACCGGAAGGGGAAGACCTCGTAGAACATTCTCTGATCAAATCGGAGACGTACTTAAGAAAGGTCAGGTCAGAAGTACCCTAAACCCTGTATGAAGAATATAATGTCAGTAAACGAAGCGAAAGATGGTAAGCGCTGTATAAATTCTAGTAGGTAGCCGCAAAAGCTTAGACTGTGACCCGACTCGCAAATATCCATTAGAAGAGAGCTCTAAATGTGGTTATCGTTATGCCACAACGAAGTAATATGATTTTTTCTTGATTGTATTTGGGTCTCTGGTGAAGGCAGTGCAGTATATTGAATGACCTATTGGTCAAGTGTTTAGTGACCCTGACTGCAAAGCTAGAGTCCATGCTACTCAGGATAAATCTTTGTTCACGTAAAGCCGTGGGTCCTGTACCCAAACCCTTACCGGACATGTTGCTAATCGTCCCATCGGATCATGAGAGTGATGGTATAGAAATTGCTCCAGATAGGCTAGTCTCCATTGAGACACTGTGGCCGAAATTCAGCCAGAGGGACATTACCAGGTAGCTGTGATATCGGAATATGAGAATGAGGCAATAGAAACTGCGCGTATGTTTGGGCATACACTTGTTTACTATTACCTGTTCCACGCAGATGTATAGTCTCCATTGAGACTGGCCGCCACGGCCTATATTCGCCCAGGAGGACATTAACAGGTGGCTCACACATCGCATTAATACAATATAATATATAATATCTGGGGACAATGTCACACAGATCATCCTAGCCCCAAACTAAGCAAAGCTTGTACTATGGGTACCAGGCGACGATATACATAATTATATAGATAGATAAATACTTATATACATAGAAAACATCCATGACTCAGAAACAAATATTCGGGATTCGAACCCAGGACCACCAGCTTCGTAGGCAGGAGCACTACCAACTAGGCTACGGTGACCGTCTTAAGTCTTAAGAGAATGAAGCAAGAATAGCGTCTATGTTTGGGCATACACTTATGCGCTGTACCATATAGCGCAGATGGCTAGAAATCTTTGAAAAAAAAAATGAAACAAGAAGATCTTCTTATTATAAAAGAAAACAACAAAAATACATTGCATAACAGAAAAGTTCTCATTATATTAATTTAATTCCAAAAACTCTTCACATAATCATTTCTCAACAGATGTCGCTTTTCTAAACAAGTTCTTGAAGGAAAAAAGGCGCCCTCCATATTTCCTCGTTCAAGTTTTAATGTGGTACCATTACTCTTGAAGAGTTGCCTAAATGGGGAGGCTCTTTTACTGAACAATCAGGGTTTTTTGAAAAATGTTACAACTTTGGATTGCATTGTTTAACGTTCTATTAAAATAGGACGGTGTGATGGTGTTATTGGTAGATCGGTTTAGATTATTTAAATGACTCTGCGTTAAGGTTTTTTAAGTGGCCTATTAGAGTTTTATAATGAATTACTACCTTGCACTTGCAACAACATGCGTTGAATTTCCTGCTGGGAAACCAAATATTTTCCAAGGTAATTTATTTTTCTTTAACATGACTAATGAATTAACGAATACCAGTTGTGAGTAGAATACTCACAACTGGTATTCGTTAATTCATAAACTACAAAATCATAAATTTATATGAAATAATTATGATTTCAGAGTTTCGAGTTTTAATTAAGGGACATGCTGCCGCGAAATTTATACCTAAACGCAGTAAAGAACACTACCGCGCAATTTATAAACGACGTATATTATGTACGAGTTGCGGAATGTAAATATTATTAATTTTGATGTTCCGGAAGTCGTCCCAAATGGGCCGTAGGCATGTAGGACGAGTTGAGGAATCACTCGATTGGGGAGATTTAGCAACTTGGCTCGTGTTCAGTCCATAGATGGGTTACCGCCAAAGAAGTTAAATTTCTGAGCGTCTCAGTGCTTCGGAGAGCACCTTAATCTGTCGGCCCGGTTGAAGCCATAAGGCAACAGTCGTTAAGCCATGTCAGAGGCCTAACGGTCGGCTTGAATAACTGTGACACTAGGGTCCCCACTGGCCATACGATAAGTATGTCAGTATTAAGGTACAGAGACTTAAAAAATATGTATGTAATAAGACATTTAATTAACCTTAACTGAGGTATTTTGTCACCCAATCTTTATATTTATAAACTTCGGTGAACAGCACATACTGATACGGATCGCAGAGTGCTACATCCCGTCTCCTGAGACTCAGCGAAACTACACCATGTAGGTTCCAAGTTCCAGTAGCATTGGGATTTCTGTCACCAGGGGTGTCTGGGACGAAGACCATAAAGCCACCTCCACTGTCGCCATTGCACGGTGATGATCCTGAAAAAAAAATCACCTCGTTACTAGAATGTTGGGTTAGAAAACCACATGGATATAGGGTACTCTACAAATACATAATTATATCAGGTGGCTGTGTGGCGGACGGCAAAGAATATCATCACCTCATTTCATTCCATGGGAGGCTTAGAAGTCGACCCGAGGGAATATATCCCAGGGAACGAGCAGCAGCGTCTCTCTGAGTACTATGACCATCATACTCAGTTGCCAACCCCTCTGCTAAGCGTGGTGATTATGGCATATCTTTCCAAATTATAGACACAACTCCTTTGTCTTTTGTCTTTGTCTTTTTAGGTTATTCAGCTGACGTGATATCAGGCAAATCCCATCAGAATATAGAAGCCTAGGATGGGCATCTTCGGTTCAATTGGCCTCAGCACAGGGTGGGCACCGTGATGTCTAATTGGAGTTGTTGAAGCTCTTCTAGATTTGCGGAAGCGGCCAGCGTAGGGTGTTGTGCCAGTTTGAAGGCCAAAAATCACTGAAAGTCAAGTCTTAAATAGTCAAATACTAATTTATTTGTAATATATTTTACATTTTCATCATTATTGTACTCGTATTAGTATGCAATGGCACAAAATTATGTCTAATACTTTTTATTTTGATAAGGCAGGGCAGTTGTGCAGTCTAGATGGATGGCAACCACCAGGGTGACCTCTGTTCGGACGTTGGTTTGCAACCGTGTAGAAGAGGCCTAAGGTAGAATCCTCAGTTCTGCTGTCAATTTGTGATTTGCCTTGTGCAGTATGAATGACCTTATGTATCTTACCCACGGCGATGGGTATCCACAACGTATTTCTTTACGACAAAAAGGTAATAATACATTGCGGTCCTGTGGAAGGGAGGGCCAGCGATATTCACGTGTTACTGGTCAATATTACCGTTATGAATGGTGAATTAGAAAAATACACTTACCATTAGTATAGCCAGCACAGAATTTGTAATCATACAGTTTATGTGTAAAGAAGGCATTGCTTTTGTAGCACTCGGCGTGTGATCTTTTAGGTAGAGTCACTTGGTGTAATGTTGAGGCAAAGTTATCACGGGAATTTATTCCCCAGCCTACGACCTAAAAATTAAATCATATGTACTTATTTTTATATTACATACTTAGCTAGATGTTCTCACCGGTCCGTAAGTAATCGGCGAGGTTAAGCAACTAGGCTCGCAGTGACTGACTGCGAGCCTAGTTGCTTAACCTCGCCGATTACTTACGGACCGGTGAGAACATATATATATAGATAGATGGGTGACCACCGAATTGGTTTAATTTCTGAGCGTTTCCGTGCACGTTAAGCTGTCGGTCAAGGTTATAGTCATTAGATTATAGTCGTGAAGCCATGTCAGAGGCTTCATGGCAGCTTAAATAACTCTAACACTAGGGTAACCACTATTCATACGAAAAGTAAGTATTTTTATTTTACAGATTTTATTTGACTGTAAGTTATTTTAATTTGTATGCATGTTGTCGACGTTTAGCCGTAGGGTTCCCGGCCCAGAAAGAATAACAGTTAAAAAACAGCAACCCCATTACATCCTGTGGGTGTCTCAAAACGCGACTGCCTTAGTCGCGTTTTGAGACACACACACAAAGTAATTGGTCAGCAGCGCCACCTGTGAGTTAGCTACCAACTAATTGCGGTTGCCAACTCAAGCAAAGCAAGCGCGGTGACTAAGACTAACCCCTTCAAATGGCAAAATTATAGAAACCGTTGAGAACAATGTATAAGATTCTACAACAAACTTCCCAATGATATTAGAGAATAGTCTACCAATAAATTTAAAAGAATTATTAAAGCTAAATTGTGTAGCAGGGCATATTTCAAAATTTCTGATTATTTAAGTGACGAAAGTGCTTGGGATTGTGTTGTTCTGAGTCAACACACATAATTGTAATTAATCTTAAGTATATTTTACTTTAAAAAAGGATTCCTACTGCGTTTTCTGGCAGTGTTTCTCAGTAGCTGCCTCGTCTTGCACTGCTCGGTAGGGTAAAAATGACGACTCCAAAATTTTTATTCAAAGATAACGCCCGATTTAGGGTATATAATCTTTGTGTCGCAGGGTACTTTACAAACATATAATAGACACAAATTATCTAGCGCAGGACTCGAAACCGCGACACGAAGAGGCGAGGCGACTGTCTTAGTCGCTGCGCCACACGTGCAGTCGAATATATAATATTCGTAATATGTAATATGAATTTATAATAAATGTAATTTTAGTACGGAATAAATGAATTTTGAATTGAAATTTTGAGAGGAAACCTATGTCCAGCAGTGGACAATATCCAGCCGATGCTGTAAAAACAAACATTAGTATTTACCGCCAAAACCCAAGTCGCCGTGGCTTACTTGTCTTGCTAAGTTTAGTCTAGTCTTGCTAAAGGCACAAGTCCCAGGTTAAAGCGCATATAGTGTTTGAGTCCAGGGCTAAAAAACCGAATATCTACAATGCCATCTATTTCTCTATATAGAACCCCCCTGAAACGGGTTTATTCTTTTAAATACCTATGTCATCATTTGACCCCTGGCCTCAAAGACGATGATGACTTGGAAAGGGAACGAAGGGCGTTGTCAGTGAGAGCGAACATGTTAGTTCGCAGGTTTGCACGGTGTTCAAGGATAGTAAAAATCACTCTTTTTAGAGCCTATTGCTACTCATTCTACACGTGCTCCTTGTGGGCTAAATATACTCAAAAATCTTACAACGCTCTTCGTATCCAATACAACAACGCGTTCAGGGTCCTTTTGGGTCTGCCACGTTTCTGTAGCGCATCGGGCATGTTTCCTGAAGCCAGCGTGGACTGTTTCTACGCCACAATGTGCAAACGGTGTGCATCCCTGGTGAGCAGGATTCTGGGCACTCTAACAGCATTCTTTGATTTGACGGCCTATACATGAATCACTGCTGCGCTCTTTCTCACGGAATGGGGCATCAGTGATTCATGTATTTCACTAAACAAAATCTTAGCTATGTATTACTAACAATTTTGATTTTGAATTTTTCTTTGGTTACTTTAATAAATTATTATTATAGATAGATAGATAAAACTCTTTATTGTACACGTCAAGAAACAATACAAACTGAGAATATATACAAATTAATACAGTACAAATGGCGGCCTTATCACAAGGTGTGATCTCTTCCAGGCAACCTAGGTAGTGAAAGAATAGAGGAGTTACAGAGATGGGGTAGTATATGTGGTTGTAAGCCTCGATCACACACTTCGACACACACATCGACTTAAAAATGTTTTCTTTAAAAATACATAGAATTGTTGGTTTACTTACAGTTCCCAAAACGCGCCCTGAAGGCAATTTCTTGTAATCGTTCACATGCCACAAGCATGCTGGTTGTACGTAATCAGTGAATACCACTACTGAGCTTAATTTCAACAGTGATATGTCATTGTCTAATGTCTTTGGATCAAAGTTCTGATGTACTATCACTTCGAAAACCTGGATGACATATAAAAACATTTAAAAAATTATGAACAATTTTGAGTTCTTTTGTTTTCTTTTGTGGAATAATAATATAACAATATCCTGGAACATTATTTACATACGTAGGTACATCTGATCCCAAACTAAGCAGAGCTTGTACTATGGAAACCAGATAACTGATACCTATACTATATGTACTATTTTAATTTTGTAAATATATACTTAATAATGTCCTCCTAGCCGAATTCGGCCACGGCTGCCAGTCTCAACAGAGATAGGCCATCTGCGCGGGACATATTATAGTGCTCAAGTGTGTGCGCAAACACAGGAGCACTTTCTATTCCATCACTCTCATGATCCGATGGGACCCCTTAGCGACACGACCGGAAAGAGGTCAGGCACAGGACCGACGGCTTTACGTGCTCTCCGAGACACGGGGTATAATACCGCCAACTCCCAGACTTCGGGCTGATGCTGAGAAATTTTTCTTTTCACAGAAAATTCCCAGGATTTGAACCCAGGATCTCATTAACGGCGGGTGAACACGCTACCGCTAGACCAACGAGGCAGTCTACTTATGTAGATAATTACACCCAGAATCAAGACAAACGGACATGTTCATGCACACAAATATCTGTCCCGGGTGGGAATCACACCCACGACTTGCGGCTTGAAAGGCAATATCTACCAACCACGCTAAACGGCCCGTCAATATAATCTCAGTGAAAATGTCCTTTCTACCTATTACGGTTTGTGAGTTACAGCCCAATGATAGACGTACGGACAGCAAAGGCTTCGTAGGGTTAGCAGCCTTTGGGTACGGAATCTTAATAAGTAATGTTAAATTTAACCCTCTATGACTAGCTAGCGCATAACGTGTTTTCATAAAGATAAAATTCGACGGTCACCGTAGCCTAGTTGGTAGTGCTCCTGCCTATGAAGCTGGTGGTCCTGGGTTCAAATCCCGGTAGTTGTGTGATGAGCACAAATATTTGTTTCTGAGTCATGGGTGTTTTCTATGTATTTAAGTATCTATCTATATAAGTATGTATATCGTCGCCTGGTACCCATAGTACAAGCTTTGCTTAGTTTGGGGCTAGGATGATCTGTGTGACATTGTACTTAGATATTATTATTATTAAAATTTACCTCTTTCTCCTGCGCTGCTATATCGCCACCAAACATATTATGTTTTCCAAGAACAACGTTCAGTGACTTTGGTATCACCGGGCTCCCTCTAATGGTTGTACAATGTGCAGCTTAAAAATAAAAACATACTTTTAAACTATTCTGTATAATAATTATACAAACTTTATGTTGTTTATGTATGTTATTGTACCCGAATAAGCGGATAGCCGTGCAGTTGCCAGCCTCCAAAGAATACAGTGCCACCCTATTACAACCTATGGTTGCCGTAAAAGGCGACCAAGACACCAGGTAGTCTGACACCTGTTTACTATATATTCCACCTAACTGCAGTCGCCAACTCGCATGCCAAGTGCGGTAGTTAATAAACATCGTATATGGCAATCGCAATCCAATAGTTTCAGGTTTTTGGGAATTTGTTCGTCAGTCAATAGTTGTCACTATATTGACTGACGAACTAATTCTCGAGGCCTTAAACATGTCAGCCATGTTTCTAAAAACAAAGATTGCATTGATATCGATACATTGAAATCCATAAAATTAAAGTTATAAACTCAGAAGACTTTTATTGCATCTTACCTAGCCGAGCTATTTAATTTGATCTGAAGAGAGCTACTGCTTAAGTCGCCGATCATCGTGATCATGATCGGCGTTCAAATAGATGAAGGTTAGAAATAACTAAATCATTCATTCAATCGGCTTCCATAAGCACATGTGACGTCATAAATGGTCTGGAATAGTTTTTTTTTACGGGACTAGTCCCTCCCTCTTACCCACCACTGCAACTCCTGTAAGCCAGGATCAACAGTGGCACACAATGAAATGACACTGAGCGGTGAAGCTCAGGCATGTCCCGGGGAATCGCTTTAACTGTCTTGGATCCCGCAACGAGTTTAATCAGAAAGAGAAAAAAGGAGGAGTTAGAAAATGAATAGTTCCACTTCCCTCCAGAGCAAAGCGGGAGACAGAAAGATGTAAAGAAACTATAGCCTCATGAAATGAGAGATTTGCAACTAGAGAAGCCAGCTGCAAAGGCACCGAGGATCAATTTAAGCGTCCTAAGTGAGCTGTTATATTTGATTCCAATAGTAGGTATGGCAAAAGCGCTTAAACGCACGGAAATTGTTCCTTGTTGCTGTCTGGAATCAATTAACTATGTTGAATCCGAGTGAACGAGTATTTAATAAATTGAACCTTCATTACAATCATGATGAGCAGCGACTTAGTCGGTAGCCCCCCAGCTCGTTGAAATAATAACTTATGCTGGTTTATACAGAAGAAGAGTGTAATTAATAAAAATAATAAAAAAATCACCTGTCAAAATAACAGTCTTAGATATCAGAGTACCTCCGCAAATATACTTTGACTGCAGACCATCAAGCCTGAACAACGCTGCATGCCAAGGCCAGTCACCTGGCCTCGTTGGATCGCCGTTCACTATAAGTTCTGTATGCTTCACCTTTTTCCTCCCACATGAGTCCTCAGGCGATGAAAGAGCAAGTTCAGCTGTGTCTTGTGTACCAATGATCAATCCATCAAAGTACCCCTGAAATATAAAAATATTTTCTCAATAATAGGAAATTATAAATATCATTGGCACCGTATCCGGGGTAGGTGCTCTGTAGTTAAGATCATATTTAGGATTCCCTTACTATGACCCTTTCAGAGGATGTAGGTGTTATCTATCAGATTCGTTTTTCTAGAAACATGGCCATGTTCCTATGTCGCAATAAATACACTCAATGGAACGTGATTTACAGAAATCACAAATTAATCTATACATATAATAAAATCGTAGGAAAGTCAAAACTGTACGTTGAATATTTTTTTAAAGGATACTTGGGGCGTGATCTTCAATCGATATCGAAACCAAAAATATAGTTTTTTGAATTTTTGTCTGTTTGTCTGTATGTATGTCCGGGCTAAACTCAAAAAGTACTGCATGGATTAACTTAAAATTTTTCATTAATATTACTAAAAGGTCGAGTCAACATATAGGCTACATATTATCACGCTATCAACTACGAGGGAGGAGCTGTGGGTCAATATAGTGTTGACTTCCAAAAATGAAACATCTGGAACGTCTCGAATCCTATCGCACATCCAGTTGTTTTCCCATCCCCGGGGTCTTAGAATTAGTTATTAGACGTTACAGATCTTCGATTTTGATGATCCCGTTTTCGCGGGCATAAGCAACAGGATACGCGTACGAAGTCGCGGGCAGCAGCTAGTAATAATACTAATATCGAGGATATTAGTATATCACAATATCCACACAACATAAACACGGCCATCTGATGCCAAATTGAGCAGGACTTACAATGGAAACCAGATTACACCTTTAAACAACTCGCTTTGTGCAGTTATACTTCAGTGGCATCACCTTTTCGGTAGGTCGCGGGTGTGATCCCATACAAAACAAATATTTGCTGAAAACGTAGACTTATTTTTGTATTTGATTGGTGGAAGAACGAGTACAAAAGACAAACTTCGGACGTGGAGGACGGCGGGCGGGAGAGCGGTGCATATTGCATCCCGGCTTGATTAAACTGATTATTAGCGGTACCAACCGTAGCCTAGTTGGTAGTGCAGGAGCCTACGAAGCTGGTGGTCCTTGGTTCGAATCCTGGTAAGTGCAAATATTTGTGCGATGAGCACGAATATTTGTTTCTGAGTCATGGATGTTTCCTATGTACCTATATAAGTATTTATCTATCTATATAAGTATGTATATCGTCGCCTGGTACCCATAGTACAAGCTTTGCTTAGTTTGTGGCTAGGATGATCTGTGGGACATTGTCCCTAGATATTTTTATTAAAAAAATAATTGGACTTATACAAAAATTTTGTATTTTAAAATAATAAATAATAATATTATTAGACTTACTGTATCAGGATTCTCACAGAGTTCGTCTTGATTAAGGACAATACTTGTAGGGTATGGTATTGTACCAGTAGCAGGACCTTTAACTTGAATTGGTAGAATTGAAGCTTTTTTAAAAAACATTACATTAAAATAACCCAGGTTAGGGTACGCAGAAATTCTTGCTTTGTCTGGATGTATCTGTAAAAAATATTAATTTACTTTGAAGCGTAGTTTTAACGGACTTTTGATTTGAAGCTAGAAATCAGTTTTCATATGATCATGAATGAAAACCATCCTGCTCATGATACTCAAACAACATGCTCATCATACTGACACGATGTTCAACAATCATGCAGCATATATAGGCGCAATTTGCGAGCCAGAGCTTGTGCGAGAGAGAGAAAGACCGGCACCAAGCTTGATTGAGTTCAAACACTTCCCCCAAGACAAGACTGCGGGTGAGGTTAACTCCAAGATCTCTGGCCCCTAGTAACAAACTCCTTCCTCTCATGCTTCTAAATACCGAAAACTGGACTAATTTATTAGTAGCGCTCATCGCTCAGTTATCATGTCACGACCATTTCCTCCACCTATGTGTTACTTGATATGACGCATAGCTCGCAGCGACTTTAAAATAAAATGGATAACTAAATCTTTTCATTCATTAATAGCTTATGAACTCTCGATAATAATACGATTACTTATAGAGAACTGGAAATTTGCGTTTTACCGTGGATTACAATATTTATACAGGACAGTGCTTTTCCACCAGAGATGACTATGCTATGTTGCTATGGATGCGTTTGATATCCGCCATACATATTCATTAGTCCATATAGCTTAACTCTGGTGAAAACGGGTTGAACTAAGCTATGTTCTTTATGTGGATAGATATGTGCTCTGGAAACGTGCTCTTAATGCATGCTCTAATATGTGCAGAGCTGAATACCTACAGTAGCGCCTTCACTACCCTTGGTAAACACAGACCACTCATCTTCGACACACAGGTTCCCCTCGGTGGTGCATTTTCGCGGCACATCTTACTCGCCCTGATACATAGCTTAACATCAGTGGAAACGGTGACATAGTTTTGTAGCTTAGCTTTCACATCCTTGTAGCATGGCTGTATATCACATCTTTGGTCTAAAAGCACCCAAAAACCTCCACCACTGACTTCTAACAACTAATATGTCAAACTTACCAAAGTTAATGTAGCATCCGAGTCAAACTTCAAATTAACTTGCGAGTTCTTTATTATAACATAATCTTTCACCTTCACAAACAATGTATATTGATTTTCTTCACCTGGAGGTAGACCAGATTCAAAGGAAGCTAGGATATCGTCATTACCTTTGCAGGGTTTCGCGTGGGCTAATGGATTTCCAACTACTCCTTGATTTTTTAACTCTAGAGCATAACTGGCCGATAGACTTAATAAAAATATAGGCCATAATGACTTCATTTTAGATGATATTAGAAAATTTCTTCTTTGTATATATGAATCAGTAGAAATAGCATATATCTATTATTTGCTCGTGTGGACCGATAAATTTGCAGTCGTATGCAGTACGGCAGATCAAGCAACTGCAAAAGATAAAATGATTGCTGCTCAAAATGTAAATTTACTATCGACGGTCACCGTAGCCTAGTTGGTAGTGCACAGTGACATGTTCATGCACACAAATATCTGTCCTGGGTGGGAATCGAACCTACGACCTCCAGCGTGAAAAGCAAGCATTTGCCAACTACGCCAAAAGGCCCGTAAAACACGTAGGCACATTTTCTTTTGTCATCTATAAATGACAGTGATGTTCAAAGGGTACAAAAAAGTTACTAGATCTACTTACGGACGCATAGCATTCCACCATGTAGTGGAAAAACTGTTGCAGTATCGACCGCAATTTCAAATACACTATGTAAATGTTTACTTTAAACTTCACAATGAAAAAATACACTAGCACTTTTAACGTTTTTTATGAAGAGAGAATTATATTTATTATAAGAATTATATTACTTATTAAAGAGTTACCATCATTTTGCACTGTGAAAAACTAGATTGTTTAAACAAGTGCTCTTATTGTGTAACTTTTAACCGCCATGGCTAACTATAGAACTTTTGTAAACAAAACCATTTGTTTTACGTAGACGAAATATAATAACTTGCGTCCTTTAATAAGTATTCATTACACACTGAGAGATAACTTACTTGACCGGTACGTGTTTGGGATTTTCCTGTATTATTCTATGTATTGCTGTCTCTTTTCCTTCGAGTATGTTAGAAAGATATAAGATATAGAGACTGCATAATGTTGTTGTATGAACTCTACAATAAAATAAAAAATAGTAAAATTATTATTACTTCATGTGTCATGTCATGCGCTGACACGGTGACTTAGCGGTAGCGTGTTAAACCGCAGATAATATGGATGTTTGTTACTCTTTCACTCAAAAACTACTAAACGGATTTTGATGAAACTTTCTAGTAATATATCTTATACTAGCTGCACCCCACGGTTTTACCCACGTTATTAAATTTCATAAATTATCACAGCTCCTCCCCCGTAGGTGATAGCGTGACAATATGTAGCCTATATGTTGACCCGACCTCTTAGTAATATTCATGCAAAATTTGAACTAAAACCATGCAGTACTTTTTGAGTTTAGCCCGGACATACATACAAACATACAGACACACAGACAAAAATTCTACAAACTATATTATTGGCTTCGATATCGATTGTAGATCACGCCCCAAGTATCCTTTTTAAAAAATATTCAATGGACAGTTTTGACTTTCCTACGATTTTATTATATGTATAGATATCCGAATAACACATAGGCTTTTTAAGACTGACCTCTTGGTGTACTTAGTAGCCCAGTCATTATAGTAAGTTCACCTCGGAAGTCAATACGATACCCAGCCGTAAGTCTATAAATACTTGTATATTGACACCCTAAAAGTTGTGTCAAAATTAAATTAAATTTCAAGGTCAAATGTCACAAAAATCGGTTTTTTGCGCTTTTTTTGTAAATATCTCATAATCTATAGATTTTTTGCTATTTGTATGTATTATCAATATTGTAGAATACATTGTACATTCTCTACATATTTTGTTTAAAAAAATTATACGGCGAACCGTTTTCGAGATAGAGGGCGGAGAGCGCGCAGTCACAGCATCACTTCAGGTCAACCGGTGCCTCCGGTCGAAAACGAGCCATATATAGTTGATGAACTATCGATAAATCAATAATTATAAATAATTGTCAATTTTAATTAACAATTATATCATACTATAGGCGCCAGCAAACTTCGTACTGCCTCAATCGATAAATAAAAGACCTAAACTTTTGTTTTAGAAAAAGTTTGTATGGGAAAAAGAAAAGGGCTGTTTTTAGGATTTTCCCGGCAATTATTCAATTTTTCTTGCCTTTCAAGCCTTTCCTAGACCTCCACGAACATTTCAAGACCAAGATAAATACTTCAGCCGTTCTCAAGTTTGAGACAACTTTTAGGGTGTCAATATACAAGTATTTACAGACTTATAGCTGGGTATCTCGAATTCCGAGATTCATACCTAATTTAAGCTTTAATGGCTGGACTATAGTGGTTTGTAACGTTTGTGGGTTCGATTCCCACTCAGAAAAAATCTTTATGTGATGAACACGATTATTTGTTGTGTCTGGGTGTAATTTACATATAATATGTCTATATTTCAATATATACATATTATAGGTGAAGATAGTAATAGTACTGATAAAAATAGTATTTTTATCTGTTGTCTGGTTGCCATAGTACAGGTTTGCCTATTTTGGGATCAGTTGGCAGTGTGTTAATGGGCCTAAGATATTTATTTATTTTTGGGTTAAAATTTATAAAGTTTAAAGCGGATGAAACTGCGGGGCAGCTAGTGAGAGCTTTTTGTGTGATATTTTTTTTAGGCTGGATATGTTTTGATATCAAATTATAGAAAGAATTACAAATATCTCGAATGCTTTCTCTATTGAGTAAGAATTTGGATCACAAAGGAGAAAACGTGTAGGTAACAAACATGAAAAAAAAATGCCACACACAAATGGTGTCCACGCAAACGCCTATTCAAATAATTGATGCAACGTTTTGATGGCAATGTAATTGCTTTTAAAATTACGTTTTTATTGAATAGACAGTTTTTTATATCGTAGGTACCAAAGACACGTATTTTATTTGCTGATTCCAGGAAATATAATACTAGATATCCTATTAATGGTCCTTTGAACCGGATTTCAAGCAGTGACCAGTGGATCCGGCTTGAAGGATCAGGCGTCGGGGTATGGCAACACATGCACCATGAATTAGCCTAATCCATGCAAATTACATCTCCAAAATCGTGTCAATAATCAAATTGACTAAGCAAACAAGCTTACTAATAGAGTATAATAATGTTACAGTTATTAATTACTTACTTATCGTATGGCAGTGGTACCCTAGTGTCAGAGTTGTTTAAGCCGCCCAGTACCTAGCCCTCTGACATGGCTTAACGACTGTTGCCTCATTGCTACAACCAGTACCGGTAGCTTAACATGCACTCCGAGGCACGGAGACGCTCAGAAATCAAACCACTTTGTTGGTCACCCATCTATGGACAGAGCACGGGCCTAGTTGCTTAACCTCCCCGATCACTTACGGACCAGTGAGAGTAATTATTATACAAGTTAACATTTATACATCAGAATATCTCTAATATAATTTGATTGAATTTTTTGTTTTCTTGTCGCAAACTTATAAATCATTCACAGAAACCTTAAATACTTCCATATAAACTTTCATCCTTTATTCCCTTTTGTTATTTTACATCCCTGAGGTTACATACAAAACTTTTACAAACTTAGAATGTCATATTTATTTATATCCAATCAATAGCCCAAAAGGTTTCAAACTTCTAGCTCTAAAAACGTACTGATATTTTATTTTTTATTTGTTAGCATTACTTGTATAAGAGACTGGGACTGGTAATTATAAAAAAGAGCTGGTTCAGATATAATATGATATAATATTTTCTCTTCACATAGCCAACTGACATAACAAAACACGATGATTACAAAACGTCAAAATTAGAAAAAAATATAAAAAGTATATACATATATACAAGGAGTATATATATACATGGAGGTGCGTTGCGCACAGTACTGTTGTATGTAAAAGCAAGGACGATGTAATCAGTAAACGAGATCAACTGAAAATGGTAGAACCAAATTCAGTTTAAATGTCAACCCATGTCAGTACTTATAAATAAAATATATCAGGTTCTGTTCTTAGAACTTGATATAGTTTGGCAGTTCTCTAGTGAGTTCTAAACACAAAGGCTAATTAGCCAAGTTTAAAATTCAATCCGTATTGTTTGTGTTTCGAGCGTCAAGTTGTAACTTTGTGATTGGTTAATAGGTAATATTAACTCTTTAGCGGAAAAAGGTCTAATCTAATAATAAAATCTATTTACCAACTAATTTTAATCTCTATTGATGTTTTTAAACTTTCGCGATTTGTACACATTTTTATATACTGTGGACAGTCGACCCGTGACCACGGCTGGTGCAATCCATGCCGAAACGTCGGGTAACCAAGGTAATGATTTACCTCAATCTTTATCGCGATGAGACCCGTGTCCACAGTATATAAAAATCCCTATTGACTTGTAATAAGAGCTAAATTCAATAAATTATGAATTTAGGCTATGGCCGATTATAAGTTTATCACATAATTAGAAGTTAGAACACACTTTATGCACCTGAAACATAAGAGAACATTGATCCTACTAATATAATTGCGAAACTTTGTTAACTCTTACTCTTTCACGCAACAATTATGGAACGTTTTTTTGTAATATAGCTTATACTGATATATAGCTAGTAGTACTGACGGCTGCTGGGTCAGAAAGGTTCTCAAGTGGCGGCTACGAACCGGAAGACGCAGCGTAAGCAGGCCCCCTACAAAATGCACCGATGACCTTGTGAGTCTCGCTGGAAGCCACTGGATGCGGGTCTCCCAGGAGCGGTAATTGTGAAGATTTTTGGGAGTGTTTATATTTATTTGTGTATTTCGCACGATGTTCTACACGTTGTTCAATTTCATAAGCAAATTAATCTTCTTAACTTACATGCACTATTTACGTTACAGCTTGTATATATTGTTCTTGGTCAACCCTACATGACGTCCACGATTGTGACTTGTGGCACAGAATAAACAGTACTTACTTGTGGTTACATAATGGCGTTAACTCTAGGGCCTGACATGATATATGATCCTGGTTTAAGCGTAGATGTGACGGATTGATTCATTAATTGTTAATTTATACAGCTAGTCGGTTGAGTGGTAGTGTGTTTAAAATTTGTTCTTTTTCTTTTGGGTATGTTATTGACTGTCCTGTTGCTCTAGTGGTCGTGGGTTGTGACTGCTGAGCCAGAGGTCATGGGTTCGATCCCCACCGAGGACAGATCTTAATGTGATGAACACAATTATTTGTTCTGTGTCTGGGTGTAATTTATAAATTATAATACAATAATAATATAATGTATCCTAGGACATTATTCACACACGGCCATCTGATCCCAAACTAAGCAGAGCTTGTACTATGAAAACCAGATAACTGATATACAACATGTTCTATTTTTCTATTGTAAATATATACTTATATAGATAATTTACACCCAGACTCGGGACAAATATCTGTCCCAGGTGGGAATCGAACCCACGACAGATATTTTATGTTATAAGCAAATTTTGAACCTGTAGTCCAATCATAACTGTACACAGTACACACTTATAAAATTAAAGTACACAGACAATCTGCTGTGTGGTGACGGCGACAAATATCGGAATCAGAATATCATCACCCCATCTCATCCCGTGGGGGGCGTAGAAGTCGACCCGAGGGAATATCTACCAGAGGATGGGCAGCAGCTTCCTTCTGATTACTATGACCATCTTACTGCGATCGCCAACCCGCCTGCCAAGCGTGGCGATTATGGCATATCCCCCCAAGACCATTCTTGAGGGAGGCTTGTCCAGCAGTGGACTTATTTAGCTGTAATGATGATGATGATGACACAGACAATAATTACATACATACATACATAGACTCACGCCTGTTTCCCAGAGGGGAAGGCAGAGACAACGGATTTCCATTAGTCACAATTTTTGCACACGTCTTTTGCCTCGATTACTGTCATTATATTCTTTAAACATGCTCGCCGGTTCAGGGTACTTCTGACCTGCCCTTTCTTGAGAATGTCTCTGATTTGGTCAGAGAATGTTCGACGAGGTCTTCCCCTTCCAGTTGTTCCATTCACACAGGCCTGGTATACTTCTTTGGTCAATCTTCTTTCATTCATCCTTTCCAAATGGCCAAACCATCTCAGCATTCCTTCAGACAATAATTGGCATGCTTAAATTAATAGTTTCTTGAGTTTATAACGGGTTGATATTAAATTAATGAATTAATTATTATTGAACACATTTTGTTATCTGTTTTTGGTAATATTTGGATAGCAGTAACTTTTGAATGTTAGAGTAAGGTACGAAACAGTGGGGCTCGTTTCCATGCGAATAATGCCATAAAGTTAAAATTTAATAGTGTTTTTGTTCTTTCACATGCAACTGTCCCTTTTTTCATCGGACTACAAGGCGTCGGGAGGCTCTCCACCGCTATGTCGTTGACCGTACATACATACATTAGGCCGTACGAAGCGTTTTGCTTTCTCTTTCAACGACGTGTTTCCAGACTCATATAACATGGGTTTATTCAAGGTTGGGGTGAACAGGCATCTTATGGGTACGCGCGGTCCACCTTCGACCACATCAGGTAAGATCGTGGTCAAGGGCAAACACATTTTGCATAAAAAAAAAACTATGAACATTAAAAGTGCACATGTTTTTAGAAAACAAACCCTTTGCCCTCATCCTCCGAAAGAATGTTGGCAAAGGAATTTTTAATTTGATCTGCCAGTGTGTATCTTTTGTAGATTAAAGCAGGGAGAGCGTCTACCCCGGATTGATAGGAGGTGATGGTTTGAGGTAGACTGAATGATTTTTTTTTCTATATTATAGCACATCATCAGCCTAGAGGTCGGGTCAACATATAGGCTACATATTATCACGCTATCACCTACGGCGGAGGAGTTATGATAATTTATAAAATTTTACGCGGGTAAAACCGCGGGGCACAACTAGTGTTTTTATAACTTTACCATTTGGGGCGGTTTGCCGTAGTATGCGCTTGGCATGCGAGTTAGGGACGGCAGTTAGGTGGTAGCACTTCACCTTTGGGATGGTATGGGGTTAAATGAGGAAATAATTACTCAAAATATTGTTTTATAAGTTTAATATAATCACTTATTTAAAAGTAAAATTGTCTATTTAAAATCTTATAAACTATTTACAAAAGTCTTTTAGGTGAAAGTGAATTTCCAATACATTTTTGGGGTACAATAATCTTAAAAATATACAATACATATAATTAATGCCATATTCACATTGGTGCAAATTGAAACTCCACATGAGTGTTAAGTAGATTTTATTACTTGCTAGGTCACTGAAAAGAGTGAATAGTATTTTGTTTTTTTTTAATAACACAATGTTTTTATAGAACCCAGTAAACAAATTGAAAACATTAATAGAATAAGTTAAAGAGTATTTATTTTGGACTTTTATTTTTATGTATGAAAGAGAACAGACTTATTAAAGATGTAAATTATATTGATAGTAATAATACAAGTAAATTAAGGAGCGCTTCCTATTCATGATAACGATCTAATTAAACTAAACCAGTATATATATATGAAAAAAATATATCAGTAGGTTCTGTGTATGGTCAATTGAGCAGTAGCACAGAATAAAAAGTACTAGTATTGATGAGTTTTGTTCTGAATGCCTATTGCAAACTTATCTATGCTCATAATTTAGGTACTACGAGCTATGTGCCCCGCCCACTGCCACTTCGACCTTCCAATTCTTCAGGCTATGTCGGTGACGGATTTAGACATTTCTGATTAGATCTCGTAGGGAGATTCGGAGCACAGCCCTCTCCATTGCTCTCTGTGAGGGACCACGTCTCTGTTCCATAAGGCATCATTGGTCGAAAACGTTCGACTTGTAACACTGCGGTATTTTGGACGAGAAGATGTTACGTAGCTTCCCGAACGCTGCGCTGGATGCGGATAGCGCAATACCGCAATTGTAGAGGCCTTTGTCCAGCTGTGGACGTCTTTCGGCTGGTATGATAATGATGATGTTGATAAATTACTCATGTGAATATGACATAGATTATAAAGTCTATTCCTAACCTTGACTGAGACAGTGAGAATTATATTTACATATTAAACTAGATTTCAATAATCGTAATACTATTAATGATTTATTTTGATTTGATTGATATGATATGATATAATTATGAAATTAATAGCCTTTCAAACAAAACATGTTTGTTTATGAAATGAGTTAACAAGATATAATATTTACTTACATAAAATTAATACAAAACTAAAACGATTCTAATGCCAAATGTTTATTGTTTTGTGTGTCTGTTTGCGTTTTTGAGCTTCAGATAAAAAATAAGAATATCCTGAGATAGTATTCACACACGGCCATCATCACACTAATATTATAAAGGCGAAAGTTTGTGAGTGTGTATGTTTGTTACTCTTTCACGCAAAAACTACCGCACGGATTTTGATGAAACTTTGTAATAATATAGCTGATATATTCGATTAATACATATGCTATAATTTATAAAGTTTAACGCGGCTAAAACCGCGTGGCACATCTAGTTTGTAATAAAACTGAAAGAACTTATATTGTACATGTTCTTCTTAAAAATGAAGATACCAAGGAGAAAGTCGCAGCATATCTAATCTTGTTATTCGTAATATATTTCGAAGCTCTTTAAGACTTTAAAGAGCTTTAATACATGTTATTTCTAATAAAAATTTTGATCTATTACTAGAAAGTATGAAACACGAACCAAATAACGCCTACTGCGATTATCCACTTAATACGTACTTTAAGTTCTCAGTTAATAATGTTAATTTTTATTACAAGTTCGTTTTAATTTCTAACATTGTTACTGGTCATACGGATAGTTTGTTCTAACACCTGCAAAATTACATATCACCAGAAGCCAGCAACTAAAATGCTGTAGAAAACTCATGATACCGTTAAAAAATAGAGACTCCAGTTTGAGTGTCATTCCTTACGTTCTAAACGTAATCACTGAAAGGCTTATAATGACTAAATAAACAAAACAAGATCAGAAGATTACTGACTCAGAAGATCATCTTAAATTTTCTATATTATGAAACAGTAAAAAACAGATAAAAGTTGAAAAAAAGTATAAAAATGAGACATAGATATATCCCTTTTAAGCAGCATCCGTGGCTAAAACTAACTACACCTTAAGGTTCCGGTGACAGTAGGGTAAACGACACATTCGTAATTATTTAATATATTATATAATTATACTAATAAAACTTATAAATATATTTTATCACGCAGGGACTGGACAATGTTTTTCTGTACTGACGTACAGACGCCAGCACATCAAGCTACCCCATTTTCCCCAATTGAAAGTGAACGTTATACTTTTGTGATAAAGTTGAAAATCTATAAAAGAAATTTGACAGATTGAGGTGGACAAATTTGACAGAGCTAGATGTGCTGGCGTCTGTACAATTTCTAATCAATACAAGTTTATAATACCTACTAGGCGCTCGTAGCTAGATGCTCTCACCGGTCCGTAAGTGATTGGCGAGGTTAAGCAACTAAGCTCGCGGTCAGTCCATAGATGGGTGACCACCAAAGTGGTTTAATTTCCGAGCGTCTTCGGAGGGCACTTAAAGCTGTCGGTCCCGATTGTAGTCATTAGACAACAGTCGTTAAACCATGTCAGAGGCCTACTGGTCGGCTTGAACAACTCTGACACTAGGGTAACTACTGCCCATACGATAAGTAAGTAAGATAGGTACGATGCGAAAGATTCAGTTGAACTAAATATAAGAGTATTAATTTTAAAATTATTTATATTTATAAAAGTTACAGAAAAATACTCTCCAATCTTTATAGTTTCTTATTATTTTTGAATTGTGATATGTTTTGGAATTACGATCCTATAAAATGCACCATTCACCGGACTAAAACTTAACTTAAGCGTTCCCTAAATATGTGTGGAAACAGTAGACACAGAGATAGTGGAGATGCCAGGCTTCACGTGGTTGGCGTTTGAGTCTTGCTGTTCTTTGGGTCTTCTCTTGGGGCCAAGCAGAAGTTTCTGGAGTTGACACGCCGGAGCTTCGACGAAGAGGTAGAGGGGCAGAGCGAAGAGGTACGTCGTGCTGACTATTCCGGCATATAACATAATCTAAAAAAAGAAATTCGAATCAGGCAAATGGGGAAATCTATGCGATTTTTTTTGTGGATTCTTTTATGCGATTTTTTTCTGTGTCTCTGCATAGCTTTGTATAACAGTACTAGTATAAGACACCATTCATATTTTTTACTTTTTTAATTATTTAATATTTTTAAATTACTTTTTTAAAGCCGCGCGCGGCGAGCGCTGTACATTCGGCGAGCGGTGTACGCCCGGCGCGTGTCGCGTACTAATCTAGGGGAGATTAGTACGCGACACGCTGGGCGTACAGCATAAAGAAGGACGGCGAGCAGTGTACGCGTGACACTGCTCGCCGTCCTTCTTTAACATAGACCGGCAGCAAGAGAGCAATTTTTTGTCTCATTGGAAACAGAGTTTCGAGTCATTGTAGTAAGGTTTATTTTTGCATGTGCACATTTTTGTCATTCCTTTGCTTGATCGCGTTTAGTGTGAAATAATAAAAGGAGCTGAACGGTTCCAATTCCTTGCTCTATTCTTCTTTTCGCTCGTCCAGCCGGTCTACATGAAATAGTTGACGGCTCTGCTCCGGCCATTTCCAATCGATTCCAAGACCATACGCTTGGAAATCGCTTGGAAATGGCTGGTCGGTTTGTGTGAAAAGCGGGCCGATGCTCTCCGAGCCGGTCTGTGTGAAGGGACCCTTACGGTGTCGTCGACGTATCTACATTGAGTGTTGAGTTTTAGTTCTTTTTTATTAATAAGCTCTAGTGCCGTGCGTTCTGTCTGCTGGCTTCGAGACCGGGTACAACCACGCCGCCCGCCACCCCGCCCCCGCTGACTTCGTGACCCCAAGGCTGGTTAATAAGACCACAACGTATCCCTTATTATTTGAAGTTGAACTTCAAAACATTTCAATACTTACTGCAGTATAATCAGTAGCGTAAAACGATCTCCTCATTTGTCCACCATATGTCCTCAAGATTGTCGCGTGTAACAACATGGCACAGTACGACATCCTGCCCAGTGGTTGCAAAGGTCCCCACTCCACGGAGCCGACGTAAATACCTGGAGAAGGAAGAATAAAACATATTAGACTTCTACAGATCTTTGTTGAAGAGGGCACTGTTTGTGGTATTGAAGAAATATTTAGTGATATCATAATATTAAAATGAGAAGCAAAAACGTTTGCGAAAATTGCGCTGACGGAGGAGTATGAAATTTTAAAGAGTTAAAATTCATATGTGAGTACAGAAAGCTAATATTTCTATATAATAGGCATTGGAAGAAAATTATTTAAATAAAAAATATCATTGCACATACTACCACATTTTTGACACACTGGCAAACTATTAGTTATACGTATAATAGTGCAGCTTAAAAAATTAAAAACAGGTAAAGAAATAACGAATAAACTGTTGATCTTATAGAAGTATCCAATTATAAATACACAGACAGCTTAAAAATTTTAAAACAATTTAAGTAATAACGAATAAACTATTCAACTTATAGAAGTATCCAATTAAAAATACACAGATAGCTTAAAAAATTAAAAATAGTTAAAGAAATAACGAATACAAAACCACTTACTGTTCAACTTATAGAAGTATCCAATAATAAATACACAGATAGCTAAAGCGAAGAAGTTCTGGTTTAGGGCATTGAAAACTGCAGACTCGAAGGCAGATGCTTCGCGGTGGTGAAGATCCCAACCCATCAGTACTGCACCCATGGCGATGGGAATCGAAGAAATGAACAGCAGTTTCATCAACTGGAATAAAAATATTTATCAATATGTCAACCGTATGACATCCACTGCTAGACAAAGACCTCCCTAAAAAATGTCCACAATGTAGTTGTGTCCTTCATGTGGAGTGATATGCCACAATCGGCATGCTTGGCAGACGGGTTGGCAATCTGTTACCTCCCTATTTCCGCTGTTTACTGACGCAAATACAAACTTGCAGTAAATCTACTATATAAAAATAAGTCGGGTTTTCCTTCCTGACGCTATAACTCCAGAACGCACGAACCGATTTCCACGGTTTTGCATTCGTTGGAAAGGTCTCGGGCTCCGTGAGGTTTATAGCAAAGAAAATTTATAAAATTTAACGCGGGTAACACCGCGGGGCACAGCTAGTAGTATATATAAACTCGCGTTTTTACAATTTTCTTTAGTGTATTATTCACTGGCGAAATTGCTGCCCAGCTACGGAATGGTCATAGATCTGCCGGCTGGCTTGCAGCAAGGAAACTAGAAGTATAATATATTCCAGGTGTTTATCTCTGCCTTTCACTAGGGCTATCGCGCTAAAAGTGGTCCAAATAGCAAAGTGTTTAGTAGTGTTACCCATCTATACATACAATAAAATCGTAGGAAAGTCAAAACTGTATATTGAATATTTTTTTAAAAGGATACTTGGGGCGTGATCTAGAATCGATATCGAAACCAAAAATATAGTTTTTAGAATTTTAGTCTGTTTGTCTGTATGTATGTCCGGGCTAAACTTAAAAAGAACCGCATGGATTTACTTCAAATTTCGCATGAATATTACTAAGAGGTCGGGTCAACATATAGGCTACATATTATCACGCTAACATCTACGGGGAAGGAACTGTGATAATTTATAAAATTTAACACGGGTAAAACCGCGGGTGTGCTAGTGTCAAATAAATTAGTTAAATTATAAATATACAATAAAAGTAGTGCTATTCATTATGTTGTTTTTTTTTAAACTACCGAGTCGAACAACGTAATAGATCGCAGTATGGTGATCATAGTATACAGAGAGACGCTGTTGCCAGTTCTCTGGTAGATATTCCTTAGGAACAACTTCTAAGCCCTTCAAGGATGAGATGGGGTCGAGATATTCCTTGCCGTCAGTCACACAGAAAACCAAATATACTTGTAACTTACCTACTTATACTATACCAAATGGCCTTGTCAACCAAACATTCTATCTCAAAAGTGTATTATGCAATAATAATTACTATTGTTACATCTAACAAATGTAAATATAGTTAGATGAATATTACCGGAAACATTTTGTAACTAGCGCAGGATTTCTGAATTTTTCAACAATCCTTCACATAGTTATGCGGTTCGTTGAGCACTGCGCCGGTTTTTTTATAAGGCTTTTATTAATTTGATACGTATGTTAGTGTGTATGCAACGAAAACTTAGAACATGATTTAGATCTCCTTGAAAACTTTGGATTAAATCGAAATTTGGCATATTTATAAAGGACCGATGACAATTCAATATTTGAAACAGACCCGTTGTCCTTTCTAGGATAATCAGAATTAGTGATTTATTGTTCCTATATAACTGGTAGTGTATTTGAATGATTTATTGCAATGATCATGATCATTTCATAACAAACTAGCGGCCCGGTACGTGCTTCGCTACGTATAAGGCATAGTAATAAAAAAAATAATTAGAAAGTTCATTTATTCAAACAAAAAATATTTTAAATTTCTAAAAGATGTTGATTTTACACTTTTTCAAGACTTTTTTTAAAATTTTCTCTACGTACAAACCTTCCCTGGACTTCCACAAATAATTCAAGACCAAAATTAGCCAAATCGGTAAAGGCGTTGTTGAGTTACAACATTACAACGAAAAGTGGCATTGATTTTTATATATATAGATAAAGCAAAAATAAATTAAAATCATAATGCTTACAAGAGATTCTCTCAGATCCCATTTCTTAGCCTGCGCTTTATGATAGAAATATGCCGTCAGCACTCCTAGATGATAACCAGCCCAGTTACCTTGCGCAGATACGTAAGCATGGTAAAACGTGTCATTGTAGCCGAAGATGTCTCTTATAGATCTGAAAATAACGTTCAAATTAGAGTTTGACTTTAGATGGTGGTTAGGGTGTTTCACTGGAGTGTTGTGTTATGGGAGAATTTAGGATATCATTTGACGGCACGTATACCACAGTATAAAAATATAGACAGTACGGGAAATACCTACAAACGCTCGAAACGGCACACTCACAAAAACATGCGCATCGACAAGACATCTAAGCGGTTGTCGCCGTGCTGTTAGTAGTGAGTGCCGCGTCAAGACGAGTGGTCACATATAAGTTAAACTCCGTGATCTTTTTAATAATCATCATCATTATCATTTCAGCCAAAAGTACGTCCACTGCTGGATAAAAGCCTTCTCAAAGAATGGGGGATCTTAGATCATAATCGCCACGCTTGGCAGACGGGTTGGCAATCGCAGTCTGATGGTCATAGTTCACATAAAAACGCTGCTGCCCGTTCTCTGGTAGCTATTCCCTCGGTCGATTTCTACGCTCCACATGGGATGTGGTGGGGTGATGATATTCTATGCCGTCACCACACAGTTTTTTTTTTAATAATATCACGAGCGTATTCCGTTCTATACGGCTATTTTAACTCGGCTTTATTAAGCCATATTTAAGCTGTCTTATTTTAAATTACCTGCTGATTTTTAAAACAATTAAGTTTTATAAGAAAAATACGCTTTCAATAACATAAGGCTGATATCAGAGAGACGCGCGCGGCACGCGCCGGAGGCCAGCGCGTCTCAACAGTGGCGTGTGCGACCCGCATCACTCTGAAACGCCAGCAGAGGAGCTCGGGCCGCGCGCGCTTCGCCAGCGCTGGCCGACGGCGCGCGTCTCACACGCGGCGCGTTTGAACTGCGTGACTGTGAAACGCAACTACTATCTAGTGTAATTGTAAGCGCGCGCGTTTGGACAGCGCTGCTCGCCGGCGTGACTCTGAAATCACCCTGAAAGTTTCAACTCTATTGCTTCAATACAGCGAAGGTAATTATTTCATCAACTAGGCTTAGTTTCGGTACTGTCCATATTTATGCTGTGACGTATATCTACGAGTAATGTGTGTCACGATTTTCTTTTATGGTGTAGGCAGGCCGTGAAGTGTTGTTCTTTTCGAATAAGAACGTGGCAACACAGCCGTATATTCAGGAATTTTATACGAAGATAGTTTTGTCGGTAAGTTTTAAGATTATATTTTTGTCTATTTTATTATAGCATCTGTAGTGCAAAACTTCATACCAGCGAGTTTTTATTAAGTTACTAGCTGTTGCCCGCGATTTCATTCGCGTGGTAGTCGAAATCTGACATCGAAGAGGTTAAAACGAACCTATTCTGTGTTAACTATAGTTAAGCACTTTCCCCTTTTGTTCGAAACAAAAAAAAAACACTTACTATAATTTCTTACATTTAATCAAATTTCTTAAAAACTTTCAACCCCTATTTGAACCCCTTCCGGAATGGGGTATCCCGGCCGCCCGATATCCATGATGTTACATAAACGAAAATCCTCCTGTTTACTGCATTTTTGAGGTTCATGAATAAAACATAAGTAAGCCTGTTTTTAAACTTTCGTGCATTGTAATTTTATACAATTTTTTTTCGACGTTATAAGGTTATTCGCGTTATTACCTGTAAACAATGTTGTATGTCTAAAAAATAAGCCCGTCTACTAAAACGAAAAACCGACCAATTGTGGCGGAGGATTTAGATCAGTAAGCAAAATATTACAAAATGAATGTTTTATATTTTTAACCCACTTCAAAAATGAGGAGGTTATCAATCCGGTTGTATATTCTATTTATGTTTGTATGTAACGCTATTTTTCCGTTGCTTGTGACCATTTTTGATACTTTTTGTATTAGTTCGGTTTCATTGACATTTGTTTAAAGCATTATAAAAAAAGTTGAATTCAGTTGTATGTCATTACCGAAGCAAAACGAAGAAGCAGTTTATTTAAAAGACCAATAAAAGTGCTGTCTGTGTTGAGGCAAGCTTGACTGCCCGTGTCATATCCCAGGTTCAATTCCTCCGCAGGACTACTATTTGTGAGACCCATAAATAGATGTTCTGAGTCTGGATATAATTACTCTATATCCATCAATTATATGTTTGTAAAATAAACCGGGATCTGGCATACATTTCCTCAGTGCAATGATTATTTTTTTAATTATCGTGGCCCGTAATTGTATGGATTCTATGGTAACTGAAAAGACCCAGCTGAACAAACTCCGCAGACTAGTCTACAACTTACTCAGGGAATCGGGACTAGTCCCTCCCACCCACCACTGCCACTCCTGTAAGCCAAGATCAACAGTGGCACACAATGAAATGACACTGAGCGGTGAGGCTCAGGCATGTCTCGGGGAATCGCTCTAACTGTCTTGGATCCCGCAAGGAATTTATTCAGAAAGAAAAAAGTAGGAGTTAGTAAATGAATAGTTCCACTTACTCAGGGAAGATGCTGACTCTAATTGGCAGGAGGTTCATGAAGTAACTCTGGAGGAACGGTATAAGAAGACTGACGATCATCACCACCGTTAGTACCGGGACTCCACTCTTCGGCCACCGCCAGATAATCAGCAGCACTACTAGAGTTATGAGGAAGAGTTGGGTGTCAGTTCCAAGGTACCTGTCAATAAAGATAAAAACAGTTTTAAACACGCTTTTATTAGCTTCACTTGTAACTAATTATGCATGTAAGAAAACTTGGAATCTTAATTTGACCCACTTTTCGGTCTCCGATTAGGATGGAATCTTGCACATGCTCTGAGTTCTGATGGTAATATAGTGCGACAAGGATGTTTATGAACGTGACTGAAAGGGAACTAACACCGCCATCTTGTAAAGTGTCTCTTTGACAGTTCTGCCTCAGCTTGCTTTGCTGACTGCTGTTCCTACGTTTATTATTGTATTACTTGGTTTAAAACACTAACAATATGCCAAAACTGATAAAAAGTGGTGTCAGGGAAATAGTCCTAAAGTTTAAGGAGATTTTCATGAAAGAAAAGCACAGTGAAGGCTTGATAATTCCATTTGAAAAAGTTAACGAGCGAGTTGCCGCCCCGATAGATAAATGTTACTATGCTCGATTTTGAATGTCGCACCCGTGTATTAGTTTTTCGTTTGAAGTTTTTCATTAATGTTGTATTAAGTAATGTGATTGAAATATTAATTTAGAAATAAATTTATTTATAAAGATAAAAATGATTGTTTTATTCCCTTGTGCTATTAAATTATTTAGAATAATAAATCGATAATATATGGGTTACCCTATAAACTTTTAGAGTTAGATATTCCTGGGAAATTATTCACACACGGCCATCTTATCTGACCCTAAACTAAGTAAAGCTTTTACTATGGAAATCAAATAGCTGACATACTACATATACTACTTTTGTAAATGCATACCTAAACACCTGGACACGGGACAAACAGACATGTTAATGCACATAAATATCTGTCCTGAGTGGGAATAAAAAAAAAAACAACTAAGCCAACTGGCCCGTCAAAGTTATAGAATACAATTGATACAGAATACAATGGATACAGTCTATTGCCATTGTTAAATTTTCCCATAATATTAGTGAAAATTTCTTAAAAGCAACCCTTGCCGCCACAATGTCGCCCTCCCACAAATGTCAGCCACGTTCATAAATATCCTTGTCCCACTGTACATGACTAGCTAATAAACGTCATTACAAATCCAATATAGCGGCCTCCCCAAGATGGCGGACTGGCTGTTTGAAATCCACTCCCATGACATGGGTATCAAATGAAAGGGTTTGCTATCAGGAATACGAAATAAAGTCACGTGACTGTGTGGGCTAAAAGCGTGATTTTTAGTTTTTAAACTATTATTTAAATATATGACGGCGCATACGAGATGTCGCCTATCGGATTATGACGGAACTAAATTTGACAGATGTAATTTCTGGCGAAACATCGTGTCGATGGTCGGCGCGGCCATGTTGGATGCATTCTGTCTGTAATGGCAGGTGTAAGCGCACCACGATATCGATAGAAAAGAATAGGTTCGCTTCTTGAATGTTGCCATGGCGTACCGGGTCGGAAATACCTCCGCAGTTAATTGATTCCACAGAATGGTAGTGCACGGAAAAAATGTGAAATGTACAAACCCCAGGTCATCAAGATACCCCAATATGTCAAGTTTCTCGAACAAAAAGTGAACCTTATGCTTTTGTGATTAGAGTAGCTGGATGTGCTGGTGTCTGTACTACCACTTACGGTTCGGGTGATATGGATGAAACTTCCACTGATAAAAAAGATAGAGATACATTTCAATGTTTGTTTTTTGTTTGACGAAGAAAATTAGTGCGAAATTAAGAGAATAAATTCTAAGTAACTAGTTTATTATGTCTTTAAATAACCGGTTTACGTTGACAATTCAGACCACAAAGCTTTGTATGTTTTTTCATTGTTGATAGCCTTATCAAATCATGTCATCTTAACTAAAATAAAAGAGATTATCCGGTTCTTTGCAATTTCCCGGGCGCCAAGGCCGAAAGTAGATGGCTTACACCGCTGGATTTGGAGGCCGTCTTACTTCAAATCGCGTTTATTATATTTAATTCATTCACGAAAATTAAGACATTCTACAACTCAAATCTTTCCATTGTCACTGTCACTACTGTGTCAAGGCGAGTTATTAAATTAATTTAAGACACGTTTTAAAGATTAAGATAGCCTCTGTCGCTGAATTTCTCAACGTCAATTACAGCTGGAATCCCTAAAATTAGATTGTTTGCAATTAAAATTACCCTTTAGGGAACACTTGATTTGCCTATTGGTCTAGTGGTAAGTCACACTGACTGCTGCCAGGGATCGTGGGTTCGGTTTTCACCCACGTCAAATCTATTTGAAGGGCCTGTGGCGTGGTTGGCAAATACTTTTTTTTCTCGCCGGAGGTCATGGGTTCGTTTCCCACCCAGGGCAGATATTTGTGTGCATGAACATGTCTCTTTGTTTTGAATCTGAGTGTCATTATCTATATAAGTATTTACAATAATAAAATACTTTTATGTAGTATATCAGTTATCTGGTTTCCATTGTACAGACGCTAGTACATAAACCTACCCGAATCTGTAAAATTTTCCCAATTGAAAGTGAACCTCATGTGTATGGCTGTGTGTGTGTGTAAGGCTGTTAACGACTTCGACATGAACTACCCGTTGTAAGTTCGTCATGCTCCCATTGTGTGTTAATGCTTGCGGTGGCGTTGTGGGTCGGGTCGTTTCCTTCCCTCTAATATGGCGAGGGAGGCGATGGCTGGCCCTCACGTCATACTCGTGAACGGGTGCTGCTTGCGGTAACTGGTCGAACTGCTGTTGGGGTACTCATAATATTTTATTTTTTCATACAGTCGTTGCCTCTGGTTGACTTCGTGTGACTTGTTAATTTTGTAAATGTACGCGGATGTAGCCACCGTTTTCTCATCTAGCAAGAGGTTATTCTAATTGCTTGAGTGAAATTTAATGTTATTGTTTATTATCTCACAATTATTTTTTTTTTATTCATTAGATGACAACGGTTCTGTGCGTGCATTAGCCTACATAACGCCCATCACAATGTAAGAAAATACATTTTTAAAAAAAAAAAAGATCGAAATCAAAAAGCAAAAGAAGACGAAAAAAGCAAGCCTGGAGTTTCTTTGTGGCTTTTTTCTCCGGGTCGTCCACCTAGGTAGCTAGAGAAAGCCGCAGGTTAGCTAGGGTAGGCTCCTCAGCGGCGAGGATCGCTTTGGCTCCTTAACACGTCATTGGTGATCCCGTGCAACTGATCACACCCTCTCTTAGAATTCTGTCCTTTTGCTTCAGCGGCCCCCTGAGCTGTGGCCCGAACCCTAAAAGGGTGGCCTCGGGTATTAATTGTTTAATTTAAGCTACTGGTAAAGAGCCTTCTGCGCTAGCCAAATGCTCATTGCCTTCAATTCTTTAATTTCAATATTGTACAACTAAACTTCAAAATAATAGATTAATTTTTTTAGACTAATTATATTTTTGTAATTTTTATACTGTATTCGACTATGTTTATGTACTCCATTGCGAACTTGACAAGTACAAGTGTATGTTAATACCCAAGTGCTGAATAAATTTCATTTCATTTATGTGAAATAGTTGAAAATCTAAAAAGGAAATTTGACACATTGGATTAGCTGGATGTACTGGCGTCTGTACAAGCTCTGCTTAGTTTGGGCAGATGGACGTGTGTAAATAATGTCCCAGGATATTATTATTATAATAATAAATTTATGTATATATAGCATTATTCGTAGTATTATAATAAAACAAGCTTATCTTGTAATTCATTCCATGACTGAACAATATTTCTGTGTTAAGGCAGACACCGGACGGGATCCAGTAAGATTTATTATATAAGCAATTTAATAAGAATTTAATGCTTTATTGTGACCTTGAAAGATACAAGTATACGTAACGCACATGTTTTACGCAAGTGACTGCAAAAGTAGTTTCATTTATGACCATTTCTGTGTTTTGTGGGACACTTAAGTTGTCGGATCCAGCTGTAATCATAAAACAAGAGTCGTCCACTGTATAATTAAATGAATGAAAGAAGCGAGCCTGTGTGAACGGTACGAAGAATTTTGTCGAACATGTTTTGACTAAAGCGGAGATGTTATCAAGGAATGACAGGTTAAATTTATCCTAAACCGGTGAGCATGTATGAATAATGAAAATAATGAGCAAAAGAGGTGTGCAAGGATCGTGACAAATACAAATCCTATGTCTTTGCCTTTTTTTTTGTTAAGGCAGGGCGAATGTCTACGCTTGCCACCCGCAAAATGAGTTTATGGGTGGGTATGTTCCAGAGCATACTCGCACTGACTAAACCTTTTTCCTACCGTGGACTTCTCTATGCACCTGATGGGGGGAGCCCCGGGTACGCGGCTATGCTGCTCCGGTGTATGATTGTATTTTAATTTCTAACTACTTCTAAGTTTGTCTTAATAGTGGTTATAGTTAGCACCACGCAAAGTAAAACATTATCATATACGTGTATGTTTAAACGCACAAATTGCGTAATTAAAATCGCCGAAAAATAGGATAATAAATCTCAATGCAATTAGATACGTCCATATTATTGCAATATATTTATCGCTATTAAATTATCTATTAAAACGTATTTCGATGTAATTAAATGAATTGTTGCATGTGTGTCACGGTACTAAACATTTGTTTTAAGTGGAATAACTAGTAGGCAGCTGATTTATTGATTCAGAAAATAACAACAACTCTATTTCGCTATTGCCAAATATTATATTTTTAAGATGTGGATAACGATGTGGGTTACTCATTAACAAATCCTATAAACTATAACTTAGTCATTAAGAAACGTGTGTAACCGTTTGTATTCCCGAACAAATAAATAAATACTGTTTATGATTTAATGATTCAGTCTGTATGTTTTTTCGTTTCTAAATTCTTTTAGAAAATGTATTTGTAAAGAAAATTCTACTTGTTTAGTAGGGTAAGCATGGGCTTGGTCTGGGTTGGCTAGGCCTCTGACATGTTCAAAATTCCTTGATACAAAAAGGCGAAATTTTTTCAATGATTTTTCATCAGTTGCAAATTCTTCATATTGTATTGTGGATTTAAACATTCAATCAATATTGACCGTGGTAGTTGTAAAATGTGTTATTTTATCCTTTTTCTGATTGTGTGTTATAATAGCTGCAAGAACTCAACTGCTGGACATTCTTTAGTGCAAAACTGAGGGGAACGTATATCCGGGAAAAAAGGCTTACATCTAGGTAAATGGGTAATTTATTAGATTGACCAAATACCTTGAGGTTGAATCAGAAATATTGAGATCTGCAGGCGAACCAAAGTAACCGACACAGCCCAAAGAATTGCCAAGTTCAAGGGAGTGGGCAGGGCACATAGCTCGTAGAACCAACGGTCACTGGGGCAAGAAGGTTCTCGAGTGACGACCACAAACTAGAAGACGCAGCTTTGGCAGGCCCCGTACAATGATGGACCGACGACCTTGTGAGTGTCGCTGGACGCGCATATAGCGCAAGACCGGTAATTGGGGAGATCTTTGGGGGACACCTTTGCTGGACAAAGGTGTCCCCCAAAGATCTCCTCTGGTCGTCTTTTTGTTGATATAATTGAATGGGATGGGATGAAGACCTTGAAGTAACCGGTAAATCAATTCATATACGTATTTATTTGTTTTAATCAATGTACTCACATTATTAGCATCTGCGTAACGTACATTAGCTATATTTAAGTGAGAAATTCTCGTGTGATTGATGAATATGGAGGTAAACTGTGAATCCTATTCGGTTGGCGAAGCATTGGGTACCTAGTTGTAATCAAGATTGGTGAATCACACTAATATAGTAAAGACGAAAGTTTGTGAGTGTGTATGTGTGTAACTTCTTCACGTCTCAACGGCTGGAGCGATTGGAGTTTTAGGTAGGTCCAACTTCGGAAGGAGGTCAATCGTAGAATCCAACTCGACTGGGCAGCGTTCGGGAAGCTACGTAACATCTTCTCGTCTAAAATACCGCAGTGTCTCAAGTCGAAAGTCTTCGACCAGTGTGTGTTGCCAGTGATGACATACGGAACAGAGACGTGGTCGCTCACTATGGGCCTTATTAGAAGGCTCAAGGTCACCCAAAGAGCAATGGAGAGGGATATGCTCGGAGTTTCCCTGCGAGATCGAATCAGAAATGTCAAAATCCGCAGGCGAACCAAAGTCACCGACATAGCCCGAAGAATTGCAAAACTGAAGTGGCAGTGGGCGGGGCACATAGCTCGTAGAACCGATGGCCGTTGGGGCAGAAAGGTTCTTGAGTGGCGACCACGAACTGGAAGACGCAGCGTGGGCAGGCCCCCTTAAAGATGGACCGATGATCTTGTGTGGGTCGCTGGAAACTGCTGGATGCGAATAGCGCAAGACCGGCAATTGTGGAGACCTTTGGGGGAGGCCTTTGTCCAGCAGTGGACGTCTTTCGGCTGATATGATGATGATGATGGAGTTATCTGACACCCTGGATTAACTGGATTAAAACCACGGGGCACAGTATAGTAGTATGTATTTCACAAAATAAATGTAGATTAGAAAATATTATATTTCTATTGTAAGTAGTAGAAACTGGCTGCCTCGTAGGTCTAGTGGTAGCATGTTTAACCGCAGATAATGAGATCCTGGGTTCAAATCCCGGGTCGGGTCAATAAGTGATTTTGGGAATTTCTGTAAAAAGAAATTTCCCAGTCACATTCAAGTTCTCAGTATTACACCCGCGTGCCTCGGAGAGCACGTAAAGCCGTCGGTCCTGTACCTGACCTCTTTCCGGTCGTGTCACTAGTCGACCCATCAGATCAAGAGAGTTATGGAATAGAAAGTGCTCTTGTGTTTGTGCACACACTTGTGCACTATAATTTACCCTGCGCAATTGGCTAGTCTTCATTGAGACTGGCCGCCGTGGCCGATATTTGGTTGGGAGGACATTATTATTATTATTGTAGTAGAAACTTGATTGCTTCATAGGTCTAGCGGCCACGTTCTCAATCGCAGATACTCATTTTATGCCAGAGTATGGCAGTTAGCGGTATAGACTCACAGAACACCAGAGGAGTCGCAGTTGCGTTGCCGGCCTTTAAGAGCTAGCCAACAAGTGATGCTGACCCTTCCCCCGATGAGATCTGGCGACCTTACTCACACGCAGAAACACAACATTAAAATTACCTATTAATGTCATTATTAAGGAATGTCTTCTTTATGTCTAAGTAAGCAAATGAACGCTGCGCCCTACCTCTCTTAAAGAACGCTTTGCCCTACCTCTCTATATACAGGTTGGCCGAGAAGTTGACGTTCAAACACAAAATTTAGATACTTTATGATGAAGAGTATAAAAATCACCCCCATGTATGTTCTACGATTTTGCGTAGTTTTCGAGAAAGAATATTTTTAATGATTTTTTTCGTAAATTTCACCTAACATCAGTTTTTGACTTTTCCTCGTTCTATTGAACATTTCTGGTTCAAATTTTTCGTGATAACTAATAATTAGCATAGTTTAACCTAACACCCTAAAAAGTATGGTTTATCTAATCATTGCAGAACTGACATAGAATTTATTCGAAAGTTCAAAATTAGGGTTCGAGCTCATTTTTTCATGTTTTTTATTATCTATTATAAATTTAGGGGCTTTTGGTCACAATACCACCATGCCAGCCCCATCATAACCTAATACAATAAAAGCTTTACACTATTCGGAATTCAAAACCTTATGAACTCTCTTATAAAGTAAGATATCTGCATTCGAGACAGGATCTCATAATATGCTTTAAGCAAAACCAACATTATCAAATTAATAGGGTTTGAGCTCAGGGCTCATAAATTTTCAAAGTATCAAAAAAACGCAAAATCGTAGAACATACATGGGGGTGATTCGGATACTCATCATCATAAAGTATCAAAATTTTGCGTTTGAACGTCAATTCCTCGGCCACCCTGTATATGACGAAATCGTAGTTTCCCCGCTCCCCGTCTCGGTTGATCGCAGTTGCATCAAAACTCGCAATTTTCCCCGCCACGACTCAATAATTTTTCCGTTTACGCGTCTCTGATTGACATAAACGATTTCCTTTCGTGGAGTTAATTGTGTAGAAATAGATGAATTGTTTGTTTAGTGAAGATCTCAAACTTAGTTATTTACATTTGTTTATGTTTAATTAAAGATCCTAAGATAGATTGCTGTGTGGTGACGGCATACGACGAATATCACCAACCCATCTTCCCTTTGGGGGGGGAGGGGATTGTCCCGAGGGAATACCTACCCGGGCAGCAGCGTTTTTTTGTGAACTATGACCATCAAACTGCGATCGCCAACCCGTCAGCAAAAGCGTGGCGATTATAGCATATGCTCCCATTCCTTTGGGAGGCTTTTGTCCAGCAGTGGACGTAATTTGGCTGACATGATGAATTAAAGAGCGGAATCGTTTTTAAGCTGGAGGAAGGGGAGGAATCCGACTATTAGGAAAGTCTTATTGTTAAAAAAATTAAGAAGATTAAATTTTCTATTAACTAAAGTTAGAGTACCTACACTCTAGATGCGAAAAGGGAAAACCCCGTTAGATTTTTTTATTGGGGTTGGGGTATATGACTCCAGCATTTTCAATAAAATTACAATTTGAGGTGAATCTCACCCACCTTGAGTTAAAATACACTATGGCCTTTTTATACAGGTGGTATTTAATATAAGGCAAAACTAGGGAAAATCCTTCTATTATGTTTGGTGTTTAGTTTCGCTTTCAGAACACGCAAACCTCAGACAGAAAACACTTGAAGAAAAAAGTCTACCTACTTAATTCTGGATGAATTATGCACGGAGCGTTCATTTGAATGTTGTGGAATCGAAATTCCACTATATAAATGTATAGTTATTTGCATATATAGGATTCCAAACAGTCATCATTACAGCTTAAATAAGTCCACTGCTGGACAAGCCTCCCTCAAGAATCATCTTGAGGGGATATACCATAATCGCCACGCTTGGCAGGCGGGTTGGCGATCGCAGTATGATGGTCGTAGTACTCAGAAGGAAGCTGCTTCCCGTCCTCTGGTAGATATTCCCTCGGGTCGACTTCTACGCCCCCCACGGGATGAGATGAGGTGATGATATTCTGATTCTGATATTTGTCGCCGTCACCACACAGCAGTAATCCTGATATATTCCTGCGCAATTTAGAGTATGTAATTGAAAAATTAAGACGCAGACTAAAATTTAAATTGTCATCACTGGTGATTTCAATATTGATCTGCTTAAAGAAAGTAAATCTTTAGATGAATTTAAAAGAATAACACTAAATAACAACTATCAGGTACACATCAATCAACCCACCCGTGCAAATGCATGCCTCGATCAAATCCTCAGTAATGTTCCTGATGCCACTAGCGAAGTACTTCATCTGGGATTATCTGATCATGACACTGCGCAAATTTTAAAAGTTCCAATTTCAAATAAAATAGTACCCATCAGGGAATGGTATGTATTTAAACGCGACTACCATTGCTCTAACATATTAAAATTTTTTGAAGGCTTATCTGCTCTATCTTGGTCTGATATTTATGACGAAAATGATTTTAACTTAGCTTTTAACACTTTTCACGACACTTTCGTATTATTCTTTAGGCTGTGTTTTCCAATATTTAGAAAAAAGATAAGAAATAACCATAAGATATCAGAAAATTGGATTACAAAAGGTCTTAAAAATCGTGTGTAAAAAAAAGAGATTTGCGATATACCTATTATAAATCGAAATCCTTACAAAATAAAACAAAATACTTAAATTATAATAAACTTTTAAAAAAAGTGATACTTACTGCCCAAAAATTACATAATGAAAATGTTGTGCGTAACTCTAAAAATATATGCAAGTCGACATGGAATTTAATTAAAAATACTAATATAAATAATGAGAGTAAATATATTACAAAACTTATTTATAATGACATTTCTTTGACAAATAGTTCTGACATTGCAAATGCCTTCAATAATTATTTTATAGAATTGACATGTAATAATAATATTGTACCGACATGACAATCTAAAATCAATAATTCAATTTTACCCATTAATGCTAGTTTATATATCTTGCCTGTTAGTCAAGCTGAAACGTATAAAACAATATTAACACTAAACAATACGACATCAGTAGGATATGATGAAGTGCCCACACACATCTTAAAGCACAGTGCTTCATTTATTACACCTGTGCTAACCTACCTCATTAATAGGTCGTTCTCTGAAGGCACTTTTCCGCAAAGGTTGAAGGTATCCGTCATTAAACCCTTATACAAAAAAGGTGACAAAACGGAAATAAACAATTATAGACCGATCGCTCTGATTCCAGTGTTATCTAAGGTAATTGAGAAGTTAATGCACTCACGTATTACTCAATTCTTAAATAGATACAAAATACTTAGAACTGAGCAAAACGGATTTCAGAAAGGTAAATCAACAACATTGGCAGCTTTTAAACTAGTGTCTAAAATTAATGAAAATGTTGATAAAAAGACACGCACCAGCGTCGTCTTTTTTGACATGAGTAAAGCATTTGACTTTGTCGATCATAATACTCTTCTTTACAAATGTGAAAGGTATGGCTTGCGTGGTTTAATAAATAAATGGTTGCAAAGCTACCTCAAGGACAGGTCTCAATATACTGCAATTAGTAATATGAATCCGTATAAAGAAGTATCAGAAACGAATTCTAGTACCAGGCATAACAATACAGGAGTTCCGCAAGGTAGTATTTTAGGTCCTTTATTGTTTCTGCTATACATAAATGATCTCCCAAAAGTCACAAAACACTTTTACTCACTTTTCGCAGACGATATTGCAGTAGTCATAACAGAAAGTAATTTTATAGACTATAATAAAGAAATCAACGATACGGTACATGCTATAATAACTTGGCTTCAGAAAAACAATTTGCAAGTAAATATCAACAAAACCCACTATGTTCAATTCAATAATAAAAAGCCTACGTCAAAACTACAAGTCATATATGATGGCCAAATTATCAAAGAAATGAATGAGGTCATTTTTCTAGGGCTAACACTGGATAGAAGCTGCACGTGGAAACCTCACGCGGAAAGAATTATAAAAAAAAATAATCGTTTTGTTTTTGCCTTATGGCGATTGAGTAAAGTTGCCAATCAAAAAACGGCCCTTATGGCCTATCACGGATATGTGGCATCTTCTCTGAGATATGGTATTGTTCTTTGGGGAAACACTGTCCTAATTAATAAGGTATTTTTGCACAAAAACAATGTGTCCGCGCTATTTGCGATTTATCACCGCTAACCTCATGCAAAACATTTTTTAAAAGCTTAGAAATTTTAACGGTCCCCTCTCTCTATATATTTGAATGCTGTGTGTTTGTTAAAACCCACCAATGCTTATTTGAACGTCTTGGAGATACGATTGCACTTAATACAAGGTACCCTAACAAACTGGTTCTACCAAGAATGAAAAGTCATTTATATCATAGAAGCTGCTATCCAATGGCCATAAGACTATATAATATACCAGTAGAAATTCAAAATCTAACAGTAAATCGGTTCAAAACCGCTCTATGTCAATGGCTTACTGATAGATGTTTCTATTCCCTTGACGAATATTTTAAATATAAGATATAAATAAAGTAAATAGAAAATACTAATTCCATAGATGGACATAATTTATAATGTAGACATGTAATTATGGTAATCAATAGGCGTAGACTTAATTATTAACACATATTTCTTTGCATGCTATTATATAGTGAATTGTACAGCACCATTTAAATAGCAACACCTGTAATGTATACTACAATTCTGGCAAAATAAATAAATCATTCAATCATAATTTCTTAAACCAAAGATGGCGGACACGCTTAGTTGCGTCATGAAAATTTAATATTCTCTTACCTATATCCTACATAGAAATATACGTATCGATCATCAATACCATTAACTTTAAAATATATTTATGTTAAAATGTAATTTTGATTGATTAAAAATTAATTTAATTACTTTTAATTACGATGTTTAATCATTTAATAAATTGTAGCCAACTGTCATGCAGATGGTTCCCCTTTTACCTTACTAAGACCATTATTACATCATTTACAGTCCAAGCTGTGCGTCTTTGGAATGATTTGCCTGTAAGAATAAAGCGAGCACAATCCATTCTGACTTTTAAAAAGCTAGTGAAAGAATACTACCTGTCACAATAAATAGTTATTATTGCATAATAACAGTGTTACCGTCATCTCCTATCACTAATAGAATGTATGTATTTATATAAGTATTTATTTGTTATATGTATGTTGTATATAATATATATATATATTACATATTAATATGTAAATATATTATGATTATAAATATATGTAATACCTACAAGCTGTAGGCGTTACTTCAAGATTATTTTTCGTACTTTTCCCTCTTAATCTACCAAACTAGTCTATTAATATTTACTATTTCTTTCTTAAATTGCTACACCCCTATCACTCGTTTAATTTTTCTTCTTGCTGATTTTGTCCATCCTAAGGTTGTCTGGAAGAGATCGCAGTTAGCGATAAGACCGCCCATTATACCATATTTAATATAACTGTTTACTTTAAATGTAAATCTTGGTGTACAATAAAGAGTACTTGTATTGTATTGTATTGTAAGGCCACCGAGTCTTATTTTAGGAATTTTCTGATAAAACTCTGTTGTAATAATCATAGTAAACACTTACAAGTCATGATGCGTTCAGCATTTTAGCAATAACCATGACTTTTTGTATACCTGAGCTTGAATTTATGTAGAAATCCTTAATTATTTTTTTTGTATCATATAACTTGAAAATTTTGAAATTATACATCTATTTCTTAATTAATAATAATAATAATATCTAGGGACAATATCACACAGATCATCCTAGCCCCAAACTAAGCAAAGCTTGTACTATGGGTACCAGGCGACGATATACATACTTATATAGATAGATAAATACTTAAATACATAGAAAACATCCATGACTCAGAATCAAATATTCGTGCTGATCACACAAATATTTTCACTTACGGATTCGAACCCAGGACCACCAGCTTCGTAGGCAGAAGCACTACCAACTAGGCTACGGTCCGGACCGTCATTTGAACGCCATTTAAGAAATCGATGTTCGGCGAGTTAGCCGGTAGAGCCCCAGCACTGTAAGTATTAGGTATTTTCCATAATGATGTAATTCTAATTGGAATCGGGGTTATTACTACGTATTTTGAACCCAGGACCACCAGCTTCGTAGGCAGGAGTACTACCAACTAGGCTACGGTAACGGTGATTAATTTATTGAGATTGTATTAAGTTATTATTGTATGTCCAAAGGACGGGACAGGGCTGACCTACGGTTAAAGATTCTTTATTTCTCTTAAGAATACACATTCACTTGCAGAGAAATTAAATACTTAATATAGGACGCCAAGCGTGGCTACTTACCAATCTACTAAACTATACAATACAAATGAATACCTAAACAATTTTACAAATAACAGAAATAACAAATACACAAATTCCATCCATTCTTGCTGACTAGATTATAATTTTTTTTCGTGTTGCGTTGGGTAGTTATGAAAGAACACGGCGGGATCTATAAATATTGTTCATCATCTGTATTTTGTGCCTACCTATAATCTAAATCCTGTTGTTGGAGATTTCGCTTTTAATAATATCTTGCATATTACACAAACTATTGCAATAATATACTTAAACTGGGATAAAAAATGTGTTAGCAAGGTAATCCTAAATTTGATCTGCCAGCGTGTATCCTTCGTAGCTTAACGCAGTGCGCCTACCCCGGATTGGTAGATGGTGCAGGTTCGAGACCCGCCGGACGATTAAATTTATGATATCCAATTTTTGAGATTAGATAAACGCTTTGCATTGCAAATAATGCTATAAAATTAAAAAATTGTTTAAAATATATTTCAAGTTTAATTTTAACTTACCAAGCCTGAGGCAAACAAAGGTGCTCAAACGGGAACAGATTGGGGCTCAGTATCACCAACTGCCACCAGTTACTTCGGCACATGTCACGTTCCCTCCTCACTACTGCATCCCACATGGGACCGGACCCCAGATGGGGCACCCACGTCATTGCTAGGGCCATTACTACGAGCACAGCTGGCATCAATCTGTAACAAGAAATAAATAATAATAAATAAAAAAGGTTTTTATTCACGTAGACTTCAAAAAAGCGCTTGTAAATAGTCAGAACATGTTTGTATAAATATAGTTGTATACATTATTATTTCTAGTTACATAGATATTTAGGTACACGTTGTATGAAAACAATTATAAAATTTATTTTATTATAGCATTGATATTTAGCTAGCTCGTATCAAGTTAAATAAATGTAGGATCTACGATATGCTGATAATGCCTCGTTGGTATAGCTGTAACCTTTAATGTTTTTAAACATTCGCGATTTATACACATTTTTAGGGTTCCGTAGCCAAATGGCAAAAAACGGAACCCTTATAGATTCGTCATGTCTGTCTGTCTGTCTGTCCGTCCGTATGTCACAGCCCATTTTTCCCGAAACTATATGAGCTGTACTGTTGAAACTTGGTAAGTAGATGTATTCTGTGAACCGCATTAAGATTTTAACACAAAAATAGAAAAATAATAATAATTTTGGGGGTTCCCCATACATAGAACTGAAACTAAAATTTTTGTTTTCTTCATACCCATACATGTGGGGTATCTATGGATAGGTCTTCAAAAATGATATTGAGGTTCCTAATATATATTTTTTTTATACTGAATAGTTTGCGTGAGAGACACTTCCAAAGTAGAAAAATGAGTGTGTCCCCCCTGTAACTTCTAAAATAAGTAAATGATAAAACTAAAAAAATATATGATGTACATTACCATGTAAATTAACAACGAAAATTGGTTTGAACGAGATCTAGTAATTAGATTTTTTGTAATGCGTCATAAATCGTAAACCGTAATTTACCTTTAATTTAATCAACTGAAATACTTGCTGCTGCGGAACCCTTCATGGGCGAGTCCGACTCGCACTTGGCCGGTTTTTATATATTGTGGACACGGGTCTCAATCGCGATAAAGATTTAAGGCAAATCATTAATTTGCTTTAAATCTTTATCGCGATTCAGACCCGCGTCCACAATATACAACATGTAACTTAATTAACGCACATCCTGAAAATAGTATGTTCAAAATCGTTTAATGAATCGATTTATATCATTTTTAATATAGGTAATTTTCTTCCAAAATAATTAATAATACGGAAATTATTGTCATATTAACCCGGTACAATCAAAACAAATTTAAATGGACCGTAAGTCAAAATATAATACTTTTGACATCGTAGTTTTATTTGTATTCATACAAATTCCATCATTAAATACAAAATAAAGAAAAATAAACTTTATTCCAAGAAACTTATTTAGTAAAAAACACAGCATATACATGTTCAATAAAAAATTCAGTGTATTTATTATGATTACACCATAATATTCTAATTGGGGTGTTTGAGGGTGTGCGTTAATTACGTTACATGTTGTATAAAAATAGCGCGGCAGCCTGTTCAACCACAGATAAGAAGAAGAAGTTAAGGTTGACTGGGAGAAAATGCAGAAATTAAGTCCACCTTAGTACTCTACACCACAGTAGTTCTACATGCATAAAGTTAAAAAAATATATATAAGAAAAAGAAGAAAAAAGATTCATTCAAAAATTAATGTCTTCCTAGCTGACTGGCCACGGCGGCCAGTCTCAATAGAGATTAGCCATATGCGCGGCACATATTATAGTGCTCAAGTGTGTGCGCGAACTCAGGAGCACTTTCTATTCCATCACTCTCATGATCCGATGGGACGCCTAGCGACACGACCGAAAAGAGATGAGATACAGGACCGACGGCTTTACGTGCTCTTCAGGCAGGGGTTTAATACCGCCAACCCCCAGAATTCGGGCTGATGCTGAGAAATATTTCTCTTTACAGAAAAGTCCTAAAATAACTTTTGTTTCGACCCGGGATTTGAACCCCAGACCTCGTTCTGCGGGTGAACACGCTACCGCTTGACTAACGAGGCAGTCAATTCAATAATTAGACAGTCAACAGAAATCATACTAATATTATAAAGGCGAAAGTTTATGAGTGTGTATGTTTGTTACTTCTGCACGCAAAAACTACCGAACGGATTTTGATAAAACTTTGTAGTAATAAAGCTTATATATCCGAATACATAGGCAAACACATGGGCTATAATTTATAAAGATTCACGCGGGTAAAACCGCGGGCACAGTTAAAATAACAATAAAAACAAAAATAAAATCGAAATAAAGACACTTTTTGTCCGTCCAAGCCCGTAATGGCACCACCTCACCATTTGCTAGAACATGTTATTGTTCTAGCGCTGGTAATTATGATGGTGCTGAGTGACTATCACGGAACATTAACTTCCATAAGATAATGGGTTCTTGAGTTCCATGGAGTCATTGACACTGACCCATCTTCATATGCGCTTATACAACTCTCGCTTGTATTGTTTTGGTTTTGGCGTAGCCTATATTGTCACATCCTTATTATTAATTTAGCTTTGGTCTCATATAATTTTAGTATATATGTTGAATAGAAAGGTTTGTTTCCTAATTAGTATAATGGCGGGAGGGTCCTGGTGACCGGTAATACAGGTTTTTTTTCTAAACCTAAATCAGGCACCAGTCTCTCATAAAGTTAGCGTAATAAATACCTTATGTATTCGTACCTAAATGTTTAGTATGTAGTAGTATGTGTTAACTTAGTAATGAGAAAAATAAATGATTTATATTATTATTATTAGTTCCAATCACGGGTCGAGCTAAAAAGCGGTTTTAGGAATTGTCTGTAATCAAGATTTTTATTGGGACGTTTACAGTTAGGCTTGGAGGCTTTAACTGCTTCACCAGACTATAGCCACCAGCACCAGTCATCTAACAACATTTTCTATTTTTGTGTGAAAATCTTAATGCGGTTCACAGAATACATCTATTTACCAAGTTTCAACAATACAGCTCTTATAGTTTGGGAAAAAAGTGGCTGTGACATACGGATGGACAGACAGACATGACGAATCTATAAGGGTTCCGTTTTTTGCCATTTGGCTACGGAACCTTAAAAATGCAAAATATTTGAGGGCTCATACCCAGATGTGCTCACCGGTCTGTAAGTGATTGGCTAGGTTAAGCAACTGGGCTTGCGGTCAGTCCATAGATGGGTGACTGCCAAAGTGGTTTAATTTCTGGAGCGTCTCCGTGCTTTGGAGGGCACGTTAAGCCGTGCTGGTGCTGGTGGCTATGTTCGTGTCTTACACAAAATAGGTTTGATATCGCTTTCCCTTCTGATTTTTGTATTATTCGTAAATTTTTAGACTATAACCTCCACAGTATAATTGTGTCTATCACTATACAACATGTAACTTAATTAACGCACATCCTGAAAATATTTTGTTCAGAATCGTTTACTGAATTGATTTATATCATTTTTAATATTGGTCATTTTTTATTCCAAAATAATTAAAACTACAGAAATGTTGGTCATATTAACCATGTACAGTCAAAACAAATTGAAATGGACCATAAGTCAAAGTAATAAGACTTTTAAAATCGCAGTTTAATTTGTATTCATACAAATTCCTTAATTAAAGACAAATGAAGAAATATAAACTTTATCCCAAGAAACTAATTTAGTAAATAACAATGCATATACAAGTTAAATAAAAAAATCAGTGTTTGTATTATGATAACAACATAATATTCTAATTGGGGTGTTTGAGGTTGTATATGCCACAATCTCCACGCTGCGGCTGAAGGCTTGGCGACATCGCAGTATGATGGTCATAGTATTATAAAAGAAATTCAATTCAAGAGAAGTAGGGCATAGCGTTCATTCGCTCAAAGAGCAGCCCGACTGGGGAAGCAATCCCTTCCCACCTTACAGAAGACATTCCCTAATAATAACATGAATAATTTTAATGTTGTGTTTCTGAGTGTGAGTAAGTTTGCCAGAGCTCATTGGGTTAGGGAGAAGGGTCAGCAACACTCGTTTGCTGACTCTTAAAAGCTGGCAACGCACTTCCGTCTCCTCTGGAGTCGCGAGTGTCCATGGGCGGCGGTGATCACTTACCATCAGGTGACCCACTTGCTCGTTTGTAGCCCTCTGATATAAAAAAAAAGTTGCTGGGCGAATTCTGCTAGATATTACCTCGGGGTAACTTCATCCCCCGTCCCCCCAACGGGATGAGTTAGGGTGGAGATATTTACATCACCACACAGCATGAATAAATGCTGAACAAGAAAAATTAAACAGATTGGATGTCCAATAAATTATTATTAATGTCAACAGATACTAAAATTGATGTTTATGATGCTGCCAATACGTAATATTACCGTAGCCTAGTTTGTAGTGTTCCTGCCTACGAAGCTGGTGGTCCTGGATTCGAATGAGGATAACAGGGCCACTCTGTAACATTCCGTGGGTGTCGTAAAGGCGACTTATGGATACACCATGTACTCGGGCCATTTACCTTTGGCAGTCACTGATCGTCATGGAAACTCTGTAGTGCGCTACTTGTGGACTCTAACAGAGAGCTTGCCGTCGATACCCTAAGTACCATACATAGTGAACCAACTGTCACTGTCAAAGCCAATAAAAGTTGCCCTGACCCACCGCTCTCCACAATACCCTTTTGTTAAATAACTTTTTCATAACCTCCTTCATTTTTCAGTTGGTTAACAATGAATCTAAGAAAACATTCAGACAATATGTAGTAAAATATAGCTAAACTATAACTTTCGATAATTAAACTTTAACTTAATCTCATTGACAATAACATAATACAAGCTAGCTAAATATCATTGCTATTATAAAATACATTTTATAAATATTTTTATTCGATCCGTGTACCTTAATATCTACGTACCTAGAAATTACTATGTATACTTAATTATATTACTACAAACATGTTCTGACTATGTACAAGCACTTTTTTAAAGTCTACGTGAATAACAAATCAAAAATTCTTTATTGCGAACATAGGTAGGTACATTGCACATTCAAGGGTGTTAGTGATGTTGAGGTCGCTACGTCCAGCCGGTTAGAGCATGCAATTATTTATGTTACAATGTCATAAATACCTTAAATAAAAACTGTTTTTGTTTTATTTTATTTCTAATGACCGATTTTGTACAAATAAAACTGCTTTTGTACTATGACCACCAATTTGATGTTACACGTTGTGAAACGGAGGCTTTATCTAGTTATTTTATGATAAATGGTTTATGCCAAAAAAGATTTAGCGGATCAGTAATTCGGACAACGAGGCTCCGGGTGCCTTCACAAATTTCCTCTTGTCAGCTACTATCGTTAAAGATTTAGCATCTCAGTTGTACATAATGTACTTTTTGTCTAATAAAAACCTTAAGGTTGAAGGTTAAATCTTTAGGTATTTTACATATTATTTTGCTGAAACGAGCAGTACACTTGTACTTGTATATTATATTTTAAGTAAAAAAGAGCTATTTAGCTAGGAAACTTTAGGTCTACAATTATATACATTCTATTTTTAAGTATCTGCGTTTTGTAAGACTGTTTGTTTCTAATAAATAAATAAAAAAAATACACTAACTAACACACTGCCATCTGATCCCAAACTAAGCAGAGTATACTTTAGGTCTACAATTATATACATTCTTTTTTTAAGTATCTGAGTTTTGTAAGACTGTTTGTTTCTAATAAATAAATTAAAAAAAATAAAAAAATACACTAACTAACACACTGCCATCTGATCCCAAACTAAGCAGAGTATTTATGTATACAGGGTGGCCGAGTAGTTGAGGTTCAAACGCAAAATTTAGATACTTTATGATGAGGAGTATCCGTATCACCCCCATGTATGTTCTACGATTTTGAGTAGTTTTCGAAATGGAATTTTTTTAATGTATTTTTTTTTTGGAAATTTCACTTAATATCAGTTTTCGATTTTTTTCTCGTTCTGTTGAACCTTTCTGGTCTGATATGTTTTTTAACCTAACTCAAAAGAAGGAGTTTATCAAGTAACAGTAATTTATTATATTCCTACATACTCATTATGAATGATTATTATTTTTTTCATATCAGAAGGCGTCAAACGAGCGAGTGGGTCACCTGATGGTAAGTGATCACCGCCGCTCATGGACACTCGCAACACCAGAGGAGTCGCGAGTGCGTTGCCGGCCTTTGAGACTCAGCAAAAAGGTGTTGCTGACCCTTCCCCAACAATGAGCTCTGGCGCAACTAGGCTCGCGGTCAGTCCATAGATAAGTGACCGCCAAAGTGATTTAGTTTTAGAGCGTCTTCGTGCATCTGAGGGCACGTTAAGCTGTCGGTCCTGGTGGTAACCATTAGGCAATAGTCGTGGAATTGAATCCGAATATAATTGACGGAGAATGAATACCTACATCCATCCTATATTCGCATGTCTCTGTAGACAAAATGTGTGAACTTAAACCTTATGTAAACATCCTGTATGTACCACGTTTTTAAGCGTGCACGTAAATAAATACTTACTGACTTACTCGGAACAACTATTTATAAGTCACACACATAGTTGTCCTGTGCAGGATTCGAACCCGGAACACGGAGTGACAAGGCGACTATCTTAACCGCTACGTCACACGTGCAGTCATCTTATTTCTCTTATAGTCTCACCTCAACCAACGGTTCACAATCGCCATCGGCACAGTCTTCAGTGTGAAGGGATGAGACTCCGCATGCACCAGCATCTTGTACGCCATTAGGAAGCCGCCCATCACGAAGAATATCTGCACTATGACACGGGCGTTGAACAGCAAAGACTTGAAGAAGTCGTCATATGACTGTGGAAGAAGAACAAAACTGTATTAGATTCTTTCTGCCTAATTAACTTGCCTATTTCTTGTGTTTGATCCTGACTGCTAATCCAGAGTTCGTGGGTTCAATCCCCACGCTGGATAAACTACTATAATATATCCTGCATATTTTCTTCTCTCTGTTGAGATTGTCTGCCGCAGCCGAAATTTACCAAGGTAATATATAATAATATCATCATCATATCAGCTGAAAGACGTCCACTGCTGGACAAAGGCCACCCCAAAGATCTCCACAATTGCCGGTCTTGCGCTATTCGCATCCAGCAGTTTCCAGCGACCCGCACAAGATTATCGGTCCATCTTGTAGGGGGCCTGCCCACGCTGCGTCTTCCGGTTAGTGGTCACCTCTTGAGAACCTTTCTGCCCCAACGGCCGTCTGAATATTTATTTATTATATTATTATTATGTAATTTGGCATCCAATATAATGTTATTTCTACTTAAACTTAACGTCAGATTAATGACAATAGTAAAATAATAAGTATGTATCCGCCGTTGCGTTAGAATAAAATTGTATTTAACTTTAATAATAACTAGCTGTGCCTGTTAAATTGTATAAATGATCACAGCTCCTACCCCGTATGTGATAGCGTGATAATATGTAGCCTATATGTTGACCCGACCTCTTACTAATATTCGTGCAAAATTTGAAGTAAATCCACGCAGTACTTTTGAGTTTAGCCCGGACATACATACAGACAAACAGACAAAAATTCTAAAAACTATATTTGTGGCTTCGATATCGATTGTAGATCACGCCCCAGGTATCCTTTTAAAAAATATTCAATGTACAGTTTTGACTTTCCTACGATTTTATTATATGTATAGATAATGTCCTGGTCGAAATTCCGCCACGCTGACGGCCAGAGTCAAAGAAGACTTGCCATCTACGCGGGACATATTATAGCGCACAAGTGTGTCCATAAACACAGGGGCACTTTCTAATGCGTCGCTCTCATCATCCAATGGGATGAGTAGCGACACGACTGAAAAGAGGTCAGGTACAAGATCGACGGCTTTACGTGCCCTCCGTGACACGGGGATAACATACTGCAGACTCCCTAAGTTCAGGCTGATCCAAGAACAGTAAAATCCAAAAAACACTTTTTCACCCGATCCCATTGGATTGGTACCCAGGACCTCATTTGTGGTTGGGTACGCTACCAACGAGGCAGACAGAAAAGGATTTGATACTTAATCAAACTATCTTAAGTGCCTAATGCAACTCATTGCAGATTTAATTAACGAGCTGAAAGATTAAAGATATATAGCTACTCCTCAACTACGCATAAATCAGATTATAATCTCTTGCTTAATGCTTGTTGCATTTCAACAGCTTTCGAGGATTACTCAGCTGATGTGAAATAATAATTATGTCCTCCTAGCCGAATTTCGGCCACGGCGGCCATTATCAATAGAGATTAGCCAGCGCAGATGCGCGGGACATGTTAGTGCACAATTGTGTGCGCAAACACAGGAGCAATTTCTATTCCATCACTCTCATGATCCGATGGGACGCCTAGCGACACGAGAGGTAGGGTACAGGACCGACGGCTTTACATGCTCTCCGAGGCACGGAGGTATAATACCACCAACTCCCAGACTTCGGGCTGATCCTGAGAATTATTTATTATATATATATTTTGGGACATTTCTGGAAAAAGAAAAAGTTCTCTGCAGGTGAACACGTTACCGCTAGACCAAAGAGGGAGTCTGATGTGAAATACTCTAATTATATCTCAGTAACTTTACTTTAAGATGAGGACCGGACACTAAAAATGCTAGTACAGACGCCAGCACATCAAGCTACCCCTTTCTGTCAAATTTCCCCAATTGAAAGTGAACCTTATGCTTTTGTGATAAAGTTGAAAATCTATAAAAGAAATTTGAAAGATTTGGGTAGTTCGATGTGCTGGCGTCTGTAAATTTTATCTAAGGGACCTTCCTAAAATAAAAAGCTTTTCATCCTTTTTAATACATGGGCTGCACTATGGAATTCTAATCCTTGTGTCGCGGGGTACTTTAGCTACGGGGTAGTTTAATCTACTTGACAAACATATAATAGCCGGATAGAAATTACATCCAGACTCAGAACAACCATTTATGGGTCACACAAATAGTTGTTCGGCGCAGGACTTAAACCCGCGACACGAAGCGGCGAGGTGACTGTCTTAGCCGCTGCGTCACACGTGCATAAAAACGTCCATCAACCAAGAGAGACATGTACCATGTACATGACAGAAATATGTACCATATTTGAGCAAATAAAGATTTGTTTTGATTTGATTTGAAGAACAATTTTGATCCCAGTAAATTCTTAATGATGTATTGCAATAAACTATAAAATAATTTATGACATTAGAATGAAGCCGTGTGGTTTCTGACCGAGAAATAATAGAGCCACTTCATACATACCATCCCGTGGGTATCGTAAAAGGCGGCTAAGGGCTTTTGACAACTTCTTTAAAAACCGGCCAAGTGCGAGACGGACTCGCGCACGAAGGGTTCCGTACCATTATCTATAAAAACGAGCAAAAAATTCACGTTTGCTGTATGGGAGCCCCCTTAAATATTTATTGTATTTTGTTTTTTAATTATTTGTTGTTATAACCGAAAATTTCAACTGTCTATCATCTATCGGACAGACGGACAGCGAAGTCTTAGTAATAGGGTTCTGTTTTACCTTTCGGATACGGAACCCTAAAATGTGCTAATTAGGTACTTAGTCTTATATTTTCTAAAATAATATGTTTACGTATAGTTAAATATATCATAACATAATAATATCTGGGGACAATGTCACACAGATCATCCTGGCCCCAAACTAAGCAAAGCTTGTACTATGGGTACCAGGCGACGATATACATACTTATATAGATAGATAAATACTTAAATACATAGGAAACATCCATGACTCAGAAACAAATATTGGTGCTCATCACACAAATATTTGTACTTACCGGGATGCGAACCCAGGACCACCAGCTTCGTAGGCACTACCGACTAGGCTACGGTGACCGTCAGATAATATCTATCAACTATAAGACTGAGGTTATTTTTGTCGACATTTTTGCAGAAACGGGTTGCTATATGGTTTACATTTTATTTATTTATTGTGATTACTAAATACTGTGTTGACCTTATGAATTAAAAACAAAGTCTCTCAAACATACTTAGCTATTTTTTATCTAGTTAACTGTTCATAAAAAGAAAGCAAGATATTGGTGTATGTATGTATGTACATCGGAGGGGATCTGTCCCCGCCGGCAACTGTAGGGGCGATCCTGGCGGGTGACTTCTCCATATGGGACGCCGCCGTGGTCTCCTTTTGTGAGGCAGTCATGCTCTAAAGGAGGCCGCCGATCCGGAGCGGGAGAGAGCTTATCCTGCTCACAGACGGAGGAGGCGTCAGGTCGGTGGCGGCAGCCGGTAGCCCAACTCCTCCCCGGAGCTGGGCGGCAGTCAGAGAAGTGTCCTCTACTGCCGCCACGTGCAAGAAGCTCCGGGAAGACAGCGATCTGTTTGTGGCGCAGTCGCTGTGCCGAACTAGCAGGAGTAGGCCATAGGGGAGGGCAATCCAGAGCCCTCTTAGGGTACGTGTCCCAAATATCTGGGACATGGCACAAAAGGGGGCACTGCACCAGCATACCCGCGTCCCCGGGGTCCCCCCCATTAGGCGCCAAGAGAAGTCCACGGCAGGTAGGTTTAGTCGGTGCGAGTCCGACATACCCACCCGTAGACACGACACACGTATGTACAAAGAACGCGAGTGAACGAAAAGTGCTAGAGAAATTGGATCATCAAAATGTAGTAATAATGTATGCCACAATATTAAGATTTATAGCTATAAATGAAGTCACGCTAAACCTCCGATTTTGAATATGCATGCAATACAAAAACTTAGTACTCAAAAGTAGGTACTTGCCTAACAATTACCTAATACCCAAGTACTAAAGTCATTAGGAAATCCATTGGCTTAGTGCGAAATGCTGTTAGCCTATTGCAATTTATTGGTCATGAAACGATTATAGGCGAAGTAGTTGGTAAATATGATCAACATCAGAAATAACTTATCATCGCCCCTAACTTTTGAAGTGAAAACTTCTTTATGTGCGTTGAGTACTTTTTTGTTCAACAATAATCTTGGAACTCACAGCTATATATTATGTATACTGGGTACAGACGCCAGCACATCAAGCTACCCCAATCTGTCAAATTTCCCCAATTGAAAGTGAACCTTAAAGTTGATCTATAAAAGAAATTTGACAGATTGGGGTAGCTAGATGAGCTGGCGTTTTCATAATTATGTGTACGTTTTGGGTGCACAATATGCATGAAACTCTCGTCATTATCACGTCATACTTCCTATGAGATATATGTATAACTACTATATCATAGATCTTTTATACAAGAAATGTAATGTATATGTAATGTGTAATGAATAGTTTTCACTTCTTTTGCGGTTGTCGTGGTTGGTAAGTAATTGCTATTCACATCGCAGGGATTGGGTTCGACTCGGATATTTGTGTGTATGAACACTCATTCTTGTCCGAGGATCAAACCCGCAACCTTTAGATCAGAAGGCAGGTAGACAACCAACTTAGTCACGGCTTTTATACAGATGTACTTTCATAAATATTTACCAAGACACAAACAATGCCATTTACGTACATTTCTACATCGTGAAATTTCAGTAATTTGGTCTAAAATGTCCTAACAAGAGCTATCATAATCATTAGGAACGGAAGCCGTTGCAGACATTTTTTTTATTTCATCATCGTTTGTGGTTTGCACTTTACTCAGTGCTGTGTAGTTAAAGGCTAACTTTAGTGTTCTTTAGAACTTTTTTTCTATATGTGACACGGCATTTAGTGCAATATGTAAAAATGTCATTAATAAATTAACACATTTAAAAAGAAACTTCCCATTCCGCTTCCTCAGGAATGCTTGAATATTGTGTCTCCTTTAAAATATCCTTCACAAACTATCATCTCCATCTTTTTTGCAGGAGCGTTTTTTTTCCTATACTTACTCACTTGATAAGCTTGGCATGTGAGGTCAGCCAACCCACCAACCCATCGTGATGCAATATGGCCTATGCCATCTCACTCAATCTAAGGCGAACCACACAACTATACATTTACTAGCTTTTACCTGCGACTTCGTCCGCGACAATTTTGAATGATGACCAATGTAACCTACAACAAAAAGTCCTAACATACGTTTTATTTATTTAAAATACAGGATAATTGTTAGTAAACATAGCATATTTAAACCACAAAGGTTTTTACTTACTGCTACAGGTAATCTTGAAAAAGTCACTTTTAGAAACTGTAACATGAATTGTGAACAAATAAAGTAAGGTCGTTCATTAAAATTCTGTATGCCGTTCCTGTCAGAAATGGTTTGAGAAATGATCCAATTAAAATGAATATTGATACTAAAGTCTACAGGCTAGTGTCAAGTTATGTTTTAAGTTCAAACTCAGAAAAAAAAATTGAACGCAGCAGAAAGAAACGCGGGCCTTTAAAACATATTTTAATAATAAAGGTTTTACTGAGTCACTAATTAAGACATAAGTATAGTTTTATAGACGATTTTTCATTGGCCTACAATTTTGAAATATGGCACCAAGAGATAAAGGAAATAAAGAGAAAATAATCGATTTTTGATACATGTGCTGTCAAGCAGTATCAACGTAAAATTGAGCTTCTTACTCTGTAAGACCAAAAGCATACTGCGTGTGTATGCTTTTGGTCTTAGAAGCTCAATTTTACGTTGATACTGAAAGGTCAACATAGGCATGATAGTATAAATAAGCATTATATATTAATTCACTTCTAATCTACCCCAGATGACAAGAGCAAGGAAACACTAATTGATTTTACAAAATCATGCGTTTAACTTCAAAACTGACAGATTCTCATATAAACTTACATCCGCTTTTGCGCCCTTAGGGATAGAATTCCCAAAATCCTGAAATATATATTTTAAGTATTTAACTTCAAGGCCAAATACCAATTTTCATGCGTTTAACTTCAAAAATGTCTAATTTCATACAAACTTACATCCCCTATTTTACGTCCTTAGGGTTCGAATTTCCAAAAATCCTGAAACGCATATTTTTTATTTTTAACTGAAATGCTAAATACCAATTTTCATGCCTTTAATTTCATAAAGTACGGATTTTCATACAAACTTTTAACCCCCATTTTACCTTCTTAGGGGATAAATTTCCAAAAATCCGTTCTTAGTCCTCCACTACGTCATAAAAGGATCCCCTGTGCAAAATTTAAATTTTCTGACCCTTATAGTTTAGGCCCTGCGTTTTTATATATTGAGTGAGTCAGTTTTGCCTTTTATAGGTAGGTAGGTATATAAATTACATGTTCAAATCTTTACTATGTTTACAAAATGTTGAACTTATAAGGTGAACAAACTTCCCATTGATATAAGAGAAATGTCTACGAATAAGTTTAAAAGGACTATAAAAGCCAAATTGTGTAGTAGGACTTACTACAAAACTTCTGATTATTAAAGTAACAAAACTGCATGGGATTGAGTCGCTCTAGTTTAACATACAATGTAATTTTATATAAAGAATAAAATATTTAAAAAAAGGATTCCCACTGAGTTTTGTGGCAGTGTTTCTCAGTAGCTGCCACGTCATGACTGCACGGTAGGGTAAAAAATTCACGATTCCACACAATTGTAATATTTTAACGGAATAAATGACTTTTGAGTTTGAGGAAAGCTTATATTTTACTTTAGTTTTAAAATTACGTTTTTGTAAAAGTTCATTCAAATAATCTTATCTTGCTAGTATTTTAAGTTTAAATAAAATATGTTATTGATTTACATTTTTATTACCTTCAATTTACGAATATTAACGAAATCTTTTTGATATCGGTCTCGTGGACACCGCGGATGGGGTAAGAGTCAGTAATGCGTGGGTGATATCGTGTGTGTCGTAGTCATAATTTACGGTAACGTCTACGCCAAAATTAGATGAACAAAATCGGATATTCAATACTAATTATCGATCGTTATCGGTAATAATATCTTGGAATAACTCGCACATTGTCAACTGATCCTAAACTAGGCAAAGCCTGTAATATGGCAGCCTGCAACTGCAACAATTTGTAGTTAAACTAGCAGTTCCCGCGAACTTCGTTCTGCGTTATAAATATTTTTGTCCATGCCCGTTTGTCCCGCGTAATACTTCGGGTTAAAAGTTTGGGATAAATTTTGGAATTTTTCATAGCCTATGACACTCCACAATGACGTAGCTATCTATTGGTGAAATAATTTTGAAAATCGGTTCAGTAGATCCAGAGATTACCCCTTACAACGTCACAAACTAACAAACGTTTCCTCTTTATAATATTAGTATAGATTACACCCAGACACTGAACAAACAATCGTGTTCATCACACAAAGATTTGTCCCGGATGGGAATTGAATCCACGATCCCTGGCTTAGCAGTCAGGATCACTAACCACTATACCAACAGATAATGATACTGATGCTTAATGTCCATGATCATTCATAAACCAAACCTCTACTGTTGTTTGTAATAATAATGTCCTCCTAGCCGAATTTCGGCCAAGGCGGCCAGTCTCGATAGAGATTATCCATCTGCGCGGGACATATTATAGTGCACAAGTGCGTGAACAAACACAGGAGCACTTTCTATTCCATCACTCTCATGTTCCGATGGGACGCCTAGCGACACGACCGGAAAGAGGTCAGGTACAGGACCGACGCCTTTACGTGCTCTCTGAGGCATTTCTCAGCATAAGCCCGAAACTCCGAGGCAAGGGCATATATTATACAACTCCCAAACTTCGGGCTTATGCTGAGAAATTTTCTTTTCACAGAAAAGTCCCAAAATCACTTTTTTGGCCCGACCCGGGATTTAAACCCAGGACCTCGTTCTCTGCGGGTGAACACGCTACCGTTAGACCAACCGCAATTGACTGAACTCGTTCACCAACACGTTGCCCGTATGTTTGGTAAGTAGCATAATAATTACTGGTTCATAAACAATAATCATGAAACTTACAACCAAAAAATCCTTCGCATTAATTATTTCCTTCTTTTTGGAGTAAGTTAAATAACTTGTAATTACTGTTTGTATTGTCAACTAGCTGTGCCCCGCGGTTTTACCCGCGTTAAACCATATAAATTATCACAGTTCCTCCCCCGTAGTTTATAGCGTGATAATATGTAGCCTATGCAGTACTTTTTGAGTTTAGCCCGGACATTAAATTAGAGGATAGCAAACTAATTTATGAAAAAGATACTCAGTATTTGCTTTCTGAGATAAAAACTCTTGAGAAGTCCCTAGCAATCTCATATCAGAGTTTCCAGTCATACAAAAATGAAATGCAATTGCTAGCTGGAAAGTGTAATCCTGAAAGCAATAGGACATTGGAACCGATTAACACCAGTAGTGCAGTAGTGGAGTCATACACACAGCTGGGATTAGAGTCACCAGTATCTCCACAAAATGACAATACTAAACATAGCTCCATACTGTATTCCGATGAAATGGGTAAGGGCCTTGGTACCTTGCTTTGTAATAAGCTGAGTTGTTCCTTTGTCAACTATTGTATGCCAGGATTACATTATAAAGATATAATAGATAAATTAATTCAGAATAAACACAGTGCCAAATCATGTATAACTGTAATGGTAGGAAATTGTAAGAACTTAAAGAAAAAAGACATTACAGATAGTTTCACTAAGATGTTAGAATTAGACTGTAATAAGATAATATTGTGTGCCTTCCCCTATGTGTCCAATGTGCCTGATAGCACAAATAATTATATCCACAAGCTAAATATGCACCTACAGTTTTTAGTTAGCCATTATAGTAATAAATTTATATTTTTGGACACAAATAGTTTTATAGATTCTTGTAGGGTAACCATGAGTACAGTTACTGTCTCAAGAAAATTTTTGAACATACTTGCAACTTTAGTAGCGGCACATATTAACTCAGTCATAAGTGGTATGACGAAGTCACTTTTTATACCATCTTCTAGTAATGTTATTAAAATCAATTTAGTTAGTAGTTTAAACATGTAAGCATGACGATAGAGAAGTGTGATAACTTTCTAATTCTATCACATCAAAATATAAACCGCTTCTCTAGCAAAATTCTAGACATAGAACTTTTTAATGAAAAGTATGAAATAGATATCCTTTGTTCAATTGTTTTATATAAATGTGTTACGTGAACTATCTGTAAATGATTGCTATCATATACTTAATTTTAAATTATTGACTCTGTCTCAAAATGAATAATGTTATTGTTTCGAAGTTTTTCTTTTGTATACCTAAATATAATCTAAAATAATACGAGGCGCTCATAGCCAGATGCTCTCACCGATCCGTAAGTGATTGGCGAGGTTAAGCAACTAGGCTCGCGGTCAGTCCATAGATGGGTGACCGCCAAAGTGGTTTAATTTGTGAGCGTCTCCGTGCTTCGGAGGGCACGTTAAGCTGTCGGTCCCGGTTGTACATTAGGCAACAGTCGTTAAGCCATGTCAGAGGCCTACTGGGCGGCTTGAACAACTCTGACACCAGGGTAACCACTGCCCATACGATAAGTAAGTAAGTATCTAAAATAATAAGCATTCAGACAACCGATCGAGCATATATTGTGTTTGCCTACTAAATAATTACTCTAATTGGACCAAATCCCGTGTTCATGCCCGCTTGAGTATGTTTCGCCGGACCGTGTCACCTGGGTCGTGTTGAAACCGGTAGTAGATGAACCCACTGAGTTTGTTTCGCTGGGTCTTCTCAGTTGGGGCGCATTGGATCTGGTGGTAGCATTAAAGCGCGACCGTCGTTATTAACACAAGGTCCGTCATAATAATAATACCTTTAATATAGACAGAACCATTGACAATATGTAGTAAAAATATTAGATTTAAACTAGATAATTAAACATAATCTCTTGACAATAACTTGATACGAGCTAGCTAAATATCATTGCTGTAATAAAATAAATTTTATAAATGTTTTCATACAATATGTACCTAAATATCTATGTTACTAGAAATAATATCTAATGTATACAACTATATTACTACAAACATGTTCTGACTATTTACAAGCGCTTTTTGAAAGTCTACGTGAATAAAAACCATTTTTATTTTATTTTATTTATTTTACATACATACAGACAAACAGATAAACAGACAAAAATTCTGAAAACTATATTTTTGGCTTCGATGTCGACTGTAGATCGCGCCCCAATTATCCAAAAATATTCAATGTACAGTTTTGACTTTCCTACGATTTTATTATATGTATAGATACGAATAAACGCACGTTTAGTTTGATAACTTCGGAACTATTTTCATCAAAAAAAATATACATTATCACGAAACCAACCTATTTGTGTTATTAAAACGTTGTTTCATATAATTAATTAATTTACATAATGAAATTATGATAATTTTATGGATCATGCTCTGTTATTAATCCTGTGTAAAGAGGCTGTACAGACGCCAGCACATCCAGCTAACCCAATCTGTCAAATTTCTTTTATAGATTTTCAACTTTATCACAAAAGTATAAGGTTCACTTTCAATTGGGAAAATTTGACAGATAGGGGTAGCTTGATGTGCTGGCGTCTGTACATTTGACTTCAGTGTTTATATGTACAGACGCCAGCACATCCAGCTACCCCAATCTGTCAAATTTCCCTATATAGATTCTGAACTTTATCACTTAAGCATAAGGTTCATTTTCAATTGGGGAAATTTGACAGATTGGGGTAGCTTGATGTGCTGGCGTCTGTACTTTGGACTCGTGATACCACAGATTAATTATCGTTGGAAATTATCTATAGAAATATTAAAGAGAGTAGTTGATTTTGCATGTATTTATTCAATCAATTGAAATTATCCCACTTAGCTAGCTAAAGACCGGACTGGCAGGAGTCGGCAATTAGGGAGGGTACGTATCCCGACCACCTGGGACATGACGCAAAAGGGGAGCACCGGAGGGGCATACCCACGTTCCCGGGGCCCCTCCCATAAGCGGCTAGAATAATTCCACGGCACGTTAAGTTTGATCGGTGCGAGTTCGATATACCCACCCACAGACTTTTTGCGGGTCACATATGTAGGCATTCCCCCTGTCTTATCAAAAAAAGGAAGCTAGAGAAACCCGCAGGTTTGATAGGGTAGGGTCGTCGTCGACGAGGATCGCGTTGGTCTCTTAACCCCTGATCAGTGATCCCGTGCCTGTAGTCCGTGTCAGGGATCACATCCTCTTTTAGAATTTCATCTTTGTACTCCCAGAGTCGTGGCCCGAACGACTAATACCTAAGGGCACCCTGCCCTGAGGTTCTATTTGATAGTCTTCTGCGCTAGCCAACTGTTCAGGGACTTCAATTTTAATATTTTAATGTAATAGTAATAAATTTAAATTTGTGAGCGACCACCGAGACGTGTTTGCTCACTATGGGCCTTATCAAGCGGCTCAAGGTCACCCAAAGAGCAATGGAAATGGCTATACTTGGAGTTTCTTTATTTTTAGCTCGTAGAGCCGACGCGGCGACGGCTGCTGGGGCAGAAAGGTTCTCGAGTGGCGACCACGAACCGGAAGACGCAGTGTGGGTAGGCCCCCTACAAGATGGACCGATGATCTTGTGCGGGTCGCTGGAAATCGCTAGATGCGGAGAGCGCAAGACCGGCAATTGTGGAGATCTTTGGGGAGGCCTTTGCCCAGCAGTTTCGGCTGATATGATGATGACGAAATTTAAAAGAGTATTTAAGTAACTTGCACGGACGAACTGGTTAAAAATGTTTTGTTATTTTAATATTGTATTTGACTATATTAATGTACTGCATTGTGAGCTTGAAAAGTAGGTACAAGTGTTAGTTAATACCCAAGTGCTGAATTAATTTCATCATTATCAATTGCTTAAATATCTATCATGGAAATTGTAAGACTTCCCTCTGACAAGTTCAAGGTAGTTATATTTAAAACCTGAAGATATGTATAAGAGGTATTTCTTCTTTGGCCCCTGGTGTCAGAGTTGTTCAAGTGTTTTGAAGATGGAGATGACAGAAATTATTCTACATATATATATATATATATATATATATGTAATCGGTGAACGCAGCTGTCTATGAGCACGACGTGTAGGTATATAAAGGTTAATATCATTCAAATAGACACACTTCAAAATTGAACTGCGTTAGTTCACGAACAACGAAAAATCGCGTACCTCTCTACAGCGTTGGTCCAATGACTGCACGTGTAGCGCAGCAGTTAAGACAGTCGCTTCGCCGCATCGTGTCCCGGGTCCGAGTCCCGCGCAGGACAATATTTGTGAAAATAGTTGTTCTGAGTCTGGATGTAATTGAATTTGTGTCTGTCTATTATATGGTAAAGTACCCCGCGACGCAGGGATTAGATTCCCTAGTGGGGCGTTGTAATAATTAAAAAAAAAATTAAGGCAGACGCCTCGCCACTTGGTGTTCCGGATTCGATTACCACACAGTACAACATAAATAGTTGTTCTGAGTCTGGATGTACTTTGTGTCAGTAAATTATATTTTTGTAAAGTGCCACACACAGGGATTCAATTAGTTATTTCGGGTGTCAAATAATGACATAAAAATAACAATAAATAATCCAGGGCCTAGCCATGTCATTGGAGAATAGGTAGTGCGAATAGGTTGTGTATATCTCATGCAATGTCGACACGTGTATTGGAACTTGGAAGTGTAACGGGCTATGATAACCGCTTTCTACCAAGAGAGCAGTATACATGTGTGTTGGCAATATTTATTTAATTCTATTTTTTTAAAGACAACGCCCGCATTAGGGAATCTAATCCGTGTCGCGCTAAACTTTACAAATATATAATAGATGGACACAAATTACATCCCGACTCAGAACAACTATTTATGGGTCACACAAATAGTTGTCCGGCGCGGGACTCGAACCCGTGACACGAAGTGGCGAGGCGACTGTCTTAGCCGCTGCGCCACACGTGCAGCCGAATTTAACGCTTTGAATGTTCAGATTATGAGATCAGTTCATGTAATCGACTGTGCCTCAATCTGAACATTGTCCAAGTAACTTTATTTTACCATTTACCGTAGAGTAGGTTAATTGATTTGCTTTTATGTAGATATCACACCATTCAATTGTTTTATTAAGATTTTTATAGGCAAGTAAAGTTGTTCTGAATGACGAAATTATTGCAAAATATTGCATTATAACCTTGGTTGTTACCTCAAGGTCGCGCGACCTTACTTTGGGATAGGTACTTTAAGGCGTTCTTGTTCTGATTTTAAAAATATGTGCACGGCTATGCATATATTAAATATGTGCCTACAATATATATATAATTGACCGTCACCATAGCCTAGTTGGTAGTGCTCCTGCCTACGAAGCTGGTGGTCCGGGGTTCGAATCCCGGTAAGTGCAAATATTTGTGTGATGAGCACGAATATTTGTTTCTGAGTCATGGATGTTTTCTATGTATATAAGTATTTATCTATTTATATAAGTATGTATATCGTCGCCTGGTACCCATAGTACAAGCTTTGCTTAGTTTGGGGCAAGGATGATCTGTGTGACATTGTCCCCAGATATTACATATACACGCCTGTTTCCCAGAGGGGTAGGCAGGGACAACGGATTTCCATTTGTCACGTCTTGTACAATATATTCATATTAAGCCTAATCATCATGTCATCATCATGTCAGCCTAACCTTTGTCCACAGCTGGACAAAGGCCTCCATAAAAGATTTCCACAATAGAGTTGTGTCCATCATTTGCAGGTACAGACGCCAGCACATCAAGCTACCCCAATCTGTCAAAATTCCCCAATTGAAAGTAAACCTTATGCTTCTGTGAAAAAGTAGAAAATCTATTAAAAAAATTTACAGATTGGGGTAGCTGGATGTGCTGGTGTCTGTACATATTATTATATGCCACACGCTCTTCCATATTCAACACTATACAATACCCGAAAAGCTTTCTATGGCTCAAATATCTTATATACTACTATCTAGGTTAGTTAAGGGTTAATGTTAGTATTATGTTCATTTATTTATTTATAAAACAATTTACATTGTATCTGAATTGTGATAACAAGTAAATTTCGCTTACAAAAAAATTGTGATTACAAAGTTCACTTTAGTTTGTGTTAGTAATGGCTTCATTTAAAACTGAAATACACATTTTGACAATAAATTCAATTATTGTCAAAATGTGTATCTCAGTTTAAACATTTTTGTAGTTTATGGACAGTAAGGTAACTAAGCCTTCTTTTTATACTTCATTGTATATATTCAATAGTAAATAATTAAATTAAATAAAATTTAACTATAAGCTAAAAATGAGAAAAACTACAGATACTCTATTTAGCCTAAAAGGCGTCAAATAATCCCTCCGCATCGCTTATGGGAAAAGTGCCCAGAAGGCTGGCCGCATTGCCACGCTGGATGGCAATGCTGATCAATATTTTTTTATAGTTTTAAATATATATTATTTATCGTTTTAAAACATGAATAAGAAAACGACATCTAATTTTATTCTCAGCTCACATAAATGGCGTAGAAAGAGAAAAGAGCGCCTTAATTAAGTTTTTGAAAGAATTAAATTGCCCTTGATCTGGTTAAACATTCATGTCAAATTCTGTAAATACCAGGACATATTAAAAAGATATTGTACGGATTTAACTCAAATTTTGGCTAACACAGGCAACATCTAAAGCAATGTTTCACTATTTTGAACTAATTCCTATCAACATTTCTTATATCGTAATTATACAACAATTTTTACAGGTATTATTACGCGTGACCACGAGCAATTAAAGTTGATCGAAACGTCGGCAAAATAACAATAAAGATTACAGTTTGATGAAGGCTTGCGACGAAGAAGCAAACAAATTTTCAGAAAATTACACAATCAATTTAAAAACAAAATTACAATAAAAAGAAAAATAAAATAAAAACAAAGACACTCGTTGTCCGTGCAAGGCCGAAATGGCACCATCTCAGCAATTATTTTTTTTTTCTATAATATATAGGGACAATGTCACACAGATCATCCTAGCCCCAAACTAAACAAAGCTTGTACTATGGGTACCAGGCGACGATATACATACTTATATAGATAGATAAATACTTATATACATAGAAAACATCCATGACTCAGAAACAAATATTCGTGCTCATCACACAAATATTTGCACTTACCGGGATTCGAACCCAGGACCACCAGCTTCGTAGGCAGGAGCACTACCAACTAGGCTACGGTGACCGTCTATCTATCTAATTGCTAGAACATTTTATAGTTCTAGCGCTGGTAACTGTGATGGTATTTCTGACCCGGTTTGAAATGCAACCTTCAAAAAGGTGCCGACCTTTTTGAAGGTTGCATGTCAAACCGGGTGTCAAACGCACTTGAGGCTCCTTTGTTGATGCGAGTGTCCATGGCCGGCGGTGATCACTTACCTACCATAATCTGACCTACTTGCTCGTTTGTCTTGCTATTATATATAAAAAAGCGGCCAAGTGCGAGTCAGTTGATTAAATGAAAGCAAATTGCGGTTTACGATTTATGACGTATAAAAAAAAACTAGAGGAACTGCAGCATATTTGGCATACTGCAGGTAACTTGGAATACTTCAATATCTAAATAAATATAACCGCCATCTGTGTTTTTGTGCCGTAAACATAACGTCATACGACACACGAACGTATCGAATATTAAAAACAGGACGCCATCTTGACATTTCGGTTGCCAGCAAGCTCGGCAATAATCTCAAGGTTTCCTAAAAATACCTTGAGAATGCTCAACTTAAAAAATCACATAATAAAAACAGAACACAGAAAAAACATATTAAGGGAAAAGGCAAAAAGAAAATAACAAAAAAGTCAAAGAAAAGAAATATGACAGACAGTGACTCATCAGATTCGAATCCTGGGGCTATATCTGGAAATAATACAGACTCTTCCGACTAGATAATAACGATGTGACTGCAATCACTACCGATGAAGATGCTGGATGTTTATTCTGTAACGGAGAATATAGCGAGGGTAAAAGGGGGTAAAGAATGGATACAGTGCTTAATGTGCGAATTGTGGGTTCACGGTGCTTGTAGTGGTTATGAATCCGGTGTATATTTGTGAATACTGCAAGATTTAGTAACTAAGACTAGTAAACTATAAGTTTAAACTAAATACTTATCTGTGATTATTGTGACTGATTACATAATAATTAAATGTTATTTAAGTATATTTTTTTAAAAGACTGATTAGCTAGATAACCAGAAATTATAAATCTATTAGATATTATTATATAAGAAATCTATTAGTTTATAAGAAAAGCTGTTAGCTATTGGCAAAGAAAATAGTGTATATAATTTGGAATACTATATTCCAAATTACTTGCACCCCATGTCGAATCTCGTTTTTGGAGTTTTTTAGTTTGATAGGCATTTTGATAAGGTTTTTGGTTTTTGTTATATTTGATTATTTTTATTATTAAAGTTTAATAAATCGCCAATAATTTCGTGTATTTTTTATTGAGCTATCCCTTTTATCCTTAAATTTATTATCATAAAACAAACTAGTATTCCAAATATGCTGCATATATATAAAAAAGCGGCCAAGTGCGAGTCAGTTGATTAAATGAAAGCAAATTGCGGTTTACGATTTATGACGTATAAAAAAAAACTACTAGCTAGATCCCGTTCAAACCAATTTTCGTTGTTAGTTTGCATGGTGATGTACATCATATATGTTTTTTAGTTTTATCATTCTCTTATTTTAGAACTTACAGGGGGGGACACTCATTTTACCACTTTGAAAGTGTATCTCGCGCAAACTATTTAGTTTAGAAAAAAAATGAAACCTCAATATCATTTTTTAAGACCTATCCATAGACACACCACATGTATAGGTACGATGAAAAAAAAATTATGAGTTTCAGTTCTATGCATGGGGACCCCCTGAAATTATTGTTCTTTTCCTATTTTTGTGTAAAAATCTTAATGCGGTTCACCAAATACATCTACTTACTAAGTTTCAACAGTACAGCTCTTATAGTTTCAGAAAAAAGTGGCTGTGACATACGGATGGACAGACAGACAGACGGACATGACGAATCTATAAGGGTTCCGATTTTTGCCATTTGGCTACGGACCCTAAAAAGATAGCTTCATCTTAATGATGACCCAGAAGAATTTCACTGGAGAATATAGATTACGGATAAGAAAAATATAATTACTAAGTAACTAACGGGCTGGTTTGTGTGGTTGGTATTACTTGCCTTTCACGCCATAAGTGGTGGGTTCGATTCCCACCAAGGACATATATTTGTGTGCATGAACTTGTTTGTTTATCCTGAGTCTGGCTGTAAGTATTATATATATGTATGTATTTTAAAAAGTAGTAGGTATATGTAGTATTCCATAGTACAAGCTCGGCTTAATTTTGGATCAGCTGATGGCCGTTTAAAAATAAAATAATATTTTAAATGAATCGACTAATAAAACTGTTATCACTTTTAAACTTTCGCGTATCATAATTATATATGAACATTGTTAACAGGTATTAACGCGACTAAACAAATTGTTATTTTCCCGACGTTTCGACCAAGTTGCATTGATCGTGGTCACAGGATGACTGTCATGCCGTGACCGCGATGAATGCAACTTGTTCGAAACGTCGGGAAAATAACAATAAGGTTAGTCGCGTTAATACCTGTTAACAATGTTCATATATAAAACTGTTATCCTCGCTTATTTACAGCAAGAAGGTATATGTAGTATTCAATAATGCAAGCTCGGCTTAATTTTGGATCAGCTGATGGCCGTAGAAAAAATAAAATAATATTTTGAATGAATTGACTAATAAAACTGTTATCCTCGCTTATTTACAGCATTAAGAGTATATTTCAAATAATGTAGAGGAAAAGCAACTGCAAACAAAGGTGTTTTAAAGATTAATTTGGAAACGTTAAGTAGTTAAAAATATTTTCAATGCCAGATTTTTTTCTCAATAACACTCTCCAAAGTATAAAGTTATCATAAAAAAATACACTCGTACAAAATCTATTTGAGATAATTAATTAGACACAGTCATGCTCGAATATTTTTTTTTGTCTAACCAATTATAGACCATTCAGCACCTAAAACGCACTCGCAAAACAATAGTAGCTTGGTATCAAGTAGGTCAAAGTGTTAAACAAACCAAATCTCCAGTAAGCTCGTAAACACAAAATAAACTCACGCGCAGCTCAACCGCGGCAACCATGACCTAGACAAGTCAATGACCGTTTACATAACCAGTTTACGTTGAACTAACTCATTAAATGTTTATATTTTTAGATTTATGACATAGCCGTGTAGTAGATACATAGTAATATTCTATTATTAAATAAACGTGTGAATTATACAATTTTGATTCATATATATTTCTGAGCAATGGGGAGGGTTATGGAGCAATGGAGAGGGCTATGCTCGGAGTATCCTTGCACGATCGAATCAATAACGTCGAAATCCGCAGGCGAACCAAATTAGCCGACATAGCCCTGAGTTTGTTTCGCTGGGTCTTCTCAGTTGGGGCGCATTGGATCCGGTGGTAGCATTAAAGCGCGACCGTCGTTATTAACACAAGGTCCGTCATAATAATAATACCTTAATAATATTAACAATATTTAGAACCATTAACAATATAGTAGTTTAGTAGTAAAAATATTAGACTTAAACTAGATAATTAAACATAATCTCTTGACAATAACTTGATACGAGCTAGCTAAATATCATTAGTATTATAAAATAAATTTTATAAATGTTTTCATACAATCAATACAATGTGTACCTAAATATCTATGTTACTAGAAATAATAATAAGGATAGCTCTGTTTCACATGCTCCCGTAAACTCAACTTTGCTGGACAGGAATGACAAGATTGTTACCGATATTTCGAGTAAACAATGGACTATGGCTGAAGTAGCAAGCAAAGGTGAATGGAAAGATAGGGGTCATGATGTCCAATGGACAATTGTTCAGAATAAAAAGTTAAGGAATCGATTCAGTGATAAGACCGGCAAGGCTCAGTCTGTTCCTGCGGCAAACTTTAAGGCCGCGGAATCGTTTTTACCGCTGTTTGTTTCGAATGTTGATAAGCAAACAACAGAAACGGACATTTGTGATTATATTAAAACTAAGACTGGGGTAACCGTAAAGCTGGAGAAAATAAACATGAAGATTGAGAGGACGTATAATGCATTTAAGGTGTTTGTCGCCAAAAATAAACTGAGCATCTTTTTGGATGACAGTCTTTGGCCTGAAGGAATACGCTTCAGACGATTTGTGTTTTTTAAAAAGAATAAGGATTCTGATAAGTCTCAGTTCCCATCTACAAACAAGACACCTACAATCAATGGCTGTGAATGACAAAAGTAAAATAACAATATCCACTTTTAATTGTAAAGGTGTGAACAGATCAGTGGATTGTGTGCGAACCCTTTGCAAGAGTGCCGACATCGTTGCACTCCAAGAAACCTGGATCTGGCCACATGATATAGGATTCCTAGGAAATCTAGACGACAACTTCGCGTACAACGGCAAGTCGGCCATCGACACAACTGTCAAAATGATAACAGGTAGACCGTACGGCGGAGTGGCACTGTTATGGAGAAAATCAGTGTTTACATCAGTAACGTCAGTGAAGTGTTTAAGTGATCGATTAGTGGCGATAAAAGTTGAATACGAGAACCGTGCTATGTTGATATTTTCGGCATACATGCCCTACGATAACGGTAAGAGTGATCATTTAACTTTATTCACACAAACACTTAGTGAGATTATAGCTATTATTGAAAGTAGTGGTATTGAGTGTGTAGTTATGCTGGGAGATTTTAATGCTAACCCAGGCTCACGGTTTTTTAATGAACTTATCTCTGTGTGTAATGAACAGACATGGTTTTGCGCCGACTATGAGCTTCTACCTAAGAATACGCATACGTTTGTTTGTCAGGCGAGCGGCTCGCGGCGTTGGCTAGATCATTGTTTGATAACAAGCGCAGCCAAAGACTTAGTGACTCATGCGTCAGTCTCATATGGGGTGTACCAGTCGGATCATTATCCTGTTTTGTTTAAATGTAACTTAAGTAAGGTTAATCAGAAGATATCAGCCCAAAATTCTGTTAGTAATAAAGTACGTTGGGGTGAAAGAAGTAGTGAACAAATTAATAATTATTATGAGTACTGTAATGATAAATTAAAATTAATAGACTTTCCCAGTGAATGTATAGAGTGTTCTCATAAAATATGTAACAATGTAGACCATTTTAAATTAATAGATAATTTGTATTTTAACATTGTATCAACCCTCCAAGATGGTGCCGTGCACACATATGTTGGTAGTGATTGCATCAGGCGACACAAATATGTCACAGGTTGGAACAAACATGTCAGTGGCGCTCATAGGGAGGCTCGTACACATTATCAGACTTGGCTTTTGCATGGTTCACCTACTCAGGGGACTATATATCAGAAAATGCGTGATACAAGAAGGATATTTAAGACTAAATTAAAATTTGTTCAAAACAATCAACAACAGATTAAATTAGATATTTTGGCAAAAAGTCATACTAAAAAAGATTTTTCTAAATTTTGGAAAACAACGAATAAATTAAAGGCCAAGCCGAGTCTCCCTGCGAGTGTGGCGGGTCTGAGTGAACCTAAAGATATCGCCAACCTTTTTAAAAATAATTTCAGTGTTCGGTCTCCCTTAAAAACAGGGCGGCGGGTGTCCGATGAAGGGGGGTTTTCGGGTTCTGGTGAGCTTGCCATAATGTTTACAGCTAAGCAGGTCGGCGCTGTTATAAAAAGAATGACAAGAGGCAAGTCGCCAGGTCACGACGGCCTCAGCGTCGAGCACCTAAAGCATGCTGGGCTACATTTGCATAGGGTTCTTGCTTTACTTTTTAATTTGTGCATTAGCCATAATTATCTACCGCAGGACCTTATGCACACAGTGGTAGTGCCGATAATTAAGGATAGGACGGGAGACTCCTCTGATGTGTCCAATTACAGGCCTATTTCGTTGGCCACTATAGTCGCCAAGATCTTGGACAGTTTGCTTGATCAACAGTTGGCTCAACACATTGAACTCCATGATGCGCAATTTGGCTTCAAACCTGGTCTATCTACGGAGAGTGCCATTCTGTGCCTTAAGCAAACTGTCCAATACTATACCTCCCGAAAAACACCTGTTTTTGCTTGTTTTTTGGACCTGTCTCGGGCATTTGACCTAGTGTCTTATGATGTACTGTGGGAGAAATTGCAGAGCGATACAACGGTACCGAATGAAATAACATCCTTGTTTCGTTACTGGTACAATAACCAGAGGAATAGTGTCAAGTGGGCGGAGGCTCACTCGGATGTGTACTGGATGGAGTGCGGGGTGAGGCAGGGGGGGTTGAGCTCGCCCCGCCTCTTCAACTTGTAGATAAACCGGCTGATCGGTGAGCTCAGCAGAGCCAGAGTTGGATGTCATATAGATAGTATTTGTATGAATAATATTAGCTATGCCGATGACATGGCCCTTCTGAGTCCAACGATAGGCGCTTTAAGGACACTTGTGGCGATTTGTGAGTCCTATGCAGTGGCCCATGGGCTCAAGTACAATGTCAAGAAGAGCGAACTTATTATGTTTAAAGCGAGTGCCTTAAATTATTCTGATGTCCCCGGTGTCTCGCTTTGTGGTACTCCTTTAGCTTGGGTAAAGAAATTCAAGTACTTGGGTCATTGGGTCACTGATGATCTCAAGGATAATACTGACATAGAGAGGAAACGCAGGTCGCTGGCTGTTCGATGTAATATGCTGGTTCGAAGATTTGCACGTTGTACTGATGAAGTAAAAATAACACTTTTTAAAGCCTTTTGCCAGTCTTTTTACACGTGCAGTCTTTGGACCAGTTTTACGCAGAGGACATACAGTGATCTGCGTGTCCAATATAATAATGCATTCAGGATACTGTTGGGGCGGGCGTGGCGATGTAGTGCGTCCGGTATGTTTGCGGAGGCGCATACTGACGACTTTTACGCCATAATACGTAAGAGGACCGCCTCCATGAATGGCCGGCTGCGCACCGCCACCAACAGTCTCCTGAAAGTGTTTTCAGATCGGTGGGACTCCCCTCTGCTGCGCCACTGGGTGAGAATCCACACCGTTTTTAATTAATTTGTCTTATTACTAACATTTAGTCTTTAAGTTATTTTGTATACTAACTAAATTCTTTTTTCATGTATACTAACAATAGTCTCTAAGTTATCTTGTATACTAACACTATGGACGCATGTCTGAAATAAATTATTTGATTTGATTTGATTTGAATAATGTATACAACTATATTACTACAAACATGTTCTGACTATTTACAAGCACTTTTTTAAAGTCTACGTGAATAAAAACCTATTTTATTTTATTTAGTTATTTTATTTTATTTAGCCCAAATAATTGCCAAACCAAAGTGGCAGTGGGCGGGGCACATATTTTGTAGAACCGACGGCCGATGGGCCAGAAACGTTCTCGAGTGGCGACCACGAACCGTAAGGCGCAGCGTGGGCAGGCCCCATCAAAGGGGACCGATGAACTTACAACGGTCGCGGGAAGCCGCTGGATACGGGCGGCGCAGGACCGGCTATTGTAGAGTTCCTTGGGGGAGACCTTTGTCTAGTAGTGGACGGCTCTTTCGGCTGATATGATGATGATGATGATGATATTTTTGAAAATATAATAATAGTACAATTTCACAGTATAAACTAGGGAGTGGGCACTGGTGACCTGTGATACAGGTTATCTTCTAAACTTACAATAGGCACCAGCTCTTAGAAGCTTAAGTTATCTGATCTAAGTGACATATAGGTACTGTATTACTCAGGCGCTCATAGCCAGATGCTCTTACCGGTCCGTAAGTAATTGGTGAGGTTAAGCAACTAGGCTCACGGTCAGTACACAGATGGGTGACCACCAAAGTGGTTTAATTTCTGAGCGTCTCCGTGCTTCGGAGGGCACCTTGAGCTGTACGGTAAGCTATCGGTCCCAGTTGTAGCTATTAGGTAACAGTCGTTAAGCCATGTCAGAGGCCTACTGGGCGGCTTGAACAACTCTGACACCAGGGTAACTACTGCCCATACGATAAGTAAGTAAGATCACCATGATAAGTATCTGTTTACCATTGACTGTATAGATATTAACTGATATCACCGTAGCCTAGTTGGTAGTGCTCCTGCCTACGAAGCTGGTGGTCCTGGGTTCGAATCCCGGTAAGTGCAAATATTTGTGTGATGAGCACGAATATTTGTTACTGAGTCATGGATATTTTCTATGTATATAAGTAGGTAATAGATATATATCTATCTATATAAGTATGTATATCATCGCCTGGTACCCATAGTACAAGCTTTGCTTAGTTTGGGGCTAGGATGATCTGTGTGATATAGTCCTTAGTCAAAAAAAAAACTGGTCGGCTTGAACAACTCTGACACCAGGGTAACCACTGCCCATACGATAAGTAAGTAGGATCATCATGATAAAGTATCAGTTTACCATTGATTGTATAGATAATTCACTGATACATTTTTAGGACTGACTGTACCTAGTCTATTCAATGAGAATCCAGTTTAGCGCATTTAGGTCAACTTGCAGCAAATTCTTGCAATATGAAATGAGATGTGTAGTAAGCGTTTCTAGCTTGTTTCTTTCGCAATATTCTAAGAAAAGGTATGGTAAATATTTAATATTAATAAAAACATAATAATATACTGATTATTGCTTTTAGAACCGTCTCCAACTTTGCAATAACCAATTTGAACAAAATGGGTCCATTTCGAAAAGCAAAATCGTTCAGAGGACTATATTATTATTTTTCTTTGTTTGTGAATTGATATTAGATTGAATATTTACAGAATAGACCCCCATATACGAAAATAAATATCATAGTGCTATGTTTCTGAAACAGTAATCATTTTTTAAATAATTGTATTTGGAAGTCACTTAATAAAAATAATATAAAACATTTAGCTTAAGTATATACAATATAGTATTTAGAGCTATTTTTTATATATTTTTTATTCGGTAGTTAAAGAAAATTTTCTCCTGGTTGAATGTTAATGTTGTCCAAAGAGGCCAGTAGCAATAGAAACCAACAATGGAATTTTGGAATGGAATTTTAGGTCGACAAAAATACAATAATAAAAAAAAACTAAGGAATTTTTATTTTAAACTATAAAATGCGGCATGTCCCTGAGATACTCCAGCTCCAGTAGTAGAAGTTTTGTAGTGACGAGTTTAAGATCCTGTTAGCACGTGATATTCGAAGTGGCCACGAAGAACAATTAGTTTGGTACAGACGCCAGCACATCCAGCTACTCCAATCTGTCAAATTTCACTCTGTTCACTTTCGATTGGGGAAATTTGACAGATTGGGGTAGCTTGATTTGATGGCGTCTGTACATAGAAGAAGTCTTTTAAAAAATAAATGTGAATTGCATTTTAATTTTATTTATAACTAGCTATGTCCCGTGGTTTTACCCGCGATTTTTGTACAGAGTTTTCTTAGTAATGTCATCCTAGCCCAATTTCGACCGCGGCGGCCAGTCTCATTAGAGAGCCATCTGCGCGGGACATATTATAGTGCACAAGTGTGTGCGCAAACACAGGGGCACTTTCTATTCCATCACTCTAATGATCGGACGACTAGCGACTTGACCGGGACCGACGGCTTTACGAGCTCTCTGAGGCACGGACGTGAAATACCGCCAACTCCTAAACTTTGAGCTGATACTGAGAAAATTTCTTAACAGAAAATCCAAAAATCTCTTTTTAGACCAACCCGGGATTTGGACCCAGGACCTCATTAGCTGCACACGCTTGCTTATGTGATAAAGTTGAAAATATATAAAAGAATTTGACAGATTGGGGTAGCTGGATGTGCTGCCGTCTATACATCTAAGAAAATAAATAAGCACTAACATTAATAAGCTATTTAAGTTCTAGAGGAAGAAATTGTACAAAATTTTTCCGATTGCATTAGTAGGTAGTATTACTAAAAGAGCAAGACTGCTAATTTGCTTTTTCCTACTTGCTTTTTTAAAGACCTTTCAGACCTATTTAAAAGTGTTAAAGAATTTTAAGTGTGAATGTGAACGGCACCCACCAATAACTATGTATTAACAATTAGATTGTTTGGATTCAAACTTATTTGGTAATATCTGGAAATTTAAAAGCAATCTAATCCCTGTGTCGCGGGGTACTTTACAAACATATAATCGACGGACACAAATTACATCCAGACTCAGAACAACTATTTATGGGTCACACAAATAGTTGTCCGGTGCGGGACTCGAACCCGCGACACGAAGCGGCGAGGCGACTGTCTTAGCCGCTGCGCCACACGTGCATTATGTTAATACTAAAAGTTTAACCGTTATTCTCTTAGGTCCAATACAATAATCATACCATCACTCTGCGCAACAAATATAGGTACGTCATAACTACCAGTGAATGTTGAATCTCCATACTTCAAAAGATGTAACACAATGATTCATAATAAGGCAATAAACTGCCAACAAAAGAGTTTCACAAAACATTATTGAGGAAATGTAGGTATGAGCAAACCGATCACCCACTTAGTTGAACGGAAAATAGTAAAAAACTGCATTTGTGCAACCTCCTTTACGCTTAATGACTTTCAGTACTATAACATCGTTGCGTTATCTGCGTTTTTGTACTTTTTTCCACTACGTTGAAGGATAAACTTCTTTACAATCTATTATAGTAGGAGAGCTGGCACGCATTTTTGGGTAGGTATTTGAGATATGTATTGTATAAACATTAAATTACAACATATCAAAATTTCAGCTTGCCTCAAATACATTTTTTGGATAAAAATAAATTCAAAAATTTAGGGGTTGGTTTAGACCCGCTACCCGCCAGCCAGGTCTGCAGTTCCATGTTTGGGTGTGTCTGAAGAACTATAGGACAAGTTTTCAGCTTGCCTCAAATACCTACCCAAAAATGCGTGCCAGCTCTTGGCCTATTAACTTTTCAACCAAGACCGATATGCAAAGCTTTGTGCTACTAAGAACTTGAGACGGAATCAAACCCACGACCTCTGGCTAATTGTCAGGTTCACTGACCACTAGATCAACAGATCGCTGGAGCAGAGCTGACCGGTTCTCGAGTGGTGACGACTTTAGAGAGACTTCTCGGAGTTTCCCTGCGATATCGAATCAGAAATGTCGAAATCCGCGGACCAAAGTAATCAACATAGCCCGAAGAATTGCAAAACTAAAGTGCCAGTGGCGGGGGCACATAGCTCGTATAACCGACGGCCGCTGGGGCAGAAAGGTTCTCGAGTGGTGACCACGATCCGGAAGAAGAACCGTGGGCAGGCCTCCTACAAGATGGCCCGATGATCTTGTGAGGGTCGCTGGATACGGTTAGACCGGCAATTTTGGAGATCTTTAGGGAGGTCTTTTCGGCAGATACGATGATGATGACGAGATCAACAGGCAATGCTGAGATGCTGTTGAAAAGGTCAACTTTGAAAGCTTTGATACTAAGGCCCAATGATCACGGACTAGTATTAGACTAGAATGGAATGACGTAACTTAACTTTTGGGGGACAAGACAAGTCTGGAAGATTGCAGCAGATATGGTAAAAGATCACACGATGCTGTGGACAAGGTCAACTTGGAAATTTTGAACTTTTATGAGACTAGAATTTCACACCATGACATGAAATTTGGGACGACAAGATATTATGGGCATTGGCAAGACTGCGGTAGATGTGGCAAGAGCTGATAAGATGCTGTTGACATGGTCAACTTTTCCTAAGTTGACCATGTCAACAGCATCTTTTGTAACAAGACCTGATCAGAATGGACTTTTAAGAGTCTATGATGGTATTTATTTATTATTATAGGTATCGTCACAAAACATTGTATACGATAAAGATGAATGAGGAATAAAACATGTTCCTGTGCACTGATGGAAAAAAAAACAACCGCTCTAATAATTTGCATCTAAACTGAGCACGAAGAATCAAAGTATTGATCATCATGTCAGCCAAAGTACGTCCACAGCTGGACAAAAGTCTCCCTAAAGAATAGGGGGATATTCCATAATGCCACGCTTGGCAGACGGGTTGGCGATCGCAGTCTGATGGTTCACAGAAAGACGCTGCTGCCCGTTCTCTGGTAGGTATTCCCTTGGTCGATTTCAACGCCCCCATATGATGAGTTGGGGTGATGATATTCTATGATAATTTTATTATACTTCTGATGATCAATAACCGCGCTCAGCGGGCCATTCATGGTCAATTGGTTTAATAGGAGTAAACAATCTATTTTGTGAGATACTGGTGCCTTAAGTAGGTCCGAAAGAACTGGTTACCAGGAAGGAGCTCACTCCACTGATTGTATAGTCCTACTGCATAGGCATATTATAGTAATATCAATACTACATTTAAAATAATAATAATAGCAAAAAAGAAAATACAACAAAAATCAAGTAGAACTTAAAAACATGACATAACATTTTAGCCCACAATATATGGTCACGTCTGTCAAAACTGCTACAGATGTCGCAATAGATGACGACATGCTGTCGTCAAGGTCAACATGGAATTATATGATACCAAAATCTGATAAGGAAGCTGTAAAGAGAAAGCCTTAAGAAGGCATGGCAACAATACATTGTGGAAATCGGCAAGACCTTGACAGGTTGAGATAGATACAAACATTCTATACGGATCTGAAATAATGACGTCCTAGCCGAATTTCGGCCACGTCGGCTAGTCTCAATCTGCGCGGGACATATTATACTGCGGAAGCGTGTGCGCAAACATAGAGGCATTGCTATACCATCATTTGATCAGATGGGATGGCTAGCGACACAACTGGATAGAGTCTAGGTACAGGCTTTACATGCTACTGCTAACTCCCAGTCCTCGGGCTGGAGAGAAATTTTCTTAACAGAAAAATCCCAGAATCACTTTTTGTTCCGACCAGGGATTTCAACCCAGGACCTCTTTATCTGCGGTAGAACACGTCACCGCTAAACTAACAAGTATGGCAACGATAGCTAGCAATAGTCCTGACATTTTGTATATCTGAGATCGAATGTATGTAGAAATCTTAATTATTATTAATTTTTATTATATAACTTGACATTTATTAAATTTGTCATTATATTTCTTAATTAATTGATTGACATTGTGTTATGTAATTATTGTTTTAATATTGTGTTAATTATTGTATGCCCAAACACATGGCTGATCGGGCGGGACATGGCTGATCTTAAAATTGTTCAACATCTGTATTTTGTACCTACCTATGATCCACAATAAAGTATCTGAATCTGATGGACAAATCTAATCGCTCATAGTTACACCATGATTGCAACTGGAGTTTATATAAGTACTTGACGTCTAAAACTTAGGTTTACTCAAGTGGCCTATGCATACATACATAAAGAGGTCTATTGGCATTTAACAACCTGCATAGTAGTTAGTTGCACAAGCTAGCTAGGGCTGACATAATAAACTTACAAATGAATATACGGATATTGTCTTGCGAAACTGTAATCCTATACTAATAAACTCTGAGGTTTCCATAGTACAAGCTCTGCTTAGTTTGGGATCAGTTTGCCGTGTGTAAATAATGTCCCAAGATATTATTGGAACGAAGTTCCTTATCGCGCGTTGTTAAAGGGGGCTAGACAGAAAAACGTTACTTGGTGCTCGATCTGCAATAGACATTGAAGCCAAAAATATAGTTTTTAGAATTTTTGTCTGTTTCTCTGTTTGTCTGTATGTATGTCCGGGCTAAACTCAAAGAGTACTGCATGGATTTACTTCAAATTTTGCATAAATATTACTAAGAGGTCGGGTCAACATATAGGCTACATATTATCACACTATCGTCTACGGAGGAGGAGCTGTGATAATTCATAAAATTTAACGCGGGTAAAACCGCGGGGCACAGCTAGTTATAAATAAAAAAGACCATATTAAACTTAATAAATTAAATTACCTGAGCTAAACCAAATTAAACTAAGTAATACCAGAGTGGGTAATATGAAGCCTTCAGTCACCCACTCAGTGAGATAATGCAGGGCCTAGAAATATAATAGACGGACACAAAGTACATCCAGACTCAAAACAACTATTTATAGGTCACACAAATAGTTGTCCGGCGCGGGAATAAAAACCCGGGACACGAAGTGGCGAGGCGACTGTCTTAGCCGCTGCTTATTAAAACTTTTTTATAAAAAATAAAATAAAAAAGTTTTTTATTCACGTAGACTTTAAAAAAGCGCTTGTAAATAGTCAGAACATGTTTGTAGTATAGTTGTATACATTATTATTTCTAGTAACATAGATATTTAGGTACATATTGTATGAAAACATTTATAAAATTTATTATATTATAGCAATGATATTTAGCTAGCTCGTATTATTGTTATTGTCAAGAAATTATGTTTAATTATCTAGTTTAAGTCTTATATATTTACTACATATTGTCAATCTAAGTATCCTCATAAATTGTTAGTAACACTGCAATGTAATTTCATTACACAATTTGAACGGCAAACCTGTCTGCGGTAAGGGTTGTCACATTGTTTCACAAATTCGGTGCTCAATGTCTAATGAAATTAGGAATTAGTGGTAATTTCCATTTTGTAACTAAAACGGCAGCATTAAATCGTACAGTTCAATACATGAGGTATTTTAAGTGTCGTTTTGGTGAATTATAAAGCCACGTTGAATCCCAGCTTCGACTGAATTTGAGGATGAAAGGTTAGAAATAATTGTAGTGTTAGTAGTTACTGACACTACATTAGTATTATTTATAAAACTATTGTTAGTAACTACTAACACCACATTTATTTCTGACCTCTCATACATATTAATAGTTACTAACACTACATTTAGTATTATTTATAAATGTAGGTAGTGTAAGTAACTAACTCTAAATTAGTATTATTTATAGATGTAGTGTTAGTAGTTTTTAACACTACATTTATTTCTGACTTCTTATATTTTATTTATTTAAAACTTTAGCACAACGATGTACAAGGCGGACTTAATGCCAGAGGCATTCTCTACCAGTCAACCTTAGGGTGATGCAGAGAAAAGCTTGGTAGGTGCACTATACATTGTAATGTGTGAAGGTGAAAAATCCTATACTAATATACAAGATGTGTACTTACATAGAATACATAAATACTTATTACATAAACTAATATATATTTATAAATAAATATAAGTATAAACATAAATAAATATATAATATAAAAAAATATGAGAATACTATTGAGCTGATTCTGCCAATTTTTTTTTCATCAAATGCGCACGGGTTTTCTTTTTAAAAGAAAAACGACTCTTTGCCATCCTGATTTCCGTAGGAAGAGAGCTCCAGAGGAGAATGGACTGTACGAAAAAGGAAGAATGGATAGAATCAGTACGATGAAGAGGACAATGAAGAAGACGGTTGTGAGTAGACCGAAGGTTTTTATTATTTATTTTTTTTTTTTATTTTTTTTTTATTTAAAACTTTTGCACATGGATGTACAGAGGCGGACTTAATGCCGGAGGCATTCTCTACCAGTCTACCTTAGGGTGATGCAGAGAAAACTAAAGTAGGTGCACTTAACACGTCGTGTGTGGAGGTGATAAATCTTATACTTAAAAATTACAATAAAAATAGTTACATAAACTACATAAATTAAAACTAGAATATAATAATATATATTTATAAAATAATAAACATATATACATAAATATACATACATATACATAAATATACATACATAGACATAAATATATACCTAGAGAAAAGTTTATAATAGAAAAGAGCTATTGGGCTGATTCTGCCATATTTTTCATAATATGTTCCCGGATTTTCTTTTTAAAAGAAAAGCTACTCTTTGCCATCCTGATCTCAGTAGGTAGAGAGTTCCAAAGAAGAATGGATTGAACGAAAAAGGAAGAATGGATGAAATCAGAACGATGAGGTGGGCATTGAAGAAGACGATTGTGAGAAGAGCGAAGATTTTTGGAATGATTGTTATGAAGATATTGGAATTGAGAAGTTAAGTATAGAGGAGAAGAAGGCGAGTGTAGAAGAGAAAATAAGGTAGTTAAGGCTCTCATCGTTCTGCGCTGACGAATAGGGAACCACTTTAGCTGAGCTCGGTAGTCACTCACATGGTCATATTTACGAAGATTGAATATGAATCGAATGCAGTTATTAAGAAGTCGGTCAAGTTTATTGAGGTGATCTGCATTCAGGTCAAAGTAGCACACATCACCATAGTCAATTATAGGAAAGATTAAGGCTTGCACGAGCATTACTTTTGTTTTTGAGGGCAGGAAGTATTTGAGGCGATAAAGACTCCGCAGAACACTTGTGACCCTCTGACATACATTAGAAACCTGGTTCTGTCAACTAAATGCTGTGTCGATGTGCATGCCAAGATTTTTTACACATCGGCTGATGGGTATAGTTGATTGGTTAAAAATTATAGGTGGCAGATTGTGGATGTCAACTCGGCTCATCATACGAGAACTACCCACGATGATGGCTTGGCATTTAGCTGGGTTTACAGTGACACCGAACCTATTCGACCAGTTTTTTATAAATTCTAAGTCCAGATTAACTTTATTGATCGCTTCTGACAAACTGTCTATGCTCGCATGTGTATACAGTTATATTATGCTGAGTATGTAGATATAAATTGACAAGTTAAATATAGAGGAGAAGAAGGAGAATCTAATAAGGAGAACAGGGTGCTTAAGGCTCTTAAAGTTCTACGCTGACCAATAGGCAACCACTTGAGCTGAGCTCGATAGCTACTCACATGGTCGTGTTTACGAAGATTGAAAATGAATCGAATGCAGTTATTCAGAAGGCGGTCGAGTTTATTGAGGTGATCTGCATTCAGGTCAAAGTAACACACATCACCATGGTCAATTATAGGAAAGATTAAAGCCTGCACGAGCGTTACCTTCGTTTCTACAGGAAGAAAATTTTTGAGGCTATAGAGACATCGTAACACGTTAGTGACCATCTGACAGACACTAGTAATTTGGTTCTGCCAAGAAATTGTTGTGTCGATTTGCAAGCCAAGATTTTTTACATTTTTGCTAATAGGAATAGCTGAGTTATTAAATATTACCGGTGGTAGGTTATCTGTATCAACCCGTCACATCATACGAGAACTACCCACGATAATTGCTTGGCATTTTGCAGGGTTTACAATGAGTCCAAACCTATTAGACCAGTTTTTAATAACGTCTAAGTCCTGATTAATTTTGCTAACAAATCATCTGTACTCGCCTGACTGTACAGCTGTAGGTCATCGACATAAAGATGATAACACACAAAGTCAAAGCTGCCTTTCAACGTGGCTTTACTATTTACCAAAACGACACTTCTAATACCTCATGTATCGTAAGGGCAATAGTTACCCTAGTGTCAGAGTTGTTCAAGTCGCCCATTAGGCCTCTGACTTCTGTCTAATGGCTACGAGCGGGATCAACAGCTTAACGTGCCGTGCGAAACACGGAGATGCTCAGAAATTAAACCAGCGGTCAACCGTCTACGGACTGACCGCGATCCTAGTTACTTAACCATGCCAATCACTTATAAGTATATAACAACATTTTATTATACTACATTTGTGGTGAAGTGCATAACCCTTTAACTGGTAGTAGATAAGTTTCAAATTGATTGATTTTAATTCTTATTACAACCCAAGAGAGAGAGTTAAAAATATGATGGCAACTATATTACCACTATAAGTTACAGCCCGAAGTACGAGAATACCGAGGTACTGCCAACACCTTAACCCTCTAAGAGCCGATTTCATCATTGGCCGCTAAACTCAGTTACAGAAAGCGGAACCGAGTTTAGCGTCAATTGATCGCGTTTAATTTTACGGTGAAATCGGCTCTTAGAGGGTTAAGGTGTTGGCAGTACCTCGGTATTCTCGTACTTCGGGTTAGGTGTACATTATGGTTTTAGAAAATAACTGATGAGACCCACATTATTCTTCCATATTTTTTAATGTATTAAATTTATTTTTTTAGCATAGTTTGTAATGCAAAGCTTAGGTAAATCTAATCTGAAAAATGAGAAACTATTTTTCTTTTACTTTGTTTAGGAAAACAAACAATTCCGTAGTAATATGTTACAGTATGAACCTTATTTCTAAAACAATTCTTAAATAATTAGGCAACCAGCACCGTTATGCACAGAATAAAACAGAAATGACTTACATGCTCAATGAACTCTGGGTTGGCAGTGTAGCCGTAGCCAATGAAGATCATGGAGTGTAGACCGAGAATCATCACCATGGTATAAAACCTGCAATTTTTTTTTATTAGTGTAACTTGCAAATACCGACAACAATCTTACTAATAGGTACTGTAAATTTGTGAGTATGGATTATGGGTGTTTCATTCGATCCGATGAAATGCCCGCTCCGGACCTAAACCGGAAGCGAGGCCCGCGTCGCGCATTAACGTAGAGCGACAGTTGCACAAAAATCCCTAAAAATCACGATCTCTCGCCCTCTCCCCGCCAGTATCCGCCCAGAGCCGAGGTTCGGAGCCCACAGGGGTTGCCCTCCGGCGCGGGTACTTAGTTTGTAGTTTTGTATTGGTAGGCGGTTAGAGCCCACGCTCACCCCTACTGTCCGGTGAAGCAGTAAAAGCCGAGAGGCTAACAGGACCCGTCAAGTTAAAAAAAAAGAAAAAAAAAATATATGGGTGTTTGTTACTCTTTCACACAAAAACTAGAGAAGGGATTTTGGTGTAACTTTGTAGTAATATAATTAATGTAATTATGTAACGTAATTAACATACTACCTGAAAATAGTTTGTTCAGGATCCTTTACTGAATCGATTTATATCATTTTTAATAAAGGTAATTTTTTAATCCAAAATAATTATAACTACGGAAATTATTGTCCTATGAACCCTGTATAGTCAAAAACAATTGAAATGGACCGTAAGTCAAAGTAATAAGACTTATAAATCGCAGTTTTGTTTGTATTCATACATATTCCATCATTCAATACAAAATAAAGAAAAATAAACTTTATTCCAAGAAACTAATTTAATAAATATATAATATATATGTATATGTTAAATTAAAAATTCAGTGTATTTATTATGATTACAACATAATATTCTAATTGGGGTGTTTGAGGGTATGCGTTAATTACGTTACATGTTGTATATCCGAATAACACATATTTTTTTAAAGTTTAACGCGTGTATAACAACGGGGCATAGCTAGTTAGGTTCAGTTAGCTAATAATAAATAAATATATTGGGTCATTTAACACATTGCCATCTGATCCCAAACTTGGTAGATACCTGTACTATGGTAACCGTACAACTGATGAACATCTATATATTTCTTATATTATATACTAGCTGTTCCCCGCGGTTTTACCCGCGTTAATTTTTATGTATTACCGCAGCTCCTCCCCTGTAGGTGATAGCGTGATAATATGTAGCCTATATGTTGACCCGACCTCTTAGTAATATTCATGCAAAATTTAAAGTAAATTCATGCCGTACTTTTTGAGTTTAGCCCAGACATACATTACAGACAAACAGACACACAGACAAAAATTCTAATAACTATATTTTTTCGATATCGATAGTAGATCACGCCCCAAGTTTCCTTTTTAAACAATATTCAATGTACAGTTTTGACTTTCCTACGATTTTATTATATGTATTGATTTCTAAATATATACAGGGAGATGAAATTCTTAGTATTCCGTGGATTCACCGTGCGGAGACCGGGTCCATCGCGTGGTACCTAGAGGAGGGAACACTACACAGAGTCTGAGACTTGCGACTCCGATGTAGGTTTCATGTAATGCATCAACACTCACCTTCTGTCTCTCAGCGTTCCCCCTCTTCCTAGCTAAATTTGTCTTTATCCTAATTATACTATAACTTTCGCATTTATAATACCAATATTATAAAATTTATAAATGCGACAGTTGGTGAGTATGTACGTACGTATGTACATATGCATGGATGTTTGTTACTCTTTCATGCTAAAGCTACGAGAGGAATATTGAGGAAACATTGTGGTAATATTACTTTATAAATCCGAATAACACATAGGCTATAATGTATAAAGTTTAAAGCGGGTGAAACCGCGGGGCACAACTAGTTATTGATAAATGGAGAATAAGGCGTATGGCACACTGCCCCGCATGATGCAGCGTAGTGTGTGAGTGTGTGTTGTAAGTACGAGTATCTCCGTTTGTATAGAAAACACGCACAGTCCAACACACAAAACATGCATCTCACAAAACATGGACTCAGGAGAATTAGTTGAAAATATATAAAATAAATTTGACAGAGCTGGATGAGCTGGAGAAGCATAGATAGCTGCAAGTCTGCCGTCTGTACATTCTCTTGAGAGGCTTAAATACCAATATTTAACTTTAAACTAGACGGTACGTTTAAGTGCACGCTTTATATTTACGTTTATATAGTACCTATTACGAACTAAATGGAACTTACTTTCTTCAAAATTAGATTTGGCTTTTACCAGTTCCCTGTAAAGCGCTTACGAAATACTTGATAAAAAAATATATTAAGCCCTCAAAATAACGTTTCTATTTACTGGTATTACCACGGTATTACTAAGACTTACCTCAAAGCCTGGAAACATTTAAATATGCCCCCCTCAGCGCTCCCGCCGTATTTCAGTGCTTTCCAATTCTTTTGTACGCAGAATGCCAGCATAAATCGGTTACCTATAAAAAAGATTTATGATAGTAATTCGTAGAAAACTTTGCAAAGTTAGAAATGGAAGTGGATTCACAGGGACTTCGGAGTTGTTCATTAAATAAATACAGATATCATCATCGTATCAGCCGAAAAATAGCCGCTGCTGCACAAAGGCCTCCCCAAAGTTCTTCATAATTGCCGGTCTTGAGCAATACACATACAAAAATATATATAGCTTTTTAGAATAGAATACTCTTTATTGTACACACTCAAACACGACAAATTCATAGGACACTAATATCACAATCATGTACAGATGCCAGCACATCAAGCTACCCCAATCTGTCAAATTTCCGCAATTGAAAGTGAACCTTATGCTTATGTGATAAAGTTGAAAATCTATTAAAAAAATTGTCAGATTGTCGTAGCTGGATGTGCTGGCGTCTGTAAAATGGGCGGTCTTATCGCATGAAGCGATTTGTTCCAGACCATCTTTAGATCGATAGGAGCTGTAATTATTTTTAAAAAAGTAGGTGTGCAACTAATGAAAAGGTAGAAAAGTATTAAAAAAATATAAACATATATATAAACAAACTAATAATAAATAAACAAACCTAATATATAAATAAACAAACGTGCTGTGTGGTGACGGTCTAAGAATATCACCACCCCCTCTCATCCCGTGGGGGGACGTAAAAGTCGTCCCGAGGGAATATATACCAGAGAACGGGCAGCAGCGTTCTCCTGAGTACCATGTCCACCTTACTGCGATCGCCAACCCGTCTGCCAAGCGTGGCGATTATGGCAAATCCCCTCAAATGATGGACACAACCAAACCGCGGCCCCCAGTCCCCGGCAGCCCTGCTATTCCCAGCCGTGGTAACAGCCGTGGTTACGGTAGGGCAGGGGGTGCTAAGAATCCCCGGCAGATTCCGCGTTACCAACACCGACGACCTCTGGCCCTGGCAACATATAACACACGTACACTGCGGTCCGACGAGAAGATAACTGAACTGGAGGAAGAATTGAGCAGGTTACATTGGGATATTGTAGGATTATCTGAAGTCCGAAGAGAGGGGGAGGACTCGATAATACTGAAATCCAGAAACCTGCTCTATTACCGGGAGGGTGACCAAATATCCCAAGGTGGTGTCGGGTTCATAGTCCACAAGTCCCTCGTGAACAACCTAGTGAAAATCGAGAGTGTGTCGACGAGGGTTGCGTACCTTATACTCAGAATCACCAAGTGGTGTTCGCTGAAGGTTATACAGGTATACGCACCCACTTCGACACACTCCGACGATGAAGTCGAGGTTATGTATGAGGACATATCCAGAGCCATACATACCTCTAACTCCTATTTCACTGTGGTCATGGGGGACTTTAACGCGAAGCTGGGCAAACGATTCGGTAATGAGCTGAGAGTGGGGCAATTTGGAACTGGTAACCGGAACCCCCGGGGCCAAATGTTGGCCGACTTCATGGAGAAGGAGGGACTCTTTATGATGAATTCCTTCTTCAGGAAGCCGGATCACCGTAAATGGACCTGGGTGAGCCCCGATGGTAAAACTAAAAATGAGATAGACTTTATCTTGTCGACGAGACGACAGATGTTCAATGATGTCTCCGTGATCAATGCGGTTAAAACCGGGAGCGATCACAGACTGGTCAGAGGCTCATTGAACCTTAATGTCAAACTCCAGAGGTCCCGACTGATAAAGTCTACGCTCCAACCCTTACCTATCCACGTCCAAAACCCCGAACCATTTCAGCTCGAACTGCAAAACCGTTTCGAATGCCTAGCAGACTGCGAGGAAGTGGACTCATACTATGACAGGCTCGTAGAAGCTGTCCATACGGCTGGGTCTAAGGTCTTCAAGGCCCGTCGTACAAACAGAACTAAAAAGATCTCTGACTTTACCCTGCAACTTATGGAAGATAGACGGAAAATGGTTCTGACATCCTCAGATGATGCTACCAGATATCGGCAGCTCAATAGACAGATCTCAAAGTCTTTGACTCGCGACACGCGGCAATTTAATACAATTAGTATTAAAGAGGCCATAGAGCGGAACAAAGGCTCCAAAGTGTTCGCAAGAGCTCTGTCTGTTGGACAGAGCCAACTGACGAAGCTGAAGACTGAGGATGGTAGAATCGTCACGTCTAAACCTGAGTTGCTGGGAGAGATCGAGAAGTTCTACGGACAGTTATATACGACAACACAGCCACCTGTCAAAAGTCATGCCTCAGATCCCAGAGCACGACTAACCCGACATTACACCGAAGACATCCCGGACGTCAGCCTGTACGAGATTAGAATGGCTCTCAAACAACTCAAGAACAACAAGGCGCCTGGTGATGATGGAGTTACAGCAGAGCTTCTGAAGGCGGGTGGTACACCAATCCTACGGGCCCTTCAGAAGTTATTTAACTCCGTCATACTAGATGGTCAAACGCCACAAGCATGGCACAGAAGTGTGGTGGTGCTCTTCTTCAAAAAAGGCGACAAAACCCTATTGAAGAATTATAGACCCATCACACTGCTGAGCCATGTTTACAAGTTGTTTTCGAGGGTCGTTACGAACCGTCTCGCGCGCAGGTTTGACGACTTCCAGCCTCCCGAACAAGCCGGTTTCCGAAAAGGCTTTAGCACCATAGACCACATACATACGCTGCGGCAAGTTATACAGAAGACCGAAGAGTATAACAAGCCACTGTGCTTAGCGTTTGTGGACTATGAGAAAGCCTTTGATTCTATTGAAACATGGGCCGTGCTGAGGTCTCTCATAAGGTGCCAAATTGACTACCGGTATATCGAGGTGATAAAGTGTTTGTATGAAAACGCCACTATGTCAGTGCGACTCCAGGACCAGATCTCGAAACCTATCCACTTGCAGCGAGGCGTGAGATAGGGAGATGTTATATCTCCGAAACTGTTCACCGCTGCATTGGAAGACGTCTTCAAGCTTCTGGACTGGAAAGGCTTTGGCATCAATGTCAATGGCGAGTACATCACTCACCTTCGATTTGCCGATGATATAGTAGTCATGGCTGAGACCATGGAAGACCTCGGTACAATACTCGATGACCTCAGCAGAGTCTCTCAACAAGTGGGTCTGAAAATGAACATGGATAAGACGAAAATCATGTCAAACGTCCACGTTGCATCCAACTCAATTGAAAGTTGGTGACTCTGCACTCGAAGTTGTAGAGAACTATATTTACCTAGGACAGACCATCCAACTAGGTAGGTCCAACTTCGAGAAGGAGGTCAATCGTAGAATCCAACTCGGATGGGCAGCGTTCGGGAAGCTACGTAACATCTTCTCGTCCAAAATACCGCAGTGTCTCAAGTCGAAAGTCTTCGACCAGTGTGTGTTGCCAGTGATGACATACGGAACAGAGACGTGGTCGCTCACTATGGGCCTTATTAGAAGGCTCAAGGTCACCCAAAGAGCAATGGAGAGGGCTATGCTCGCAGTTTCCCTGCGGGATCGCATCAGAAATGTCGAAATCCGCAGGCGAACCAAAGTCACCGACATAGCCCAAAGAATTGCCAAGCTGAAGTGGCAGTGGGCAGGGCACATAGCTCGTAGAGCCGACGGCCGTTGGGGCAGAAAGGTTCTCGAGTGGCGACCACGAACCGGAAGACGCAGCGTGGGCAGGCCCCCTACAAGATGGACCGATGATCTTGTGCGGGTCGCTGGAAACTGCTGGATGCGAATAGCACAAGACCGGCAATTGTGGAGATCTTTGGGGGAGGCCTTTGTCCAGCAGTGGACGTCTTTCGGCTGATATGATGATGATGATATAAACAAATATTTATAGATATAATAATACAAATCGGAGACGTTTTCAAGAAAGAGCAGGTCAGAAGTACCCTAAACCGGCGAGCATGTATGAAGAATATAATGACAGTAATCGAGGCAAAAGACGTGTGCAAGGATCGTGACAAATGGAAATCCGTTGTCTCTGCCTACCCCTCTGGGAAGCAGGCGTGAGTCTATGTATGTATGTATAATAATACTATGTATAAATACAATACACTGCATACTATATCACTTAAAAACATACATAAATGGACACACAATAGGTGACTTTACAAACGTAGATAGTGCTCTTTAACTGCTTTATTGAACGTGGTAATAGTTTGGGCACGTATGATAGTATTTGGCAAGGAATTCCATAATTGTACTGCTTTAACTTATTAATACAATAGGATGGCAAATGAGCAAGTGGGTCGCCTGATGGTAAGTGATCACTGCTGCCTATGGACACTCGCAATACCAGAGTGCGTTGTCGGCCTTTAAGGAATGAACAGGCTCGTTTCTTGAAGGTTGCCATGTCATACCGGATCGGAAATACCTCCGCAGTTTATTGATTCCATAGAGTGTTAGTGCGCGGCGGAAAGTTCCTTGTGTATATTTTATTCGTCAGGTCTGACGAATAAAGTATAAAAATAAGAACTTCGAATGTTTTATTATTGCAGAAAAATCTTATAGATTCTGTATCACCTCAAAAAGGGTAATTATTTGGAATTTAGTTCTAAGTTATTAATTTAAATTAATTACTTAATTTTATTTTGTTTTGTTATTTTGTTTTTTTTCTACCAATTGTATTAACCTTCCGTCACGCTCCACCCAACATTAATTTATTTAACACGTGGACAATAGTGTGAGTTATACGTTAAACAAATGTTATTATAAAAAACTGTAACTAATTTTTGTCCCAAATAAAATAAATAAATAAATAAGTTGAAATAAAATAAATAACCATTCCTAGATTTATACTAAATTTTGGCACTAGACGCATATTATATTATAAATCGTCGTCATAATTCTAATATTCTAACATTTTCCTTCTGATAGAATTTCGCCCATGGTGGCCAGTTCCGATGGAGACAAGTGGCACAGGACATATTTTAATGCACGAAAAACAGTAGACGAACGACGACGACTTTACTGATTCTTAGCGGAAAAATTCTAATAATATTTTTTTTCGGTCTGACGAATGATTTGGTCCTCATTGTCTGCGCAAACACAGGTGTACTTTCTATCTCTTAGTCATCTAGCCGGACTAAAGGATCATGTGATCTCATAGTACGGCTAGATGACACGACGAAAAACACTGCCAACGTCCAGACTCCGTGGTGATTCTTAGCAGAAAAAATCCTATTAATAAAATTTTTCCGTCTGACGAATGATTTGTACTTAGGTCCTCATTGACTGCGGTAGCACAGGTGCACTTTTTCTCTCTTAATCATCTAGCTGGAGTAAAGGATCATAAGTGAACTCATAGTACGGCTAGATGACATGACGAAAAACACTGCCAACGTCGAGACTCCGTGGTGATTCATAGCAGTAAATCCTAATAATATTTTTTTTCGGTCTAACGAATGATTTGAACCTAGGTCCTCATTGTCTGCGCAAACACAGGTGTACTTTCTTAGTCATCTAGCCAGACTAAAGGATCATAAGTGATCTCATAGTATGGCTAGATGACATGACGAAAAACACTGCCAACGTCTAGACTCCGTGGTGATTCATAGCAGAAAAAACCTATTAATAATTTTTTTCCGTCTGACGAATGATTTGTACCTAGGTAGGACCTCATTAACTCCGGTAGCACAGGTGCACTTTTTCTCTCTTAATCATCTAGCTGGACTAAAGGATCATAAGTGAACTCATAGTACGGCTAGATGATCGAAAGTGTACCTGTGTTTTGCCCAAACACTTGTGCACTAAAATATGTCACGCGTCAATGACTTATCTCCATTGAAACTGGCCGCAATGGCCAAAATTCCATCAGTAGGACAATATAAGAATATTAGAAATATGACGACAATTTATAAGATAGTTTGAGTCTAGTGGCATTATGTAGTATAAGTCTGGGAATAGCTATTTATTTTTGTAAATTAAAATTACCCTTTTTGAGGTGATACAGAATATTTTTTTCTGTAATAATAAAACATTCCAAACTGTTATTTTTGTACTTTATTCGTCAGATCTGCCGAATATAATATATATACTATATGATACTTAGCATACAATCTTAATAATCTAATTTTTTGACCTGACGAATGATTTGTACCTAGGACCTCATTGACTGCGGTAGCAAGGTATCGTCGTATACTTGAACTTCCATATCGTATAAATTTCGTATTCCAAAAAAAAAAAACAACAAAAATTACTTTTTTTAAATTTAAGCAATGTCATTGTAATAGATGGTGTATAAATTATGTAAAGTTTGTTAAGGATGGAACTTTATTTTATATCAAATTTGTTTCTTGTTCATTTCGCCTATAAAGATCTATAATGTATGTATATTGGAAGTTAAAATTGACTCTTATTATAAAATAAAACCACAAATTATTTATTTTGCGTCTACTTCTAAACTTCTTTTATGGAATCTGAAATTGAAGGATGTTCTGATATTAAGTTCATGTTTTAAATTTAGAAAATAAATGGTTGTTAAAAATAAGGGATTTCGATCTAAGGTTCGCTGTTCAAAATTATAATAAAAAATATGCTATTAATTCAAATCAAAGAACTTACACCCAAAAATTTATATCCAAGACCTTATATCCATCAAAATATTACAACGCAAACTATTTTCATTAAGTTCTCATTTGGCAAAAGCAATTTAGCGCAATTCGAAGCAGTTCGTTTTTAGTGCTTCGCTGGATACTGCCACGACCTATTCATATGGTAGCACTTTGTAAGTGAACAAAATAAGAAATTAAAATTTGCTAACTATTCATAGTTATTATTTACATTTAATTCACTTTTGGTAAATAAAATTTGACCAAAAATATTATACCAACAACATACATACGAAAAATAATATACTTACAATCAAATTGATCACCTACTGTAAACATACGGTTAGTGCGCAGAACCAACTTCAAATTTTCATTATAAAAACCCATTTATCAAAATTTGTATGGCACTGTACAGAAAAATATAGTATCAGAATTGGTTGAAACAACGAAAAAAATCATAGGTGGTTTATAAAATAACCTCATACCATCAAATTTTAGGAGCCATGATAGAGGTTATTGGTACCTATACGTACTTAAGAGTAAAATTTGAAAAATATTTCTTACCTTCTCCTTTATCGGGAGTCCATAAGAAGTAATACGCAGAACATCCAAAGTTGACCAGCAATAGGGCCACCAGGAGGGCTCCAATGATGTAGTCCAGAACATCTGGAGGGATGTAGTCGTCTTGGGTCTTGCAGTATCGCACTGATAAGTTATCCACCTGTGTCATAACATCATAATTATAGTACAAAAATTATAATATCTTATGTGCGTTGGATCTATTTTGTGTCAGTCAATTGTATGTTTGTGAAGTACCCCGCGACATAGGGATTAATAATTTACCTAATTCGAGCGTTGTCTTTAAAAAAAAACACAATAATAAGTAGCTAACTAGATGAGCAAGATGTTTAAAGTAATTTTTTTTATAGAAATAACATAATTTGATTATTATTTTTATATTTGTTGTTATAATGTTCCCCTGCTTGAATTTCGGGGCGGCTAAGACCAGATCTTTTTTCAGTCATATAAACAGAGGTAACATTACATTTAGAATATAATTTGAAGCCTTAATTAGTTCATGTCACCTAGTAAAATTATAAAATCTGATTTCGAAGACCAATTTTTGCTATATTCTTCTTTGTTGTAAAAGTTAGCCAATTGTGTAAAACATTAGGGTATATCAAAGGCCTAAAAATTAAATATAAGTAACTTATTTCGGCAGGACGTAGGTAAATAAGTTAATTATTTAATTTTTATAGCCTATCAAATACTGCTTTAAATAATTGGTTAACTTGTAATTTACCGTTCTGAATGTTTATTTTATTTTACAGTTCTGTTGTATGTTGTATACAACATGAAACGTAATTAACGCACTTCCTGAAAATAGTTTGTACGGAATCGTTTACTGAATTTTTTATTCCAAAATAATTAAAACTACAGCAATTATTGTCATATCAACCCTGTACAGTCCAAACCAATTGAAATGGACCATAAGTAAAAGTAATAAGACTTTTAAAATCGTAGTTTTATTGTATTCATACAAATTCCATCATTCAATACAAAATAAAGAAATTTAAACTTTATTCCAAGAAAGTAATTTAGTAAATAATAATGCATATACATGTTAAATAAAAAATTCAGTGTATGTATTATGATTACAACATAATATTCTAATTATAAATACATGTTGTATATACCATATTATTATGTATAATATATTTTATTCCCCACTACCAATATATTCAATGCACCGCCTTATCTTAATAACTCAAACGCATAAACATTTAACTTAAATTAGAAAATCGTAAAAATAAACATTTACAAGTAAACTTAAGTTACAAAATATTATCCCATCATTAAGTTAGTTAAATGATGCGTCCAATATAATGTTGATTAAATTTAAAAGTCATGGCCACATAATGTATAAAAAAATTCTCAACGCACTATTATTCTTATGATAATAAATATTAGCATAATGTTCTTAGATTCTTCTCTGTCCATTTGTGCATAGTAACTTACTTTTTCCCTGAATCGGACGGTCACGTCGGTATTATAATTGCCATCTTATTTATTAACTGTATCTTGTTGTAAAACTAATTGATGTGAAACTAGTTGGCGTGGTTGGTAGATAATAATAATATCCTAGGACATTATTTACACACCATCTGATCCCAAACTAAGCAGAGCTTGTACTATGGAAACCAGGGCCTCTACCACAGAATAAAGAGTACTTACGTACCTCTACCGGCTAAGTCGCCGAACATCGATTTCCTAAATGGCGTTCATATAAATAAAGGTTATAAAATGACTTAATCAGTCGTTAAGTCGGCATCAACGTTGACAATCGATTCCGGACCATTTATGACGTCACATGTGCTTATGGAAGCCGATTTAACGATTGATTAAGTAATTTTATAACCTTTATTTATTTGAACGCCATTTAAGAAATCGTATTCGGTGACTTAGCCGGTAGAGGCCCAGATAACTAATATACTACATATTGTTATGTATACAACTTTTTTTTGAAAATACATACTTATATAGATACATCACACCCAGACTCTGGACAAATAGACATGTTCATGCACACAAATATCTGTCCTGGGTGGGAATCGAACCCACGACCTCCGGCGTGAAAAGCAAGCATTTGCCAACCACGCTGACAGCCCGTTTGCTTATGCTATGCTTGCTAAATGATATGAAAATCGAGGCCGGGTGTAAATACTCCGTTCCCACTCGTTAGATATAGTCAAATTATTAATTACAACACAAAAAGATAAGTTTAAACGACCTATATAAAAAAAATGTTTTATAAATTACTGTTTTTCTATTGAAATGTTACCGGGCTTAGGTGCGATTTTATTATTATGATTTGTATGTAGATGAGACTATTTTGCCAATTTTTTACGTGTGTGTTTTTAATGTGTTTGTTCACACATGCGCCTCACCGGGGGCTATCCAAAACCGATAAAATTTCTTTCAAAATTATGGACTAACTCTGAAATAAAGTTTTATTATTATTACCTGTAAGCCATATCCTTCATGTATGGACCTATTGAGACATTCCTTTAGCGCGAGAGCTGTGTCGGGTCCAGCGTCAGCATGACTGGTATTCAGGCTGCAGTGCTTGGAGCCGCAGACCCCTCGGTGGAGCTTGTTATGGTGGTAATTTGTGTAGGACAGTGACGAGAAGTTCTGTAGGAAGATATAAACGCTTATTTTAATAATAATAACAGTATAAAACGACCGACGAATGCTGTGTGGTGACGGCACCTATCATCACCACATCTCATCCCGTGGGGGCGTAGAAATAGACCGAGGGATATATACCAGAGGACGGGCAACAGCGTTTTTCTGTAAACTATGACCATCATACTGCGATCGCCAACCCGTCTGCCAAGCGTGGTGATTATGGCATATCCTCCATTCTTTGGGGAGGCTTTTGTATAGCAGTGGACGTACTTTGGCTGACATGATGATGATGATGATAAAATGCCCCCATGCTGACTGACTGACAGCATAGAATATCGCCACCGCATCTCATCCTGTGGGGTACGTCGAAGTCGTCCCGAGGAAACATCTACCAGGGAACGGACAGCAGCTTCTCTATGTCAACAATGACCATAATACTGCGATTGCCAACCCGTTTGCCAAACGTGGCGATATCCCTCTTCTATGGCATATCCCTCCTATCCATCCGATCCTCTTCTTTAATGGCATATCCCTTCAAGTAATGGACTCAACTTCATTGTGGACATTTATTAGGGAGGTATTTGTCCAGCAGTGGGCGTCATTCGGCTGACATGGTGATAAAAAAGCAGATTCATCATCTCATGCGAATGACGTCCACAGTTGAACAGAGATCTCCAGAGATTTCCTTCCCAAAAGATTTCCAACATTCCACAAGGAGTAAGTGTCCATAATCTTTTATATATATATACGGTCACCGTAGCCTAGTTGGTAGTGCTCCTGCCTACGAAGCTGGTGGTCCTGGGTTCGAATCCCGGTAAGTGCAAATATTTTTGTGATGAGCACGAATATTTGTTTCTGAGTCATGGATGTTTTCTATGTATATAAGTATTTATCTATCTATATAAGTATGTATATCGTCGCCTGGTACCCATAGTACAAGCTTTGCTAAGTTTGGGGCTAGGATGATCTGTGTAACAATGTCCCTAGATATTATTATTATATTTCTCTTGGAAACAATAATGCCGGGCCTGTTAGCGTGGTTGGCAAATGCTTGCTTTTCACGCCGGAGGTCGTGGGTTCGATTCCCACCCAGGACAGATATTTGTGTGCATGAACATGTCTGTTTGTCCTGAGTCTGGGTGTAATTATCTATATAAGTATGTATTTACAAAAGAAAAGTAGTATGTATTATATCAGTTATCTGGTTTCCATAGTACAAACTCTGCTTAGTTTGGGATCAGATGGTCGTGTGTTAATAGTGTCAAAAAATATGTATATTTCCTTCATTTTATATTACACCCCCGAAAAATGACTGTGAGTTTGTTTTACGCCTTTTTTTCTGATTGATGGAACTGAACTGAAAGTGTGTGCATAAGTTGATGATGATGATTTAAGTATTTCTCATGCAACAACAATGGCGTCTTTATCATGCATTATGCAACAACAAACTCACAGTGAAAATAATCTCACAATCACATTTCGGGGACGGAACTTGTTGCCACCACACCACTAAGTGCAGAGGATTGCGCAAAAGTGGGTAATTGGTCCATATTCTTTTGACCTTAGAGAAAACCCTATTAAATACTATAAAACTACTACATAATTATATTTCATTGCAAAGGGCTCTTTGATATAATCACAACACATTTCTCAAGAACAAACTATCATTAGTTGAAAGCTGATCCACGTACATACGGCTACATATCAAGCTATACATTTCCAGTATAAGCTGACCTGTCGTTTTATGGAAATCCTATACAACGCGAGATCAGCTTATACTGGAAATGAATAGCTTGATGTGTACCTGACAGGTAAAACATTTTTTTTTCAAACTTTTCCGCTTACCCAATTTCGTGTTTGCTTGGCGAAAACCTTCTAGCACATAAAATAAACGTTATGTACAGACAGCACATCCAGCTAGCCCAATCTGTCAAATTTCCTTTATAGATTTTCAATTTTATCACAAAAGCATAAGGTTCATTTTCAATTGGGCAAATTTGACAGATTGGGGTAGCTTGATGTGCTGGCGTCTGTACATTAATTGTGTACATACAACGATATAAATATACTATGCCAAGGTTGTATTCACGGAGCAAAGATACGCAAGTGAAGCAAGATAGGACAAATAAATTAAGTTCAAAGATGTCTGTTTGATATTAAGGCGTATTTTGTAACGCAACCATGGGTTTAGATAACTGTGTCACAAAATAAGTTAAAATAAAACATATTGTTGTTGTGGGTGGCTAAAATGAATGAACGGTAATTTCCATTATGTCATAACGGTGTTATAATAAATAAAATAATTAGATAACAATAAGAACAGTTGCATTCTCTTTTTGTTTTTAATTTTAAGAATATATTCGTCATTGTTTTGTTTCAATTGGAACGGAGACTAGACACTTATACACGACATATAATGCACATGTGTTAGCGCAAATACAAGTGCACATTGTTTGTAATCCCATAACCATAATTTGATGGGACAGATATTAAGCACCAAACCGATCTCTATGAAATTCAAATCACCAATTTTTAGATACATGAGTGCAAAGTGACTAAGTTTCAGATTCCGGACCGGTGACCTAAGGCGACCTTGGCCGAAATTGGATATTGAACCCAGTTTTTCATTATCTGCAGTTCAACATGGTACTACTAGCCACGGGCCTTACATAATTTACTAAGTGAGTTAAATGGCATGTTGGTCTAGTGGTTAGTGCTACTGCTAAGCCAGAGGTCGTGGGTTCAATTCCCAACATGATTATTTGTTCTGTGTCTGAGTTAAATTTAACCTAGTGTGTAGTTTGGTTTCCGATAGCAGTGAAACCCAAAATATTTATTTATTGGAACGAAGTTCCTTATCGCGCGTTGTGAAAGGGGGCTAGACGAAAAAAAATCTCACGAAAAGTTGTCACGACACTTTTTGCAGCTGTGCGGCGTGCGCATGTGTCTCTGAGATATTTTCATTTCATTTCATTGAAAAGTGTGGTGTCGCAACGATTATTTTTGTTGAGTGTATACAGGTTTTTTGTACATAATAAATAATAAGAAATAACTTCGTTCCATCCGGGTGTCCCTTGACACCTCTCAAGTTTTTATTTTAGTCTTCTGGGTACGATACCCTTTTGGATTGCCTTTAGTAAGTTAGTTTATTTTATTTTAGTTTATATTAGCATTATAATTTTATTTTGCATTTAGTTTTTTTAGAAATAATTAGATTTTAGGATAAATAATTGAATGAAAGTGAAATGAATACTGTATAAATAAATGATTTTACCCCTTATTTTAGAAATTTGTTTAGATAACAATACAAAAACAGAGCAATTAACCAGCGCATTTGAATAAAGAGAATTAAACTCATGGTTTGGATGCTGTATGATAAAACCAAAACCAACATCAATTAATGTTTTGATTGTTGTTGTTAGTGGGGAAAAGCAACTGTTTGTTTCCAATTAAATCAAATATCTATTTGATGTAGCTAGTGAAAGATGTTTAACGAAAAACATCACCGCCACGACGCTGTTGATAGTAGTACCTTTTTTTTGGAACGAAGTTCCTTATCGCGTGTTGTGAAAGGGGGCTAGACGGCAAAAAATCTTAGGAAAAGTTGTCACGACACTTTTTGCAGTTGTGCGGCGTGCGCATGTTTCTCTGTCTTTCTCTCTCTCTCTCTCTCTCTCTCTCTCTCTATCTTATAGAAAGCAAGCCAGATATCTTCATTTCTATTTCGCATTGAACAGTGTGGTGTTGCGACGATTATTTTTGTTGAGTGTATACAGGTTTTTTGTATATAATAAATAATAAGAAATAACTTCGTTCCATCCGGGTGTCCCTTGACACCTCTCAAGTTTTTTTATATCAGAGGCCGACAAACGAGCAAGTGGATCACCTGATGGTAAGTGAATACCGCCGCCCATGGACACTCGCAACACCAGAGGAGTCGCGGGTGCGTTGCCGGCCTTTAAGAGTCAGCAAACAAGTGTTGCTGACCCTTCCCTCCACCCCGATGAGCTCTGGCGACTTTACTCACACACAGAAACAACAATAAAATTATTAATGTTATTATTAAGGAATGTCTTCTGTAAGGTGGAGTTACTTCCCCAGTCGGGCTGCTCTTTGAGCGAATGAACGCTGTCCCCTACCTCTCTTATTCGCCTTCTCTTTTAATATCTGTGTACAGGCCCATTAAGCATTATAAATAAAATAAAAAATAAAATAAAAAAGGTTTTTATTCACGTAGACTTCAAAAAAGCGCTTGTAAATAGTCAGAACATGTTTGTAGTATTATAGTTGTATACATTATTATTTAACATAGATATTTAGGTACACATTGTATTAATAGTATTAAAACATTAATAAATTTTATTTTATAACAGCAATGATATTTATCGTATCAAGTTATTGTCAAGAGATTATGTTTAAGTTTAATTATCTAGTTTAAGTCTAATATTTGTAATACATATTGGCAATGGTTCTGTCTATATTATGGTGATATTATTATGACGGACCTTGTGTTAATAACGACGGTCGCGCTTTAATGCTACCACCGGATCCAATGCGCCCCAACTGAGAAGACCCAGCGAAACAAACTCAGCGGGTGTCTCTACTACCGGTTTCAACACGGCCCAGTTGAGACGCTCCGGCGAAACATACTCAATGGGGCATATACACGAGATTTGGTCCACTTACTGTAATTATTTAGCAGGCAAACACAATATATGCTCGATCGGTTGTCTGATTAATTATTTATTTTAGGTTTAATATATTAGAAAAAGAAAATAAAAGTAACATTAATCATTTTGAGACACAACCAGCAGTTCTTAAATTCGTAGAATATTTAAATAATAGATAGTTTTATTACAGATAGTTCATGTAACATAAAAGATTACTCATGTCTATATGGCTATAAGATCTCCAGCGGACTATGTGCAGGTAGATGCCGACCGCCAAATGTCTTTATCCTCAATGTTCGATTCGATGCAAAGTAAGTTCCTTAAGATCTTTAGTCACCGTACGGTCACCGTATCCTAGTTGGTAGTGCTCCTGCCTACGAAGTTGGTGGTCCTGGGTTCGAATCCCGGTAAGTGCAAATATTTGTGTGATGAGCACGAATATTTGTTTCTGAGTCATGGATGTTTTCTATGTATTTAAGTATGTATCTATATATATAAGTATGTATATTGTCGCCTGGTACCCATAGTAAAAGCTTTGCTTAGTTTGGGGCTAGGATGATCTGCGTGACTTTATCCCTAGATATTATATTATTGGAACGAAGTTCCTTATCGCGCGTTGTGAAAGGGGGCTAGACGGAAAAAAATCTTACGAAAAGTTGTAACGACACTTTTTGCAGCTGTGCGGCGTGCGCATGTTTCTCTCTCTCTCTCTCTCTCTTATAGAAAGCAAGCCAGATGTTTCCTTTTCTATTTCGCATGGAACAGTGTGGTGTCGCGACGATTATTTTTGTTGAGTGTATACAGGTTTTTTGTGCATAATAAATAATAAGAAATAAATTCGTTCCCTCCGGGTGTCCCTTGACACCTCTCAATCTTTTCATATTATAGTTATTGTCTATTGCTGACTGCGGCGAATATCAGAATATCATCACCTCATCTCATCCCGTAGGGGCGTAGAAATTGACTCGAGGGAATATCTACCAGAGGACGGGCAGCAGTTTCTTTCTGAGTACTATGACCATCATGCTGCAATCGCCAACCCGTCTGCCAAGCGGGGCGATATTGGCATATCTTCTCAAGATGGTTATTGGGGGAGGCTTTTGTCCAGCCGTGGACTTCTTTCGGCTGTTATGATGATATATGCATATGACTGCCTCGTTGGTCTAGTGGTAGCGTGTTCACCAGCAGATAACGAGGCCCTGGGTTCAAATCCCGGGTCGGGCTAAAAGTGATTTTGGGACTTTTCGATGGAATAGAAAGTGCTCCTGTGTTTGCGCACACACTTGAGCACTATAATATGTCCCCCGCAGATGGCTAATCTCTGTTGAGACTGGCCGCCGTGGCCGAAATTCGCCTAGGAGGACCTTACTTATTATTATGCAATGTAAAAAAATATAATTATTTATTACAAATGGAAGTCCGTTGTCTCTGCGTACCCCTCTGGGAGACAGGCGTGAGTCTATGTATTTATGAGATACTAGCTGTGCCTCGCGGTATTACCCGCGTTAGATTTTATAAATTATCATAGCTCCTCCCCCGTAGGTGAAAGCGTGATAATAAATAAAAATGTTGACCCGACCTCTTAGTAATATTCATGCAAAATTTGAAGTAAATCCATGCAGTGTTTTTTGAGTTTCGCCCGAATATACATACAGACAAACAGACACACGGACAAAAATTCTAAAAACTATATTTTTGGCTTCAATGTCGACTATAGATCACGCTCCAAGTATCCTTTTAAAAAATATTAAATGTATTCATTATTATCTATATATGTAAAAATCAATGCCACTTTTCGTTGTAATGTTATTACACTTATTACTCAACAACGGCTTAACCGATTTGGCTAATTTTGGTCTTGAATTATTTGTGGAAGTCCAGGAAAGGTTTGTACGTATAGAAAATTTAAAAAAATCTTGAAAAACTTTTATTACTATGCCTTATACGGAGCGAAGCACGTACCGGGCCGCTAGTTTTATGTATATAGATATATAGATTTGACATAGCGTTCTTTAATGTTTTATATACTCGCTTGCTTATCTTATGGGTAATGTTTAATGGGGGTAGGGCTAGTACTGCATAATGAATTTTCACCACTTTTTTTAAATGACTCAATCTGACTGGACTTCAAGCGCTGTAACCTCGCCGCTTCGTGTCTTGGGTTCGATTCCCGCACAGGATAAGAGAACTAATTGTGTGATCCTAAAGTAGTTGTTCTGAGTTTGGGTATGCTATGTGTCCGTCAACTATTTGCTTGTTCAGTACCCCGAGATACAATGACTAATTTGCCATTGCGGTCTACATCTTATAAAAAAACTGAATTTTCACCCTTGTAGTCTTGACTATCATCATCATCATCATCATATCAGACGAAAAAGGTCCATTCCTGGACAAATGCCTCCCACAAAGATCTCTAAAATTGCCGGTCTTGGGCTATTCGCATTTAGCGGTGTCCAGCGCCCCCCACAAGAGCATCGGTCCATCTTGTAGGGGGCCTGACCACGCTGCGTCTACCGGCCGTCGGTTCTACGAGCTATTTGCCCCATCCACTGCACTTCAGTTTTGCAATCCTTCGGGCTATGTCGGTGACTTTAGTTCAATACACATTACCTTAATATACTGATACAATGGCGTATCATCTTCTAACAGCACCAAGTCTACGATGCAGTAGACGGCGTCAGGTTTCCTCAGGCATAAGTCAAAGTCATCAAGTTCGGACAGTGCCGGCATCGAGTAGTAGTCAAGAATCGATTCTGGTGGATCATCTGGAAAAGAAAACCATATTAACATCGTTAAAAAATATATTTCTGTGTCAGCACACGTAAAATATATGGCTTAACCCTTTGACGGTTACTACTACTACTTGTCTTTTGTAAATACATACTTATATAGATAATTACACCCAGGGAATGTTGACGATGTATATGTATTTCTAATATATACCTAAATACTCTTTGGCGAGACAGTTGGACTTTTTTGATATGATTATTTTTAAATTCTTTTGTTTTTGGATTGTTGTGTCAATCGGCTGTCTTGCTGTCGTAAAGTAAAATAGTCACTTCAATCTAACAACTGTTTTTTCTATTAGGGAGCTCTAACGGCGAGCGTGGTCGTCTATAAAGTTAGACACAGGACATATTTGACATATTCATGCACACAAATATTTGTGTTGAGTGGGAATCAAACCCACGACCAGCGGCGTGGAAAGCAAGCATTTACCAACCACGCTAATAGGCCCGTCAAGTTGAGAAGAGATAACAAACTGAGTGTCAAAACTGAGAAATATTAATATTATTCGCGTTTAATGTCTATAGTCTTTGACAATAGAACCTTAGTTCAAATTTCGAACAAGTACGATCTCTAGTTTAAATAATTACGCAACATTTCGAAGATCGTCGTATATTTACGCGTTATTACAGGATTGCGTAATGTAAACAGAAAAACGCTAACACTCGCGGCCATCAGAAGGGGGACACCACCTACAAAAATCCACACCGAGGTACATTTTTATTTATTCAACAACACAAATAATTTGTCACAATCGGCTTAAGATTCCGCGTCAGGTTGGCAAAGATAAATAGGTATAAGACTTGGGAAAAACTCTTCAAAGGGATTGTGTAATGATTCTCATTGGTAATATTTTTAGGATCCGATTTTATTTTTAAGATGTTGTAAATTGGGGTAAGTTAGTATTTGTTGTGGGATTGGCGGCCTCTTTTATATTAGAAAATTATTTTTTTACTTTATTGCAGTGAAGTGGTTGCCTCATTGTCACAGTTTTTTTTTAAGACACTTGCACTAGGGAATTTAGTCCCTGTGTTGCGGGGTACTTTACAAACATATTTAATAGACAGACACAAATTACATCCAGACTCTGAACAACTATTTATGGGCCACACAAATAGTTGTCCGGCGCGGGGCTCGAACCCGCGATACGTAGCGGCGAGACTGTGTGAACTGTCTTTCCCGCTGCGTCACACTTGCAGTCAAAACTACTAATTAAATTTAAACCCAAACCAATTTAAGTTACTTTTGAACCAGTGACGCTCATTTATTTCTTACTACCGTCTATTTTAACAGATAATCTAAGTTATATTTATGTTTAATCCAGTGTTTAAACACTTGACAATGTTTACCGTTTTACCACTAGACCAACGAAAGAGATTTTTAGGGTTCCGTATCCAAAGGATAAAACGGGACCCTATTATTAAGACTTCGCTGTCTGTCCGTCTGTCACCAGGCTGTATCTCATGAACCGTGATAGTTAGAGAATTGAAATTTTCACATAAGATGTATTTCTGTTGCCGCTATAAAACCAAGTTTATAGATAATGGTAAGGAACCCTTCGTGCGCAAGTCCGACTCGCGCTTAGCCGATTTTTCTTAATGCCGTCTATTTTATCGGATAATCTAAGTAACATTTATGTTTAGTCCAGTGTTTAAAAACTTGACAATGTTGACGGTTTTACCACTAGACTAACGAAAGACCACGATTTTTATAATTATTATCATCCAACACGGCCACATTTGCCAGCATTCTGGGAACGTTGCCAACTGTCACAGATTTAGAATAGGGATAGAATTGTTTTATCTTTACAATTAGTTTTGAGTTAGAGTACCTACACTATAAATATTCTTTGTGACATAATATTACGTAGACACATGCCACAATGGCCGGCCATATCGCCTAAAGCGATCTTATTTAGCTTTAATTTCAACATGCTTAGAATATATCAATAGTATTTACTTTGAACTGAACTTGAATAAAAAATCTCTTTGGGGCGTCATCTATACATAATTATAATAAAATCGTAGGAAAGTCAAAACTGTACATTGAATATTTTTTTAAAGGATACTTGGGGCGTGATGTACAATCGATATCGAAACCAAAAAATAGTTTTTTGTATTTTTGTCTGTATGTATGTCCGGGCTAAACTCAAAAAGTACTGCATGGATTAACTTAAAATTTTGCATTAATATTACTAAGAGGTCTGGTCAACATATAGGCTACATATTATCACGCTATCACGTACGGGGGAGGAGCTGTGATCTTATCTATCTATACATATAATAAAATCGTAGGAAAGTCAAAACTGTACATTGGATATATTTTTAAAAGGATACTTGGGGCATGATCTACAAACGATATCGAAACCAAAAATCTAGTGTTGACTTCCAAAAATGAAACATCTGGAACGTCTCGAATCCTATCGCACATCCAGTTGTTTTCCCATCCCCGGGCTCTTAGAATTAGTTATTAGACGTTACAGATCTTCGATTTTGATGATCCCGTTGTCGCGGGCATTAGCAACAGGATCCGCGTACGAAGTCGCGGGCAGCAGCTAGTTAATAATATGAATAATAGAAAAAAAGCTGTAGATCATTCGTCTAGTCTCCTGACAGCCAACGATCCCAAAATGAGTGTTAATCAGGTTAACAGTTTCTTCGCTAATATTGGGCGAAAACTTATACAAAGTCACACAAGTTCCACATGTAGTAATACTCAAAGCCGCGTTGATTCACTGCTATCTCCTAACCCTATTACTTCTATGGTGTTGCTTCCTATAGACGAGGTCGAAATAAGACATTTAATATTGGGTTTAAAAGACAACAATACCGCTTCTATCGATCTGAAATCTGGAGAAAATTGTAAAAAGATACACCAACCTACTCACTAAGCCCATTACCTACATTTGCAATCTCTCTTTAGGTTGTGGCGTATTTTGTTCGGCTTTCAAAAGAGCTCTTGTTAAAATTATCGACAAGGGAAGGGATAAAAGCGGCGTTGATAACTTTAGACCTATTTCCATTCCACCAACCATGTCTAAGATACTCGAACGAGTAATAAGCAAACGTTTGGTTAACTATCTTGACAGCAACAATTTAATCTCATCTGCCCAGTATGGCTTTCGGGCCGGAAAATCAACCAGTGATGCCCTTTGAATTTGTTGACTCGGTTATAGCCGAACTCGATGGAGGTAAAAAGTGTCTCGCAGTATTCTTGGATATAGCTAAAGCGTTCGACACGGTTTCTATTCCACAACTTTTGAAAAAGATTGAGCTCATGGGACTTAGAGGAATCCCGTTAAAACTTATTGCGAGTTATTTAAATGACAGAAGGCAATGTGTTAAAGTAGATGGCCATAATATCAGCAATGAATTATCTGTCAACTGTGGCGTTCCTCAGTGGAGTATCCTCGGTCCATCATTATTCTTAGTATGTATGCATCCACCCGAAATAAATAAATGCGCAAAATACCGTACATATACAAATACATTATCGTATACCTCAGCACACACAAAACACAATATCTCTTCCTCACTCTTACACGCTCACATACAACCACTTACATATTAACACTACATCATACATAATTTTAGTATTAATATTGCCATGTATAATGTTTTAATTTTGTGTTACTTATTTATTTATTTTTTTGTTTCTGTTTCTTATTGACGGTCACCGTAGCCTAGTTGGTAGTGCTCCTGCCTACGAAGCTGGTGGTCCTGGGTTCGAATCCCGATAAGTGCAAATATTTGTGTGATGAGCACGAATATTTGTTTCTCAGTCATGGATGTTTTCTATGTATTTAAGTATCTATCTATCTATATAAGTATGTATATCGTCGCCTGGTACCCATAGTACAAGCTTTGCTTAGTTTGGGGCTAGGATGATCTGTGTGACATTGTCCCCAGATATTATTATATATATTATTATTTATTATTATGTTATTTTCTGTAACATATTATTTAAGTTTTTTGTCGGATTGTGTTGTCACAATCATTAATGTGGGCTACTACTGGTGACCTGTGATTTTCTGAACCTACATCAGGCACCAGTCTCTCACAAAACAGGTTGTTAGCTTCATAATCAGTCGATGCTCTGGGAGAGCCGCTGCAACCTGTTTGCCGTTATTCCACAATTATAATAAAACAGTTAAATTAGTCGTGCACTCAGAGTACGGCGAACTTGTTTTCGGTGCGCCTCCCGTATGCTTATTATATTTACTTTTGTACCTTTGTGGTGAGAGAATAATTAAATATATTATATTACTAGCTGTGCCCCGCGGTATTACCCGCGTAAAATATTGTAAATTATCACAGCTCCTGCCGCGTAAGTGATAGCGTGATAATATGTAGCCTATATGTTGACCCGACCTCTTAGTAATATTCATACAAAATTTGAAGTAAATCCATGCAGTACTTTTTGAGTTTAGCCCGGACATACATACAGACAAACAGACACACAGACAAAAATTCTAAAAACTTTATTTTTGGCTTCGATATCGACTGCAGATCACGCCCCAAGCACCCTTTTAAAAAAATATTTAAAGTATAGTTTTAACTTTCCTACGATTTTATTATATGTATAGATTATAACTAACTCAATTGTAAATTTAAAAGTTAGATAATAAATACCCCTAACACCCATTTACTTAAAAGATCATAATGTTTTAAATTAAGTTCGTGAACCCCTAATTGCTTTTTATATATTAAATAAGATGTCTCAATGTAAGATGCTCCTAAAAACACTATTAAAAAACACTATAGATTTTTTAAAATACATTTTTGCTTCACATACAGACAGCACCGAAAACATAAGATAATTATTTGATGCAGATTTCTGGGTGATTGGCGGTACTTTTCGGTGCTGTTTTGAACCATATACTCAGATCTTATTATTATCTTATTCTTCAGATCTTATTCTTTAAAATTTTATGCATGCATCGCGCAGATGCCTAGTTTCCACAGAGCCTGACAGCAATTGCCCAAATTTAACCACGAGAACATTATCCTGGTTATTTTAATACTTTTCTATTCTAGTCACAGTATAATGTTATAGTTTATCTTCGCTAAGTTTTTATTTTGTTATACAGGCAGAACAATGATCACAACCGGCACTAATCACTGGATTGATTTTGATCAGTCACAAGTCGTTTCCACCGAGCGTCACTACTACTTGCGAGTTGTGCATGAAGCCATTGAAATTAAGAAACAGAAAAGGGGGGAAGGTTTCAAAGTATTTCCATCATTTATTTTATTTTTTATTTTATTTATTTGGTTCACCAACAACTTAAACATTAACATGAATCTTTAAAAATAGCACAATACTTAAGATCTAAATGTCTAGTTACTTATAGGTAAACACTACATTTCAAATTTAATGAGCTACTTTTCAATTTTTTTTATATATAACTAAAACCCTAATAACTATTGATAGTTTTCCGAAATAATCCTAATGAGACGTAGTGGATATCAACCCTGTCACTGCATTCGTTATATAATTTTGTCATTCGGCAGAGAGGTGAGTTTGAGCCAAGTAATGTTCATGGAATCAGGTGGTTAAACATTTAACACCTCGCTATGTGTCGTCGGTCAAAAATGTAGACTTAGTGCAGCGTGTAACCTTAGCAGTGTGATAAACGATTCTGTGAGAGTAGTTAAAGCTACCTGGTACTATACACAAAACTACTTTCGCATCACGTCAGTTCTACACACTGAGCACTCACATAATAATATACAAAAAAATCACTAAACAACTAAATATCTTAAACCTGAATCGTTATACTCTACGATCTAAAGTTACAGAATGGCTATTGAAAAAAGATTATGTATACACAGAATCTACTCGCATATTATATCGCCTGACCACAGGGAATATCACACACACGCACATATATCCGCGCACCTACACTTATTAACTCACATACACGCACACACCAACACACACACACACAACCACACAAGATCTATTCAACTGTACATGCCTGAATAAAACTGTAACATGTTCTGTTATATTGTACTAAATAATAAGGGTAAAAGAAAATAAATAAAAATGACGGAACACTGTCTCTTAAGACACAGGCTTGCCTAGTTTAAGAGGCAGGGTTATTATATTTTGTACAGATTATTTAATATTATAAGTATGAGCATATAATACGCAATGTTTGAGCGAAATTCATAATGATTATGTACCCACTGTTTAACTGAAGAATCTGTAACTTTCTGAAAATAAATATTATTATATAAATAAATATATAATAAATATTATTATATAAATAAATATAAACTCTACATGAGAGACAATAGCGTGCCTAATTTGACCAAATTCCGATGTAAGAACATTATTTTGAAATGGTTGGAACCTAAAAACTATGCGGAAACTGAAAATTTGCTTGAATTTGTCATTTAAATATATATTGAGAGAGCCATTAATAAATAATAGGAATTTTTTAACGTATCTACATATGATTTAGTTTTACATACATACATAAATTAGTGTTCTATCACATAACATAAATACTTGTAACAATATTATAACAAATTATTTACTAATGTGTACAGTTGTTTCTATTGTAATATTGGGAAGAGACTGGACCTCACGACACAGGTTGATCCTAGTGTGAGGGCCAGAGAAAGATTGTTTATATGTATTATAGTTGTATATGTCAAATAGTGTCCGTAATTATGTACTATGTGTGTTGAATTGAATAAATTATTCTAAATTAAAAAAATAAATTATTATTATTATTAAAATACTCGACGCCCTCAGTAGCGGAGCAACACCGCTGCGCCAGTCGGCCCGTGACCACGATCAATGCAATTTAGACGAAACGTCGGGAAAATAACAATAAAGGTTAGTCGCGTTAATTGCTGTAAACAATGTTGTATAATTATTATATGCAAAAGTTTAAACGTGTAAGTTTGAAGATTTCCTGGGATTAGACAAAAGTACCCCATTGGTTGTTTATTAAGCAAGCACAAATTAGAATGCTACTTATTATAAGGCTAGCTGAGCCCCGCGGTTTTACCCGCGTTAAACTTTATAAATTATCTCAGTTCCTCCCCCGTAGGTGATAGCGTGATATTATGTAGCCTATATGTAGACGCGGCCTCTTAGTAATATTCATGCAAAATTTGAAGTAAATCCATGCAGTACTTTTTGAGTTTAGCCCGGACATACATACAGACAAACAGACACATAGACAAAACTTTTAAAAACTATATTTTTGGCTTCAATATTAGCTGTAGATCACGCCCCAAGATTCCTTTTAAAAAAATATTCAATGTACAGTTTTGACTTTTCTACGATTTTATTATATGTTAGATGAAAAAAAAAATTTTCAGTTAATTGTTTAGCCTTCCTTCTTTGTTTCCAGAGTAATTATAAGGGATAACAACACAAGCACAGACACAAGCAAAATCATTGCTTATCAACATAACCATGGGTTATATTACAAGAAGCAGAAAAAAATATGCCTGTATGTTTGGTAAAACCGGAAGAGAAAGACCTTGTCAAACATTCTCTCGGACAGGTTCTCAATAGAAGTATCCGAAGCAGGCGAGAATATGAAGAATATAAAGAGTAAATGAAACAAAAGAGGTGTGCAAGGATCGTTACAATTGAAATCGGTTGTTTTTGCCTACTCCTCTAGGAAACACGCTTGGCCCTATAGTCGGTTTACTTCGGTCTTGTCAAAAACTCTGTCAAGTTTCTGTTCCAGTTTTTTTGACAATTCCGCTCAAATTGTATTTATAGTCTGTGTTAATGTTAAGTATGAAACAAAATCTGTTCTTTAATGAACTGTCATATCCTATCTACACAACCTATTTTTTTAAAGGCAGTGGGTATGCCTATGCATGCCTCCCGCATAAAGTGTCTACGGGTGGGTATGTTTTAAATGCAAAATAATACAAAAATGTTGTAACTGCGTAATAACCTCACTAATGCTACTGATTGCATCCATATCCTTGACAATAATTTCAGAATGTCTATGACAGTATTTATATTATGAAAATGCAACATTATGCAATAAAAAGCAATGCATTTATGAACAGTATTATGGTTAGGAAACCAAAGTAACTGACGTAGCCTGAGGAATTGCCAAGCTGAAGTGGCAGTGGGCAAAGCACATAGCTCGTAGAGCAGACGGCCGGTGGGATAGAAAGGTTCTCTAGTAGCGACCACGAAGCGGAAGACGCAGCGTGGGTAGGCCCCCTACAAGATGGACCGATGATCTTGTGAAGGTCGCTGGATGCGGATAGTGTAATACCGATAATTAAGAAGATCTTTGGAGGGAGGCCTTGGTCCAGAGTCTTTCGGCTGATATGATGATTACTGTTATGAAATAGTACTAAAATGTATGACTATTACTCAATTTTCCTTTTAATAAGTTTTATTTATCGGCGTAATAGTTTTTAGCGTTAATCGACAAATAATTAAATATCTTGGGATCACTAACACACTGCCGTTTAATCTTAACCAAGGCCAAACCTATTCTAAGACAACAGATACATATTATGGAAAAGTTATACCCAGTTACAGAAAAAGTAATCGTGCACGTCACATAAAGATTGGACTGAAAACCTTCGGCTTAGCAGTGAGGCTCACCAACCACAGCAACAGGCCAGTCAGTCCCTACCTCTATTACAATATTTCTAGTATCTAAAAGAGACATGAGCTGAGCATACACAGAGTGGTGAAAGGTGGCGGTAATCTAAAAATTTGCATATTATACATACATACTTTTTACATGTGGCCAAACAAAATATAATAAGGACTCCAACGATTTTGACCTATCGTAGAACTCATTAAAATTGTCTTTATTAATTGCTGTTTTTAGGGTAGCCATATGGCAAAAAACGGAACCCTTATAGATTCGTCATGTCTGTCTGTCCGTCTGTATGTCACAGCCACTTTTTGCCGAAACTATAAGATCTGTACTGTTGAAAGTTGGTAAGTAGATGTATTCTGTGAACCGCATTAAGATTTTCACACAAAAATAGAAAAAAAAAACAATAATTTTGGGGGTTCCCCATACATAGAACTGAAACTCAAAATTTTTTTTCATCGTACCCATACATTTGGCTTATCTATGGATAGGTCTTCAAAAATGATGTTGAAGTTTCTAATATCATTGTTTTCTAAACTGAATAGTTTGCGCGAGAGACTCTTCCAAAGTGGTAAAATGAGTGCCCCCCCCCCCTGTAACTTCTAAAATAAGAGAATGATAAAACAAAAAATAATATATGATGTACACTACCATACAAACTTCCACCAAAAATTGGTTTGAACGAGATTTAGGAAGTAGTTTTTTTATTAGGTCATAAATCGTAAACCGCAATTTACGTTTTATTTAATCCACCGAAATACTTGCTGCTACGAAACCCTTCATGGGCGAGTCCGACTCGCACTTGACAATAACTTGATACGAGCTAGCTAAATATCATTTCTGTAATAAAATAAATTTTATAAATGTTTTCATACAAGATGTACTTAAATATCTATGTTACTAGAAATAATATCTAATGTATACAACTATATTACTACAAACATGTTCTGACTATTTACAAGCGCTTTTTTAAAGTCTACGTGAATAAAAACCTTTTTTATTTTTATTTTTATTTATTTACAAAGAACCCATCCGACGAACCAGTTGGCGTGGTTGGTAGATGCTTGCCTTGCACGCCGTAGGTCGTGGGTTCAATTCCCACCCATGACCGATATTTGTGTGCATAAACGTATCTGTTTGTCCTAAGTCTGGATGTAATTATCTATATAATTATGTATTTACAAAAGAAAAGTAGTATGTAGTATATCAGTTATCTGGTTTCTATAGTAGCTATGCTTAGTTTGAGATCAGATGGCAATGTGTGAATAATGGCCCGGGATATTATACTGCTGGACGAAGGCCTCTCCCAAAGATCTCCGGAATTGTCGCTCTTGCACTGTCTGCATCCAGCGGTTTCCAGCGACCCCACAAAATCATCGGTCCATCTTAGAGAAAGCCTGCCTGTTCTGTCCCAGCGGCCATCGACTCTACTGCCCCAGCGAATACTTAACTAACTTTATCATAACGGTCACCGTAGCCTAGTTGGTAGTGATCCTGCCTACGAAGCTGGTGGTCCTGGGTTCGAATCCCGGTAAGTGCAAATATTTGTGTGATGAGCACGAATATTTGTTTCTGAGTCATGGATGTTTTCTATGTATATAAGTATTTATCTATCTATATAAGTATGTATATCGTCGCCTGGTTCCCATAGTACAAGTTTTGCTTAGTTTGGGGCTAGGATGATCTGTGTGGCTTTGTTTGTGTGTTGAAAATAAATAAATAAGTTGGAATAATAATAATATCTGGGTATTATTATTATTCCAATTTATTTATTTATTTTCATATTTTATACATATTTACTCTTATAAAATTTATATATAAAACAATAATACACAAATAAATACGTAAAAAACAGAGCTCCCCCGGCGGCGGGGTTATACGCCCTAGGCCGCCGGTGGTCAGGGCGACAGAGTGAGGAACCTCCTCACGATGCGTGCCGTTCCCATAATGGCCGCCTATGTCTTTATTATTATTATTATCATAATAATATGACAAAAAATATCTAGTATCACTTGAATACAAATTGCCTATTATAAGTGTAACCTACTTTAATCTAAGTAAAAGGTTATTGCGTAATATTTATTATCTCGTAAATCGTTACCTAGGCAAAGTACCTACATTTCTAGAATTTCTCGTTAGTTTACGTAATGTAAGTATCCAGTTACTGACTATATAATTAACTAGGCAGGTAAGACGTATAAATCACTGCTGGCTTAGTGGTATAATTGTTTCTGTACCTACTGATTTTCTCTTTACTGGAGGAAATTTGTCGAACCGTGAAATTTAATAGAAATAACGTGGCCTATATATATTTATTCTGAGACCAGACTTGTAAATAATTATTTTTTTGAAAGAAATAATATGACTATTGAATTTTGATTAAGCTTCTTAATTTAAATTTAGATTTTCATACCTTTGAGATTGGTAAATAAATACCGTTTGAAATAATAACAAAAATTTAAATATATAAGAAGTATGACAGGAGTTTCGTTTTTTATATTTTTTTTTATATATACACTAGCTGTGCCTCGCGGTCTTACCCGCGTTAAATTTTATAAATTATCACAGCTCCTCCCCCGTAGTTGATAGCGTGATAATATATAGCCTATATGTTGACCCGACCTTTTAGTAATATTCATGCAAAATTTGAAGTAAATCCATGCAGAACTTTTTGAGTTTAGCCCGGACATACATACAGACAAACAGATAAACAGACAAAATTCTTAAATCTATATTTTTGGCTTCGATATTGATTGTCGATCACGCCCCAAGTATCTTTTAAAAAAATATTCAATGTACAGCTTTGACTTTCTTACGATTTTATTATATGTATAGATTAACAAAATATAGCATATAAAATTGCAAAATACACAAAAAAAAAGATTATACGCATGAATAGCTGATACATTTTGTATCGGGGGCTATTTCTTTCACGTTTTGCTCGCTCTAATATGTTAAATTGTTTCATCATATCACCGTAAAACGCCCACTACTGGACAAAGGCCTCCCCAAAAATCTCTTGCGCTATCCACATTCAACGACTATTTAATTATTCATATCACACCATAATTTGACTATTAGGATCATTGATACCATATAGATTATTATAAAATTTGAAAATTATATGATATGAACGTTTTCTAAAAAATGTTATTAGAGCAAAAGAAGGTTACATGATATAATATAACATTTAACAGCTGTTTTAATAGCATGTGAAAATTAAATCATACGAACATTAATTCAAGTGATATTTTACGATCTCTTATCATGTCATTTTACACACCCGTTAGTGTTAACCTTACAAAAATACTTCTTCAGAATTGTTAAAAGACAATAAACATACATAAAATTGACCTTCAAATTACGAAAACATTTGAAACATTGGCAAAAGCCGCATTTTTGAACTAAATACTTAATAATCATTTTGTGTAACCAATGCTTGCTTGCATATCGTGTGGGCAGTGGTTACCCTAGTGTCAGAGTTGTTCAAGCCGCCCAGTAGGCCTCTGACATGGCTTAACGACTGTTGTCTAATGACTACAACCGGGACCGACAGCTTACCGTGCCCTCCGAAGCACGGAGACGCTCAGAAATTAAACCACTTTGGCGGTCACCCATCTATGGACTGACCGCGAGCCTAGTTGCTTAACCTCGCCGATCACTTACGGACCGGAGAGAGTATCTAGCTATGAGCGCCTCGTGTAACGAATGTGGATGGTAAATATTTATTTAAACTTAACTTAATGATGGGTAACCAATTTGGATGGTAAATATTTATTTAAACTTAACTTAATGATGGGTAACCAATGTGGATGGTAAATATTTATTTAAACTTAACTTAATGATGGATAGCACAAGACAGGTAAGTGTGGAGATCTTCGTGGGGAAGCCTTTGTCCAGCAGTGGGCGTTTTACGGCTGACATGATGTAACAATTTAACAAATTACAGCGAGCAAAACGAGAAAATAATAGCCCCCGATACAAAATGTATCAGCTATTCATGCGTATAATCTTTTTTTTGTGTATTTTTTTATATGCTACATTTTGTTAATATGTGTATATAAAAAATATATCAAAAACGAAACTCCTGTCATACTTCTTATACTAGCAGTGGATAGCTTTCGGTTGATATGATGATGATAATGAAATTTATCTTAAAATCTCCGCTGGGCCAGAAAGGTTCTCGAGCGACGCCAACGAACGATGAACGATGTAAAAGCGTTGCTGCCTGTTCTGTGGTAGAAATTCGCTCGGGATGACTTGTATGTGGGATGGGATGAGATCATTATATTAACCGAATGACATATACTAACTGCTGGACAAAGGCCTCCCCAAAATATATTCACAATAGAGTTGTGTCCATCGTTTAAGGATATGCCATAATCGCCACGTTTAGCAGACGGGTTGGCGATCGCAGTATCTGAGGATGGTCATGGTACACAGAGAAACGCTGCTGCCCGTTCTCTGGTAGATATTCCCTTGGTACGACTTCTACGCTCCCTACGGGATGAGATAGTATGTTGATATTTGTTACCGTCACCACACACATCATAATAATTAGTCATCATGATTTAATAAGAAAAAAAAGGAGGAGATAGAAATGAATAGTTTCACTTCCCTCCAGAGCAAAGCGGGAGACAGAATGATATAAAGAGGCTATAGCCTCATTAAGCGAGAGAACTGCAAACTAGGGAAGCCAGCTGCAAAAGCACCGAGGATCAATTTAAGGGTCCTAAGTGAGCTGTTATATTTGATTCCAATAATTAGGAAACCAGATAACTGATATTTTACGTATACGAGTACTAAATTTCTTTTCTAAACACTTATTTATTTAGATAACATCAGTAAGATGATAGGACATCTAATTTGAAACGACCAGTTTATCAGAAATATAATAGAAGGGAAGATAGACGCAAGAAGATAGACGCAAGAAGAAAGAGAGGAAGACCGAGAAGAAAGTTTACTGAAATAAATAATGAAATAATGAAATTTATTAAGCACTTGGGTATTAAGATAAGATAAGATAAATACACTTTATTGTACACCATTATACATAAAAGTTATAGGATCTCAAATAATTATAAAAAAGGTACAATGGGCGGTCTTATCGCTTAAAGCGATCTCTTCCAGACAACCTTAAGTTGGAATTAGGAGTAGGGGTAGTGTATGGTGTAAAACTATAGAATACGATTAAGTATCTACTTAAGACTAATAGTGGTATCTACTTAATAGTAGTACTACCACTAATTATTTACATAATATATTATATGAATATATATATATATATATACATATATAATATATAAAAAGACATAGATATATTACATAGATAGATAGATAAAATATAATAAATATATTCCGTTATGATGGAAATATCAACGATATCTAGCAGGGTCATATGATGGACAAGAAAAAAAGGAACACTTATTGAAACTGTGACAGATAATGTTTGGTCACAAGATTTTTAAACGTAGGTAAAGATTGAGCGCATCTTATAGATACTGGTAACGCATTCCAGAGACGAGCAGCTACAACAGTAAATGATTTGCTGTAGAAATTGGTGGAATGCGTTGGTAAGGTTAGTTGCAGGTTTTCTGATGATCTCAGTGACTTGACATGCGTGTCATTGAGGAACTTGAAACGTCCTTTGAGATAATAGGGTGTAGAGGGATTAAAGAGAATATTGTACAAGAGAGATAAGATATGTGCATTCCGACGAAGACGAATAGGAAGCCACTTGAGTTTCGTACGAAAATCTGAAACATGGTCATACTTGCGAAGACCAAATATGAACCTAATACAGACATTTTGGAGACGCTCAAGTTTGTCAAGCTTTTAACATACACTTGTACTTGTCAAGCTCACAATGCAGTACATAAACATAGTCGAATATAGTATAAAAATTACAAAAAAATAATTAGCCCGTCTAAAATTAATAACAAGTTACTAATCTATTATTTCGAAATTTAGTTGTAGTATATTAAAATTAAAAAATTGAAGGCAATGAGCATTTGGCTAGCAAAGAAGGCTCTTAACCAGTAGCTTAAATTAAACGACTAATACCTGAGGCCACCCTTTTGGGGTTCGGGCCACAGCTCAGGGGGCCGCTGAAGCAAAAAGACAGAATTCTAAGAGAGACTGATCAACTTAAAGAAAAATTTCAAGTGGACAGTTATCAAGAAGTAAAAGAGATGACTCAATAACGGGATAAATGGAGAATTCTACACAGACAAGTGCCAAACACTTAAATTTCGGATGGATGGAGGACAAACATAAATATTCATGCACACAAATATCTAGGAATGCAATCTGGGGCTCCTAAGTCGCCGAACATAAATTTCATAAATGGCTTTCCAATTAATAAAGGTTAAAAATGACATAATCAATCGTTAAATCGGCTTCTATGAGCACATGTGACGTCATAAATGGTCCGGAATCGATTGTCAACGTTGAATCCAATTTAACGATTGATTAAGTAATTTTTAACCTTTATTAATTTGATAGCCATTTATGAAATCGATGTTCGGCGACTTAGCCGGTGGAGCTTCTGGTGGGAATCAAACTTACAGCGTGAAAGGCAAGCATTTTCCGACCACGCCAACTAGTTTATCGTAAGTTATATGTTCGTTTATTAACGGTTAAAACGCAGGAAACTGCACGCATATTATTGAGTCCTACTTATATACTTTGTAACTTCCTTTCATTATAACGCAATCGTGTGTTAGAATTTTCATTCGTGAGTTGGTTTTCCGCTTGATTAATGGTTTTCATAATTAGAAACTACTAACTAAATATATGTTCTTAGGACAACTTACTTACTTATCGCATGGGCAGTGGCCTACCAGAGCTACTGGGCGGCTTGAACAACTCTGACACTGAGGTACTAATATCAGAGTAGTTCAAGCCGCCCAGTAGGACTCTGACATGGCTTAACGACTGCTGTCTAATGACTACAACCGGGACCGACAGCTTAACGTGCCATCCGAAGCACGGAGACGCTCAGAAATTAAACCACTTTGGTGGTCACCCATCTATGGACTGACCGCGAGTCTAGTTGCTTAACCTCGCCGATCACTTACGGAACGGTGAGAGCATCTAACTAACACATTGCCATCTGATCTCAAATAAGGCAAATTCCGATGTCTGGCAATCATTTACCGATAAAAATTCTTATATATTTCTAAATACACATGTACATAAATTACAACCAGATGTCGAACAAATAATCATGCTTATCGCCTGCACTAGGGAATCTAATCCTTGTGTCGCGGGGTACTTTACAAACATATAATAGACGGACACAAATTACATCCAAACTCAGAACAACTATTTACGGGTCACGCAAATAGTTGTCCGGCGCGGGACTCGAACCCACGACACGAACCGGCGAGGCGACTGTCTTAGCCGCTGTGCCATACGTGCAGTCAATAATTAGACACTACTTTAAATAAATATTACTATATTCTTAGGATAAGTAATACATTGTCATCTGATCCCAAATTAGGCAAAGCCTGTACCATGGCTACCAGATATCTGATAAACTTACTTATATATTTCTAAAGTAGCTGTGCTCCGCGGTTTTACCCGCGTAAAATTTTATGAATTATCACAGCTCCTCCCAAGTTAGTGATAGCGTGATAATATGTAGACTATATGTTGACCCGACCTCTTAGTAATATTCATGCAAAATTTGAAGTAAATCCATGCAGTACCTACTTTTTGAGTTTAGCCCGGACATACATACAGACAAACAGACAAAAATTCTAAAAACTATATTTTTGGTTTCGATATCGAATGTAGATCACGCCCCAAGTATCCTTTTAAAAAAATATTCAATGTACAGTTTTGACTTTCCTACGATTTTATTATATATATAGATAGATACGTATAGATAAATTACAGCCAGACGTGTATTGGGTGTCTGGGTACAATATGTATGTATTTAGAATATTACTATGTTTATCAGTTCTCTAGTTGCCATAGTACAATCTCTGAGTAGTTTGGCAGCGTGTTAGTCGTCCCAAGATATTTCATTATTGTACACCTTAGCGTTAAAATTAGGGTTAATAAAACAGGTACAACGGGCGGTGTTCTCACTACGGCAATTTCTTCCAAACAACAAGTATTGAGTGGATAGGTGTAGAAGGGGGGAAACTGGGTAGATTAGTGTAACAACATGTCAATTTAGTTTTAACTTTTCATACTTAAAGCAGGGATGGCTGAAGAGATAAAAGGCGGCAGTAGTTCATATTCATATCATTTTTTTGCATTCCACAATGTGAATTTAGGTGGTAAACATTAGGCTTATAGCTAGGAGCATTATGGACCCTGTCGGGCACAGCAAATTTATAATTATATATATCGGTGAATATTATTGTTCGTAAATTATTAAGGAACTAATTGAGTCTTCTATTCCATATGACTACTTTACATTTATGCATTACACTAGCATATTATTATTTAACTATCATGCCATTTAATAAGGAAATAAATTTTGCTTATTAACGGTAACAAGTTATATTTGTGTGATACATTTGGATCTAACTATTTAATAGATTATATAAATAAAAATATATTCATGTATAAGTTTGAATGTATGTGTGTTTATTGTAATTTATGTTATTTGTTTCATTTAATTCACTGTGTTATAAGCCTTATTTAGAAGTATTTGTTTTAGATTAATTATAAATGTACTCTCTCTGGTTTCATTTTTTATAGAATTTTGAATTTTATTATATATTTTGATTGACATTACATTAGGACTGTTAGAGTGTAGTGTAATTCGGGAATTGGGTCACATTAACATATTATTGTGTCTAAGTGAACGACTATTCAAATTATTGTGTTAATCTGCTCGCGTTGTAAAAAATACTTTGTATTTCCTAACTAACTTGCATATTTCCTGGATATAGATAGAGGGTAAAGTTAGAATTTTATATTTCTTGAATAAAAGCTAGTTAATATAATATCCTGGGATTGACTGCACGTGTGGCGCAGGGGCTGAGACAGTTTCACCGCTTCGTGTCGCGAGTTCGAGTCCCGCACCAGACAACCATTTGTGTGAACCATAAATAGTTGCACTGAGTCTGGATGTAATTAATCTGTGTCCGTCTAATAAATGTTTGTAAAGTACAGTATATAGTATACAGTAGTGGTCTTTCATAATAAATAAAATATAAAAAAAATTAAAAACATGTGAAATTTTTCACACATGGCCATCTGATCCCAAACTAAGCTGAGCTTGTACTATGGAAAGCAGATAACTGATATGTTACATATTATCCTACTTTTCTTTTGTAAATACATACTTATATAGATAATTAGATCCAGACTCAGGACAAACAGACGTGTGAATGCACACTCCTGGGTGCGAAACGCAATCTCATCGGTACCCCCGTTGCCTCCATCTCGGGGTATGGTTCGATGTTTTGGGGTAACTGTATACGATCTATACTAAATATTAAAACGACACACCTCATTTTAATTATGTACCTATTGACGGGTGGATGGGGTGTTTGGTAAATACTTGCCTTTCATGCCGCAGGTCGTGGGTTCGATTCCCACCCAGGACAGATATTTGTGTGCATGAACACTTCTGTTTGTCCTGGGTCTGGGTGTAACTATCTGTATAACTATTAATGAACAAAAAGTTTTGTATGTAGTTATATCAGTTATCTGGTTGCCATAGTATAAGCTCTGCTTAGTTTGGGATCAGATAGCAGTGTGTGAATAATGTCCCAGGATATTATTATTATTAATGTAGAGGTAGATCTATAGATATGTGACTTGTCTGAAAATATTTAGAAATAACATCTGATTTATGAGAGCAAATAAAAAAATAATAATAATGATAGCTTAGCTTATTTAAGTTACAGCCAAATAGATTTTTTATATGTTTAATCATCAAAATTTATAATTTTAGATATATTTTACTACATCTTGTCTGAATGGTTCTGTCTGTCTGCGGTAAGAATTCAATTTCTTATTTATATGTCGCGCTTCAATGCTACCATCGGATCCAATGCGCCCGTACAAAAACGACCCAGCGAACAAACTCAGCAGGTTCATCTACTACCGGTTTCAACACGACCCAGTTGAGACGGTCCGGCGAAACATGGTTAAGTGGACATGTATACTTAGTCAAGCTTTTTTTATTTGTTGTTATTAAGTATTAATTTATTTGTTTTTGTATTTCTTTTTTTTTTTCTTTTCTTGCAAGAATGTTCACACTAGTTCATAACTAACTTAAAATATTGCCTATTAACGAAGACCTGCTATTGGTTTTTTGTTGCCTATTATATTGTTATCTATGTTACCATTGTATAGCTGTTGGTCTTCCAAGAATAAATAAATACTGCAATAGTAATTGTCCCACAAAAAATATTCGACTACAAATAATTTATAACTAAAATATGTTAGTATTTTAGTTATAAGTTATTTGTAGTTGAATAATTGATTTAAATAGAGATAAAATAAATAGTTAATTTATATTTTTTTTTCTTTAATCACTATATGTTTTGAAACACCATAATAAGTAATAGATAATGAAAAATGTAATTGCTATTATAAAATAAATTTTATAAATGTTTTCATTCAATCCATGTACCTAAATATCTATGTAACTAGAAATAATAATGTATACAACTATATTACTACAAACATGTTCTGACTATTTACAAGCGCTTTTTTAAAGTCTACGTGAATAAAAACCTTTTTTTATTTATTTTATTTTATTTTATTAGAAATGCCTTTAAAGTGGGCTTTTGATAATCCTTATTATTAATATTATAATTGCGAAAGTAATTCTGTCAGTCTGTCTGTCTTTCCCGCTTTCACGCCAAAACTATTGAACCGATTCAAATAAAATTTGGTACACAGATAGTCTAAAGCCTCAGAAAAGTCACAGGCTACTTTTTAATGTGAAAAAAGGATTTTAGTTGAAAGAGGGGGATGAAAAATCGTAAGAACGTATATTCATTTTTAGAGATAGAAGTTTGAAACTAATTTTTTAGGCTGTTGATTCGATATAAGTAAATATGACATTCAAAGTTTGTAAAAGTTTTATCCTCAAGGGTGTAATGATGTCCTCCCGACCGATTTCGGCCACGGCGGCCTGTCTCAATGGAGACTAGCCAATTGCGCAGGACTTATTATAGTGCACAAGTGTGTGCGCAAACACAGGGGCACTTTCTATTCCATCACTCTCATGATCCGATGGGACGCCTAGCGACACGACCGGAAAGAGTTCAGGTACAGGACCGACGGCTTTACGTGCTCTCCGAGGCACGGGGGTGTAATACCGCTACCGTGTAAACTTCCAGACTTCGGGCTGATACTGAGAAATTTCTTTTTACGGAAAAATCCCAAAATCACTTTTTGGCCCGACCCGGGATTTGAACCCAGGACCTCATTATCTGCGGTTGAACACGCTACCGCTAGACCAACGAGGCAGCAAGGGTGTAATATAGTTATAGGGAATAGGGGATGAAAGTTTGTTTGGAAATATGTAAGGTTTATGTGAATGCAAAATATTGGAGATATTCTGATGTAACATTAACGGAGTCATTACAAAGTATGTGAACGAAGTCGCGGGCACAGCTAGTAGCTTATATATCCATATAACCCAGGTTATAATCTATAAATTTTAAGGCGGGTGAAACCGCGGTGCACAGCTAGTATTGAACAATATATCCTGGGACATTATTCACGCTATCTATCCCAAACAAATAAGTAGCGGTTGTACTATAGAAGCTAGATAACTGATATAGTACATATACTGTTTTTTTTTTGTAAATACATACTTATATAGATAACTACACCCAGACTCGAGGCCACAGTTCATGCACACAAATATGTGTCCTGGGTGGAATCGAACCCACGACCTGTAGCATGAAAGGCAAGTATCTATCAACCACTTCAACGTGTGAAAATATCGAAAAACACAAGTAGATAGTCGCAGTGAAAACATATTTTCAGATCAATTATTTCTTACAATCAGGAAGGACTTTCTCCTATCTGGGCATCATCTATACATATAATAAAATCGTAGGAAAGTCAAAACTGTACATTGAATATTTTTTTAAACGGATACTTGAGGCGTGAATCGTGATCTACAATCGATATCGAAGCCAAAAATATAGTTTTTAGAAATTTTGTCTGTTTGTCTGTATGTATGTCCGGGCTAATTTCAAAAAGTACTACATGGATTTACTTAAAATTTGCCATGAATATTACTAAGAGGTCGGGTCAACATATAGGCTACAAATTATCACTCTATCACTTACGGGGGAGGAGCTGTGATAATTTATAAAATTTGACGCGGGTAAAACCGCGTAGCATAGCTAGTTAGCTATATATTTATGTATCATATATTAAGTATTTACAAAAGAATAGTAGTACCTATACGTAATATATCAGTTATCTGGTTTCCATAGTACAAGCTCTACTTAATTTAGGATCAGATGGCCGCATGTGAATAATGTCCCAGGATATTATTATTATCTCATCAAGTTCTTAGTAAGAAAATACACTCATCCTACCTTGTTCCGTAACATTTTGTCCACATACAGCGACCACACAAAACACTAGGAACCACCACATTTTGCCACCACTACTTAACGACTGTATACGGCACGCAGCGACCGACAGAAACGCAGACGGCGACCTAACAAATTTTCGCAACACTCGAGGAGAAGGCTCGTTTCAAGTCCGAACGTTAAAAACCTGTAATAATTGGGAAATAAACTGCACTCAGCTCTGAAGCGTACTTTAATCCTCCCTTCCGGTGGGAATTGAAGGTTCCAAAGTTTAACTTCCTTAGGGAGTTATTGTTGTCATAAAAAAATAATTAGGGTTTTAATTCCAGGACATAATTTTTTAATGTATATAATTAATATAGGTATATATATAGGGACAATGTCACACAGATCATCCTAGCCCCAAACTAAGCATAGCTTGTACTATGGGTACCAGGCGACGATATACATACATACTTATATAGATAGATAAATACTTAAATACATAGAAAACATCCATGACTCAGAAACAAATATTCGTGCTCATCACACAAATATTTGCACTTACCGGGATTCGAACCCAGGACCACCAGCTTCGTAGGCAGGAGCACTACCAACTAGGCTACGGTGACCGTCTTTAATTATCTGCGGTTAATATGTTAACGCTAAACAACCGAGACAGCTGCAGAGTTCTTCTACTTTTATGAATTGTTATGTCACGGCCTCACGGGGTACTTTACAAACATATAATCCTAATATCCCTCCTAAAATTCCCATCCCATAAACTAAATTCCACTCCTAATCCTTTACTTTCCGCGAGGTCAGGTTATGGAACTCACTTACTGGAAGGCTATGGACCTAACATAAGAAACTGTGACACTCTATCGTTATTTAAAAAACGAGTGAAATTACATTTTCTCTCTCTATGTTAATATATATTTATTTATTGTATTGGTTGTATGTTTATGTATTTATATACTAGTTATGTATTTATATATGTATTTATTTAAGTATTTGTATGTAAGTTTATTTATATTCTTCTGACCAATGAGTTTTTATTGAATATTTAGACTAACCTACACACAATTCCTGTTTCATACTATATCTCCTTTCGCGGGCCTGTTGGAAGAGATTTCATTAGAAATAAGCAGTGCCTTTGTACTCTTTCATTTTGTATACTTCCTTTTATTTACCTTTTACTATGTGTACATATAAAAAAAAAAAAACTTGTGTGTACTTATGTACACGCGTTAGAAGTTATACTTCTTAATAAACAACTTGAACATAGTTATCAATTTTCATACCACCTAGAACTAACTTCATGCTGTTAAATTTTTTGGTGTCGGTGTGCGCGCGCATCGTAAAAATGCACTCTCATCATTTTTCTCCATCGCGCCAAAAGAAGTATAACTTCAATAATAATAATAATTGACGGACACAAAGTACAGTCACACAACTGGACAAAGGCTCGGGAAAAGATTTCCACAAAGGAGTTGTGTCCATTTTTTGGAGGGACATGCCATAATCACCACGCTTGGAAGACGGGTTGGCGATCGCAATATGATCATAGTACACAGAGAGACGCTAGACTATGTTGACCGTTCTGGAGTTATAGCCTCGGGTCGACCTCTACGCCCCCCATGGGATGAAATGGGATCGCAATATTCTTTGCCGTCAACCACACGGCGGACGTTTGGTCTTAGTACTTGCAAGCATAAAGCGTACAGTAGCAATCAAGTGCGTATCGTCAATCACTAGAACATCGTATGTGACGTCATAATTACGTGTCACAAAATCTAAAAACGCACATTAAAGAATCACCGTCACCGTAGCTTAGTTGGTAGTGCTCCTGCCTACGAAGCTGGTGGTCCTCGGTTCGAATCCCGGTAAGTGCAAATATTTGTGTGGTGAGCACGAATATTTGTTTCTGAGTCATGGATGTTTTCTATGTATATAAGTATTTATATATCTATATAAGTACGTATATCGTCGCCTGGTACCCATAGTACAAGCTTTGCTTAGTTTGGGGCTAGGATGATCTGTGTGACATTGGCCCGAGATATTTTACACGTTAATGAACGTTAATATTTAGTTTTAATACTTTAGTCAGATAAATCTATGTAGGTATGTGCTCTGTTAAAAAAAAGAATTATAGATAGAGGAAAATAGACTGTTTTGCCTTTCAACGCGAGCAACGCCTTTTGCTTTTTTTCATGATCAATCAATCAATATATTTATTTGCATGAATTATTATTTTTTTTTTTTTATTTGTTATGGGTTTGCTCTTGACTCTAGTCTATGTCAGAGATGACAGAGACAAAGTCTACGATGGAGCGAGCTTACCCAGAAGGAGCCTGTTCCCTCTAACTTTGAAGAGATTAGGGTTATAAGCTTTTGGAAACACCGACGCAGGCAGTGAGTTCCACTCTTTTGCTGTGCGCATTATAAAAGACGTTTGGAAACGCTTAGTGCGAAGTGGTGGAATAGCTACAAGGTAAGGATGGTAAGATGCAGTGCGTCTGGATGTCCGATGGTAGAAGGGGGCCGGTGGGATGTGGTCGTGGAGTTCTTGGGCACACTCACCGAAGTACAATCTGTAGAAGACCGACAAGCAGGCAACCTTACGACGAGGAGCCAAGCTATGTAGCTTGGCATCCGTCAGTTTTACGTCACCAATGAGCCTCTTAGCCCTGCGTTCCACCGAGTCAAGCGCAGCAAGCTGATATTTAGCTGAGCCATCCCAAAGGTGGCTACAATACTCCATGCAGGATCGGACTTGTGCTTTGTAAAGGGTTAAAAGCTGTCCAGGCTTGAAGTATCACTTCACCCTATTTACGATGCCCAGCTTTTTGGCCGCAGTTTGGGCTTTGTGCTCGATGGTGGCGCCGAAGTTGAGACTGGATGTCAATTCCTTAATGAATATGGTAATGTATAGATACAGATCTTAAAAGTAAATTATGAGAACATCATATTCCGCCGATATCAGGCGTATAAATTAAAATAATATAACAAAATCAAAATACTAATCAAAACTATACAAATCAAGAAGAAGAGAGAAGAATCATCAATAACAAAATAAACAGTGTAACACTAAATTGCAGGTCCTAGGTACTGTAATAACTCGCTGCAGCAAGGGGTTCTCTATAATGGGATCTAGGGAGAGACCTTCACAATGATAACACACGTATTAAACACCAATCACTTATTTTATTGAATAACAATGAAGTTTTTACAATGTTTTCTTTAGCACTTCAGTTTAATCACCGTTGACAAACATCACTCTAACATAAAATTATACTTTTTATTTAATTCGAATTCTATTCTAACTTGAAAAGCTATGTCCAGCTATTATAATAAAATTACCAGAATTAGCTATCTTCTCAAAAGAGGTTTTATTCTGTAGGAGGGTAGGCAATATCATTACAGTACTATATTATTAGCAGGTATAACATTTTACTTAAAGAGTATCATTTAGATAATCAGTAGTTGAGTAGTAGCATTTTTGACATAGGAAGTCCCTTAGTTTACTCTTAAACAAATTAAAAAGTAGAAATTTTAGTGTGGTTGGAAGCTTATGGTAAATATTGGGTACTAAAAAGAAATACGTTTCCACATTAGCGCTGTCTTGGCTGTAGTCATACATAATTGATCCCTACATTACGAATAGCTACATCAGAGAGTTCCATAATGCTCGCGGAAAGCAATTGGAAGTGGAAGGTAAAAGAAAATAAGACCTATTAACATCACCACCATATCAGCTGAAAGATGTCCACTGCTGGGCGAAACCCCTCCAAAAGATCTCAACAATTGCCAGACTTGCGCTATCCTGCGACCCTTACATGATCATCAGTCCATTTTGTAGTGCGCTCATGCTTCGTCTTCCGAATGAGACCTTTATTTTTTTTTTTATTAGAAATTGTTTTTAAATCCCAATTAATATATTTTTTTTATAACTAAAGTTTTTAATTATTTTGTATTCTTTCGCGTTCTATTGAATTAAAATAACTATTGTTATAGAATCTATTTTCACTATGCACATAGTACCATTTATTTTAAAAGAGAATGCAATGTTGTTAGACAGTAGATTGTCAAATTGCAAAATTTTGCCTAATCAATTGCATCATTGACAATACGTAGTGACGGCAAGTTGATTCAGCTGTTTATTTACAGTTGAATTTCAAACGGGATAATGTCTATAGGGCCATTTAAATAATTGAATCAACGTTGAAATACCGAATGACAAAAAATCATGGGTAATTTTAGGGGAAAATTAGAGTCCTAATAAAATATAGCGCATTATAGATCAGAATTTCTTTAAATACTACATAACACTAATGACCAATGGCTTAGCATGGGTACATAGATAGAAAGAAAAATTAGAAGGTATTTTAAAATTTCTACTTTATGCCAGAAAATTATACAACATGTAACGTAATTAACGCACACCCTCAGACACCCCAATTAGAATATTATGTTGTAATCATAATACATGCACTGATATTTTTTTTTATTGGTTTAAATAAATGTTTATTGGTTCTAGAAAAAGAAAATACAATTATACTTATAATTAAAATACAGTCTAGTTTTTACTTTAAATCACCTTACTAATTTGACAAGTAGGTATATGCATTGTTATTTACTAAATTAGTTTCTTGGAATAAAGTTTATTTTTCTTTAGTTTGTATTGAATGATGGAATTTGTATATGAATACAAATAAAACTGCGATTTTAACGGTCTTATTACTTTGACACACGGTCCATTTCAATTTATTTTGACTGTACAGGGTTAATCTTACAATAATTTCCGTAGTTTTAATTACTTTGGGGAAAAAATACCTAAGTATATAAAAAATTATATAAATCGATTCAGTAAACGATTCTGAACAAACTATTTTTAGGATGTGCGTTAATTAAGTTGCATGTTGTATAGGCACATTTTGTATCTTGGGTTTCATTATGAATTATACTTTGCCTAGGGAGCTTTGCTGTGTGGTGATGGCGGGGAATATCAGAATATCATCAACCCATCTCATCCCATGGGGGTCGTTGAAGTCGGAGGGTATTTCACCAGAGGAAGGGCAGCAGCTACTTTCTGAATACTATGACCATTGTACTGCTATCGCCAACCCGTCTTCCAAGCGTGGCGATAATGGCATATCCCTCCAAGATGATTCTTGGGGGATGCTTTTGTCCAGCAGTGGACTTCTTATAGCTAACTGATATACTACATATACTACTTTTATTTCATTAATACATACTTATATAGATAACTAGCTGTGCCCCGCGGATCACCCGCGTTAAACTTTATAAATTATCATAGCTCATCCCCCGTAGGTGATAGCGTGATAATATGTAGCCTATATGTTGACCCGACCTCTTTGTAATATTCATAATTTGAAGTAAATCCATGCAGTACTTTTTGAGTTTAGCCCGGACATACATACAGACAAACAGACAAAAATTCTAAAAACTATATTTTTGGCTTCGATATCGATTGTAGATCACGCCTCAAGTATCCGTTTAAAAAAATATTCAATGTACAGTTTTGACTTTCCTACGATTTTATTATATGTACTTATGTAGATTACTTCCTAAAAATACAGACACCCAGACACATACAAACAGACATGTTCATGCATACAAATATCTGTCCTGGGTGAGAATCGAACCCGCAATCTGCGGCGTGAAAGGCAAGAATTTACCAACCATGCCAACCGGTCCTCTATATTATCAGAAAGTTCATCAAACTTTATTTCGTAGCTTTTGCATGGAAAGAGTAACAAACATCCATACTCACAAACTGTTGCATTTATAATATTAGTGGTATGTGTGTAAGTATTCAAATTTTCACATATTTGTATTCGCTCGTAATTATGTAATAAACATATATAATTTCCATTGCGTTTTCAATATCTATACATATAATAAAATCGTAGGAAAGTCAAAACTGTACATTGAATATTTTTTTAAAGGATACTTGGGGCGTGATCTACAGTCGATATCGAGACCAAAAATATAGTTATTAGAATTTTTGTCTATATGTATGTCCGGGTTAAACTCAAAAAGTACTGCATGGATTTACTTCAAATTTTGCATGAGTATGACTAAGAGGTCGAGTCAACATATGGGCTACATATTATCACGCTATCACCTACGGGGGAGGAGATGGGGTAATTTATAAAATTTAACGCGGGTAAAACCGTAGGGCGCAGCTAGTTTTCACAATAATTATATTGTCTTTTTGCAATAACTGGTTCGCCGTGAGGGTTCACTAAATTATGTAAAGAGACATTTAATGTTTAACGTCAAGTTAGTCCTACGTATGGAAAGGCCTTATGACCTTTTGTTATAGACAGTAGAAAAGGCGCACGATATACAAGTTTCGTATTGTTTGCGATTTAATCCAAAACACTAGGTTACTAAGGTAGTAACGGGGTGACCAACATAACCATGAAGTACAGACGTCAGCTTATCAACGTACCCCAATCAGTCAAATTTCCCCAATTGAAAATGAACCTTATACTTATGTGATAAAGCTGAAAATCGATAAAAGAAATTTCGCAGATTGGGGCAGCTGTATGTGCTGGCGTCTGTACTTGCAGTGAATTATTTCATTTTGTTATTCGAATAAATAAAAAAAATTGTGTGGTTTAAAACCGATGCCAGTGAAATTTTCGCCTCTTACGACGTAAAATTAATAATAATAATATACAGGGACATTATTCACAAACGGCTATCTGATCCCAAATTGAACATACCTCGTACTATGGAAATCAGATAACTGATATACTACTTTTCTTATGTAAATACATACTTATAACGATCATTACATCCAGATATAGGACAGACAGACATGCATGAACATGTCTCATACACAAATATCTGTACAGAGTGGGAACTGAACCCACGACCTACGGCGCGAAAGGATTTACGAATTTAGTGACAAGGCCGCTAATGCTACATTTTTTTAATGTAACTATGTTATTGTTTTCTAGTATCCTTTAATGCTTTGGCGTACAATAAAAAGTTATCTTATCTTGTCCTGTCCTGTCCTGTCCTGTCCTGTCCCGTCTTGTCCTGTCCTGTCCTGCCCTGTCCTGTCCTGTCCTGTCCTGTCATTTACTGTCCGGTCTTGTCTTGTTTTATCTTATTTACCAAACACGGCAACCAGCCCGTCAAGTATGATGCAGATATTTCCTCGGGACGACTCTTACCAAGGGTTGAGATGGTGTGGCGATATTCTATACCGTACCTATACATAATAATAAAACTTGAGAGGTGTCAAGGGACACCCGGATGGAACGAAGTTATTTCTTATTATGTACAAAAAACCTGTAACTTAACAAAAATAATCTTCGCAACACCACACTGTTCAATGCGAAATAGAAATGAAAATATCTGGCTTGCTTTATATAAGAGAGATAGAGAGGGATAGAGACAGAGAAACATGCGCACGCCGCACAGCTCCAAAAAGTGTCGTGACAACTTTTCGTAAGATTTTTTTCCGTCTAGCCCCCTTTCACAACGCGCGATAAGGAACTTCATTCCAAAAAACTATGTGACTAGCTGTGAAAATGTGTGACGACACTGACAAACAGAATTAATATTCGAAGCCAACAGTTAGTAAACATTTAACCAACAGATAGATGGTGCATTTGCAAAGTTTCACAAATAATACCCAAATTTGCAATACTTGATCATCTTTAGTAATAAACTGGATTGTGTTTGTCTTTACGCGTTATGTACAGACGCCAGCATATCAAACTACCCCAATCTGTCAAATTTCCCCAATTGAAAGTGAACCTTAAGCTTAAGTGATAAAGTGGAAAATCTGTGGCGTCTGAACGAAAATATTATACCGATTTCTATTGACGTCAGTGAATTCCCTTGTAATAAGAAAACTGCCTTAACTGCCTTCGTAATTGCATCATGGCGATTATTTGCTTATGTTTTGTAATCTAACAGACTTATGACAAAAGGTTCATGGCTCTTTTTTAGATGAAGTTTAATAGGCTTTTATTGCTATTTAGGAGGCTTTCACTGCTTTACCAGAAAGTCGAAGTCACCCACGCCCGAGGTCACCAGGTTCGAATCTCGGCTCAGGGCGCATATTGACGTAGTTGAATGAGAGGGAGGTCCTCAATAAATTTAAAAAGTTTGAGTGTAATCTAACCGTTTAACAAGGGTTAAAATCGCTCCCAAAGGAGCTTACAAAGAATGCGGTAAGTGAAGCTAATATAAAGCGTTTAAAAAAAAGTAGCGTATTTAATATACATATCAGTTATCTGGTTTCGATAGTACAAGCTCTGCTTAGTTTGGGTTCAGATGGCCATGTGTGAATAATGTCTCAGGATATTATTATTAATAGGTAGGGAAAAAAGTTTCTTTGCATTTTTTAATTTTTAATATTGTTTTTACATTTAACTAAAGCATGTAGGTACAATTTTGTTAACTTTTTGCCATCTTGTAGGTAGGGACATGATCCCATTGCTATAGAAATTTTGGGACTTCTGATCAAAATACCGCAGCAAGTGGTTTTGGCAGTCCCCTCGTAATGTTAACCTGACACTACCTAAAGAATTCTGAAGAGACCGAAACAGGTGGAAATCTGAAGGTGCAAGGTCTGGACTATACGGCGGATGCATTAAGACCTCCCAGCCAAACTCTTTTAATTTTCGCTGAGTGGTTGAAGATGTGTGAGGTCTAGCGTTATCCTGATGAAATACCACACCCCTTCTGTTGATTAATTCCGGCCACTTTCTCTCAACTTCTTGCTTTAATCTCATCAGTTGTTCGCAGTAGAGCTCAGAATCATAAAAAAATATATAGCTAACAGGATGACATGAAATTCATTTTGTACCATACCATATTTTTTTATTATTTTATTTATTTATTTAAGGATCTCCAACAAAGAATAAACACAATTCATTCGATACAATAGTGCATGCAAAAAAAATTGTAAGCAGTGTTCTTCTTCACTTATAGGAAACCACAGCTTGCGTAAATTAGCTTATAAGTAAACTAAAATTTGTACAATAATAAAATAAAATATAATCATGTTAGATACTAAATAAATTACAAGAATGCCTACTAAATATTAATAACATTTAAACATATATTATACAAAAAAAAGGAATCTTAAAACTAGAACAAATCACAATATCGAAGAATTAAATAAAAATATAAACAATTAATTGCAATTATTATTGGATGTAGTTAGTTAACAATAAGTAAGTTGTTACCAATCTTCTGCTTTATCGTAGGGGCAGTGGTTACCCTGATGTGCGAGCTATTCAAGCCACCCATAAGGCATCTGAAATGGCTTAACGACCGTTTTATAACGATATAATAGCTTAACTTTAGCATTAGCTACTGCACGAATTGCACCTTGTACCTGATGCTGATGTTGGAGCCCATTTATGGGTAAGCTAATGGGATGGTTTTCTATTTTTTTTATCTGGGCCGCCAGCAATAATTTTGTACGGCATCATCATGTAAAAAGTTTATGATGTATTGGCTATGCAAGAAAAAATGTTACACAACGGCACCGGAACAAAATAGGTGCTTATTAACTACCTACTTAATTCAAGCCAAAGATGTCTACTTAATTACCTGTGATAAATAATTGTATGCTATTTAATATAATCAGTGTATGACATGTGTACCTACTAATAAAGACAGTAGCAGTCTTCCGGTAAATAACTGCTGTGTGGTGACGGCGACAAATATCAGAATCAGAATATCATCACCCCATCTCATCCCGTGGGGGGCGTAGAAGTCGACCCGAGGGAATATCTACCAGAGGACGGGAAGCAGCTTCCTTCTGAGTACTACGACTATCATACTGCGATCGCCAACCCGCCTGCCAAGCGTGGCGATTATGGCATATCCCCTCAAGATGATTCTTGAGGGAGGCTTGTCCAGCAGTGGACTTATTTAAGCTGTACTGATGATGATGAACTAAATTATGTATAACTAGCTGTGCCCGCGACTTCGTCCGCGTGTTAATTAGTTTTTTTTTGAAAAATAAAAGACTTTTTCTAAAATAAAAGTAGCCTAAGTTACTCCTTATTACATCAGCTACCTGCCAATAAAAGTCCCGTCAAAATCGGTCCAGCCATTTCAGAGATTAGCCGGAACAAACAGACAGACAGACAGACAAAAATTGTAAAAAATGTTATTTTGGTGTATGTACCGTATATATATTCATATTTATGTAGTAAAAACCGGCTATTTCAATATTACAAACATACACTCCAATTTTATTTATTTGTATAGATGTATAGATGAACATGAAATTAAATGAAAAACATTTAATTCAGCACAACACACAAGAAAATGAGGAGTACAAATGTACAACACACAGTTCTACAAGACACCTTGATTTGAAGAAAATGCACACACAATTACGATTCTTGCATGTTCTGCCGAAAGGGTCACCACCTCAGCACTAGCTAGGTGGGTTACACCTAGCGCTGGTTTTCAGTTAGCAACCCTGGAAGTCACGCACGGACGGGGGTAGTGCTAGTACAATACTAAATGTTTATTTAATATAACAGATACATAAATATATAACGAACGACGAAAGGCAAGCAATTACCAACCACGCCAACCGGCCCATTGCACTTATTAAATACCTAATTTATTTTTATACTATAAATATAGATACCATATATATAAACATATTTTTTTACTAGTTCTTATTAAATGAGAATACTTACATAATATAATACATAAACTAATATATGTACATAAACCAGTAATAAAAAATAAGGGTCCATATTGGCTCACCTAAAGTTCTTTACCCGAAATTGTTCTTCCTAACGATTTGTAATCCGAATTATCACTCTTCCTAAAATTTTTCATCCTAAAGTTTTCATTCATACTATTTGTAGTGCTACCGGCGATGTTCATAACACTCATGTTTTCGAAAATTGTAATCAATAATATTATCATTAATGTAAATATATTTAAACTCCTACTGTTTTTTATCATAACGATTTAATCCCTAAACATACTCACCATAATAATTTCACCGCGGAGGATTAAAATTAAACGTACATGCAATAACTATAGGACCAATTCGGTTCTGGCACTTCGCCGGCCGCTACCGCGGCACGCTCGCTTCGCTCGCTCGGCTCGTGCGTTGGGGGGTCACCGTTCTAACCTAACCTAACCCAATAATTATGAATAGGACCGATTCGTTTCTGGAACTTGACTCAATGATTGGAGCGGGACTCTGGTTTTGCTCGCTCGGCTCTTGCGTTATAGTCGCAGTTCCAACTAAACTTAAACTAATGACTATAAATAGTACCGTGGCTAAACAAAAAAGATATGACTTTGAATAATAGTATAAACGATGGTTATGTAGAGAAAATATAGGAAAACAAATAAAAGTATAATAGATGTTTATTGCTACTGACATTATGAAGTTGAATGCTTCGGAATTATTAACATTAGAGGCAAAGTAATTAGGAGTTTTGATGTTATGATGAAAAATGTTAGGAAGAACATTTTCGGATTTCCAATTATCGGAGTTGACATTTTAGGTGAGCTTTGGCGCACCCAAAAAATAACTATGATTTAATAAATATTTAAAATGAATAATTTACAGCGCCATCTGTTGGAATAGTCCGATCTGAGTATTGGCATTCCAGCCGTTGTTAGCCGTGTAGGTTTCGGTAAGATGGCGTTAAAGCCCCTTAAATGACGTTAAGAAATATCAAATGGATTGCATAAATTCGAAAAGTAGCACGGTGCGGTGGCGGAGTGGTTAACGCACATGGGGCCGGATACCCCGTGGTCGTGGGTTCGATTCCCACCCGCTCTTAAATTTTTACAATTCATTTTAAAGATGTCTGATTAATAATGTATGTATAAATAAATAAAATAAATAAATCATTTATTTGGAACAAAAAACATTATATTTTAACCCACCCAACTGTGTAACAGTTTGTCGGCGGGATTAGCGCTCGTTATATCTAATATATAAAATTCTCGTGTCACAGTTTTCGTTGCCATACTCCTCCGAAACGGCTTAACCGATTTTGATGAAATTTTTTGTGCTTATCCGGTATCTATGAGAATCGGCCAACATCTATTTTTCATCCCCCTAAATGTTAGGGGTAGTCCACCCCTAAATATTTTTTTTATTTTTTAGACAAAATTTTTTAATTTCTATTTTTTTATGATACAACATACATCTAATCTAATATATAAAATTCTCGTGTCACAGTTTTCGTTGCCATACTCCTCCGAAACGGCTTAACCGATTTTGATGAAATTTTTTGTGCTTATCCGGTATCTATGAGAATCGGCCAACATCTATTTTTCATCCCCCTAAATGTTAGGGGTAGTCCACCCCTAAATATTTTTTTTATTTTTTAGACAAAATTTTTTAATTTCTATTTTTTTATGATACAACATACAAAAATACATACAATCCCCAATTTTCACCCTTCTACGATCAACCCTTATTTTTTAATAGCAATTTTAGTAATTTAATCGGTTTTCCTCTCCGGTCGAAAACTGATAAATCGTCATTTAATTAGTTATCCCCGCCAGATGTCTACAGGTGTCACTTCTGACCCAGTAAACAGCATAGAGTAGGGATGAGAACAAAGCCGGTCTCATTTCTTTCTCACTCCCTATACAGTTGTCGGCCATCATTATTGTTTATGCATTAAGTGTAGTAGTAACGTTGACAATTAATGTTTTGCTATCTCAGTGTAACTCTCATATTAACTTTTAATCATTCCTATTTTATCAATAATAATTAAATTATCAATTTTGAGTGTATTTTGCACGATTAGATATATAAATCAATTACTGTTCGTTTGTCTCGCTAAAACTCGAGAACGGCTGAACGGATTTATCTTATCTTGGTCTTGAAATGTTCGTGGAAGTCTAGGGAAGGTTTAAAAGATGAGAAAAATTCGAATAATTGCCGGGAAAACCCAAAAAACAGACATTTTATTTTTCCCAACTAAATAAAATATTAAATAAAATTATAAATAAAATATGTAGAGTCAATTGGAACTTTATTGCTATTCAATAAAGTTCATTTATCGATTGAGGCAGTACGAAGTGTGCCGGGTCAGCTAGTGTATATTTATGTGGCATACATTCTAAGGATTTTTAAGTTTTCTTCGTACTTCGTGTGTAAAATCGCCTTATCTCAGCCAGTACTACATTACTGCAGTGCTGATCTTCCGATAAGGCTAGTACGTACTGTTAGTGTGATAACAGACTTTACATAATTATACAAGCTATGGAAATTCCTGAATTGATATAATACTAAACACATTAAAAAAATTACGATTATTATTATGATGAAATGAAGAGCAAAATAAATTCACAAAACAATACAGAGGGAAAAATAAGTCATAACAAAAAATATAAATAACAAATGCTCGTAATCACAATCGATTATTCATGCATTAATATCATCATCATCATATCAGACGAAAGACGTCCACTGCTGGACAAAGATCTCCACAATTGCCGGTCTTGCGCTATCCGCATCCAGCAATTACCAGCGACCCGCACAAGATCATCGGTGCATCTTGTAGGGGGCCTGCCCACGCTGCGTCTTCCGGTTCGTGGTCGCCAATCGAGAACATCTCTGCCCCAGCGGCCATCGGCTCTACGAGCTATGTGCCCTGCCCACTGCCACTTTAGCTTGGCAATTCTTACGGCTATGTCGGTTACTTTGGTTCGCCTGCGGATGCATTAATGCATCAATATAACCGATTCAAATTCTTAATGCAAGTTGTCTTGCCTTAATGTGTTTCTGAACTGCAACTTTCACGTCAGTCAATGTTAATCACATTGCGGGGTTCGCATGCCTGACTTTATTTTTATTTAATTTTTCTGTCAGTGAATAGTGTATGAAATGCTCATTTTAATTATGTTTGATAAAATTAGACATAATGATAAGGGATTGATGATAATGGATATCTAAGAATATCCTGGGTCATTATTCACACACGGCCATCTGATCCCAAACTAAGCAGAGATAACTATAACTATGGATACCAGATAACTGATATACTACTTTTTTTCGTATTTACATACCTACTTGTATAATTTTTCAGACATCGTTAACTTTTTACTTATAAATACCTACAACCAGACTCAGGACAAACAGACATGTTCGTGCACACAAAGGTTGGAATCGAACCTACGACCTGCGGCGTGAAAAGGAAGCATTTTCCTACCACGCCAGGCGCGTTATATAATGTTATATCCGAATAACATATAGGCTATAATTTATAATGTTAACGTGAGTAAAACCACGGGGAACAGCTAGTTATCAGTAGGAACCATTTTTGACGTGGGTTTTTGTTACGGATATTACGAGCTTTGCGTTACCTTCTCTGGTGTCCCTTCTAAAGTACTCTAGTACCACATATGTATTGTATATTGTACTTGAGACAACTGCCTCCACAGTCTACTAGTGAGCCTTGCATAGAATAAAGTAACGTACTAACAAGCGGGCAAATCTGTGCCGTCAAAATATCGGGTTCTATTCTGCAATAACGTTTCTCTACAACGGGTAGAACATTATGGCTTCCTACAAGGTTCACGTAACAAATCTCGCTCGTAAATTGTTACGCCCCAATATTGAAAGATGACCGTTACGGACACGCATCCTGAATGGACGCCATGACTCTCGCATGAAATATGAGAGTGTTACAGGATTTGGATATACCTGTGATAGATCGTATGACGATAGAATAATACTAGTGCAGGTAGCGCTACGTCGTTAACATGCTTTGGTTTTAATAGCTTGTGTATTGCGTAGCTGTACTAACGCGTCAGTGTATTCGTGCAATTAAATGAAAAAGTTCCCTAGTTTTGAGTTCAGATTTCCGCCTTGAAAAGAAACTGCACGTTGTCTTCAATTATTTAATTTTAATATATTAGTACTTAATTTAAAAACCATAGCTTAGAAACTTGTTATTTATTGCATGATTTAAAAAAAAATGTGATAAGTAAGACAGACCGCACGGAGGGACTAATTCTTTTTTGTTACTTTTATACTGTTTCTACTATGTTTATGTACAGACGCCAGCACATCAAGCTATCCCAATCTGTCAAATTTCCTCAATTGAAAGTGAACCTTATGCTTGTGTGATAAAGTTGAAAATTTATAAAAGAAATCTGACAGATTGGGGTAACTGAATGTGCTGGCGTCTGTACCAACTGCATCATGGGCTTGACAAGTACAGGTGTATGTTAATACCCAAGTGCTGAATAAATTTCATTAATGTTTTCATACAATGTGTACCTAAATATCTATGTTACTAGAAATAATAATGTATACAACTATATTACTACAAACATGTTCTGACTATTTACAAGCGCTTTTTTAAAGTCTACGTGAATATAAAAAGAAATTGTAACGTGTGTTGTTTGCGGGGATAATACATTAATAATAACATACGGGGTAAATACAATATTAATAATATTTCTTTTGAATTTAAAACAATCACTGTGTTGGGCGTATTTATTAAAAATTAAGAGCTATACAATTTCGAGACAACTTTTTAAAATGAATTGAAGTGTGGGTGGGACACGAAACCACGACCACGGCGTATCCGGTTCTCTCCCTCGAATTTATACAATTCAGTCGAGTTTTGCTTAACGCGCTTAAGACGCTTTTAACGCCATCTTACGGAAACCGACACGGCTAACAACGGCTGGTTTGCCAATACTTAGATCGTAAAATTCCAACAAATGGCGCTTTTTAATTATTTATTTGGAATACTTCTATAATCATACATTACTTTTAGACTTACAATTACGCTAATATACAATATTTACAAAGAATTAAATATAATAAACGACAAAAGTCAGAAACAAAAATCTTTACTAATTGGTTATATTTTACGATAGTTATGATCTACTGCGAACATTACTTACAGAAAATAAATTAAAAAAATTACACTCTTTATAACATTTACTAAGCCACAGATATACATTCTGTCGTTAATTTGTGGGGACCCAAGTACCAGATAAATGGGATCAGTATGTCTTCCTACTGCTCTTGGCACATTCAATGTGATTTTGACAGAAGTTCAAGACAATCAATGGATCCCCTCAATAATTTAATCCACTCAACTCATAACAATAATATTGAATTCGGACCTTAATATAGACAGAACCATTCAGACAATATATAGTAAAATAAAGCTTAAACTATAAATTTCGATAATTACACCTTAACAAAATCTCCTTGTCTAATAAATAACTTTATACAAACTAGCTAAATATCATTACTATTATAAAATAAATTTAATATATGTTTTAACAATCTTATCCGTGTACCTAAATATCTATATGTAATAGAAATAATGATGTACACTTAACTATATTTGCATTTGCACGGGCTGGAGCTAAATTGGTTCAATACGGCCCTGAGCCGATATGCGGAATACCAAAACGCGCAGTCCAACTCACCTTAAGGAACCATTGCCAACAGGAAGCTATTAAACGCTGGCACAAACTTCCAGGTTTAACTCACTCCAAAAAAGTTATCAAATGCTACGACCGCAAAACTGCAAATGAAGCCCTCGCGCTTAATAGGAGGAATTTATGCATCATAAGTAGGGTGTTAACTTGGCAGACGGTTTTCGCGCCTGCCTGTGGACCGCTCACTACGCATTAAGGTCATAGCCCACTTACACGAATCTGCTCCAACACTACTCCCGCCCATCACCACCTTAAACTAAAACAGTACTACCGAGCAGTCTGATGGCGGGCAGCTTGCTAACACCGAACTGTCTGCTAATTTATGTTGTCAATATAAACTATATCGCAACGCCAAGACTTAAAGTCTATATTTGAATGATATATTATTAGAAGATTTACCAAAGAAGTATACCTGGCCTGTGTGAATGGAACAACCAGAAGGGGAAGACCTCGTCGAACATTCTCTGACCAAATCGGAGACGTTCTCAAAAAAGGACAGGTCAGAAGTACCCTAAACCGGCGAGCATGTATGAAGAATATAATGACAGTAATCGAGGCAAAAGACGTGTGTAAAGATCGTGACAAATGGAAATCCATTGTCTCTGCCTACCCCTCTGGGAAACAGGCGTGAGTCTATGTTTGTATGTATGTATGTATGTTATTAGTCGGGTGGTAGCAGAGTCGTGTCGTCGTCGACCTTTAGACCGTTCACACCGCAAGAAGTAAACGTAAATTGTAAGTCGCAAAAATGGAAAAGAAGCAGTAGAAGAAAGTGCGCAATTTATATATATTATAATGATACCCCACTTCATTTAGCAGCCGAAATTTCAGCCGTCTATTTTGACATATGATATGACACCATATTGTACCGTTATTTATAAATTGCGTGCAATATATAGCATTAAAATAATACATAAATACATACATACATAGACTCACGCCTGTTTCCCAGAGGGGTAGGTAGAGACAACGGATTTCCATTTGTCCCGATCTTTGCTTGCACACGTCTTTTGCCTCGATTACTGTCATTATATTCTTCATACATTCTCGCCGGTTTAGGGTACTTCTGACCTGCCCTTTCTTGAAAACGTTTCCGATTTGGTCAGAGAATGTTCGGCAAGGTCTTCCCCTTCCGGTTGTTCCATTCACACAGGCCAGGTATACTTCTTTGGTCAATCTTCTTTCATTCATCCTTTCTAAGTGGCCAAACCATCTCAGCATTCCTTTTTCAATCTTTATAAAATAATAAAAGGTCCTTTATTAAGGAAAACATGGTATACTTGGTACAGCATTATGGACTTCACCTAAAAACATAGGTTTGTATCTTACTAAGGTTTTAAATATACAAAGTGTACACAGTTATGTACAGACGCCAGCACATTCAGCTACCCCAATCTGTTTAATTTCTGTTATAGATTTTCAACTTTATCACATAAGCATAAGGTTCACTGTCAATTGGGGAAATTTGAAAGATTAGGATAGCTTGATGTGCTGGCGTCTGTACCCATAAATTGGAAAAATTAAATAAAACATGATAGTAGACTACAAAGAATACATTTTTGACTCACCATACAAAATTAATCAGATGATTTTTATTGTTGTATGGGAAGTAAATATTTTTTTATGTGTATTGTATAACACATTCATCAGTTTCATAGACAAATAAGTAACTTAAGTTTCATCAACTTTATATTACACCTTACCTAAAATAAAGATATATAAAGATTTAAAGAAATCTTGGTCCCATTCGGGCGCAAATACAGGTGCGCCTGCGCACCGGAGGCCCTAATACAGGTGCGCCTGTGCACCGCAGGCGCAGACTTGATCCTTTCATATGCCGGAGCGGCATATGAAAGGATCAAGTGTAATATTTGTCTTATCTGCGAAGGTTATTTTCGAAACAATTCATTTTATATCGACAAAACTTAACTCTAACCGCAATCTTAAATATTCATTCATATATTACACCTTACTTTATATAAAGATTTAAAGAAATCTTGGGCAGATTCTGACCCAAATACAGGTGCGCCTGCGCACCGGAGCCGCACCTGCATTTGAAAGGATCAAATATAATATTTGTATTATCTGCGAAGGTTATTTTCGAAACAATTTATTTTATATTGACGATACTTAACTTTAACCACAAACTTAAATGTTCATTCATTCATAATATCTATGCAAAGTATTATTTGAATGTAATGTAAGCATGTTTGTTCTCGGCTTTTATTGTGTACTATATGTATTTCCAAAGACTATTGATGTCATTTGTACAGAAGATTACTGAGGTGCGTCTCTTTGCATGGATAGTAATAGGCATTGATTACATTAAAATGCTGTGTGGTGAAGGCATAGAATATCATCACCCCATCTCATCCCGTGGGGGGAGTAGAAATTGTCCGAGGGAATACCTACCAGAGAACGTGCAGCAGCGTTTTTCTGTGAACTATGACCATCAAACTGCGTTCACCAACCCGTCTGCCAAGTGTGGTGATTATGGCATATCCCCCCATTCTTTGGGGAGGCTTTTGTCCAGCAGTACTTTGGCTGACATGATGATGATGATGATGACATTAAAATGTAGACTGCGGTTAGGAACGTCAGGCGCCATCAGCAAACCTCACAAGCGACTTCTAGCAACCGTAGAGCGTCATCTATAGAAGATCGCACGAGCTAATTTCGTTGATGATTTTTTGCTATTGTTTGTGTTACAAAATATGTTTTGCAAACATTTAGCCTATCCAATCCGGTCACCGTAGCCTAGTTGGTAGTGATCCTGCCTACGAAGCTGGTGGTCCTGGGTTCGAATCCCGGTAAGTGCAAATATTTGTGTGATGAGGACGAATATTTGCTTCTGAATCATGGATGTTTTCTATGTATTTATCTATCTATATAAGTAGATATGTATATCGTCGCCTGGTACCCATAGTACAAGCTTTGCTTAGTTTGGGGCTAGGATGATCTGTGTGACATTGTCCCTATATATTAAAAATAAATGCCCTTAAAGTGCCCTCCAAAGTAAGAAAACGCTAAGAAATTAAGCCACTTTGGCGGTCACCCATCAATAGATTGACCTTGCCAATTACTGACTGGTAAGAGTAACTGGCTGTGAGCGGTAATCTAAGATTGGACGGGCCGGTTGGCGTTGTGGGTAGAATAGATACCTACTTGCCTTTCACGCCGCAGGTAATGGGTTCGATTCCCACCCAGGACAGATATTTGTGTGCATGAACATGGCGGTTTGTGCCGAGTCTGGGTTTGATTATGTATGTTCACAATTTTATATATATAAAAGAAATGTAATTTATGTAGCATATCAGTTATCTGGTTTCCATAGTACAAGATCTGCTTAGTTTGGAATCAAATGGCCGTGTGGGAATGATGTCCGATGATGTATTTATATAAAAAATATATATCAGCATCAATAAAATAATCCATCTGTCGATTCAAGATTACATAATTATATATGTTACCGGCCAGACCCGATTTCAGGACAAACTAGTTGGGCCTAGGATAAACTAGTTCTTCCTACAAGCGATGGGATTAACTAGTATAGCCTAGTCCAAACTAATTTGTCCGAAGCCCGATAGGATAAACCAGTTTACACTTATTATTTGTTATAGTATGATTGTTTGTATTAGCGATTATCCATAACTTTTAAAGACGAGTTTATCTATTTATTTTGACTTTCTAGATAAACTATAATTATTAGATTAGGTATAATTGTTTGTATTACCAATTGTCCATAACTTTTAACGACGAATCATTATCATTTTAATAAATGTAATTATTTTTCCAATTATGGAGTATTTTATTCAATTTATCCATTTATTTTGACTTTCTAGATACCCTATAATACTAGGCCGTACTAGTTTATCCAAGAGTGTTCGTATTTATATCAGTATTAATTAGTTTGACCTAGGCTAAACTGGTTTATCCTATCGGGCTTAGGACAAATTAGTTTGGACTAGGCTATACTAGTTAATCCTATCGCTTATAGGAAGTACTAGTTTATCCTAGGCCAAACTAATTCGTCCTGAAATTGGGTTTGGCCGGTAACATATATAAGAGTTAGTGTTAGGTACAATATGACATATACAAATATATACAATATCAAGCTGAAGTCATAATCTACCGCGCAGCCTCACAGCACTCAACGCTCTCCTGTGTATCAATTCTGATCGTGATGTGTTTGCGGATGGATGGTCGGATATATTGTCAGAATGTTTGCGTTTCTGTGAGAATGATGTATGATTGTATTTTAAAATCAATGTTTATGTCTACATATTAATATTTAAAATCATGATTGTAATAATTATGTTTCATTATTGTAACTGGTGTTTCTTTTTTATTTATTTATTTGAAACCAACACGTTTACAATCATCATTAAATGAAGCTAAAATTCTACATTATTACTTACATTAAGCTCAACATTGCTGGTCACCTAATACATACAAGAATTACAAATCCTGTGTTACAAATTTAGATTCCTATAAACTTATCTTATCTTCTACCGTTTTAATTAAAGTAAAAGAAATAAAATATAATAAATAAATAAATATACCTATTATGATCCTTAGTTAAGGTTAAGGAATAGGCAAAGCGCCTACAAATTTGTTGGGCACTGTTACATCTGAAACAAATGAGTAAATGTAGTAGGCACTCAAATTTAATATCCGGTGAGTTACTTTCAGAGTCAAAATATTTTTTTATGATATTCCATGATGCCTTACAGGTATTTTTAGACGAAGCTAGGTACTTAGTATTATGTATTTTATGAGCTGCCAGCGTACAGTTTTTCAATATGGTTTTGTATATATTGTATCCTTTAAGGTGTTGAGTTTTGTTTGTGGGTGACAATCGATATTTAAGGTACAATGTCCTTTTATTTTTACATGACTTTTTTAAGCCTTTCGTGATCTATTTATTGAAGCTGGTAGACCGGCTGCATTTTTGTGGAACCACTAGCAAACTTCAACAATACAAAAAAAAAACATGCGGGGCAGCTTTTTGGGACTGCCGATGGAAGTGAAAACTATTGTTTCATTTCTCATACTCGGAGAGTTTTGTTTATTTGATTGTTGGACGGTAAAGACTCATAGTAATAGCTTTCCTCCCCATGGAGCGAATAAATAAAAAAAAAAACTAAAATTTGGTTAGGGAGTCGGCTGTTAAAAATCTAACATAATTATGAAAAAAAAGCTGCGGTCATGTACGAGTATAAACGGCCAGTGTGAATAATAATAAAAGGACGGATAATAAAACGGAGTTTTAGGGCATATGCACACGTTGACGCGCGTTTGTAGCGATACACACGCGCGTTTGTTTCGATACGAACAAAAACAAACTGCTCTGTGGGATAAAGGCGCGCTGTCGGTGCGTTTAAAAAACGTGCTGTGCATAGGCCCTTACGAATATTCGGTCAGGTCACGTATCCTGGTGCGATTTAATAATTTTAACCCCCCGACGCTAAAGAAGTGATCATTTAAAAAAAACACGTAAATCGGTTCTCAAAATGCCGGAGCAATCGGTGTCTATAAAGAAAAATACTACTTAAACACAGATTGAATTAAGCACCTTAATTCAATCTCTGTATTATACCTTCCTCCTTTTAGAATTTGATAAAAATAGCAACGCGTGGGTAAGTGGACTGCACGTGTGACTCAGCGGCTAAGACAGTCGCCTCGCCGCTTCGTGTTGCGGGTTCTAGTCCTGCGTCGGTCAACTATTTGTGTGACCCATAAATAGTTGTTCTGAGTCTACATGTAATTTGTATCCGTCTATTATATGTTTACCCCGCGACACAGGGATTCCCTAGTGCGAGCGTTGTCTTTAAAAAAAAGTTTGATTTCAATTTGGTACAATGGCGCAAATTAGAGCTTTTCGAGATAACTATTTGGCACCTCAAGAACTGTCTGTTGCCTAATATACCAGTTATGGTTTAAGTCCTTTATTGCTCATAAAGCATGCATTCATTTACTGAGAAACGCAGTATACTTAATTTAAGTTTATTAGGTACTAAACCAGTATTTAAAAAACTTCATTTAGTTAGTATGATTAATAATAAATTATTCTATAAGATAAATACACTTTATTGCACACCATTTACAGAGAATAGTTAAGTACAGACGCCAGCATATCCAGCTACCCCAATCTGTCAAATTTCTTTTATAGATTTTCAACTTTATCACAAAAATGTAACGTTCACTTTGGGGTAGCTTGATGTGCTGCCGTCTGTACAAGATCTAAATAACATTTAAAAAAAGGTACAACAGGTATTTGGTATCTTTACGATAGATAAATTAACTTGGAGGCAAGATCAAACAAAAAAGTATGTGCGATCTGTAACTAACCCTCTTTCCGTGCCTAGGCATCATACTGCTGCTTTCCGTGGGTGTTTTAAGTATGCAGCAACTAAGATATGGAATGATCTCCCGCCACCAATTCGTAACCTTAAAACCAAGCAGACCTTTAGACTGCATATTAAACGGTTTTTTATGAGTGCACAACTCCACGAGCAGTCCCAGTTTTAAAATTAGTACCTCACACAGTCTGAATAAATAAGACAATTTTTTAATGTTAAAGTAATTTTAAATACAGCGCAAACGCTATTATAGTGCCTACCTAATTGCACTAGTATCTATACCTCCAACACATTTAAATGATAGTAAATTATAATAATAATAGCTTTTGTATATTTTTGTATATTATTATATGTATTATTTTTTTACTATATATTTTTTTAAGTATATAACTCTACGTTATTCAAATACAATTTATTATATTTTGCTGCACTTTCTATGTTCGTGTTTTAGTATTGTAAGAAATATTTTAGTAATGTTTTTTTCCATTTAGGCTTATTATTATTAGAAGTAAATTATTTATTTTTTGTTACTGATTTTATAGGTCTTCCACCGAGGAGACGCTAAAGTTGTCACTCTCAGGTTGTGGTTGAAAATCAGTTTTCCGCTGGTGCTGCTTTATGCAATGCCACGGTACCCAAACTGAACCGCACCCTATTTTTGTTCCGCAGCGGCGCACTATGTAAGATGCGCTTATTATTGATGACATGTAGTTTATAAGAATAGTTATATTATATTTGTTAGTACAGTTTTAAGAAGTAGTTTATAAGTTCATCACAATTTGTTTTAATACGCTGTGTTTTAATATTTATAAGCGCCGATGTTCTGAGCAAAAATAAATAATATTTTCTTTCTTTCTTTTCTTCAGATAGACCTGTAACTGTGGAGATATTTGTCCAGCAGTAATTCGGCTGATATGATAATAAATCTAAATAATGATAATGATAAACTGATTAAATAGTTATGAGTTTAATTTGGTATCCCTATCATCTATACATATAATGAAATCGTAGGAAAGTCAAAACTGTACATTGAATATTTAGCAAAGCCTAAAATATAGTTTTTAGAATTTTTGTCGCTTTGTCTGTATGTATGTCCGGGCTCAAAAAGTGCTGCATAGATTTACTTTAAATTTTGCATGAATATTACTAAGAGGTCGGGTCAACATATTATCACGCCATCATCTACGGGGGAGGAGCTGTGGTAACTGATAACTGTGATAATGTTTAACGCGGGTAAAACGGCAGGGAATAGTTAGTATAAAATAGTGATGTAAATCGAAAGTGTGATACGATGTACCTAGTACTTATTCTTCCATGATTCTGGCTAACCGCAAGCCGTTTACACAGACTGCGGTAAAATCACTTAGCACTAGGCAACGTAACCAACGAGAATCTTGTGTACCGTTATATTTAGAGCCTATTTCTAACCTTGTACAGTCGATGATTTAAAAAATATATCCATTAATTCGAGTCTAACAAAGAAAAAACATGCAGGGAAAACGCTCGTAGAATGGCTTTTAAAAATAAAGTTCATAATTATTATATTTTAATGTTTAAATAGGATGAATATGACACTAATATTGACGGGAAACTCACATGCGCTCAGTGCGCACGACAGCTTACTAAAAACCTACCGGCTAAGAGTTGAAGTGGTCGCCATCGAAATTGATCGGACCAATCATCATAATATTGAACTACAGACAAGTTGGATATCTTGCTCCAGATTAATAAAAATAAATTATTACTATATTTCAATGCAATTAAATAGTGTTTAGAAAAAAGTCGTCGTCTGTAAAACTATTACTACTAAGCCACCAAAATTGTAGTTAATTATCTAAGATCTATGTAAGCGACTGGGACTGGTAATTATAAAAAGAGCTGGTTCAGATATAATATGATATAATATTTTCTCTTCACATAGCCAACTGACATAACAAAACACGACTATTACAAAACGTTAACATTAGCAAAAATATAAAAGTATATATAATATACAAGGAATTTATATATACAAGGAGGTGCGTTGCGCACATTTTTGAGAGACCTGTACCGGTTTCAGCAGAGCCTAAGCGTTTTAGCTCTTGGCTGAGACTAGTACGAGCTACTTGTAAAGCTCATAAATATTTAACACAGCTTCGAATTCATTGCTTATTTCGTAGAGGGCTAAATGTAGTGAATTTAGTGAGATTCGACGGGGGTATTTGTTCATTTTCATTTCAACCATCACGCCCTCTCAGTGTCATGCAAACATCATACGAGTCAGCTAGCTATACTGCTTTGTTATAAAAGAATATTTAAAATTGAGATATCAGTTACTTTGAACTATAATTTGGGTACTATTATAATAATTAAATTTAAAAAAAAATAAGTTACGTGATCGCCAACATTGCACAGCGGGAGCCTAGGCGAGCATTCGAACTACAAGATATGTACAGTACTTCGATTGTTTTCCATAGAATTTTTGCGCTTGCAACAGCCAAATATAGTGTGTTGCAAGACTCAAAAGAATTAAGAATTTTGCAGAATTTAGTTCTACAAATTATTTTGTTGAGAGCAAAATCAGTTTCTTGAGTACTATTCATATTACACGTTATATAACCTGTTAGGGCTAGGATTGCGAACAGACTAGTTGGGCAACTGGTCGTGCAACCTGCGTTCCAGTGGCTGCTTGAATAGATCGTGTTTATGTATACAATATATTTTATTGTGAAACGTATACTATATTTATATGTCATACTAACACTTAGCTGTGTGGTGACGGCATAGAATATCATCACCCCATCTCATCCCGTGGGGGGCGTAGAAATCTTCCGAGAGAATACCTAGGTACCAGAGAACGAGTACCAGCATGTTTCTGTAAACTATGACCATCAAACTGCGATCGCCAACCCGTCTGCCAAGTGTGGCGATTATGGCATACACTTCCAAATGACACAACTCCATTGGGGCAATCTTTTAGGGAGGCTTTTGTCGAGCAGTCGACGTCATTCGTCAAGTCTAATAATAAAATAATAATAATAATATCTAGGGACAATGCCACACAGATCACCCTAGCCCCAAACTAAGCACAGCTTGTACTATGGGTACAAGGCAAGGGAATAAAAAGAGCACGTGGTCAAAATCTTTGCACTCGAGTGCAACACGTAACTTTTCATCCCACGTCAGCAAGGAAATGACTGAATGCAAAAAAATATATTTACAATCACAAGAGAGTTTTAATTCAGTTTAGGTATTAAATACAACTACATTATAATTGGCGAGTATTACAGAACAATCGTTAACTTATAACAAATAATACTTAGGTATAATTAAGCAAAATTGAAAGTAACATTGCTATATAATCACTTCTTAAGTTGAGTGTAATATTTTGTTAGGTACAGTAATGTTGCGCAATGCAAATTAAAATAAAAGGCACCAAGGAGTTCCAAAACTGAGTCTTTAACAAATTAAAAAAAATGTAAGATAAATTCGACACCATGGATATAATAATAATATCCAGGGACATTATTCAAACACAGCCATCTGATCCCAAACTAAGCCTAGCTTGTACTATGGAAACCAGATAACCGATATGTATCATATACTACTTTTCTTTTATAAATACAAATTTTATATAGATAATTCTACCCAGACTCAGGACAAATAGACATGTTCATGCACACAAATATCTGTCCTGGGTGGCAATAGAACCAATAACATGTGACGGGAAAGGCAAGCATTTACCAACCACGCCAACTGAAGTTCAATCGCTAGTAGATGTCAGTGTCATATCAAAGTCATATAATTAAAATTTCAAATTGTATAATTGACTTACTAATATTATTAATATATCATACATATAATATAATATCAACAATAAGTCATTATTATCACACTTACAAATTCATACAACTTTGTCATATAATAATATCTAGGGGACAATGTCACACAGATCATACTAGCCCCAAACTAAGCAAAGCTTGCACTATGGGTACCAGGCGACGATATACATACTTATATAGATAGATAAATACTTAAATACATGGAAAACATCCATGACTCAGAAACAAATATTCGTGCTCATTACACAAATATTTGCACTTACCGGATTCGAACCCAGGACCACCAGCTTCGTAGGCAGGAGCACTACCAACTATGCTACAGTGACTTTTATATAATAGGTTTCATTTATATAACAATTGTATAGTATTTCCATACAATGACAGGTCAGCTTATATTGGAAATCATAGCTTGATATGTAAATAAATAAAAAAGGTTTTTATTCACGTAGACAATAAAAGAAAATAAAATAAAACAAGTGTGTGCGTAAACACAGAGGCACTTTCTATTTCATAATTCTCATGATATAGGTAATGTAAATTTAAATACATACATTCATACATACATAGACTCACGCCTGATTGCCAGAGGGGTAGGCAGAGACAACGGATTTCCATCTGTCACGATCTTGGCACACGTCTTTTGCCTCGATTACTGTCATTATATTCTTCATACATGCTCGCCGGTTTAGGGTACTTCTGACCTGCCTTTTCTTGAAAACGTCTCTGTTTTGGTCAGAGAATGTTCCACGAGGTCTTCCCCTTCCGGTTGTCCCATTCACACAGGCGAGGTATACTTCTTTGGTCAATCTTCTTTCATTCATCCTTTCTAAATGGCCAAACCATCTCAGCATTCCTTTTTCAATCTTTGTGACTGCATCCTCTTTCACACCACATCGCTCTCTTACATCAGTATTTCGAATTCTGTCTTTCAAAGTAAATTTAAATATTTGCAGTTAAACACGCTAGCAATAGATCTACAGCCAGACTATTATATACTACAGATCTATTATCTGTCACCTTGACCGGACAAAAGTAAATATGATCAAGTAAGTATGCTAAAATTGTCATAAAACAGGTACACACACAATTTACAAAGAGCGATATTTCAACACTTTAATTTTCAACTAGTGTTATGGAATCGTTCGTCTAGAGGTACTCGTAGCGCGTTGAGCCGCAGAGAACGAGGTCCTAGTTGTAAAGGAGACAAAGTATGTGAGAATTACGGCGGATTGGTAACCACTCGAGATTTTTACGAAATTCGGTGACGTGATCGTATTTGCGGAGTCCAAATACGAATCTAATACAGAAATTTTGGAGGCGCTCGAGTTTATCAAGTTTGTCCTCTATAAGGTCAAGATAGCTGGCAGGAGCATAGTCAAGGATGGGAAAAAGAAGATATTATTAAATGATTATATAAACTAGAACAAAAAATGTTTAAGTAGGTAAGAAGTCACAGCTTTCTATAACTGGAAGAACCGTATAAAAACCTGTACCTTTTTAATAAACTTTATAAATAATTATAATTATAATCAAATCCCGGTTTGAGCCAAAAGTGATTTTGGGACATTTTTGTTACAAGAATTTTTTATTGTATCTGCCCGAAGTCTGGGTTTGGGCGGCATTATAATGTAATGTGCATCGGAGAACACGACAAGCCATCGGTCCTGTGGGTGACCTCTTTCCAGTCGCGTCGCTAGGCTCCTGTGCTCCTGTGTTTGCGCACAAATTGTTCACTGTAATATGTCCCGCGCAGATGGCTAATCTCTATTGAGATTGGCCTCTGTGGCCAAAATTCGGTTAGGAGGACATTATTATCATTATTATAGAACATTGACTGGCCTGTGTGTCTAGTGGCTAGTGACATAAACCAGACACACAAAAATTGCAAAAAGACTGAAATTCCTATTCACTACTCACAATTAGTGTTATGAAGGACTGCCTCATTGGTCTAGCGGTAGCGTGTTCACCTGTAGATAACGAGGTCCTGGGTTCAAATTCCAGATCGGGCCAAAAAGTGATTTTGGGACTTTTCTGTAAAAACCAAATTTCTCAACATCAGCCCGAAGTCTGGGAGTTGGCGGTATTATACCCCCGTGCCTCGGGGACCACGTAAAGCCTTCGGTCCTGTGCCTGACCTCTTTCCGGTCGTGTCGCTAGGCGTCCCATCGGATCATGAGAGTGATGGAATAGAAAGTGCTCCTGTGTTTGCGCACACACTTGAGCACTGTTATATGTCCCGCGCACATGGCTTATCTCTGTTGAGACTGGCCGCCGTGGCCGAAATTCAGCAAGGAGGACATTATTATTATTTATTTGTGGAGGACTTAATATTAATATATCTGACGAGCCGGTGTCGTGTTTGGTAGATTCTTGCCTTTCACACCGCAGGTCGTGGGTTCGATTCCCACCTGTGGTAGATATTTGTGTGCATGAACATGTCTGTTTGTATCTATCTATATATATATATATATATATATATATATATATATATATATATATATAAATATATATATATATATATATATATATATATATATATATATAGATATATATTTTTATATATATATAGATATATATTTTTTAATAAAATTTCAAATTTCTTTATTTAGTACTAGCTGTGCCCCGCGGTGTTACCCGCGTTAAATTTTATAAATTTCTTTGCTATAAACCTCACGGAGCCCGAGACCTTTCCAACGAATGCAAAACCGTGGAAATCGTTTCGTGCGTTCTGGAGTTATGGCGTCAGGAAGGAAAATCCGACTTATTTTTATATAGTAGATAATAAACCTAATACAGGAGAGAACACACGAGTTTGCATGCATGTATCTACGTTATATGCTTAAAACTACAGTGTATCCACTAAATTTGCATGGACCATGTTATTTTACGCTATTTTTAGCATATTATCCGTACCCTCTGAACTAGTTAAGACTGTGACTCAGAAGGTAACTGTTCATTCGTGCTAATAATATCCTAAATTACAAGTATGTGCAGGTGGTTGTTAGGCATATTACAATATCAGAATTAGAAAAACAAAGACATTTCAAAGATTGATGGAAGGATGTATATTGAGATATATTTTTGTTATTTTTTTTTTGTTTATAGATGTTAGGAGGAGCGGTGGATAGAGATTAAATATTAGTCGAGTCGAGTGATGAAAGATGGAAGAATTTACAAAAGAAAAGTAGTATATCAGTTATCTGGTTTCTATAGTACAAGCTAAAATATTAGTTAGCTTGGAAGGCTATGCAGCAGGGGTTCTAGCAATCTAACTTAATACAACCATAAATCAAGTTACACGTGTCAAAACGTGCCAGAGAGTACTAAGGGTGGATTTTCTGGTTAATTATGTTTATTTGGTGAGTGGCGTTGTGCGTTTTTCCTTATATCTCAATACTCGCTATTTTGGGATTATTAGGAAATCATTTTCCGTCACAAAGAATATTAAATTCAATAACATTGTATATTATTTGACGTGATTCATTTTGCGTTCGTAATTGACTGTTGTGTTAAATTACTAATATCCTGGGACATTATTTACACACGGCCATCTGATCCCAAACTAAGCAGAGCTTGTACTATGGAAACGAGATGACTGATATTTTAAATATACCTATTACTTTTCTTTTGTAAATACATACTTATATTTACAACATGTATCATAATTAACGCACTTCCTGAAAATAGTTTGTTCAGAATCATTTACTGAATGGATTTATATGATTTTTAATATCGGTATTGTTTTATTCCAAAATAATTAAAATTACGGAAGTTATTGTAATATTAACCCTGTACAGTCAAAACAAATTGAAATGGACCGTAAGTCAAAGTAATAAGACTTTAAAAATCGCAGGTTTATTTGTATTCATACAAATTCCATCACTCAGTACAAAATAAAAAAAAAAATTTATTCCAAGAAACTAATTTAGTAAATAACAATGCATATACATGTTAAATTAAAAATTCAGGGTATGTATTATGATTACAACATAATATTCTAATTGGAGGGTTGAAGGTGACGTTACATGTTGTATAGATAATTACACCTAGACTAAGGACAAACAGACATGTTCATTCACACAAATATCTGTCCTGGGTGGGAATCGAACCCACGACTTCTGGCGATAAAAGCAAGTATACACCAATTACCGACCACGACAACGGATCCGCCACAATATTATTGTTCATATGTGCGTGGAAATAAAGGAAGGCGCTGCTCATAGTGCAATGAACCGTAAGTCATTATTTTTAGTTGTCAATCAATGTGTCCATTGGTCCTGGGTTCAAATCCAGATATGGACAAAAATTGATTTTGAGTTCTTTTTAAAGAAAAATATCTAATAATATAATATCTAGGGACAATGTCACACAGATCATCCTAGCCCCAAACTAAGCAAAGCTTGTACAATGGGTACCAGGCGACGATATACATACTTATATAGATAGATAAATACTTAAATATATAGAAAACATCCATGACTCCGAAACAAATATTCGTGCTCATCACACAAATATTTGCACTTACCGGGATTCGAACCCAGGACCATCAGCTTCGTAGGCAGGAGCACTCCCAACTAGGCTACAGTGACCATCATAAATTTGCAGTAACAATTCAAGGAGTTGGCGGTGATATACCCCCGTGCCTTAGAGAGCACATCAAGCCGATTCTGTGTTTATTTATACCTGGAAATAATTTTTGGATAGAACTAAAATCAAGTTAAAGTTATGTTTATTAAAATGGTCATTGCTTATTTAAAGTATATGTGTTTTATTAACCGTAAGATCTAATATTACCTCTTTCCGTGTATAAATCCATCATGGATACCCTGTCCCGTTTGGTATAATAAAGAGTTATTTTGGACTCTAACCGACTAAAACCGCACGGTAATCTTTTTTTAAATTAGACAACACCCATAAGTGTTAGAATCTAATACCTGTGTCGGCGTGTACTTTACAAACGTATAATAGACGGACACAAATTACATCCAGACTCAGAATATCTATTAATGGCTCACACAAATAGTTGTCCGGCGCGGGAATCGAACCCGGGAGGCGAGGCGACTTTCTTAGCCGCTGCGACATACATGCAGTCTTCAACATATTTGTAAGAGCACTGGTATATATGTTAGAAAATTTTAGTACACTCCCTGTATAATGCTGTAAACTCGCAAAATGTTGTAGCCTCGAGATCCAACTTACCCACACACACACAATAAGACATAGGAGTGCTATAGGTACTATACCCCTACCAACACTTTCTGTTCATACATCCCACATACGTGCAGGCTCTGGAATAAATTACCTGCTGCGGTGTTTCCTCAGCGCTACGACATGTCCTTCTTTAAACGTGGTTTAAAAAGTCTATTAATCTCACGGTAGGCAGAGAAGCGGTTACCACTTACCCATACACTGGGCCACTAGCTCGTCAGACTCCAAAAGCAATAACACATAAAAAAAAACTTGTGTGTACTTATGTACACGCGTTAGAAGTTATACTTCTTAATATACAACTTGAACATAGTTATCAATTTTCATACCACCTAGAACTAGCGTCATGCTGTTATTTTTACGATGCGCGCGCATCGTAAAAATTCACTCTCATACATTTTCATACCACCTAGAACTAACTTCATGCTGTTAAATTTTTTGGTGTCGGTGTGCGCGCGCATCGTAAAAATTCACTCTCATCATTTTTCTCCATCGCGCCATAAGAAGTATAACTTCAAAAACATTTTTTTCACTCACACACTTGTAGTCGGCTCTTACGACAGGCAGAGTATACTGTAGACCAATGGTTTGGCCGGTACTACATGGCCAAGATCTAGTATTACCTAACAGACAATTGAATAACACTACAAGTAAAAAAAAACGTGTAGATGCCTAAACTACGTAACACTTCGGCAAGTCAATCTTACGGTTCCTTTATGTAAGTAAATTAAATTTACACTGAATCAATTTTATTTCCACTCAATTCATTACAAACTGTTTCGTCAATTTATTAAAATATGATAATTTATTTCGTAAAAATTGCATGTATATTTAGAGTTCAACCCGTAATTGACTTTAAACTAGAGTGCAGAACTAAGGTAATTTAGTAAATCTATTAAGTATTTTTTAATTAAATTACCTATATTATGTCCTCCTAGCCAAATTTTATATTTATTATAACACTTTATCCCACAACAAGCCTCACAAACACTTTTCAAACAACATAATAGTCAAAGCGTGGAATAAACTATCAGAAAACTTAATCTCAGCCCAAAATGTGAATCAATTCAAAAATAGACTCCAGGAATATCTCAGCTGCAATAGAAACTAGTGGAGAAGAGCTGGATACAGGCACTTACCAGTTGAATCAACTGCTTGCCTGTTCACTAATAATGATAATAATAAATTTCGGCCACGGCGCCCAGTCTTAATGGAGACTAGTCATCTGTGCATAAAATATCGATTCCTTTTATAAAAGGAGCGATACACATAATGTAAATACTAGATATAAGAATAATCTCATATTGCATACTACCCGTCTCCACAAAATAAGTAACTCTTTTATGGGGCAATGTATAAGATTCTATAACAAACTTCCCAATGATATTAGAGAATTGTCTACGAATAAATTTAAAAGAATTATTAAAGCCAAATTATGTAGCAGGGCATATTACAAAATTTCTGATTATTTAAGTGATAAAAGTGCTTGGGATTGAGTTGTTCTGGTCAACACACATGATTATAATTAATCTTAAGTATATTTTATTAAAAAAAAAAGGATTCCTACTGAGTTTTCTGGCAGTGTTTCTCAGTAGCTGCCACGTCATGCACTGCACGGTAGGGTAAAAAAATATGACGATTCCACATAAATGTAATTTTTTTATGGAATAAATGAATTTGAATCTTTGAATCTGTGCGTGACATATTATAGTGCACAAGTGTGTGCGCAACACAGGAGCACTTTCTGTTCCATCACTCTCGTGAACCGATGAGACGATTAGCGACACGATCGGGAAGATGTACAGGACCGATGGCTTTACGTGCTCTCCGAGACACGGGGGCATAATATCGCCAACTCCCAGACTTCGGGCTGATGCTGAGAAATTTTCTTTTTACAGAAATATCCCAAAATCACTATTGGCCTGATCCGGGATTTGAACCCAGGGCCACATTACCTGCGGTTGAAACAAAAAGCTCCTAGTACAAATTGGACTCGCATACAATATTCATTCGAGCATATTATGGTGGCGTACCATCGTACTAGATTTTCAGTCATCGAGTAATAAATAAAATAAAATAAAAAAGGTTTTTATTCACTTAGACTTTCAAAAAGCGCTTGTAAATAGTCAGAACATGTTTGTAGTAATATAGTTAAGTATAAATAATTATTTCTAGTTACATATAGATATTTAGGTACACGGTTTGGTTTTATTTTGTTTGTTAAAACATTTATTTTATAATATTTAGTAATGATATTTAGCTAGCTTATATTAAGTTATTGTCAAAGAGATTATGTTTAGGTTTAATTATTGAAATTTATAGTTTAAGCTATATTTTACTACATATTGCCTGAATGGTTCTGTCTATATTACAGTACGAATTCAATTTTATTATTATGACGGACCTTGTGTTTATAACGACGGTCGCGCTTTAATGCTACCACCGGATCGAATGCGCCCTAACTGAGAAGACCCAGCGAAACATACTCAGCGGGTTCATCTACTACCAATTTCAAGACGGCCCAGTTGAGATGGTCCGGCGAAACATACTCAAGCGGTCATAAACACGGGTTGGTGTGGCGGTGGTTCATTAGTACCGCTCGCTGACAGAAAGATTAATGGGAGAAAAATATTTGCATTTATTTGTGTTTTGATACACCTTTATACAGAACAAATAATATGTAAAATATTACATACCAATTAATACGACTAACTCCCCTTTGTTCTCTTTGGACGATGGAAGTGCTACATTGTTGAAGACAACTGCAATCCTTCAATGGGGGGAGAATGTTATCCGTGTGGTAGTTATGTAATTTATAGGTTTTGTAGATTATAGTTTTCTTCTTGTGTTGAATATGTCAAATGTGACCCTTCACGAAAAGTTCTCTCAATAAAAACTGTTTTAAGAACACTGAAGTAATTAATTTCTTCCAATTCTGTCCAGAATAGACAAAAATTTTGATTTTGGCAATAAGAATTTAACAATGGGCCCTTGCAGTTCAGAAGAACGGGATTTCATGATGTCCAGGCACTTTATCGAGTCATCAGGTCAACAGACAGCTGGCGCATACCAAAATAAACGCATGCCATACTTTCTTTTTTTTATTTTTCTATTCATATTTACGGCTCTGGCTTCTTCAGCCTTATGAGCCTTCCGTAAACTATATTATTATTTCATTTATTTTCGTCATGTCAAGTAAATTCCGTCACAGTCAAATCATAGGTAGTCCTTGTCGTACCCCAGTAAAGCAGTGAAGACTTGACTAGAGGCTTATATGGAGTTTTAGATTCAACACAGAAAATCGCAATTCACGGTAATATGGCACTTTCCTCCACTTGTGTACGTTGTCCACGATGTTTTGTCTAAACATCCACCATATTTACACATAAAAACTTGAATTTACACCAGTTTTTGAAAATGAAACAATGCCCTGATGCGTTTTATCCCGCGTTGGCGCCAAAACTCGCCTTGCCATACAAAGGGTAATATTGCCAGCTTTCTGACGAGACGATTTGAACTCAGTTTTCTATTTATAATTAATATAGTAGCATAGTAAGTTTTTATAAGTTGTTTGTATTTTAAATAGTATACCTCTATAATTTATGTTTAGTATTTATGTTTAAAGTCCATTTTTGTTTGATAAATAGATTATAATTTTTTTTTATCTATATATATATATATATATATATATATATATATATATATATATATATATATATATATATATATATATATATATATAAAATCAATTGCTGTTCGTTAGTCTCCCTAAAACTCGAAAACGGCTAAACGGATTTATCTTATCTTGGTCTTGAAATGTTCGTGGAGATCTAGGAAACCTTAAAAAATTAGAAAAATTCGAATAATTGCCGGGAATAACTAAAAACAGTCCTTTTCTTTTGCCCATATAAATGTATTCTAAAACAAAAGTTTAGGTCTTTTATTAATCGATTGAAGCAGTAACAAGTCTGCCGGGTCAGCTAGTATTGTCACCGACGGTCAACAAAGCCAAGCTGGTGGTCCTGGGTTCGAATCCCAGTAAGTGCAAATATTTGTGTAATGCGCACGAATATTTGTTTCTGAGTCATGAATGTACCGGTACCCATAGTACAAGCTTTGCTTAGTTTGGGGCTAGGATGATCTGTGTGACATTGTCCCTAGATATTATTATTATTGTATAATTATGTACTTAGAAATACTTCAGTTGTCTGGTTGCCATAGTACAGGCTCTGTCTAGTTGGGGATCAGATGTCAGCGTGTTAGTTGTCCAAAGATATTTATATATTTATTAAATATAACGTTAAAGCGCTATTACCAAACCTACGTGACAAATTAGAACTTTTTAAAACAAGTTGTAAATCATTCGCGAAATATGAGAACACTCACAACTCTGACATGTGAGGAAAAACAAGGTGGTAAGTTATATTTATCTAAGTAGCAAAGTTTCACAACTTTAAGAGCTTAATGTGTATAAGTAAACATACTTCATAATGCACAGGCTCTTTACGAGAATCTACAGTAAACTTGACCGAATATCTTACTCGGGTAAACGTGTAATCGCAACGCGATCTATCTTGTAAGTTGGGATAAAGTATAAGCGTTTGAATTAAATTATTTTTTTTAATAAAATGCTCATACCGTAGCCTAGTTGGTAGTGCTCCTGCCTACGAAGCTGGTGGTCCTGGGTTCGAATCCCGGTAAGTGCAAATATTTGTGTGATGAGCACGAATATTTGTTTCTGAGTCATGGATGTTTTCTATGTATATAAGTATGTATATCGTCGCCTGGTACCCATAGTACAAGCTTTGCTTAGTTTGGGGCTAGGATGATCTGTGTGACATTGTCCCTATATATTATATTATTTCAATGAATCCCTCTTTACTTATTTATCGTATGGGTCTTGGTCCCTATAGTGTCAAAGTTGATCAAACCACCCAGTAGTCCTCTGATATGGCTTTTTGACGTTTGCCTTGCCTAGACCAACGGCTTAGCATGCCTTCCCAAGCACGGAGACGCTCAGAAATTAAACCACTTTGGCGTCACCCATCTATGGACTGACCGCGAGTCTAGTTGCTTAACCTCGCCAATCAATTACAGACCGGGGAGAGCGTCTGGCTGCAGTGCTCTACACACATGATTGATGGACTCTACATACCTATACCCAGACGCGTAACAACTACTTATGGATTACACAAATAGCGATCCAGCTACTGCTTAATTCGCTGGTCTTCTTCTTAGCGAGTCGATGGCAATCTAAATTGTGTCCGCCCAGAACTTGGCCACGAGAATCGCATTATGAATAGCCTCCATCAGTTCTTTAAGCGTGCAGTTGTAAGGGCAATTCGATGGTTATCGTGATCGTGATCAGCGTTCAAATAGATGACGTTTAAAAACCACTAAATCTATCGGCTTCATGCAATCGGCTTCAAGGTTGAAAATCGATTCCAGACTATTTATGACGTCACATGTGTTCATGGAAGCCGTTGGAACGAATGATTTGGTCATTTTTAACCTTTATCTATTTGAACGCCGATCACGATCATGATAACCGGTGAATTAAGCGGTAGCCCCCCTGTTAACTAGAACTGTGTTTCACGTACAATCAAATAAAATGTTAGTTAAATGGCATAATTTCCAATGCAATGCGTAAATTTTAACTCAAATATATGATTACATAAGTTTTACCGTCCGGCAGATCTTGAACTGGTACCGTCTACCAACTTTGGGGTAGTCGCTCTACCGTTCAGCTGCGAATGATACATACGGGCAGATCAAATTTACGGAGTATATAGGTGCTATCCATCGGCTTTGTTGTCTGGAAACATGGCCGACTGATATGTTCACAGTTCAAGATATATTAATATTACCTTCTGAACATATCATATTTATATTACCTTCTGAACCATAAAATTAAATTTTATAGCGTTATTCACAATTTAAAGCGTTTACTTTGAAATTTTAATTTATAAATATAATCGTACGGCAGGTCATGATACGACTATATATTCTCTTAAATTTGATCCACATAAGTTCAGGCTATCGGATGTATTTTAAAATTTTGACTCTGCTGTTGTAGTTAGAATTCAAGCATTATTTATTTCATGATATGAACGTATTTTTACTTTCTCATTGATTTGACCCATATAAGTTCAGACTAATATTTCTATATAAATTTTGACTTGGTGTATATATGGAATTAGAAAATCGAAGCATTTTTAATAATTTACTTTGAAAAACGCTTTATCTTCTTCACTTGCGCCAAGCCCGTAATGGCTCACGTTTCTGCGAAGGCCGCGTGCAAAAGGGACGCAAGATTAGAAAGTGTTATTAGAGCGAGACGGCAACAAGACACTTCGCGGTCTGAGTAATTGAATTATTGCATGTTTATTAATTAAGTCGCTTTCTTCATTGATTTTTTCATGTTTTTAGCTGAGTAAAGGTTTTCTTCTCTCTTGTGTTTACAGTAGATGAAAAATATGATATATTTTGGACAAATTATAGCCATAAGATAGGTAGCGGCTTACTAAGCCATTTCGAAGTATTGGTCCTCTCAAGGATTTGAACACATTACTGCCAGTCCTACGAGGTAGTCAAATTATCATTGTTATATCCACTGTGATAAAACAATGGACGTATGAAATCGTTCCTCAAAATTTCCTTTCTTAATTGTTTTATACGGAACCCTAAAAAGTTGTTTTAACTTTTAACTACACATAAACTAGACGCGTAAAATACCCAAAAACAATTCCAAATAATAATTGATAAAGTCTAACAAGAAAATCTAAACATATTCTTTGACCTACCAATCGCTTTTATGACCGCCACTCGTACTCGTACTGTACAGTCAACAAAAAAGAAATCTGTAACACGGCAACATCTGTGATGCTTTCTATTTGGAAAAGCTACATGTAGTTACCTGAAAATTTAAGTTATATATAGTGAAGTTAGAGCTACTAATAACTCAACTAATACTCATTATTGTACATTAACATATACAAGTAAAATTAAATAGTAACACTGGATGATGTTAATCGTATCGTGAGAAATATAGCATATAATAAATATCTTGGGACAACTACCACACTGCCACCTGATCCCAAACCAAGCAGAACCCATACTATGGCAACCAGACAGCTGATAATTATACTTATATATTTCTAAATACATATATGTTACAGATAAATTATACCCAGACACAGAAGTAACAAACGATTGTTTGTTCTGTGTCTGGGTGGGACAAATCTTTGTAGGGTGAACACAAGTTCACCCCACAAAGATTTGTCCCAGGTGGGAATTGAACCCACGACCTTTGACTTAGCGGTCAAGGTTACTAACCAATAGACCAATAGGCCTGTTAATATAGAAAAAAGCAGTAGACAAGAGCTGGTCCAAAAAGCTTTGGAAGTATTAGAGTTAAGATTTAAGGTAAAATAAGTGTATTACTTTAATTTAAAATAAACAATTTTTTTATTATTTTTTTTATTTTATTATTAATTACAGCAGAAGCCAGCTTCGTCTAATAGTAGCAGTATTTACTGGCCACTACGGCACCAACTATCACCTATACAAGCTGGGACTGTCGAATAGCCCGATCTGCAGGACCTGTGGGGAAGTCAATGAAACAATGCTGCATATATTATGCAAATACGATGCGTTGGCAAGACACAGAACGGCCATCCTGGGGCTGGCATATCCAAAACCAGGAGGCTACAGGGATCTACCCTTAAGAAGCGTACTGGATTATGTGAAGACTTCATTCAGGGCTCTAGGGATAGAATAAAATCCAGTGGAGGATAATATAAATGATCCTGAAGGGTTGAAGTGCTGTACGCAAGTACACCCCAACCAAGATAAGATAATATAGATAGAAAGGTATACTTGCATCAAAGTATGAAGTTTACTCCGATGAAATAGTGCTATTAATAGCGTAGCATAATTAATGGATATATGTAGATAGATATATCTCCTTTACTGACTGGTCGATAAAAGAGATACTTGATTAACAAACACTATTACGTCTATTTTTTTTATAACATAGCATTTAAAGTAAGCCAGACAATGCTGGCCTGTAATAGATATCTCTTTTGTTGACTTTGTATCTATCCAAGACAGCAACTAAAGTAGCTCCCTATTTGAAGAGAAAGCACTATGTTACTTTATATTGGTACTTTTGACTTACGCGATGCGGATGATCACTTTTATGCTAGAGATGTACCTACTCTAGCATAAAAAAACACGTAAAGTAACATAGTGATTTCTCTTAAAATAAGGAGCAACTTTAGTTGCTGGCCTGTAATAGATTTATCCTTTGTTGACTGTACATCTCTAGAACAAAAGCGATTAAGAAAAGCCCTTTTCGAGGGTTACCATTATTTGAAAAGTTAGAACAAACTGATTGAGATAGTAATTGGAACGAATCTGCGTGAGAACAATGTAAGTTTTGAGTAAACCCACACATATTTCTGTTAGAAGATAGATAGAAGTCTCCTTTGTCACAGATGTAGTATTAAATTAAATTTTCATTTAATATAATATAATATAATATATATAATAATAATATCCTGGGACATTATTTACACACGGCCATCTGATCCCAAACTAAGCAAATCTTGTACTTTGGAAATCATATAACTGATATATTACATATACTACTTTTCTTTTGTAAATACATACTTATATAGATAATTACACCTAGACACAAATATTTGTCCTGAGTTGGAATCGAACCCACGACCCATGGTGTGAAAAGCAAGCATTTGCCAACCAGCCAACTGGCCCGTTCTATTTAGCATCTAAGCTTCACTAATTTCACAGCATGTCGCGTTGGTCTAGCGGTAGCGTGTTCAACCGCAGTTAACAAAGTCCTGGGTTCATTTTCCGGGTCGGCCCAAAAGTGATTTCGGTATTTTTCTGTAAAAAGAAAAATTTCTTGCCTAACCTCTTTCCGGTCGTGTCGCTAGTCATCCCATCGGATCATGAGACCGATGGAATAGACAATGCCCCTGTGTTTGCGCCCCCACTTGTGCACTAATATGTCCCGCGCAGATGACTAGTGTCTATTGAGACTGACCGCCGTGGCTGAAATTCGGCTAGGAGGACATATTTTAAATCGTTTATCAAATCTCAAAAATGTGAAATCATAAATTTAATCGTCCGGCGGGTCTCGAACCTGCACCATCTACCAATCCGGGGTAGGCACTCTGCGTTAAGCTACGAACGATACACGCTGGCAGATCAAATTTAGGATTCCCTTGCTAACACCCTTCCGGAGGATGTAGGTATTATCTATCGGTTTTGTTTTCTAGAAACATGGCCGACTGATGATGACAATTTTATTATTTATTTTATTTTATAAATGTGAAAGGTAACCTTAACTAAGTAAGAATATATCTAAACTAATACAAACTAAAACAATTAATCAATTGTTTTAGTTTGTATTAGTTTAGATATATTAGCTAATCAGCTACATACCTTGTTGAGACGAGGCGTTCCCGGAATGCTGGCATATATTTTGCCCAATAAATAAGTATTGCCATATAACGTAGCAATGCGGCTAGTATCCTTGTAGACTGCCTCGTTGGTCTAGCGGTAGCGCGTTCACCCGCAGTTAATGAGGTCCTGGGTTCAAATCCTGGGTCGGGCCATAAGTGATTTTGGGACTTTTCTGTAAAAAGAAAAATTTCTCAGCATCAGCCTAAAGTCTTGGAGTTGGCGGTATTATACCCCCATGCCTCGGAGAGCACGTAAAGCCGTCGGTCCTGTGCCTGACCTCTTTCCGGTCGTGTCGCTAAGGCGTCCCATCGGATCATGAGAGTGATGGAATAGAAAGTGCTCCTGTGTTTGCGCACACACTTGAGCACTATAATATGTCCCGCGCAGATGGCTAATCTCTGTTGAGACTGGCCGCCGTGGCCGAATTCGGCTAGGAGGACATTATTATCCTGAGAATGCCACCAAAGAGAACATGAAAATTTAGAATACATTTAATTTAAAGTTTTAAAATGTAAACATATATAATGATTAATTAGTATAATTTATTTGTTGAACTCTTGCTGCTGTACTTACAGATGCTATCCACCCAAAGGTTGTCTGGTAGAGATCAGATTAGGGTAAGTGAAAATAATATACGACGGGTAAGTCTAATCGCTCGTTGTACAGTATTTTCTTTCAACCAATGTATTTTTATCGTGATCTAATAATTATTTTGATCAACTAAATAAGATAATAATCTCCTTAGGTATCTTTATTCTTCTTTATCTTAATCTCCTTGACAATAACTTAATATAAGCTAGCTAATTATCATTACTATTATAAAATAAATTTAATAAATGTTTTAACAATCCGTGTACCTAGAAATAATTATGTATACCTATTGAACTACATATATTACTACAAACATGTTCTGAATATTTACAAGCGCTTTTTTATAGTCTACATGAATAAAAAGCTTTTTTTTATTGAAGTTATACTTATTTAGGCGCGATGGAGAAAAATGATGAGAGTGATTTTTAACGATGCGCGCGCACACCGACACCAAAAAATTTAACAGCATGAAGTTAATTCTAGGTGGTATGAGAGTGAATTTTTACGATGCGCGCGCACACCGACACCAAAAAATTTAACAGCATGAAGTTAATTCTAGGTGGTATGAGAGTGAATTTTTACGATGCGCGCGCACACCGACACCAAAAAAATTAACAGCATGAAGTTAATTCTAGGTGGTATGAGAGTGAATTTTTACGATGCGCGCGCACACCGATACCAAAAAAATTAACAGCATGAAGTTAGTTCTAGGTGGTATGACAGTGAATTTTTACGATGCGCGCGCATCGTAAAAATAACAGCATGAAGTTAGTTCTAGGTGGTATGAAAATTGATAACTATGTTCAAGTTGTATATTAAGAAGTATAACTTCTAACGCGTGTACATAAGTACACACAAGGATTTTTTTCATTTTAGTTTTAGACGGGGTGTTACCTTAACCCTGTATTATATCAAAATTGTTAGATTAATAGGATTTGAACATAACAACATAGCGACAAAAGTAACATGCGCATAATAATGGAACATCAGAAAAGTTACATCATTCACAGCTTAGTAGAATCAAGATAAATAAAACTGGATGATGCAAAAAGGCGCTAATTATTGCTGTAAATTTTCATTTGGCTCATGTAATAATAATATAATAATATCCTGGTACATTATTTACACACGGCCATCTGATCCCAAACTAAGCAGAGCTTGTAGTATGGAAACCAGATAACTGATATACTACATAGATTCTTTGTCATTTGTAAATACATACTTAAATAGATAATTACATCCAGACTCAGGACAATCAGACATGTTCATGCACACAAATATCTGTCCTGAGTGGGAATCGAACCCACGATCTCCGGCGTGAAAAGCAAGCATTTGCTAACCACGCCAACAGGCCCGGCAAAAGTCATGTAAATTCATAGTTAGATTAGACCTAAGAATTCATCTTAACAATTGGCTTTTCTTAAGAGAACTAGCTAGCAATGATGGACCAGTTGGCTTGGTTGTTAATGCTTTTCTTTCACGCCGCTGCCGTGCTGGTCATGGGTTCCATTCCCACCCAGGGTAGAAATTTGTGTGCATGAACATGTCTGTTTGTGACCACTTGTTACATCAAGACTCAGAAAAAGTTAAATAGACATGTTCAATTTGTTTTAATGTTTTATGGGGCAATGTATAAGATTCTATAACAAACTTCCCAATGATATTAGAGAATAGTCTACGAATAAGTTTAAAAGAGTTATTAAAGCCAAATTGTGTAGCAGTGTATATTACAAAATTTCTGATTATTTCATTCATTTTCAGATTTTTCATAGAGTCAACATACATAATTGTAATTAATCTTAAGTATATTTTATTTAAAAAAAGGATTCCTACTGAGTTTTCTGGCAGTGTTTCTTAGTAGCTGCCACGTCATACACTGCACAGTAGGGTAAAAAAATGACGATTCCACATAAATGTATTTTTTTTACGGAATAAATAATTTTTGCCTTTGACTTTGACATGAACACAAACATTTGTCTAAGTGCAAGGGTCGAACCCGCTAACTTTGGATCAGAAGGCAGGTAACCGACTGAGTCACGGTGATAGTCATATCATCGGCGCTTGACTTCTAACTCCTTACAAATTTTAAGATTATTATCTTGTCTTAACAAAATTTTCTCAAGCATCAATTCAATTCAATTTCATTTATTCATAAACAATATTTTACAATTGTGTTAGTATTCAATCTTTACATACACACATACAAGATCATGCAACAGGTATACAATAATAAGAAAATTACAATTATGTCCAAATAAAAATAGTTAATAAGTCGAGATAACATTTACACAATCTAATAATAATAAATAAATAAATCAATAGGTACCATTACAAATGTCAACAGGTAATACACAGTTCACATCTATTCGAATAAAAAAAAGAATTCCTTTTAGATAGTAATGGTTTTCGACCTTATTTGGATAGCAATAAGATTGAAAGTATACAATCTGTATCTTACTTCAAAGAAAAGTCTAAGAAGAATACCAAACTTTTTCTATAGAAATCAGATTCAAAGTACATCTATTTTCTTCAAACCTTACTCAACGAAAAATCAAAGTATCCTATGTTCCATAGAAGAAAAACTCCATAACCTCTGACCGGTAGTCCAGTCTACAATCCGCAGAATCTCTGATCTGGACGAAGTTTTAATTCCGAATATTTTCACCTAAAGTGCTTATCATGAGACTGTAACACCGGTAAGTTTGGACCTGCCTTAATCCCTAAGATTGGGTGTAGTTTGAGTGTTAGCGTTAAAGAAGTATTCGTCTCAATGATCTACCCATTTCTGTATGTTTTTTACATGGATACTTATATAATATTAATCATGTAGCATAATAATATATACTGAGACTACCCAAAATAAGATCTGTAAATAGCTTATACGTAAAATTTTACGTAGTCTCCCTATTAATGAAGCCGCATCATGAGTTTAAATCGAAATGTGTAGAGCGGGATGGCGAACCAACAGCAATAAAAGCTGGGGATGGCGAACCAACAGCAATAAAAGCTGGGCCTCTAGTTAATATTGATACCAAATATATCAATTTCAAGATACTAACTACCTTCGTAGAACCTACGAGACCTAGCTAGGTAGATGCACATTAGTCGCAGAAGTTAGTGCTCTAAGAAGACACCTAAATGCTCAAGCAAGTGGTTGAGGCATAAAGCGTGCAGTATTCGAGTTCCTATCCGAAGACACCTTGAACCAGTAATCAGTCGGGGTTTTGTTAATCGTCGGAGAATCTCAACACCGACTTCTAATTTTCCCTGTGGTGCCATCTGTTAGTTTTAGGTGGTATTATTGTTACAAATGTAATTATAATTATATTGATATTAGTACTGCAAAATATCAAACTGCATTTTTATTTAACAGCATTACCGGCTTTACCCAATCTTATCTCAGTTAGTAAGTCAATACCAGCCATTGTTAAGATACCTGGGGGGAGGGGGGTGCTTTTGTCCAGTTGTGGACGTTCCGAGCACGGCTTAGGTATCTCAACAATGCTGGTCTTGCACTGTCTGCATTAAGCGGGTTTCCGCGACTCTTGTAAGATTGTCAGTTCACCTCGATCATCCCTATAAGTAATTAACAAAATGAAATATATCTCAAAAATGTATAGAGTCTAAGTTATTATAAAATGGCACAGATTGCTCATGCAATTAAAAACCGATTTGCGTATTTATTATTTGAAGTGTAAACTTTTTTAGGCGCTTTGGGCACTTTTTGGTTGAAAAAAAATCAGGAAACTTGCGAGATGTTCCATCAAAAATCACTGACTTCGGCGACATTGTTTTTAAGCCAGCTTCAATAAATATAAATAATTGAGATCGAGCGCCTATTAATTTGGTTGCCTTGTCATTTGATCAGCCTTATTGCTCACTGTCGAACTAAGGAGCAAAATACGTATACATATTATGACATCATCGGGATAATGTATGCACGTGTGGCTCAGCGGCTAAAATAGTTGCCTCGCCGCTTCGTGTCGCGGGTTCGAGTCCCGCGCCGGATGTAATTTGTGTCCGTCTATTATATGTTTGTAAAGTAACCCGCGACACAGAGATAAGATTCCCTAGTGCGGGCGTTGTCATTTAAAATTATTAGTAACACTTCGAAAAAGTGGTGGTGTACAAAAAAAGGTAGATTCGTTGGAGATTTTTTACAATAAGCCAACAAAAACCAGTCTTCTAGTAAAATCAAATTTTATTAATAAGAACAAAGAAGAAGAGATGACTTAGACCCCAAACACAACCTCCACCGAACCGTTGAAGTGAACACATATAATTTATTGATTGCACTAAGTTGGTATTTGAAAGTGATAATGAATAAAATAGTATTGTGAATTTGGTATTTTATTAGAGTTTAGATTACAAACCGAAGTAAAACTTCAAACATAACTGGCTATGAGAGAAAGAAATATGTGCTCGCACCTCTATCTCTCTCCCTCTTGCCCTACAGTAATATATGACACGTAACTCTCTTTCTTTCTATCTTCACTAACTGATATGCGCGTATAAAGATTTTTTTCTCACTTCAATAAAAGGGAAGACATTTTTTCAATGTTTAAAATTGATTTGAGAAGGTTACATAATACTCTGCCTTGCAGTAAACGAATTTGAAGAGCGCTTTTTCTTCTTACACTTGTGGTGAGGTTGCAGTTTCCTTATAAGTAATTCTTATTCTACGAACACAAGATGTCTGCCAATATATGTCTTATTAGCATACGTCACTTTTGACGTAAACATATTTTATTACCAAAACCAACACTAATAAGAGATGGGAAATATTGAAGTATTTTATTCTTCTGCTTGTTATTGAAGCAAAGCTTTGTGGAGGGAGCATTGAATGTCCTCGATATTTATTAATAAGTCATTACGTATGTATTTAGAAATATATAAGTATGTTTATTAATTGTCTGGTTGGGAGAGTACAGGCTCTGTCTAGTTGGTCCAAGGGATCCAAGGGTGGTCAAGTTTTAGTCCACAGGCGAACCAAAGTCACCGACATAGCCCGAAGAATTGCAAAACTGAAGTGGAAGTGGGCGAAGCACATAGCTCGTAAAACCGACGGCCGTTGGGGCAAAAAGGTTCTCGAGTGGCGACCACAAGTCGGAAGACGCAGCGTGGGCAGGCTCTCTACGAGTTGGACCGATGATCTTGTGCAGGTCGCTGGAATCTGCTGGATGCGAATAGCGCAAGCCCAACAAGATGGCTGTGTGTTACTGCACCTATGGCGCAGTGTTTAAAGGAGTCGCCTAGCCACTTTGAGTCCCGCGTTCGATTGCCTTACAGGACACCATTTATGTGACCCATAAATAGTTGTACTGAGTGTAGATGTAGGTATTTTGTGTCCATTAATATGTTTGTAAAGTACCCCGCGACACAAGGATTAACTACACAAATGCGGGCGTTAGCTTTTTGAAGAAAAAAAAATACCCAGCATATTATTATTTTATTGAAGTCGCTGTCAGTGAAAACTGTGTACTTTAAGAGGAAAAGTCCACGAAGGTAGCGTTATCTCAAAACTTGCGGACCGGTGTTAACTGCGGAATGTAAATTAGACAAGGAGCTCACTTTGAATTTTCTACATTTTTGTGGACTCGTGATTTAAAAGCAACGCTGGTTTCGAGATTAGAAATGTATGTAAATATAATGAAAACAGGTTAAAAGGGACATCAGAAAGGGATAACTGATTCTTAGGGTTCACTTTCATAGAGTCATGACGATAGGTCAGAAGTAACTAAAACAGGCGAGCATGTATGTAGAATATAAAGTCAGTAAACAGGGGGAAAGAGGTGTGCAAGGATCGTGACAAATGGAAGTCTGTTGTCTCTGCCTACCCCTCTGGGAAACAGGCGTGAGTCTATGTATTATGTAATACTGTGTTTTAGGACGATGAGTTCATGAGGAAAATCATAAACTTTATTTTATTTTCGTTTCCTAGATCGCGGACGCTAATTTACATATATACACACTGTTGGCGTGGTTGGCAAATATTAGCTTTTCACGCTGGAGGTCGTGGATTCAATTCCCACCCAGGACAGATATTTGTGTGCATGAACAATGAACATGTCTGGGTTTAATAATCTATATAAGTATTTATATTTTTATATTTCCCATCGTACAAGCTCTGCTCAGTTTGGGATCAGATGGCCGTGTGTAAATAATTTCTCAGGATATTATTATTATATACAACATGTAACGTAATTAACGTACAATCTTAAACCCCTCAATTAGAATATTATGTTGTAATCATAATACAGACACTGAATTTTTTATTTAACATGTATATGCATTGTTATTTACTAAATTAGTTTCTTACAATAAAGTTTATTTTTCTTTATTTTGTATTGAATGATGTAATTTGTATGAATACAAATAAAACTGCGATTTTAAAGTCTTATTACTTTCACTTACAGTCCATTTAAATCCATTTCCATAGTTTTAAGATCTTTGGAAAAAAATTGCTTTATTAAAAATGATATAAATCAATTCAGTAAACGATTCTGAACAAACTATTTTCAGAATGTGCGTTAATTAAGTTACATGTTGTTTGTATACACAGTTTAGAGCCGTCAGGTTTGTTGCGCGATGATGGTAAAAGACCCGATGGGATGATCTCATCCCATGGAAGATGGACCGGCCTTTGGTGTAGGACGCTACCTGCGTGGACACCCGCGCCGTCTCATCTTGCCGAGACTCAAATAAGAGCTGGTGCGGCGGCTGAATCAGCTGAGAGCCTTAAGAGGCGCAAATATAGCATGCTTGATAGCAGATATATAATAGCGCCTTTTGGGGTCGAAACTTTGGGGCCGGGAGCCATCTAAATCTATAGAGAAATGGCAGCTCGACACGTTCCTGAAATGCTGGCCTATATTTAACTCAACAACTGGGCTTTGCTATTCAACGTGGCAATGCGGCCAGCATTCTAGGAACCTTACACACTGGCACGAATTTTGATAGGTTTATATTTTTAGTGTTTAGATTTTAATTTAGACTGGTTTGTAATAAACTAAATGTAATCTTTATTTTAATAACACCAATAAAATTGTTACATATATATGTACTACCTATGCCCCGCAGTTTCAGCCGCGTTGAAGTAGTTTTGGCGTAAAAGAGTAACAACATACATCCATACATCTATACTCATAATCTTTCGTATTTATAATATTAGTAGGATGTGTACCTCTAGCGGTTTTGTCAGTGCACGCCGGAATAGCTCGCAGATGGTAGATTTTTCCTACTTACTTGACACTTATCGTCATATTTTGAACAATTAACACAATATCTTTATAAATTGTAGCCCATGTATTATTCTGATGTATGAACTATATTATAGTAAGGTTTCATTAAAATCCATTCAGTAGTTTTTACGTGAAAGAGTAACAAGCATCCACCCATACTTACAAACTTTCGCGTTTATAATATTAGTAGGATATACAACGTGTAACAGAAAGAGTGAACGTAACTTAAGGGGCATATACGGTCTCCTTAAGCCTACCTATACACAAAATCTCATACCGAAATACCACCATTTTAATCTTGATCGTAAAATAATATACCGTTCAATATATCGACAAGTATTTTTATCGATATAACGAACATCCGTACTAACACAGCACAGCTGATTCTGATTTACGCTAGAAATTGTTTGACATACCTCTGTGTTTCTATGCACGCCTGGTAGTTTGGATCCGATTGCACTCACTACACATATTTTGTTTTATTTTAGAGTTATGTTTTTATTTATAGCACTGCTGAATAGCTATTGGATACTTTACATCGTATAAGTACGTGATACACAAACACATTACGAGATCCTTTTTATAGTTTAACTTCTAGTTGAAGTTGTTTTCAGTACTGATGGAAGAATTTCATTATTTCACGTTCACTAAAATCTGCACCGACACCGGAAGCTTAACTCTAAGACTTGCCAACTAACACGAGTCTCTCTCATGTACAACATATTCATAGAATCGTAAAGCTTTCATGTTTCTTAGTTATAAAGAGGCGTGGCCTCCATCGCGACACTGTACCCTTCACGACATAGGTTCCTCGTAATTAAACAGTCTTAAATTCTGTGACCTATGAATCCTCATCATCACAAAGTGCACGTCTGAGGCTATTATTACGATCACTAAACGACATAGTTAAGGATTTCGCGGAACACTTTACTCATTACTAAACGACATTTTAGACGATTTAGTAACTAAACACGACCTAAATAGACAGCAGTTTACGAACAACTGATAATTTTAATATTTTTATTAAATAAATGAAATTGCACAATATTTGATGATATTGGCGGCTTTCTTCGAACGCGGCCCCTTTGGCGGCGTCTTTGAATCCACTCAAAAGAGCCGCCTAGGTATCGACGACGCGCGCGGCTCGCTTACATGAATATTAAAAGACCAACTAGACCAATGAGTTATACACGAACACATTCAAATGGCGCGGCGCGCGGGGCCCGAATATTAAAAAAATATTTAACCATTTATTATTTACCTACATCAATCCTTTGTATTCGCCGCCGTATTAGAGTTCCTTGCGACAAAATCAGGACGGAATTCGAAATGTCCCCTAATGTTCATATGAGCCTAGTACATTATTCATATTTTTTCGTAATTTATCAGTAGTCGTACCGCGTGGGTTTATCTGGTTAGTTTGTATTAAAAATTAAGTACCTATTCGTTTCCGGCCAGATTAAATTCACATACTGAAAGAAAAATTTAATATTCTTACTATTTAACACACAAAAAAATATCTGCAGTTACATAAGTCAATTAAATTATTTATTTCTCCTAGATCCAACATCTTGCGGAATATCAATTTAAATTAAATTAAGTGATTTTTCCTAGTTATCAAAGTATGAATGATTAAAATGTCGTTAAAAATTAGAGCAAAAATTCAGTTAAACATTTGATTGAATCTTAAAATAAACACGTGTAATAAATTATGTGACTGTACAGAACCACACTTTTTATTTACAGTCTAAGTAGTAGGTACCCAAAGAGTTCGCGGTAAGGTTCATTCATTACCATTACCCTTGCGGCTGAGTTTTTAGTGTTGTTCATAATGTCGGTAATCTTTGTTGTTGATTTAGGTGGTCGATAGAAAAATAAATTACTGGTTGAATAAAAAATGATTATTTCTGTTTGAAGTTTCGTCCATAGGTAGCCGTCCTGATACCCTATAACCCCCTTAAGTTACGTTCACACTTTCTGTTACACGTTGTATAGGTACTATGTTGCCATCAGCCGCACAAAATTTCGACTGATACAATGATAGATGTAAGAGAAATCCTATCTACTAAATGTAAGGCACAAACTCAGTAATCCACAACCAGCAGCATATTCAGATAATATCACTTTGATTACCTTATCATCATTGACTCAATTACTTATCTTAACACAATAATGGACGAGTAAACAAACAATCACCAAATTGAATTACTCAGACTAAATGTGACTGTGTAAACACATGGTAACAGTCAGATCATTGCCCTAATTATACTGTCTAAATTGGATTACCACGATAATGATAGCATATTATTATATATACTAATGTTATAAAGAGGTAACGTTTGTGAGTTTGGGAGTATGTGACGTTGTAATAAGTAATCGCTGGATCTACTGAACCGATTTTCAAAATTATTTCACCAATATAAAGCTACGTTATTGTGGAGTGTGATCATCATCATAATTTTTATTTATCCCGAACTTTTAACCAAAAGTATTACGAGGGACAAACAAAGTCCTCGGGCACTGCTAGTATTGTATATGTTAAGGTAAATGAAATTAAGTAATGAAATTCACTGCAGAGGTATTTCCGATCAGGTATGACATGGTAACCTTCAAGAAGCGAGCCTATTCTTTTCTTAAAGGCCGAAAACGCACCTCCTCTAGTGTTACAAGTGTCCATGGGCGGCGGTGATCACTCACCATCAGGTGACTCACATCCTCGTTTGCAATTCTATTTTACAAAAAAAGGTTTTAGTTTGCGAAAATCCATAACATTCTAAATACAACATTAATATGTGGTGTTAATTCCGCTAATTGTCAGTTTAATCATGCCGAGATGTAATATGTACCGCCCGTCCGCAAAAATATGCACATGCAAGAAAGACAATATAAATATGCAAATTACATGCGCCGGTACGATACCCAACACGTGTTTCAATCCACCACGGACCATTCACAAGACTAGCTCTCTTATCTCAATAATGGAAAATAACTATAATTTTATCGTCCAGTGGGTCTCGAACCAGCACCATCTACCAATCCGGGGTAGGCGCTCTGCCCTAAACTAAAAACTATACTCACTGGCAGATACAATTTATGATTCCCTTGCTAACACCCTTCCGGGGGATGTAGGTATTATCCATCGGCTTTGTTTTCTAGAAACATGGCCGACTGATTGACTAACTCACAGTTGCATGTGAAAGAACATATCATATTTGTAATACCTTCCAAATGATTAAATTTGAATTTTATAGCATTATTTTATTTATTTATAACTTTATGCACATCAAATGTACAAAGGCGGACTTAATGCCCAAGGCATTTTCTGCCAGTCAACCTTAGGGTGGTGCAGAGATAGCATGGTAGGTGCACGGATGATACAATCAAAATCGAAGAAAGTAGAGGCTATACTAAGCGACTTCTAAAGTAGTAAGAACTATTATTTCGAAATTGAAATTACAATTTCAATTTATTTATTATATTTGCAATGCAAAGCGTTAATCTAATCACAAAAATGGGAAATCTTAAATTTTATCGTCCGGCGGGTCTCGAACCAGCACCATCTTCCGAGGTAGACACTCTGCGTTAAACTACGTGAAATTAGATTAACGCTTTGCATTGCGAATAATGCTTTCTAATTCAAATTTAACTCTTTCTCTTCTCAAGGACAACATAAAAAAGCAAATTACATGCACTGACACGATACCGCTGGACGCTAACTCGTCGACGACGACGTCGTACCGGCGCATGTAATTTGCACTTTTAAGTTGTCCTTCTTGCATGTGCATACTTTTGCGGGCGGGATGGCGGTACATATTGCATCCAGATGAAAATGATGATGAAAAAAATGACAGTCAAAGCGACTTCCTTACGACTGGCTTAGCAGTAGGGTACCACTAGTTCAAGAGGCCAGTAAAGTTTTAATATTTTTCTACTGGCCCGTCTTGGGTTCAATTCGCACCCAAGACCAATTCTTCTTCCATCACCAATTCTTTGTGTGATGAGCACACTTATTTGTGTCGGGCCTGTTGGCGTGGATGGCAATTAATGCTTCCTTTTCACGCCGGGGGTCGTGGGTTCGATTCCCACCCAGGGCAGATGGTACCAGGACAGATACCTCATTGTCTATGTTTTAAATATATCGTCGCTTCACCGGATCATACGGCGTCTAATAAATAACTTATATTTTTAACTAAAGGGCAAATTTAACCAACTGGTGTGGACGGTATTGTCGTATTTATTGTAAACTTACGAATCTGAGACAAGTTGTGTGCATGAACATGTCTGTTTGTCCTGAGTCTGGGTGTAATTTATTATAAGAAAGAAAAAAAGAAAAAAATATGTACTATAAAAGTTATCTGGTTTCCATAGCTCTGCTTAATTTGGGATCAGATGGGCGTAGTAAATAATGTCCCAGGATATTATTATTATTGTTTGTTTTGTGTCTGAGCATAATTCATCTATAATTATGTATGTTGGTGATTGGTTGTATTGGTGATTTAATAATTAAATGACACGTATTAAATTGTTTTAACATAGTGTATATCTTATAAAAATAATTGTATTAATGTAATTGTATAACTGACTGTAATTAAATAAATATTGTACGCCTAAATGGCTGGACATAGCTGAACATAATATATTTGTGACTGTAACAACTTTTGACCTATGGACCACAATAAAAAGTTTTGAATTTGAATTTGAATTTGAATATGTATTTAGAAATATGTAAATAAGTCACTTTTCTTGCTGTACAGGCTCTGCAAGTTTGGCATTAGATGCTTTTGAGTTAGTTGTACCAAGATATTCAGTTTTTTATTTACGTAAAGCAAAAGCTACAATTCATCGTACCTATAATGGAAAGTTTCACATAATATCAATATCTTTCAAACACGAAAACCTTTCAAAATTAGAAATATACCACGAAATCGTTGACCTTAGAACTTTGGGCCTTTCAATATAATTGCTCCTACGGGAAATCAATCTTCTTTATTGGTTTCAGTTCACGACAATTTTGGGAGTTTGGGAAATCAAACGGATAAAGTATCATTACACTCATTCAGAATCGGGACACGGAAATCTGTGAACAGAATACTACTAGCAGTTACTACTTTGAGGCATTTGATATACTATTATAATAATCATATATTTATGTTAAAATATCTTGGGTCAAATAACATACTCCCATCGCATCCCAAACTAGGCAGAGCCTGTAATTCGGCTTCAATACAACCTTGTGTATATTTCATTATACTTATAACACAATAATCAGCGAACAATATATCCTCGTAGAATTATTCATGTAAATAATAATCATCTCCTGGGACATTATTTACACACGGCCATTGATCCCAAACTAAGCAGAACTTAAGTAATGGAATCAGGCGTTACTTTACGGAAATCCATAACAATCAAAATACAAAATTAATATGTAGTGTTCATTCCGCTAATAATCTCCTTCGAGCACTCGACGAGTTAGCAGCCCTTGAGAATGGTCCGTGGAGGACTGAAACACGTGTTCGGTATCGTACTGGCGCATGTAATTTGCTTTTTTATATTGTCCTTCTTGCATGTGCACATTTTTGCGGGCGGGAGGGCGGTGCAAATTGCATCCTGGCATGATTAAACTGACAATTAGCGGAATTAACACTACATATTAATTTTGTATTTTGATTAAGCAGAACTTGTACTATGGCAACCAGATAACTGATATACTACCTACATATACAACTTTTCTTTTGTAAATACATACTTATATATAGATAAATAAAACCCAAATAGAGACCGGCCAAACATATGTACATACATATATTATGACTGCACGTGTGGCGCAGCGGCTAAGATAGTCGCCTCGCCGCTTCGTGTCGCGGGTACGAGTCCCGCGGCGAACAACTATTTGTGTGACCCATAAATAGTTGTTCTGAGTCTGGATGTAATTTGTGTCCGTGTATTATATGCTTGTAAAGTACACGTACGACACAAGGACTAGATTCACTAGTACGGGTGTTGTCTTTAAAAAAAAATTGTAGTGAAGTAAGTACATACATACTTATATTGATAATTAGACCCAGACTGAGAACAAACAGACATGTTCATGTACACAAATAGCTGTCCTGGGTAGGGATCAAACTCAGGACCTACGGAGAGAAAGGCAAGGTGATGATATTATTGACTTAATTCATTGTGATGATTAATTACAACAGCTTTTTTATGTCTATGGTAATATAGTTTTTAATTTATTATACATGAAGTCCTTATTTGTCATGGCTGTCATGTTGCTGCTGTCATTCGATAAAAATCGTCATACTAGGATTTTTTGGACCATATTTTCATATAGTTGGATTATTGACGGTCACCGTAGCCTAGTTGGTAGTGCTCCTGCCTACGAAGCTGGTGGTCCTGGGTTCGAATCCCGGTAAGTGCAAATATTTGTGTGATGAGCACGAATATTTGTTTCTGAGTCATGGATGTTTTCTATGTATTTAAGTATTTATCTATCTATATAAGTACGTATATCGTCGCCTAGTACCCTTAGTACAAGCTTTGCTTAGTTTGGGGCTAGGATGATCTGTGTGACATTATCCCTAGATATTATTATTATTAATCATGAAGTAAATCGCATGGATACCTAAAAAACTAGCCACGGCTCGGAAAAACCAAAATAAATGAAACCCGGATATGCTTTTACAAAATGCCAACGTTAAAAAGTATTAAAACTACCTCCATGTTTACCTGCCCATACTATGATCAGTTCACAAGTAGCTCAAAGAACAAATTTACATATAAATTGAAAAGCCAGGGTGTGCCAAAGTTTTATTAAGGCTTCAATATAAAAAGTTGGAGCAAAATGAAAATGAGCTGAAAATCCTTTGGTGCTCTAGATATGTTTGGAGTTCTAATACTTCGATTAGAATCTATTTATATCGAAAGTAGTTAATTTTGATGTCAGAGGTAACGAATATACAGATATTCGTTATCGATGACATCCAAAAAGGGATGGTAAATTCGAAGGTGGAAATTTATTTTATTAGACAACGCCCTCACTACAGTAAGCAATTCTCGTGCCGCGGGATACTTTATAAACATATAATTAATGGGGACAAAACATATTCAGAACAACCTGTTCCTGTCATGAAATACTATACAGGAATCAACCCGGGACACGAAGTGACAAAACGACTGCTTTAACTGCTGACTCACGTGCAGTCGAATTTAATTTCGTAATGTTATGATTTTGGAAAAGAAAGGGAAATATTTAATTTAATTTTTTTATAGCATTATTCGCAATGCAAAGCGTTTATCTAATCTCTGCTCTAAAAAAATTAATTTTATAATTTGGAAGGTATTATCAATATGATATGATCTTTCACATGCAACTGTGAACATATCAGTCGGCCATGTTTCTAGAAAAACAAAACCGATAGATAATACCTACATCCTCCGGAAGGAAATGCGCATGGGAATCCTAAATTTAATCTGCCAGCGTGTATCGTTCGTAGCTTAACGCAGAGCGCCTACCCCGGATTGGTAGATAGTGCAGGTTCGAGACCCGCTGAACGATTAAATTTATGATTTCCCATTTTTGAGATTAAAGGGAAATATGTTACAGGAAACTGGGGAAGCGAATGCGCGCATTATTTGATTTGACCAATGAGCGGGCGCGGTGGCGAAGTGAGAGCTGTCAGATGGTGGCAACCATTTTGCGTAAGGATGGGACTAAAACGTGCTGTCGCCCAACATACTGTATGCCATGATATATACGACCACACACTCAATAAACACAATATTTAACTAAAAACTTTTTTAATAATTTAAGTTAAGTACGATTATTTTTTAAACTGGTTTTGAACTGAATTTTGAACTGAATTTTAAACTGATTTGAGAAAAGAAGTAGACAAGCTACCTATACGACCACATTAATTTTTTTTTTTATTACTGACTGTAGTCGTTAGTACAGCATACATTTTTTTTATTTTTATGTGGGGAAACCCTTTATGGATCATCCCGCCGCTGGGGAAGCGACGGGGTATGTCGGACTCCCAGCCAGATGGTAGGGTTTACCGACTAGCGGGATTCGCTCGCGCATTCAATGCAGCCTGGACAGGTGCTGGCCTACTTTTAAGTGAGCCCCGCTTCGGTTGAGGGCATCCATGGCCCCCTCTTCAAAAGAGGCGCGCGCGGAACACGGCGCGCCACCGTCTCGGGCCTACCCCAGTCGGAGGATGGACTGCCCCAAGTCCACCGTCCGCAGGCCACTCCTCATGGAGGCCGGAGATTGGCTATATGCGCCCTCCGACGCCCCGTTCTCCTGGCGCGGCTTGGGCGGGAAGACAGTGCCTCCCGTTCTCGCTCCGCCACCTCTTTTGCAATAGTACAGCATACTGGCCTAAGCTAAAGCATGTTACACCAACCAAGTTTCATGAGTGTTTTAATACAAAAATTATCTTCCTGTTATTTCATTTAGAACACACTCCATTATAAGACTTATTAATAGGAACCTGTCCGGAGAGACGATTTTTGTTTGTTTGGTTTTTGGAACGAAGTTCCTTATCGCGCGTTTTGGAAGGGGGCTAGACGGAAAAAATTCTTACGAAAAGTTGTCACGACACTTTTTGCAGCTGTGCGGCGTGCGCATGTTTCTCTGTCTGTCTGTCTCTCTCTCTTATTTCTATAAGAGAGAAGAGAAGAGCAAGCCAGATATTTTCATTTCAATTTCCCATTGAACTGTGGTGTCGCGACGATTATTTTTGTTGAGTGTATACAGGTTTTTTGTACATAATAAATAATAAGAAATAACTTCATTCCATCCAGGTGTCCCTTGACACCTCTCAAGTTTTTTTTATTTATTTTTATCTCAATCCAACTAAAGTGAATTAGAGATTTAAAAAAAACAGAGTGTGCATTAGAACCCACGACTTAGAGAGAGAAAGAAAGTGTGTGCTCGCACCTGTCTCTCTTGACTCTTCAGTAATATACGAAATTTAATTATGTCTCTTTCTATCTTCACTAACTTATATGATAGGCCTGTTGGCGTGGTTGGTAAATACGCTGCCTTTCACGCCGCAGGTCGTGGGTTCGTTTCCGACCCGGGACAAATATTTGTGTGCATGAACATGTCTGTGGGTGTAAAGTATCTATATAAGTATGTATTTACAAAAAAAAAATAGTATATGTAGTATATCAGTTATCTGGTTTCCATAGTACAAGCTCTGCTTAGTTTGGGATCAGATGGCCGTGTGTGAATAATGTCCCAGGATATTTTAAAACTCTTTGTCTTGCCCGATCACACTTTTCGTAACGCTATCGTCACCCATTCAACAGCTTACTACCCAAATAAGAGTGCGTAAATAAATTTTACTTTAAAAAGTCTATATTAAATAATCAGTACTTGTTGAGTCTATTATAAAATAATCTCGCGAACTTGTTGTCAGTTTCATAGTATTTTTAACCTTAATATATTTTCCAAGAATTATTTATTACCTTGTTGTTCTAGATTTTTACTCTTTATAAACAAGAATCCTTGATAAACAAATTGGTGTAAAACTCCGGGGAAATACATCAAGATTCCCTTTCAGATTTAATTATTTACGGAAAACAATTCCCTGAGGTATGGGCAGTAAGGGCGAGAGTTATATCAAATTGATGGGCTAGATCATAGCAGTACGGTTTCACGATTTGATTTGGTGTTTGGTGTATCAGCAACGTTCGATATCAGGGCACGAAAGGTATTGGCTAAATAACACACTTGCAATATTTTTATTTCATCAATATTTTAATAGAACGAACTCATTTAAACAACTCGTTAAGTTAGATAACTCCCACAGTAAGGAGATGAATCCCTGTGTTTACAAACATACTTGTAATTGAGACAAGGCACTCCCAGACTCAGAACAATTACAAATAGTGGTCATACAAATAGTTGTCCTTTACGGGAATCGAACCTGTTTCAAGAAGTGGCGAGGCGATGGTAACATAATATTTATTTTCTTATTTTTAGTTTGTATCATCATCATCATCATTACAGCTTAAATAAGTCCACTGCTGGACAAGCCTCCCTCCAGAATCATCTTGAGGGGATATGCCATAATCGCCACGCTTGGCAGGCGGGTTGGCGATCGCAGTATGATGGTCGTAGTACTCAGAAGGAAGCTGCTTCCCGTCCTCTGGTAGATATTCCCTCGGGTCGACTTCTACGCCCCCCACGGGATGAGATGGGGTGATGACATTCTGATTCTGATATTTGTCGCCGTCACCACACAGCAGCAGGGTTTAGTTTGACTACTATGTAATAAATGTAAATAAGAAAGTCAATGTTTTATTGTATTTTCAGAAAAGTAAAAGGGAGTTACATCTGCTAATAAACGGTAGTGTAAAGCTGACACATCTTATTGTATAAATACTATTTCATGTTTTCATTCATTACCGCTGCGGCACACATTATCAAGCGCTCTGTTACTATCACCGGTCTTAAAGCGACCATACATCATCATCATCATATCAGCCGAAAGACGTCCACTGCTCACTGGAAAAAGGCCTTCCCCTAAGATCTCCGCAATTGCCGGTCTTGCGATATTCGCATCCAGCAGTTTCCAGCACAAGATCATCGGTCCATCTCGTAGGGGGCCTGCTCACGCTACGTCTCCCAGTTCGTGGTCGCCACTCGAGAACCTTTCTGCCCCAACAGCCGTCGCATCTACGAGCTATGGGCCCCGCCCACTGCCACTTCAGTTTTGCAATTCTTCGGCCATGCAAGCGACCATACATATGTACCACTAAACATATAGGTAGGTGTTTGATGGTCGCCTTAGGACCGGTCTCAAGACCACGCGGATCACTATCCGCGTGGTCAAAAATACCTACCTCCTGTATACTTTGTAATACTATATATCTCACGACCACTGTCTTGAGATGGATAATAACTCCCTTTATAAAATAAAATATAATTAATTTTATTTTTTAAGTAAATAATTAAATTAAATAAAATGAAATAATAAGCTAAAAATTAGATTAACTACTATTTACCCTAAAAGGCGTCCGATAATCCCTCCGCATCGCTTATGGGAAAAGTGCCCAGAAGGCTGGCCGCATAAAATAAAAAATAAAATAAAATATAAAAAAAGGTTTTTATTCACGTAGACTTTAAAAAAAGCGCTTGTAAATAGTCAGAAAATGTTCGTAGTAATATATAGTTAATTTATAATTATTTCTAGGTACATATAGATATTTAGGTACACGGATTGTAGGAAATAATTTACAATAAGATTTATTTTATAATAGTAACGATATTTAGCTAACTTAAATTAAGTTATTGTCGAGGATCATGTGTAGGTTTAATTATCTAAATTTTAAATTTTAGCTATGTTTTACTACATATTGTCTGAATGGTTCTGTCTATATTAAGGTACGAATTAAATGTTATTATTATGGCGGACCTTGTGTTTATAACGACGGTCACGTTTTAATGCTACCACCGGATCCAATGCGCCTCAACTAAGAAACCCAGCGAAATAAACTCAGCGGGTGTCTCTACTACCGGTATCAACACGGCCCAGTTGAGACGCACCGGCGAAACATACTCAATGGGGCATATACACGAGATTTGGTTTTAGCTATCACCCATCGCAGTTTAATTTCTTAAAATCTTCCTGCTAACAAACAATTAGTAGGTACTGGCAGTAGTTCCATCCAGGCAAAATTTGTTATTCCATGTCAGAGGCCTACTCACAGCTGCACTGACGCAGCGGCCAAGACAGTCGCCTCGCCATTTGTGTCGCGGGTTCGACTCCCGCGCCGGACATGTATTTGTGTGACCCATAAATAGTTGTTCTGAGTCTGGATGTAATTTGTGTCCGTCTTTTATATGTTTGTAAAGTACCCTGTGACACAGAAAATAAATTCCGTAGTGTGGGCGTTGCGTTTTTGTAAACAAAAAAAAACTACTAGAAATCCCCACTATTTAAAAATCCCAATAATACCTATTTCTTATCTAAATAAATCTTAATAAATTTTTATCCCGACTCGAGATTTGAATTCAGGCAATCGTTGTTTTCTATTGAATATACATGGCATTTAAAGCTACCACTACGACGGAGGGCCAGACGAAATGAGTCGCACGATAAGGGTTCGCTTTTATCATTTCGCAACCACAAAAAGAAAGTATTTCCGAAATAAAGTTAATTTTCGTTTAGAATTGATAAACTACCTCCTGGTTTATTCCCAAGAGTTCCAAATCTATTTTACACCAAAAGTAATGTTTTTATAGGTACTTTTATTTCCAGGAGTTCCAAGGATTTGATTGAACAAAATAAATAATTAGTTTACTTTAAATTTCATAATAACCTTGGAACCACTCGGGACAGCAGTGTGGAGTGGTTAGGAATATACTTTCTTGATTAGTTTTCTTAGGACTTTATTTGATTATTTGCCTAGGACAGACCATCCAACTAGGTAGGTCCAATTTTGAGAAGGAGATCAGTTGTAGAATCCTACTCGGATGAGCAGCGTTCGGGAAGCTTGGTAACATCTATTCCTCCGAATACCGCTTTGTTTCAAGTCGAAAGTCTTCGCTGACTATGGGTCTCATTAGCAGGCTTTGGCTTACCCAAAGAGCGATGGAGATGGCTATGCTCGGAGTGCCCCTGTGAGATCAAAAATGTTGAAATCCACAGAAACCACACGAACCCAAGTCACCGACATATCCCGAAGAATTGCTAAGAGCCCCACCCACTGCCACTTCAAGTGGGTGGGGCTCTTAGCTCAGAACCGACGGCTTTTGGAGCAGAAAGTTTTGTACTTTATCAAGTAAGGCTTCTTAATTTTAATGTGAACACAGTATAAGGATACAGTGTTCACATTAAAATTAAGAAGCCTTATTTGACAATACGTATTATACCGAATGTATAATAATAATTTCCTCCTAGCCGTTTTTGGCCATGGCACCCAATCGTCGTAATGGAGACTAGTCATCTGCGGGAGACATATTGTAGTGCACAAGTGTCTGCCCAAACAGAGGAGCACTTACTATTACATCACTCTCATGTAGCTGCTTCGCCGGAAAGAGGTCAGGTACAGGGTAAACAACTTTGCGAACTTATTCTCTAAGACCCGGGGAATGGTAATGTCAACTTCTAGTCCTCGGGCTGATACTGAGAAAAATCCCAAAATCCCTTTTTGACCTGACCCGGAATTTGAACTCAGGGGCTCTACCAGCTAAGTCGTCGTACATCGATTTCTTAAGTGGTGAAATCGGCTTCCATGAGCTCATGTGACGTCATAAATGGTCCGGAATCGATTGTCAACGTTAGCTGATTTAACAATTGATTAAGTAATTTTTAACCTTTATTTATTTGAACGCCATTTACAAAAACGATGTTCGGTGACTTAGCCAGTAGGGCCCCTGAACCTCATTAGATAATGAGATTGAACCGCAGATGCGGTTGAACACGCTACCGCTAAACCAACGAGGTAGTCTACTGTGTACAAAAGTATTTAAGACTACGTAAAAGTTTCTTTGATTCTCAACAACTGTGTTCATCGTTTTTGCTTAACATTGTAAACGTTGGAATTTTTCTCTCAATTCAATTCGAAGAATAAAAAATATCGTTTCATTCATTCGTAAAAAGAGTTATAAAATCTTTTTCAGATGACGAATGAAAAGAGTTAATTTGACCGCTATTCAAAGGGTTTTGATGAAGAAATCGGGCAATGATCGGGAACTGATATTGAGAATTTGATATTTTGTTTGTTTACTGTTCGCAAATTTGTTGACTTATTCTGGGTGATTGCCGTTTTTGTATTGGAAATTGATTCCTGATTCAAAACAAAATATAAGATATTAAAATTTTTCGTTATTGTTTTACGTTGTTTGTCTATTGCTATATGTATTTTTATTCACTGGATCAACTATAGGGTTGATAAATATCTTACTTATCGTACGGGCAGTGGTTACCCTAGTGTCAGAGTTGTTCAAGCCGCCCATTAGGACCATGCCTTATCGACTGTTGCCTAATGGCTACAAGCGGGATCAACACAGCTTAACGTGCCATCCGAAGCACGTAGACGCTCACAAATTAAACCACTTTGGCGGTTACCCATCTACGGACTAACCGCGTTTTCTTTTTCAAAACCCTTTGAATAGCGGTCAAATGAACTCTTTTCATTCGTCACCTGAAAAAGATTTAAATCTTTTAACAAATTAATTAGTAGAGGATCATACACAAAACATAAATTGGATATAGTATTGCATAGTATAGTATCATCTATATATATAATAATAATAATAATAATAGCTTTATTTCTTCTCTCACACAGAAAATAGGTACATGAAAAATGTCTTATTAACAATTAATTCATTAATGTTTGCTTAACATTGTAGAGGTGAAATCTGTGTGAGAGACTGGTATCCGTACTAGGTGGTAAACCTGTATGACAGATGACCAGCCTCTCCTAACTCTAGACATGAAGGTGTAATTTGGCATTCAATGATTAAGTTGTGTTGAGGAAGTATATCAGTACTCGAGGTGTGTGTGTGTGTGTGTGGTGTGTCTATGTGTGTGTGTGTGTGTATGTGTGTGTGTGTGTGTGTGTGTGGTGTGTCTGTGTGTATGTGGTGTGGGTGCGTGTGGTGTGTGTGTGTGTGTGTGTGTGTGTATGTGTATAGTGTAGTGCGATCTTAAATATGAAATAACTATGATGGGATAAATAGAAGATTTTCTGTTTCTTCATAGTTAAGAGATTTTAGCCAATTAGAAATTTTTTGTTTGCATTGATAATTAGTTAGGGAGTAAATATTTAATTTTTGATTAATTTTATTATATAGATATCGTCCCCGAAAACTGAAAAATTTGCGTGCAAATTCTGTGTGCCAACGATTGTCAGTTGAAGCGCAAACCCTATACTTACGACGTTTGTTAATGATGGAAGAGTCATATGGAAGAAGAGAGTGTTGCTTTAGGACAATATTTAGTATATATAGTTGGCGCACTGTAAGAACATCCGAGATTTTATAAAGGTCAACAGTTGGGTGTAAAAAAGGCAAAAAGTGGCTAAACTTAAGTACTGCCCTTTGAGCTCTTTCCACCTTTATTAAATTAGTCTTACAGGTGCCACCCCATATAGAAATACAGTAGGATAAGATGGGTTGGCATAGAGAGATATAGACCATTTTGATGATCTTCTTATCAGCTATGTGGCGCAGATTTTTAAAGATGAATATGAGTTTGCGTATTCTGGCTGAAAGAAGATCTATATGGTAGTTGAAACATAGGGAACTATCCAATATGACGCCGAGGTATTTAATATTAGTGGTTCTTTTTAGATGGCTACAAGCACAGGAGTGATACTCAAGGCAGGTATGGGCTACAATGACGCCATCATTTGGTAGGTTTGTTGGAGTATTTTTGATCGCGAAACAAATGTAATTGGTTTTGTCGACATTTAGTGTTAGTCCATTATTCCTGAGCCATAATGAGACTGCATTGAAACCCATCTGTGCAAAAGAAAAGGTGTCACTCCAACTATCTCCGTGAAATACTAGTGCAGTGTCATCCGCGAAGGTTACGATCTTGCCATTTTTTAGCTGTAAGTCACATAAATCATTTAGGTATGTAAGAAAGAGCGTAGGGCCGAGTACGCTGCCCTGGGGAACTCCAAATGTAATTGGTAGATCATTGCTAGTGATATCACCAACTCTTACTCTTTGGTATCTATCACTGAGGTAATCCGTCAACAATTTGTGTTGCACATCACGGATGCCTAGCTTCTCTAGTTTTTTCAATAGGAGTGGGACAGAGACTGTGTCAAATGCTTTTGCTAGGTCTAGAAAGATGGCTATTACTTTTTTATTATTATCTAGATTGCACACAATATGATGAGTTAACTCATGCACCGCGTATATATGGGCTTTGCGTCTGTTACAGACGATTTATGGTGCATTGTCTTAGAGACATTTCTTTTGGTGGCTAAACAAACCGATGCGAGAGCGACATAGCCTGCCGCAGGCCTGACAAGAGAAGTTCGCGGTGGTTGGTGCCGAGTCGCTTTCATGTCGCTTCTGTCTCTTATCAGCAAGTACTCCGAACCAGGCTTCATCACAGATCTTACGACCCTCCACTACACGTTTGCGCCACTCAACTCTATTTTCAGCCAGCTACAGTGGTCAATTTTAAAAGCGGCCATATCCCGCTTGGTGCTGTCTTTACTTACATCTATATATACATATAATAAAATTGTAGGAAAGTCAAACTATACATTGAATTTTTTTAAAGGATATTTGGGGCGTGATCTACAATTGATATCGAAGCCAAAAATATAGTTTTTAGAATTTTTGTCTGTTTTTCTGTATGTATGTCCGGCCTAAACCCAAAAAGTGCTGTCTGGATTTACTTCAAATTTTGCATGAATATTACTAATAGGTCGGCTCAACATATAGGCTACATATTATTCCGCTATCGGTTACGGGGAGGAGTTGTGATAAATTATAAAATTTAACGCGGGTGAAACCGCGGGGCACAGCTAGTATTGTATAGACAATACTATACTATACAATGCTATACGATATGATAATATACGATTCAATCCGATCATGTAATCATATATTTCATGAATAATTGAGGGGTTTCTACTAACAATTTCCTAAGCATATGAACTTTTCTTTTAAATGAAAAGCAACTCCTATTATGTTGTAGTGACATCATTTGTACTTTCTTTTTTGCCTGGCGGCTAATTTAACTGGAAAACTACAGTTGCACTTTTCAAACTAATTAATAATTTGAACTAAACTAAATCGCAGGTTTGATTTTGTTGTAAGCTATTGCTGAGTAAGTAGTTTAATAATACGTATAATGTTTTGACAAGCGATTTAAATACGTTTAAGCGAATTTTATTTTATTCATTTCGAAAATCATTATTGTACTAGCAGTGTCCCGCGGTTTTACACGTGTTTAAATTTATAAATGTTATGTGTTATTCTTGTGCCTATGTGTTATTCTGATGTATAAGCTATATTCTTGTAAAGTTTCATTAAAATCCTTTTAGTAGTTTTTACGTGAAAGTGTAACAAAAATCCATCCATACTTACAAACTTTCGCATTTATATTATTAATAGGATGTACGGATGTGTACTCTCAGTCAGTTGCGATCACCAGTCCTTCCGTGATTATTTAGGTGAAGCACCAAGGAACACAGTCAGTCTATAGAGGGGAGATAGAATTTTTTTTACTAACTTCTTTCTACATGTAAGTTAAATGTTACAAAAGGAAAGGCATTAGCATAGGCGAGCTTAATTCATTGATGAATTTACAATTGAATATCATACATCCATCCCACCCCAAACTATAGTCTTTTCGCCATAAGATGAGTTCCTTGACAGTTCTTGTCTGACAATTGTAGTGACGTGACCTAACGAAGTTTAATCGATTTTTTATCAATTCAGTTGGCAAAGAAAATGGATTCGAAGTAGTGTCGATCTATGTGTAGTGTCAAACTCTATTGGCCGACGCCGTTCCGTTCAACGCATTAGACATTTTTAAGATTTATACTTTTTTATTTTATTTACTTAATTTATTTACAGTTAATTATAACTACAATAATTTACTTAGTAATTTACGAAAGTCAATATTTTTATTTTTTTTATTTTTTTGCCAGTTATTTTTTATTCGTCTAAAGTAGTGTGCGTGCCACGGAAAAAAATGAACTGTCAGGGAACTCATCTTCTGGCGAAAATACTATAGACAGAGCCGGTACTACGGCAATCAGACAACTGATAAACATACATATATATACACATATATATTTCTAAATACATTCATCACACTAATATTATAAAGGCGAAAGTTTGTGAGTGTGTGACTGTGTGAGTATGTATGTTTGTTACAGTGTTTTTTTTATAAATACATACTTATAAATATCCCCACAGCATCCCACTTGCAGCTCAGCATTGTCACATCTTGATGACCAAGTGTGAAAATGACTCGTATTGTCATATTTCAAAACTCCTCAATTGAATAGATGTATAATATTTTGTATGTATAGTATATTATTATTAGTATTTAAAATATAAGTATGTTTATGTAAATTGTATATAAGTACATAACGTTGAATATTTGACTGTACACTTAAAGCTTCTGCCTTTTCTAACTTACTGTTTTCCTTGTCCACCCAACGGTTGTCTGGAAGAGATTGCTACAAAGCAATAAGACCACCGATTGTACCTGTATTTGCTTATTTGTAAGACATGTATTGTTTCTTTTGGTGCAATATAGTGTACTCTATCTATTTATCTATTAGTAGGACGTTATTTTGATTGAAGTTCAAATGTTCGATTAAGCATTTATGAATTAGTTAGGCTTGTGACTTTTAAGCACAATCCTGTAGCGAGTTAAAGATTTACATCATAAACTTGTTAGTCAAAGTATAGTACAAATGTATCGCTGATATAAGGTCTAAGGTAGAAACTCTGTAAGGGTATTCAGAATATGACTTAAGTTAAATAAGTTAAGTTATGCTTGGGATTTCGTAATAATAAACAAACTTTAAATTTAATATAGGAACAAGATCTTGTTGTAAGTTTAAAACCGGGAAATCAGGGTTGTCTGAAAATTGGAAAATCATAAATTTAATAGCCAAGCGGAAATTAAACCAGTACGATATAAGTTCTCTATCGTTAAGCAACAAACGATACATATTGGCGGATCAAAATTACAAGTTCTTTTGTTAACAGAATGGCAACAGCACAGTGGAACCAAACTAGATAATTAAACATAATCTCTTGACAATAACTTGATACGAGCTAGCTAAATATCATTGCTATAATAAAATAAATTTTATAAATGTTTTCATACAATGTGTACCTAAATATATATGTTACTAGAAATAATAATGTATACAACTATATTACTACAAACATGTTCTGACTATTTACAAGCGCTTTTTTAAAGTCTGCGTGATTAAAAACCTTTTTTATTTATTTTTATTTAAACCATTAAAGGAGGCGCTCATAGCCAGATGCTCTCACATGTCCGTTAGTGATCGGTAAGGTTAGGAGCTAGGCTCACGGTCAATCTATAGATGGGTAAGTGGTGAGCTGATTTTGTTCTTAAGAAAATTTGAAGTTTAGTGTACGTTTCATAAAACAGGAATTATTACTGAATGTGTATAAAATTTATGACGATTAAAATTATATTATACAACTTATTACTAAGACTATAACATTATTCTGTGCTTAACTAGAACTTAATAAATAAATTAATGAAGTCAGTCTTAAATTTTAGTTTTTAGCATTATTCGCAATCCAAATCGTAAATCTCATCTCAAAAATGGGATATAATAAATTTTATCGTCTGTACGTAATATAATATGATTTTTCACATCCATCTTTAACATATCGGCCATGTTTCTAGAAAATAAAGCGACGATATAATTTATGATTTCCCAACAAATCTCAAATTGTTAATTTATATTGTTTTCATTTCTATTTTCTTTAAACACAACTGCCACCTTAGGCAGTTATATCCTTGTATTTGGGACTTTACAAATATGCAATTTATGGACACAACGCAGAACATATATACATAGACTCGAAACTACAGTTAATGAGCCATTAGCAAAAAGCGTGTCCTCTGCGGAACTCGGGAAGTAGAAGCGAGGCAACTTCTAACCACTGCGCCATACGGGCTGCCATTCTTTTTTTTTTTTTTTTTTTTTTTCCGGGGTGGAAAATCCTGCATGGATGTCCTCCGCCTTGGGGGAGGCGGAGGGGTCTGTCAGACTCCTACTGGCTAAAAACCACCCCGGTGTTCCATCTCACACCTGCGCCGGGGGTCGCGGGAACATACGATACTTCCGCAACCCCCAGCTGGTGCTGGCCCATACCTGCGGGCCTCCTCGCATTAGCGGGGGGAGTGAGGTGTTAAACTCCCCCCGCAACGTCTAAGAGGGGTGCGCGTGGAACACGTCGCGCCGCCACCTCGGGGGCTGCCATTCTTAACCCAAGTATTTTGTAACGATAACTACCTGTTATATTATGAAAGCGTCCCGTCTCGCAGTCGTGAAGAAGTCGAAACTTTTGGCCGAATCCAACATAAAATGAATTACGTGAGTTACCTGTTACCTGAGGTTGTAGAATTCTCTTCCGCCTAACATCCGTAAAATAAATACTATCACTTTATTTAAAAAACGAGTGAAAGAACATTATCTCTTATCTTCATCCTGATATTTGTGTACATTGTATATTTAGTATATTATATAGTCTTTATATATATATATATATATATATATATATATATCTCCCCTCCCCTATTTATGTATTATTAGTATGTAGTGTATACACTTAGGAGTGTATAGTTGTCTACACACGGCATGGTCTTTTTCCGATTAGTTTCTCCTCTCGCGGGTCTGGTGGAAGATATTTTTGTTGAAATAAGCAGTACCTTTGTGATAATATAACAGTGCCTCTAGCATCGTGTGATCGAGTAAGTAAACTGCAAGAACTTTCTTGCAGTTTACTTACTCGATCACACGTACAGTTTCCTCCCATACATTGAGCACCAGCGCCTCTCGCGGAAACTATTAAGAACAAAAACTCTGTATGGGACAAAACTGTACGTGTGATCGAGTAAGTAAACTGCAAGAAAGTTCTTGCAGTTTACTTACTCGATCACACGATGCTAGAGGCACTGTTATATTTTTTCTCGCTTGCTCTTATAACTTTTACCGCAGCCAGAAAGAGATATGAGATAAGCCCGTTTCCCGTTCCCGTCTAAACCTTGCGATGATATGTAGTGAATTGACACCACTTTTAGAGTTTTTATCTCTGAAACAATAACTTGATGATGCGGAGTTTTTTGCTGCAGCTCTGTTCTGTTGGGTTGTCTTTTTTGCCTTTTTACTGTTACTTTGAAACCTTAAATGAAGAAGATTTTGCGACTCGTATTTTTGTCGTTGTAGCTGCGCTTTGCGTGTTCTACAGGAGCACAATCTTTTTTTTTTATTGTATCTCCAGAAAATACAATGTATTTTAACAAAAATAGTGTTGACAAACTATAGAGCATAATATGTTACTCGTGGGAGATCTGGAGTCTAAACTAAGCTGAGGCCAGTAGATAGGTGTCCAGTGTTCTGGCTCACTGGAAGTGAGTCAGAATTTCGGAAAACAGAACGCCGGCTCCTAAAAAAAAAAAAAAAAAAGTTTGATATCAAATTAGGGGTTTTGACACACGCCGGATCGAATGCACGCATCCATTTTTGCGTATCTTGCATGGTTTTGGATTTACGAAAATGTATTATAAACCGATTAACTTTAACTTAATCACTCTATTGTTCTTAATGACGGTCGCGAACTCGACTTCGTCATCTATAATTAAAGCTCATTAATGAGTTGGGGGTGATTAGTAATCACTTCAAAATAACAAACAACGTCTTGTTTACTAGTTGAACTTTATTTAAAATAGTATTTGAACATATTATATAACAATATATCATTGACAATTGTATCACTTATGTTGAATAAATTCGTAAAATCCAGCATACTATGGCCATGGAATTTATAGTACAAATATACCAAACAGTACTGGCCACATACTGAGGTCCAATCATTCTGTATCCTTTGACTATTGAAATCCCACAATTTGCAATTTCTGTTTAAAAACGTTCTGTGGAAGCCTGTAGGTGGTCGACCAAGCGAATCAAAATATTGTCCAACACTGTTTTTGCCTATATGTATGGCTACCCAGTGAGACCCTGGTTGTGTATCCGAATCCAAATTGCTTACTAAGAAAGTAGGCGCTTCGACATGTATAGGTAATCTGTTTGCTGCATACACGTTATTACATAAAAATGGGTGAATTTTATATAAACATTCTTGGATCTCGAGTGTTTACCCATACGAGGTGATGACATCGTATAAATCCCTAAGTTTAACCTCTTTACAAAATCGGGATCAGTTTATAGTTCGCTTACTGATACAAATATTTCAAATGATGATTACAGCCGTGCTCAAGATAAGGTACTCTGTGATACATGTAAGGTAAACGGTAAGGCAATTATAAAATCAACCATATTTTTTTGTATGGGACAACTCCTTGACAAAAGACTGCGCTTCTGGGCCCCAGAGACCCATTGTTTCGACCCCCAACGGAATAAACATATAGCCATCACCTATGGCCACATATTTACTCCGTTTGGAGTTCTCAGCAGCCTCCACTACAGCATCACCTGATCACGAACTTACTTAAAGGTGGGAGGGAGCCAGTATATCCACACAAGTTGCGTCCCATACCACGGTCTCCCACGAATCCAAGGGATCAACGCCATACCATCAGGCCTCTTGCCATCGTCACGAGAGATACCGCTAGGCTCTATGAGAGCCGGTACGTGAATGGTGGCAAGCGCTCGACGAATGACGTCATCAATGGTGGCGTGGCGTGAAAGCCTCTGCCTCGGAAAGATAGGCCATGGTGACCTAAACGGTCTACCTCAACCCCGCGGTGACAATTATGGGGCTCTGTCCTGGAGATGCCCAGACACTAGTCTACAGCGACTGAGAATGCTGTATTAACTAAAAGAGTTCCTATACTGGTCGAAGGAATTGCCGACAGCCAGTAGCTCGACTCCCGTTCGCTATTGGCGAGGAGACGAGCCCGATCTCTACCGTCAGAACAGATGGTTAAAAGTGAATTTTGAACAAGTTTACATAGAGGCTTGTCCCATTGTCTCTACGAACTGAGTGTTTTGGACACGTCTCACGCGGACAGGCCATTGACCACGCATCCCTGGCTCCATCCATGCCTACCTACGGTGTATCAACGATAGACGAGGAAATTATCTTGCGAAATAGACCGTTAATAGCATGGACAGAATACAAAAATGCAGGCAGAGCAACACTTGAAATTTTGCAAATGCCTAGACCTGAAGCCAAGCATTTTCCGAAAGTGAACAATTTAGAATTTGGGTCAAAATGTTTTTAATAGTGTTGTCTAAAATTGTCAAAAGACTACCATGAATCCATAGAGGCCAACAACGAAGAGCATATGTAAATTTAGGTACAGAAAAGCAAAACCGAATGATATGAAAAGCAATGTGAGAATGAATTTTAGTTAAACGTACCGAATTTTCTTTAAATTTGGTGCGTTGTTCTACAATAAAAGTTGAGAATATATTTTTTTAATTATATTATTGTTTCACTGTATACTTTTCGTCGCTTTTGTGGCTTCATACTTCTGGAAAAAAATATTATTGTATGTTTTATGTTTTATTTCAATATATAAGATTGAAAAAGGCATGCTGAGATGGTTTGGCCATTTAGAAAGGATGAATGAAAGAAGATTGACAAAAGAAGTATACCTGGTCTGTTTGAATGGGACAACCGAAAGGGGAAGACCACGTCGAACATTCTCTGAACAAATTGGAGATGTTCTCAAGAAAGGGCAGGTCAGAAGTACCCTAAACCGGCGAGCACGTATGAAGAATATAATGAGAGTAATCGAGGCAAAAGAGGTATGCAAAGATCGTGACAAATGGAAATCCGTTGTCTCTGCCTACCCCTCTGGGAAACAGGCGTGAGTCATGTATGTATGTATGTATGTTTTATGTTGCTTTAGCCAAGAAGTAGCATTTATTAAAAGGTACCTATGATGCCATAAAAGTAGGTGAGAAACTAAATAATCTGTATGCGATTGGTAATAGCTTCTTATAGTTGCTATTGCTGACACTCATGGGTCGATTATAAAGTATGTAAGTATAAACATAAATTGTATTACCGACTCATGAAAAAATATTATTTAAATTCAATTGACCTTCAGACTATAAAATAGATTATAATTGAATAATGTCACAAAAATATGAACAAATGCACAAAACAATGACTTATTACTGTAACTATTCAATATCGATCATCGAAAAATATCATAACTTTGGTTAAATTGACAACGCTAAAAGGTAAAAAACATACAACAAAGTTTAGTCGCTAATAGATTTTTATAAAGACTGATAGCTTAGATTTAAACTGAACCATAAAAATACTTGTGATAGTGTGATATAATAACATAAAACGAAAGTTACGTTGCTGCCATTGCCGACTTATGGGTTGATACGGCGTTGATAGCTGCCACGACTAAAAATGATGAAGCTAACACCATCCCATTTTAATTTAAAGTTTTATTTTCTGTAAGGTCTTCTGTGAGAATGTATTCTGTAAGGTGGAGGTACTTCCTCAGTCAGGCTGCTCTGTGAGCAAATGGGCAATATGCCATACATCTCTTAAAATAATGTTGTATACGTTGATTTCGAATAGTTTTTAAAACCCGTACAAACGTGTACCAATGATCATTCAAAACCATATACCAACAACGTTCAGAAACATGAGGCTTATAGCTTTGGATATTACATTAAATATTCTTTCGATGATAGTTTGTCTAAGTATAAAACGTACAGTGGTCCTAATTGTGCACAAGTATTTATGAATCGCTTACATGATGAATTAAAAATAATATGCAGTAAAAATTGTTTTCAGAAAACTCATAAACCGCTATCAACTGTAGAAACTGATTATGTAGTTAACTCATTAACTTGTGTCATTTGTGAAACTGACCTGGATGGAGAAAAAGTTTTAGACTTTGATTGGCAAACCGATGATTTTAGAGGTGTTGCACATGAAGTATGTGAAAAAAAAAAGTTTCGTGCCCCTAGTCATATTCCTGTTTTTTGCATAATCTCAGTAATTATGATGTTCAATCTTATATATTGAAATAAAACATAAAACATACAATAATATTTTTTTCCAGAAGTATGAAGCCACAAAAGCGACGAAAAGTATACAGTGAAACAATAATATAATTAAAAAAATATATTCTCAACTTTTATTGTAGAACAACGCACCAAATTTAAAGAAAATTCGGTACGTTTAACTAAAATTCATTCTCACATTGCTTTTCATATCATTCGGTTTTGCTTTTCTGTACCTAAATTTACATATGCTCTTCGTTGTTGGCCTCTATGGATTCATGGTAGTCTTTTGACAATTTTAGACAACACTATTAAAAACATTTTGATGATAGCATGGACAGAATACAAAAATGCAGGCAGAGCAACACTTGAAATTTTGCAAATGCCTAGACCTGAAGCCAAGCATTTTCCGAAAGTGAACAATTTAGAATTTGGCTAAATTGTTCACTTTCGGAAAATGCTTGGCTTCAGGTCTAGGCATTTGCAAAATTTCAAGTGTTGCTCTGCCTGCATTTTTGTATTCTGTCCATGCTATTAACGGTCTATTTCGCAAGATAATTTCCTCGTCTATCGTTGATACACCGTAGGTAGGCATGGATGGAGCCAGGGATGCGTGGTCAATGGCCTGTCCGCGTGAGACGTGTCCAAAACACTCAGTTCGTAGAGACAATGGGACAAGCCTCTATGTAAACTTGTTCAAAATTCACTTTTAACCATCTGTTCTGACGGTAGAGATCGGGCTCGTCTCCTCGCCAATAGCGAACGGGAGTCGAGCTACTGGCTGTCGGCAATTCCTTCGACCAGTATAGGAACTCTTTTAGTTAATACAGCATTCTCAGTCGCTGTAGACTAGTGTCTGGGCATCTCCAGGACAGAGCCCCATAATTGTCACCGCGGGGTTGAGGTAGACCGTTTAGGTCACCATGGCCTATCTTTCCGAGGCAGAGGCTTTCACGCCACGCCACCATTGATGACGTCATTCGTCGAGCGCTTGCCACCATTCACGTACCGGCTCTCATAGAGCCTAGCGGTATCTCTCGTGACGATGGCAAGAGGCCTGATGGTATGGCGTTGATCCCTTGGATTCGTGGGAGACCGTGGTATGGGACGCAACTTGTGTGGATATACTGGCTCCCTCCCACCTTTAAGTAAGTTCGTGATCAGGTGATGCTGTAGTGGAGGCTGCTGAGAACTCCAAACGGAGTAAATATGTGGCCATAGGTGATGGCTATATGTTTATTCCGTTGGGGGTCGAAACAATGGGTCCCTGGGGCCCAGAAGCGCAGTCTTTTGTCAAGGAGTTGTCCCATACAAAAAAATATGGTTGATTTTATAATTGCCTTACCGTTTACCTTACATGTATCACAGAGTACCTTATCTTGAGCACGGCTGTAATCATCATTTGAAATATTTGTATCAGTAAGCGAACTATAAACTGATCCCGATTTTGTAAAGAGGTTAAACTTAGGGATTTATACGATGTCATCACCTCGTATGGGTAAACACTCGAGATCCAAGAATGTTTATATAAAATTCACCCATTTTTATGTAATAACGTGTATGCAGCAAACAGATTACCTATACATGTCGAAGCGCCTACTTTCTTAGTAAGCAATTTGGATTCGGATACACAACCAGGGTCTCACTGGGTAGCCATACATATAGGCAAAAACAGTGTTGGACAATATTTTGATTCGCTTGGTCGACCACCTACAGGCTTCCACAGAACGTTTTTAAACAGAAATTGCAAATTGTGGGATTTCAATAGTCAAAGGATACAGAATGATTGGACCTCAGTATGTGGCCAGTACTGTTTGGTATATTTGTACTATAAATTCCATGGCCATAGTATGCTGGATTTTACGAATTTATTCAACATAAGTGATACAATTGTCAATGATATATTGTTATATAATATGTTCAAATACTATTTTAAATAAAGTTCAACTAGTAAACAAGACGTTGTTTGTTATTTTGAAGTGATTACTAATCACCCCCAACTCATTAATGAGCTTTAATTATAGATGACGAAGTCGAGTTCGCGACCGTCATTAAGAACAATAGAGTGATTAAGTTAAAGTTAATCGGTTTATAATACATTTTCGTAAATCCAAAACCATGCAAGATACGCAAAAATGGATGCGTGCATTCGATCCGGCGTGTGTCAAAACCCCTAATTTGATATCAAACTTTTTTTTTTTTTTTTTAGGAGCCGGCGTTCTGTTTTCCGAAATTCTGACTCACTTCCAGTGAGCCAGAACACTGGATACCTATCTACTGAGGCCTGTATCTTAGCACTCCAGGCCCTCCCAAAATAGATGCGTACTTGAATATTGTCTGTGACTGTGTGTGTGTGTCTATAAGTAATTAAGAAACTCTTTTTTACATCAATTTTACCCGTAGTTTTTATTGGCTTCATTGTAATGTTCTTAATGAAACAAAGGTCAATGGAGACGCAAGTAATATAAGTTTCCCTGCAAAATTGAACCAGAAATATAGAAAATTGTAGGCAAAGTTAACTATAATAATAAAATCCTGGGACATTATTCACACACGGTTATCTGATCCCAAACTAAACAGAGCTTGTACTATGGAAACCAGATAACTGATATACTACATATACTATTTTTCTTTTGTAAATACATACTTATATAGATAATAATTTACACCCAGACTCAGGACAAACAGACATGTTCATGCACACAAATATTTGTCACGGGTGGGAATCGAACCCACGACCTCCGACGTGAAAGGCAGTGTATCTACCAACCACGCCAACAAGCCCGTCGTAACTAACTGACATAGCCTAAAGAATTGCCAAAAAATTATGGTGGGGAGTGGGCACATTACATTAAAATATTTTATTTTCAATTTTTGTCTGTCTGTCTGTCCATCTGTCTGTTTGTTCCAGATAATCTCTGAAATGGCTGGACCGATTTGGACGGGACTTTTATTGCAGGTAGCTGATGTAATAAGGAGTAACTTAAGCTACGTTTATTGTAGATGAAATATATTATATATATTTATATTTGTAGAAATATATATTTGTAGACTAGCTGTGCCCGCGACTTCGTCCACGTGTTAATTAGTTTATTTTGTTTTCTTTTTTTGTTTTTTTGTAAAATAAATGACTTTTTCTAAAATAAAAGTAGCCTAAGTTACTCCTTATTACATCAGCTACCTGCCAATAAAAGTCCCGTCAAAATCGGTCCAGCCGTTTCAGAGATTAGCCGGAACTAACAGACAGACAGACAGACAAAAATTGAAATAAATATTATTTTGGTGTATGTACCGTATATATATTCATTTTTATTTAGTAAAAACCGGTTATTTCAATATTACAAACAGACACTCCAATTTTATTTATTTGTATGTATAGATTTAAAATGCTAGAAAGTCTTTCTGTAAGTATGATTACTGTAAGGAGGAACTATAAAACGACAGCGTCATATTAAAAAAGATATCGTCTAACTCAGTACAACAATATACTGAACTCAAAGGTAAAGGTGCCAGTGAACGGCATTAGAAAAAGATTTACGAACAATAAAATATCTAGATAAAGCCCTTTACTTCCTGTTTGGGATGAAGATGGTGTCGGCACGTAACGTAGGATTTTCTGTATAGTGAGGTGAGTGCACTAGTTGCCATCTCTAAATATTTTATTTAAAATATTTCGGACAATATGTAGTAAATAAAGCTAAAACGAAAAATTACAATAATTCAACATAATCTCTTTTATAATGACTTAATACAAGTTAGCTAAATATCATGACTCTATACATATAATAAAATCGTAGGAAAGTCAAAACTGTACATTGATTTTTTTTAAAAGATACTTGGGGCGTGATCTACTATCGATATCGAAGCCAAAAATATAGTTTTTAGAATTTTTGTCTGTTTGTCTGTATGTCTGTCCGGGCTAAACTCAAAAAGTACTGCATGGATTTACTTGAAATTTTGCATGAATATTACTAAGAGGTCAGGTCAACATATAGGCTACATGTTATCACGCTATCACCTACGGGGGAGGAGCACTTATAATTTATAAAGTTTAGCGCGTGTAAAACCGCGGGGCACAGCTAGTTATAAAATATATTTTATAAATATTTTCATTCAATCTGTGTACCTAAAAACCTATGTAACTAGAAATAAATATGTTTATTTCTCTCAGTGGACCATAGATTATTTGATATTTAATGCGCTGACTGTCCGAATTACCATTACTAGTCCAAAAATTAGCTACTCTATGTAAGCACTAGGCGTGTGGTCAGCCTATATATGGGTGACTACAATAGCCGGTCTACTTAAAAAAAGAACGTTATCTAATAGATAACCTGGGCGGGTATTGAACCTTTTCTTATTTTTTTTATGTCAGTGGGCGACAAACGTGCAAGTGGGTTACCTGATGGTAAGTGATCACCGCCGCCCGTGGACACTCGCAACACCAGAGGAGTCGCGGGTGCGTTGCCGGCCTTTAAAAGTCAGCAAACAAGTGTTGCTGACCCTTCCCCTCAGCCCAATGAGCTCTGGCGACCTTACTCACACTCGGAAACACAACATTAAAATTATTAATGTTATTATTAAGGAATGTCTTCTATGAGGTGGAGCTACTTCCCCAGTCGGGCTGCTCTTTGAGCGAATGAACGCTATGCCCTACATCTCTTAAAAGACAACGCCCGCACTAGTGAAAAGAATTTCTGTATCGCAGTTTCTTTGTGTCCATCAGTTAAATGTTTTTAAAATATTACAAACATTTAACTGATGGACACAAAGAACACCAAGACTCTGAACAATTACTTATGGTTCCCTTTGGTAGTTATCCTGTGTGGGAATCAAACTTGGGACACGGAGTGGCGAGGCGACTAGCTTAAGCGCTGCGGTAGACGTACAGTCCAACATGCAGCACGAGGGTTCTAAGAAGTAAAAAAGCAGAATTTCCCTAAACATGCAATCAATTTAGAAATAAAAAAAAATATTTTAAACGTAATTCATCCACCTTCCTATGAAAATGTCCATTACCTAAAAATACAACATCCTCGAATATTTTAGCAAAATGGTAAACAAACCACCGATATTAAATGTAAATAGCCCCAAGCATGTTAACCACGAATATTATTCTTTGATTATTCATGTTATTATTTATAAAATACAAAAATATACTGTTTTTTACAAGGAGGGAATAGAACCTCGAGTATTATTACTAACTGTTGACATCACCACCGCTATACTAACAAGGCAGTCAAAGTATCATCATCATCATCATATCAGCCGAAAGACGTCCACTGCTGGACAAAGGTCTCCCTAAGGGCTCTCCACAATTACCTGCCCTGGGCCGCCGCACCTTTGCAAGATCGGTGGTTTACCTGGAGGCCTGCCCACGCTGCCTATTCCGGGGTCACTACCCGAGAACCTTTCAGCCCTTTTAGGTTCAGGCTTTTTATCTTCTAAGAGGCATAAATTATGTCTACCTACTGTATACAAAGATCTTTATGCTAGAATAATTTTTACACCACAAACCCTGTGTATGAATATATGAAACATTTAAAATCACGCATAAAAATATATCAAAAGAACATCTCGATTGCCAGTAAGATGTACTTTCACCCCGCACGGGAGTACCTATATTTTATTTCACCGTATTTCTCGGGAACCAAAATTTATTTCCAACCGTTCGTAGTGGAGAACCGATGAAAAGTGTTTAGATGTTTTCAATTCAACTTAAAGTAAACTGAAATCTTATAGTGACGGGTGGTTTGGTTGAGCTCTGAAATAGAGTAACACGTTACTAAGCTTTTCAAAGAAGACATTTTTGATATTATTTATACAGAACTTTCTAGGAGATCAATCGGTAAGAAACATCTCGTAGTTGTTTTTTGGATTTTGTTGATATCCTTTTAGTCACCTATGTCAAAACTAAGCTTATAAATTAAAGTACCTTTGGTATGGCCAAATCAATACTCAATAAAATACCCGAATAAATAAATGTTACTATTTATTAAAGGATTATAAACGACAATTCTATAATTACTACTATTCAAAGAATTGTACATCAACTCAACTAACGTTGACAATTATGGATTTATTCGACATTAAAATTTAAAATGACATGCAATACGTATTTTGACATTTTTATATTTAAATTAATTATTGTAACTAATGTGTCTGAAATATTATTATAAGTTAAAGTATTCATTATTTTAATTAAATACAGTAGATATTTGTACGCCTCTGGGCAAAACATAGAGGATCGGCCTGTCTGTAACATCTCACAACTTGTTGTAATTTAATGTTTTTAAACTTTCGCGATTTGTACACATTTTTATATACTGTGGACACGGCTCTCAATCGCGATAAAGATATAGGCAAATTATTGTAATTTGACCAATGTTACAAATAAAGATTCTGATTCTGATTCAACATATAGGGTAAAATATGTCCACTGCTGGAAAAATGCCTCCCCCAAAGATCTTCATAACTGCCGGCCTTATGCTCACCGTAGCCTAGTTAGTAGTGCTCCTGCCTATGAAGCTGGTGGTCTTGGGTTCGAATCCCGGTAAGTGCAAATATTTGTGTGATGAGCACGAATATTTGTTTCTGAGTCATGGATGTTTTCTATGTATATAAGTATTTATCTATCTATATAAGTATATATATCGTCGCCTGGTAACCATAGTACAAGCTTTGCTTAGTTTGGGGCTAGGATGATCTGTGTGACATTGTCCCTAGATATTATTATACAATGGCATCCCGCGCTTCTTGTAAGATCGACGATCTTATGAGGGCCTGCCTATCTATCGATTCATGGTCGCCACTCGAAAACGTTCTGTTCCATTGGCCGTAGGTTCTAGGAGCTGCGTTTTAATCACCTGAAGATTATTTTCTACAGAAGATTTTTGATTTGTACTGAATTGTAATTATATTTTATTTATAGTTTGTGTACAAATATTTTTTTTCTCCTCGAAGTGATTGTAAATCTCTGAGAAATAAAGAAATCCCAACGGTTATTTTCTGGCAGTTTGGTATGAGAGGGCAGTGTAAGTGCCTGTAAGTTGTATTTATCATTTATTTATAGATGAGTCAATCAGGCCATGTTTTTTAAATAGACTTACCAGTTAGGTAGAATTTAATTTAGTTTATGTGAAAGGGCTTTAGCTGCATTAGAATCGCTTACGAGCTAAGACGCTTTCTCACTGGGTGCAAATATTAGTTCAGGTCTGGCTTTGTGAGCCCCGCGGCATTGAATGACTTTACTTACACACCAGCCGGGAAGGGGCTTAGATTAATATGTGTATATATATATTCAACTCCATCTATTTATAATACTAAAAAGGTTTTTTTATATTGTATTTATTTCTATGAAAAACGTGCCTTTGTAATGCTCACGGAGGCACGCGTTGATGGTTTCCATGCCATGTATATATATATATGTGGCCTTTACGTCTGTTACAGACGATTTACGTCGCATTGTCTGAGAGACATTTCTTATTGTGGGTAAACAAACCGATGCGAGAGCGACATAGCCTCATAGCCTGCCGCAGGCCTGACAAGAGAAGTTTGCGGTGGTTGGTGCCGAGCCGCTTTCATGTCGCTTCTGTCTCTTATCAGCCAGTACTCCGAACCAGGCTTCAACACAGATCTTACGACCCTCCACTACACGTTTGCGTCATTCAACTCTATTTTCAGCGAGCTTTTCTCAGCTACAGTGGTCAATTTTAAAAGCGGCCATATTCCGTTTGGTGCATTGAGTTTCCATTATTGTATGTTATTGCAAATAATTTTCGTAATTATAAAAGTACTAACATGAGGTATAAGATCTCTTTGCTTTACTAACCCATTAAAGGTTCATGATCATCATATCAGCCGAAAGACGTCCACTGCTGGACAAAGGCGTCCCCCAAGGATCACCAAAATAACCGGTCCTGAGCTGCCCGCATCCAGCGGCTTCCCGCGACCACCTTGTAGAGGGCCTGCCCACGCTGCGTCTTCCGGTTCGTGGTCGCCACTCGAGAACCTTTCTGCCCCATCGAAATCCGCAAGCGAACCAAAGTAGCCGACATTATAGAGTAAATGGCCTGAAATATAGATGATTTATTATTATTTTTAACGAACTTGTATATTGTAAATTTGCTAAATTTTCTAGGTAAATTGTTTTTCTTCACACAAATAAAAGTTATTAGAGTTGAAAATTGGAAATATGCCCAAAATAAAAATTAAATCGTCTCATCATATTGACTGTACGTATGGCACAGTAATTATCGTAGTTGCCAGTAATTGTAACATAATTTTCATATTATATCCTCTTTCACGCCAAAATACTCTCTTACGTCAGTATATCGTATTACGTATCTCAAAGTAAAAGAACACTTACTACTTAGAGCTCTCATTTCAGATATCTAATCTTAGGTAATTGATTAGACCCGTAGGTATCAGGGCACCCGTATGTATTGCGCCAATGGATCGTATAAATGGGATAATTCGCCGCACTAGACGATTGACAGCTGAATAGCTAAAATATTACATCAATTTAGTATTCTCATAATGGTCTATATTACTAAAAATGAGGTTGTTATTTATTAAATTATTTCAAAATACAAAACAATATGTATTATTAATTAGAATTTTCAGTTTAATCATGCCGGGATGCAATTTGCACCGCCCTCCCGCCCGCAAAAATGTGCACATGCAAAAAGGACAATATCTATAAAAAAGCACATTACATGCGCCAGTACGATACCCAACACGTGTTTCAGTCCTCCACGGACCATTCTCAAGGGCTGCTAACTCGTCGAGCACTCGACGTCTCGACTCGACTCGACGAGCACATCCCGGCATGATTAAACTGACAATTAGCGGAATTAACACTACATATTGATTTTGTATTTTGATTGTTATGGATTTACGCAAAGTGACGCCTGATTCCATTACTTTTTAAATTATTTATTGGTTGCAGCCCCTTCACCAGCGTCAGAATGATATCGTCCACTGATTAACATACGCCTCCATTAGGAACGTCGCCATTAGGAAGGGTTAGCGAGTAGGCGACCGCCGATAGGTGGTAGCTAGTAAACAGATGACGCCACCTGCTAGTGTAGCACCTTATTTCTTATGAATTATATAGGAAACCTACATGCATTTTGTGTCTCTTTTATTTATAAAAGAAATAAAAGCTCTTTTATTGATACTTTTTGATCATCATCATCATTACAGCTGAATAAGTCCACTGCTGGACAAGCCTCCCTCAAGAATCGTCTTGGGGGGATATGCCATAATCGCCACGCTTGGCAGGCGGGTTGGCGATCGCAGTAAGATGGTCATAGTACTCAGAGAGACGCTGCTGCCCATCCTCTGGTAGATATTCCCTCGGGTCGACTTCTACGCCCCCCACGGGATGAGATGGGGTGATGATATTCTGATTCTGATATTTGTCGCCGTCACCACACAGCAGCAGCTTTTTGATACTTTGGAATTAATTCTTATCAAAATAAATGACTTCATATTAAAATATGCTTCGATACCATTATATGTATTATAACTTTTGAATATTCAATTTGGACGTTCCATTCGAAAGATATCACAATTTAAAAAAATGTATGTTATTTGAAAAATGTCGCATTGTCGCCGCTCACGCCGCTAGGTTAGACGGCACCATAATAATAATAAGCGATGTAGGCGAATTTGTACGAAAATGACTTACATTGGTTGTTTTCTAGGGAAATAGTGTCACCCAGGAATGATAGTGTCAACGAAATAAACAATCTAATTATTCAAAAAGTTCCCGGACAAAGAAAAAGATACAAATCGATGGTCCCCGTGACTAATATCGAATAAGCAGCCCATTATGCCCAGGAGTTTTTAAATTCATTAAACCCATCTGGATTGCCACGACATCAATTAACTTTAAAAATTGGAATTCCAATTATGATTTTAAGGAATTTAAGTCCTCCTAGCATGTGCAACGGGACGAGGCTGCTTATTTAAATATAAGGACACTTTATTTGTAGCAACCATTATCACTGGCCCAGCACCTGGTCAACTAGCTCATATAATAATAATATCTAGGGACAATGTCACACAGATGCCCCAAACTAAGCAAAGCTATGGGTACCAGGCGACGATATACATACTAATATAGATAGATAAATACTTAAATACATAGAAAACACACAAATATTTGCACTTACCGGGATTCGAACCCAGGACCACCAGCTTCGTAGGCAATATCCCTATTGAAAGCAATAAAATGTCTCGTATGAAAATAAATGTATTGTTGACTCGATTTCATATTGAATCAAAGAATCTTTATTATGAAAACTGTACATAGAATATTTTTTATAAAGGATAGGTACTTGGGGCGTAATCTACAATGGACATCGAAGCCATAAATATAGTTTTTAGAATTTTTGTCTGTGTGTCTGCTTGTCTGTCTGTATGTCCGGGCTTAATTCCAAAAGTACTGCATGGATTTACTTAAAATTTTACATGAATATAACTAAGAAGTCGGGTCAACATATAGGCTACATTTATCAAGCTATCACGTACGGGGGAGGAGCTGTGATAATTTATAAAATTTAACGCGGGTAAAACTTCGGGGCACTGCTAGTATTATATAAATCTGGAAACAATTAAAAATTGAAGTCTTATGACTTTGAATAATTTTGCTTGAAGCTACAGTAACCATTTCAAGTAATCTACATACATACCTACATAGACTCACGCCTCCCAGTGGGGTAGGCAGAGACAACGGAGTTCCATTTGTCATGATCTTTGCACACCTCTTTTGCCTCGTTTACTGTCATTATATTCTTCATACATGCTCCGGTTTACGGACTAGGCTTTTCTTGAGAAAAACTTCGATTTGATCAGAGAATTTTCCTCCAAGCACAAATCTGGATTAGGCTGTAACATTTCGTTTTGATTTTGGAGCCATTTCTCTAAAATAGATTGAAATGTTATGCATGATATAAGATAATTAAACTGACAAAAAGTGAGACATTAATAATCCAAAACATTCAGAAGAACTTTTGATTGATAATTTAAACATAGAAAATAAAAGATTTCCTTTTTTCTTTTGTTGTTTCTTTTCTTCAGGAGAATCTTAAGAGAAATCTTTGTGTAAAGACCATGGTTATTTATTTTTATTTTTTTAAGACAACTCCCGCCTTAGGGAATCTAATCCCTGTGTCGCGGAGTAGGTACTTTACAAACTTAAAAAACGGTCACAAATTACATCCAGACTCAGAACAACTATTTATGGGTCACAAATAGATGTCCGGCGCGGGCCCCCAACCCGCGACACGAAGCGGCGAGGCGACTGTCTTAGCCGCTGCGCCACACGTGCAGTCAAAACAAAAATTCTGTACCTAGGTGTAATTTATCTATACATATAATAAAACCGTAGAAAAGTCAAAACTGTACAATCTGTACATTGAATATTTTTAAAAAAGGATACGTGGGGCGTGCTCTATAATCGATATCGAAGCAAAAATATAGTTTTTAGAATGTTTGTCTGTGTGTCTGTATGTAAGTCCGGGCTAAACTCAAAAAGTACTGCATGTATTTACTTCAAATTGCATGAATATTACTAAGAGGTCAGGTCAACATATAGGCTACAAATTATCACACTATAACTTACGGTGGAGGACTGAGATAGTTTATAAAATTTAACGCGGGTAAAACCGCGGGGCACAGCTAGTCTATAATATGTACGTTTGTGGTGCCTTATTATATGTCCTCAAAAGAAGACTCAAAGCCACCCAAAGAGCAATGGAGAGGGCTTATATCTTTGAGATTGCCCCACTCGCACTATACAAGTCGTCAATCAACATGCAGGACAGCGGTCAACAGCATTCTAGACTCAAACTTCTTAAATCGTCTACCAACAAGTTTATACGCTTCCAACAAAATATTTCTGCTTATTTTACCCGAATCTAAAACATAGGGACATAAATTCTTTCGATAAAACATTTGCAAACGCAGCTAAACACAAACCATTATTACATTTTTCACTTAGAATTCTTGAGAGTCAGCACCAAAAATACCATTTTGTACGAGTACCTTAAATATGAACGTGCTACGTAGAACAATTTGTTTTGTGAGTATATTTCTTTAATAGAACATTGTTTTATACATGCGTTAAGGAGATAATTGAAAAGTAGTAATAGAAATAAACTTATTTTTTTTTTTATTTATTTAAACTTTAGTACACAAACTGTACAAAGGCGGACTTAATGCCAAAGGCATTCTCTACTAGTCGACCTTTGGGTGATGCAGAGACAATGTGGTAGGTGTACGAATGAACTTTTAAGTACTTTTGTACTATATATAATCATAAATACATAACTACTAACTAAAAATATTGTTTTATACATGTTATACAATATATATTATTATAAATACATACATTAATATATACACAAATAAGATTACTGATGAGAGGTTTCTGACTTTATTTTATTTAAAATGTGCTCACGTATTTGTTTTTGAAAGAGAATCGACTATACGCCATTCTAATCTCCGGAGGTAGCGCATTCCGTAGAAGTATAGACTGCACGAAAAAGGAATCATGAAGAAAATCAGTGCGATTTGAAGGGCATTGTAGAAGATGGTTGTAGGTTGAACGCGAACTTATCTTATATACTTATCGTAAGAGCAGTAGTTACCCTAGTATCAGAGTTCTTCAAGCCACCCAGTAGGCCTTCTACATGGCTTGAAGACTGTTGCCTAATGACTTCTACCGGGACCGACAGCTTTTCGTGTCAGAGCACGGATGCGCTCAGAATTGCTTAACGTCACCGATCACTTAAAAACCAGTGAGAGAGTTAGTAGTGAACCAGCTTTATTAATCCAAAGGTTGCGGATTCGATTCCTGATCCCAGGACAAATACTATTATGTGTGTTCATGCACATGCCTATTTGCTTTGGTCTGAGTTTTTTAGGGTTCCGTAGCCAAATGGCAAAAAACGGAACCCTTATAGATTCGTCAATTGGTTTGACCGAGATCTAGTAAGTAGTTTTTTTTAATGCGTCATAAATCGTAAACCGTAATTTACCTTTCATTTAATTAACTGAAATACTTGCTGCTGCGGCACCCATCATGGACGAGTCCGACTCGCACTTGGCCGGTTTTTTATATATTTTATGAATATTTTCAAAAAGGGTATATAAGTATTTCTATCAGTTGTTAGAATCCATGGTACAAGCTTTTGCTTAGATGGATTATTACTATCCAGATTTTCCCTCAGGACGACTTCTACATCCCTCACGCGATGAGATGTGGTGAAGATATTTTTTTTATATACTGTGGACACGGGTCTCATCGCGATAAAGATTTAGGTAAATCATTACCTTGGTTACCCGACGTTTCGGCATGGATTGCACCAGCCGTGCCGTCCATGCCGAAACGTCGGGTAACCAAGGTAATGATTTACCTAAATCTTTATCGCGATGAGACCCGTGTCCACAGTATATAAAAAATGTGAACAAATCGCGAAAGTTTAAAAAGATTTTTTTTGCGTCTCACACACAGCAAATGTATTGCTTTGTAGCTCCAAAATCAAATAAATTTCGCTTCGTTAACTGACTGTTTGAAGGACGTGACCTACGGGTACGGTGGAGGATTGCCCTCCGATTGAAAATACTGGAATTTGGAGAACTATTGCTTCACTTTGATAGATTTACTCTAAATAATAGGATTATTATGATCTAGCTTTGCTCCGTGGTTTCAACCTCGTTAACTTTATAAATTAATAGCCCCGCGGTTTTACACGCCTTAAATTTTATAATTTATCATAACTCCTCCCCCCCCTCCTTAATAATATTCATGCAAAATTTGAAGTTAATTCATGCAGTACTTTTTGAATTTAGCCCGGACATACATACAGACAAACAGACACACACACAAAAATTCTAAAAACTATATTTTTGGCTTCGATATCGATTGTAGCTCACGCTCCAAGTATCCTTTTAAAAAAATATTCAGTGTACAGTTTTGACTTTCCTACGATTTTATTACATGTATAGATAGATGTTTTATGTTTATGTAGTTGCGTGTAAAACTTACTAACGTCCATACTCACAAACTTTCGCATTTATAATATTAGTTGTTTATTACATAAAAACGGTATGGTTGTCTGTAAAAGTAACATAGAAATAAATACTTTAAAATGTCTTTATAACAAGCCAATTAAAAAAAATATTAAATAAAATGAAAAAGCTAAATGGTTCCCAACCCGTAATATGTAAACTAAAAAAATACAATCGATATCCTTTTAAAGTTGTAAAAGCCGCTGTACGTTTTGAATGGTTTGTACGCGCACCCTGCATCCAAAGTCTTTCATTTAGCTAAAATAGTTCTTCACTTGTATATTTATTTATATCACTTGTACATTATCGAACCTTATTATTGCTGTTTTTAGGGTTCCGTAGCCAAATGGCAAAAATTGGAACCCTTATAGATTCGTCATGTCTGTCTGTCCGTCCGTATGTCACAGCCACTTTTTTCCGAAACTATAAGAGCTGTACTAATGAAACTTGGCAAGTAGATGTATTCTGTGAACCGCATTAAGATTTTTACACAAAAATAGAAAAAGAACAATAATTTTGGGGGTTTACCATACATAGAACTGAAACTCAATTTTTTTTTTCATCCGAACTATAATTGTGACGTATCAATGGATAGGTCTTCAAAAATAATATTGAGGTTTCTAATATCATTTTTTCTAAAATGAATAGTGTGCGCGAGAGACACTTCCAAAGTGGTAAAATGAGTGTCTCCCCCCCTGTAACCTCCAAAATAAGAGACTGATAAAACTAAAAAAATATATGGTGTACATTACCATGCAAACTAACAACGAAAATTGGTTTGAACGAGATCTAGTAAGAAGTTTTTTTTTTAATACGTCATAAAACGTAAACCGCAATTTACTTTTCATTTAATTAACGGAAATACTTGCTGCTACGAAACCCTTCATGGGCGAGTCCGACTTCACTTCGCACTTGGCCGGTTTTTATAAATTTAGTTATAAGATGATTTTTGAGAAGCATTAATCAATTCTTTACACATTACTACAGAAGACGCCTAGTTCAAACTATAAAATAATCTTCGTATGAAAAAAAATGCCCTCCACTGTCCACAATCGGATGAACGGCATCGCTTAGTTCGTAACATATGCAGACACCTCGAAACTTGCAAGAAATTTCCAAAAACTCCACTTTCTCATGACTCTTCCCGTCAGTAACTGATCTGAGTCGAAAATCAAACCCCAAAGAGGTTGTTCTCTGGTTCAAGTTAGATGAGCCAGTGACAAACTTTATAAAATGTGATAGCTTTTGTAATCCTGGACAGATTTTCGTTAGTTTTTCTATTATTAGGAAGGCAAATTAATTCAATTATTTAAATCTATAATAAACCTATTATTGTTAGGATGGTTAAAAGTCATTGACAACTCTCGTATTTAACTATATATACATACATATATAGACTCACGACTGTTTCCCAAAGGGTTAGGCAGAGACAACGGACTTCCATTTGTCACGATCCTTGCACACCTCTTTCGCCTCATTTCGCCGGTTTAGGGTACTTCAGACCTGACCTTTCTTGAGATATTTAACTATACAATCTGACAAAACTTATGGTGAGCTCTTAAACAAGCTCTAACTCGACAGACATTCTAAACAATTAAATAAATAAACATCCGTTCCAATTTGACCATAAAATCAGTGCAAAATTATGGATATTTTGGGCACAAAGCAAACTGAACGCCGCTCTGTCCAATTAAGAAATATTGACTTAGGATGATACTAAAATATTCTACCATAGAATTATGGACAATGCGATCAATTGTAGAGGAATAACCATTGTGTGTTCACTGGTTTTACCTTGTTAGATAATTTTACTCAAATTATAAGCTGTGAATACAGATAACACCAAATAATTCGAAATATACAAAATACTATGCCTTTCTACAATACACAGGGTGTTAGGTTTAATCCATTGAAATGAAATGAAATTTATTCAGCACTTGGGTATTAACATACACTTGTGCTTGTCAAGGTCACAATGCAGTACATAAACATAGTGGATAGTATATAAGTTACAAAAAAAAATGAATTAGTCCGTCCGTGCGGTTTGTTTTATCGCATATATTTTCTGAAATCCTTAAATCAATAACAAGTTACGAATCTATTATTTTAAAATTTAGTTCTACTATATTAAAATTCAAGAATGGAAGACTAAAGCAAAAAGACGAAATTCTAAATGAGGGTTTGATCACCGATGACGCGTTAATGGGCCAAAGCGATCTTTGCCGCTGAGGAGCCTACCCTAGCTAGCCTGCGGCTTTCTCTAGCTACCTAGGTGGCCGACCCGGAGAAGAAAGCCACAAAGAAACTCCGAGCTTGCTTTATTTGCATTTATTTCTAGAGTACTATTTAAAGAACAGCAGACTTGCTCAAACATAGCTCATGCTGCCCATAATATATTAGTTAAGTACGTGTAGGAACCTATTTAATAAAACATTATATACATTAATATACCTGAGAAGATAAAATGCTTGCCAGTAAAAAAAATTTAAGTCATTTTGTGGGAGCTATTACTTACAAAGTATTATTACACATTAGATGATTTTTTTAATGATAATTTAATTAAAGTAATACAATAATTGTGTGTGTATATATAATGTACTGTTATTTCTCCATAAGTTTTGTACATATTTGAAAAATTTATATGTCATTATTTGGCAAAACATAGCGCACACTGTATAATGTTATAACATTAGATCTTTGTACACCTATGTTTGACAAATAAAGAAGTTTGAAGTTTGAACATTGAAAAATACTTTGTTAGAAAAAGCTTACTACGGCGTAAATTAATTTTTAATCGACATTTCATCATAATGGCCATTAATGTTACTATTAACTATTCATAACTAATTTATAATTATAATTAAATTCTGTCATTATTATTACGAGTAGATAAAAGTGGTTGCAAATAATTTAATTGTGTTAATTATAATATTAGTTAACGTCGGACCTACTCTTGCATGAGACTGGCGTACAATTTTTAGGGTTCCGTAGCTAAATGGCAAAAAACGGAACCCTTATAGATTAGTCATGTCTGTCTGTCTGTCCGTCCGTATGTCACAGCCATTTTTTTCCAAAACTATAAGAGCTGTACTGTTGAAACTTGGTAAGTAGATGTATTCTATGAACCGCATTAAGATTTTAACACAGAAGTAGAAAAATAATAATAATAATTTTGGAGGTTCTCCATACATAGAACTGATTCTCAAAAAAAATTTTTTCACCGTACCCATACATGTCGGGTATCTATGGATAGGTCTTCAAAAATGATATTGAGGTTCCTAATATATTTTTTTTCTAAACTAAAAAGTTTGCGCGAGAGACACTTCCAAAGTGGAAAAATGAGTGTCCCCCCCCCCTGTAACTTCTAAAATAAGAGAATGATAAAAGTAAAAAAAAATATATGAAGTACATTATCATGTCAACTAACAACAAAAATTGGTTTGAACGAAATCTAGTAAGTAGTTTTTTTTAATGCGTCATAAATCGTAAACCGCAATTTACCTTTCATTTAATCAATTGAAATACTTGCTGCTGTGGAACCCTTCATGGGCGAGTCCGACTCGCACTTGGCCGGTTTTTTTATACTTATGGTTACTGTCTGGTGACTGCCTCGTTGGTCTAGCGGTAGCGTGTTCAACCGCAGAAAATGAGGTCCTGGGTTCAAATCCTGGGTCGGGCCAAAAAGTGTTTTTGGGATTTTTCCGTAAAGTGTAATTTCTCAATATCAGCCCGAAGTCTGGAAGTTGGCGGTAGCGTGCCTCGGAGAGCACGTAAAGCCGTCGGTCCTGTGCCTGACCTCTTTCCGGTCGTGTCGCTACTAGTCCCGCTAGAGTGATGGAATAGAACGTGCCCCTGTGTTTGCGCACACACTTGTGCACTATAATATGTCCTGCGCAATTGGCTAATCTCCATTGAGAATGGCTGCCGTGACCGAAATTCGGCCGGGAAGACATCACATCACTTATGGTTACAATATAAGCTTGATATCTGTATTTTTTTTCGTTATCTGGGTCATATTACTGTAAGGCTGTCTTATAATAATAAGTAAGCCAACGGTCTTGAGGTCAAACACAAGGCGGGCACCACTGGATTTTTGAATTCAAATGTGTATTAGAAATTAATTATTTCACCTGCCTGAGAATTCTCCAGAATGTTTTTGATGGCATGTGAAGTCTGCCAACCTGCACTTGGCCAGCGTGGTGGACTACAGCATATGCCCTCTCATTGTGAGATAATATTAGGCTGTATAAACTAATCTTATCTAACATATATATTTTTTTTTCTAGGGATAATGTCTCACAGATCATCCTAGCCCCAAACTGAGCAAAGCTTGTACTATGGGTACCAAGCGACGATATACATACTTATATAGATAGATAAATACTTAAATACACAGAAACAAATATTCGTGCTCATCACACAAATATTTGCACTTACCGGGATTCGAACCCAGGACCACCAGCTTCATAGGTAGGAGCACTACCAACTAGGCTACGGTGACCGTCTTTAATATTATGTATGTATTTAGAAAAGAGAACTAGGGCACAGCGTTCATTCGCTCAAAGAGCAGCCCGACTGGGGAAGTACCTCCACCTTACACAAGACTGTCCTTAATAATAACATTAATGACTTAATGTTGTGTTTCTGCGTTTGAGTAAGGTCGCCAGAGCTCATCGGGGTGGGGGGAAGGGTCAGCAACGCTTGTTTGCTGACTCTTAAATACCGGAAACGCACCCGTGACTCCTCTGGTGTTGCGAGTGTACATGGGCGGCGGTGATCACTTGCTATCAGGTGACCCGCTTGCTCGTTTCTCACCCTATGACATAAAAAAACAAAGTATAAGTATGTTTATCAGTTGCACGGTTGCCATAGAACAAGTTCTGCCTAGTTTGGGCTCAGATGGCAATGTGTTAATTGTCCAATGATTTATTAAAAATGGTTCTCGAGTGGCAACCACGAACCGGAAGACGCAGCGTGGGCAGGCCCCCTACACGGTGGACCGACGATCTTGTGCGGGTCGCGGGAAGCCGCTGGATGCGGGCAGCGCAGGACCGGCTGTTGTTGAGATCCTTGGGGGAAGCCTTTGTCCAGCAGTGGACGTCTTTCGGCTCATATAATGCTGATGATTTATTATTAGTCTTGTGTTACCGACTTCCGGACCTGCGTACACATATAATAATAATAAATAATTATAACAACTTCCGCTTGTCAGCTTCCGGAGCACTAATTATTAATTTAGGATAATATTAATATTGATTGTTTGTTTTAATTACTAATAATGTTTACTGATACATCTTCAGCACAAATTGTAATAATTAATATACAACACTAAATATTTGATTGCATGACTAAGTAACTGATTTGTCTATAAAAAGCAGATAAGTCTCACACAGGGGGACAGTCGTTTTGTATCCGTCACCTTGCAAAGTAGTAAGGGGAACCTCTGCCCGATTGTATACCGATATTATAGTGGATAAGGAGCAACTGGGGTTTCCTTTTACTGAGACTATCCTGATTACCCACGTTTTTACACTTGTTATTTCCAGAGTCGAGGTGCATATAAAGCTAAAAAGCGCTGTAGAAGACGTATGGGTATTCTGATAATATAAGAATCATCAAATTGCACCCGCTGCCGAATGGAATTTCAGAAATCATTGTGAAACTCTCACAATATTTGAATAAAAGCTCGATTTATCATTCGTATTTGTATTGGCTGAAGTTTTAATTTTTGTTGCGTTATTTATTTAGTGAAGAGTAAAGTACATTCATCACTCTTCTGACAACTTTTGACACGTTGTGGTTATTTATAATAGGGGTCTGAGGTTTCTCTATAGTGTTTCTTGATTTATAGATATATATATAATAAATAAAATAATAAACATTCATCCACTTACCCTTCGAGAAACCAAAAATAAAATTAAAAACTGGTTACTTCAATTAGATTACGACCAAACTGAAACGCTATTACTGACAAACTAATATTCCCTACAACCCACACACACACACACACACCCACACACCCACACATATATACAAACACACACACACACGCACACACACACTATTTTCTTATTCACAATTTGTAAACGAACGAAACTGGGAGAGGGCACTGACTTCTGTAATACAGGTTCTTACCTAGCTCAGAAGTCAGGGACTTCATAGGAAATTGTATATAAAAAATTTGTGAATAAATGAATTTATTTATTTATTTTATTATTTATTTATATAAACTTGAGAGGTGTCAAGGGACACCCGGATGGAACGAAGTTATTTTTTATTATTTACTAGCTGTGCCCGCGACTTCGTTCGCGTGTTAATTAGTTTATTTTGATGTTTTTGTTTTTTCTAAAAAAAAAGTAGCCTAAGTTACTCCTTATTACATCAGCTACTTGCCAATAAAAGCCCCGTCAAAATCGGTCCAGCCATTTCAGAGATAAGCCGGAACAAACAGACAGACAGACAGACAAAAATTTGAAAAAATGTTATTTTGGTGTAGGTACCGTATATATATTCATATTATGTAGAAAAAAAACGGTTATTTCAATATTACAAACAGACACTCCAATTTTATTTATTTGTATAGATGTATAGATTATGTACAAAAAACCTGTATACACTCAACAAAAATAATCGTCGCGACACCACACTGTTCAATGCGAAATACAAATGAAAATATCTGGCTTGCTTTCTATAAGAGAGAGAGAGAGAGAGAGAGAGAGAGAGAGAGAGAGAGAGAGAGTAACATGCGCACGCCGCACAGCTGCAAAAAGTATCGTGATAACTTTTCGTAAGAATTTTTTCCGTCTAGCCCCCTTTCACAACGCGCGATAAGGAACTTCGTTCCAATAAACACTAATTATAGATTTTCATGTAACTAGTAATATTTTCAGGTTTTAGTTTTATAGTATTATTGGTAATCACATCATCAGCCTGATATCGTCCACGGCTGGACATAGGCCTCTCTCAAAGGCTTTTTCCGTTGTCAACGCGCTTGGCATTCGAGCTGGCGACTGCAGTCAGGTTTAAGCTAGTACACAGGTGGCGCTTCGCCTTTGTCATTTAACGCGGGTAACACCGCGGGGCACAGCTAGTCTACTATATAAAAATAAGTCGGGTTTTCCTTCCTGACGCTATAACTCCAGAACGCACGAACCGATTTCCACGGTTTTGCATTCGTTGGAAAGGTCTCGGGCTCAGTGAGGTCTATAGCAAAGAAAATTTATAAAATTTAACGCGGGTAACACCGCGGGGCACAGCTAGTAACATATAAATGAATTTGTCATATTTAATTGTTCTATCGCCTCACTAAAGAAAATACTTAAAAATTTAGATAAACTATAAAACACCTAGTAAATAAAGGTCAATTAGTAATTTATTTAAATTATTTTGTAAAAGTATTTAAGGTACTTTTAATTTAGAATTTAGTTTTGTTTAGGTATGTTAATTTATTTTATGCATGCTGTGTCTGCATCTAGAAGGGTATAGACTCTTGCTGTATCTCTTGTTTTATACAGTTTTGTAGACCAATAAACGAAAAAAATAAAAAAATAAAAATAACAATCCCCCCACAATTATACTAATATATTTTTTTTTTCCGTTTATTGGTCTACAAAACTGGATATAGACTACATTGGATAAGACAACATCGATTTATAAAAAATAAAGTCTATACCCTACTCTGATGTAGACACAGCTTGCTTAATTAGACAAAACCTTAACTTATCTTAAGGGGTACTTATTCTAAGTTTAAACAAAACTATTACCTACAGTTAGATCAGCAAAATACTACAGTAATATCTTCAGTTTATGCTTAAGTGAGCCAAAGGAACAATTGTAAATATCAATGTCATTTTGGATTGCATTGCAACCTTTTGACATTCGGTATATAGGTGAATGTGTGCCAATATTGGTCCTACAGCGTGGTAAGCTGAAGGTTTTATAATTGCAAATTTATATGTAGTATGTATGTATATTAGTATGATTGTGGGGGGGTTGCAAAAGAAACTAGTGTTTACACAGGAACTTTAATCGGCGTCGACAGTGACTGTTGGTTCTTCGCTAAGATAATGGAACACACGTACTCAGAGTCGACTAGCTCTCGGTTAGAGTTCACACGTAGCGCACTTTAGAGTTCCCGTAACGAGCACTGCCAAAGTTAAAGTCCTGACGTACACGGCACACTTCACACTGTATAGGGAGGGAACACTTGTCACTGTTTACTCTCACTGATCACTTGCACTTGTTAATTTTTCCACTTAGATTACTTCCTCTTAGGCTGATTTCAGAGTCGCGCGCGCGAGTGGCGCCGTCCAAACGCGCGCGCTTACAATTACACTAGATAGTAGTTGCGTTTCATAGTCACGCAGTTCAAATGCGCCGCCAGTGACACGCGCGCCGTCGTCGGCCAGCGCTGCCCGAGCTCCTCTACTGGCAGCGAGCGTTTCAGAGTGACGCGTCTCGCACGCGCCGCTGTTGAGACGCGCTGGCCGCCGGCGCGTGCCGCGCGCGTCACTCTGAAATCAGCCTTAATTCGCCTTCGCTTTCATTTGAATTTAAACGAAACTGTTCTGCTTTAACATTCCGCTTATAAACCCCTAAATTCTTCCCAATTTAAAACATTTCATAACTCATATTTTTCTTTCTAGAAAAGTCGCCTATATGACAGATTAGTCGTGATGCTTCTCTCCTTGTCATCTCTTTCTTTTCATTCATAAAACTCGCTCTATCTCTTTCTAATTATTCTGAAGACATCTAATGTCAATTTTTACATTAAGAATTTTGTATGTCCTTGTCATCAGCTATCCTTTTTCTTTTGTTCTGGTATTATCTAGAACATTCTAGCGCTGTTCCAAATGCCACCAAAACCACTTACTGGTACTAGGGTTCGAAGCCCGAACGGGTCATTATTATAAAAGCATAGGCCCTCCTAATGGTAAGAGCGTTGCTAAACTTTACCCTTCTTTATTTACCTCATTTGTTTTGTTAGCGGTGGCGTATTAAACTACAGATATAAAGGTCCTGCGTTTAATTCCCGTGTCAGGCTGAGAAAATGATTAAAAGTGCTTTTCAGTATCAGCCTGGAGTTTAGAAGTTGGCGGTGCGACACTCCCGTCGGCCTGTATCTGCACTCTTTCCGGTCGTAACAGTTAGTAACTGTGCCCCGCAGTTTTACCCGCGTTTAACTTTATAAGTCTATTGGATATTCGGAAACATAATGCAAAATTTAGATATTTTATGATGTGGAGTATCCGAATCACCCCCATGTATGTTCTACGACGTTGCGCTGTTTTGATACTTTGAAAATTTATGAGTCCAAAGCTCAAACCTTAATTTTGAAGTTTTGAATAAATTCTGACTTAGTTCTGCAATTACAAGATAAACTATACTTTTAAGGGTGTTAGGTTAAACTATGCTAATTAGTTATCACAAAAAAAACTGAACCAGAAATGATCAACAGAACGAGAAAAACATCGAAAACTGATGTTAGGTGAAATTTAGGAAAACAATCATTAACAAAAAATCTATCTCGAAAACTAAGTAAAATCGTAGAACATACATGGGGGCGATTCAGATACTCCTCATCATAAAGTATCTAAATTGCGTTTGAACGTCAACTCCTCGGCCAGCCTGTATAAGCTATATTACTACAAAGTTTCACCACAATCTGTTTCGTAGTTTTTATAGTAAAAGTGTAACAAATCCATATTTACTTTTATAATATTAGTAGGATAAATAATAATTATTATTAACATTATTATTATGATTAGACACAGCTTAAGTCTCAGTCGGATAACTGTAAACGTCGTCCTCGTTTTTTTTTTTTTTTTTTTTTTTTTTTATTATTATATATTATACAACTACAGATAGTTCTTAAAGCTAAGACATAGGCCCACAAGACTGGTTTAAACAGTTTGTCTGTGGACTCAGATGATATCTTCATACGGGCTGATGGGCGTGGTTGGTAAATGCTTACCTTTCATGTCGCAGGCCGTGGCTTCGATTCCCGCTCAGGACAGATATTCATGTGCATTCACATGTCCGTTTGTCATGAGTTTGGGTGTAATATATCGATGTAAGTATGTATTTACTAAATAATTAGCGTTTGTAATATATCAGTTATCTGGTTTACATAGTACAAGCTCTGCTTAATTTGGGATCAGATAGTCGTGTGAATAATGTTGCAGAATATTATTGTACTTGGGGTCTACCGCGTCAATGGAAGAGAATGTCGGTGGTTTAAATATACGAAACCTAGACGTATTAATCCTCTGTACATTATCATCGTCATATCAGCGGAAAGACGCCACTGCTGGACAAAGGCCTCCCCCAAGGATCTCCACAATAGCCGGTCCTGCGCTGCCCGCATCCAGCGGCTTCCCGAGACCCTTGCAAGATCGTCGGTCCACCTTGTAGAGGCCCCCTACAAGCCACGCTGCGTCTTCCCGTTCGTGGTCGCCACTCCAGAACCTTTCTGCCCCATCGGCTGTCGGTTCTACGAGCTATGTGGCCTGCCCACTGCCACTTCACTTTGGCAATTCTTTGGAATATATCAGCTACTTTGGTTCGCCTGCGGATTCGATGTTTTTGATTCGATCGCGCAGGGATACTCCGAGAATAGCCTTCTCCATTGCTCTTTGGGTGACCTTGAGCCTTCTGATGAGGCCCATGGTAAGCGACCGATCCTCTGAACGAGTAAGATTAAAATGACTGATTAAAAATATGGTCTCACAGTAACTTGAAATACTTATAGTGCTCAGAGTTGAATACGAATACGTATTATGCGTAGGGATATACGCATGAATGTAGGGAATTAAGAAGACAAATCACCTGCTATTACAATAGTACTCTGTTTATTGTGACCCTAATATTGCCTTATCCTTAAATGGCTTAGTATCCACAGAATAATTCCAAATTTTATTCTTATATCCATGTGTTTAAGATTCTCTTTTGAACAGCATGGAACTGATCCTTAGGCCTATTTAGAATAAGGATGCCGTAATGCTACCCGTTGACATTGTTAAAGGTTGCAATTAGAGATCTAAGGCCTAAATAATGTGGCTTATCTCAATTTTGCAATTTATTTGGCGTAGTTTATTTGGTTTGTTGTTGAAAATCTGGCTTTGCGGTAAATATTGTGAATGTTTGCGATCATATGTTTACTTTAGTTGACAGCATATTTAAAGGTCAGACACTATTTGAGAGGGTAAAATGTTTTGTTTTGTTAGGACCTCTGAATATGTTATTACCAGTAGTGACAAAACCTTATATATCCATTTCATTTATTTATTCATTAACAAGTGAATTGAATCTGAATGTACACAAAATCACACAATTACACTGAGCTTAAATAAATTTGTAAATTTATATTTATATATTTTAATTATATATAGAAGAATCAACAACATAATAATTAATTTATACAATTTCTTACCTTAAAATTTTAAATAAAATACTATCTACATATTATAATAAATACATATTATAATAAAATCGTAGGCAAGTGAAAACTGTACATTGAATATTTTTTTTAAAAGGGTACTTGGGGCGTGATCTACTAGCGATATCGAAGCCAAAAATATAGTTTGTAGAATTTTTGTCTGTTTGTCTGCTTGTATGTCCGGGCTAAACTCAAAAAGGACTGCATGGATTGTCTTCAAATTTTGCATGAATATTACTAAGAGGTCGGGTCAACATATAGGCCACATATTATCACGATATCACCTACGGGGGAGGCGCTGTAATAATTTATTAAATTTAACGCGGGTAAAATCGCGAGGCACAGCTAGTTACATTATAAAACAATAAAATTATTAATTAAGGACACATGAGCATAGATTGAAGAAATTCATAAAAAATAATTATATTAAATATATGCAAATGAATCCAAAACAAAAAGACGTGTTTTATAAGTGTACAGTTGCTAATGTCAGTGTTATCGTAGTAACAACATGAATAAAACGATTCCACTTTGATGTATTTTTGTTATTTTAATTAGTTTCATTTAATTACGCAATTCAAAAGGATTTATTTTATTGTGGCGGTAAGTATCAACTTTGGACTCAAATATCAATATGCTGTGCGACTGACGGCAGAGAATATCATGGAACCATTCTGTAGGGGGCTCAGAAGTCATTCGAGGGAATATATACCAGAGAACGGGCAGAGCGATGAGCTACGTGTATGATCATCATATTGCGATCGCCAACCCGTCTGACAAGCGTGGCGACTATGGTACATCCCAAAGTAAGGACCACAATAGCTCTTCTGTGGAAAACCAAGGGTGATAACGATAGTTTTCGGGTATTTTTCATGAAAATCTTTAGAGAATGAACTTTTTGTAAACACCCAGTCTGAGACAAATAGACATGTTCATGAGCACAAACATTTACATCAGTCATCACAAAGTTGAAAGGTCCGATCGTCTGTACAACGATCGGACCTTTGAACTGTAGCTCGTTCACTACGACCTGAGTCACCGCGATCGTTAAACACTCAGGCGTATCTATCGATCTCCTAAAAACCTGTAAATTTTCTTTTAAAAACCACAGAATCATCCCAATAACACCTACTGTCTGATTTGGGATCCAACCATGATCTTTCTGTAGCAATTACTAAGACGGCTTCTTTCATTTTTTTTGTTCTAAAAGATAATTTACTATAAGTGCTCCCACCCAAACTTCATCTCCATTACGGCTACAATGATTCCAAAGTTGCACTTTAAAATTTATACACTCGCATTTTTCCGACCTCTGAAATCCTTTACTTGTGCCGTAAGTATTTTAACTGGCGGAGTAATCTCATTTAATGGGAGAAGTTTGCTCGTTAATGTCAAATAGCCACGATTGTTATGTGGAACCCGGTCCCAACCACCCACCTTCGACTGTTGGGCAGCGTCAGATCGAGTGTGGCACAACTGTTAAGAGGTAGCAAGTAACAGAGTGTTTTGTATTAGCACTCACATTCGCTTTAAGCACATATTTTATATTGATATCTATTCGTTAGTGTCATGCGTTTTTAATTAATTTCAAAAATCCCTAATGAATGAGTTGCATTGTGACAAGTCTGATCGCTAGTTTTAACTAGCCGCACTTGTTACGTCCAACCGGTAATAGTTTAATTGTATTGCACAGTGCGAAAAAACGTTGAGGGTTAGTTATTTGAACATATAAATAATGAAAATAAATTTCACACTGGCGGTAATGTGAGTTTCTTTAATAATATATTATAAGTTGTTACATAGTTCATCCACAATAAGTTACAAAAAATTTAAAGTCTAAACCCGTAGCAGTTTACCTATAGAGTTTTTTTTATTTTTCTCGTTATTTTCGCTACCAAATTGATAAATTAAATAAATATTGATTTAAAACTTTAAATCAACTGTTACAATTCATTCATTGTACTGTATTGTATATAAACAAAAATTAAAAAGAAATTCGTTTTAAATTTACTGCAAATAATAATTTCTAACATAAATCAATTTACACAAAATTGATGTATTTCTTGTAATCTGATTTGTGTTCATAATAATTCAATAAAAAAAAATGGCAACTCGCTCTTTCTTTTAGTTTGAACTATACCACTAGAGCCGAACTGAAAGCGACAAATTTGTGAGATTAAAACTTCTAGTATCAGCAATGGTATTGTATCGGTTCGCTTATGTAATTTATGTTTTTAATGATAAAGAATATGTGACAATAGCACCTGCCTTAAAACGGTATTCCTTTCATCGTTTAAGCTGAATTATATCCCCGTAGACTATTAGTATATAGACCCTGTATTATATAGATTCCCTGGCTTATTTTTGTACCTACTTGATTAAACTTGTGCACATCATGAATCTTAAGCTAGTCCGTATTCATTAAAATTCTATCTCATGCAATATATATATACACGTGCAAGGAGATAGTGACGTCACAATCTTCGTGCTACAGTGTGACTCGTAGCTCGTGAATTATGCATAAGTTGATCGAGAGAAGGATTAATTACAACTCTGGTCAAGAGGAACTGTGTCAACTGTGGCATCAATTAACTGCAGAGCTATTTCCGATCCAGTATGAAATAGGAAATATCAACAAGCGAGGGTATTCCTTTCCTAAATACCAGCACACTTGCGGCCCTTCAGAGTTGCGAGTGTCTGGGTGACGGTGATCACTACGATCAGGTGACCATATTGTTTGTTTTCCTTGCTATTATATATATATATATATATATTTTTTATAATATATGTCGAGGCAGGATGGCTTGAAGGCTCTTCACCACAACTCATCCTCTTATAATTTTATGGGTAGGTGAGGGCGGAACAGAAATAAATTACTTCAAATCACAATCAACGTAATTCACAAGAATCACGATTTAATTAGATGTTTAGTGATTACTACAATGTAAAATCAATCAAATGAAATCTTAAAATATCGTGATGGCGAAGATTCTCAGCGATTCGTCACAAGCGTGGTGCGCGGGCGCCGTCTCGTTCAAAAGTGACTTCAAGATGGCCGCCCACACCATCATCGACAATGACGCTTCGCTAGGTTGACATTGACAGTCGTGTCAACCTGACGTTTTGACGTAAACGCCGTCACGGCCGGACTGACATACGACCGTCCACGGGCGATTTATCTGAAACAAACTAAGATAACTGCATAGTCCGTTCGCTCATCCTGACTTAATAATTTTCATCAGTATACAAACACTAAAAACATTTAATAACTTGGACTAATCAGGCAAGTGGACCGCTTAGTCAACCGTGAGGTGTGACTCGGACTACACTTCAGTAAGACCAGTCGAGAAACGCATTAGATATCATAACTGGCTAGAATTTAGCCCAGACAGCACATTTTCGTTCTTGTGAACATCTAGACAAGCCAATCCTAACAAGGATGTGACCCGGACGACACAATTCGTCTTACACTTAGCAGGCAAGCAGCCAGAACAAGTCAGTCCTCCCGAGGGAACCGACTCGGACGACACAATTCGTCTCGGAAATAGCAAGCGATCATCCATGACAAGTCAGCCCTCTCGAGGCAACTGACTTGGACGACACAATTCGTCTCGGATATAACAAGCAATCATCCATGACAAGTCAGCCCTCTCAAGGCAACTGACTCGGACGACACAATTCGTCTCGGATATAACAAGCGATCATCTATGACAAGTCAGCCCTCTCAAGGCAACTGACTCGGACGACACAATTCGTCTCGGATATAACAAGCGATCATCCATGACAAGTCAGCCCTCTCAAGGCAACTGACTCGGACGACACAATTCGTCTCGGATTATAACAAGCGATCATCCATGACAAGTCAGCCCTCTCGAGGCAACTGACTCGGACGACACAATTCGTCTCGGATATAACAAGCGATCATCCAGGACAAGTCTACCCTCTCGAGGGACTCGACTTGGACGACAAATTTCGTCAGATGACGCTAAATAAATCAATGTAACAAGTCAACCAGAAATGACTCGGACGACGCATTTCGTCTATCGTCTATGACGAGTGAGGTGTGCCCTCTAACTACTCATCTGGAATGGTCAGGAACTCAGGACAACGCTTCTTCGCCCAGGATCAACCATTGTAACAATTTATCATAATAATATGAAGGTTACAATAATGTAACGATAGTTTGTAGTATTTTCCTGTTAAATGTGCACTTCAAGTTCATGTATCAGGTTCTGAGTATACGCTCGGGGTATCTGAGTTTGCAGTGACAGTGTTTAAGTCAGCTGATCCAGTGTCTGAGCATACGACCAAGGTGTCGTGATGGTCTAATAACTGGTTATTATTATATGAGCACGAAGTATTTTCTACATGATCAGACGCCGTCTCGGCCTCTACTTCATTTAAAACGTTAGACGCGATTTTTTTTTTATATGGGCAGCGACAACACTTAAATGTTAAATTTTTACGGAATTAATAATTTTTGATTTGACTTGAACGAGCAAGTGGGTCACCTGACGGTAAGTGAGCACCGCCGTCCATGTACACTCGCAACACCAGAGGCGTCGCGGGTGCGTTGCCGGCCTTTAAAAGTCAGCAAACAAGTGTTGCTGACCCTTCCCCCGACCCCGATGAGCTCTGACGACCTTGATCTGCGATGATTCTACTACTAGCGGTAAACTACTTTTTGGAGTGCACGCGTTGCATTTAACAGACGTGGTATGTGCGAGTAAAACGTATTTCGTAAAACCGTCAGTTATAATTCTACTTCCGGTCGCTCTTCCCGCTAAGCATTCTCGATAAGTCAATATGAACTACGGATTCAACGGCCGGGATGATCAAACATTTAATTCCAAACAAATAATCTTAGCTGTAGTGGCAAACATTTAACAAAGTATAAACAATCAGTCAAATCACACCTTCACTCACATTCCCACACAAATTTCCACTAAGTGAAAAACACTTAAATAATTTTCGTGAGCTATAATTTGGTATGTAATACTCAACATCTCAACACACAAGCCTCCATCGTCATCGCGTGGGCTACCTCCATCCGGTACCCATTCAGCGATCGCTGACACCTCGGCTGCCAAACGCACTGAGACGGGAAATGAAGCCCGATGTTCCACCTAAGCCTACGAATACCATGGAGGTACCAGCGGTCTGAGCGACCTTCATACCACATAATGACACATTAACACGAACGTCAATCCCCTTTGTCATTACTTGTAAGTCTAAGTCTACGTCGTAAGGGTTCACGTCGGGACGTCAGGCAAATCAAATATTTCAATGTGTACTGTTCGTTCAAGCCTGAAGCCATGTCAAAAATTAAGAAATATCGCGCACCATGTAATCGATCAATCTGGTCAGCTATGAGGGGTAGCGGAAACCTATCGGACACTATATTATCATCAAGCATACGGTAGTCCACACACATTCTATCGCTTCAGTGCCTTTCCTTTACCAGAAGGTAAGGAGAGGAGAATAGTGACAAACTAGCTCGAATAAAATTTCATGCAATTAGTTTACTTTATTTATCACACCACACTAAACTAGCACAGTTTGGACTTAATCTATTAAGACATCGGAACGTCGTCATAGGGGTATTATTAGCAAAGTAGTAGGTACTCCGGTGGTAAACGGACTATCAAATAAATTCAAGAGCACTACGAACTACATAATTATTGAGAGAAACCAAATCAATATTGAATTCAGTCGCGTCACAAAGGTTTACTATTTTAGACAGATAAAATGTCAGTTTATTACAGGTCATATTTGCCCACCTCGTTGGTCCAGCGTTAGCCGTTAATGAGGTGCTGGGTTCGAACACGGTTCGGGCCAAAAAAAACGATTTTGGGACTTATCCGTAAAAAGAAACCTCCCAGTATCAGCCCGAAGTCCGGAAGCTGGCAGCATTACACCCCCGTGCCTCGGAGAGCTCGCAAATCCGTAAGTCCCGAGCCCGACCTCTCATCGGTCGCGCCGTCAGTCGACTCATCGGATCACGAGAGTCATGGAACAAAAAGCGCCCCCATTCCCGCGCGGACACCCGTGCACCATAATACGTCCTACTAAATTGGCCAATCTCCACTAAGACTGGCCGCCGTGGCCGGCACGTGTGGCCGATTTTTTTAAGTCTCGCGTTAAATCAATATATCATAACGTAAATGACGATTGGGTTGTCCATGAAAGACAACGAAATATTATCGATCTCCATCTGTGTTGAAATTTGTAAGCTACAAGAATAGTTAACAACATTATTAAACAGTTTTGCTCGAAATTTATAAGCCGTCTGTAGCTTGTGAGCAATCAGCTCATGAGTCATAAGTGAGCAATCAGCTCTAGAAACGTATAAACATGGAACTACTCACCAAAATGTCCTCTCTGGTGTGTTAACGACGTAGACGTTAACGGGCATCTCTTGTGATCACGTTGTTCATTGCCACGGTTGCTCTTCGAAGCTAAATGGCTACAGCGTAAACAGCAGCGATGTCTGGTTTCTGGTCGCAGAAGACGTCATCGCTGCCGGCGTTGTTGACCTTCTCTTTTTCGGACGACACTCACATGCACTCACTTGCACCATGTCCTAGCTTGCCGTACTGAAAACACTTTAAAAAACAATTTAAAAACACTATAAAACCACATTAAGAACGATACAGTTTCGGATCGTATATAATAATCTCCGTATTGAAGGCTAATCGTTGTAGGTGGTTGTGGAATTTTGACGAATGTGACAGTGCAGTGGACAGCCATGTAGTCTTCGCTCATATTTGGCCATTTTGAGGTTTATGTATGGTCACGCGCAGATATTCGTTTTCCTTGCGTTTGCTATTTTGCAGGTTAATGAAGTCAGTCGCGGGTGTTTCAACACTATCATTCCGTGGAGTAAATAACTCGAATCTGCAACCACCGCATCTCAAGGAACGATATTTGTGATAGCCACTGCAACGCCGTACTTTTCAGCGCACCATAGCTATTATAAATGATTTTCACCGAAACAAAGGTCAACAGTATGCCCAAGCACGTGCGTTTGTGTCAGTTTGGGGTCGAATTTGAGTTGCTTTATATTGTGGGCGCTCACTTGATTTTAAATCGCTTCCATCAGGCTCAACATCCGGCTATTTTCTAGCTCAAACATTTTTCGAAAAATATCTTCACCATGTGGCTTATCTTCGGTTCTTGATCCCACGCCTGATGTCGAGGCAGGATGGCTTGAAGGCTCTTCACCACAACTCATCCTCTTATAATTTTATGGGTAGGTGAGGGCGGAACAGAAATAAATTACTTCAAATCACAATCAACGTAATTCACAAGAATCACGATTTAATTAGATGTTTAGTGATTACTACAATGTAAAATGAATCAAATGAAATCTTAAAATATCGTGATGGCGAAGATTCTCAGCGATTCGTCACAAGCGTGGTGCGCGGGCGCCGTCTCGTTCAAAAGTGACTTCAAGATGGCCGCCCACACCATCATCGACAATGACGCTTCGCTAGGTTGACATTGACAGTCGTGTCAACCTGACGTTTTGACGTAAACGCCGTCATATAATATCTAGGGACAATGTCACACAGATCATCCTAGCCCCAAACTAAGCAAAGCTTGTATTATGGGTACCAGGCGACGATATACATACTTATATAGATAAATAAATACTTAAATACATAGAAAACATCCATGACTCAGAAACAAATATTCGTGCTCATCACACAAATATTTGCACTTACCGGGATTCGAACCCAGGACCACCAGCTTCGTAGGCAGGAGCACTACCAACTAGGCTACGGTGACCGTCATATAAAAATACTGATCAAGAGTGGCTCAAAACACAGAGAAAATAAATGTCTTAAATCATAAAATAAATAAATAATAAATATCTTGGGACAACACGTGCAACTGCACGTGTGGAGCAGCGGCTAAGACAGTCGCCTCGCCGCTTCTTGTCGCGGGTTCGAGTCCCGTACCGGGCAACTATTTGTATGACCCATAAATAGTTGTTCTGAGTCTGGATGTAATTTGTGTCCGTCTATTATATGTTTATAAAGTACCCCGCGACACTCGGATTACATCCACTACTGGGGCATTGTCTTAAAAACAAAATTAAGCTAACTAACTAAGTAGAGCCTGTACTTTGGTGACCAGACAATTATAAGTATACTTATATATTTCTAAACAAAAACAATGGTTTTTATTCACGTAGACCGCTTGTAAATAGTCAGAACATGTTTGTAGTAATATAGTTAAGTATAGATAATTATTTCTAGTTCCATAGATATTTAGGAATATTTACACGGATTGTATGAAAACATTTATGGATTTTATTTTATAACGGTAATGATATTTAGCTAGCTTGTATTAAGTTATTGTCAAAGAGATTATGTTTAGGTTTAATTATGAATACATACATGTTATAGATAAATTACAACCAGGCACAGAATAAATAATCGTGCTCAATCTAGGTATACTAATATTATAAAGAGGTAACGTTTGTGAGTTTGTGAGGTTATGAAAAATTATCTCACCAATAGAAAGCTGCGTTATTGTGGAGTATCATAAGCTAAGATTCATCATCATAATTTTTATTTATCCCGAACTTTTAACCCTAAGTATTACGCGGGACAAACGGGCAGGAACAAAAATATTTATAACGCAGAACGAAGTCCCCGGGCACTGCTAGTTTTTTTTTTTTTTTGACGTGACGCTATAGCTAGCCTAGGAGGCTTTCACTACTTCACCGGACTGTAGAGGCGAGCAGAGGGCTCAAGCCGTCTAGCAATTAAGTAACACGCGCTGGAGGGCACCCCCTGTGGGGTTCGAACCTTGACTCTGGGCTATTACTGGGGGAGAGGGGGCAGAGATCATCATTTTAGGGAGTTTTGTGCAACTTTCGCTCTACGTTAATGACATGACGCGGCCCCGTTGAGGGGGCTTTTTATCGATTCGATATGGGCACTGCTAGTGCACAAATATATGTGTTGATAAAACCTTAATATTGTACAAACTTAACAGTTACTACAAAAAGGCCTGTTTTATTATTATCAGTAATGGAAAATACAAAATATTCTGTGAATCTCGCCGATTTACAATAGCTTTTGTTTTCTGTAGCTGGGGATGATTAAACTGAGAAAATATTGTGGTGTTTATTTTTCATTTATTCTTATTGGTTAATTAACAAGTATGCAGAAAATAGTGTTCATTAACAGTAACGTTACTTTGAAATAAACTGTGTCGCAGCTATAGCTTCCATTTGCAATCGGTGGAACTTGGGTGTTGCAAAGTTATTAATTAAAAAACTTAATATTATCAATAATTTCACTATTACATAGACTTCAGTTAATTAAATATATTGGACGGCCTCGTGGGTCTACTGGTGTTCAAGCGCAAATAATGAGGTCCTGGATTCATATCCCGAGTCGGGTCAAAAAGTGATTATGGGATTTTCCGTAAATTTCTCAGTATCAGCCTGTAGTCTGGTTGTTGCCGGTATTACACCCCCGTGACTAGGAGAACACGTTAAGCTGACCTCTTTCCGGTCGTGTCGCTAGTCGTCCCATCGGTTCATAAGAGTGATGGAATAGAAAGTGTCCCTGTGTTTGCGCACATCCTTGTGCATTATAAAATGTCCTGCGCAGTTGGCTTATCTCCATTGAGACCGGCGTCGCGGCGGAAATTATTAATAGACAATATTAATAGCATAAACTAAAACACTATGCTTCTTTTTTATAATTCGTGGAATTGTGGTGATGTGGAATTAAATTATTAAATCAATAAATAAAATGGGGATCTTTAGTTACCTGTTAAGGATTAATAAAATAGTGGCAATAATCCAGCAAAGTATTTACTCTTGCATAATATTATTTTGATACCGAAATATGTATTTAAATTATTCCTGATAGATCCCCTGTGGCCTGTAGAAAGATAGAAAGATAAATTAATATTTTACGCCAATTTATGGCATTTGAAATGGAAATGTCTGTCTGTTAAAAAAGTATTACAAAATAAAATAAAAGGTTCTGAAAATCAATTCTATATTATAATAATTCCAGAGTAAACAAACGATACATGGCAAATGAATACACACAAATTGATAACCTCTCTTTGTAAAGTGGGTTATACATTGTTGATTTAGTATGCAAGCTAGTTTGAAGAAATAATGAAATTTATTCAGCACTTGGGTATTTACATACACTTGTACTGGTCAAGCTCACAATGTATTACATAAACACAGTAATTTAAGCATCAAAATATTTTCAATTATTCCGTCCGTGCGGTCTGTTTCGTCACATATATTTTTAATATCTTTAAATATTCTGCCATATACTTCTTACTTTCGACCTTTATTAGGTTGTGATACAATTCAATAACAATAAATTGGAAAATTAACTGCTTTTTCATGTGTTATTTTCTGTTCAAAGACCTAGTTTGTAGAAACCTTAAAATAATCGAAGAATATCCAAAAAAATGTCTGCGTCCTTTGAATGGACTATCATTTATATATAAAAAAAGGTTTTCTGTATAAAATCGTAGACTGCGGAAGAACCACCCGTTGTACAATGTACTTTTTAGGGTTCCGTACCCAAAGGTTAAAACGGGACCCTATTACTAAGACTTCGCTGTCTGTCTGTCTGACTGTCTGTCACCAAGCTGTATTTCATTAACCGTGATAGTTAGACAGTTGAAATTTTCGCAGATGATGTATTTCTGTTGCCGCTATAACAACAAATACTAAATAAAATAAATATTTAAGGGGCTACCATACAACAAACGTGAATTTTTTGCTCGTTCTTATAGATAATGGTACGGAACCCTTCGTGCGTGAGTCCGACTCGCACTTGGCTGGTTTTTAATATCTCCTGTATCAGTTTTATAATAAGTGTGCATTAATGTTTATTTTTCCCTGATCAAATGTTGCCGCCGTGGTCTCCTTTTGTGAGGCAGTCATGCTCCAGAAGGGGGCCGCCGAGGGGGATCGGATCTCCCAGATAACGTGTCCCGACTATCTGGGACATGGGGCAAAAGGGGGGCACTGGGCCAGCATACCCACGTTACCGGGGCTCCCCCATCAGGCGACAAGAGATACCAGATGGCATGCATAGGCATTCCCCCTGCCTTAAAAAAAAGTCAAATTCTGCAACATCCGTTAAGCAGTAAAGCATTAAAATGTGTTAGAGCACGGCGGTTTTTTGTTTGACTAATATAAGGTTTGGTGAAGGTATTGCGAAGGTAAGCTGGAGCAGCTTGACTGGGGAAATACCTTGATTATTACAAAATTAAAAAGGTTTATTATAATTTTTTTGACATATAATTTTTTATAGTATCAAATTACACAAAATATCATAAACTAGTTTAAACTTTTCAAAATTATAAGATACAGAGATGCTATAAAATATTTTGTGGTAAACTATTCTATTTCATAAAATTATAATTCTCATAAACTTGCTGTAACCCATATTACTTTATCTTGGCCATGATTAGAACTTGGGATCTTCTAATCTTCACAATATCGAATAAAACCATAATAAAGAGTTTATTTAATAACATCTTGTCCGGGACTTGAACGCAGACGAAATTGGCAAAGTTTGAACGAAAGCCTCCAAATTGCTGTTACAGAATAACTTTCAGTGGTTCACTTTAATACCGTATAGTTTTTTTTATATCAGAGGGCGACAAACGAGCAAGTGGGTCACCTGATGGTAAGTGATTACCGCCGCCCATGGATACTCGCGACACAGGAGGAGTCGCGAGTGCGTTGCCGGCCTTTTAGAGTCAGCAAACAAGTGTTGCTGACCCTCCCCCCCAACCCCAATGAGCTCTGGCGACCTTACTCACACTCGGAAACACAACATTAAAATTATTAACGTTATTATTAAGGAACGTCTACTGTAAGGTGGAGGTACTTCCACAGTCGGGCTGCTCTTTGAGCGAATGAACGCTATGCCCTACCTCTCTTATTGTGATACCATTATATTGTTATTACTTCTTGTATGCAGGTCCCCACAATGTGGACCGATGATCTTGTATAGGTCGCGGGAAGCCACTGTATGCGGAGAGCGCAACACCGGCCATTGTGGAAATTCTTGAAGGTGGCCTTTGTCCAACTGTGAACGTCTTCGTTTTTGGTTGTCATGGTGATGATGATGATGTCATTAATCACTAAAAAGCGAGAGTTATGGAATAAAGTTCAGTGCAAACAATATTCAGAAATAAAAACAGACACATTTTAACTAGTTTACATATTAATTCGAAACTTTAGCAATGACACAAAACGCATATTCGTCGACGTCAAAAACGTGCTTATTGTAAAAAATCATATTCAAATCATATAAGCAATACAAAAAAAAAATATTTGCCAAACTATTAAAAACTCAAGCAGATTGAATATTTTGACACATAACATTATTGTACAACAAATACATAGCCATGAATGAGAACAATACATAGAACAAAAGAGTTAGAGTGAGATAAAAAATGTTCTTCGTATTTCAGAAGAAAACGAAAAAAACATTTGCGATATAAGCAAAGCTAGGAGCAAAAAAATCCTTACAAAACTTGGAATAATTAAACATTATTACAAATTTTACGAAATCGGGATTGAGGCCGATCGCGTCCGTTTTGCTCGTCCGGGTCTCATCTGCACATTTGTCTCAATTTATGTATGAAAATACAAGCAGACTTTAACAGACAGAGAGAGTAAGTGACATTGTACGTAAAATTTTTCAGTTTTGTACTATATATGTAGTTATGTACTTTTCTGTTTCTAAGAGTTAATAATCTGCAGCTTGTATTCACCAAGAAAATTAACACGAAATTCGAAAATCGAATGTGAACTACTGCAAGTTATTCTGTGGTTTGCGTTCACGTAATTGTAGGCTTTTAGCAAGGCAAACAGATTTCAGACAAAGTTGTATTGGTTAATAGTTTTTGTATTGAATTACGGGCCTTTTTTATTGGACTTAAAGCAGTAGGGTGAGGTTGACACAAAATATAGGACACAATATGGTGCACATCAGCTTACTGAGAGATCTTTCTTCTTCTTCACAGCCAGTTGCTGTCAGGCAGTCACTCTATAAATGGGTGAAAATGGGTGACCGCCAAGTTTAATTTCTGAGCGTATCCGTTCTTCGGAGGGGGATCCCTTCTTTTCGCATAATGTTCTTTGTCCTAATATACTTCGGCATAGATTTTGGCATAATAATACTTCTTATTTCATTCTAGGACTTCATTGTCATACTATGCCTCGTTAGTCTAGCGGTAGAGTGTTCAACCGCAGATACCGGGTTGGCCCAAAAGTGATTTTGGGATCTTTCTGTTAATAAAATATTACACCCCCGTAAGTACCAATTACAGGCCCTGCCTGTTTGGGTAAGATGGTAGTATGAGTAGAGTAAAATTGGGGGACCTGGATCAAGGAGATCCAGGTCACCCCAATTTTACTATTCATTTCATCAATATTCAAGATCTGGAAACCCGCAATTTTCACCATTCATTATAGAATCATTTTAGATCCAGAAACACCCAATTACAACCATCATTCATTGTTTTTAAATAGTACCTGCAAAATATTCTGACTTGACTATTGAGTGGTCTTTAATATTTAACTATTTTAATGTAATAGATATCACAAGAAATTTAAATGTTCAATATAAATATGAAACATCTTATTGAACATCCTTAATTATGTACATTATAATTTATCATTACATTTATTCAACAATTAAATGACACGGAAATTGGAGCAACAGTCGGTATAGTCTATTCGATATTCGATACGGCAGACTAACAAAAAATGAAGTGTGCTCGCCATTGTTCATCGCGCTGCCTTATATATGCAGTGTAGTAAAGATTTAGTTTAAATATTATGACGTACAAATAAAAGGTACTAAGTATATTTTAAATACTTTTATTTACAATAAATATTTACAGTATATACTAACCATTTAAAAAACAAATAATGATATAACTATTATACGTCTATTTTAAATATCTATTAGGTACATGAAGTTGAACTTAATTTTTTAACTATTTTAGCAACTAAATACTCGGTTTCAGTCATTATGTCATCAATATCACTACGGACTAAATATTGTATATTCACGCTTGCACTATCAGGGTCACTGTCCATTTCATTCATCTGACGACCTTCCACATCATGTACAATTATTTTTATAATTCGGTGAACATGCCCGGGCTCTTTACGTGTGATAAAGGATGTGTTTTTAAAAGGTTTTGATTTTTTCTTCTTCTTTATTTTTTTCTCTTGTATTTTTTGCTGTCTACTCTCTTCACATGCTTTTTCCGCCTCTTCGGCATACCAACTTTCTCGGTCTTGAGCATAGTAAAATGGATTAAGAACTGGATCGGAGCATTCGAACGAATTCTGAAATAATGAATAATTTGATGCTATTAAACAGCATCAAATATGAATTCAATTGCTAATATCAATGATCACTTAGATACTTACATCACATTCTCGGTTAATGTTATCTAAAACAGGACTGTAGGATGGTGAGTGTGACATATTTAATTCTATGTCCCGACTTTGTTAAACACCTGGAAAGTAATACTCTAAATTAGTATTTCGCTAACCGATATTCTATCTCAAAACAACAATTGCGGTTGAAACATAGTGTTATATAGAAATAAACATGTATCAGACCTTTAAGTATTAAACATCGATTATACTGTCAGATAATAATGCTGGATAAAATATGAAAGAAGAATAATATTTAAACTTACCAATAATACACGATCAAGCCAGTTGTAACAGTCAAGTATAGAATTGGAATAAATTTTAAAAGATTTTTCTCTCTATTTATATACCCTAATTTAATTTTATGGATAGAGTTCAAAATCGCACATTTTTAAGTTAGATATCATATCTTTTTCCAAAAATGGTATAGTGAAATAGGAAACGTAAGACATTACGACGCCTATCATTTTATTATTTATCATAAATATATATCGATAAAATAATACTACTGCCCTTATGTTCACGGTAAACGTTTTCATACATTTTATTTAGATAATTAAGCAAGCAAACTCATGGTACGTTAATAGTATATCAAAGTTGCACCGTAAGCTGAATTCTTTTTAAGGAGACGAATCAAAACAATATAGCAATAATGATTATGGTATCGGAATATTTGTATGTTCGTTGTTGTTCAATATGTGTAAGTAAATGTATGTTTAGCATTTTTTAGGACAAGTGAAGTCGTGGTATTTGTGTAGTATAATTCTAAGTCATAGGATATCTTGTTTTGCTTACACATGGACTTTACATATTTGGAGGAACATCATATGGATTTTGCTCTATATAATGTGCAAGAATCTTAGCCAAATCATAAGCTGCTCTCTACGAGGGAAAGAATCAACACCTACACGCTAGCTACGCTTCAACCTGAAAATGTAAGTTAACTTTAATTATTTTATTAAATAATAATGAGTTACAAATGTGTCATGTGTACATACTATTATTCAATATATAGAACTTATTTAATCCTAACTAATATTATAAATATCAAAGTGAGTTTGATTGTAGTACAAACTTTGTACAAATAAAATTAATATTGCATTCGATTTAGCTATTAGCAGAAATTCTAATGAGCAAATTATATTTTCCCTGTATTGTTATAATATGACATTAGATTAACCTAGCGAGTCCTTCAATAACTTATTTGCTATCATTTTTAATAATATTTTGAATATATTGTTTTAGGTCCAAGTCATCTCCATCTTCAATGCCTCAATTGTTCTCATCTGGAGAAGAATCAGATACCGAGCAACAGCCGATGCAGCAGAAAACGGCATCATCGCATCGGGTTGAGAAATCTGCTGCAAACAAGCGTTCCAAAGCGTCTGCCGGATGTGGATCTAAGCCTCGCGGATCGAAGAAGCCTCGAATAAATCCGATACCGTTGACTGGTAATAAGTTAACGGCACGAGACCTGTTCGGCAGTGAAAGCGAAGAGGATGATTCACTGAAGCCGTCCACATCAGCCGGTAAAACATCGCCTCCTCTTTATTCTTACTATACTAAGAAAGTTGAGAAAGGCTATGCTCGAAAAATCAGCGAGACAAAACAAGGACCGTATTACGTTGAAGTAAAGGTCTATAATTGTGAGGAGATCGCAAGTGTACCACCGGTAAATAGGTGGCGTCACTCAATCGTTACGATCAAAACAAAAACTGATACGGATACGGAGATGTGGCGCCATCTAAAAGCATTTACGTCCTCAGTCGACAAAGATTTTAAAAACTGTCCAGTGACTTTAATAAATTCTTATTATTAAGTTTTAATTTGTCATTATGTTAATATAATAATCCTAGTAATTTCCGGTAACCTTCTTTAATAAATTCTTACTTTAACGTTTTTATTATAGTATTGTTTAATTTGTCTGTATGCTATGCAATGTGATCCTAATAATTACATGTAAAAAAGTGTAGTCAATTTAATAAATTAAATAATATATAGGTATTCTACTTATATCGTATGTTTTTATTTCACAGTTGTACAGTCCAGAGAACACAGAACACCATTCACAAGATCATGTAGTACAATTATGACTTGTGCACAATGTAAAACTGAAATACCACGAAATCAGTATGCATATCATATGAGAACTAATATACACAAGACTAATAGTTTATTGAGAACTGAATTCAAAAATATTTTTATTGTAGCAACAGCATTTAAAAACAGAATTGTAACTTTTCGTCTGAACTTAACTCAGGATGACGAGCACCTCACTTGTGAGGCGATCCCGAGTAAAACTCAGACATATAAAACTCGGGATGACGAGCACCTCACTTGTGAGGCGATCCCGAGTAAAACTCAGACAGATAAAACTCGGGATGACGAACATCTCACATGCGAGGCGATCCCTAGTAATACTCAGGTATATGAAAAAAGACAGGATGCCGAGCACCTCACACCGGAGGCGATTCTGAATTCAGTGCTTCCAGATGTTAATAAATTAATTACTATGATACTGAACAAGTATGATTGCATAAAAGTAAATTTTGAGCTTTTTGTTAAGTTTATTTTACTAATATCTGACCATGAACAACTAGAATTGAAATCTTTCAACACTAAGTATGATATTATCTATAAAAATACTGATATAAATGACTTTTTTTTTAATAAAATTGATATCTTGATACGGAAGATGTCTGAATTTGAACACGTGCAGTCAGGTTGGACATATCTTTCGCTAAGTTATATTGAGATAAATATAAGTAAATATTGTCCCATGAGTGGTGGCACGTACTTAAAGTTGCCATCAGTTATAAAAAATACTAAAAGTTGTTTGAATTTACGTAATAATGATGAGTGTTGTTTCTTATGGTGCGTTGTAGCTGCATTATTTCCTTGTACAAATAATGTGTGCAGAACGGCGTCTTATCCTCATTATAGTGAAGTTCTTAATATCCAAGGAATGTCATTACCTCCTTCTTATAATGATATCAAACTTTTCGAATTGATAAATCCTACAATAAGTATTACCATATATGGGTTAGACAACAAATACGTTGTCACTGGACCTTTATATATGACAAATAAGAAAAAGGAAAATCATATTAATTTATTATATATTGAACGGAATGGAAAAGGACATTACTGTTTAATAAAAGATCTCATACGTTTAGTGCGACGTCAGATTACTCGTCATCATGGCAAAGTTTTCTTATGTGATTCATGTTTACAGTTTTTTACAAATGAAAATAAGTACACATCTCATTCTTGTTCTAAAATATTGACTATATTACCAGAAAAAAATACCATATTGAAATTTAAACACTATGAAAGACAACTTAAAATTAATTTTATTATTTATGCTGATTTTGAGAGCTTGTTAATAAATTGTAATGAGAATAGCTCTAAAAATACTACAACGCTAAAAATGCATCAGCCGTCAAGTTTCGCATACTACATATGCTGTTTGCATGATAATAAACTTAACAAGTTTGTCACGTACAGAGGCATAGATTGTGTCAAAGTATTTTTAAAACGTTTAGTAAAAGATGTTAAACGAATAAACAAAATTATGTCCACTCATTTATCAATGAAACCTTTAACTTATAATCAAGAACGAGAATATCAAAATGCAACTAAGTGTCATATATGTAATCAGTTATTGGCCGGAGACAAAGTTCACGATCATGATCATATTACTTCCGAGTATAGAGGGGCAGCTCACTCACATTGTAATTTGATGTACAAAGTGTGTCCATTCATACCAGTGGTATTTCATAATCTAAGTGGTTATGACTCGCATATATTTATTAGAGAGTTGGCTAATTATGAAGGTTCAGTTAAAATAATACCAAAAACAAAAGAAAAATATCTTACAATAACCAAGTTAATAATGACAAAAAAAGGTACTCGCTCAGTACAGATTAAGTTTATTGATTCATTTCATTTTCTTAGCTCAAGCTTAGATTCGTTAAGTAAAAGCTTGTCAGAAAAAGATTTTGTTTATTTGTCAAGAGAATTTACCGACAAAACTAAACTTAATTTATTATGTAAGAAAGGTATTTATCCATATGATTATATGGACGATTGGTCAAAATTTGATGAAAATCAACTACCTCCAAAATCCAGTTTTTATAATAGTTTAACTATGGAATCTCTATCAGATGACGAATATGCTCACGCTCAAGATATTTGGAACAATTTTAAGATAACAACGCTTGGTGAATACAGTGATCTGTATTTGAAATGTGATGTTTTGTTGTTATGCGACATATTTGGAAAATTCAGAGACACAAGTTTAAATTTTTACAAACTGGATCCCGCTCACTATGTGACTTCACCTAGTTTGAGCTGGGACGCTATGCTTCTGTACACTAACGCTGAATTAGAGCTCATTAGTGACTTAGAAATTTATACATTTATTGAAAAAGGTATACGAGGGGGCTTGGCACAATGTTTCCTCCGTCATGTTAAGGCAAATAATAAGTATTTACCTCATTATAATGATTTAAAACCCTCGAGTTATTTGATATATCTAGATTGCAATAATCTTTACGGTTATGCAATGACTAAAAAATTGCCTGTTTCAGAGTTCAGATTTTTAACTCAGCATGAAATTGATAGCTTTAATGTATTGCATGTATCAGATGACAGTTTGTATGGTTTTATTTTAGAAGTAGATTTATATTACCCGGATTGTATTCATGATCAGCATAAAGACTTACCATTTGCTGCAGAGAAATGTATACCCCCAGGAGGGAAATCAGCTAAGTTAATTGCTAATCTGTATGATAAATCAAATTATGTTATTCATTACGTACATTTAAAACAATGCATAAAAAATGGTTTGATTTTAAAAAAAGTTCATCGCATACTAACCTTTAGACAAGATGATTTCTTAAAGAAATATATAGATCTTAATACTAATCGACGTATGGCATCTAAAACTTCTTTTGAAAAAGATTTTTTTAAACTTCTAAATAATGCAATATTTGGTAAAACTATAGAAAATAAAAGGAAACAAGTTGATATAAAACTGGTAACCAAATGGGATGATAAAACAAACTTCACGATATATATAAGAAACTATGTGCACAAAAATTGATTTCGAAACCTAATTTAAAAAGTGTGTCAATATTTGCAGAAGATTTTGTAGCTATACAATTGAATCGTGATAAAATAATATTAGACCGACCAATTTACATCGGATTTACAGTTCTGGAGTACGCCAAACAGCACCTTTATCAGTTTCACTATGATTTTATAAAAAAGAAATATGGAGATAAAGTTGAATTATGTTATACAGATACCGATAGTTTACTTTATGTAATCCATACAGACGACTTTTATTATGATATACACGAAAATATAACACAATTTGATACTAGTAATTTCCCAGTAGATAATCAATATGGCATACCTAGAATCAACTCAAAAATCCCTGGCCTTTTTAAAGATGAAATGGGGGGTGATGTGATTACAGAATTTATAGGCTTAAGAGCAAAACTCTATTGTATTGAAAGTTTGAAGACAAAAATAGCAAAAGCGAAAGGTATGTCTAAGTCTGTCACAAAGCATTTAAAACTAACAGATTATAGCGACTCTTTGTTATTAGATAAAAGTCAATCCTTAAACATGAATATGATAAGATCTATCAAACATATATTGTACTCACAACAAGTTAGTAAACAAGTATTAAATAGAAACGATGACAAGATTCAGATACTTTCAGATGGCATCCACACCTTGCCTTGGGGGTATTGTGATGCGATGATCTAAACCAGTGTTCGTTAAACTTGTTTTTTTTTTTTGTTCTTATTACGTTTAAATTAAGAACCAATTAATATGTAATCCACCTGTTCTAAATTATATTTATTTATAGCAGCAACACAGTTCATAATACTATTGCTGTTATCTTCGTTTTAAGTAATATTGTTATGTATGTTTTTGTTCCACAATAAACTATTATTATTATTATTTGAAAATATGATATAAAATACTAGAATAAGAATAAATTAATGTATTGTATAGAAATGATGTATGATAATTACTTTAGAATAAGGTATGTACTATAAATAAATATATTAGCCTACTATTACTATGAACTTATAATAAAATGTTATGTCTCAAACAATGGACTTTTATTCCTAAACATCATCTTCATCATCAAATTTAAGTTCATGCTTGCTTTATGATGAGGTTGATGTACTCGTAGTAACGAGTATATAAGTGTACTATAAGTGGTAATAAGGTTAATATACACTATGAAGTTGATCAAACAACCCATATCTCTCAGTGTTAATAATATAAGATTAAGTGACTGTTATCAACACATCAGACATAGCGCTTTATTGCCAAATATCGTGCGCTGTATAATATGCGGTCCATCAAACTGTGGTAAAACGAATGTTATGATTAGTTTACTACTGCATGAAAATGGACTCAAATTTAAAAATCTTTATCTTTACTCGAAAACTTCTTTTCAACCGAAATATCGTTTCTTGACCGAAGTATTAAAAAGAGTGCCACAGATTAACTTTTACGAGTTCAATGATGATAAAGATGTCATATCTCCGAGTGAAGCTTTAACAAATTCTGTATTTATTTTCGATGATGTTGCTTGTGAAAATCAAATAAATATCCGCAATTATTTCTGCATGGGTAGACATAAACAAATAGATTGTTTCTATTTATCTCAAACTTATTCTAAAATTCCGAAGCAATTGTTACGTGATAATGTTAATTTTCTTATTATATTCAAACAAGATGATGTGAATTTAAAGCATATTTATGAAGAGCATGTTAGTTCTGATTTACAATGGAAAGAGTTCAGAAATCTTTGTCAAACTGTTTGGAGTAAACCTTATAATTTTCTACTTATTAATAAAGAATCGTCATTAAATAACGGGAGGTACAGACAGAATTTTGATATGTTTTTTAAATTTGACTGACTGATATGTACATATAAGTAATTAACATGCAAAGTCAAATTCAGTATAATTTGTTCTTTAGCTTCATACAGTTGTTATAATAGGCACAACATGGAGAAAAATATTAAAATAGAATTAATGAAGTCTGTAGACTCCATAAAGAATAAAATAAAGCAAATTAAAAACCAGGAACACTCAATGAACTTGTCACTTAACAAAATGTTAAAACCTGTCACAGATCCCCTTAAAACCCTAGTTGATTCGAACAAAACAATAGAAAAAATACAAAATTTAGAAAATACACGCTCTAATTTTGAAGACATGGAATTGGATGACATTAATACTAGCTCATCTACAAAGTTTGAAGAATGCTGCGATCCAGAACTGAATTCTGTACAGTTCGTTAAAAAGTCTCCCCAGACAGAATTACTGAAAGATTTAGAAATGTCATTAGAGGGCTGTGATATCCATGATATTTATGATGGGGTAAATATACCATTTGGAATAAGGAGTGCAAACAAAAAATTACTAATGGGTAATTCAATGGTTTCATTTTCTAAAATAGATAGCGTGAATGATGACAATGTCATTTTAATTAAAGTTGGTGACAAAAGCTACAATTTAACCCCTGGTTTAAAAGAACTTTTACTTCGAAGAAAACCTGATTTGAAACTAATATCGAGCAAAGATAAGCTTGTCTATAAAGACATGTTGCATTATACAAATGCTCATAAGAGAGATTTCAATTCTAATGGACAAATTAGAGGCGATAAAGGTATAAAATATCGTGAAATAATTAGACCATTGTTTTCTGAATCGTTAAACAATAATATTATCACTAAATTTGGAGGAGACTTACCAACGCTAAAGAAATACAAAAATAACACAGACTTGGTATATTGGGATGATCCTAACGAACTGGTTGACAGATTGAAATTATTAATTGCTTCCCGAGATGCTGGTAATACAAAACCATGATAATGAAATTTTATCAATAATCGAAGAATTAAAAGAAGCTGATATAATTAAATAATAAATAGTCATAATAACATGCTTTTTATTCAGTATAATAGCTGAGTTCAAGACAAGTATACTGAATTGTGAACATGAGCAAAGCTGACGTGGTAAACGAAATTCATAAAAATGCGAGGGTGAACTATCCACGAAGACATGTTATCATGAAAGATATAGATGATTTGTGGCAAGCAGACTTAATTGATATGCAGTCAATTTCAAAAGAAAATAAAAATTACAGATATATTCTTGCCATTATTGATACATTTTCGAAATATGCTTGGGCCTTTCCAATGAGAAGTAAAACCAAAGAAGATGTGTGTAACTCTTTTAAAACTTTGTTGGATAAAGGGCGTGTTCCTAAAAATCTGCAAACGGATAATGGAGCAGAATTTTATAATAACAAATTTCAGAAGCTTATGAAATCATATAATATTAACCATTATTCAACCTTCTCAACAAAAAAGGCTTCAATAGTTGAACGATTTATCAGGACACTGAAATCTAAAGTTTATAAGGAATTTAGTTTAAAAGGCAATTACAATTGGTTAAATAATACTCTAAATGATGTTATTTACAAATACAATCACACTCACCATCGCACTATTAATGAAATCCCTGCTAATGTGGACAATATTAATAAAAAAAATATATTAGAAAGGTATTTAAAGTTGCTAAAAAAATATAATTTAAAAAGCAAATACAAAGTAGGTGATTATGTGCGTATCAGTAAATACAAAGGAACATTTGAAAAAGGTTACACTCCCAACTGGTCAACAGAAATATTTAAAATTCGTAAAATACAAAAAACAACTCCCATAACTTACTTAATTGAAGATACTATCAGAGGTCACCCTATTTTAGGCGCATTTTATACACAAGAACTTCAAAAAACAAAACATCCCAATGTATATCTAGTTGAGAAAGTTCTTAGAAGAAAAGGTAACAGAGTTTTAGTAAAATGGTTGGGGTTGTCTTCAGCTGAAAGCAGTTGGATTGATAAATCGAATGTAATATTATAAATAATATTAACAACAAACTCGAATCGCATAACTATTTATTAAAGTATTCAACCCGGAATCATCAGTCTTATAATGTGTTTTGGAGAGAGTAGTCTTCTCAATTGGCTTATTAATAATTTACCATTTGAATTGCACTTACCAGGATATAATTACTGCGGTCCTGGTACTAAATTAATAAAAAGACTTGCACAAGGAGATAACGGTGTAAATAAGTTGGACGAATTTTGCAAAGATCACGATATTGCATATCACAAGTCATCAAACTTGAAAGATCGACATAAGGCTGATTTAATTTTGTTAAAAATGGCAAAACAGCGAGCGGATGCTTCCGATGCTAGTATGGGCGAAAAACTCGCGGCACGCTTAGTAAGCAAGGCTATGTCGGCAAAAATTAAAACTGGTTCTGGTTTGAGGAAAAGGCGTTCTCCAAAAGTTACATCTGGAAAAGGATTAAAAAGTAAATTAAAAACTGTTATTACAAAAGCAAAAAGACACATGAAAAAATTAAAACCTAAGAGTAAGAAAATGGCTATAGAATTAGCTATTGCCGCTACTAGAGAATTAGCTAATGATTCATCGATTAAGCTCCCTCGTGTTATTCCTATTTCAAAAACTGGGGGAGTACTACCTTTGATTCCTATTTTTGCGGGATTATCAGCAGTGGGAGCTTTAGCAGGCGGTGTAGCTGGTATTGCCAAAACCATAAATGAATTCAAAATGGCTAAAAAGCTGTATGAGGAATCGAGGAGACACAATGATAAAATGGAAGCTCTATGTATTGGGAAAGGACTACACCTTAAACCACATAAGGGCGGCCTTGGAATTTTCATATCAAAAGAAAAAAACTAAGATATCGGCTACCCAAACGGGCCTTAACTAACTTTGACATTTTAAAGTATGGAAATAGAATACCTTATTTTAGAGGTGTCTTTATGAGAGATGAGCTCCCTAAATATCCATATAAAAAAGAATGCGGGGTTATTAATTTAGATAGTTCTAAAAATCCTGGTTCTCATTGGGTAGCCTATGCAAAATATAATGATTATGTCGAGTATTTCGACAGTTATGGAAATCTTAAACCTCCAAAGGAATTTATAAAATATGTAGGTTCTAACATTCAATATAATTATGAAAATATACAACGTGATCACCCCTTCAACTGTGGACATCTATGTTTAAATTTCTTAAAGAACTTTTGGTATAATCAAGAAATAAAATAAACAGGATCATTTAAAAGAGTTCAGTATGCAAGCATGTCTACAACGGTTACCATCTCTGGAAATAAATCAGAACTGGTCTCGTATTTTCAACCACCTCTTCATTTATCTGATCAATACGAGTGCGGTTTACTATACTTTTCAGTAAAAACAAGACCGAATGTGCCCGTTAATAACAGCAGTTTAACAGCTGTAATCAGAATCGAATGTGATCTTGTGCACGGTTCATATTACAACGGATTACCGACTCATTTTGTTCATGAATTCATATCTGAAACTGCTTCAAGTCACGGCTACACAGAAATACCCCAGAACGTTATTTACTTCCCAGTGAACAAAAATATAATTCCATCTATATCTGTTAAGATTGTTGATCAACTTGGTAACTGTATTAACTTTGGTGAAGAACATATTCAATTACGCCTTCATTTACGAAAATCAAAATGATAGTATATTATAAAAACACTCCTGTGAAAATCAAACGTCTTATTCCATCTACGACCATTAAGGAGCATAGACGTAAGAAAAAAGTGAAGAAATTGAGTGAAGCAAATAAAGCTTTTCTTAAAACTTTAGGTTTTAAAGTATGAATATACTACAAATTACTGAATTACCTCACTTCGATAGTTCGATTGAAAGCTATGAAGTCCACACATACAATCCCTACACTAACAGCTTCAGAGAAAACGATGAAATCAGAATTCCCATACACCAACAAGACATATACGTGTTACCATCAGCCAGTTCAATTTACGTCGAGGGTCAAGCAAAGTTCTTCGACAAAGATGGAAAACCGATTAAGAAAAATATTACGTTCAGTAACAACCCTGTTATGTTTTTGTTTCAAGATATCAGATACGAAATAAATGGCATTGAAATAGATCGCATTAAAAATTCTGGAATAACATCGACAATAAAGTCATACGTTTCAATGAATGATGGAGAAAATAAAGTTGCTGCTTTGTGGGGTTGGAACATAGATGGATTCAAAAGTGATGATCATTTTAGTGCTATTGTACCTCTTAATAAGATTTTAGGATTTGCGGAGGATTACAATAAAATTGTGATAAATTGTAAACATGAACTTATTTTGAATAGAAGTAACTCTAATTTAAACAGTATCATAGCAACTGATGATATTGCGCATTTTCAAATAGACATACAAAGATTGCAATGGCGTGTACCACATATAAAAGTGTCAGACCGTGAACGACTGACACTACTAAAACACTTGGAAAGAGATAAACCTATTCAAATAGCGTTTCGAAATTGGGATTTATATGAGTATCCTTTGCTCCCTAAAACTACAAAACATTCTTGGTCAGTTAAGACTGCATCGCAATTAGAGAAACCTCGGTATGTAATTTTTTGCTTGCAAACCAACAGAAAAAATAATAAAACCAAAGACAGTTCTTTGTTTGATCACTGTGGGGTTACTAACGTAACACTATTTTTGAATTCACAGTATTATCCTTACGAGCCTCTAAGCTTAAATTTTTCTGAGAACAAATACAATATATTATATGAAATGTACGTGAAATTTCGTCAGTCGTATTACAACTGTCCTGCAGACCCCTTGCTTAATTTGATTGATTTCAAGGAGAAGGCCCCTCTCTTTATTATAGACTGTTCAAGACAAAACGATAGTTTGAAAACAGGCCCCGTAGATGTACGGTTGGAGATTGAATGTTCAGCGCCAATACCAGATCACACAACTGGATATTGTTTAATTATTAACGATCGGCTTGTGGAATATAAACCTTTAAGTAACATAGTGCGCAGATTATCATGACAGCCATTGTAGATGTTCAAGGTTTCAAAACAGAAACAAATGAATTTATCGTTAAAGAATTTGCTGTAATATTGAATGAAAAAATTCAGGTGTTTTTAATTAAGCCACCATTTCCATTTTACGATTTGACGAAACCAGAAAAACGACAAGTCAGTTGGATTGAACGTAATAGAAGGATATACTGGAGAGACGGATTTGTGCCCTACTCAAATCATCAAAATTTGATTGTAGATATTTTAAGAGATAAAAGTGTTTACACCAAAGGTTTAGAAAAAGTGTTATGGTTAAAAAATATTTTGAATAATAATAATATAAATAATTTAGAAGATGAAGGTTGTCCTAATTTATTAAGCTTATACAATAAATATGAACATTCTCATGATGTATATAGTTGTATTTATGATGATAAAATATGTGCTTTAAAAAATGTAATATGTTTAAATAAATGGTGTATAGATAATAAATTTTTGAAATAAATATTTGCTTGTTTAATTTTCAAATCCTCTATCCCTACCAATCCCATCAAATGTTAATCATTATAAATTGCTGGCTACCGCAGTACGATATCATTTCACCTTTATATTTATCTGTATGAAGAACTTTAGTATAGTTATATATTGAGTGAACAGAACATGTCTCTAAATAAATGTAGCCCTCGTTATGACATGTATAATGCGTATAAAATGCGTGAAATTTCGTTTAGACATTATTGGGCAACGACTAATTCAAGGAGAAGGTTGGTGATGGAAATGGCTGAAGCCGGTTTTTTTTATTATGGAAATAGTGTAAATGATAAAGCAGCGTGTTTCTCATGTGGAGGTGTTATAGAAGATTGGGAGATTTACGACGATCCTTGGATGCAACATGCTATACATTTTCCTCAATGTCTTTATTTGAATGCTGTGAAAGGAATATATTATATTAATAACTGTCTAAAACATATGGGTAAATAGGCATAAAGTCGACTACCAAAAAAAATTGATATTTACGTGTACATTTAAATTTCTTGTGATATCTATTACATTAAAATAGTTAAATATTAAAGACCACTCAATAGTCAAGTCAGAATATTTTGCAGGTACTATTTAAAAACAATGAATGATGGTTGTAATTGGGTGTTTCTGGATCTAAAATGATTCTATAATGAATGGTGAAAATTGCGGGTTTCCAGATCTTGAATATTGATGAAATGAATAGTAAAATTGGGGTGACCTGGATCTCCTTGATCCAGGTCCCCCAATTTTACTCTACTAGTATGTTTGTTGTCCTAAGGCTTTTATTACTATTATTTATTTTTATATGTCAAAGACCTTGATTGAATTAACTGAAACATTGGCAACCAAGGAAACTATAAAGTCCGGTATTAACACAATTATAAAGAGTGAAAGCTAATGATATATATTTTATTATTGCGCTGTTTATATATTTTATTATTACTACAAAAAGGGCGAAAATTAAACCATTCTCAATTTTAAATTCAAATTATAGCGATTTGTACGCAACAGATATGATGAGAATAAAAAGCGTAAAACCAACAATACTTTATTCAAATCAGGTTGCGTATTTACATAATACCCTACATATTAACTGCGTTTGAAACAAATAACTTTTCAGTTTTTATTGTCGACGCCGCTTATGTCAAATGTGACACAGTCTGAATAGCGGCAGAATTTACCGCTCAATTACTGCGCAGAATTTTTAAATTGCATAATTTGGTAATAGACATTTTTTATAAAACCCTAGAGAAATGAAAAAGCCGTAATTTTTCGGGGTAAAAAATTAGGTGTCGTAAATTTCTTTGGTGGGGGACAATTTCTGTAATCCTAAGCTTTATAAACGGTGAAAATCTGTTTGGTGTACGTCAATCAGGCTTTAAAAACATGGCAGATATATTTATTAGGCTAATAAATACACAATGGTGAAAAAATTCTTCGGTAACCAAAAATCAACCCGGTATTTTTCCGTCGGATATACAACATGTAACTTAATTAACGCGCATCCTGAAAATAATTTAATATTTAATAATAATATTTGTTCATAATCGTTTACTGAATAGATTTATATCATTTTTAATATAGGTAATTTTTTATTCCAATATAATTTAAACTATGGAAATTATCGTTATTTTAACCCTGTACAGTCAAAACAAATTGAAATGGACCGTAAGTCAAAGTAATAAGACTTTTAAATCGCAGTTTTATTTGTATTCATACAAATTCCATCATTCAACACGAAATAAAGAAAAATAACTTTATTCCAAGAAACTAATTTAGTAAATAACAATGCATTTACATGTCAAATTAAAAATTTAGTGTATACAACATAATATTCTAATTGGGGTGTCTGAGGGAGTGCGTTAATTACGTTACATTTGTGTACATACTTGTATATATATTAGACTACAGAAACCAAGTTATTTGTGAGTGGCGACCACGAACCGGAAGTCGCAGCGTTGGCATGGCCCCTACAAGATGGACCGATGATCTTGTGCGGGTCGCTGGAAACTTCTGGATGCGGGTAGCGCAAGACTGGCAATTGTGAACAACTTTGGGGGAGGCCTTTGTCCAGCAGTGGGCGCCTTTCGGCTGATATGAGATATAAGTTATTTGTACAGTCATGCATTTAGTTATCTGCAGTTCCGAGAACGGTGCATTCGTAACGGTAATATGCTCCCTCCAATCTGTCTGGCCTCCTGGTCTGACCCTGTCCACTAAAAAAGATTTGCTTTGTGTGTTTATTTATTTATTATTATTTTATTTATTTGTTTATTAAATGTGTGATGACCAAGATTTATTTGTTCTGTGTCTGAGTGTAGTTTATCTATAATGTACGTGCTACGTGTAGGTACTGCACGTGTCCTCGCCGCTTCATGTCCCGGGTTCGATTCCCGCGCCGCACAACTATTTGTGTGTCCCATAAATAGTTGTTCTGAGTCTAGATATGTTTGTAAAGTAGCCCGCGACACAGGGATTCAAACATTGGGCGGGTTTTGTCGACACTTCAAAAATAATATGAATGTATGCATTTAGAAATACATAAACGTATGTTTATCAGTTGTCTAGTTGCTGCGCTATAGCCTCTGTCTATTTAGGGATCAGATGACAGTGAGTTAGTTGTCATAAGATAATAATTATTCATCATCAGCATCATCATAATCATCATATCAGCCGAAAGACGCCCACGGCTGGGCAAAGGACTCTCCCAAAGATCTCCATAATCGTTATTATTAACGAAAGGCATCATTTGCACAAAACTTCCCTAAAAATCAGAACCTATATTGCGTCCCCGTGTCAGTAACTGCTCTGACTCAAGGTTTCGAACCCCAATGAGATACCCTTTGGGTGATTTATTAAATTTCTTATTTGCTAGATATTTTGAGTCCCCACTCCTCTCTATTTGTCCGGGGACGCAGTGACAGCCTCTAAGACTAACTTTTAAAGTCAAATTTTAAGAAAAGAGTAGTTCCAAGAGTAGCGCAGTATAGACTCTGGACTCAATATGCTGCTTTAAATAAGGTCACTGTTGCCACCCTTTTCTTGGCTTCAATTGATATTCCAGACCGAGGTTCCCTGGAAGAAATCGCAGTAGCGTTACGGCCGCCCATTGTATTTTTACATCTAGTTGTAATTTATGTGTAACTAGCTAAGCCTCTCGGTTTTTTTAAACTAACTATTAAACTTTATAAATAATATTCTATGTGTTAATCCAGGGTTTCAGCTAACCCTATACTAAATTTTATTAAAAACGCTCCAGCGGTCAGCTCACAAACTTTCGCCTTTATAATATTAGTGTGATTCTTTTTCTGGTCTTCAATAAACAGTGAATTGAAATTGAATGCTATTATTTATTTATTTTATTATGATTCACTGCATGACAACGGTTCTGTGCGTGCATTAACCTACATAACAACCAATGTAAGTAAAATACATGACATTAAAAAAAATCGTAAACTGAAAGCAAAAGAAGACGAAAAAAGCAAGCACGGAGTTTCTTTGTGGCTTTCTTCTCCGGGTCGTCCACCTAGGTAGCTAGAGAAAGCCGCTGGCTAGCTAGGGTAGGTTCCTCAGCGGCGAGGATCGCTTTGGCCCATTAACGCGTGATCGGTGATCCCGTGCATGTGATCACACCCTCATTTAGAATTTCGTTTTTTTGCTTTAGTCTTTCATTCTTTAATTTTAATATAGTAGAACTAAATTTCAAAATAATATTTCGGAAATAAGATTTCAGAAAATATATGCGATAAAACAAACCGCACGGACGGACTAATTATTTTTTTTGTAAATTTTATACTATTCACTATGTTTATGTACTGCATTGTGACCTTGACAAGTACAAGTGTATGTTGGTACCCAAGTGCTGAATAAATATCATTTCATTTCAGTATTTTACTTTACTTAAATAAAATTTGTACGCAAAAGTTTGTAATATGCTGAAAAACTGTTCTCAATCAAATATTTCAAAGTATATGTATATTTTTATTCATTTATTGTATCGCCAACCCTTCAGCCAAACGTAGTGATCATCAAATATCCCCCCATTCTTGGGGGAGCCTCTAGTCCAGCAACAGACGTCATTCAGCTGACATGATGATAATGATTTTTATTCAGTGCAGAAGAATTTTTAAGCTGAAGTGGCAGTAGGTGGGACAAATAGCTCGTAAAACCAATTGCGGCTGGTGCAGAAAAGTTCTCGAGTGATGATCACGAACCTTTTTTTCTTTATTTATTTTTTCTCATTAAGGCAGGGGGACTGCTTTCCCATGCCCCCGCAAAAAGTATCTGTGGGTGGGTATGTCGGACTTGCACCGACTAAACCTACCTGCCGTGGGCTTCTCTTGACGCCTAATAGGGGAACCCCGAGAACGCGGGTATGCTGATCCGGTACCCATTTGCGCCTTTAAATTTCAATTTCAATTTATTTATTGCTTTCATGGGTTTTACATAGGTATTTAAGATTATAATACAGTACCAAACATGAACCCCGTAATGGCACTGCAACAATACAATATACAAACAAATAATTTTTGTCAAAACTTCACATGTTAAACTTAAATTAAAATGAATACAATAAAATAGCATTGTCAATATCTGTAAAGTGTGCTTTTTATGATTTTTCTTTATTGAATAGATGGTTGGGATACGTATCCTGGGAGGCCTCCTCTGGATTGCCCTCCCCTGATGATCATGAATCTATCAAGCAAGTGGACCGACAATGTTGTAAGGTTCAAGAGAAGCCGCTGGATGCGGGAAGGGCTTGACCGGCCACTGAAGAGGTCCTTTGGGATGGTCTTTGTGGCCTTTGGCTAACATGATGATGCTAATGATTTGTATATTTATTATTCATATTTGGCAACCTTTAATTTCTCAGCATACCCAAATCTATGTTCATCAGAAATAAAGATCATGAAATACAGACAGAAATATAAAAAAAAAACTTGAGAGGTGTCAAGGGACACCCGGATGGAACGAAGTTATTTCTTATTATTTATTATGTACAAAAAACCTGTATACACTCAACAAAAATAATTGTCGCGATACCACACTGTTCCATGCGAAATAGAAATGAAAATATCTGGCTTGCTTTCTATAAGAGAGAGAGAGAGAGAGAGACAGACAGACAGAGAACCATGCGCACGCCGCACAGCTGCAAAAAGTGTCGTGACAACTTCTCGTAAGACTTTTTTCCGTCTAGCCCCCTTTTCAACGCGCGATAAAGAACTTCGTTCCAAAATGCCTTTCATAAAACTGATTCATCGTCACATTCACCAATCACTGTAAAGCACTGAACAAGACCTCTGGTTAATTCAAACTCAAAATATCAACTGAATACCATCTGGCGTTCGGACACTTAAAAAATCGTATCTTTTTGTACTTTCGCGAGTACGCCAGATGCCAAAATTGGAAAAAATGGGAAAAGCGGGACTAATGAAATCTGTCGATACGTCGAACGTCCATCTACTGTATTGGTACCCTCTATAGGGTGTGGTCCGAGCGGAAAGCTTACAGCGGAACGCATAGCGGAATTAAAAATATAAAACGAGCGGGACCTCATTACGTTATCTCTTAAATTTTTTCCGCATCCGTCTAATGCAGTGCGTGGTCATGGTGAAAGAAAATGCGAATCGGGACAAAAACGGTTGGCAACAATATAATAATTAAATATGTCAAAAAATATTCTTCGAACAGGTTTAGCATTTACGTGCTCTCCAAGGCACGGGGGTGTAATTACTGCCAACTCCTGAACTTCAAGTAGAAACTGAGACTGAAATTGAAAACAACAAAACAACTGAAACGTTTTTTCATCGACCACCATGCAATGGGAATGTCGCCAATTGTTAATATGCAATAACCTGTTTGAGACACATATAACGTGAGTACATTAAAGGCTAGAACGTGAACAAACATCTTAGGACCCCCTCATACTACATCTTGGCTACCATCATGTGATATTAGGTGTAATACCCAATTAAATACTTATTATAAGATATATACATAATAATATATGTGTGTATATTACTGAAGCCCCGCTTCAAGTTTTCTTCTTAAACCGTACCCTAATAAAGAATGTACGAGTTATGGGTCAGCCTAAATATAAACGAATGCTTTCCCATTTTTCTTTGTATTTGTAACGAGAAATGGACCACCAAATTGCAGTTAGATCTGGGTTATTTACACATAACAGCGTAACCCTTTGGTAATATTTTTTATCTGTTACACTGCTTAGCACGAAAATGTCGATAAACGGATAGACGTTTAGGTTATAAATATAAAAAAATGTTAATAAAAAAATTATTTATTTCTCTTCACAAACAGTGATAAGAATTAAGATCAGTGAAATTTAAATAAGAATATAGGAAAATCTAGATAAACAACCAATTTAAAGATTTGACACTTATTACCAAAATCTTATTAGGCCTCTCTGTGTCAATTAATACATTAGTATATATGATTGCCATTATTATATTTATAAATATATAAATAATAAAAATAGTCACGCAATCATCATCATGGCCGCATCATCCTACTGATGGACAACCCCCCTCCTACCCCGCAAAGTTCTCCACAATTTCCGGTCTTGCGCTAACAGCATCCAGCGACGTAAACCACTCACGGAAAATTGGATAAAAACACTTTTCACCACACATTTACACACACATTTTATTGTAATTTTATAAAATTTATTGGGGGTATACATAATTTTTTTTTTATTTTTTAATATAAATAGGATAGTAAATTATCAGTATAATTTAGGGTGTTTGTAACCTTTCGATGAAATAAATTATTGTTATTATACTAATGTATTACTTCACACAGAGTACAATTAAAATAATATAACCTATAAAAAACACTCAAAGTCAAGTCGTTTTTTCATTAAAAAAAACACTGAACTAATTTAAAGTTTCCTTTGCAGATGAAGGTCCAACCTTTGTTCGTTGCGAAATGCATTAACTCCCTAATTTCTATAACGACTCAAAGCTAAAGGAAAAAGCGGAAAAAAACATAGGGTCACAATTTACATCTGGGTTAAGGTATAATTTTGCTCAGGAAATCCGAAGGATATCTATTGAATTAATGGAACTAAAACGTGATTTATTAACTGAAATTAAATGAATATTAAAAATGTAACTGGTTTTAAAATTAAACCAAAAGATTTCAAATAATTAAACCGACCCATTCTGAATCTAGATGGGGTTTGTGTCCGTGTGTTTCGTTTTTGTAAAGTCCCCGCATTAGATTATTTTTTATTCATTTCAATTATATTAATTTTGACGGGCCGGTTGGCGTGGTTGGTAAATCCTTGCCTTTCACGCCGCAGGTCGTGTGTTCAATTCCCACTTAAGACATATTATATTTGTGTGCACACACAATAAGTCACGGTCACACAAATATTTGGCCTGCGTGACAATCAAACCCGAAACCACATAGCATGGTCATAACGACACACGTACAGTCGAAACAAAACGAAATAATAGACGATTAATTTAAATGTCAATTTTTATATTACGTAGTTGGCAAGTAAGAATACGGCCTCAGATTTTGATAATGTTTAGCGAAGGTATAATCGATTACTCGGTCGGTACTCAGGTCACGTGTAGGGTTGCTAGAGCTAACTCTACCGACACGCCGCGCGCCGTATCTTTTGGCCCCTAACAAAACTTTAAATTTATAGTCTAAGTTAGTATTTATAAAAATTTTATTTGTGATAGATTTCGGTATTAAACAACTATAACCATAAAATAATAAGTTGTGAAAACAGAATGTTATAAACAGTCAAAATATTATTAGTGCTTAAATTTAATGGCGTACATAAAAAGTTCATATAATCATAAGTGTTTTAAGATGACAACGACCGTGACGTTTTTTTTGTGTTCGTGGCGACCACAAACCGGAATGCGTTTGCATACCGGAACGCCTACCCCTCCACGCAACGTTTTCGGAGTATTTTGTAGCGACAAGATAGACCAATGAGGTTGCGAAAGTATCTGCAAGCCACTGAATGCCAGTAGTGCAAGACCAGCAATTGGAGTGGAGATCTTTGGGGAAAGTCTTTGTCCAACAGTGGACGTCTTTCGGTTGAAATGATGATGATGATGAAGTGTTTGAAGAATATAATTTCAATCATTGTTTTTATAATAGTATTCATATAATGATAAGAACTTGAATCAGGGGCTCTACCGGCTAAGTCGCCGACCATCGTTTTCGTGAATGGCGTTCAAATTAATAAAGGTTAAAAATTACTTAATCAATCGTTACATCTGCTTCCATGACCACATGTGACGTCATAAATGGTCCGGATTCGATTGTCAACGTTGAAGCCGATATAACAATTGATTAAGTCATTTTTAACCTTTATTTATTTGAACGCCATTCATGATAACGATGTTCAGCGACTTAGCTGGTAGAGCCCCAGGGCATTACTTAGCTGTAATCCATGACGATCAAAACACCAAATTAACATGTAGAGCTACTGCCGTTAAATATCAGCACATGAATTCAAAAAGTCAGTGTTGGCTGCCTTGGTTTTGATCCCAATACTTCTGACTCCACGGAGCAGCGGTCTAACTACTAGTATATTCGTTTTATATTATTATGATCTGATATTAAAATTATATCAAGTCTTGTATACATTTTTCCAAACGGTTAAAAACATACGAAAATAAAAATATTCTGTTAACTATAAAAAAACTTGCGATACCAACAAGAAAAAATTTAAGTTTATTTAAAAAAAGAACCGCATTTAAATCTTAGCTATCGAATTTACATATCATTTAAATCTATACTAACATTATACAGAGGTAACGTTTGTGACGTTGTAAGGGGTAATCTCTGGATCTACTGAACCGATTTTCAAAATTATTTCACCAATAAAAATCTACGTTATTATGGAGTGTCATAGGCATTCAACATCATAATTTTTATTTATCCTGAACTTTCAACATGAAGTATTACGCGGGGCAAACGGGCAAGGACAAAAATATTTATAACGCGGAACGAAGTCCGCGGGCACTGCTAGTTTTCTGATAAAATAACTTGTTGATTGAGTTTTTTACTACAGTATAAGATCATGAGCAATATCTTTGATATGAAATATCTAAAGTAATAATCGGAATCCACAATTATTCTTGAATATTCAAAGTCATTAGTCTGCAAATGAATCAGAAGCAATTAGTGAAGTCTTTTTAATTACAATCAACGTCAAATGTTAATGAACAGATCTGTCTGAAGAATTAAGAATTTCATCGCAAAGGAATACTCATAGGAACGTATAAAGTATCAATGTAAACTCAATTTTAGAGTTCCGTACATTTAATAATCATAATATCAGAATTTATGAGCGACTCCATGCTTCGGATGGCATATTAAGCATACAGTTGCGGCTGAATTCTTGGTTGGTAAGCCATATCACAGCCCTAAAAGGGGCTTCAACAACTCCGATATTTTCAACTTCAACTGCACGTGTGGCACAGCGGCTAAGACAGTCGCCTCGCCGCTTCGTGTCGTGGGATCAAGTACCGCGCCGGATTAAGCCCATAAATAGTTGTTCTGAGTCTGGATGTATTTTTTGTCCGTCTATTAGATGCTTGTAAAGTAGAAGATACAGGGTTTAAAATTCAAAGTGCGGGCGTTGCCTTTAAAAAAATATATATAAGGGAGCTACCATCTAAAATGGGGTTAGGCAGGACACATGTTAAGGTGCAGAGCAAACAAGTGGAGCCAACACGTCACGATATGGTATCCAGGAGGACGGAAACGTCCACTAAGAACATGAGAAGATTATCTTCACCTGGCTCTGGGACAGTACTGCACAAGAGTCCTGGCAGACAGAGAGCAATGGAAACGGTTGCATGAGGCCTATGTCAAAAGACAGACTAAGCTAAGAGACTTTCTATAAACCACAAGACCATATAAAAAGGAACGGAATAAAAGGCTACATCAAGAAAAGCCATTCTGAAATAAAGTCCATGCGCTAGAGGGTAGTACATAGAAATTCTGATGTTGCTAGAGTCCATTTGCGGTGAAGATCACGTACCATCTAATGAGCTGCTTGGTTCAAATAATAATATTTCCAAGGGAAAATAAAAAGGAATTTTGAGCCTGGAGTCAAGTAGTTCACCATCAGTATGATGTCATACACTGCTGCACATTGGCTTCTCCCAAAGGTTTATATAACGATGCCATTTGGAGGTGTTAGCTGTAGTCACCGCACTTGGCATGAGTTGGTAACCGCAGTTAAGAGGTAACACATGTGACGCTGCTGCCCGAATACCTGCTCTTTTACGACAACCACGGAATCATGTGGGGAGACCCTGTTATTATTTCTAGGCTAGAAACCACACGACTTAATTAATAATAATATCTTGGGACATTATTTACACACGGCCATCTGATCCCAAACTAAGCGGAACTTGTACTATGGAAACCATATAACTGATATGCTACATATTATACTACTTTTATTTTGTAATTACATACTTATATAGATGTTTACACCCAGACTCAGGACAAAGAGACATGTTCACGCACACAAATATATGTCCTGGGTGAGAATCGAACCCACGACCTCCGGCGTGAAAAGCAAGCATTTGCCATTCACGCCAACAGGACCGTCGATTAAAGTAGTTGACGGTGTTGCATATCTCGAACTGTAAAGCCAGTAAGCATGTCTCTGGGGGACAATGTGACACAGATCATCCCAGCCCCAAACTAAGCAAAGCCTGAACTATGGATACCAGGCGACGATATACATACTTATTTATTTATATACTTTTTATTTATTTCAACTTTAGCACAAAGTATGTGAACATAGGTGGACTATTAAGTCCACCTATGTTCATATACTTAGCCATAGGCATTATCTACCAGTCAACCATTGGGTTGTGCAGAGAGACTACGGTAGGTGCACTAAGATGTCGAATGCAACTTTCTGTCTTGGTTTAACTATATACATAAACACTATATATAACATAATAATACATACTAGTTCTACATATATACATGTTATATACATACATAAATACAATATATACATAATATAAAATATACATACGGATACGATAGCTTTCCTATTGATTAGATGAAGTGATGTGATCACGAACCTTCTTTTAAATGTGTAGCGGCTTTTAGACATTCTGATTTCGGATGGTAGCGCGTTCCAAAGCAAAATGGATTGGACGGAAAAAGAAGTATGAAGGAAGTCAGTTCGATGAGAAGGACATTGTAAAAGTCGATTATGAGATGAGCGAAGAGCGTCTATTATGGTTAGTACATAAATATTGAAAGTGACGAGTCAAATAAGGAGGTGAGGAAGGAGAGTCAAGAATAGAAAACAGAGTAGTTCACGCTCTCAGAGTTCTACGTTGGCGGATAGGCAACCAATTGAGTTCCATCAACCAAGTTAGAATAGATAGATAAATACATAGAAAACATCCATGACTCAGAAACAAATATTCGTGCTCATCACACAAATATTTGCACTTACCGGGATTCGAACCCAGGACCACCAGCTTCGTAGGCAGGAGCACTACCAACTAGGCTACGGTGACCGTCATGTGCAAGTCACCATCGGAGAAGTAACATCGGTGTTGGTTCATGCCCATCAATTTGATGAGAGCTCCAATGGGACCAGCTAAAATAACCGATATTGGTCCAAGATAACGTACTGACCTGAAAAATACTACAATACTAATACCAAGCCATATTTTTCTGAAACAAAATCCGTAGTTTCAAAAGTCATTGAAGGCTAATAAAACACGTCGTGAAAACTCGTTGAGTTTGGTTTTAGTTCAAAAAGAAATCAATGACTAAGCTCTATAAAATAGACAAGAAATGTTGCAGAGGATTCAATATTTAAATTTGAACGATAATTGTATAATTTCTTTTTAATACCGGCATCACGAGCAGTTTCCATGCTACCAAAGGCAACAGCTTACGGCTCTAGAGACAGGAAGTCCCTGACAATGTAAGCCGTGTTCAAAAGCACTGCTTTTTGCACCTGATTCCTGAGCCAGCCACCTATTACAAGCCTCTTTAGGTGTTTTTAGAGGCTCTTTGTTATTAAACCATTGGCAGTAACGACAATGATTGAAGAAGAAAGAAGAATAAGAAGAAAATATTTTTTTTCTGCTGAGTGCTGAGTGAAGACCCCACATACTGACGACCTCCCGTGCAAGATCAATATATTTAATTTCTTTCTCTTTTTCAGTCATCAAAAGATTACAATTAGTTTATGGTAATTATAATTTTTATATCAATGTTTACACTGTACTGTTCATCTATTTGTTTTAGTCTATTCTACAGAAAATTTCTTAAAGTTATCCACATTGCTGATACAATTATATTTCTCTATGTCCTCTGCTATCTTCAACAACGTGATAAAGATTCGGGCTTTAGTGTCCCGCAATAAAATACTGAAAACGATCGCATTTCGCCGCTCGCCTCCGTGTGACACTATTTTTTAAGGGCCGTTAAAGCAAGCGAATTGGAACGGGCCATTGGAACACAAGTGGTGGACCAAGGCCGATTGATATCCTCTATCAGGTTTAAGCACGGAATAAATTGAGATCACCACATAATTAAACCGTAACAGTTAAATCTCTCCAATCAACTTGAAATTCCCGTTAGCCCTTTCACGCCGCAGGTCGTGGATTTGATTCCCATCCAGGACCGATATTTGTGTGCATGAACATGTCTCTTTGTCTTGAGTCTGGGTGTAATCTATACATATAATAAAATCGTAGGAAAGTCAAAACTGTACATTGAATATTTTTCAAAAAGGATACTTGGGGCGTGATCTACAATCGAAATCGAAGCCAAAAATATACCTTTTAAAATTTTTGTCTGTTTATCTGTTTGTCTGTAGATATGTCCGGGCTAAACTAAAAATGTACTGCATGAATTTACTTGAAATTTTGCATGAAAATTATTAAGAGGTCTGGTCAACACATAGGCTACATATTATCACGCTATCACCTACGGGGGAGGAGCTGTGATAATTTATAAAATTTAACGCGGGTAAAACCGCGGGGCACAGTTATCTATATAAGTACGTATTTACAAAGGAAAAGTAGTATATTATGTAGTATATCCATAGTACAAGTTCTGCTTAGTTTGGGATACCAGATCTGACATCGTTTAGGTAGTCTACTATCCTACTTATATTTATTTATGTATTGAAATATCCAAATAACCTTATGCTTAAGTTGTACAGAGGTGGACTTAATGCCATAGGCATTACCTCCCAGTCGACATTGAGGAGTTGTAGACATTAAACATTAGGTAGGTGCACTAAGTACAGATTAGATAAATAATGAAGAAATATGAAAATAAATATGATATCATTTCAATGTATAGTCATATATGAATGTATAATATCTAATATATACAATACTATTACTATAAAATACAATACATACATAATTTAGTAGGACGAAACAGAACGATTCTGCTTACAAGTTGTTAAAGATGAGTTCTCTTAGCTTCCTTATACCGAGAAGTGGCTATTAATAATATAATAATAATATCTAGGGACAATGACACACAGATCATCCTAGCCCCAAACTAAGCAAAGCTTGTCTATGGGTACCAGGCGACGATATACATACTTATTTAGATAGATAAATACTTAAAATACATAGAAAACATCCATGACTCAGAAACAAATATTCGTGCTAATCACACAAATATTTGCACTTACCGGGATTCGAACCCAGGACCACCAGTTTCGTAGGCAGGAGCACTACCAACTAGACTACGGTGACCGTCAATTGCCCAACCTGATCTCGAGAAGCAGCGCATTTTATGGAAGAATAGACTGGACAAATAGGAAGAGTGAATGAAGTCAGATCGTTGAGGTGGGCATTTAAGAAGGTGGTTATAAGTAGAGCTGAGTAAACACTCAGCTCTACTTATAACCAAACGGTTACGATTATTGCCCCGAAATTAAAAAGAAAAAAGATGCAGAAAGGTCTCAAAGAACGAATAGGCAACCATTGTATACTATAATTCTTTCTTCAAGTAGAAGGATACATGGTCGTACTTACGAATATTATAAATTCGAAAGTTTGTGAGAACGGTGTATGTATGTTTGTTACTATTTCATACAAATTACGTAACGGATTTGAAACTTTATAGTTATTTATATACGAGTTATTAATTTAGCATATAATTTATACACTTAAAAGCGAGGTAAATCGAGTGGCACAGCTAGTACCTTTTAAAGTTCTATAGTAACACCGCAAAAAAATGAACTTAGGAGGAACATTTAAGACTCACGAAACAAATGCAATTTGCAAACACGCGCGAGAAGACCGTGATTCAGAAAATGACACATGCCATAATTTTGCGCAACGACATTTATCGAATATGGAGTTCAACTATCAACATTAGTTCTTCAAGTAACTGAATTATTTTTCTTCTTGAACTCTTCTTAATCTAACATCTCGTGATAGAGTGAACCGATTGGGATGAAACTAATACTGATATGATATGATATGGACCCGGCCGATTTCTGCCACGGCGACCGCTTCTTCTCCTACAGTAGCTGATAGTACTAAGTTATTCTTAAACTTGCATACCATTTTTATGTATAAAATTAATCTACTTTGATTTCGTACTTTTAACGTGATGCGTGCACAGACAAACAGACGAAAATTTCATTTCATATGATGAAAATGGGTTCTGATGGTTTTTCCTTGAACACCCTGGAATTGTCTATAGATTTATTATATGTATAGATTATATTTTTATTTGTTCGAATCTATGTAGATTTAAAAATGGCGCGCTAAGATAGTCGCCTCGCCACTTCGTGTCGCGGGTTCGAGTCCTGCGCCGGACAACTATTTGTTAACTTTTTGCCGCTTTACGTAAGATATATTAATATATATATACAAATTAAGACAAAGACTGCACTAGGGAGTCTACACATATTACATCCTGACTCAGAACAACTATTTATGAGCCACACAAATAGTTGTCCGGTGTGGGACTCGAACCCGCGACACGAAGTGGCGAGGCGACTATCTTAGCCGCTGTGCTACACCTATAATATGGAGTGAGCTATTTTAAACAAGTATGCAATGATGAATTGTAAGTACATAACAATTGAAAATATATAATTATGCCGTTAAATTGATAACTTTGATGTTTCAGCTTCCAACTTCTTCCTTTAACTACGGCGTGGTAAACTAGTTTACTTTTCATTCATACATTCGTGAGAAAAATTTATACCGATGGATTTCTTTCAAACAAACATAAAAAATCATCCCCGTTCAAAACTGAGCGAAATACCTCCTATATTTCATTCGTATCCGCAAACATATTTTATCACTTCAAACAAACAGAACGATATGCAAACTCGCGTGAAAGTGGAATATATATAAAAGTTACAGCAGTATAAACCTTTGGTAAACTGACGTATGTGTAGTCTCGGAGCTAGGGGTGATTTAACGCACGTTATCAATAAAGTTTTTATTAATTGTCTCACTATTTATTATGTTCAACATTTATTTGTGCACCTCGGAGTAAGACTTGTATTTCGTGAGAGTCAGTGGCAGGATGCTTTTTATCAAGGTTCAATGGTATTTACAGAAGTCTTAGAATGATGAAATTTGGTATGCATACTAAGGAAATGCATTATTTTAAAGGTGGTGTATGGAATTAAATTTGATGAAATATGTTCATTTCAACACTCAAATTCTCTTAAAAATTGTGGCCTGACATAACCAGAAGACGACAATGCTCCCTGTTTTTTTTTTACATAACAATTTTAACAAATTCCCATAAGTGATAAAAATCTATTGTTTTGGGTGTTCGTCAGGATGGCCATACCAAATCAACAAGAAATCTTTCACTTTTAACCTTTCAAGTTCTATGGAAGCAGGGATACGGGTCTGTACATTCAAATTTCATGTTATTTATCTATAGTCCCAGGACCATACGTCTACTCTATATTGCTTGCGCTCGGAAAAGGACAGCTGTAATGACCACTTTCTTAAGAGATTTCAAACCTTTTACTTAAATAGATAAAGTCTGTTATTCACCGTTTCAAATACAATTCTTCTTTTCCATCAATCATTCTTTTCTATAGTACAAGCTCTGCTTGGTTTAGGACAAAGGCCTCCCCCAAAGATCTCCGCAATTGCCGGTCTTGCGCTATCCACATCCAGCGATTTCCAGCGACCCGCACAAGATCATCGGTCCATCTTGTAGGGGGCCTGCCCACGCTGCGTCTTCCGGTTCGTGGTCGCCACTCGAGAACCTTTCTGCCCCAGCGGCCGTCGGCTCTACGAGCTATGTGCCCTGTCCACTGCGACTTCAGCTTGGCAATTCTTACGGCTATGTCGGTTCGCCTGCGGATCTCAACATTTCCGATTGTTTATAAAATATTCCGTCAAAAAAAGATGAAGTATATTTTTATGATCTCTATCTCCTAAACAATATTATTATTGTAAGGTCGTAAATTCGGGCCTCCTATAGTTTATTTTTCCCTGCCAGTGACATGTGCTCCGGTAGTTTCTCCATATGTGATATATCGTGAATGAATTGGCTGTGTAAAACGTACTATTTGTACAGCTTAACCGTCAAAGCCTTTCGAGTTCAGACTGAATAGGAACTGGTGCAACTCAATTATGTTATTGTTGAAGGCAATTATGAAATAATCTTACCATTATTATCCAGAGGACTGTATCTTGTGAACTATTTTAACATCCTGGGACATTATTCACACACGGCCATCTGATCTCTAACTTAGCAGAGCTTGTGTTATGGAAACCAGATAACTGATAAACTGCGTATACTACTTTTTTTAATTACCTACTTATATAGATATGTACACCTAGAATCAGGACAAACAGACATGTTCCTGCACACAAATATCTGTCCTGGGTGGGAATCGAACCTACGACCTCCAGCGTGAAAAGCAAGCATTTGCCAACGACGCTAATAGGCCCGTCTATTAGTGGTTTCAATAAATTGTACTTAAGGCATCTAATAAATGGGGGGTGTTGTTTTCACATATAATTATCTAGTATTTGCCTAAAATAGAAAATATTGTAGCCATCTGTTGTAATAATAACGGCTTAGACTGCGCGTTTGATCAGTCAATCAAGACAACTCTTTCGATATATCTTTATATAGAAACAGTTTTTAGAAGAGAGAGAAGAGAGGTTGGGCATAGCGTTTATTCGCTCAAAGAGCAGCCCGACTGGGGAAGTACCTCCACCTTTCAGAAGACATTCCTTAATAATAACATTAATAATTTTAATGTTGTGTTTCTGAGTGTGAGTAAGGTCGCCAGAGCTCTTTGAGGTGGGGGGAAGGGTCAGCAACACTTGTTTGCTGACTGTTAAAGGCTGGCAACGCACCCGCGAGCACTAGAGGGGTTGCGAGTGTCTATGGGCGGCGGTGATCACTTACCATAGGTGACCCACTTGCTCGTTTGTCGCCCTCTGATATAAAAAAAAAATGTTTTCTTAGTATAGCGTTAGCGAATTTGTATTTAATGCATCTAATAAGTGGGGGTTGTTGTTTTCACAAATAATTATCTAGTAGATGCCTATAATAGAAAATATTGTAGCCATCTGTTGTATTAATAACTGCTTAGACTGTGCGTTTTGGATCAGTCAATCTAGACATCTCTTTCTATATATTTTATATAGAAACTGTTTTCTTAGTATAGCGTTAGCGAATTCAACCGCAGATAATGAGGCCTGGGGTTCAAATCCCGGGTCAGGAAAAAAAGTTTTTCTGTAAGGTTTGTTTCTAGGTATCAGCCCGAAGTCTAGGAATTGCCGATATTATACCCCGTGCCTTGGAAGTCATGTAAAGCCATTGGTTTCATACCTATCGTTTTCTCGGTTGTATCGCTAGTTGTCCAATCAGATCATGAGAGTTTCGGAATAGAAAGTGCCTCTGTGTTACCGCATACACTTGTGCACTATAATAAGTCCAGCACAGATAGCCTAGTCTCGCTAAGACTGTGCGAAATTCAACCAGTTCTTGCAAGTTTTTTCTTAAGCTTGATGGGTTTGCGCTTGACCACGATCTCACCTGATGGTAAGTGAAGATGTTGCCGAAGATGGACCGCGCGTACCCATAAGATGCTTGTTCACCCTAGCCTTAAATAGCTGGATAAGATCATATGCGTGATTGAAGATAAGCCTTGTTGTAGCTTTTGTTAACAATTTTTTTTAAGACAGCAACGCCCGCACTAGGGAATCTAATCCCTGTGTCGCGGGGTACTTTACAGACATATTATAGACGGACACAAATTACATCCAGACTCAGAACAACTATTTATGGGTCACACAAATACTTGTCTGGCGCGGGACTCGAACCCGCGACAGGAAGCGGCGAGGGGACTGTCTTAGCCGCTGCGCCACACGTGCAGTACAATTAACGGTACTCTGTTAAATTGTGTAGAATGAAGTGTATTTATCATATCTTATACAGATTAAAATAATAATAAAGCCCTTTTATTCCGAATTCGCTACAAATTTAGGAATACATATATATCAGTCATATTTACTAGAGTATGTCTCATAATTCGGCGTGCCTCTTGGCATAGGCCTCCCTCAGCTCTCTCCACTCATCTTCTGCATCTCTGGTCGAATAAGGCCCCAAGGTTAGGTTAGGTTAGGTTAATCTCTACATCTCGTTTACGGACACCCCTTACTTCTGGTGTCCTCTCTTAGGTACCATAAGGTTACTTATTTGCTCCATTTGTTTATTTTGCAAAGCAGCATGTGTCCATTCCAACCCCATTTTAAATGCTCTATACGAGATATTATATGTACAACTTTGGTTTTTCTGATTATTTCTGAGTTTCTGATTTTGTCACTTAGTCTGGTACCCAGCATGCTCCTTTCCATTGCCTTTTGTGTACTAGCTAGTCTGTCTCTGTGCTTGTTTGTTAACGCCCATGATTCACAGCCGTATGTCATGCATAAATAGATATATATAGATATATGCTTATACAACATGTAACTTAATTAACGCACATCCTAAAATAGTTTGTTCAGAATCGTTGACTGAATCGATTTATATAATTTTAATATAGGTAATTTTTTTTCCAAAATAATAAAAATTACAGAAATTATCTCTATTTTAACCTTGTACAGTCAAAACAAATTGAAATGGACCGTAAGTCAAAGTAGCAAAACTTTTAAATCGCAGATTTATTTGTATGCATGCAAATTCCATCATTCAACACGAAATAAGGAAAAATAAACTTTATTCCAAGAAACAAATTTAGTAAATAACAATGCATATACATGTTAAATAAAAAAAATAGTGTATGTATTATGATTACAACATAATATTCTAATTGGGGTGTCTGAGGGTGTGCGTTAATTACGTCACATGTTGTATAGATTAGGATAAAACATAATAACTGGCATAGTCTTAGTAAACACCTGAGGTAATCATTTTGCCACGTTCCATTTTACCTGTAACCACTCAAATTATTCGGCCGTTGACACCGTCGCGGTGCCTCGTTACATATTCTCGGGAAAAAATCAGCATTACAGATAAAAGATATCGTACATTGACAAATTATGCCTCCCACAACAGCCGCACCTGGAATCGTTGGCTCATTAGACAGGGGAAACACGTGAATTAATAAGTATTTTGGAGTGTACATACATAACATTTGGGGTGAAGCGTAATGTTTAGAACCATTAACGATTTTAAATTGCTGAGAGAAACAGTTGTTTAGAAAGATGGAGAAGCAAAAACTTATAGAAGATACTATTAAAAGATATCATTATCATCATCTCAGCCGAAATATGTCCACTACTAAAGGCTTCCCTTAAAGATTTCTACAATTGCCGGTCTTGCACTACCCGCCTCCAACAGCTTCCTGTGACCCAGCTTGCAGGAGTCGGAGGTTCGTGGTTCCCCCTCATGATCAATTATGCCCCAGAAAAAAGAAGAGTAAATATATATGTAGACTCACTGCTCCCAGAGGGGAAGGCAGAGATAACGGATTTCCATTTGTCAAGATCTTTGCACACCTCTTTTGCCTCGTTTTCTGTCATTATATTCTTCATACATACTGTTTTAGGGTATTTCTGACTTGGTCTTTCTCGAGAAAATCTCCGATTTGGTCAGAGAATGTTCTACGAGGTCTTCCCCTTCCGGTTGTACCATTTACATATGCCAGATATACTTCTTTTGTCAATCTTCTTTCATTCATTAAATGTAGGAATCTATTTACTCATTTATTTTTAAAACTTATACTTAAATAGTTTTACAAATAATTCCTACAATAAATGGATGTTTAAAAGTTCTGTTTCTGCTCAACACAACCCGTTTACGAGTCCTGTTTTAATAGACACCTCCCAAACTAGGAAAATGAATCCCCGTGTCGCGAGATACTTTACAAACATATAATTGTTTTGAGGCTGGGTGTGCTTTGTCTCCAACAAAGCACACCCAGCCTCAAAACAATTACTTATGGGTCTCACAAATAGTTGTCCAGCGCGAATCAAAGGTGGGACACGAAGTGACGGGGTGACTGTCTTTGCCGATGAAGTTTTAGTCCATCACAAAACACAAACTAAAAAATCGCAGTCAAAAACGCTTAACTAAATTCAAACTAGCATTAAAAATATATTTCTTCTTGGAAAACGTTTGAATTTAATATAACATTACATTTTTAAATATTACTTGTTCCATTTTCCTCGAGATTTCGAATCTTTTGGACTCAAAAGTGGAGACATATTGCTTTTAAAACATTTCTTAAAATGAAATGGACTTAAAAGATTTTCTGTTACAAACTTTTGCAGTTAACAGTTTTGTTATAGGTTTACTGTACGTTCATGCGGGGTGCAAGACTGTTATTTATTTGTATAATTGGGAACAAACACTGCTTACATACTCAGAGTTACAATGGCCATTTATGTCAACGCCTATAGACCTTTAACAAACCAACGTACAAATGTATCTCTATTAGTGTCTAGGAATACCGATATAATTATGCTGGTTTTTATACTTTCTACCTACCTCTACCTGCATTTTTTTAATAAGAAGTGTATGTGATCCTACGTGGTCAAGTGACTTTATTGTTTTATTTTTAAAAGAAACGACAATCATCTGAGGTCTATAAAATTACTGTAGGTTACAACTGATTTCAAACTTTCCCTATAAATGTTATAGAATAGACTAGATTATTGTTTATTGTACACACTCAAAAATGATAAAAACATAGAAAACAAATAACACAATATTGTACAACGGGCCGTCTTATCCAAGCCTACATGATGATAAATTAATAAATTACCCTATGTACGCGCAATTGAGTCTTTCAATAATAATATTCTGGGACATTATTCACACGCGGTCATCTGATCCCAAACTAAGCAGAGCGTGTACTATGGAAACCAAACAACTGATATACTACATATACCTACTACTTTTGATTTGTAAATACATACTTATATATATAGATAACTAGATGTGCCCCGCGGTTTCACCCGCATTAAACTTTATAAATTATAGCCTATGTGTTAATCAAAGGTCGTAGCTAACTCCATCCCAAATTTTATTAAAATCGCTCCAGCCGTTTAGACGCGAAGAAGTAATTAACATACACACTCACTGAGAAGAAACATTCATGCACAAAAATATTTGTCCTGGGTGGGAATTGAACCCATGAGCTGCGGCGTGAAATGCAAGCATTTATCAACCACATAAGAAGACAACACCATGTAAATTCGAAAACTTATATTATTAGTGTAGTTGCTCTACAATCAAAACATGTAACGCTCTCGAATATTCCCAGTAAAGTGGTTCACCGTAAGTCACCTTATAGCTAATAATATTATTAAGCTTTATAGAAGCATTTTCGCCACCTGTCACGCAAATATGATGTATAGACCTTACGTGAATACATAAATTACACCGGCTAGATTATAACTACATTACTGAGATAAGAAATGTTTTTTTACGTTGAAGGTTCTTAGCTGGTAACATGTTTATCGTATTTTCCGATTGGAGTTTATTATACTTTTTGGAGTTACTGCTAAAGTTAAGACTACTAGGTGTAGTTGATATGTTGATGTTGAAGTTATTGACGGAAGAGAAATCCTTACTGGACCACAAATGCACAGAAACTGTCACGTACACACACATAGATGCAACAAACACACACACACACACACACACATACACACACACACACACATAATACATTGATGGGCCTACTGGCGTGGTTGGCAAATGTTTGCTTTTCACGCCAGGTGTCGTGGGTTCGATTCCCACCCACGACAGATATCTGTGTGCATGAACATGTCTGTTTGTCCTGAGTCAGAGTGTAATTTATCTATATGTCGGAGATAGTTAAAAATTAAATTCGCCAACCAAGTTAGACATTTAGTTGGTACTGTACAAAACATTGTTGAGAGTATATTTTGAAATTTGTAATTAGATTATAGTTGTTCAAAAACAACTGTTATAACTTCACGATAATTCTTGTTAGAAGAAGAAGAAGAAGAAGTACACTTTATTGCATAAATAATATACAAAGTACAGTATGCATAGAACCTCATTTTTGCAATTGGCGGCCTTATCGCTAAAAGCGATCTCTTCCAGGCAACCTATTTGCGTTGGATGGACCAGAATTTAATATCTATGGATAATGGTAGCAAAAGGTGTACGAGTTTATTGAAAATAAGAAAAGATAGCTTACGTATATACATATACGTAAGAATAATACTTATATACAGTACTGTATACATACATACACAACATATATACATATATATTAATATAAATATATACATATATAAATAAATATATAAACCTAATTATACTCACATAAAAACTAATATGTATACTAATATGTATGCATACTTTCGGCTGATTCAAGTAAAGTCTCAGCGGCAGCTAGGTAAGTTCAAATAATGTTCTTTAACCATACATTTAAAAGATCTAAGTGACTGGGCGCGTCTTATTTTGATAGGTAATGCATTCCACAATCGGACAGCTTGTATACTGAAAGCTTTGTCAGTAAAATTTGTAGAATGGCAGGGCATTTTAAGTCGTAAGTTTTCTGATGACCGCAAAAATCTTGAATTATTTGTGTGAAGAAAATTAAATCGTTTTTTGAGATAATGTGGAGTAGATGGGATGAACAGAATACTGTATAGAAGTGATACGATATGAGTATTCCGACGAAGACGTATTGGTAGCCACTTGAGTTTATTGCGAAATTCGGATATATGATCATATTTGCGCAAACCAAATATGAAACGTATGCAAAAGTTTTGAAGTCGCTCAAGTTTATCAAGTTGTTCCTCCGTTAGATCAAGATAACTGGTGTCAGCATAGTCAAGGATAGGGAGAAGAAGGGACTGAGCAAGTGCAATCTTGGTAGCAGTTGGCAGAAAGTTTCGCAGACGTCTCAAGGAACTTGCAGAAGCAAAAATCTTTTTGCATTTGAAAGCCCCACGATAAGGTATTGTCCATAACAATACCCAAGTTCTTGACTCTGTCCAAAAAAGGTATAATAGTACCGTCAAATACAACAAGAGGAATCTGTGAATAGTCAATATTTAGGAATTTTCGGGAACTACCATCAATTATTACCTGGGACTTCGTAGGATTAACTGTTATACCGTATCTCATACTCCACTTACTGATACGTGACAAATCTGCATTAATTTATTTGGATTAGGTTAGGTTATTTGATGAATTTTAATAATTACACTATTTGGATTTAGATCCTTTTTGTAAATTGTATCGAGTAAACGCGTGACGTATTTCCGTACGCCATTGAACAGAGCTGTTTGGAGGGAGTAGGAGGCGTGGCCTACCCCCATATAACAGCTCGCACTGGCTTGTACCGGCAGTCTATCTTCGGATTAGACTCGATAAAGAGCTCTGCTCTCAACAGAACTGTTGGTCTACTTGGTACAGTCTTGCACTGTATATTGCATACGCGGAATTGCTGACGCGATACCCTATGCTATAGCTATATTGCCTAGACAATACGCTATTCGGGTGGTTGTATTGCCACTATACGAACGTAGAATTAAGATTCTGTTCGTCTCCATTTTGCTTTCTTTATTTTAATTGCAATCATTGTAATATTGTAATTAGTGTGTAAATTAATCGACCTTGTTAGTTAATTGTGGCTACTTAATCCCAACAACATGGGAACTCCAAACCCTAACATACCGCTCTTGCCCCCCCCCCCCCCCCCGGATCCTACATCAGAAGTGGGATTAGGACAAGCGCAGGTGTCGCAGGCTGAGGATCCATGGCGTGCAATGTTAGAGCTTCAAAGCCGTATCATGGTCCAATTATTTACTAGAGTATGTCTCATAATTCGGCGTGCCTCTTGGCATAGGCCTCCTTCAACTCTCTCCACTGATCTCTGTCTTCTGCAACTCTGGTCGAATAATGCCCCATGGTTAGGTTAGGCTAATCTCACCATCTCGTTTACGGGCGCCCCTTACTTCCCTCGCCTTGGGTACCTACTATAAATAAATTAAATTAAATTAAATTTTTATTGTTTCATAAATGGTTGCACTTAGATATTTAAGATGACACTGGAACCCGCACTAGGATACCCTGTGTTGCAGGATCCAGTCTCGTCCGTCGAGGATTGTTTTACAATAAAATGTGCTTAAATAATATTCTTCAGGTTACAGAAATTAAATTATTAAAATTATGTGTTGGTACATGACATCTAAATTCTGAATACTGTATAGATCATTGTGTGTGTATACGTGTGTGTGTGTGTGTGTGTGAGGGAGAGTTTGTGTGTGTGCGTGTGTATGCATGTGTGGGGTGTGGATATGTGAGTGCAGGTAAATACATATATTATGTGTGCATGTATAGGTGAAGCCATGTGCAAATTAGTTATTAGTTATGATTTTTCGGTTTCTATATAATTTAGTCGTAAGAGCCAATCACTAACTAGTTTTTTACATGCGAACTTGGTAAGTTGCAGTATCTTCAATTTACTGTTAGCCATATTATACAAACGGGAGGTTACTTGTTTGCTCCATTTGTTTATTTTGCAGAGCAGCATGTGTCCAGTTCAACCCCATTTTAAATGCTCTGTAGGAGTTATTATATCTACAACTTTGGTTTTTCTTCTCATTTCTAAGTTTCTAATTTTGTCACTTAGTCTGGTACCCAGCATGCTTCTTTCTCGCTTTGTGTACTATCTAGTCTGTATCTGTGCTTGTTTGTTAACGCCCATGATTCACAGCCGTATGTCATGCATAAAAAGATATGTTCTTATATAGATATATGCTTATACAACGTGTAACTTAATTAACGCACATCCTGAAAATAGTTTGTTTAGAATCGTTGACTGAATCGATTTATATAATTTTTAATATAGGTAATTTTTTTTTCAAAAATAATAAATATTACAGAAATTATCTTTATCTTAACCCTATACAGTCAAAACAAATTGAAATGGACCGTAAGTCAAAGTAGTAAGACTTTTAATTCGTAGATTTATTTGTATGCATGCAAATTCCATCATTCAACACGAAATAAGGAAAAATAAACTTTATTCCAAGAAACAAATTTAGTAAATAACAATGCATATACATGTTAAATAAAAAAAATTGTGTATGTATTATGATTACAACATAATATTCTAATTGGGGTGTCTGAGGTTGTGCGTTAATTACGTTACATGTTGTATAGATTAGGGTAAAACATAATAACTGGCATAGTCTTAGTAAACACCTGAGGTAATCATTTTTCCACGTCCCATTTTACCTGTAACCACTCAAATTATTCGGCCGTTGACACCGTCGCGGTGCCTCGTTACATATTCTCGGGAAAAAATCAGCATTACAGATAAAAGATATCGTACATTGACAAATTATGCCTCCCACAACAGCCGCACCTGGAATCGTTGGCTCATTAGACAGGGGAAACACGTGGATTGATAAGTATTTTGGAGTGTACATACATAAAATTTAGGGGGAAGCGTAATGTTTAGAACCATTAACGATTTTAAATTGCTGAGAGAAAAAGTTGTTTAGAAAGATGGAGAAGCAAAAACTTATAGAAGATACTATTAAAAGATATCATTATCATCATCTCAGCCGAAAGATGTCCACTTCTAAAGGCCTCCCTTAAAGATTTCTACAATTTCCGGTCTTGCGCTACCCGCCTCCAACAGCTTCCTGTGACCCATCTTGCAGGAGTCTGAGGTTCGTGGTTGCCCCTCATGATCAATTATGCCCCAGAAAAAAGAAGATATAATAAAACTTATTAAGCTAAATATATAGACTCACTATTCCCAGAGGGGTAGGCAGAGATAACGGATTTCCATTTGTCACGATCTTTGCACACCTCTTTTGCCTCGATTTCTGTCATTATATTCTTCATACATACTGTTTTAGGGTATTTCTGACTTGGTCTTTCTCGAGAAAATCTCCGATTAGGTCAGAGAATGTTCTACGAGGTCTTCCCCTTCCGGTTGTACCATTTACATATGCCAGGTATACTTCTTTTGTCAATCTTGTTTCATAAGCCTAAATAGTAAAAAAAAATAAGCAAACAGATTTCTACAATAAATGGATGTTTAAAAGTTCTGTGTCTGCTCATAAAAACCCGTTTACGAGTCCTGTTTTAATAGACACCTCCCAAACTAGGAAAATGAATCCCCGTGTCGCGAGATACTTTACAAACATATAATTATTAGAGACATAGACACCCAGTCTCAGAACAATTACTTATGGGTCTCACAAATAGTTGTCCAGCGCGAATCAAAGGTGGGACAAGAAGTAACGGGGTGACTGTCTTTGCCGCTGAAGTGGTAGAGCATCACAAAACAGAAACTAAAAAATCGCAGTCAAAAACGGTTAACTAAATTCAAACTAGCATTTAAAAATATATTTCTTCTTGGAAAACGTTTGAATTTAATATAACATTACATTTTTAAATATTACTTGTTCCATTTTCCTCGAGATTTCGAATGTTTTGGACTCAAAAGTGGAGCCATATTGCTTTTAAAACATTTCTTAAAATGAAATGGACTTAAAAGAATTTTCTGTTACAAACTTTTGCAGTTAACAGTTTTGTTATAGGTTTTTTGTACGTTCATGCGGGGTTCAAGACTGTTATTTATTTGTATAATTGGGAACAAACTCTGCCTACATACAGCAAGTTGTAGACTTTTATCAACGACAAAAACTTAAAAAGTACTAAAATATTACTGAAATCAAATTGACTGAAAATGACCATTTTTGACAGTTAATGAAAATTTTTGACCAATGTGGCCATAAATGATCAGTCTAATAAGCCAGTCAGTCTAATTCAGTCACTTTAGTCATTTTCAACACTAGTCAGGAGTACCCTAAACCAGCGAGCGTGTGTGAAGGATATAATGACAGTAAAGGAGGCAAAAGGTGCAAAGTCGTGACTAATGAAAATCCGTTGTATCTGCATCATCATCATAGCAGCAGAAAGACGTCCATAGCTGGACAAAGGCCTCCCCAAAGATCTTCCCAATTGGGAGCAAACTCTGCCTACATACTCAGAGTTACAATAGCCATTTATGTCAACTCCTATAGACCTTTAACAAACCAACGTACAAATGTATCTCTATTAGTGACTAGGAATGCCCATATATGTTGGTTTTTATATTTCTGCCTACATAATATGTTTGTAATTTTTTAATAAGAAGTGTATGTGTCGTCGTCAAGTGACTTTATTGATTTATTTTTTAAAGAAACTATCATCAACAGAAGCCAAAATAATTATAATAATAATAATAATATCTTGGTCAATCTAATCTAATTGAGGCGCTCATAGCTAGATGCTCTCACCGGTCTTTAAGCGATCGGCGAGGTTAAGTAACTAGGCTCGCGGTCAGTCCATAGATGGCCAAAGTGGTTTAATTTCTGAGCGTCTCCGTGCTTCGGAGGGCACGTTAAGCTGTCGGTCCCGGTTGTAGTCATTAGACAACAATCGTTAAGCCATGTCAGAGGCCTACTGGGCGGCTTGAACAACTCTGACACTAGGGTAACCACTGCCCATACGATAAGTAAGTGAAAATGTCACACAGATCATCCTAGCCCCAAACTAAGCAAAGCTTGTACTATGGATACCAGGCGACGATATACATACTTATATAGATAGATAAATACTTATATACATAGAAAACATCCATGACTCAGAAACAAATATTCGTGCTCATCACACAAATATTTGCACTTACCGGGATTCGAACCCAGGACCACCAGCTTCGTAGGCAGGAGCACTACCAACTAGGCTACGGTGACCTATTACATTTTTAAACAAAAGTTAAAATCAGTTGCAGGCTACAACTGATTTCAGCCTTTATTTAAAAAAATAGAACAGATTACTTTTTATTGTACACACTCAAAGAATATAATTTATTTATTTATTTCAAAGAAATCCAACGGCTGCACAAAAAATATAAAATATAGAATGAAAAAAATAAAGCCATACTAGTTTTCACGGATATAGATAGATATAAATACATATAAATACACAAAAACAAAGCAAGGCAAGCATTTACCAACCACATAAGTAGCCAACACCGTGTTATATATCTGCTGTATTCCGTAAAGTTGAAAACCGTTCATAGTCTAGTTGCTCTACAATCAAAACACGTTACGCTCCCGAATATTCCCAGTAAAGTGGTTTACCGTCAGTCACCTTATAGCTAATAATATTATTAAGCTTTATAGAAGCATTTTCGCCACCTGTCACGCAAATATGATGTATAGACCTTACGTGAATACATAAATTACACCGGCTAGATTATAACTACATTACTGAGATAAGAAATGTTTTTTTACGTTGAAGGTTCTTAGCTAGTAACATGTTTATCGTATTATCCGATTGGAGTTTATTATACTTTTTGGAGTTACTGCTAAAGTTAAGACTACTAGGTGTAGTTGATATGTTGATGTTGAGGTCATTGATAGAACAGAAATCTTTATCGGACCACACATGCACAGAAACTGGCACGTACACACACACACACACACGTAATACATTGACGGGCCTACTGGCGTGGTTGGCAAATGTTTGCTTTTCACGCCAGGTGTCGTGGGTTCGATTCCCACCCACGATAGATATCTGTGTGCATGAACATGTCTGTTTGTCCTGAATCTGAGTGTTATTTATCTATATAAGTATGTATTTACAAAAAAAATAAAATTTATCTGGTCTCCACAGTACAATCTCTGCTTAGTTTGTGATCAGATGGCCGTGACCCCGTACCCACCCCCGCGACACAGGGATTAGATTCCCTAGTACCGGCGTTGTCTTTTTAAAATAACAATACAGGACAAGAACAATATACAACATGTAACGTAATTAACGCACATCCTGAAAATAGTTTGTTCAGAATCGTTTACTAAATCGATTTATATCATTATTTATTTAAATATTTTTTTATTCCAAAATAATTAAAACTACGAAAATTATTGTGATATTAACCCTGGACAGTCAAAACAAATTGAAATGGGCCGTAAATCAAAGTATAACACTTTTAATAATAATAATTATTTATTTATTTACGTCGAAACATGGTTTACAGGATGTTTCAAAATAAAATGGACATATTGTAATCCCAAACTAAATAGAGCTTGTTCTATGGACACCAAATAACTGATTTAATAATACCACATATATTTTCTTTTGTATATACATAATCATATAGATAATTACACCCAGACTCAGCACAAACAGACATGTTCATGCACTCAAATATTTGTCCAAGATGGGAATCGACCGGCGCTGGGAACTTAAGCGCGAGAGAATATTTGGAGGCAGCCCCCCTCCCCTCTCACGGTGAGAGTCTATTTGACGCTCCAGTGTACAGCAGGGCTACAGGTGTGATTGTTTACGAGTACCCAGAGCCCCCGCTACAAGCACTGTGAGGCTAGCTACCGTGGTGGTTTTAGTGGGTCTAGTCCTACATATCCCTATAGGCACGCGTATTGCGCATTTCCACCAGGTAAAAAAAATGCACGAGCGGTGGCGTGAAAGGCAAGCGTTTACCAACCACATAAGAAGACACCACCATGACTGTAATATATCTGCTTTATTCCATAAAGTTGAAAACCGTTCATAGTCTAGTTGCTCTACAATCAAAAAATGTAACGCTCTCGAATATTCCCAGTAAAGTGGTTTACCGTCAGTCACCTTATAGCTAATAATATTATTAAGCTTTATAGAAGCATTTTCGCCACCTGTCACGCAAATATGATGTATAGACCTTACGTGAATACATAAATTACACCGGCTAGATTATAACTACATTACTGAGATAAGAAATGTTTTTTTACGTTGAAGGTTCTTAGTTGCTGCCAATGTTAAGACTGCTAGGTGTAGTTGATATGTTGATGTTGAAGTTATTGACCGAAGAAAAATCCTTACCGGACTACACGTGCACACAAACTGTCACACACACACACACACATGCAACAAACACACACACACACACACACACACACGTAATACATTGACGGGCCTACTGGCGTGGTTGGCAAATGTTTGCTTTTCACGCCAGGTGTCGTGGGTTCGATTCCCACCCACGACAGATATCTGTGTGCATGAACATGTCTGTTTGTCCTGAATCTGACTGTTATTTATCTATATAAGTATGTATTTACAAAAAAAATAAAATTTATCTGGTCTCCACAGTACAATCTCTGCTTAGTTTGTGATCAGATGGCCGTGACCCCGTACCCACCCCCGCGACACAGGGATTAGATTCCCTAGTACCGGCGTTGTCTTTTTAAAATAACAATACAGGACAAGAACAATATACAACATGTAACGTAATTAACGCACATCCTGAAAATAGTTTGTTCAGAATCGTTTACTAAATCCATTTATATCATTATTTATTTAAATATTTTTTTATTCCAAAATAATCAAAGCTACGAAAATTATTGTCATATTAACCCTGGACAGTCAAAACAAATTGAAATGGACCGTAAATCAAAGTATAACACTTTTAATAATAATAATAATAATAATTTATTTATTTACGTCGAAACATGGTTTACAGGATGTTTCAAAATAAAATGGACAGCATGCTTCGCCGTTATCACGGCATGTAAATATTACATAAACACAATATTATACACACACAATAATAAATGCTATTTATACTATAAATTCATTCATTTTATAAATCAACATTATCCATAAGTTATACTTATATAATGTCATAATTAATAATTCATTGAGTAAATATCAGAAATCACACTTTTATTTGTATTCATACAAATTCCATCATTCAATACCAAATAAAGAAAAATAAACTTTATTCCAAGAAACTAATTTAGTAAATAACAATGCATATACATGTCCAATAAAAAAATCAGTGTATGTTTTATGATTACAACATAATATTCTAATTGGGGTGTTTGAGGGTGTGCGTTAATTACGTTACATGTTGTATAGCGTCCATCATTGGGACTTGAGACACTGCAGCGTTAAAATAAGGATATTTATAAAACATATACTTAAATTAATGTCGTCTTCATTTATTGAAGCCTGTTAAAACCACAGACAATAGTCACAAACTTTATACATTCTTTTGTTGTCTGGGTCATAAAGAAAACTTTGTGATTTGACACCACCAGTAGGAAATTGCTTTCGAGTTGAAAGCCACCTGCAAGGGTTCATTAGAACAATCGAAGTGTCACTGCGGATCGTTGTCGGGGGAATTTTAAGAGTGAAATTCTGCTGTTCGGCAAAAAGTCTCGGGAAAATTGCTGACTATTCAATCAGCGAGTTCTTAGTTATATTTGATAGAAAACTGTTAAGCTCAACAAAATTGACAGCTTATAGTCTTGTGTATTATCCCTCTTTTGATAGTGCCTCGTTGGTCTAGCGGTAGCGTGTTCACCCGCAGAGAACGAGGTCCTGGGTTCAACACCTGGGTCGGGCAAAAGTGATTTTAGGACTTTTCTGTAAAAAGAAAATTTTCTCAGTATTAGCCCGAAGTCTGGGAGTTGGGGGTATTATGCCCCCGTGCCTCGGAGATTACGTAAAACCGTAGGACCTGTAAATTACCCTTTCCGGTCGTGGCGCTAGGCGTCCCATCGGATTATGAGTGTGACGGAATAGAAAATGCTCCTGTGTTTGCACACACACTTGTGCACTATAATATGTCCCGCGCAGATGGCTAATATTGAGACTGGCCGCATTGGCCGAAATTTGGCTTGGTGGACATTATTATTATTGGTGAAGTAGTTAGCAACCCTGACTGCTAAGTCTGAAGGCATCGATTCGATTGCACGTACTATAAATCCTTGATTTTGATGATGATGTACACCCGGAAGGTGAAGAGGTCAGATCAGGAGTACCCTAAGCCAGCGAGCATGTGTGAAGAATATAATGACAGTAAAGGAGGCTAAAGATGTGCAAAGTAGTCAAAGTAATAGAAATCCGTTGTATTTGCTCTATACGGTCACCGTAGCCTAGTTGGTAGTGCTTCTGCCTACGAAGCTGGTGGTCCTGGGTTCGAATCCCGGTAAGTGCACATATTTGTGTGATGAGCACGAATATTTGTTTCTGAATCATGGATGTATCCTATGTATATAAGTATTTATCTATCTATATAAGTATTTATATCGTCGCCTGGTACCCATAGTGCAAGCTTTGCTTAGTTTGGGGCTAGGATGATCTGTGTGACATTGTCCCTAGATATTATTATATTATATATTATTGCATCATTATCATCATATCAGCTGAACGTCGTCCACTGCTGGGAAAAGGCCTACCCCACAGATCTCCACAATTGCCGGTCTTGCGTTATTCGCATTCAGCGGTTTCCAGCATGATCATCGGTCCATCTTGGTAATACTAGCAAATAATCGGTCCATCTTTGATTTTGATGATGATGAAAACTATAGAAGTATACCTGGCATGTGTGAATGGTACAACCGTAAGGGGAAGACCTTGTAAAACATTCTCTGACCAAATTGGAGATGTTCTCAAGAAAGGCCCGGTCAGAAGTACCCCAAACCGGCAAGCATGTATGAAGAATATAATGACAGTAAATGAGGCAAAACAGGTGTGCAGAGGTCCTGACAAATGGAAATCTGTTCAGTTTGCCTACCCCTCTCGAGAAGCGTGATTCTATTACCAGGGGAAGTTCAGACGGCAGCACATCCTGCTACCCCAATCTGTCAAATTTTTTTATAGTTTTTATTTTGCGAAATTTGAAAGATTGAGGTAGTTAGAAGTGCTGGCGTCGTTACCTCCACCTTACATTAGACATTTCTTAATAATAAGATTAATAACTTAATGTTGTGTTTCTACGTATGGTAAGGTCGCCAGAGCTCATTGGGGTGGAGGGAGAGGTCACCAACACTGGTTTGCGGACTCTTTTTAAGGCGGGCAACGCACCCGCGACCCCTCTGATGTTGCAAGTGTACTGCTAGTGGTGATCACTAATCATCAGTTGACACACTTGAGAGCTTGTCGCCCGCTTATATAAAAAAAAAACAATGTATGTATGATGATTGATGATAAACTATTGTTGCGAGTGAACATGGGCGGCATCACTTACCATAACTACCCACTTGCTCGTTTGTCGCCCTCTTATATAAAAAAATTGTATGAATGATGACTATAAAACCTGATGTAGTAATATGTTGATATAAATAAATATAATAAAATAAATTGAAAATAAAATAAAATAAAAGGACAGGACAGAACAGGATAGGACAGGACAGGGCAGGACAGGACAGGAGAGGACAGGACAGGACAGGACAGGACAGGACAGGACAGGGCAGGGCAGGGCAGGACAGGGCAGGGCAGGACAGGGCAGGACAGGACAGGACAGAACAAAACAAAACAAAACAAAACAAAACAAAACAAAACAAAACAAAACAAAACAAAACAAAACAAAACAAAACAAAACAAAACAAAACAAAACAAAACAAAACAAAACAAAACAAAACGGATAAAATAAAAAAAGATTTTATTCACGTAGACTTTAAAAAAAAACGCTTGTAAATAGTCAGAACATGTTTGTAGTAATACAGTTATTATTTCTAGTTACTTATTATAGATATTTAGGTACACGGATTGTTAAAACAGTTATAAAATTTATTTTATAATAGTAGTAATATTTAGCTTGCTTGTATTAAGTTCATGTCACACTAATATTATAAAGGCGCAAGTTTTGTGAGTGTGTGACTGTGTGAGTGTGAATGTTTGTTACTTCTTCACGTCTAAACGGCTGGAGCAATTTCAATAAAATTTGTTACGGAGTTAGCTGACACCCTGGATTAACACATCATACTAATATTATAAAGGCGAAAGTTTGTGAGCGTGTGACTGTGTAAGTGTGTTTGTTTGTTACTTCTTCACGTCTAAACGGCTGGAGCAATTTTAATAAAATTTGGTATGGAGTTAACTGACACCCTGGAGTAACATAAAGGCGTTAAATTTATAAAGTTTAACGTGAGTAAGCCCGTGGGGCACAGCTACCCCATCTATAAAATTATAACATAGCATAACGTATAATCATTTTTATTAATTTAACATGATATTATTGGTTCCCATCCAAAGACTAATGATCTTGGTTTAATTAAATTCAAACTTGTTACAAGATGTGTCCTATAGATACTCGTAACTTGAGTTTCAAAGTAATAATTTCTCGTAACTTATGTCTGCTTGAAACAGATTTTCGTGTTTTCATTGGTTTCAGTAATAGCTACGTCACATAAATGTGAGGAGATTTTATATAAAACAACATTTTCACTTATAGATAATGGTCTTGTTGAATTTCGATAATGGCGGCCAATCTCAATGGATACCTACTAGTCATCGGTGCGGAACATAATATTGTGCAATTATATATAGGTACAATGTCACACAGATCATCCTAGCCCCAAACTAAGTAAAGCTTGTACTATGGGTACCAGGCGACGATATACATACATATATAGATAGATACATACTTAAATACATAGAAACCATCCATGACTTACAAACAAATATTCGTGCTCATCACACAAATATTTGCACTTACCGGGATTCGAACCCAGGACCACCAGCTTCGTAGGCAGGAGCACTACCAACTAGGCTATGGTAACCATCATTTGGGCACTTTCTATTCATTCACACTCATGATGCAATGACTACCGACACGACCGGAAAGAGGTCAGGTACAGGACCAACAGCTATGTAGTTAAGTGCTTTCCGAGGCCCAGGGATGTAAATACCGCCAACTCCCAGACCCCGGGCTGATACTGTTCTTGCGACAATTGTCTACGAATAAGTTTAAAAGAATTATTAAAGCCAAATTGTGTAGCAGGGCATATTACAAAATTTCTTTATTAATATTATTTAAGTGATAAAAGTGCTTGAGATTGAGTTGTTCTGAGTCAACACACATGATTGTAATTAATCTTAAGTATATTTTATTTTAAAAAAGGATTCCTACTGAGATTTCTGGCAGTATTTCTCAGTAGCTGCCACGTCATGCACTGCATGGCAGGGTAAAAAAATGACGATTCCACCTTAAGCTAAAATTTTTAGGGAATAAATAATTTATGACTTTGACTTTGACTGAGAATGTTTTATTAACAGAAAAATCTTTAAATCACTTTTGGTCCGACCCGGAATTTAAACCCGCTGCCCCTAGACTAATGAGCAGTCTATTCAACAACATATATCATTATCATCTTCACGTCAGCGGAATGACGCCCACAGGTGGGCAAAGGCTTCCTAAAAAGATCTTTATTGGAAATGGAATTGCGTCCATCATTTGGAGCGATATGCCATAGTCGCCACGCTTGGCAGACTGGTTGACGATCACAGTATGATGATCATAGTACTAGCAGAGACGCTACTGCCCGTTCTCTGGTACATGTTTTGATGAAGTATCTAGGACTATTTTTAAGTTAAGTGAATAGTTAAATTCCATCTGCGTAGTGTAGTTCAGTTAATTCATAGGCGTGGGTACTCTCAGAGGTCATCACGGCAATCAGTTCCTGAGGGGCTGTCATACCTATATAAAAGATTGTTTTTATTCTTAATAGATTTTGTACACACATAAATACCAAAAGTAAATTAAATGAAGAAGAGACAGGTAGTACATGGGTGCTGCTTATTTCAAAAGAAATTTCTTCCAGCAGACCAGCGAGAGGATATATTAAAGTACAATACGCATGTGCGTAGGTTTATGATGATGATGTTTTCCCGGCCAAATTTCGGCCACGGCGGCCATTCTCAATGGAGATTAGCCAATTGCGCAGGACATATTATAGTGCACAAGTGTGTGCGCAAACACAGGGGCACTTTCTTTTCCATCACTCCCATGATCCGATTGGACGACTAGCGACACAACCGGAAAGAGGTCAGATACATAAACTACATACTAAAATACACAGATACTAAAATGCGGCAACCATATGCGTAAACTACTTGTAAATATACATAAATATATACATAACTAGGATGAAGAGTAGAGATAGATAAGGTAATTGTTATAACTAACACCTTCCTTATTTGACGTCACTTGATAACGGTACTGAAAGGGTGTCATGTAATTACTTACACTTATAAAAGTATATCACATTACAAGTTTTACATCATTATTTTGCACTTAATATAGGCACGCAACTTTTATTCATCTACACATTTAAATGGAGCGTGACTTACAAGTACCGCAGGAGCTATTAAAGTCGTCGCCGGTATACGGGGTGTTAGTGACAGCGATTTTGTTACTGCCATATTATTCTATTCAAAGGTTTCAAAGTGCTATTACCATCAAAACAGTATAAAGGTAGCCGATAAATAGGTCGTTATAGTTTATTCCGTACTAGACGTTGGACTTAAAGCCCTCGTATGCATTAAATAAATGTCAGAGGCCTACTACTGATGTAAAATGTTGAAATCCACAGGTGAACCAAAGTAGCTGAGATAGCCCGAAGATTTGGCAAACTTAAGTGGCAGTGGGCGGGGTATGTAGCTCCTAGAACCGACGGCCGCTGGGGCCAAAAGGTTCTTGTGTGACGACCACTAACCTAAAAGGCGGACCGATGATCTTGCAAGGGTCGCGTGTAGTTGCCGGAAGCGGGCACCACAAGACCGGCCATTGACGAGATCCTTGGGGGAACCCTTTGTCCAGCAGTGGACGGCTTACAGCTTATATGATGACTACTGACATATATAGTAATTACTTTGACTTAGGTAAGGGTAAATAAATTATGCACGAAAAAGGGTGGAAAATAATTTCTTCTATAAGTCACACTCATAAATATGGAACTGACCACTTTCATTTACAATATTTAAATAATAATAAACAGTTTTTTTCCGAAACTGTCATTATTTTTAATTGTAGCGCTATATTAAATATTGTTTATCTACGTCGCCATAACTTTATCTAAAGTGTAGTTTAACAAAAGAGTTTTGACTGTTCATAGCTGGTATCTAGAATTAAAACGTGGTGGTATCATGATCAGTGAAGATTTTCGTGATGATCATCCATCTATTGCAATGGAAAACGAAAACTTTAACGCTGTACAGCGTATATTTGAATGAAAGGCAGGTGACCTAGCTTGAGATGCAGGCATCCTAAAGCATATGATAATATATCACAATATTAATACTTGAAGCAAAAACTTTGTCTCCGTTAATGTTCATATGGAGGAGGAGTGCAGAAATCTAATATATATTCGTATATCATGGCCCTTAAAACTAATTATTTTGGTAAAAAAGACAATATACACACTACCATGCTTTTGACACACTGAAAAACTGTGAAGACATGACAAATTAAGGGTCAAAACTTAAAACAGATTAATATTATTTGGGTTTAATGTCTATAGTCTTATAAAATTAAACCTTAATGGTCGAATTTCGAACAAATGCGACCTCTAATTAATGTGAATAATATTTACACAGATTTTACAATATCACTTAAAGCCCGCTAACATTCACACCACCACCAAATCTACGCTGAAATTAAAGCGATGACAATGACAAATTAACAGCTTAAGTTGTACCTTGAGCAGTTTGCGAAATGCTTCGCTCACCGCCATGTTGAAGGTTCACAAGTTCTCTGAAAAATATGCATTAAGGTGAAGGGTGATCTTAAAATTCATGGCAGATCCATTTCATTAATGCTATTCAACCGCCAGAATTTTGTTTGGCTTCATTGAAGGACGCATATCTAATAATAATAATACAACCTTTATTTACAATCTCATATGTTTTGACGGGGTGGTTGGTTGGTAGATGCTTGCCTTTCACGTCGCAGGTCGTGGGTTTGATTCTCACTCGGGATACAAAGGGAAAATTTCAGACACATATAATGTGTGTCTCATATTTGTGTGCATGAACATGTCTAATTGTCCTGAGTCTGAGTGAATAGGAAAATAAATTTTCCCTTTATATCCCGATTTATCTTTACATATAATAAAATCGTAGGAAAGTCAAAGCTGTACATAGAATATTTTTTTAAAAGGATAGTTGGGGCGTGATCTACAATTGATATCGAAACCAAAAATATAGTTTATAGAATTTTTGTCTGTATGTATATCCGGGCTAAACTCAAAAATTACTGCATGGATTTACTTCAAATTTTGCATGAATATTACTAAGAGGTCGGGTCAACATATAGGCTACATATTATTACTATCACCTACGGGGGAGGAGCTGTGATGTATAAAATTTAACGTAGGTAAAACCGCGGGACACAGCTATTTCAAATAATATAAATTGTACCTGAAGTAATTTAATGCCTTAGGTTTCACACTCAGATATCACGTAACGAATATGATGATAAGTAAATTGATAATTTATTGCAAGTCAGAACACGAAGACATTAAAATGCATTGCAGAGTTGTGGCTACGCTGGCTAAGTCAAAGATAAGGAGAGAATGGAAAGGATAACCCTATAAGTTGTTCCTTTTTTTTGGTTAGGCAGGGGGAATGACTACGCAGGCCACCCGCAAAAAGTGTCTGCGAGTGGGTATGTCGGACTTGCACCGACTAAACCTACCTGCCGTGGATTTCTCTTGGCACCTGATGGGGGAGCCCCCTATCAGGCACTAAGTCCCAGATGTCGCAGATGGTTGGGGCTCGTACCCTGGGAGGGCTCAGGATTGTCTTCCCCTATTGCCGACTACTGCCAGTCCGGAACAGCGACTGTGCCACAAACAGATCGCTGTCTTCCCAAAGTTGCTTGCACGTGGTGGCAGTAGAGGACACTTCTCCCACTGCCGCCGCAGCCTCGAGGGAAGTTGGGATACCGGCTGCCGCCGCCGTCCCGACGCCTCCTCAGTCTACGAGCGGGATCAGCTCGTTCCCCATCCCGTTCGGCGGCCTCCTTCTGGAGCAAGACTGCCTCACAGAAGGAGACCACGGCGTCCCATTTGGTGGAGTCACCCGCCAGCATCGCGCCTACGATTGCTGGTGTGGAAGTTGTTTCTTCATAATAGTAAACTGAGATAAATACCGAGGAAAAAGGAGAATTGGAGGTCGCAGTAGCCAGGACTAATGCTCTCTTACTAAATCATCTAAGCTTACTCATGTCATGGGCCCTAATATAAAAAGTTACAGGTGGCAGTTAAATCAGCTCCTACTTTGTTATGTTTTAAATACCGTCTCAAACGCTGGCGTATTGAGTAAACCTTTACAATTATAACGAATTCCGGTTCGCTGGATGCGGACAGCGCAAGAATATTAATCTTTTCTGCAAATTCATGTAGTACAGGTCGTTCAGTTTCATAGACAAATGAAGCACCATAATTTACGGTTACGTTTACCATCTATGGTACACCTTGTATAACATAAATTACAAGAGTAGTATACCATAAAACGGTATACTAAATCTACAAATATGTTAAAAACATATGTAAATAATAGTATCCTGGGACATTATTCACACACGGCCATCTGACCCCAAACTAGGCAAAGAATATAGTTTTTTTTTTTTATAATATCTAGGGACAATATCACACAGATCATCCTAGCCCCAAGCTAAGCAAACCTTTTACTATGGATACCGGGCGACGATATACATACTTATATAGAAAAATAAATACTTATATACATAGAAAACATCCATGACTCAGAAACAAATATTCGTGCTCAACACACAAATATTTGCACTTACCGGGATTCGAACCCAGGACCACCAGCTTCGTAGGCAGGAGCACTACCAACTAGGCTACGGTGACCGTCAAGTATGGAAACCAGTTATGTATCGCTGTACATTTTCCTGCTTACTATGCAATCTACTTTAGGCTAACGATGCGCTTCATAATTTAGTAATGTAAAATAGCACGATTAACGAATTTAAATATAGTGAACTTACAACTGTGTAACTATCAACTATTGAGAGCAAAAATCGCCTTCTACTCTAGTACTGTAATTTACTTATCTATACATATAATAAAATCGTAGAAAAGTCAAAACTGTACATTGAATATTTTTTTAAAGGGATACTTGGGGCGTGATCTACAATCGATATCGAAGCCAAAAATACAGTTTTAGAATGTTTGTCTGTGTGTCTGTTTGTCTGTATGTATGTCCGGGCTAAACTCAAAAAGTACTGCATGGATTTACTTAAAGTTTCGCATGAATATTACTAAAAGGCCGGGTCAACATTATAAGCTACATATTATCACGCTATCACCTACAGGGGAGGAGCTATGATAATTTATAAAATTTATCGCGAGTAAAACTGCGGGGCACAGCTAGTAACTTAAATAAAGTTAATTATTGCATCCTAGTAGAAGGTGTTTCTCTTTATCGTAGTTAACTTACAAATCTGCATAACAAATCGGTATATTACTTTTCATTTGTAAATACATACTTATATAGATAATTACTCCAAGACTCAGGACGAACATACATGTTCATGCACAAAAATATCTGTCCTGGGTGGGCATCGAACTCACGACCTGCGGCGTGACCAACCACGCCAACTGGCCCGTCTAAATACTAATATTATTATCTTTCTTCAAGATAATACAAATATTTAATAACGTGACCGCTTCCACAGACTCTATATGCTTATTCACAACGAAGATCTCAGAGAAACTTGTCGAGTTGGAAACTACGGAACTGTGGTTTGCACTTCGCCTCACGAGGCAATACATTGCATAACCGTGCATGAGAGCATTATTTCTATATCTAGTAATATGTACATACATATCTAGTAACGAGTCATATGTTAAGCTGTCGGTCCCGGTTGTAGCCGTAAGTCAACAGTCGTTAAGCCATGCTATAGGCCTAGTGGACGGCGTGAACAATTCTGACACTAGGATAATCACTGCCCATACGATAAGTAAGTAAGTAGTATTATGTATGCATTTAGTTTTTGAGCAATTGCTTTGGAGGGCATGTTAAGCCGCAGATAGGCCCACAGTTAATCTGATGGCGACCATAAAAGTGGTAATCCATATCAGAGGCATACTGGACGGTTTGAACAACTCTGACGCTAGGTTAACTGTCCATGTAATAATTTAAGAGCTTCGTTATTGTAGTTCGGCGAAGCAGTTAGTCTCCAAGGCTAAAGATAAACGTCATTATATTATAAAACAAATATTATTTGGCCAAACTTATAATAGTGTCTTCCTAACCGAATAGGCGCACTTTTCATTACATAACTCTCATATTCCGAAGGGACGAGTAGATATCGACACGATCGGAAAGAGGTTAGGTACAGGATCGACTCTTTTACATACTCTCCGAGGCACGGGGGTATAATACCGCCAACTCCCAGACTTGAAGCTGATACTGAGAAATTGATCTTTTTACAGAAAAATACCAAAATCACTTTAGGTTCGACCCGAGATTTGAATCCAAGACCTCATTATCTGTGGTTGAACACGCTACCGCTAAACCAACGAGTCAGTCAACGTAACATAGTAATAGAGTCCAAATAACTTCAGATTAAAGCAAATATTTTGTAGCAGAAGATGAAAAAACTATCAAAAATAAACTTAAAGATGTGGCGAAAGGAATCCTAACGAGCCGAGAAGAAAGCGACTGAAGAACTATAGTTAAGCTAACAAAGGCAAACAAACTTTGTTTGAAAAAAAAAACATTGTTTAAGAAGGTTTACACAAATATTTTCAGTGTTTCGTAAAGAGCTGTAACTTTTATCAAGGCAAAGCATTAATAAATTCCATCTCTATTTTATCAAATAATTTGACTGGCCCGTTGAGGTTGGACCCTGGCTGCTAAGCCAGAGGTTGTGTATTCGATTCCCAGTTCAAATCATTGTACAGACGCCAGCACATCCAGCTACCCCAATCTGTCAAATTTCTTTTATAGATTTTCAACTTTATCACATAACCATAAGATTCACTTTTAATTGGGGAAATTTGACAAGATGTGCTGGCTACGATGAGCATGATTATTTTTCTGGGTCTGGCTATAATTTATCTATAACATGTACGTATTTAGAAATATATAAGTATGTTTATACTGTCTGGTTGCCTTAGTACAAGCTCACTTTTTTTATTCGCTCTGTTATCCCGGTTCTTCGAATTGGGTTTTTAAAAAAAACCCGATTGAATTAGCACTACTTTTATTTAAGAATCGTACAAGATATAGAAGACCGACCCGGACCGTTGTTTGCAATCAACTGAACTCGAGCAGTGGAAATTGATTGTATTTATAATATTAGAAATGCAACTATAGCATTTTAAGGGATGGATTGTCAGCCCATCTATGTACATAGCTGGGATATAACAACCCCCCGCGGAAGACTGAAATTCGGGGTAAATTTGCCGAAATTCAGAGATAGATATTATAAATCTATTCTTCCACAGGTATTTCATGCTCGGATTTATTATCATTTTCAATAGTTACTACGGTAAGGGTCGGTTTAACATTAGATTTTATTTTAAAATTCTTATAATTAATCATCATTAATCTAATACATTTATAAACTACAAAGACGATAATTATTATATATATTATCGTAGAAAATACAAAGTATTGATTGCCGTATTTCATTAAAATAGGCTTATCTTCGATTATTTTATCGAGTTCCGAAAGAAAATTGTAATTTGATTTAGTCTGGGTTAAGTCATCTAAATCGATGTTCTGAATTGGAACTGGTACATAATTTTTTATCTTATTAACTAATAAACAACATGAGTCATTAATTATACTAAAATCTAAACTAGGAGTACTTATACTTATGTTTATATAATCATTAGAAGATATGAGTCTCGAACTTTTTGTATATACGGTACATTGATTAGGGGTGTGCAATAAACCCGCGCCGGACACTATTAAGTCTTTAAGTTCCGAGACGCCACACTCGATTGATATTTTAGTTGGTCTGGATTGTACAAAGATCCAGTGGTTATTCTTAAGTGGCTTCCAAATGTCTAGATCACCAACGAGTGTCTTAGTTTCGCACTGAATTGGGATAGCACTCATTGTTTTTGTCAACAATTCACTTTCACATGTAGGGTTATTGTTTGTTAGCAAAACAACCGGAATTTCGCATAAATAGAACTCAGAGTTTATCATTTTACACTTATCTAAACTATCTAAATTACAGAAATTCAGTTTATCCTTAGAAATAGCAGTATATAAACTAGATGGCGATATTAAACTAAAAACATTAGGGTTGTCTACACCATGGGGGGTGGGCAACGCCAAATTATGGTATAGGTTAAACTCGTCATGAGTGACAAGGGGTATTTGTAAAACAAATACTAATTTATTATTATAATAATAACATGCAACACTGGATATACTTAATATTAAATGAATATTGTCTAAACTTATAGCAATCGGGATCTCGGCATTCATAGGTAGGTGCCTATCGTTATCAGCGAGTTCTCGGTATAGTTGAGACGGGGACAATATGTTCGGATGTAGGATGTTTTGACTACTTAACATAATAGCGTTAATTAAATCTTCTAACTGGAACGATAATGTTAGCAACGAGCTTTCGAGGTTGGTTAGTATGGAGTGGACTTTTGTTTCAGTAATTAAAGTGTTAGAAATTTCCGAGATATTATTTATTTGATTCATTAAGGAATTTACGGCTAGGTTAAGAGATATTTCATTGGTTTTCAGTTTACTGATGGTGTTTTTATAAGATTCAAGCGAAGACGTAGTAATCAAAATATTTTCCTTCATTAATTCCGCGAGTTTCTTTTCATTATTTTGAACGGATTGGATGGCAGAATCGTATTTGAATGCATCTTCTTCATCGAGAGTGCCGAAAACATGTTTGAATAGAGTGCCTATGCCTCCAAACCACGCTGAGCGTTTATTACGTTTAGTAATTAAATGAGATATAGAATCATATTCACGTTTAATATCATTATATCGAATCGTAAATGGGGAAAGAATATTTTCACATTGGGAGTTGCTTGATTTCTGACATGCAAATCTTAATGACCCAATGACTTCATTAAGATTCAATAAATGAGAACTAATATAGGAAACATCTACATGGCTAATTATATTCAGATCGCCCTTAATTATCTTAAGTTTTCCTATGCTATCGAAGTAGATGCCGGAACTAGAGGGATATGGCTGGATAAAATCCTGTTGCGCATTGACTGAAGCGCTGAAATAGAAAATTAATATAGACATTAATCTCCTTAATATCTATTTATTAACTTAATCTAACAAACTTAAATAAGGCTTCTCAAGTCATTGAGATTGAAGTATCATTGTGACGTTTCGGCTGGTTTAATTTCATCCATATGATGTGTTACATGTCTTCGGTTGATAAGAAGCGTAACTGTATTGTTATTATGGACCTTTATGATCCGGTACGGTCCCTTCCAGATTGGGGATAATGCTTTTCTTAGTCTTAAATGATTTTTGAGGTAAACATAGTCGCCAGTTTTGTACTGTGGCGGTCTCCGTGTGCGAGAGTCATAATAGGATTTAGAAGATTCCTTGGATTTCAAAATATTTTCTACGGCTTTTTCACGAGTATGTTTCAATTTATGATGTAGCATTTTGATATAGTCTGAGTATGTTGTATTTGGGCTTTCATCATACATGGAGTTTGGGATATTAGGTTTATGCCCGAATACTAATTCGTATGGAGTAAATTTTGTGGTAGAATGCTCAGTGGTATTGTATGTAAGTATGGCGGTGTAGACATAAGTAGGCCAATTATCCTGATTATCGTTTGTAAATGATTTTAGATACTCTTTAAGGGTCGAATGACTGCGTTCTAGTGCCCCTTGAGTTTGTGGGTGATATGGTGAAGACCATAATTGTTTAATCTTCAAAAATTGACAGGTAGTTTTAAATAAATCCGAAGTGAAATTAGAACCTTGGTCAGTTAGTATGGATTTAGGAATTCCGAAAAGAGAAATAAAATGAATTAAACAATCACTCGATTCTTCAGCTGTAGTACTACGTAAAGGATAAGCTACGGAGTATTTAGTAAGATCGTCTTGTAGGGTAAGAATATATTTGAGTTTTGCAGGACCGGATTCTGGTAGTGGTCCTACTATGTCCAAAGCGACTCGTTGAAATGGCATTGTAGATGTGGTAGTAATTTCCATAGGAGCTTTGTTAATTTTCCTCCAAGCTTTATTTTCTTGGCACAGTCTGCATTTTGTTACATAATTTTCTATGTCGCTTTTCATTCCTTTCCAGTAAAATTGTTCGCGAATTCTGTTATACATGCGGTTTGAACCTAAGTGTCCGGCTATAGGAATATCGTGGTTATCGCGTAGTATTTTGGGCCTTTCGCTTAGAGATGGGAAAACTATCTTATTTAAGTAAACATGTACACCAATCTGGGTGTTCTGGAATATATATGTTAGCATGTTATAAATTTTAGTATACGAATGTTGGTCAAATGGATGTCTAAAATCAGAGATTGCGATATCTGTTGGTGTTTCGGATTTAAGAATTTCGTTTCTTATTCGCTGTAGGCTATAGTATATACCGGGATAGGATATTTCTGAGAAAAAATGCACTTTAGTAAACATAAGGTAAACAATTTTATTTTCGTATTTTATTTTTTTGAAATGATATAATTCTTTTTCGCAGTTAATGATTTCGTCCCTATTTTCCACATTTAGCAGGATATCGGATATATATGGATTTGATTCGTCAAGGTCTATGGATGTCGGAATTACAATTATATTGTAGATGGATTTTAGGAGATTTTCATTGTGTTCCTTTATTGGGGTTTCGGAAATAGTTTTCTTATTAGTGACCGACTTCAGAAACTTGGAATAATCGTTATTACCTATTGTAGGTTCCGGTTGAATACTGCGTTCACTAGGTGAGGGAATTTCAATGGATTCAAAATCTATATTAAGATCAGTGCTCTGGGGGCTCAAGTCCAATGGCCCTAAATCTATAAGATCTTGTAACTGTGTCAGTGGTTCCTCTGGAATTCGTTCTGGAGATTGATTTAGTGAGGGATTTGGAATTGAATTTTGATTTGGAATTGAATTTTGATTTGGAATTGAATTTTGATTCGGAATTGAATTTTGTATTTGATTTGGGATAAGATTCGGATTTAGTATATTGTCATCGTTATTGAAAGAAAAAGGTATTGGAGAAGGTAGGTCCATTAGAACGTCCTCTAGAGGGTTGTCAATTTCACTTTCAGGACTTAGTAGTAAGGGGTTCGAAGAATTGTCACTGTTTTCGATGGGATTTACTGGGAAACGTGAAAGCGCGTCAGCGTTGGCGTTTATTTTACCTTTTTTGTACATAATTTCGTAGTCGAATTCTTCTAGTTTTAGGCGCCATCGAATAAGTCTGGAACCCGGATCCTTACAATTAAATAGCCACTGCAAGGGTTTGTGATCAGTTACTATTTTAAAACGATACCCATATAGATATGGGCGAAAGGTCTTAGTGCCGAAAATGATTGCGAGACATTCCTTTTCAGTTACACTGTAATTACACTCTGCTTTGTTTAGTGTTCGGGAAGCGTATGCGATAGGCCTATCTTGACCTATTGTTCCTTGTGACAGGATGGCTGAAATAGCAAAATTTGAAGCGTCACAAGTGAGGACGAAAGGTTGTGAAAAATCTGGATATGCCAGGACGGGTGCTGTAACTAGTTTTTGTTTTAAGGATTCGAATGCTAACTGTTGCTCGTTTTGCCATTTAAATACGGCTTCCTTTTTAAGAAGAGCGGTTAATGGTTTCGCGGTTTTCGAAAAGTTAGGAATGAATCGTCTATAGTAAGAGACAAGACCTAGGAAGGATTTAATGTCTTTTGGGCATTTTGGTATTGGGAAGTGAGTCATGGCTTTTATTTTTTCTGGATTTGGTCTTACTCCATCGCTATTTATAAGATGCCCTAAATATGCGACCTCTTTGCATAGAAACTCGCACTTATCTGGTTGTAATTTCAAATTATAATTTCTGAGTCTATCGAAAACAGATATCAGATTTTGGATATGGCTAGGCAGATCCGGCGAATAGACTACAATGTCATCAAGATACACGAAACAACGTGATCCTTGGAGGCCGGATAAACAAGTATTCATGAGTTTTTGAAATGTTGACGGTCCATTTTTGAGTCCAAATGGCATCCTAGTAAATTGGAAATGGCCTTGAGGTATGGAGAAAGCAGTCTTTGAAGCGTCATCTTTTGATATCGGGATCTGGTGAAAACCAGATGCCAAATCTAAAGTAGTAAAATATTGGCTTTTACCTAACTGATCTAATATTTCTGTGATTTGTGGAATTGGGTATGTTTTTCCTATGGTTATATCATTCAGTTTCCTGTAATCTATTACGACTCTCCATTTACGTTGTCCCGAAGCATCGGCCTTTTTGGGTACCACCCAAATAGGGGAAGACCACGGTGAATTTGAAGGTATTACTATATTTTGGTCAAGCATTTTATTTATTTGATTCTCCACTTCCTTTTTATGGCACTCTGGAAATCGGTATGATTTTGTATGGATTGGGACATCTATGTTAGTTCTAATATCGTGTTCAATAGCTGTAGTAAAGGTCAGTTGATCTTCAGGGAGATGGAAAATATCAGAGTAGTTGGAGCAAATTTCCAACAGAGCATTAGATTCTTCTTTGTTGAGATGGGAAAATCTAAGTTGTTGAATTACTTTTCTAGTTCGCGTTGAAATATTTGAAGAATATGAATCAGGGATGGTCATAGAGGATTTTGTATCCAAAGGTTCTAGAACAAGGTCAAGATTTGGGTGAATTACGGCAGATTCTTCAGAGGTATTGACAATGGTTATGTTAACTCGATTATTTTCTTTAACATTAACAATACAATTAGCAACTAGCAAGGATTTAGAGATATGCTGATCTAGTATTACACCTTCTCGGATGTTTGGGTTGATGACTGTGCATTCAATCACGGCTTCGGTACGTGGAGGAATTGTATATAATGGTTCAGAAAATTTTAAATTAATTGAATTATTGTCGATACGGAGAGTACCTTGACAGTAATCAATCTGACATTCAAATTTCTTTAAAAGATCATTGCCAAGTATACCGTCGTGACTTAGGCTGATATCTTCTACAACATGAAACTCGTGGCTATATATTTTTGAAATCGTTTGAAATATTTGCATTTTGAAGCTACCTAAGGTTGGCGTTATATCGTCACCAGGGTCGATACCCTTAAGCGTTATTATTGTGTTACTTAATTTTGGGATTTTAGACATTGAGTCTAATTTTAGTAAACTGACACAAGAACCGGTGTCTATTAGAAATGATAGTGGTCTGTCAGCTACGGGGGTTAGAATTGTTATATATGGTAAATATCTTTTATTTGTGTTTTTACGTATTTCGAAGATCATAATGTTTTCTTCATGTTTTGATATAGGAGTCTGTAGGAAACAGGGAGCGGCGTCGCGAGATTGGGGATTTCGTTCTTGTTGAGGTTGTATTTTAATTGGAGCGAGCTGTGATTCAGGGTGAGTAGAATTAGGAGAGTTTGAATGTTTCAGAGCTTTAATAATTTTCAAGGAATTCAGGGGATTCAGCGAATTCAGTGGGTATTTCGATTTTATAGAACTCGGATATTGTAAACGTTCTTGTCGAGATTGTCTTTTAAATGAAACGACATGTGATTCAGGGTGAGTAGGAATTGAAGAGTTTGTATGTTGCAGAGTTTTAGGCATTTTCGAGGGATTCAGGGGATTCAGCGAATTAATTGGATTATTAGATTTTGTAGAATTAGGATATTGTAAACGATTATGAGATTTTATTGTTTCAGAGTATATAGATTTTGAAAGATTCGGAGGATTTTGTAGATGTTGAAATTTTATGATTTTGGATTGATTCAGCGGATTAACTTGATTCAGTGGATTTGAAGTATTAGGAAATTTCGGGGCTTTTAGGTTGTCCCCAGATTTAGAATGAATTTTGTAAACGGTGTCATTATTAGCATATTCATTGGAATTCAGCTTGGGTCTCACGAGACACCACCGTGGGCCCATTAATTGTTTAAATGGTTTTCGTTGTCCACTTCATCTATTCCATTATCTTCTGATTGACTGACAACGAAAGCTCGTCGTGTGTGCGTTTGGGTCGATGGTCCCGGGGCAGTGTAGTTATTTATGTTAGGTTGGCGGCCAAAGGTAGTAGATTGATTTCTACTATTATTGTATTGTCTTTTACGACAGTTCTCGATGGAATGGCCAATGTTCTTGCAATAACGGCACATTACCTCACTTGTGCTTACGCGTTTCGCATCCGGGCGAAGATTTTGAGGAAAGCGATTTTGGTTAGATATAAATTTGGGTTTGTCATGGGCATTGCCGGTTTGAGGAGACTTTTTGTTAAAGCTCGCTATAATTTTCTCTTCTGTAACCGCAAAGTTAATCGCAGAATTCAGTGTATCTGGGTTGCGACAACGGACAATTTGGGAAATACGCGGTTGCAATCCAAACGTGAAAGCATGTAGGGCGAGATCTTCCATGGCGGCTACCCGGCCAACTATTTCGGCTTTCTTTTTAGTAGGGATGCATAGATTTATTTCGGATATAAGTTTTGCCAAACAGGTTTCCACCTTATGAGCAAATTGAGTAACGTTTTCATAGAATGTTTGTTTACAGTCTAATAGTTCGGAGATTAGGTTAGCATAATGTTTCCTTTCGCCGAACTGTTGTTTAATAAAATCTAGGAAATTTTCAAGGGTATCAAACTCTTTTATACTACATGTAGTCTCAGCCCTGTCTACTAACTGGCTAAGGATAAATTTAAAAAGAATAGGCTTTTGGGTTTTATCCGCCAAGGCATATGCAGCCTGACAATTTGAGATAAAGGGATTTAGTTTTTCGCGAGAGCCGTCGAATGGTTTAATGAATTTAAATAATATCCCGATTTCAACCTTTTCATTTTTACTTGAACGAGTGGATGCGGGCTTTTCCTCATTTGGGTCCTTTTGTACCTTGGAGTCTCCGTGCTCCTGGGTGTCTTGATTGTCCGCTTTTCCCATCATTATTAATCAGTATTAAAATTATATAATTAAATTGTATGAAGCCGTATCCACATTAACTTAGCCTAATGTTAAACAATGTATCGTTGGCTGTAATATAAACAATAGATAACAAGCTTGCAATAATTGAGTGTGGACAAAGTTGAAAGTAATTTTAGTTTTACTTTTATCAGTATAATGTACTAGGAGATAAATCTCTGAGTTCGAGTTCAATTTTATGCGAAATTGAAAGTTAGACTTACAGGATAATCACTGTCACGACACAAATCCGTTGCACCATTGTAGCGATGACCACGACCTTGGCACCTCGGGGATGGAGAACACGGGTTACCGTGTCTGGGGTAAAATGGCGGGTTTATCAACCCTGTCTTCAGACGGCACTGAGCACTCACTCACACACAGCACGTTGATATTAGTAAAAATAACACTGTTTTCACGAAATACACAATTTTGTGTATTTTTTTAATTTCGGAGACGTTTTCGGGTGAATTAGGGATATCCGGGGATAGACGTATCCCACCGCTGCCACCAAATGTTATCCCGGTTCTTCGAATTGGGTTTTTAAAAAAAACCCGATTGAATTAGCACTACTTTTATTTAAGAATCGTACAAGATATAGAAGACCGACCCGGACCGTTGTTTGCAATCAACTGAACTCGAGCAGTGGAAATTGATTGTATTTATAATATTAGAAATGCAACTATAGCATTTTAAGGGATGGATTGTCAGCCCATCTATGTACATAGCTGGGATATAACAGCTCGAAAAAGAGCTTGACTGGGGAAGTACCAAAAGTCTAAATGACTTACAGAAGATATTTCTTAATAATAGAATTCATAATTTTAATGTTGTGTTTTGCGTGTGAGTAAGGTCGCCAGAGCTCATCGGGGTAGGGGGAAGCGTCGGCAACACTTGTTTGCTGACTCTTAAAGGCCGGCAACGCACGCGCGACTCCTCTGGTGTTACGATTATCCATGGGCGGCTTCCATCTCGTTTGTCGCCCTCTGATATATATAAAACAAACAAGAGGGCGGAAAAAAAATGAATAAATATCTTGGGACAACTCCCAAGATATTTATTAATTTTTTTTATTAACAATATGTTACGTAATAGCATAGTAATCTATTTTTTTCGTTATGGAGCTGTGATCGACAGGTTTTAAACATACAAACATAAAATAATTTTATTTACAAATCAACTATTTTCGTTCTACGACTTTTGAGCACGTTGATATATATCCGATAAACTTTGGTAAAGCTTTGCTTTGAACGAAACTCAAATACTTAGTTAATTGAAAACCGTATTTCCAAGTGACTACTTCGACTCAAACTGTATATTTTCATCGATGTTTTAGTTTGTTCACTAGCTTCCTACATCACTACCAGCTACCCCAATCTATCAAATTTCTTTTATAGAATTTCAACGTTATAAGAAAAGCATAAGGTTCACTTTCAATTTGAGTAATTTGACAGATTGGGGTAGTTTGATGTACTGGCGTCTGTACGTCTGTGTATCTGCTTTGACTGTTATATATTGCCCTTTTTAAGTAAAACTTCTTTATGCACGCTTATTTACAGAAGGAATGAGAAGAGCGTCAAGAGAAGTGTGATAGGGCAAGGTGAACGAAAGTTCAGAGGGAAATTAAATAAGTTAGTGAAGATAGAAAGAGAGAGACAATAACTTAATACAAGCTAGCTAAATATCATTGCTGTTATAATATAAATTTTATAAATGTTTTCATGCAATCCGTGTACCTAAATATCTATGTAACTAGAAATAATTATGAACACTTAATTATATTACTACAAACATGTTCTGACAATTTACAAGCGCTTTTTTAAAGTGTAGGTGAATAAAAAAATGAGACCTAATTACGTTTTGTATATTATTGTAGTGGCAAGACAAGGGTCAAATTTTGCAAATTCAAGCTCATATATTCTTTCTCTCATAGTATTTTTTTTTATATCAGAGGTCAACAAACGAGCAAGTGGGTGCTTTACCTGATGGTAAGTGATCACCGCCGCCCATGGACACTCGCGACACCAGAGGAGTCGCTGGTGCGTTACCGGCCTTTAAGATTTAGCAAACAAGTGTTGCCTTCACCACACCCCGATGAGCTCTAGCGACCTTACTCACACGCAGAAACAGAACATTAAAATTATTAATGCTATTATTGAGGAATGTCTTATGTTAGGTGGAGGTACTTCCCCAATCGGGCTGCTCTTAAAGCGAATGGCATAAAGCACTCTCATTTGTTTTAAAGATCTTGAGCACTTTGAATAATTGAGAGTAGTTTGAAAATAACTAGATTGAGAGTTAATGTATGGTAATGGGGAAAATTAAAATATGGAATATTTTTTATAGACAAACTGTGCACAAGTGTAAAGAATCCCTGTGTCACGGGTACTTGATGAATACAACTTCCATCAACACTTAAAACAACTATTATTGGATCACGCAAGTAGTTGTCCTGCGCGGGAATCAAACCCGGGACACAGGGATTCTTTACACTTGTGCATAGTTTGTCTTTAAAAATATTCCATACTAGCTGGTGCCCGCGACTTCGTCCGCGACAATTTTGAATGATAACCAATATAACTACTTATTTCTAGGTAAATCTAAAAATTATAACTTTCAAAAGAAATAAGCAATATAATAGGTCTTTACCTATGAAATTGCCGTTTTGTATGAAAAAATTTAAACGAATTTTTTTCATGAATTTTTTTATTTGTATTAATCGAAGTAATCACCCATGCAATCAATGCATCTTTGCCATCGCAGTGGCAGTTTATTGATGCCCTTCTTAAAGAAATCAGCTGGACGGGAGGCAACAAATTCTTCAAAGGCATTTTGTACTGCCTCTCGGGTATTGAATTTTTTTCCCGCCAAGAAGTTATCCAAATTCTGGAAAAAGTAGTAGTCTGTAGGCGCAAGGTCTGGTGAGTAGGGCGGATGACGGAGAGCTTCCAACCCCAGTTCTTGCAACTGGGAGACCGTCTGCTGTGCAGTATGAGGTCGCGCGTTGTCGTGCAGGAGCAGCGGAGACGAGCGATTGACCAATGCTGGTTGGAGATGCGCCAGCTTCTCCATCATTGTGCTCAGTTCTTCACAGTACACATCTGCAGTAATGCTCACCCCGTTTGGTAAGAAGCTGTGATGAATCACACCGGCGCTAGACCACCAAACAGTGACCATCACTTTTCTAGGGGTAAGTTTTCGTTTAGGGCATTGTTTAGGTGCTGAACCAGGATCCAACCAACTTGCTGAGCGCTTGCGGTTATCAAACAGAATCCATTTTCCATCGCAGGTAACAATGCGGTTCAAAATTCCTTCATTTGTGTGTCTGTTGAGCAGTGCAAGGCACGTCTCGACGCGTACTTCGCGCTGGCGATCATTGAGTTCGTGGGGCACCCATTTGTCAAGCTTTTTTACCTTGCCAATTTGACGCAAATGGACCAATATTGTTTTGACGCTAACGTCGAAAGCTGCTGCTAATTCAGCCGTAGATTGTGTATCATCAGCCTCCACAACCGCCTTTAATTCGTCATTGTCGACCAAAGTCTTCGGACGACCGCGAGGTTCATTTTTCAGGTCGAAATTTCCAGAACGGAAGCGAGCAAACCAATAACAGGTGGTGCGTTGGTTTGTAGTGTTAGCTCCGTAAACGTCGTTGATGTTGCGTGCCGCTTGTGCCGCGTTGCTGCCACGACGGTACTCATATTCCATAATTACTCGAATTTTTAACGTATCCATGATGACGAAAAAGATTGAAATGCGATGAAAATGTAACACTAATCAATAAAGAAATGACTACTTTTGGAAAAAAGAATCCATGTTTTTAAAATAAAATTAATTTGAAATTAGAATTCTTAGCCAAACAAAAATTATTTTGATTTGAAATGGCCAGTACTGCAGAACGGCAATTTCATAGGTAAAGACCTAATAAATTAAAGAAAACCTAACCTATAATAGGTTATTTATAGTTAAGGTTTTCTATGAAATAAACTAAAGACTACTTTGCTACTGTTATTTAAAAAAATTACCCGATGTCATCAATTGTCCTAAAGTAAAGTCAGTAAGTCAACTAAAGTAAAATAATAATCAACGATGCATTAATCACAAAGGTAACTCCCATTACATTAGGTTGACCCGACCTCTAAGTAATATTAATGCAAAATTTGAAATTAAACCATGCAGTGCTTTTTGAGTTTAGCCCGGACAAACAGACAAAAATTCTAAAAACTATATTTTTGGTTTCGATATCGATTGTAGTTTACGCCACAAGTATCCTTTAAAAAAATATTCAATGTACAGTTTTGACTTTCCTACGATTTTATTATATGTATAGATAAGATCACAGCTCCTCCCCAGTAGGTGACAGAGTGATAATATGTAGCTTATATGTTGACCCGATCTCTTAGTAATATTAATGCAAAATTTGAAGTTAATCCATGCAGTCGTTTTTGAGTTTAGCCCGGACATACATACAGACAAACAGACAAAAATTCTAAAAACTATATTTTTGGTTTCGATATCAATTGTAGATCACGCCCCAAGTATCCTTTTAAAAAAATATTCAATGTACAGTTTTGACTTTCCTACGATTTTATTATATGTATAGATAAGATCACAGCTCCTCCCCAGTAGGTGACAGCGTGATAATATGTAGCTTATATGTTGACACGATCTCTTAGTAATATTAATGCAAAATTTGAAGTTAATCCATGCAGTCGTTTTTGAGTTCAGCCCAGCCATACATACAGACAAACAGACAAAAATTCTAAAAACTATATTTTTGGTTTCGATATCGATTGTAGATCACGCCCCAAGTATCCTTTTAAAAAAATATTCAATGTACAGTTTTGACTTTCCTACAATTTTATTATATGTATAGATAAGATCACAGCTCCTTCCCCGTAGGTGATAGCGTGATATTATGTAGCCTATATGTTGACCCGACCTCTTAGTAATATTAATGCAAAATTTGAAGTTAATACATGCAGTCGTTTTTGAGTTTAGCCCGGACATACATAGAGACAAACAGACAAAAATTCTAAAAACTATATTTTTGGTTTCGATATCGAATGTAGATCACGCCCCAAGTATCCTTTTAAAAAAATATTCAATGTACAGTTTTGACTTTCCTACGATTTTATTATATGTATAGATTTTAATTTCCCCATTACCATACATTTACTCTCAAACTAGTTGTTAAAATATGGAATATTTTTAAAGACAAACTGTGCACAAGTGTAAAGAATCCCCGTGTCACTTTTTGTCGTGGGTACTTTACATAGATATAATTAATGTTTTTAAACTTTCGCGATTTGTACACATTTTTATATACTGTGGACACGGGTCTCATCGCGATAAATATTTAGGTAAATCATTACCTTGTTTACCCGACGTTTCGGCATGGATTGCACCAGCCGTGGTCACGGGTCGACTGGTGTGGCTCGGCAGCGTCGTCTCCGTGAAGCTCGGGTTTCGGTATCTACCCTCGCATGGTCTTGATATTTTTCATTTTCCTTTACGAAACTGTCGGTACACACGACACTAATGACATCAGCGCCCGGGCGCACTACGTTGGTTACACGACGATGGCACTTCGTTATTACAGGATTCCAAGATGGTGAGAGGCGGTATCCGTCCTCCCGGTTGAAATTGATATGTTTCTTTATTTCAACCGCTTCACGTACTATTCTGGAGTAATAGTGACGATCGGTGGAGAGGACCTGTGGCTTGTGTAAATTTGTAATCCAGTGTTGGGATCCTGTGTCGACTACGTGCTCAGCTATTGCTGATTTATTAACCTGTCGGTTCCTGACAGCTGCGATATGTTCTTTGGCCCTTTCAGCAATAGACCGTTTAGATTGGCCGATATAAAACATACCGCAGTTGCACTCAAACCTGTAGACACCCGGTGTTTGAAGAGGAATAACATCCTTCGGTGTACGCAGCTGGTTGGAGACTTTGGAGATCGGACTATATACAGTCTTGATGGAGTATTTCTTTAGTACTGATCCAACTTTATCCGTTACTCCTTTCACGTAAGGTGAAAACGCTGGTGCTCTGCTTACTTCCGGATGCTTCTCCCTCCTCTTCGTCCGTTTAATGCCCCCCCTGTAGCCGTTTTGCCTAAGTACCTCCTGAACGTGTGTGAGCTCACTTTCTAAACATTCAGGGTCGCATATGTCATACGCTCTGTTTGTTAACGAGGCAACTACGGATAACAGGTGTCGCGGATGGTGATGAGAGTGGGCGTGTAGATATCTGTCTGTGTGTGTGGGCTTTCTGTATACCGTGTGTGTAAGGGAACCATTTTCTCTCACCCTCAATTTCACATCGAGGAAAGGCAACGATCTCTCTACCTCCATTTCATAAGTGAACCTGATGTTAGGGTGCGCGGAGTTCAAGATAGTGGTCAATTGTTCTACTTCCGATGTGCTACCTTTCATGATACAGAAGATATCGTCGACGTATCGTTTCCATACCTTCACGTGGACCAAATGTTGTGCAATAATATTTTCAAAATGTTCCATCCAGATATTGGCCATTACCGGCGCCACAGGGCTGCCCATAGCCACTCCGTCAATCTGGAGGTAATATTGTCCTTGGTATAAAAAGTAATTGCATTCTAGGCAGTTCTTCAGTAGAACTATGTACTCACTCGGTATGTTATTAGCTGCCAGTTTCCTGCCGATGACCTCAAGGCAGTCTTTGATGGGAACGTTGGTAAAAAGTGACTGAACGTCAAAACTCACCATCACCTCGTCAGGTTCCACTCTCATGCTCTTGATGATGTCAACAAAATGGCGAGAGTCTTTCACAAACGATTCAGTTTTACCTACTAATGGCTGCAGTACCTGAGTGATGTGTTTCGCTAGATCATAAGTGGGGGAATTGATCTGACTTAGCGTCAAGCACTAAAAAGGCTGCGTGACAACACGGAAATCTTAGTGCTTAAGGCTGACAAAGGTAACGCCACCGTAGTGATGAGTTATAGTGACTACGACAGCAAAATGCGGAGTCTACTTAAAGACACGGCTATTTATAAACAAGTGTCGTTTAATCCTATCGCCAGAGTCACTAAACGTATACGTGCACTGATTAAGGAACACGAGGAGCTTTTCACGGACGATGTTTTCGAACGCCTCTTCAGACCTAAGAGCGCTCAGCCACCAAAACTATATGGTTTGCCAAAGGTTCATAAAGAAAATGTACCATTGCGCCCGATTGTAAGTCAGATCAATTCCCCCACTTATGATCTAGCGAAACACATCACTCAGGTACTGCAGCCATTAGTAGGTAAAACTGAATCGTTTGTGAAAGACTCTCGCCATTTTGTTGACATCATCAAGAGCATGAGAGTGGAACCTGACGAGGTGATGGTGAGTTTTGACGTTCAGTCACTTTTTACCAACGTTCCCATCAAAGACTGCCTTGAGGTCATCGGCAGGAAACTGGCAGCTAATAACATACCGAGTGAGTACATAGTTCTACTGAAGAACTGCCTAGAATGCAATTACTTTTTATACCAAGGACAATATTACCTCCAGATTGACGGAGTGGCTATGGGCAGCCCTGTGGCGCCGGTAATGGCCAATATCTGGATGGAACATTTTGAAAATATTATTGCACAACATTTGGTCCACGTGAAGGTATGGAAACGATACGTCGACGATATCTTCTGTATCATGAAAGGTAGCACATCGGAAGTAGAACAATTGACCACTATCTTGAACTCCGCGCACCCTAACATCAGGTTCACTTATGAAATGGAGGTAGAGAGATCGTTGCCTTTCCTCGATGTGAAATTGAGGGTGAGAGAAAATGGTTCCCTTACACACACGGTATACAGAAAGCCCACACACACAGACAGATATCTACACGCCCACTCTCATCACCATCCGCGACACCTGTTATCCGTAGTTGCCTCGTTAACAAACAGAGCGTATGACATATGCGACCCTGAATGTTTAGAAAGTGAGCTCACACACGTTCAGGAGGTACTTAGGCAAAACGGCTACAGGGGGGGCATTAAACGGACGAAGAGGAGGGAGAAGCATCCGGAAGTAAGCAGAGCACCAGCGTTTTCACCTTACGTGAAAGGAGTAACGGATAAAGTTGGATCAGTACTAAAGAAATACTCCATCAAGACTGTATATAGTCCGATCTCCAAAGTCTCCAACCAGCTGCGTACACCGAAGGATGTTATTCCTCTTCAAACACCGGGTGTCTACAGGTTTGAGTGCAACTGCGGTATGTTTTATATCGGCCAAACTAAACGGTCTATTGCTGAAAGGGCCAAAGAACATATCGCAGCTATCAGGAACCGACAGGTTAATAAATCAGCAATAGCTGAGCACGTAGTCGACACAGGATCCCAACACTGGATTACAAATTTACACAAGCCACAGGTCCTCTCCACCGATCGTCACTATTACTCCAGAATAGTACGTGAAGCGGTTAAAATAAAGAAACATATCAATTTCAACCGGGAGGACGGATACCGCCTCTCACCATCTTGGAATCCTGTAATAACGAAGTGCCAACGTCGTGTAACCAACGTAGTGCGCCCGGGCGCTGATGTCATTAGTGTCGTGTGTACCGACAGTTTCGTAAAGGAAAATGAAAAATATCAAGACCATGCGAGGGTAGATACCGAAACCCGAGCTTCACGGAGACGACGCTGCCGAGCCACACCAGTCGACCCGTGACCACGGCTGGTGCAATCCATGCCGAAACGTCGGGTAAACAAGGTAATGATTTACCTAAATATTTATCGCGATGAGACCCGTGTCCACAGTATATAAAAATAGATATAATTGATGGATACAACTTCCATCAACACTTAAAACAACTATTATTGGATCACGCAAGTAGTTGTCCTGCGCGGGAATCAAACCCGGGACACAGGGATTCTTTACACGTGTGCATAGTTTGTCTTTAAAAATACTCCATATTTTAATTTCCCCATTACTATACATTAACTCTCAGTCTAGTTGTTAAAATATGGAATATTTTTAAAGACAAACTGTGCACAAGTGTAAAGAATCCCTGTGTCGCGGGTACTTTACATAGATATAATTTATGGATACAACTTCCATCAACACTTAGTACAACTATTAACGATCACACAAGTAGTTGTCCTGCGCGGGAATCAAACCCCGGACACGAAGTGGCAAGGTGAATTTCTTAACCGCTGCGCCACCCGTGCAGTCTGTCACAGTCTCACACAGTCAGTTTAATTAATGTATTGTAATGAGTCTTAGTTCGCAAATAAATGATTTAATATGATAATATCTAGGGACAATGTCACACAGATCATCCTAGCCCCAAACTAAGCAAAGCTTGTACTATGGGTACCAGTCGACGATATTCATACATACTTATATGGATAGATAAATACTTATATACATAGAAAACATCCATGACTCAGAAACAAATATTCGTGCTCATCACACAAATATTTGCACTTATCGGGATTCGAACCCAGGACCACCAGCTTCGTAGGCAGGATCACTACCAACTAGGCTACGATGACCGTCTAATTTTAATTTTAATTTTTTAATTTAATTAATACATATTTATTCTTATAAAATCGATATATAAAACAATAATACACAAATAAATACGTAAAAAACACAGCTCCCCCGGCGGCGGGGTTATACGCCCTAGGCCGCCGGTGGTCGGCGCGACAGAGTGAGGAACCTCCTCACGATGCGTGCCGTGCGACTATTGGGACAATTATTGTTTAGTTCACATCCCACATGGCGGTAACCTCGTAAGCCAAATCTAAATACTTTCACAACTTTTCATTCTCGGCTTTTACGAGGTTATCTTCAAATGGGACAGTGATATCAACTTATTATTATTATTATCTCATCAGCGTTAGAGTAATTATTTACTGTAACATGCTTCCAAATGAATACCTAAGTAAATAGTCTGTGGTTTTTGGGAATAAACCTTTTTTTTTTCTTTCTTTCTTATCCTCTGATGAAAAACAAACACGAATCTATTAAATGTTCGTTCTTCACACGGCTCCCACACAATCCTTTACTTGTTTGTATTGCTTTAATTTGACATTTACAGCGAGCTTAGAACTGATTCACAGATAATTGAGGCGTGCGGAGGCTGCGTTGCCAAGCAAACAGAGTTTACTGAGTAACTCGATCGAAACTCGTCAACACTTCAGAGTTGGTTTTGAGGTACGTTTGGAATTGATTATTTGAAGAGAGATAATGGTTTTTCTCTGGATTAAAATTATGAATTGAGCGCGTCTTATAAGTAATAGCAGAGCATTCCTCTGAGTACCTACTTGAATTGTAAAGAGTTAATAAAGAAAGGCTGTGGAATGTATTGGAGTCGTACGCTTTAGATTCTCACTGAATTTTGAATCATTTCAAAGTAATGAATTTAGCGCATTTTATAAGTATAGCAGAGCATTCCGCAGACGAGTACTTGAATTGTAAAGGGTTTATAAAGAAAGTCGGTGGAATGCACTAACGTCCTAAGTTTCAGATTCTCTGATGATCTCATCAGATAACGGTTCTTCATTGAATTTTGAATCGTTTCAAAATAATGGATTGAGCGCGTCTTATTAGTAATAGTAGAGCATTCCGCAGACGAGTGCTTGAATTGATAAGAATTTATAAAGAAAGTCTGTAGAATGTACTTGCGTACTATTCTTCATATTATGTTATGAGCTCATAAAATAATGGCTCTTCAGTGAATTTTGAATGATTTCAAATTAATTAATTTTGTGCATTTTATTGCAGAGCATTCCGCAGACGAATACTTGAATTGTAAAGGGTTTATAAAGAAAGTCTGGAATGTATTGGAGTCCTATGCTTCAGATTCTCTGTTGATCTCATCAGATAGATAGTTATTCACTAAATTTTGAATCATTCAAAATAATGGATTGAGCGCGTCTTATAAGTAATAACAGAGCATTCGGTAGACGAGTACTTGAATTGTAAAGGGTTTATAAAGAAAGTCTAGAATGTATTGGAGTCCTTTGCTTCAGATTCTCTGTTGATCTCATCAGATAATGGTTGTGTCTCCACTGATTTTGGAATCATTTCAAAATAATGGATTGAGCGCGTCTTATAACTTATAGCATTCCGCACACGAATGCTTGAATTTTAAAGAGTTTATAAAGAAAGTCTGTGGAATGTACTAGCTTTAGATTCTCTGATGATCTCATGGTTCTGAAATGCCATGCTTTTCTTGGAAGAAAAACACCCAGTAGCAGCATGGAGTCTGGAAGTTGGTGATGCGGCTTCGGAGAGGACGTTAGCTTGGTTCTGATCTCTCCCTGGTTTTGTCAAATAACTGTCCAGTCCGATTATGAGAGGCAGATAACAGAGAGTCCACATGGGTTTCCTGTACTATATTAATAAGAATAATAACCCCTACCCCATACCATCCCGTGAGTGGTGTCATAAAAGGCAACTGAGGAATATTCCAGGTAGTCGGGAAGAAGTATCACCTGTGTAATAGCTACCCCCTAACTGTGCTCGCTAACTCGCATTCCACGCGCGGTGACTAACGCGACGTCCTGCGTGAGTGATCTAGACGCGAACGCGAAGCGTCCTACGTGACCAAACGCGCGTGTGGTGCGGTGCGGTGCGGCGCGACATGAAGCGAACGCGATCAGTTGGCTTGATATTTTCGCGCGAACTGGATGCGGTGCCGTCGTGTTTTTGCGGCGTCGGTGGCGGCTTCGCGAGATGATTCGCGTGCACGTAGGACATAGCCACCGCGTCGCACCGCATCGCATTGAATTCGCGTGTCATCGCTTCATAATCGCGTTCGCTTTGAAGTCTAGTCAAACGCCTCCAAATGACCACATTCTAGTAACTTTTGGGGGAGGCCAATGTGCAGCAGTAGAAGATATCAGGCTGAGGAATTAATGAATATGTCCTGTGAAACCATGCTGTAGCTAACCTCAGATACTTGGCCACAGAACACTGTTATAAGATTAAACATCCGATCCAATTTACATAGAAAGCCTACAGGCTATCCACAAAAGTTACCTAATCATTCCTGATGTTTTTTCTCAATCAAAATTTCATCCGATAGTAGTTGGCTGTTGAAGCCACTTTCCAAATTGGATTCTGCGTAACACTGGCTTGATCAATTACTAGTACCTTGGTATACAAAATAGAATAGAAGAGGCGATCATTAGTTTTCCTTATTATCTAATGGAGGAGATATTTTACGTTTAAATCTTGTTCGAAAATAATTGCTAAGTTAAAAAATACACTATTACATACAGAAAAACGACCTATATTTTATTTGACTTATAGTTATGTTACTTGGACTTCCGTTAAATCTATCATTAGGTAGAATACAGAAGCAAAAATATTTTTCTTTCATTCTTAACTTTTGGTAAAATTTACAGTTCTATAGATAAACTTAAATTATATATTAGGTTGGGGAAAAAGTCTTTTCGCATTATAGTACCTATGTATGAACTCTCTTTGACTATACTATTTGTATCTGGCTGGTTATGGTATTATTGAAAGTTTAAATTTTAAAGACATAATTCCAAATTCAAATTAGGAAAATGTGTGATTTTCATTTGTTTTTCGTACTGTCAAGATGAGTGAATCTAATGAAGAAATTTGATACATTTAAAATTTTACTACCAAAAAAACCAGCCAAGTGCGAGTCGGACTCGCCCATGTAGGGTTCCGTAGCAGCAAGTATTTCAGTTGATTAAATGAAAGGTAAATTGCGGTTTATGATTTATGACGTATTAAAAAAAATACTTACTAGGTCTAGTTCAAGCCAATTTTTGGTGGAAGTTTGCATGGTATTGTACATCATACATATTTTTTAGTTTTATCATTCTCTTATTTTAGAAGTTACAAGGGGGGGAACTCATTTTACTACTTTGGAAATCTCTCTCGCGCAAAAATTCAGTTAAGAAAAAAATTATATTAGAAATTTCAATATAATTTTTGAAGACCTATCTATAGATACCCAATATGCATAGGTGCGATGAAAAAACAATTTAAAGTTTCAATTCTATGTATGGGGAACCCCCAAAATTATTGTTCTTTTTCGAATTTTGTGTGAAAATCGTAGTTAATGCGGTTCACAGAATACATCTTACTTACCAAGTTCCAACAGTACAGCTCTTATAGTTTCGGAAAAAAGTGGCTGTGACATATGGACAGACAGACAGACATGACGAATCTATAAGGGTTCCGTTTTTTGCCATTTGGCTACGGAACCCTAAAAAGGTAAAAGTGCAACGCAAACCGCGAAAAGAAATTGCGATATTTATGGACCTAGTGCAGTATCTGTGAGAGTAGCACAAATTTGGTTTAAGCGTTTTCAATCTCGAAATTTTGATGTCAAAGATGCATGTCGCTCTGGTCGCCCTATTACGGATAAAATGGATGCCATTTTTGAAAAAGTGGAGCAAGTTCGGCCTGTCAGTAGTTACGACGTAGCTGAAGAACTGGGAATTGACAAAAAAAACAGTTTTGGTGTTTGAAAAAACTGGGTACACAAAAAAGCTCGATATTTGGTTACCTCACGAGCTCACTGAAAGAAACCTAATGAACCGCGTACTCATTTGTGATTCTTTATTACGACGTAATGAAACCGAACCATATTTGCAAAAGCTGATAACTGGTGTTGAAAAGTGGATCACGTAAGACAAGAACGGGTGAAAAAGGTCGTGGTCAAAGGCCGATCAGGCTTCACAGACTGTGGCGAACCCGGTTTAATTCGCAACAAGGTGATGCTGTGTGTCTGGTGGGATTGGAAGGGCATTATTCATTATGAGCTGTTACCACCAGGCAGGACCATCGATTCTGAACTCTACTGCGAACAACTGGCGGGATTAAAGCAAGAAGTAGAGAGAAAGCGGCCGGAATTAATCAACAGAAGGGGTTTGGTTTTTCATTATGATAACGCTAGACCTCGCACATCTTCAGCCATTCAGCAAAAATTAAAAGAGTTTGACTGGGTGGTGTTACTGCATCCGCCGTATAGTCTTGACTTGCACCTTCAGATTTCCACCTGTTTCGGTCTCTTCGGAATTCTTTAGGCAGTGTCAGGTTAACATCACGAGAGGACTGCCAAAGTACTTTTGGAGTTTTGTTAAGCAACGGTCAAAATCTAACTCAATTCCCAGTCACCTTAAGTATGGTGATGCGACGGTTTCCTCTGCCGAGGCTATCTATGATGCATTCTCTTCACAGTTTTACTCTTCTTTTCTAAACCCTAATAACAACAACATAAATACATGTCCAAACTCAAGTCTTAGCTTTTCCCAATCAATACCAATTGTTTCGTCCAATATAAACTCAATTGAAATTGACATTAAATGTGTGAGAAAACTGCTTACTAATCTTGATCCATGTAAATCCGCTGGTCCGGATCAGTTATCACCAAAGTTTCTCATAGGATGTGCAGAAACAATCGCGCTACCGGTAAGCCTCTTATTCGAGAAGTCTCTCGCTACATTCACTGTACCTCACGTATGGAAGTCGGCATATGTAACTCCCGTTCACAAGAAGGGCTCAAGAAATGAGATAGGCAACTATAGGCCTATCTCCAAACTATGTATACTTGCTAAAATTTTCGAAAGAATTGTCTACGATCAAGTTTACGCAGCGCTTAAAAATACTTTTAGTCCTTCACAACACGGCTTCTTAAAGGGTAGGTCCACACTTACGAATCTCGTTTTACTTAACGATTATGTCACGAAAGAAATGGATGGTGGAGCACAAGTCGATGTCGTTTACACGGACTACAGTAAATGTTTCGACAGGATAGATCACAACATCCTAAAAATGAAATTATTGACAAATGGCATAAATGGAGATCTTCTCCGATGGTTTTCTTCTTACCTAGAAAATAGAACTCAGGCGGTTGTTGTCAGTAATTATGTCTCAAGTTGGGTTTTGATTCCTAGTGGTGTACCCCAGGGTTCCTTAATGGGACCCTTATTATTTATATTATATGTAAACGACATCGACTCTTGCCTTCAAAGTTCTAATCTTCTCTGTTTTGCTGACGATATGAAGATTTATTCTATTATATCGTCGCCAAAGGATGTAGTGGATCTTCAATCCGATGTGACGCGGCTTGACAAGTACTGTCAAGTAAATAATTAGACCTTAACCCATCCAAATGCTCAGTACTCACTTTTAGCAGGAAACGCTTCCCACTGTCAACATCCTACCAACTTAAGGGCCAAGTATTACCAAGATGCGACGGTGTACGTGACCTTGGTGTATATCATGATTCGAAGCTACAGTTTGACATACACATCGAGCAAACTATCGCCAAAGCATCAAGAGCATTGGGATTTGTAATGAGGATATCTAGGTGCTTTAAAAAAGCTAAAACATTTAAAATACTTTATTGCACTTTCGTAAGAAGTCATCTGGAATATGCCTCACAAATATGGAATCCCTGTTACAATAAATATATTGATCGCCTTGAAAATATTCAAAAACGTTTTATGAAGTTCCTTTGTTATCGTCTCAAAATCCCTTACAGTTCTACGAATTACTTAGACCTATGTAAGAAGTTCCACATTCAACCTCTAATAAATCGAAGGCGTTTGGCTGATTGCACGTTTTTATTAAAGCTGTTATCTAATGAGATTGACTGTCCCCATATTTTACAGAAACTGCACTTTAACGTTCCCCAAAGATCGTCTAGATTTAATACACCTATATCTATTCCATTGTCGTCGACTAATTATAGGCAAAATTCATATATAGTACGAGCGAGCAAGGATTTTAACAAATTATGTAAAAAGTTTGATTTTGACCCATTTAATACCAAGAGCGAGGTGGCACGCAGGCAACTGAACCTTAATTTTTTCCAATAACTTTTAAGATAATAATATGTCTTCAGCTACTCTGTTTAAGAGTAAAATCGGAAGCATTGTATGTGTGTATCAGTCGCTATCCGTGAAAACCTGTAATTGGCTTTATGTTTCCTATTATGGCAGTAATATTTTTTATGTATAGCTGTTGGTTTTCCAAACAATAAATAAAAATAAATAAATACATTGTCGCGGTATTCTGATCAGAAGTCCCAAAATTTCAATACTTTCCAAAATATAGCAATGTGATCATGTCCCTACCTACAAGATGGCAAAAAGTTATCAAACAAAACGGTACCTACATACTTTAGTTAAATGTATATAAAGTATATTGAAAAATGCATTTGAATTTTCTTAAAAAATACGTAGAAATTTTTCCCCAACCTATTATATAATCATAAATATGAGGAACAGATTGTTCTTTAACCTTAATCAATTGATCAAATATTTGATTCAACATTATAGTATATTATTAAAACTTACCTAATTAATACGGCCCAAAATATAAACTACATGTTTATACGTTTATTACATTAGCGACCAGCATCATTTTCGAGTGGAAGGAGATAGATTATAGAGATCTAATAACACGTCCATCGCGGAAGCCCATTTATGCATTATTTTTATATCATAGGGCGACAAACGAGCAATTGGGTCACCTGATGGTAAGTGATCACTGCCGCCCATGGACACTCGCGACACCAGGTGGAGGTACTTCCCCAGTTGGGCTATCTAGATAATATGACGGAACGAGATCTAAAAGTTCTCGTTGTGATCCATCACGATGGCGCAACGAGATCCAATAGATCTCGTATGACTTAGTCACTTCAAAACCTGATATTTTTATGAAATTTGAATAATTTTATAATTTTTTTGTATGTGCAGATGTTTGTATGATCAGATCTTTCAGTAGGTTTTCACCGCCTCAAGTTACGTCATAAACAATACTGGAAAAATTACAAATAAAAAAAACGAGAACTTTTGGATCTCATTCCGCACTAGATAGCATGAAAATGCGAGTACTCTTACATCTCGTTTTGCAGATATTGCATAGTATCGATGAAAAAATTGTGATGGGAAACAATAAGACAAACAACATTATCTATGATGAATCATTTATAATACAATAAAAATATTAAAGAAGATAATAATTCCAGCACCAAAAAATTAAAAGTTAATAAGTTTCTAATGCCTTAGCATTTTCGGTGCTGGAATTATTATCTCCTTTAATATTTTTATATTTTTAGTTCGTAAATCCATGCCATCATTCATAGTCCGTACCACACCAGTGCAAAGTGATACAAACTGCGAAGTCCCTTGTTTGCTAGAACTTTCAAGATAGATGTACAACATATGCAAGTTAGAATTACCCACATTTTGATCCGCGCTGCACGATGTATAACGTTGGCGCGTGGTGATAGTAACACATTAGTAAATGCATGGTAAGAATGTCCAGTACTCAGGCTAACACAAATTTTTAGACTGCGCATTCCAGGAACATTTTTGAACACTTTCCGGAACAGAAATGAAGATTTTGGAGACCGACTATTTTCATTATCCACGTCAGGTTCTTTGGAAGAACTAAAGAAAAGTTCCAAAATTTTTCGACAGCGTTTGCGATAAACGGATAAACCATATTATCCATACTGATTATAGCGTAATGGACATGCACACATCGACATTTGACACGGCACTAATTATTTTCTTGTTAAGATCGCTACGAGATCTTTTAGTTCTCGTTCCGCACCAGATGCAAATTTTTACTATATGATATAGGTATAATTTATATAATGTATATCAAATATATAGTAATATATAATACTATATATAATTTTTTACTAGATGACGTAGTATTGTTAAATGCACCTTCTTGCGGCTTGAAAACGTTATTGGTCATATGTGAGAAATATGCCACTTCACATGGACTAGTATATAATATTAAAAAGAGCCAAATTATGTTCTTTGGTGCCGACGGTAAGGTCCCATGTACTGTGCCGCCTATTTGTTTGGAGGGCATGCCTTTACAAAGAGTGCAGACTGTAAAATATTTAGGGCACATACTTACGGTCGACCTCAAAGACGATGCAGACCTTGAAAGGGAACGAAGGGCGTTGTCGGTTAGGGCGAATATGCTGGCCCGCAGGTTTGCTAGATGTTCGCAGGATGTCAAAGTAAATTTATTTAGAGCTTACTGCACTTACTTCTATACGTGCATCCTGTGGGCGAGCTATACGCAATCTTCAGTATAATAATACTTTAGGGTGCTGTTGCGGCTGCCTCGATTTTGTAGCGCCTCCGGAATGTTTGCAGACGCTCGTGCGACTCGACTTTTATGCTACAATGAGGAAACGTGGCTAGTCACTTGTGCGCAGGGTTAGAGCCAGCAACAACAGCATCCTAAAAATGTTTGCCATCAGACTTGACTTGACTATATATACGTGAACCACTGTTGCATGCTGCATGTATAAAACATATGCGTCATGTAGCAGTGGTACAGTTGTAATAATTGTTTTGTTTGTTGTCATTGTGAGTGTGTAATTATCTTCAATTGTATTTACTAACATGAGTTTTAAGTTAAAAATTGTTACTAACAAGTGGGCCTTGTTGCCTGTCATTAAATAAATTATTATTAATATAAAAAGAAATCTATTATTATAGACATGTAAAAAGACATACTCCTATAACTATAACGCAAATTTTTTTCGTGTTCACCTCTACCGCAAACCGCCTTAAGGAACTCTGTTACATAAATCTATGTTAGTAACTGAATACTTTTATTTGGAATAGAAAACTAATTTTAAATTGCAATTCTAGGTTCAAATAGTAAAAGTTTGATAGTTCAATCGTCCAACTTGTTATTACTTTTATGAAACTTCCAAGAAGTATTTTATTTTCACTGCGGCGAAGGAAATGGAGGGTTTTATTGATAGCTCGTATATTTCACCGAGTTTACCAACAATCACTGGGTCATACTAATACACGTGTATGGAAAATAAGTTTTAACTTTACCGTATATCAGTGTTCTGTTTTTCCACTTTGCAACTTTGTTCATATGACCGCTATGCCCGTAAACAATAGCCATATTTACGCTCACTTAAATGTGTACCTCAGTAAAGTATAGATTACAGAAGTACAGAATTTAAGAGAGGTAGGGCAATGCGTTATTTCGCACAAAGAGCAGCCCGACTGGGGAAGTACCTCCACCTTACAGAAGACATTCCTTAATAATAAAATTGGGTTCTTCATCAACTCGACACGAGAGACTGATCACACGTGTGTCCAGTTGGTGAAACTTTAAATTAGTACTAATTATTTTTTCGTCATTTCGACATGCCAAAGTTTCTATGTATGTCCACATAGTGAAATTTAAAATAAATTACTTTTATGTTTTCGTCAACTGGACACACGTTCACATTTTACCCGAATTCATAACAAAGTACAGTCACGCAGATAATTTTTTTGAATCAGAATTATCATTGTCCTCTAAATGTCCTACTGCTAGGCACGGGTAATTTTGTAATTATTCACCATTTATGAATTTATAAAGATTGTATTTTTAACACCGATAGTGTTCGAAAGTCACTATTACCATGTTACTATGCTTGTCTATAATCTTCAACATGGAACCAGTTTTATTACACTCTTTTGTATTCCCGGCGGCCGGCGACTTAAAATGACGTAGTCTGCTCTAATTGGTTGAAGCAGGTAATAAATCCCAACCCGGTAACCCTTTGGTCATAATTCGTTATCAGTTTACTTCGTTTGGTGTGTGCATTAAGTGCAGTATTTGTGCCATTTAAAAGTGACGTGGATTTTAATATAGGTAAGTATTCAGTAAGTTTTAGATTTAACAACGTATTTTTTTTAATTATTTTAATTTAGCTATGCCGCGGTATTTAATTCCTTATAAAAAAAAATTTGTTTATTGTTTCATGTAAAGACAAATATGTCTATAGAAGAAGTCGCAGGCCCATCATTGGCAAACAGAAATACATTTTCATTCATAACTTCCCAAAGAAATCAACCAATTTTATTAAAAGATGGATACAAATATGTACACCTAAGAAAAAATAAAGATAAATCTTCAATGTGGCGTTGTTCGAAAAAGTCAACTTGTCGAGCTATGATCAAATTAAATTTCAATAACACCACTATATTAAAAACAACTGATCATAATCATGAGGGTGATATAACGAATAACGAGATTCTAATGAATTTAAATGATTGTGAGGATCAAGTAAAGCATAATCTAGCTGCTTCTGTTCCAAGTCTATACTTTGACACTATTGAGCGAATGGAAGAAAAAGGACTACATTTAGTTGCAAATATCCCACGTTTCCAAAGTGTGAAAAATAAACTATATAGAAAAAGGAACAAATCATTGGGCGTTCAACGCATTTCATTCAATAATATAGCCGAAACAGTTGTACCTGAGCAGTTTCAAGATATCTTGCTTGCGGATCGCATCGGAGATCAACGTATTCTCGTTTTTGCCCACCACAACATGAGAGAGATTGTTGCAAACTCTAAAAGATTCTTCTGTGATGGAACGTTTAAAACATGCGTTAGAAAGTTCCATCAGCTATTCACAATTCATGTCGATATTGGAAGTACGGAATATCATACAAATATTATTCCCACTATTTATGCTTTGCTGCCCAATAGAACAGTTGAAAGTTACAAAACATTATTTTGTTTAATTAAAAGCCAAATACCGGAGTGGAACCCAGAAACCATCACATGTGATTTTGAAAAGCCTCTTATTCAAGCTTTGCAATATGAATTTCCGAATATAAAAATTGTGGGATGCTATACTCATTTCAAGAGATGTCTGTGGAGAAAAGCAGAAATGTTGCGACTAACAAAGTCTAAATTGGGAAAAGATCACGTGAAGAGATGTTGTACATTGCCACTTTTACCGATTGACGCACAACCAGATGCCTGGTTATATATCATGGCGGAATGCTTAAACACTGAAGATGCAACAACATTTAACGACTATTTTATCAAAACGTGGCTGGATGATAATTCTGATTATGCAAACACATACAACTGTTATAAAGAACATCATCGCACTAATAATTCTGTAGAGGCATGGAATGCCAGAATAGCCAAAAAATTAAAACGGAAACCAAATATAGTACAGTTCCTGGTCGCGATCAAAAGAGACATGAATGATTTTTGGCGCCAGGTAATGATGGACGGACCTATATCAAGAAAAAAAATGGAAACTATCAGAATGAACACTATGATCGCAGACACTGTTAGAGAGTTTGAATCAAGAGAAATTAGCATCGGTCACTGTATCGAAAAATTGAAGTAAATAAAAATATCTTTATATTGTTAAGAAAAATTATATTCTATTTTTTATTGTTGATTGTATTGATCTCTATATTATCTTAGTCTAGTCTTAGTAAAATGATTGTGATACTATTAGTTTAATTATTATTATTACTGTAATACTCTTTTTTCTAAATGCCATATATTATTGTTACAGAGTTGTGTGGAATGATTATTATTGTTTGTAAAATTATCTATTATTGTTATCTCATAAGTATGCACTATTGATGACTATTTTGTTTGATATTTTATTTTGTGCCACCTATACCTACTCAAGATTGAATGTTTCGACTCCGCTCTCATATAAACTTTACTGCAAACTGCAACTAGTAGGTACATTTAAGTTTGTATAGGAGTGGAGTGTATCGTTCAATATTAAAAAAGTCATTGAGTTCAAGCTTTAAAAAGAAAAAAATATATTTTTCTAAGTTAAGTTATTTGATATTTCTGTGATGATTTTAAATTATTAGGTATATTTAGAATGTTTAGATCTAGCTAAGTATGCTTGCCTTTATATTAACAAATCCTCTAATAAATATTTGATTGTTACACATTTCTTTTATTTAAATTTTTACCCTGACTGTACCTTTTTTTGGAAAAAACCTAGGTGTGTTCAGTTGACGAAAACATAAAAGTAATTTATTTTAAATTTCACTATGTGGACATACATAGAAACTTTGGCATGTCGAAATGACGAAAAAATAATTAGTACTAATTTAAAGTTTCACCAACTGGACACACGTGTGATCAGTCTCTCGTGTCGAGTTGATGAAGAACCCATAAAATTAATGATTTTAATGTTGTGTTTCTGCGTGTGAGAGCCTTCTGCGCTAACCATCTGCTCATTGTCTTCTTTTTTTTACCGTTACATAATAGTACTATACTTAAAAATAATAGCTTAATAACTTGTTATTTATTTAAGGATTAAAATATATACAACATGTAACATAATTAACGCACACCCTGAAAATAGTTTGTTCAGAATCGTTTACTGAATCGATTTATATCATTTTTAATATAGGCAATTTTTTTTCCAAAATAATTAAAACTACGGAAATTATTGTCATATTAACCCTATACAGTCAAAATAAATTGAACCGGACCGTAGTTCAAATAATAAGATTTTTAAAGTTGCAGTTCTATTGTATTCATACAAATTCCATCATTCAATACAAAATAAAGAAGAATAGACTTTATTCCAAGAAACTTATTTAGTAAATAACAATGCATATACATGTTAAATTAAAAATTCAGTGTATGTATTATGTTTACAATATACTATTCTAATTGGGGTGTCTGAGGGTGTGCGTTAATTACGTTACATGTTGTATAAATGTGTGATAATACATACCCGTACGGACTAATTCATTTATTTTTGTCACTGTATCTGACTTTGTGTATGTACTGCATTGTGAGCTTGATTAGTACAAGTGTATATTAATAGCCAAGTGCTGAATAAATTTCATTATTTCACTTCATTAAGTATAACAGAAGTGTTTTTGAGGTGAAGAACAAAAAGTTCTTACTTTTAAATTTAACAATTTTTGATAAAGTATCAAATATCGAAATATGTAATTCGAATCCAAACCAACTACTAAATGTCAACAGATCTTATTGATCAAAGTACTTCGCTCAGCACTTTAAAAGTAATTGGAACTTTAATTAAAGTCTGCGAATAACTTCACCTGTTTGCACTAAACGGCAGAAAACATATTAATCAAGGGCTTACACAAACATTAAATGATGTAATTTAGTTTATGTGGATGATATGGTTGTTTTGATTAAGTGTTTGAGAAATCTGTGATTTGAGCGGTAAAAGATTTCGAATATGGGAAGTTGTAACTTTCAATTAAATTAAATTTAACAAAATATAAAACGAGATAATAAAGTCTTATGGAAACTAGATCTGAAATACAATAAAATAAGAAATTTTGACTATAATACTATAAGCTAAAATCAAATAAAGTAACTAAAGCCAATCCAATAAGCGCTCCGCATCGGCATCAAAGGGTATCGTGCCCAGAAGGCTGGCAGCATTGCCACGTTGTATGGCAATGCTTATTCTCTGTGCAAAAAAAAGACCAACCCTCTGGTCACGTGTGTCGTCGATCAATTTTTTAGAGATACTCTTGAAGAGTGAACGAGCACCGCACCTGGACCAAATATTAAAATTAATCTTTTATATACGGTCACCCTGGCCTAGTTGGTAGTGCTCCTGCCTACGAAGCTGGTGGTCCTGGGTTTGAATCCCGGTAAGTGCAAATATTTGTGTGATGAGCACGAATATTTGTTTCTGAGTCATGGATGTTTTCTATGTATTTACGTATTTATCTATCTATATAAGTATGTATATCGTCGCCTGGTACCCATAGTACAAGCTTTGCTTAGTTTAGGGCTATGATGATCTGTGTGAAAAAAAAAATATATATAATGACTTGTCAAATGTATGTGCGATTAACGTTTGTGCGACAAAACTGTTGTCACGTACAGTTACTCTCACTGGTGGTAAGTGATCACCACCCAGTTGCTTGTTTGCCATCCTAATATATAAAAGAAAAATAAATGTATGCTCTTTGCATTACGAATAATGCTATGAAACTAACACTTAACAGTGATATTATGTGTATGTCCAAAAGTTTTCGGTTCGTAAGTGATCGGTGAGGTTAAGTAACTAGGCTTGCGGTCAGTCCATAGATACGTGACCACCAAGTGGTTTAATTTCTGAGCGCCTCCGTACTTCGGAGGGCACGTTAAGCTGTCGGTCCTGGTTGTAGTCATTAGAGAACAGTAGTTAAGCCATGTCAGAGGCCTACTGGGCGACTTAAACAACTCTGACACTAGCGTAACCACTGACCACACTAAAAGTATTTTTTTTTGTTTTCGCCGCTTTGGACAGGCTAAGATCATAGACCATACCGCCTCGTCTTCAGTTGATTTATTTATGTTTTTCGTCATTTAGTCAAAGTCCAGTCAAATCCGTCACAGTCACAGTCAAGTCACAGCCTACCCCAGTAAAGCAGTGGAGACTTTACTAGAGGCTTCTGTGGAGTTTTGGTTACAACACGGAAAATCACAATTCACGGCAATATCGTACTTTTCTCCACTTGTGTACGTTGTTGAAGATGTTATGTCTAAAAATCCACTATATTTACACATAAAAACTCGAATTTACACCAGTATTTGAAAATGAAAAAGAGCCTCGATGCGTCTTTATCCGCGCTGGCGCCAAAACCTCCACTATAAGTAAGTAACTAATAACCTGGCACCTGAAATATGATCAACTCTTTTAACTGAAATAACGAGTTGTAATTTCTAGACATTACCTTCCACTTTCAAATTGCCTCTAATTTTGTTTTATAGCAGAAACAAATGAAAAAGTTATAGGTTCGAAAGAAAACTTAAAATACAAGGGTAAGAAGTTATGACAGCAGGGTTGGAGGCTCCTGCTTAGGCGGTGGGTTTTGACCTCCATTGTTTTTATATAAGAATCGTGCGATAATTTTGGAACTGATAAATTCAGATGAATAATATTGGGAGCAACTTTACTTGAGTTCTCGATATAATTATTAGGTCGGTATCTCGGTTTTTTTTATTTATAATTCTTCATTAACTGGTACAACGTTAAATTAATTCTTTATATTATTTTTCATATTTTAAACTCTGTAACATACTTGCCAGAAATATAAAGCTTTTTATTTATAACATTTTTTTATCCCGGTAAGTCAATCAGATTGACTGCGTCAATGATCTAGTGGTAGCGTGTTCTACCGCAGAGAGGGCTTAGGTTCAAATTCCGGGTCCGACCAAAAACTGATATTGCCATTTTTTATTTACAAAACTTCTTAGGAGAATAATGAAGAGAATGAGGAGTATTAAGATTGAGTGATATATTCCCGTGCTTTGGTGAGCACATAGCTCCTGACTTCCATCCATTCATTGCTTCTAATCATCCCATGTGATATATCAATCAATCAATCAAATCATTTATTGCTGAACATAGGTAGGTACAATATAAGATGACAAATAAAGGCGCTTAGTTCACTATGTTCTGCCTGATGTGGCATGCAAAGTATTACAATATTACAGCAAAGTTAATGTCACTGAATATCTTTTTAAAGTATGTTATTAGCATTATGTCATGTATTACACTTAATATTAGTTTACAATAGAATTAATCATCAACATCATGACTTAAATCGCACTTACAAAGCATTCACCTAAATTTCTGAATTATCAGTCAAATACTCTTTTATAGAGTAGTACGCCTTATTTATTAACAATTCAAGAAGTTTCTTTCTGTATTTTGTGATAGGATCTTCTAATATAATGTTTTTTGTGATAGGATCTTCTAATATAATGTTTTTGGGTAATTTATTGTAAATTTTTGGGGCTAGAAATTTTTATTATACACGGTCTTTTTGTGTGGTCGGAGTTAAATTTTATTTTTGTGTCGTTTGCTTTTTAGTGTGTCAAATAGATGGAAGTTGATTTTCACAAACATTGATACCTCGTATATGTAAAGACAAGATAATGTCAATACACGAAGACTTTTAAATAGTGGTTTAAACTATCAGTGCTTTGTAGACCAGATATAGCACGAAGACACCTTTTTTGAGATCGAAACACAGCCTCGATATTTGTTGAGTTGCCCCAGAATATTAAACCGTAGCGCAGAGTCGAAGTGACGTATGCGTGGTATGCAGTTAATAGAGTACTCTGATTTACCTCCGTGTAAAGTTTATATAGTGCATATGGGCACTGACTAAGCCGTTTACACACACTGTCAGTATGTGATTTCCATGACATATCCCTATCAAGTACTAGTCCTAAAAATTGATATGGAATTTGGAATCGATTTGAGTGGTATGAATTTTGTTTTATAGCAGAAACAAATGAAAAAGTTATAGGTTCGAAAGAAAACTTAAAATACAAGGGTAAGAAGTTATGACAGCAGGGTTGGAGGCTCCTGCTTAGGCGGTGGGTTTTGACCTCCATTGTTTTTATATAAGAATCGTGCGATAATTTTGGAACTGATAAATTCAGATGAATAATATTGGGAGCAACTTTACTTGAGTTCTCGATATAATTATTAGGTCGGTATCTCGGTTTTTTTTATTTATAATTCTTCATTAACTGGTACAACGTTAAATTAATTCTTTATATTATTTTTCATATTTTAAACTCTGTAACATACTTGCCAGAAATATAAAGCTTTTTATTTATAACATTTTTTTATCCCGGTAAGTCAATCAGATTGACTGCGTCAATGATCTAGTGGTAGCGTGTTCTACCGCAGAGAGGACTTAGGTTCAAATTCCGGGTCCGACCAAAAACTGATATTGCCATTTTTTATTTACAAAACTTCTTAGGAGAATAATGAAGAGAATGAGGAGTATTAAGATTGAGTGATATATTCCCGTGCTTTGGTGAGCACATAGCTCCTGACTTCCATCCATTCATTGCTTCTAATCATCCCATGTGATATATCAATCAATCAATCAAATCATTTATTGCTGAACATAGGTAGGTACAATATAAGATGACAAATAAAGGCGCTTAGTTCACTATGTTCTGCCTGATGTGGCATGCAAAGTATTACAATATTACAGCAAAGTTAATGTCACTGAATATCTTTTTAAAGTATGTTATTAGCATTATGTCATGTATTACACTTAATATTAGTTTACAATAGAATTAATCATCAACATCATGACTTAAATCGCACTTACAAAGCATTCACCTAAATTTCTGAATTATCAGTCAAATACTCTTTTATAGAGTAGTACGCCTTATTTATTAACAATTCAAGAAGTTTCTTTCTGTATTTTGTGATAGGATCTTCTAATATAATGTTTTTTGTGATAGGATCTTCTAATATAATGTTTTTGGGTAATTTATTGTAAATTTTTGGGGCTAGAAATTTTTATTATACACGGTCTTTTTGTGTGGTCGGAGTTAAATTTTATTTTTGTGTCGTTTGCTTTTTAGTGTGTCAAATAGATGGAAGTTGATTTTCACAAACATTGATACCTCGTATATGTAAAGACAAGATAATGTCAATACACGAAGACTTTTAAATAGTGGTTTAAACTATCAGTGCTTTGTAGACCAGATATAGCACGAAGACACCTTTTTTGAGATCAAAACACAGCCTCGATATTTGTTGAGTTGCCCCAGAATATTAAACCGTAGCGCAGAGTCGAAGTGACGTATGCGTGGTATGCAGTTAATAGAGTACTCTGATTTACCTCCGTGTAAAGTTTATATAGTGCATATGGGCACTGACTAAGCCGTTTACACACACTGTCAGTATGTGATTTCCATGACATATCCCTATCAAGTACTAGTCCTAAAAATTGATATGGAATTTGGAATCGATTTGAGTGGTATGGTTGAGTAGTAATCGAGTGGTAGACAGGTTGGCGCACGCAGTATGACCGTCATAGTACGCATGAAGACACTGCTGCCCGTTCTCTGGTAGTTATTCCCTCGGGAAGACTGCTGCGCCCCCCACGGGAAACGGGGTAGTTAATTTCTGATATTCGTTACTATCTTTTTTTTATATCAGAGGGCGACAAAGGAGCAAGTGGGTCACCTGATGGTAAGTGATCACCGCCGCCCATGGACACTCGCAACACCAGAGGAGTCGCGGATGCGTTGCCGGCCTTTAAGAGTCAGCAAACAAGTGTGCTGACCCTTCCCCCCACCCCAATGAGCTCTGGCGACCTTATTCACACTCGGAAACACAACATTAAATTATTAATGTTATTATTAAGGAATGTCTTCTGTAAGGTGGAGGTACTTCCCCAGTCGGGCTGCTCTTTGATGAGCGAATAAACGCTGTGCCCTACCTCTCTTAAAAGCTCTTATTTGCCACAAGCAATAGTTACATTTAGGTGATGTTTCTATCCCGTTCAAACGTTGGTTCTTTCTTTTTATTTTTTGTACATAGGATGTTTTTACTCTATGATTATCTTTAATGGACAAGTATATTCACCTTATAGAATATACTTCAGGTATAGGTATAATGTTAATGTTCAAGTCTTAGGTGGAGGTAAGGTTCCCATAGCTCAAGAGAGACCGTCAGAAAAGCGGGAGAAATGTCATGTGAATCGCAAGCGTTAAAGACTGCGGGAACCATTTGCCTTCAAATGTACTCAATGTTGTTGAAAATGAACCACAGCTATGAATGAAACATATAATCAACTTTCCATCGAGCATTGCAATAATGACTAAAAATAAAATACAAAAGTAGACCAGACTAGATTTTGACGTAGACAGCAGTAATGTTCAAGTTTTAACCTTATCTCTAAATATATAAAGTCGTATTTACATTCGTAGTATTAAAATTCAATGTGTCAATATGAATGGTAAAAACCTACAAGGAAAATTACATATCTATTTCTATCACATACGACTCAAAATCAAATAACACGATCTATAATTTAAAATGTTTATTGCATTTTCTTTGACCTCTCAGCTTAATTCAAGGGTTGAAGATGGTGTAGTTATTACATTTTTCAAGTAATACTTCTTTATGTACATTTAACTCGGGGTGTAAGCTGACGAGATCGTTACTAAAAGTGTAATCGGGTGAGGCGAACGGAAGTTGAGAGGAAGATAGTAGTATAATAATAAAACAGTCCTCACGACCGAATTTCGGCCACAGCGGCCAGTCTCAATGGAGAATAGCAAATTGCACAGGACATATTATAGTGCACAAGTGAGCGCAAACACAGGGGCACTTTCTATTACATCACTCTCATGATCCAATGGGACGACTAGCGACACAACCGGAAAGAGGTCAGGCACAGTACCGACGCGACGGCTTTACGTGCTCTCCGAGGCACGAGGATGTAATACCGCCAACTTCGGGCTGACACTGAGAAATTATTTTTTACGGAAAAATCCCAAAATCACTTTGGCCTGACCTAGGATTTGAACCCAGGACCTCATTATCTGCGGTTGAACACGCTACCGCTAGACCAACGAGGCAGTCGGAAGATAGTAGTAGTGATTATAGAAAGAGAGAGAGAGAGAGTTACGTTTCGTATATTACTGTAGGAGCAAGAGAGTGAGGTGCTAGCACACATTTTTTTGTAACTTTTGTAACACAACATAATAAGTTACTAAGAAAATATTTAATATTCTTTCAAATCGAATTTGATGACTGAGGTGAATCTATGTGATTAAAGTGGAATTAACCATTAATTCTATGACGATTCCACACAAATGTTACGTTGTAAAGGAATAAACGAATCAAGAATTTCAATTTCAATTCGGGATTTTTAGTATTAGAGTCATTGAAACCGCTTGCCGCCGCAAAACCGCAAGGTGTCTGAGAAATCTAGCCGGGACCGACTTCTTAACATTCGCCAGTAGAACGGAGAAAAAAACAAAAAAAAAGCAATTAAACAACATTAGCAGTCATCAATTTATAGACTGACCTTATGCATGAGTCTATGAGTGAACGTAATAACGTGATTATGATTGGGAGCTAATTAAACAGACTTTTTTTAATAGCATTATTCGCCTCTAAAATTTTACATTGCCATCTAAATTACTAAGTCAGCCACAATTAACGAGCGTCTGAATGATACTATCTTAATCTTAAATATTACTAGTTATCTTTTTGTATTTTTTTTAAAATGACATATTATGTAACCTGAAAATTCACAAAGCTCCAAAAAAATGGGATTTTTCGATAACTTTTCGCCAATCTTCACCAACAATAGTTCTTATTTCCTTATTCATTAACAAATTACATTGTGTTTGAATAACATAATAATAATAATATAAATGACATTATTATTAATAATATGATTAAATTTGTGACAGATGTTGAATAGTGTATCTAGCGCTCGCCGCCCGCTGCCGCGGTTGATTGTTGATCTTTACTTGACGCTTTCTATAGAATATTTAGTTGACGTTGTAAAATAAACGCATTTCTTTATTAGAGGCTATCTCATTTTCCCGTGGCTTAGTTATAAAATGAGAAGTTTGATCATGTGGCCAATAAACGTGACTTTTTGAAAATTGTTAAATAAAAGTTAATTACCCAAAATAGCTATAATAATTTATTTACTTATCTTAAGCATGGTACCACACACTACATATTCTGAAATGTATTTAATTAAGGAAAACTCCTCACAAAACAGGCCCCGCCTAGTGTGAGGTGTTTTTTGTAATGCTAAATGGTGTCATGTATGTCTTGTTTAATAAATTAAATTTTATAGCAATGTGTAACTTAACTTATAATTTCTTATGAATATTATGAATTGTAACATACGCCTCTTGAAAGCTTTACAGTAAACAAAGCTTGCTGCCAATTTAATACAATTTCCATTTAATTACAAGCTAAGTAGCTGCCGTTATATTATCACTGTGAAATGTAATAATAGCACTTTGTATCTTACGCAGTTTGCATAGTTTGCTAGAATCGACTTAAGGGCTGATTCCGGAAACGATGATTTATGTTTTCTAGCAACCTAAATAATCGATAAAAGTTTCATTGTATACCGTTTTACCTACTTAACATACTTAAAAAGAAGGAGTTTATTTATTAGATTTCAATTTTTATAATCATTCAATTGCATCAGCTGGATATACGGATCTCCACAATTACCGGTCTTGTGGTATCTGCATCCACCGGCTTGAAATAACCCATACAAGATTGTCGGTCATAAAGCAATGTGTAACTTAACTTATAATTTCTCATTATGATTTATAAATCTTATGAACCGTAAAATACGCCTCTTGAAAGCTTTAGAGTAAACAAAGCATGCTGCGATTTAATACAATTTCCATTTAATTACAATCTAAGTAGCTGCCGTTATATTATCACTGTGAAATGTAATAATAGCACTTTGTATCTATACCTATACACAAAACTCTACATGAGAGACAATAGCGTGCCTAATTTGACCAAATTCCGATGTAAGAACATTATTTTGAAATGGTTGGAACCTAAAAACTATGCAGAAACTTAAAACTTGCTTGAATTTGTCATTTAAATATAATAATATTAAGAAAGCCATTAATAAATAATAGGATTTTTTTAACGTATCTACATATGTATATACCTACTACATATCATTTAGATTTACATACATACATAAATTAGTGTTTTATCACATAACATAAATACTTGTAACAATATTATAACAATTTATTTACTAATATGTACAGTTGTTTCTATTGTAATATTGGGAAGAGACTGGACCTCACGACACAGGTTGATCCTAGTGTGAGGGCCAGAGAAAGGTTGTTTATATGTATTATAGTTGTATATGTCAAATAGTGTCCATAATTATGTACTATGTGTGTTGAATTGAAATAAAATTATTATTATTATCTTACCCAGTTTGCATAGTTTGCTAGAATCGACTTATGGGCTGATTCCGAAAACGATGATTTATGTTTTCTAGTAACTTGATAGAAAAAGTTTAATTGTATAGTGTTTTACCTACTTAACAGACGTATAAAGATGGAGTTTATTTATTAGATTTAAATTTTTATAATAATTCAATTGCATCAGCTGGATATACGGATCTCCACAATTACCGGTCTTGTGGCATCTGCATCCACCGGCTTGAAATAACCCATACGAGATTGTCGGTCATAAAGCAATGTGTAACTTAACTTATAATTTCTCATTATGATTTAAGAATCTTATGAACCGTAACATACGCCTCTTGAAAGCTTTGCGATAAACAAAGCTTGCTGCCGATTTAATACAATTTCCATTTAATTACAAGTTAAGTAGCTGCCGTTATATTATCACTGTGAAATGTAATGATAGCACTTTGTATCTTACCCAGTTTGTTTGCTAGAATCGACTTAAGGGCTGATTCCGAAAACGATGATTTATGTTTTCTAGCACCCTAAATAATAGATAAAAGTTTAATTGCATAGTGTTTTACCTACTTAACAGACGTATAAAGATGGAGTTTATTTATTAGATTTCAATTTTTATAATCACCAATTCCAACAGCTGGACATACGTCTATCTCAAAGATCTCCGCAATTGCCGGTCTTCTGATATCTGCATCCACCACCATCTTGTAAAGGGTTCTTGCGATGCTTCCCACGATGCGTTTTCCGGTTCGTGCCGCCGCCACTCGAGAACCTTTCTGCGCCAGCGGCTGTCAGTTCAACGAGAGTTATTTTTAAATGGAATAGTAAATACTTCCTTTTTTATTTTACATGGTTTCCCTATTGACTATGAACAGAATTTGATAATTCTTTCAATGTAATATATTGAATGCTTTCGAAATTGACCCATATAGATTACGTACCAATAAATCGTTGTTAAGGCCAGTTGAAGTTAGTACTAAATTTTTGTAAGCAGTAATAATTTCTTGCAGAATTTAATACAGCGCTTCTTTAATAGTGTACACTAGCTACCCCATCCCCATCCTTACCTTGGTTATCTGGAAGAGTGTCACTTATTTTGGGATCAGATGGCCATGTGTGAATACTGTCCCAAGATGTTATTTTTATCTTATCTTATCGTAAATGCGTCTAACCATAGTCCTGCCCGAAGGGAAGTACACAGTCTTGATTTTTTTAAATTTTATTACAATTGATTCCATTAAATCAAGATTCATCATTGGTTAGTTCTATGCCAGCATCCCGAGAGACTTGTAACTTGATCCAGTATATCTTTATTTATTTCATTTTAATACAGCATTCTTGGGCTATACACATAGGCTTAATTTCCTAAGCCTATTGCGGTAAAAAAAATACAGCAGTATTAATTGCATCAATTTTTATTCTACATTATGGCATATTATCCAATGAATAGCCTTTGGGAATTCTTCCAGCGAAGAAACAAACAAATACAAGATTTCAACTACCCTGTCGAGCGTATACAGCGCGCATGCCATAGGCGCTCGCTGCAATAAATTAGTGCTTGCGGTCGGTACCTTAATATAATATCAATGGTTATTGCGATTAAGATAAGATTAAATTTAATCTGTTCTGTATACATTATATATATATATATATATATATATATATATATATATATATATATATATATATATATATATATATGACCTTTGCGTCTGTTACAGACGATTTACGGTGCATTGTCTGAGAGACATTTCTTTTGGTGGCTAAACAAACCGATGCGAGAGTGACATAGCCTGCCGCAGGCCTGACAAGAGAAGTTTGCGGTGGTTCGTGCCGAGCCACTTTCATGTCGCTTCTGTCTCATATCAGCAAGTACTCCGAACCAGGCTTCATCACAGATCTTACGACCCTCCACTACACGTTTGCGCCATTCAACTCTATTTTCAGCGAGTTTTTCCCAGCTACAGTACTCAATTTTAAAAGCGGCCATATCCCGCTTGGTGCAGTCTTTAAAGCGATATATACTATAGACTCAATTCTTTATTCCAGAAAAAAGTCAAAGATTATCAGGATGTAGATGGATTTAAATAAAACAACCTCTCGACTCAAGTTATCCGAATATAATGCATACGTCAAAAATCAACACTACACACTTGACATTTTAATATCAGTGTTGCCACAATATAATTCAGAATCGGTAGAACAATATTATCGATATAAGATAGTAATTAGTGAAACGAATTACTATCTTATATCAACGAAATATTATATTCTAAGAAATAAATATGAATTATCACGGTATTCTAATAAATTAACCTTACAGCTCGGCCATCCTTACAAAAGTGAGTCCTCTCACTAGTCCAGTATATCATAATTCATTGTCACCAAATAATTATGAATCATACAATAAAATATATCATTATTCTCATATAATAATACAAATCAAAATAATCTTAAATTATACCAAACAAAAAATCATTATTCTAATATGGAAAGCAATAACACTATTTCAAAATAAAGATCGCATCATTATTTTTCTAATCAATTAATCACAATATTGTTACGTCTTATTCACAATTCTTATTATGTTGAATCATACTTCTCTTGTAAATTTTATCACAATCACTGGTCTTATGTCTACAATCACTGGTCTTATTTTTTTCCTGCTTCGGATATTTTCGGTTATCTATGCGACATCACTGACGTGATGTCATTCGTATTCTCCGCTGACTTCAGAGGGTGGCTGTGCTCATATCATATTCAGATCTTCTCATCCTGTAAATCCTGCCCAGTTGCTCTCTTCGGTCATCTGTGCGACATCACTAACGTGATGCCATTCACTTTCTGCACTGACCTCAGAAAGTGACTGTGCTCATATCTTTCTGTAAATCCTGCCCAGTTGCTCTCTTCGGTCATCTGTGCGCCATCACTAACGTGATGCCATTCGTTTTCTGCACTGACCTCAGAGGGCGACTGTGCTCATATCTTCGTGTAAATCTTGCCCAGTTGCTCTCTTCGGTCATCTATGCGACATCACTAACGTGATGCCCTTCGTTTTCTGCACTGACCTCAGAGGGCGACTGTGCTCATATCTTCGTGTAAATCCTGCCCAGTTGCTCTCTTCGGTCATCTGTGCGACATCACTAACGTGATGCCATTCGATTTCTGCACTGACCTCTGAAAGCAACTGTGCTCATATCATATTCAGATGGTCTAATCCTGTAAATCCTGCCCAGTTAATCTCCAAGGTCATCTGTGCGACATCTTTTAAAATAATGTCATTCGCTTTCTGCACTGACCACTGGAAACAACTGTGCTCACATCATAAGAAAAAGATTAGTCTCTATCCCGCAATCATCTGTGCTCCACCAATTTCTTGGTAACACTCTCTGTCTGCACTGATTGCTCAAATCAAATTTATTAACATTTTCAACAATGACACACATTTCAGATCACTATCACACAATCACTATCAGATTTATATATTCATATTTAATCAATTCGTAAATAAATTAAATAAGCAAACAAAATCAAATCGTCTCCTCCTGTATAATAATAACCAAGCAATAGAAGAATGGTTCTTCCACTGAAGGTAAATCACTCTTCCACGGCGGCATCAGTACAGACACTTATATCCTCCTAAGTGCTATTACTAGCGTACCCACTAAAACTAGTCCAATATATAAATTTAATCATAGTTTTCGTAGCGTTTATTACCTTTCTTTGTTAAATACAAGACGAGGTGTCTCCAATTCACTGAGGAATCTATCATTGAGTAATATTTTAATGATTCTATAGGGTCCTAGAAACTAGGATATAAGTAAGTTTTTTTTTTCGATTTGCCTGCATGATCTTCATCAATCACGGTTATTTCAATCCTAATGAGATTACCTTCGTTATAATTAGTCCGAGATTCTCTGTGCTTAACAATTGAATGAATAAAAATATTCTCAGACGCATTTACTAATTTGAATCCAAACACAACTCAGAGGGGCTCTTCCCTGTCGTTTTGTTTATAGTGGTATTAATTCCTAACTGTATTTCCCCAGAATGTACGTCCCATAAGTTATTATTTTCGCCATGACAACTATCACCCAAAGCATCATCTATGTTTCTAATAAACCGCATGACCTGCCCATTCACTCTTGGGGTAGCTACAGTATTTAGTATAAGTTTAATTTGGAGCTTCTATATAAAATTGTTCATCGATATTTAAAAATATTTAATTTAGCAAGCATATTTAAAAATATAATAAAAATAACTTCCTGGGACACTATTCAGACCCATTAACTTCCTGGGACACTATTCAGACCCATTGCAGGGCCTGTACCACGGAAACCAGACTACTGATATAATACTTTTCTTCTGTAAATACGACACAACATACTTGTATACATACATAACATTCTTATATAGATAACTACACCCAAACTCAGGACAAACACACATGTTCATACACACAAACATCAGTTCTCGGTGGGAATCGAATCCACAACCTGCGGCGCGAAAAATATTAACAACTACTCAGCTGGCCCGTCAAACCTTAGTGACGCTTCGCCAATCACTAATAAATACATATTTCCCAGTTTAGAGCGAATGAACGGTCTTGAGTGGTCAGCGTAGAGTGTACGAAACGGCTTATTTAACTTTGGTATGGGATTAGCCAACACCCTGGATTAACACAGGCTATAATTTATAAAGATTACTGCTGGTAAAACCGATGGACAGCTAGTTACACAAAAAAACTACTGATAATTTAGTTTTTAGTCGTAAAACCTTTGTTAAAGTACACTATAGGACTTTGATGACGTGAATATATCCCCGAAAGAAATGTTTCCATTCCCGGTTAATGTTAAATTACAACGGGTAATGGCTGCTCAGGTTTAGTTAGTGTTAAAGGATCATTATGCGGCGAGTCACATGATATATTTTACTTGATGCCGGATGAATATGAAGTAAAAATACGGCAAAGGTGTTGTGTTCCAAATAAATTCGCTTATTACACGTGTTATTACCACTAAAGATCCTATTAGTGTAAACTTGTTGTAATTATAACTAAAAACTTAGCAACACTGATGTTAACAGATTAAAAAGGTTTCACTTAAGGGACACGATTGTTGTTTTCCCGATATCTTGGGGTTACGGTTGCGGTAACGTGGTTCAAATGAAAATATAGCTGAACGATACATACCCCCTAGTCTACCGGCCATATAACTAGGCTTTCGTTTTTTTTACCTGATCTAATTATTCGAACTACGTACAATCCTAAATTAGACACAGAATTGCACACAGACGCGTTCAAAGTTGGTATACCATGCATTCTTATGGAAAAAGGTACACGTACTATAGTCACAAACGTACTATAGACTACGGTTGTTGAGCTTAAGTTTTGGTTCGATTTTAGGAATACGAGTACACACGAGTACAAGTCAGGCGCGCGTATGGTTCATGATTATGTTCTCAGTCGTGGACCCGTTGGAGAATCTGCTGAAGAGAATAAGCAGAATGTGCTCGATATTTTACCTGTAGAAATTCGTGATTGGGTGACCACGGTACAGAGTGATGATGGTGAAATTAAGAGGATAAGAGAGACGATGATACCAAATTCGTAGCGGATGTTCGCACAACTTAACAGTTAAAAGGGAATCATGTATATAGAGTATTAGATGAGGGACTACGTTGGGTGGTTCCTAGGGCTGGTAGGTGGCAGGTGTTGCACATGAATTACGACAATATTGGACATTTTGGTTATTAGAAAACACAATCGGTTAAAAGGGACTATGTTGATTTCCTATAATGCGTAAGTTTACAGAAAAAGTGCATCGGTGCCTATCTAAATGTGCACATCACAAAATCTCTGGCGGTCCTAGCCTTAACTAGAATTTGATATATTTTATGTTCTTTATTTTTGGACCTTATTTCAAAGTAATCAAGTTGAAATTGATAGGATCTCGTATACCACACGGCCCGTTTAAGGGCTAGAGAAGGAATGCTACATCCCACTTCTGAGATATAGAATCAATTCTTTATTCCAGAAAAAAGTCAAAGATTATCAGGATGTAGATGGATTTAAATAAAACAACCTCTCGACTCAAGTTATCCGAATATAATGCATACGTCAAAAATCAACACTACACACTTGACATTTTAATATCAGTGTTGCCACAATATAATTCAGAATCGGTAGAACAATATTATCGATATAAGATAGTAATTAGTGAAACGAATTACTATCTTATATCAACGAAATATTATATTCTAAGAAATAAATATGAATTATCACGGTATTCTAATAAATTAACCTTACAATACATTATTCTATACATAATTCTCGTACGTATACATCAGTGTCAAGTATAGACGTTGACAAAATACAATTGTCTTGTTTTTGTTTTGGAATCGTACTTTAACAGAAGTAGGTCATTTTACTTGCCCGTGGTGCGCTGACAACACGAGACAATTATTAAATAGCGAGAATTCTCGCTACTATAAATCATGCTTACTCCGCTAGTTTATTAGCGCTAACCAAATAAACTAAATGTACAACAATACTTTACTACATATGGTATGAATAATAACAACACTGACATGTCAAGGTAAATTGGATAGTCCTGGTGAGGACTTTATCTCGATTAAAGTTTTGTATACTATTCAATTATCAGATTATCACACTAATATTATAAAGGCGAAAGTTTGTTAGTGTGTGAGTGTGTATGTTTGTTACTTCTTCACGTTTAAACGGCTGGAGCGATTTTAATAAAATTTGGTATGGTGTTCGCTGACATCCTGGATTAACATATATGCTATAATTTATATAGTTTAACGCGGGTAAAACCGCGAAGCACAGCTGGTAAATTATAAATGCGAAAGTTTGTGCGTATGGATGTCCGGATTTTTGTTACTCTTTCACGCAAGAGCTACCTAACGGATTTTGATGAAACTTTGTCAGAACTGGCAACAGCATCTCTCTGTGAACTATTTTATTTTGGGTTATTTGGGCAAATACAGTGACAATTAACTACGTTAGTATATAACAAGGATAACTTAGGACTATTTAGCATTTTTCCACATATTATGGTCACCATACTGAGATCGCCAACCCATCTGCCCAGTGTGGCGAGTATGGTTCTTGGCCAACACAGGACGTGATTCGGCAGCCATGATGATGATGATATGGCTACTTCTTCCTCCGTGGTCTAAAATAACGTATATTACACCCACCTCAACCTGAATACTTACCTCAACCTATATAAATAAATAAACCCGGTATAAGTTAATAAATAATAAGTAATATCGGGATAAGTTGGTATCTAAACCGAATGCTTCAATAGGAAACCAAATATTCCCATCTGTTTATTTTAACGTATCGCCAATACAAGGTTAAATAAAGAATCACACACATGCTCCATCATCCCCTATGTTGTTATTTCTGAGATTATACGCATTTTTGGAAGCATGAAAATGTAATAAGATGTGTAATATAAATTAGTAGTCATACATACGAAAGAAATTTACCATAAATAATAATAATAAATCCATTTATTTCAGATAAGTTTCACCCATCATAACATAATAATAAATTAAATTAAATGTATTAATTTGAAATAAAAATAATAAAATCATACAATAAAACAAATAATAATTAATGATAATAAAAACAAATACTAATAAAAATGGTATTAATCTTTTTTTTAAACATTCTGATTCTGAATTCTCATACCAAATATTGAGCGGTATTTTTATTTTATTTTGTTAAAAGGCAACGCCCGCACTAGGGAATCTAATCCCTGTGTTGCGGGGTACGTTACAGAAATATAATGGACGGACACAAATTACAACACGACTCAGAAGAACTATTTATGGGTCTCACAAATAGTTGTTCGGCGCGGTAATCGAACCCGGGACACGAATCAGCAAGGCAACTGTCTTAGCTGTTACGCCACACATGCAGTCGAAATCGTAACCCGTAACTTGTCAAGCTTGTGACATACATAAGTTGCACTTGTTGACAATCCTCCCTTCCCAATGACCTTATTCACACCCAGTACCACAAAATTCACAATATACTATTAGATGGTTCGTAATTCGGTGTGGTTGCCTTTTACGTCGCAGGTCTTGTGTTGGATACCCACCAGGGCTGATATTTGTGCGCATGAACATGTCTGTTGGTCCTGAGTCTGGGTGTAATTATCTATATACGTAAGTATGCATATACAAAAGAAAAGTAGTATATCAATTATCTGGTTTCCATAGTACAAGCTCTGCTTAGTTTGGGATCAGTTGGCCGTGTGTGAATAATGTTCCAGAATATTATTATTATTATACTAAGTGTGCAAACATGCATTCGGCTCAACCAATTTTTACATGTAAGGTTATCGTAATTATTACATGCAAAATCGATAGAGTGATAGAATCTCTATTGTAGACTCAAACAAACAATACAAAACAAGAAAAACAAATAATAATATCAATCTCAATTGGCAGCTTTATCATAAGGTGTGATTTCTTCCAAGCCAACTAGCTAGTTATTTTTAAAAGAAGTTTTAGAGATAAGGGTTGCCGGTGTACAAATAATTTAACTAAAAGGAACTATATACTACACCTACGTTGAAATAATTTTTACGCGCATTAAGCACAATACTACGCGCAATACTAACATATTCTAAGTACTGTAATATTAACACTATATGGATTTTATATCTGAAATAAATGAAAAATAATAATTATTATTACACGGGCGACTTCTCCATTTTAACCAGGAGAACGTCACTACCTTTTATCAATACACACTGTGAATATAGGTAATAAAAAGAAAACAAGGAACAAGAGTTAGTCAATTTAATAGTCGATGGAAGAAAAATATACGTTTTATTGGTTTTACAAAAAAAAACAGAATCAGGATAAGATAATTAACCTTTTGACCGACATGTGGAGTTGACAAAACAAAATGAGTATAAACGAATAAAAAATGTTACTTTTGTTGTTTTCTTTAAAGTCTAGGCGTGATCCAGAGCAAAGAAATCATGTCTAGATGGGGACTTGCTTTACAGTCCCCAAAATGGACTGTATTTGAGGAGCATCGGTCCAATTCATGGCCCACCTAACATCGTCCCCAGCCTGCCCTGCCACATGTTCTTGGCTCTGGCACTGCTGCAAGCTCCACATTATGCACAGGGGATAAGTTGGCTAAAGTTTATTTTAAGAGAGGTAGGGCATAGCGTTCATTCGCTCAAAGAGCAGCCCTACTGGGGTAGTACCTCCACTTTACAGAAGACATTCCTTAATAATAACATTAATAAGTTTAATGTTGTGTTTCCGAGTGTGAGAAAGGTCATCGGGGTGGGGGGAAGGGTCAGCAACACTTGTATGCTGACTCTAAAAGGCTGGCAACGCACCCGCGACCCCTCTGGTGTCGCGAGTGCCCATAGGCGGCGGTGATCACTTACCATCTGGCAATTGTTCGTTTGGCGCCCGCTGATATAAAATAAAATTATTTGTTTATTAAGTGTGTTATTTTTTTTGTCTTTTTGTATTGATTTTATTTTTTGTATGTAATTTTAATAATGTGACTGGGATTGTATTTTATGTACTTCATTGTAAAGAGTCTTAGTTGCTCGAGAATAAACGATTTATTATGATTATTTATTACTAGCTGTGCCCCGTGGTTTACCCGCGTTAAACTTTATAAGTTATCACAGCTCCTCCCCCTAAGGTGATAGCGCGATAATTTGTACCCTATATGTTGACCTGACCTCTTAGTAATATTCATGCAAAGTGGAAGTAAATCCATGCAGTACTTTTAGAGTTTAGCCCGGACATACATACAGACAAACAGACAAACATTCTAAAACTATATTTTTGGCTCGACGTTGATTGTAGATCACGCCCCAAGTATCCTTTTAAAAATATATTCAATGTACAATTTTGACTTTCCTATATTGATTTTATTATATGTATAGATAGATTAATCACTATGGCCACGTTCTGGGCCAACGTTTTTGTTACAAAAAGACAACGCCCGCATTTGGGAATCTAATCCCTGTGGCGCGGGGTACTTTACAAACAACAACAAACAACAATAACAAACTACAAACATACACAAATTACATCCAGACTCAGAATAACTATTTATGGATCACACAAATAGTTGTCCGGCGCGGGACTCGAACCCGTGACACGAAGCGGCGAGGCGACTGCCGTGCCGCTGCGCCACACGTGCAGTCATCAGTCAGTTTGCCATCGACAAGCTAAGAAGAAGTATAGAAGCTACAATGTTACATAAGATTTGCCGCAGTAATATTGACTGCACTGAATTTAACAATACATAATGTTATTCTGTTCCTAGAACCGTCCGTATGTTTAAGGTAAGAGCGCTCACATTATTTGCAATCGGATATTGCAGAACCAATGCTGAAGTACGAGCTCCCATGCGACGTTTGACCAGTTATAATACTTACTTACTTATCGTATGGGCAGTGGTTACCCTGGTGTCAGAGTTGTTCAAGCCGCCCAGTAGGCCTCTGACATGGCTTAACGACTGTTGCCTAATGGCTACAACCGGGACCGACAGTTTAACGTGCTATCCGAAGCATGGCGACGCTCACAAATTAAACCACTTTGGCGGTCACCCATCTATGGAATGACCGTGAGCCTAGTTGCTTAACCTCGCCAATCACTTACGGACCGGTGAGAGCATCTAGCTATGAGCGCCTCATTATAATATTATCTATACAGTTAGCAGAGTCCAAGTTCAGGCAGCGGGCGGAGCTTGTGACGTCATCGAAAGTGGAGTGATCGAACGAGGAGGGGCACGCAGAGGCTCCGAGCGGCGCGCACGCCGGCCGACCGGCCTTCTTGTTCCATCGCCAGAGATAGACGGACGTTATACTGTGTTACTGCCACATTGCCATTTTACCTTGTAAATCATATTATTTAAATAATAAGTTTGTCATTCTAAGAGTTATCTTTCTTTTTATTAAATACCTATCGAGTTTGCTAAATATACATATAATAAAATCGTAGGAAAGTCAAAACTGTTAATATATGATATTAACGCGATTTTACTCGCGTTTAATTTTATAAATTAACACATCTCCTCCAGGTGATAGTATGATAATATGTAGCCTATATATTGACCCAATCTCTAAGTAATATTCATGCAAAATTTGAAATAAATCCATGCAGTTATTTTTGAGTTTTGCCCGGACATAGACATAAACAGACAAAAATTCTAAAAACTATATTTTTGGCTTCGATATTGATTGTAGATCAAGTATCCTTTTAAAAAAATATTCAATGTACAGTTTTTACTTTCCTACGACTTTATTATATTTATTATAGATAAGTACTACTTTTCTTTTCTTTTGTAAATACATACTTATAGAGATAACTAGCTGTGCCCGCGACTTCGTCCGCGTGTTTATTAGTTTATTTCGTTTTTTTTTAGTAAAATAAAAACTTTTTCTAAAATAAAAGTAGCCTAAGTTACTCCTTATTACATCAGCTACCTGCTAATAAAAGTCCCGTCAAAATCGGTCCAGCCATTTCAGAGATTAGCCGGAATAAACAAATATTGAAATAGCCGGTTTTTACTACATAAATATGAATATACATACGGTACATACACCAAAATAACATTTTTTACAATTTTTGTCTGTCTGTCTGTATGTCTGTATGTATGTCCGGGCAAAACTCAAAAAGTACTGCATGGATTAACTTCAAATTTTGCACTAATATTACTAAGAGGTCGGGTCAACATATAGGCTACATATTATCACGCTATCACCTACGGGGGAGGAGCTGTGATCTTATCTATACATATAATTAAATCGTAGGAAAGTCAAAACTGTACATTGAATATTTTTTTTAAAGGATACTTAGGGCGTGATTTGCAATCGATATCGAAACCAAAAATATAGTTTTTTGAATTTTTGTCTGTTTGTATTTCCGGGCTAAACTCAAAAAGTACTGCATGGATTAACTTGAAATTTTGCACTAATATTCCTAAGAGGTCGGGTCAACATATAGGCTACATATTATCACGCTGTCACCTACGGGGGAGGAGCTGTGATCTTATCTATACATATAATTAAAACGTAGGAAAGTCAAACTGTACATTGAATATTTTTTTTAAAAGGATACTTGGGGCGTGATCTACATTCGATATCGAAACCAAAAATATAGTTTTTAGAATTTTTGTCTGTTTTTCTGTATGTCTGTATGTATGTCCGGGCAAAACTCAAAAAATACTGCATGGATTAACTTCAAATTTTGCACTAATATTACTAAGAGGTCGGGTCAACATATAGGCAACATATTATCACGCTATCACCTACGGGGGAGGAGCTGTGATCTTATACATATAATTAAATCGTAGGAAAGTCAAAACTGTACATTGAATATTTTTTTTAAAGGATACTTAGGGCGTGATTTGCAATCGATATCGAAACCAAAAATATAGTTTTTTTAATTTTTGTCTGTTTTGTCTGTATGTATGTCCGGGCTAAACTCAAAAAGTACTGCATTGATTAACTTCAAATTTTGCATTAATATTACTAAGAGGTCAGGTCAACATATAGGCTACATATTATCACGCTATCACCTACGGGAGAGAAGTTGTGATCTTAACTATACATTTAATAAAATCGTAGGAAAGTCAAAACTGTACATTGAATATTTTTTTTAAAGGGTACTTGGGGCTTGGTCTACAATCGATATCGAAACCAAAAATATAGTTTTTAGAATTTTTGTCTGTTTGTCTGTATGTATGTTCGGGCTAAACTCAAAAAGTACTGCATGGATTAACTTCAAATTTTGCATTAATATTACTAAGAGGTCGGGTCAACCTAATCTAATGGGAGTTACCTTCGTGATTAATGCATCGTTGATTATTATTTTACTTTATTTGAAACTTAAGGACGATTGATGATGATTGATGAGTAAAGTAAACTCAAGTTTATTTCATAGCTAGGTTTTTCTCATGTGGGTAGTTGTGAGATATAGACAACCAATTTTTGCTCTGTATATTTAAAATAGTATATAATTAATATTATCAACAATAATAAGTATTTAATGTTCATAAAATTTAGGTAACATTGTTCACCTACCAGACAAGCGTTATCTCCAGATTATAAGCACAAAATAACATTATTTACACCATGGACACTATCAAGGCCATCACAGATTTGTTGAAGCAGATGGCAGACTTTCGTGCTGAACTTGAGGTTACCCCGGATAAGACAGGACTTACTAGACGTTTCACAGCATTCCAGGAGGTAGTTCTTCAGCTTTTTGACGGCTTACAGCATCAAGTCAATACACTCGCGCGAGATACAGATCGCTTAGAGATGAGAGGCCGCCGTTAAATGTTGTTACTTCATGGAGTTAAGGAAGAGAAGAACGAGGATATCCCTGCAGTGATTGTGAGCATGGTGCAAGATCAGTTAAAAATCGCCGATTTTACTTCAAGTAACATCAAGCGCTGCCATAGGATGGGGCGAACCGCTGATTCCAAGAAGCCGTGACCTATCCTCCTCAAACTTCATGACGTGTCGCTACGGGACCAGTTGTGGTTCGGGAAGACGAAACTCAAGGGGTCAGGTACCACAATGTCAAAGTTTTTAACAACTACGCGTCATCGGATTTTCTGTTACGCGAGGCAGAAAATTGGTGTGGCTTCGTGTTTCACCAAAAATGGCGATATATACGTTGTTGGCGGCGATGAGAAGCGCTACCGTATCCAATCTATATCTGATGTAGATAATATCGCCCAGGAGGACACATCTGCATCGAAACCAGCGCCAGCTGCCCCAGCAAAGGTCGTGACGAAAACCAAGCGCTTAGCGGCTGCTAAAAAGTAATGGCTTTTACATCTAGCCCAACCATTATTCTTGTTTATTTGTCTTCACCATGTAGTACCGTCCATAGAATTCATATATTATAATAACAAACCGCTCAGTGTAGGTTAATCAACATATTATTACCTATTTTCCAAATGACATTAGGTGTCAAAACACTAGTCGAATGACAGTTGTGTTCCATAGAGTGTTTTCTTACAATTTTTAACACGGGACTTGATTCTTTTCAGCCCGTGACATTGAGATTGAAATTATAGTTTTAATCACGTAAATTTTGTTTAAGCATCTACTAATGTACTAAAATTTATTTATTTTTATTTTTTGTGCGGTTTGTGTGATTTATTTGTGTCTTATTTAAATTTTACTATTCTTTGTTTTCATGTAAAAGCTTGCCGGTGGGTGAACCAAAATTGATAGTAACTACATATTTTTATTTTTTGTCTATTACAATATTATAATTTATATTATATATTTATTTACATTATTTATTATGTTGGATTGTAGTAGTGATAACGAAAGTTTTTACTCGTGCAGTGATAGTGACAGTTTCATTAGTGTACAGACGCCAGCACATCCAGCTATCCCAATCTGTCAAATTACTTTTATAGATTTACAACTTTATCACATAAGCATAAGGTTCACTTTCAGTTGGGGATATTTGACAGATTGGGCTAGCTTGATGTGCTGGCGTCTGTACCTTCACTAGCAGATACCTTAATAACGCAGTTTTCTGATGTGCCCAAGAATTTCAATGTGGTTCATATAAATGCCCAGAGTATTCCGGCTCACTTCGCGGATATGCTGGTATCTTTTGACTGTAAGAATATTCACGCCATACTCATTTCTGAATCATGGCTGAAGCCATGTCTTCCATCTACGCTATACTCACTCACCGGCTTCAATCTAATTAGAAATTATCGTGCGAGTGGTGTAGGTGGCGGGGTTGCCATTTATTTGCGTTCCAGTATATCCTTTTCTATTGTAGATATGTCAACTCAGCCGCCCCCATCAACCGCAGGCGAGCATCTATTCATTGAAGTCGAGCTTAGTCATCGAAAAATTTTACTTGGTGTATATTATAGCCCGTCTTTAAGGGTAAATTATTTCCCCTCTTTGGAAAAACACCTAGAAAACGTTCTCCCTTCTTACAGTCACACCATAGTCATGGGGGATTTCAATACATGTCTCTTAAAGAATAATTATCGCTCATCTCGCCTTGTCTCTCTACTTGAATCTAATAAATTATCTATCCTTCCACTAAATGCTACACATAATTTTCCTAACTCTACTCCTTCACTTCTCGATCTTATTTTTATTTATTCTTCTCAACACGTTGCTAAACACGGACAGTGTTCTGCCGACGCCTTCTCTTATCATGATCTTATCTACCTTTCATACAAAATGCGGCCGCCTAAGTCTAAGCCAAAAATTCTCTTGCAGCGCAATTTTGGTTGCATTAACCTTACTAATCTTCTAGAGGACGCCAGCAGCTAACACCATTGATGAAAAAGTCGATATTTTTACGTCAACAATAGTCAATATCTACGACACACATGCTCCTGTCCGGCCTATCAGATTAAAACATCTTCCAGCACCTTGGCTTTCAGATGATATAAAAATACTTCTCCATAAGAAAGTCATAGCAAAAACTAAAATGAAGACACGAAAAACTGATCATCACCGGGATAAATATATCAGTATAAGAAATCACTGTAATAAGGTGTGTAGGGATGCACAACGCCAGCATATTCATAAATCTGTTCAAAATGGAGACCCAGCGAAAGTATGGAAATTTCTTAGATCTATGGGGGTCGGAAAATCACGACAAGATAGTATTCCCAAAGACCTAGACCTCAACTTGCTTAATCAGCATTTCTCATCTTCGTCCAACTTTGACAGGACTGTAAAAACCTCCACAATCAACTATTTATCATCTTTCCCGGCTCCCAACTTTCCACATTTTGTCTTTAGTCAAATCTCTGCTTGTGATGTTAAGACGAGCGTATTGTCAATAGCATCTAATGCTATTGGTAGCGACTGTATTAGCCGTAACATGATCCTACCTATCCTTGACGAAATCCTTCCCATTATCTGCCATATCCTCAATTTTTCCATTTCTAGTGGTGTCTTTCCATCCTTGTGGAAAAACGCACATATCATTCCTTTACCAAAGAAATCCCATCCCACTTCAATTTCCCAGTACCGTCCAATATCTATACTTCCTTTTCTATCCAAAGTTCTTGAGCGACTCATCCATAACCAACTCAGTGTGTTCCTACGCAAGAACAATCTCCTCAATCCTTACCAATCCGGTTTTCGTCCAGGTCACAGTACGACCACAGCCTTGATCAATGTTACGGAAGATATCAGGACAGGCATGGAAAATGGCAAAATGACAGTGCTTACATTGTTGGACTTCAACAATGCCTTTAACACGGTAGATTTTGACATCCTTTTGGCCATTTTACGCTCTATTAACATATCTCCAACGGTAATTGACTGGTTTCGCAGTTACCTGTTTGGACGTCGGCAGCGGGTACGCATAGAAGACTTTTTCTCTTCTTGGTGTGATACTACTGCTGGTGTACCACAGGGTGGCGTTTTATCTCCTTTGCTTTTCGCTATATTTATTAATGCTATTTCTGACCAACTTTTTTCAGCCTACCACCTTTACGCGGATGATCTTCAAATATACACCCAAACACCTTTTGACAAGCTATCGGAAGCCATTAATGTCATTAACAAAGACTTATCTCATATAAGTAAGTGGAGCATGAGATATGGTATCAATGTTAATCCATAAAAGTGTCACGTCATTGTTGTTGGCAACTCTCGGAAAATTACTAATGTTGATTGGTCCCAAATTCCCCATGTCGTTTTCAACGGCACTGTTATACCTTATACTGACAAGGTGAAGAATTTAGGTATTTATATAGACAAGACTCTTTCCTGGGGTCCACAAATACAAGAAGTTAGCAGAAAGATGTTTGCATCTGCTAGTTCCCTAAGACGCCTACGAAACTTTCTCCCTACTGCTACCAAAATTGCACTTGCGCAGTCCTTGCTTCTCCCTATCCGTAACTATGGTGATACTAGTTATCTTGATGTCACGGAGGACCAACTTGATAAACTTGAGCGACTTCAAAACTTCTGTATACGATTCATATTTGGTTTGCGTAAATATGATCACGTCTCTGAATTTCGCACTAAACTCAAGTGGCTGCCCATAAGACTTCGTCGGAATACTCACATTGTCACGCTTCTATACAGTATTCTGTTCAATCCCGCTACTCCTCTCTATCTCAAGGAACGTTTCAAGTTTCTTCACTCAACTCATTCGAGACTCTTGCGGTCTTCAGAAAACTTACGACTCAAAATGCCAGCGCATTCCACTAATTTCACCGACAAATCCTTCAGTGTACAAGCTGTGCGCTTATGGAATGCGCTGCCAATACAGATCAGGTGCGCTCAATCACAGCATGTATTAAAAAATATGGTGAAACAGCACTATTTGACGATATCTACTAGGCAATAAATATACTGCTTTCCTATTGTGAAATGATATCCTTACACTTATATTTGTAAATATATTTATACATATGTATATATCTATCTATTTATATGTATGTATCTATGTATGTATCTATTTATGTATATGTATAGTCGTATGACTCTAGTTACGTATTCGTACGTAATATTAGATTAATTTAGAATAATAACTTCTAATTGCAATTAGTACATCTTCTGCTACCTTCATCAGGTTATTTTCAATTCTGGTCCATTCAACGCACAATGGTTGCCTGGAAGAGATCGCTTTTAACGATAAGGCCGCCAATTACATAAGAAGTTTATGTCCTAACCTAACCATTGTTATGTTTTACTTATTTTTGCAATAAAGTGTACTTCTTCTTCTTCTTATTTATAGGTTAGGTTTTCTTAAATTTATATTGCTTATTTCTTTTATAAGTTATATTTTTTAGATTAAGCTAGAAGTAAGTAGTTATATTGGTTATCATTCAAAATTGTCGCGGACGAAGTCGCGGGCACCAGCTAGTTCATCATATTGATATTGTTTTTATGTCATGGATAACGTAGTTGGATACTATATACTATACGTGTTTGTATTTCTCAATCATCTTTAATAATAGAGAGCGAGGGATATCTATTAGAAAACGGGAAGCAGCCTCTCTCAATGTAATAATATATGACTATCATACTGCAATCACCAATCCGTCTGCTAAGCGTGGCGATTATGATCATCATATCAGCCGAAAGACGTCCACTGCTGGACAAAGGCCTCCCCCAAGGATCTCCACAATAGCCGGTCCTGCGCTGCCCGCATCCAGCGGCTTCCCGCGACCCGCACAAGATCGTCGGTCCACCGTGTAGGAGGCCTGCCCACGCTGCGTCTTCCGGTTCGTGGTCGCCACTCGAGAACCTTTCTGCCCCATCGGCCGTCAGTTCTACGAGCTATGTGCCCTGCCCACTGCCACTTCAGTTTTGCAATTCTTTGGGCTATGTCGGCTACTTTAGTTCGCCTGCGGATCTCAGCATTTCTTATTCGATCTCGCAGGGAAACTGCAAGCATAGCCCTTTCCATTGCTCTTTGGGTGACCTTGAGCCGCCTGATAAGGCCCATAGTGAGCGACCACGTCTCTGTTCCGTAAGTCATCACTGGCAACACACACTGGTCGAAGACTTTCGACTTGAGACACTGCGGTATTTGGGATGAGAAGATATTACGTAGCTTCCCGAACGCTGCCCAGCCGAGTTGGATTCTTCGATTGACCTCCTTTTCGAAGTTGGACCTACCTAGTTGGATGGTCTGTCCTAGGTAAATATAGTTCTCAACAACTTCGAGTGCAGAGTCTCCAACCTTAACTAGAGTGGGTGCAACATGGATGTTCGACATGATTTTCGTCTTATCCATGTTCATTTTCAGACCCACTTGTTGAGAGACTCTACTGAGGCCATCGAGCATTGTACCGAGGTCGTCAAGAGTCTCAGCCATGACTACTATGTCGTCGGCAAATCTAAGGTGGCATTTGGCATCAATGTCAATGGCGAGTACATCACCATTGACATTGATGCCAAAGCCTTCCCAGTCCAGAAGCTTGAAAACATCTTCCAATGCAGCGGTGAACAGTTTCGGAGATATGACGTCTCCCTGTCTCACGCCTCGCTGCAATTGAATAGGTTTCGAGTTCTGGTCCTGAAGTCGGATTGACATGGTGGCGTTTTCGTACAAACACTTTAACACCTGGACATACCGATAGTCAATTTGGCACCTTTGAATAGACCTCAGCACGGCCCATGTTTCGATAGAATCAAAGGCTTTCTCATAGTCCACAAACGCTAAGCATAATGGCTGGTTATACTCCTCTGTCTTCTGTATAACTTGCCGCAGCGTATGTATGTGGTCTATGGTACTGTAGCCTTTTCGGAATCCGGCTTGTTCGGGAGGCTGGAAGTCGTCAAACCTTCGTGCGAGACGATTCGTAATGACTCTCGAAAACAACTTGTAAACATGGCTCAGCAGTGAGATGGGTCTGTAATTCTTCAATAGGGTTTTATCGCCCTTTTTGAAGAAAAGCACCACCACACTCCTTTGGCCATGCTTTTGGCGTTTGGCCTTCGAGTATGACGGAGTTGAATAACTTCTGAAGGGCCCGTAGGATCGGTGTACCACCCGCCTTCAGAAGCTCAGCTGTAACTCCATCATCACCCGGCGCCTTGTTGTTTTTTAGTTGTTTGAGAGCCATTCTAATCTCGTACAGGCTGACGACCGGGATATCTTGGGTGTAGTGTCGGGTTAGTCTTGCTCTTGGATCGGCATGACTATTGACAGGAAGTCGCGTTGTCGTGTATAACTGTCCATAGAACTTCTCGATCTCACCTAGCAACTCTGGTTTTGACGTGACGATTCTACCATCCTCAGTCTTCAGCTTCGTCAGTTGGCTTTGCCCAATAGACAAATCTCTTGCGAACACTTTAGAGCCTCTATTCCGCTCGATGGCCTCTTTTATACTAATAGTATTAAATTGGCGTGTGTCGCGAGTCAGAGACTTTGAGATTTGTCTGTTGAGCTGCCTGTATCTGGCAGCATCACATGAGGATGTTAGAATCATTTTCCGCCTTTCTTCCATAAGCTGTAGGGTATGGTCGGAGATCTTTTTGATTCGGCGGGTTTGGAGAAGTTAGACCCGGCCGTATGCACAGCTTCCACGAACCTGTCGTGGAATGTATCCACTTCTTCACAGTCTGCTAGGCATTCGAATCGGTTCTGAAGTTCGATTTGAAAGGGTTCGGGGTTTTGGAGGTGGAACGGTATGGGACGGAGCGTAGACTTCATCAGTCGGGACCTCTCGAGTTTGACATTTAGGTTCAATGAACCTCTGACCAGTCTGTGATCGCTCCCGGTCTTAACCGCATTGATCACAGAGACATCATTGAATACTTGTCTCCTCGTCGGCAGGATGAAGTCTATCTCGTTTCTAGTTTTCCCATCGGGGCTCACCCAGGTCCATTTACGATGTGCCGGCTTCCTGAAGAAGGAATTCATCATAAAGAGACCCTCCTTCTCCATGAAGTCAGCCAACATCTGGCCTCGGGGGTTCCGATCCCCGGTTCCAAATTGCCCCACTTTCAGCTCATCACCGATTCGTTTGCCCAGCTTCGCGTTGAAGTCCCCCATGACCACAGTGAAATAAGAGTTCGAGGTATGTATGGCTCTGGAAATGTCCTCATACATGACCTCGACTGCATCATCGGAGTATGTCGAAGTAGGTGCGTATACCTGTATAACCTTCAGCGAATACCGCCTGGTGATTCTGAGTATAAGGTACGCAACCCTCGTCGACACACTCTCGATTTTCACTACGTTGTTCACGAGGGACTTGTGGACTATGAACCCGACACCACCTTGGGATAGTTGGTCACCCTCCGGTAATAGAGCAGGTTTCCGGATTTCAGTATTATCGAGTCCTCCCCCTCTCTTCGGACTTCAGATAATCCTACAATATCCCAATGTAACCTGCTCAGTTCTTCCTCCATTTCGGTTATCTTCTCGTCGGACCGCAGTGTTCGTGTGTTAAACGTTGCCAGGGCCAGAGGTCGTCGTTTTTGGTAACGTGGAATCTGCCGGGGATTCTTAGCACCCCTTGCCCTGCCGTAACCACGGCTGTTACCACGGCTGGGAATAGCAGGGCTGCCGGGGACTGGGGGCCGCGGTTTAGTTGTGTCCATCATTTGAGGGGATTTGCCATAATCGCCACGCTTGGCAGACGGGTTGGCGATCGCAGTAAGGTGAACATGGTACTCAGGAGAACGCTGCTGCCCGTTCTCTGGTGTATATATTTCCCTCGGGACGACTTTTACGTCCCCCCACGGGATGAGAGGGGGTGGTGATATTCTTAGGCCGTCACCACACAGCAAATTATGCGATTATGATATATCCCTCCAAATGATGGACACAACTCCATTGTGGATATCTTTTGGGGAGACTTTTATCCAGAGGTAGACGTCATTCGGCTGACATGGTGATGATGATGATTATATCTGTAATAGTTAATGTCTATCTGTTTGTTTTCCCAAATAAATACACTTATGCAAACTGACTGATATTGAATAAATGCGCGTATGTCGCAGTACTTAGGTAGTATGGCAGCTATTCTCAAAAATGGGGCATCATAAATTTAATCGTCCGACGGGTCTCGAACCTGCACCATCTACCAATCCGGGGTAGGCGTTCTGCGTTAAGCTACGAACGATACACGCTGGCAGATCAAATTTAGGATTCCCTCCATACCTACATCCTCCGGAAGGGTGTTAGCAAGGGAATCCTAAATTTGATCTGCCAGCGTGTATCGTTCGTAGCTTAACGCAGAGCGTCTACCCCGGATTGGTCGATGGTGCAGGTTCGAGACCCGCCGGACGATTAAATTTATGATTTCCCATTTTAGATAAACGCTTTGCATTGCGAATAATGCTATAAAATTAATAATTTAATATGGCAGCTATGTACAGACGCCAGCACACCAAGCTATCGCAATCTGTCAAATTTCCCCAATTGAAAGCCAACCTTATGCTATAGTGATAAGGTTGAAAATCTATAAAATAAATTTGACGAATTGGGGTAGCTGGATAGGCTGGCATCTGTACATCGCGCTTTGCCGCTCGACTACATATATTTGTGTGACATATTTATTTTGAGTTTAGTGTGATTTTTGTACGTGATTTCCATATCTCTCAAAAAGTCACGTTCGTTTCTATTTTTATTTCTGATATATTACCACAAATTCGTAAGACAAATACAAATTGCGTAGTTTTATTCATGTCAAATGTTATTCTTAAGAAATATTCTTTTGGATTGTCAATATTTTATTTTTCGCATAAGAACTGCCCGTGGCAGTAAATGTCTAGTGGTTGCTATTAAATACAGCTATTCAGTACACAATAAATTAAACTGAATATATTATATATTCTTTCCAGAATTATAAAGCAATAGTGAAGTTAAGAGCTTTTGAAAGAAAGTCAAAATACAACTTTTTCTAAACAAGTATAGCTCAGTTATACAGAGTGGCTGAGGAGTTGACGTTCAAACGCAAAATTTAGATACTTTATGGAGGAGTATCCGAATTACCCCCATGTAAAAAAAGTATCTAAAGGAGACGGGGATTTCTGGGCCTGACTATAGTAAGACCGTCGGGTCGACTTCTACACCCCCACGGGATGACATGGTATTTGATGATGATGATATTCTGATATTCGCCGCCATCACCACACAGTCTAAATATGCTAGCTATCTATTTACTTGTATTCATTATGTCACGTCGTCCACTGCCTGGTTCACAATGCCCTTTCCCATAGATCACTACAATTACCGGACTTGTGCTAGCATCCAGCAGCACCTAGCCACGTCACCCTCTAATATCGATAATCGGTCCACTGTATGCGGCCACTGCCACTTCAACTGAGCATTTGTTAACATTTATTTATACACTATACATACATACATACATAGACTCACGCCTGTCTCCCAGAGGTGTAGGCAGAGACATCGGACTTCCATTTGTCACGATCCTTGCATACCTCTTTCGCTTCGTTTACTGACATTATATTCTTCATACATGCTCGCCGGTTTAGGGTACTTCTGACCTGACCTTTCTTAAGTACGTCTCCGATTTGATCAGAGAATGTTCTACGAGGTCTTCCCCTTCCGGTTGTACCATTAACACAGGCCAGGTATACTTCTTTTGTCAATCTTCTTTCATTCATCCTTTCTAAATGGCCAAACCATCTCAGCATACCTTTTTCAATTTTTGTGACCACATCCTCTTTCACACCACAACGCTCTCTTACATCACTATACACTATAATTATTTTTTTCATTATGATTCTACGCGTAAGAGTGTGTACTGTGTGTATAACAAATACTAACTTACAGTGCCCTATTAAATTCACAGACGAATGTCTTGACCTAGATATCCAGACACAGGCGTCACCGCTGTCTAAGCAGGCGTCAAATAAATTACAGCATGCATATAAAACGAGAGCTAAATTGACTACACATGTGTAGAAATTATCAAACGGAGACAAATTGAAGAATTATACGAACCAATTCAGCAATGTTTTTTGGGCCTGAATAGATGATTTTGTCATTTTTGTAGAAATAAGAATGTATTTATCTCGAATAATAAGTTAATACATTCAAGATGCTTGAGGTCACCAGCGAACCTTAAACTGAAAATGCCAAGTCATTCCACAGATGATTACGGAAAATCTTTTACAGTACAGGCTGTGCGCTTGTGGAACGCATTGCCTTTAACAACAAGATAAGCTCAATTCCTAGATATTTTTAAAAATTATGTTAAGAAAAATCATTTATCTGCCCAGATTCCTTAAGTTCATTTATTTACCGCTGCCGCCTTTGCTTTTTTTCACGCATTCCTGCTTTTTTGTCCTTTTTAGATCATTTAATCTATGTATTTCTGTTTATTTTTTTATCTTTTTGCATTAGTTTAAGTTTACATTAAGTTCACCTATTGTTACACCTCTCTACCCTGGGGCTACACCGTCTAAGTCGCCGAACATCGATTTCTTAAATGGCGTTCAATAAATAAAGGTTAAAAATGACTTAATCAATATTTAAATCGGCTTCAACGTTGACAATCGATTCCGGACCATTAATGACGTCACATGTGCTCATGAAAGCCGATTTAACGATTGATTAATTCATTTTTAACCTTTATTTGTTTGAACGCCATTTAAGAAATCGATGTTCAGTGACTTAGCCGGTTGAGCCCCTGTTTCCCCTTTCCTTCGTCTATCCACTCCATAATTGGTTGTCTGGAAGAAATCGCAGTAGTAATAAGACCGCCCTTTGTACCTCATTAATGTATGTTAATTTTAATTTTAGTTTATTATGCATGTATAACATAATCTAGATACACAGATTAAAAATAATACGCTACGTAAAATTAAATGCGCTCTAACCACATCTCAGCCTAGCATCGTGGGTTCCATTATTGCTCAGGGATATGGTTTACTATGATGTTTTTAAAATGACCAATGTCGATGTGGTAGGCCCAAATGGGTATGGTGTGATGACCTGAACTCATTTTGTGCCGTACCTACGGTACGCATTTTGTACTGTAACTGATATCCTCTGGTTTTTCCGGTTAACCATTCCACTGGATTGTGAGAGAATAGAGATTGCACCTATGTTAAGTACATGCTTCTGCACTGTAATAGATTTTATGTACTTGTCTAGACTTGATGGAGATTGGCCACAGTAGCCGATAGTAGATTCGGCCAGCAGCACTTTCAAAATATAATATCACTTTAAAAATATTATTATTATTAAGCCTTTATTGCCAACAAGGATACATTATAATATTACATTACATAATTAAATACAAGTAGGTATATATAAGTTATTGGGTGTTGGCGTGTCTTTGCGACACGAAGGCCTCCTCCAGCGCTTTCCAGTCTACTCTCTCTTGAGTTGTTCTCTCCCATAGTGGACCTGCAATCTTTCTTATGTCATCAGACCAACGTTTTCTTTGTCTTCCACTTTTCCTCTTTGTTTGGAATCTGGGAGTCCATTCCGTTATGTCTTTTGTCCATTTATTATTTTTCTCTCTCATCATGTGGCCTACCCACCTCACCCCCCAAAGGTAAACAATATAATATTGCAACGAAAAGGAAAATTTACAACACATGCATATTACCAATTCTAACCTACGGTTGCCAGACCTGGGCAAATACAGAAAAACAAAACCAAAAACTGATAACATGTCAAAGAGGTATGGAGAGGAGTATACTGGGTTACACAAAGAGAGACAGAAAAAGAGCCGTGGATATCAGACATATCACGAAAATTGAAGATGTTGTTGTAAAAACAAAAAAACTGAAATGGAGGTGGGTAGGCCACATGATGAGAGAGAAAATAAAAATATAATAACGCTTAAAAAGGTTTTCGTTTGAAACCAACAACACAATGAAGGGGAAGCTCTTGTGCTAACTTTTTAAAACTTTCTTCAATATTTAAAGGTTCTATGCAACGTTAAAAGTTTTCAAAATGTCACAAAAATAATAACGACAATGTTTCTTGAACTTTTGTATGACACGAAGGATAAAAATAATAAAAATTAAGGCTACTTTTTCATCAACGATGTGGGCGGAAACTAAAGGTTGCGAGGGTACATAGCAAAGCTGGATATGAGGAAGGTCCTGGAGTTCATTATGAAAATGTGAATGGTGGGCAACGCATCAGTGTGTGTCGCAAGGGTAGAGGCTAGGGTCACCTTTACCATCATCGGAACCGGCCATTTAGTTTTTATGTCATAGGGCGACAAATGAGTAAGCGGGTCACCTGATGGTGAGTGATCACCGCCGCCCATGAACATACACTCGCAACACCAGACGAGACTCACGGGTGTGTTACCGGCCTTTGAAAGGGTCAGTAAACAAGTGTTGCTGACCCTTCCCCCCACCCTAATAAGCGCTGGCGACCTTCCTAACTTAATTCAATAACTTCACCTGACATAGCTGGTGGGTGGGAAAGAATGAGGCGAAATACTTCCATGTACAAAGAATGCGTGTGTTATTTGGTATCAGATGGCCGTGTGTGAATAATGTCCCAGGATGTCCAATTTTTACCTATCTGGTAGGAATCACACTAATATTATAAAGGCAAAAGTTTGTGAGTGTGTATGTTTGTTACTTCTTCACGTGTAAACGGCTGGAGCTGCGGGGCTAAAATTTGGTATGGAGTTAGCTGGACAACCTGGATTAACACATAGGCTGTAATTTATAAAGTTTAGCCCCGCGGGTTAAACTGCGGGGCACAGCTAGTATAGTATATAAGTTTTCTGGTTTCCATAGTAGCTCTGCTTAGTTTGGGATCAGATGGCCGTGTGTGAATAATATCTCAGGATGTCCTATTTTTTAGGCTGGAAATATATTTCCATCGACATGAATATGATTAGACGATTACGTAAGCGTGTGTTTTACTAGATACTATCTCGATTAGGCTCCTTTTCATCGCTGCTTGCTATGTATGATATTTGCATACGCTGTAATCTAGTATGATTATTTTATTTATTCATTTACTTACTCATTACTTCGCATCGAGCTAAAAATCTGATTGGTGGCGCCAGTTTTCTTACCCGTTTCGATTTATTTGTTTATTATTTTCAGGGATCCGAACTTAAAGATTATATGCCTTTGTCCAGAAGTGGGTGTCTTTTTGGTGATATAATGATGCCTACACTGTTCGTACATCCGTACGTCCATGCTTCTATACATACATATTGTATATACTTTTGATAAATATGAAAACATAGCGTACCTAAAATTACTTAAAACCTCACCCAAGACAGTCGATTTAGTATCCTTTGCAATTCAGTTTTTCAGTAGGTACTTCTCTTTTTTTTAAACGGCGGTGTCCGTGCTAGTATACACTGTGTGACAGACACCAACGCCTCCTCCCCTTACAATTTAAAGAGCACATCCAAAAAAAAAGAAAGTTTAACATAAAAAAGGCTTAACACTAGAATTAAAATTAAAGTAAAACAAAAGTAATTAAAGCATGCATGGTAAGAAAGTGGGTGTGTGTGTGTCAGTGTTGTGTGTGTATAATATATATATATATATTATAAGTAAGTAGTTATAAGTCACTAACAATCAGGCCTGCAGTAAACTCATAGGATTGTCCCTGTAGGGCGTTTGATACCAATGACTTGCACTTTTGTGTGAGTGAGGATAAATATTGCAAATTTCATTTATTTTATTGTAGAGGCGACTACTGAGGTATTGATAGTGTCAGTGCCAGTGCAGATTTTATACAAACTGCTGGGCAAATCACATCTTTACGGCGCTTCTTAGCTAATGCCTGAGGTTCGTATGAAAGGAAAGAGTGTTTGCGAAGAATGGTTCGGAGCACGAATATCTGCCTGACTGTAAGTACTGAGGTGTCTTTGTATAGATGGTTTGTAGAGTAACGGAAAGGTCTACCTAGGAGGACCTTTAGGACAGCTCTCTGTGCTCTTTCAAGTCGGAGCATAGAAGTTTTAAAAGCACCTCCCCAGATTACTATACAATAGGCCATATATTGGCCTAATGATAGGTAGACAGTCTTAATGAGGGGTAGATCTGCAACGTATCGCAACTTTTTAAGTGGGAACATTAAGTTTCGAACACGTGTGATAGTCGTATCAATATGATTTCGCCAACTTAGTGTGCAATCAATTTGAACACCCAAGTACCTTACCTCAGTAGCTCTTTGGATTGCAAGACAGTTGCAAGTAGCAGATGTAGAAGTACACTTTATATTTGACCACACTTCAAATAACACACAATATCTACAATTTTACAAAAGTCTCCACAGCGCGTTTAAATTACTATTAAAAATATTAACAAGCAAACAATTTAATAATGGTACGCGCCATTAACTCGACAACAAACAAAAACAAAAGCATGCATCCAAGCCTGCGCAAACAGTGGCGCAGAAGCTCATATTTTGACCATCAAAGAGTAAACAAACCAATAGTATCAATCAGGATAGGAATGATTTTGAACAACCTTGATAATTAACTGACTGCCTCGTTGGTCTAGAGGTAGCGTGTTTAACCGTCGAAAATGAGGTACTGGGTTCAAATCCCGAGTCTTGTCCCGAGTCCCGAGTCAAATTGATTTTGGGATTTTTCCGTAAAAAGAAATTTCTCAGTATCAGCCCGAAGTCTGGAAGTTGGCGGTATTACACCACCGTACCTCGGAGAGCACGTAAAGCCGTCGGTCCTGTACCTGACCTCTTTCCGGCCGTGTCGCTAGTCGCCCCATCGGATCATGAGAGTGATGGAATAGAAAGTGCCCCTGTGTTTGCGCACACACTTGTGCACTATAGTATGTCCTGCGCAATCGGCTAATCTCTATTGAGAATGGCCGCTGTGGCTGAAATTCGGCCGGGAAGACATCATCATAATTAACAAAACATATAGGAAAAGCTTGTTAACAAATTTACTAATGTAAAAATAAATAAATGCGTAAACACAATCAATTATGGGCATTGACTTGTATTTGAATTGATGAAGAAGAAATTTCGTGAAGCAAAACAATAGTGATACTAAAATTAAGAAAGCTCTCTACCATTTTGAGTCCCATTGATACTGTAATACTGAATACAAAGTTAAGCAAAGAGTTCTTAAAGTTTTCATAACGTACCAAACTTTTAACAAACGACAATCTTGAGAAAATTGGGCTCTTTTTACCGGGTACGTTTCGTGAGGTTAATACTCAGGTTTATTATGATGGGAGGAGAATTATGATGAAATGTTTTAAGTGAGTATTCTTCAGAGCTCGGTGTCACCTAAAGTTTTTCATACTTTCTAAATACCAAATAATTCTAAATGAAAACGCGCAAGTACGTAAAGCCGTCGATCCTGTACCTGAACTCTTTCCGGTCGTGTCGCTAGGCGTCCCATCGGATCATTTTTCATTCATTGATCATTCTATTCCATCACTTTCATGATCCGCTGCGATGACAAGCGATACGATCGGAAAGATGTCAGTTACAGGACTTAAGGCTTTAAGTGTTCTCCGAGGCATGGGGTTGTAATACCGCCAAACCCCAGACTTCGGGCTGATCGATAGAAAAAGAAATCTGTTTTTTTGGCCCAACCCGGGATTTGAACCCAGGACCTCATTCTCTACAATGGAACATGCTACTGCCTGACTAACGAAGCAAGTGTACAAGAATAAACAAAAAACTAAACAAAGTAAAACCATGTCAAGGAGACAGTCCCGTCTTTCCTTTCCTTTGATAGTGACGTTAAATAAATATAAAGTGAACTTCTCTACAGTAAATGTTCAGTGCAGTTTAGTCTTGGTTAAAGAGACGGTTGCAAAAGGGATTAGATCAGCATCGCAATAAAAGTTTAACATTGGTTTAAACTCCAGCATTTGGTACAATTATCCAAAAATAATGTCTTCGATAAATTTGTATTACAAACTTTGCTCGTTATGTTTATCAGAGCAAAATAACTTCATTTTTCTAACTTCGTAAAATATTAGTTGTTAGCACACAAATATGCGGTTGCCGACTATTTTGTACTTTTTACTGCGACTCCAATGTCTCAATTTTTTTTTTCTTTTTCATAATAATATCCTGGGACATTATATACACACGGTCATCTGATCCCAAACTTAGCAGAGCCTGTACTATGGAAACAAGAAAACTGGTAGGTATACTACATATAATACTTTACTTTTGTAAATACATACTTATATATAGATAATTGAAATAAAGTTGACAAAATGTAAGAAGTTGCAACTTGTGGGAGATCTGGAGTCCAAACTAAGCCAAGGCCTGTATTTTGGCACTCCAGGCCCCCCCGAAATCCTAGTACATTATATAAATTTGTCAGCAAGATACTTTTATGTTACTTATATTATATGGAGGGGAATATTATTACATTTATTTATAACTTTTATTTTTTCTTTAATTATATGTCAACTTAAAGAGATTAATTTGCATATTAACAATAACCAAAACTTACATACTATAATATTTAATAGGTACCTATAAATAAAAAACTGAATTTAGATCGTTGCCTGCGGGCAAGGTGCCCAGAAAGCTGGCCACATTACCCCGTTGAATAGCGAGGCTAATACGTTGTTTTAAGTACGAGCCAGCTCTCTGGTCACCTGACGACTTGATTAGACGCCTGGACAGCTCGCTAACAAAAACACGTGCTTCTGGACCCCAGGAACCCATTGTTTCCACCCCAAAGGGAAGAAAGATATATCCTCCACCGATTGATGTATTATATTATATTATTTTTTATTTAGCTATATATAAGTAGTGAATAAACCTGTGTAAGCGTGTGTGTGTGTCTGTGTACACATGTGTGTGTGTGTGTGTGTGTGTGTATGTGTGTGTATGCGCGTGTGTGTGTTCTGTATATAGAAAATTGAGTAGATACATCTTTACTTTAATCATTATAGCCAGACTCAGGACAAACAGACATGTTCATGCACACAAATATCTGTCCTGGGTGGGAATCGAGCCCACGACCTCTGGCGCGAAAAGCAAGCATTTGCCAACCACGCCAACAGGCCCCTTATGTCCGGCTACGAAGGACCAATGAATAAAACTTCAAGTTTCAAGACGAAGGTGATACTGTTTATTGGTTCCCGATTATTAAAAATTTTACAACTGTGCCTCTAGCACGAGTTCCTGCAGTTTACTTACTCGATCACACGTACAGTTTCGTCCCATACATTGAGCACCAGAGTTTTAGTTCTTAATAGTTTCCGCGAGAGGTGCTGGTGCTCAATGTATGGGAGAAACTGTACGTGTGATCGAGTAAGTAAACTGCAGGAACTCGTGCTAGTGGCACTGTACTTAGCCTAACGTTGGTAACGAAACCATACCGCCATCTAGGAAGGCGGTACAGCGCCATCTATTGGTCATCGGGTTAACTATATTTTTTTATTAGTTTAATGTTTCTACATTTAAACAGGGGCTCCTTTTATGGAGTGAAGGCCGCCATGGCTCACGTACAATAGTTAACATCGGGATTAAGTGCGGAAACCATACCCACTAGCACATTAGTGGGACAAGATGATGATGAAGGGGCTCCTTGTGATGCATAAACGCTCACCATCTCTGTCTCTCAGTGTTCCCTTCTCTTCCTAGCCAAAGGTCATTGGGCAACTAAGTATGGAACCTATACCCACGGCCTACAGAAAAAAAAATAGGTAGTATATTTAGATAAACGTCTCTACTTAACGAATATATATGTCGCATTAACACAGACAACGGCAAAAAAACATAAATCTAAAAAATAAAAATACAATATTAAGGTTTATTATAACAAGGCTTAGTACATTATTATTGGTTTTTTGATAGTAAACATGATTTTAAAAATAAAATAAGTAAAATAAAACAAGTATAGAAGAGTTTTTAAGTTTTATTCGACATGATCAATGTCTACAGGAATAATTGTATCGTCTAAAAACGCCGCAGGCGCATCAATTTGATTTTGATGTCGGGCCCAAGACAAAAAATATACTATGCTGGCTATATGCGCGCAGCATCCAATAGTGCGGCAACCGTGGATACAAGAGCAATAGTAATCTTCGATACTATCTCTGCCCTGTCTTGTTGGGTTCACCAATATGTAAGTATAGTATGTTTTGCTCCTGACATGTCGCGACTGTATTTTTCCCCGTATTAATATTTTGTGGTTAACCAATTCATAGTGCCGGCATAGTTCAACAATATACAGACCATTTGGTCGCAAGTGTTCGTGAACGTATAATCTAGCGATCCTTAAATGGTAGGTGCCCAACGTAAATAGTATCAAATCTTCAAAAGTTAGGCGTGGGAAGTTATCAAAGCTGCATTACTTGCATCAATTGAAATAAAAGCTACTCTTTGCCTATTTAGATTTTGCTCGCTCACATAATCTGTTTATTTATTTAACAGAATGCTTCACTGGAATTGTTTTATCAATACATTTATTACCTATTTTTTATTTATCTTTAACATTTTATTCCCATGGTTTAAAAAAAATAACTATCTAAATTTTAATGTAGGTTAATATTTAACAATTTAAAACTAATTTGGTTTTTGTAGGAAAACTATCGTTAACTGGGTCAGATTTCGCCCAATGACCTTTGGCATGATCCCTAATAATAGCGAACTTAAGGAAGTTCATGATAATTCCTAAGTCTTTTAATAGGTTATAGAGTATAATCCCAATATCTAAGTTTATTCAACCTTACACTACTTCCTTAAAATATCACGCTTCCTGACATATATATTATGTATATCACACTAATATTATAAAAGCGAAAGTTTGTGTGTGTGGGAGCGTATATGTTTATTACTCTTTCCCGCAAAAACTACCGGGCGGATTGTGATGAAACTTAGTAGTAATATAGCTTATATATTCAAATAACACATAGGCTATAATTTTTATATTTTTATGCGGGTAAAACCGCGGGGCACGGCTTGTAATTAATAAGGTTAGACCGTTAGCGAATTTGTTGGCAGTTTAGCTCCACTCGCAGCCTTTCAGTCCACTTATTTGTTTTGACTGCCTCGTTGGTCTAGCGGAAGCGTGTTGAACCACAGATTATGAGGTCCAGGGTTCAATTTACAGGTCAAGCTAAAAAGTTATTGGCATTTTTCCATAAAAAGAAATTTCTCAGTGTCAGTCCGAAATCTGTAAGTTGGCGGAACTACACCCCCGTGCCTCGGAGAGTAAATAATTAAGCCAAAGTATGTCCTGTGCAATTGGCTAGTCTCCATTGAGACTGGCCGCCGTGGCAGAAATTCGGTCAGGAGGACATAATTAATTTAATAATGCGTCGCCTAAAATAAATTTAGTCATATACATTTTATTTTATTTTATTTTTATTTATTTAATAATTTATGTACACACAAACAAAAATAACAATAAATTACAAAAAATAGGAAAAAATAGCACAAAGGTACTGCTTATTTCAATAGAAATATCTTCCAGCAGACCCATACATATTATATGACTGGTCAACGTTCAGTTTACTTACGTGAAACACTCACTTTGTGTGGAGAGGCCCGTTGAATGGCCGGTCTTGTAATCACATTACGTGGGTTTGACTAAGATTAATTACTTTTCTTGTTCTGCATCCGCGTAGCAGGTGATGTTGACGCTCGACAGCGTAATTTAAGTCTTATATAAAAGCCTACAGATTAAATCTCCCTCCCTTGAGAATGAAAATTGTATGTAAAAATTTAAAGATATCAAATCAATATCAGCATTTTATAGAAAGTTCTTGAAAAGTACTGCTTCCTTATGCTTTGCCTATAGTAACCTTAGTTGTGACTTTTTCTTATATAATATAATATTTAGGGTCAATGTTACACAGATCATCCTAGCCCCAAACTAAGCAAAGCTTGTATTATGGGTACCAGGCGACGATATACATACTTATATACATAGATAGATGAATACTTAAATATAGTACATAGAAAACATCCATGACTCAGAGACAAATATTCGTGCTCATCACACAAATATTTGCACTTACCGGGATTCAAACCCAGGACCACCAGCTTCGTAGGCAGGAGCACTACCAACTTGGCTACGGTAACCGTCAAAATTAGTAGTATTTTTTTAATGATGAAAACCGCTGCTAAAGATTTCAACCCGGTATGTTTTTCAACCCGGCCGGGACCGGTAACATTCGCCGCCAACCCGGCCGGTTCGATGTGTTAGGATGAAACCTTTAAAGTATTTTATGAAATATTGCTTTAAGTAAATGGAGGAAACATACAATAATTATTTTATACCAGAAAATCAACAATAATCAGTCTTAATCAGTCTCAAAATCACGAGTTCTTAATTCAGAACTAGTTAGTTTCACTTATGAACCGAGTAGCAACATTAGTGTTAATAATTAAGTACGTACTACGTATTTTCTTACGACTGCTACTCAGGTATGTAGGTGAATTGCACTGATTTCAGAGTAAACAAACATAAATTCTCCATAAAAGGTAGTGCCAACAGGTTCTCTGAATTCAGTAATTAAGTTTAGGATAGAAATGATCTTCCAGGCGCTGATAAAATGCCTGGATTTAGAAAATTTCAAGAAAAACTTTGGAAAATAGTTAGATTATTTAAAATACGCCCACAATTTAATTACAAATACTTTACAGAGTAAAGAAAAGACCTGATTAGTTAAAGTTAATTACTAACATCATGATTCACAGCGCTTGCCATGCCAATCTTCAACAAGTTGGGGCTTCCGTGCCGCAGTTTTTGTACCTACCGGGTCCAGTCACCAGGCCCGGTATGAATGGCTGGACCCGGTGGATGTCTAAAAGAGCACCGGACCCGGTTTGCAATCTCTAACCCTTGCGTCAACTTCCTTCTACAGTAGCATTACGAGATATTAATTTGCTCTATATTAGAGCGACTGTCAAACTTCCAAAATAGACTCGATTTTATATTGGTCTTGGGGGAGAGTTAGTTTCCCTAGGATTATTGGGGAAGGGGATGGAACAGTAACACGTTAATGTTGTTTAAGTGTCCCAAGCGATTGACATATTCCATGGCACTCTGTTATCCGCCGAATGTCCCTTGGCGGGAACAACTTCGTAATTCATTATCATCCTCATGTCATATAATTATGTATTTTTTTTGTTTTTTACGGGACTAGTCCCTCCCTCTTACCCACCACTGCAACTCCTGTAAGCCAGGATCAACAGTGGCACACAATGAAATGACACTGAGCGGTGAAGCTCAGGCATGTCCCGGGGAATCGCTTCAACTGTCTTGGATCCCGCAACGAATTTAATCAGAAACAGAAAAAAGGAGGAGTTAGAAAATGAATAGTTCCACTTCCCTCCAGAGCAAAGCGGGAGACAGAATGATGTAAAGAGGCTATAGCCTCATAAAATGAGAGATTTGCAACTAGAGAAGCCAGCTGCAAAAGCACCGAGGATCAATTTAAGGGTCCTAAGTGAGCTGTTATATTTGATTCCAATAGTAGGTATGGCAAAAACGCTTAAACGCACGGAATTTGTTCCTTGTTGCTACAAGATCCGTATAATAAACTACTCCAGATATTGGTTGCAAGCTGTTTAACATAATATCACGCTGATTTTGCCAGAGATCACACTCCCACAGGATGTGGTGAGCAGTTTGTTCATATTCGTTACTGGATGTTGAGCACAGACAGATTGGTGAAGATACTAATTTGAAACTATACAATTTACTTTTAAAATTGCCATTTTCATCATTGCCATCATTCCATAGTACATGCTCTCCTTAGTTTGGGATCAGATATCCGTGTGTGAATAATGTCCCAGGATATTATTATAGCACTGCATGCCCAATGAGTAAAATACGTATTGCTGTCGATTCTATGTTTTAAATATATGAACTAATTTATATGTCATTACATTATTTGATATTATTTATTTATTTTACAAATATATTTTAATGATGATTTAAACCTTGTCGCACAGCTATCTCTCTTCTTTTAAGGACTCCTTGTCATACTTCCAGCCGCTATGATGGCTCGTTTACTGTACGCGCAGTGCGCCTTTGGAACTCTTTACCTCATTTCATACGTGATAGCTCGTCGTTGAATATTTTCAAGAACAGAACTAAGAATCACTTCTTATCTCTTTTATTTATGTATATAATAGATATGTAGGTTTTATGTAGTTTATTATTTATATCAATATATATATATATATATATATATATATATATATATATATATATATATATATATATATATATATATATATATATATATATATTATTAGGTATTGTATGTAAATATTTGTGTGTATTTTATCAATATTTTTAATTTAATATTTTGTTGTACACTGTTTGTACCCATTATTTAATAATTTCACTCTCCTAATGGTTTGCTGGAAGAAAATTCATAAATGAATTAAGCTCGCCTTTGTACATGGCTTTTCATTGTAAAATTTAATTTAAATGTATGTTTCTGTGTGCAATAAAGAATAAAGAATGGTTTATGCGTATGCCCCACAAAACCGTGTTACCGGTTTGACTCTAGGATCGAACATTTATCTTATATAGCTCAGAATAGGACCAGGCATAGATCTGGTAAATTATTGTAACTTGTATTTTTGTATTGTGTTTCCTTTTATAACTTAGATGGTACTACCAAATAAGTAAATTTGACTTGTACACCATTCAAATCGTAGAACTTAGCGCACTTAATTTATGACCAATCATTGTAGCATTACCTATATTTCACAATTGATTATGAAAACTGTATGTCCGCACCCGTCTTGACTAACACCTCTTTCAGTCGAGTGGTTAAGACCTTCATCCGCTGGACCAGGGATTTTCAAAACAAGACCCTCTTTGGGCGGTGACCTTGCTCTAGACTAAGCTGGACCTTTGTCCTCGCCATTTTTATTACCTCGGCCATGGTATAGTCCGAGTTCAGCAACATAGTGATTGTCACCGCTGAGTGGTCAAATAAAATGAATGAAACGGCACGCTACGAGCAATATTTGGGTCCGGTGGTAGCATTAAAGCGCAAGCGTCGTTATAAACACAAGGTTCACGTCATAATAATAATATTGAATTCGTACCTTAATATAGACAGAACCATTCACACATTATGTAGTAAAATATAATTAAACCTAAACATAATCTCTTTGACAATAAATTAATACAAGCTAGCTAAATATATTTACTTTTATAAAATAAATTTTATAATTAATGTTTTCATACAATCGGTGTACCTAAATATCTATGTAGCTAGAAATAATTATGTATACTGAACAATATTACTACAAACAATATGTTCTGACTATTTAAAAGCGCCTTTTTTCTACGTGAATAAAACCCTTTTTATTTTATTTAATAGGTACTGGTTGAGCCGCAAGCAACCTATCGCCGTCTCCTACCCTTCCGCCCCGCTTCCTGCCCTTTCTGAGCTCAGAGGCTACCATAACTGGAGGTTGTACTTTACTCCAGCTGAGTGGAGAACGTATAACTTTCCCAGGAGGCTTCAGACACATTATTTAAACCTGTTCTGACAATATAACATACACAACATCTCTATTTTTCTTTTCCAAATAAAATTCTAAAATGCAACATAATATCATATTCAAACAGGATATTTGTCTCAGTCTGCCTAAATGACACCATATCCGCCGTTCTGATGGACTATCGTTTGTAATAAAATATCATTGTTAGGCGCCAATACTTTGAGCTGCATTTTACACCTATGTACATAATCTTGTGCTTCCACTAACGTAATAACCTGCCGACAAAGGAGTATTATTGAAGTACGGATAAAGAGTTAATTTATAATCAAATCTGCATACTTACTTCCTTATCGTGCTCATTATAACACTGATATGGCTTAACGACTGTTGCTTAATGGCTACAACCAGGACCGACAGCTTAACGTGTCTCTTAAGCATGGAAACGCTCAGAAATTAAACCAATTTTGGTCTCCCATCTATGGACTGACCGCAAGCCTAGTTGGTTGACCGCGCCAATCACTTACGGACCGGCGGCGAGCACTGTGTGTGAGTCACGACTGTAAGTTCACTTCTCACTAGAACTGATTTGCACGGATCACCGGGACTGAGGAATCGAACCGGGGAATCGAACCCAGATCGATTCAAAGATTCAAAGATTTTATTGCTGACTAAGTGTTACAGAGGGTCTTAAAATTACGGTTAAACTTATAACTTAGTCGCCTTATCAGGCATAGCAACAACATATTCTTAATTACATTTGTGTACTTATATTATTATTACTTATATTATGATGTCATTTTACAATAAATATTTTATGCTATAGATTAGACACAATTTCTAAAAGATGTCGGTCACATTATATTATTAAATTACTAAATTATTTAATTAAATAATAATAATAATATCTAGGGACAATGTCACACAGACCATCCTAGCCCCAAACTAAGCAAAGCTTGTACTATGGGTACCAGGCGACCATATACATACTTATATAGATAGATAATTACTTATATAGATAGAAAACATCCATGACTCAGAAACATATATTCGTGCTCATCACACAAATATTATTATTTGCACTTACCGGGATTCAAACCCAGGACCACCAGCTTCGTAGGCAGGAGCACTACCAACTAGGCTACGGTGACCGACAATTAATACATTTAACTCAATAATTACCTACTTTTAATTATTACATTGATATTACATTTGATAGGTACATTTAGCATATGAATTCATTGACTGTATAGAAGCATTTCTCTATACACCATTTATTTAAATTTAGTTTTTTTCAGCTCTCGGATATGGTTAGGAATTCTGTTAAATATTTTTATTATCATACAAATACAATTTCTTTGATCGATCGATCCCTAGTACCAGTAAAAGTTTTTAGTGATATTATGATTAAACCTCAGTTTGATCGTATACCCTAAATCTGCATTATTAGATGATTATTATATTAGTATTTTTTTCAATATTAAGGTAAATAAGGACGGACGTTTTTTCTTTGACAGGCCTGTTGGCGTGGTTGGCAAATGCTTGCTTTTCACGCTGGAGGTCGTGGGTTCGATTCTCACACATGGGCTCTACCGGCTAAGTCGCCGAACATCGAATGGCGTTCAAATAAATTAAGGTTAAAAATGACTTTATCAATCGTTAAATCGGCTTCAACGTTGACAATCGATTCCAGACCATTAAAGACGTCACATGTGCTCATACAAGCCTAATTAACGATTGATTAAGTCATTTTTAACCTTAATTTATTTGAACGCCATTTAAGAAATCGATGTTCGGCGACTTAACTGGTAGACCCCCAGGACAGATATTTGTGTGCATGAACATGTCTGTTTGTGCTGAGTCTGGGTGTAATTAGCTACATTAGTATGATTTACAAAAGAAATGTAGTATATCAGTTATCTTGTTTCCATAGTACAAGCTCTGCTTAGTTTGGGATCAGAAGGCCGTGTGTAAATAATGTCCCAGGATATATATATTTTTTTAAATAATCACTTAACATATATGTTATGTATGTATGCATACAGTACTGTATATAAGTATTATTCTTACGTATATATACGTAAACTATCTTTTCTTATTTCCAATAAATTCGTACACCTTTTGCTACCAATATCCATTGAAATTAAATTCTGGTCCATCCAACGCAAATAGGTTGCCTGGAAGAGATCGCTTTTAGTGATAAGGCCGCCAATTGCAAAATAATGTTCTAGGCATATTGTACCGTTTATATTTTTATGCAATAAAGTGTACTTCTTCTTCTTAACATCCATTCATTCTTTGTTATGAAAAGTAGTCACCAATACATTATGTAGGGTTAAAATAATTCAAGTAGTGTCCTATATATTATTTAACGGTATATTACATTCTGGTCACCTATAAATCCTTCATAGTAGCAAAAGAAAAAACATAGAAGTGCCTACATAGATTCTGTATGGTTATTCTTTATTGTAAAGGATCTTTTTCTTAGATGTTCATTATCACTACCAATTCTGGGTACGTGATCTAATGTTAAGCTTAGAACGATAAAACCTTGCAAGTCAAATTTCGGATATCCTTGGTAACACCTTTCCAGAAGATGGAGATGCTTTATCACATTGATTCCATTTTAGGTTTTTTTTTCAATTGTGAAATATACTATAAAACTAAAAAATTGTAAGTCATAAATATTTAATAGGTAAATAAGTCGAATAGTTCCAAATGTAAGATATCTTTAAAACTATGGATTGACTATGAAATTATAGTTTTATAACATTTTTCGCAACGCAAAGCGAAAATATTAACTCATAACTTGGAAACCATGAACTTAATCGTCCGATAAGAATCGAGTCCGGGGAACGATTAAATTTATTATGCCCCAGTTAAGTTTTGATTGGCTATTATAGTTTATATTGTATATCTCAGAAGCCCCAATTTACCTTGAAAGTTTAAAATAAGACTTTTTTCTAGTGCTTATCTTCTACGCCATTTCCCACATAAGAGTAAACGGTTTCCAAACTTGGCTCTAGTCCAGATCACGTTTCATAGCGGTGTTATAATGTGTTCAAGATATTTATGAATTCCCATTTACATAATTCCGTTACAGGAGACATATACAACTTCACAGGCCACCAGGAGAGTCCAATCCAAAGGTCTTATACAAGATCATTACTCACCATCTAATTTTCTTGTACAGAATCTTTAGAATATACCTGATGCTAATAAACTTGCGATTAACATACATACATAGACTCTCGCCTGTTTTCCAGAGGGGTAGACAGAGACAACGGATTTCCATTCGTAACGATCTTTTCACACTTCTTCTGCCTCGTTTGCTGTCATTTTATTATTTATACATGCTCGCTGATTTAGGGTAGGTACTTCAAAAGAGAGGCACCGGAGCAGCATACCTGTGTTCCCGGGGCTCCTCCTATCAGGCTCCAAGAGAAGTCCACGGCAGGTTAGGTTAGGTTAGGTGCGAGGCCGACATACCCACCCGTAGACACTTTTTGCGGGTGACATGCGGAGGCATTCACCCGCAAAAAAGTAGGTAGGGTAGGTACTTCTTACCTGGCCTTTCTTGAGAACGTCTCCGATTTAGCCAGATATTAACGATTTATTGTAATAAATAATTTCATAGCACAAGGGAAGAAAAGAGTATTTTTTATCTGTAGATTTAAATAAATTTATTTCTAAATTAAAATTTCATTCACTTTACTAAATACTACAATAATGTAAAATACAAACGAAAAATTAATACACGGGTGCGACTTATAAATCAAGCATAGTAACATTTACGTATCACGGCGGTAACTCGCTCGTTAACTTTTTCAAATGGAATTATAGGGCCTACATTGTATTTATTAAATTAAAATTATTAAATTAAAATTCCCTTTTAAATTTGATTTGACTTCGACGTACCAAGAGTAAATATGCGTACCCACTTGAGATGTGTGTTAGATGCAAAAACCTTTTCAGGAATTACAGTTCCTTAGAATCCTAGATAAAACGGAAGTCTTTTAAATGTTATACATTACAAAGTAAAATTACCAACGTAACAATTCGGCGACTTTAAATAGAAGTTGAGTACATAAGCTGATTGTGTAAATACCCCTTCTTACAATATGTGGTTATAATAACTTAGTGGATAAGTATAAAGCTCTCGTATGAGTAAAATTATTAGAGAATTTCCACGAAATGGCGTGGAGCAACTCATTAATGGTGCCTCCAGTACGGCGAACATCCATAGACTATATAACTGTTTCCTGACAACGTCATAAAAATAAAAATTGTATTAAGAACAAAACACTGACTTCAAATCAAAGTAATATATAATAATAATATGTAGGTTTACAAGTTCCCTATCCTAATAAGCACCAATTTTAATGAAATTATTAAAAAAATGTCTGCCGACAAACTGTACTACAGTTTGGCAGAATACATAGTGCGAAAAAAAATTATTATTTTTTAAAGTTAAAGAATAAAAAAAATAAAAAAAATGTAAGGAAATTTAATAAATTTGTTGTAAGACGAAGAAGAAGTATTTTAAACTGTTTACTTTATTTTGAGGTCAGTGTTTTGTTTTTAAATATAGTTCTTATTTTGCACTTTTTAGTGAATAGATACAATTAATATATAAATATATTATACAAAGTTTAATTTTCGATCTACATGGGAGAGTGCAAGTATATTCATTACAAGAAGAAACAGATTATCTGCTTTTATATATTTCTACTAGCTGTGCTCCGCTGTTTTACCCGTGTTAAATCAATTATAGTCTATGTGTTATTCGGGCATACAAGCATTATACCTCCAAAGTTTCATCAAAATCCGTTTGGCAGTTTTTGTGTGTTTTTGGGATGTTTGAGTAACAAATATCCATACATCTATACTATAGTATGGTTATACTCACAAACTTTCGCAATTACAATATTAGTAGGTCTATATCTACATTTTAGTAGGATAAATAAAATTTGTACCTGGCCTGTGTGAATGGAACAACCGGAAGGGGAAGACCTCGTCAAACATTCTCTGACCAAATCGGAGACGTTCTCAAGAAAGGGCAGGTCAGAAGTACCCTAAACCGGCGAGCATGTATGAAGAATATAATGACAGTAATCGAGGCAAAAGACGTGTGCAAAGATCGTGACAAATGGAAATCCGTTGTCTCTGCCTACCCCTCTGGGAAACAGGCGTGAGTCTATGATGAAATAAAATTTGATTTTGCATATCCTTCTGAAAGTAGGTATGTTAATAATTGGTGACATATTGTATAAATTGAAATCTGTATTATTTCATTCCATGTAATAATTTAATATAATAATGAATTGGCAATTCCGAAATTTTGCCGACTCAATTAATTTACTGTAACAACTATTGAATGTTTTAGTTATAAATGTACTCCGAATCTCAATTTTGATGACTCGAAAACTGAACTTCAATTAATATCTGGATTGTGATTTTCAAGCATGGATGGTTTCGTTTTAGATATAATGCTTTCTTTGAAGCGATGTAACCCAGAACTAGTAATTAGTCGGTAAATTGAAGGATTCTATAAGGTTTTGTTATTTTAATATTGTATTTGACTATATTAATGTACAGAAGGCAGCACATCAAGCTGTCAAATTCCCCAATTGAAAGTGAACCTCATGCTTTTGTGATAAAGTTGAAAATCTATAAAATAAATTTGACAGATTGGGGTAGCTGGGTGTGCTGGCGTCTGTACTTCATTGTGAGCTTGTCAAGTAAATGTGTATGTTAAAACGGAAGTGCTTAATATATTATTTTTTATAAACTGGGCACTTCATTAAATAATTTAATGCCCATGATATAGCAGTTGTTAGTAGTACATGTGAGATTCGTTTTCGATCTGTATAGCTTATTGGCATTAACAGATCGAGGTGCATAGTAAGGCGTTGCTTACCAGTAATTTATCTTATTTTTAAAAGTAAATAATCAACATTATTTTATATACAAGGTAAGGTCATTATATTATATTTTTATTGTTTAAGGCCAAATATATCGCTTTAACACTTTTTTTGCAGTATAGAAGCTTGGTCAATATTAAGACAACACCACACACCGTACCGGAGAATGGGATATATGTAACCGTGGTATGCTGTGATTGCAGCATCTCTCGAGACTTCACGACTAATACGCCCCAAAGGATAGACAAAACTTTTAATTTACGACAAATTTCATTCAGATGATTTAGCCATGAGTATCCATTTATCTAATGATATTCCAAGAAATTTTAGCATCCTAGTTTTTGACAGGGGGACGTTTTTATAGGCTTTGTTGACTATGACAATGTCATTTCCATAATCACGTGCGGCAACTGGCACGATTTTATTGTGATTTAAAATATATAATAAAATATAATTTAATAAATATATTTGTTCTGGTTGTCAACAGGGTGACCCACTCGGACCGGCCATTTTCAGCTTGGCCATCCATCCTATAATTTCGAGCCTAAATTCCAAATTGAACATGTGGTATTTAGACGACGGAACCCTAGGAGGCGATTCGACATCTGTTTTTAATGATTTGGAAACTTTAATAGCAAAATTTCATTCGATTGGTCTGGATTTTAATTTCGCCAAATCCGAACTATTTATCATGGATACCGTCGCTAATAATGAGACAGAAAATTTAATTAGAAAATTTAATAGTCTGGCTCCAAATTTAAAATTTTTAAGTAAAGAGTCGCTTTACCTCTTGGGTGCTCCAATTCTTGAAGATTCATTCGCTACTTTTATTAACGACCAGCGCTGTAAATTTGAAGACACTTCATAACTACTATCCAAAATTCATTCACATGTTGCTTTTCATATTATTAGATTTTGTTTGTTCGTACCAAAATTCATCTATATCCTCCGTTGCTGCCCATTTTGGAACCAAACCTGTCTTTTATCAAGTTTGGACAACTCAATTAAAAATGTTTTTACCCAAATTTTAAATTGTTCGCTCTCGAATAACTCCTGGTGTCAGGCCTCCCTTCCGATCCGTTTTGGAGGTTTAGGTATTCGCAAAATTTCTAGTGTTTCTCTTCCAGCGTTTTTGTCTTCAGTCCATTCCACTGAGGGTTTGTATCGCAGGATAATTAGCCCATCAATCGGCAATGCACCGTTGGTGGGCATGGATGCAGCCAAAGATGCTTGGTCGATGGCCTGTCCGAGTGCGGCGTTTCCAAAATTACTCTTCTCTCAACGACAATGGGACGAGCCCCTATGTAAGTCAATTCAAAATTCCCTACTTAATACATGTTCAGATATTCGAGACCGGGCTCGTCTACTAGCCACTTCCGAACGTGAGTCGGGTTACTGGTTGCAGGCAATCCCTTTGTCCAATATAGGAACGCTTTTGGATAACAATATGTTTTCCATTGCAGTCGGTCTGCGTCTGGGCATCTCCCAAACAGAACCACACAATTGTCCCTGTGGAGTTGAAGTAGATCGCTTAGGTCAGCATGGTCTATCTTGCCGCCGTAGCGCTGGACGTCAATCGCGCCATGCCGCCCTCAATGACGTCATCCACCGGACCCTTGCTACCGTCCACGTGCCGGCTCTTTTAGAGCCCAACGGTATTTCACGTGACGATGGCAAGAGGCCTGATGGAATGACGTTGGTTCCTTGGAGTTGAGGGAAGCCTTTGGTGTGGGATGCAACTTATGTTGACACACTGGCTCCCTCCCACCTACCAATCAGCTCGAGGGCGGCGGGAGTTGTGGCTGAATCCGCGGAGGCCCTTAAGCGAAGAAAATATACATCAATCGGTGGAGGATATACCCTTTGGGGTGGAAACAATGGGTCCCTGGGGTCCAGAAGCACGTGTTTTTGTTAGGGAGCTGTCCAGGCGTCTAATCAAGTCGTCAGGTGACCAGAGAGCTGGCTCGTACTTAAAACAACGTATTAGCCTCGCTATTCAACGGGGTAATGTGGCCAGCTTTCTGGGCACCTTGCCCGCAGGCAACGATTTAAATTCAGTTTTTTATTTATAGGTATTAAATATTATAGTATGTACGTTTTGGTTATTGTTAATATGCAAATTAATCTCTTCAAGTTTCACAGGTAAAAGAGATACAACATACAAATTAAAATATAATCTAAGTGTTTATAAATATATTGTATTCTGGAGTATAGAAAATCGAATGTAAAAATGTTGTAACTAAAAATATTAAAGTATAGAAATTAACTTTAAGGTTTAAGTTTTAAAATTTAAGTCAATGCGTAATATATACCCCACAATATTCAGAAACAGACGATGGATAACATTGTCAGTAGGATGGATACCTTTCCTTTGGCTAATCCAACATTTCTCGGGGAAGCGTCCTTAAAAGTCGGAGCAATCTTGTGTCTAAAATCGAAACTTTAGATCAAGTTTCGAGTGGGGACTTTTCAATGTGAACAGCTTAAAAAACAGGCTAACGCGTTTACTGCAACAAAAGTCCCCATTATCACACCAGGTTTATTGGACTCGCACCGACTAAACCTACCTGCCGTGGACTTCTCTTGGAGCCTGATGGGGGAAGCCACGTGAAGCGTGTCTTTTGCGTCATCTCTCAGATGTTTTGGACACGTACCCTGGGAGGGCTCTGGATTGTCCTTCCTTATTGCCGGCTCCTGCCAGTCTGGCACAACGACTGTGCCACTAACTGATCGCTGTCTTCCCGGTGCTGCTTGCACGTGGCAGCATTAGAGGATGCTTTTCTCACTGTCACCGCAGCCCCGAGGGAAGTTGGAATACCGGCTGCTGCCGCCACCCCGACGTCTCCTCCATCAAAGTCAAAGTCATAGTAAGTTTATTCCGTAAAAATTTTACATTTATGTGGAATCGTCATATTTTTTTTACCCTACCGTGCAGTGCATGACGTGGCAGCTACTGAGAAACACTGCCAGAAAACTCAGTAGGAATCCTTTTTTAAAATAAAATATACTTAAGATTAATTACAATCATGTGTGTTGACTCAGAACAACTCCATCCCAAGCACTTTTATCACTTAAATAATCAGAAATTTTGTAATATGCCCTGCTACATAATTTGGCTTTAATAATTCTTTTAAACTTATTCGTAGACAATTCTCTAATATCATTGGGAAGTTTGTTATAGAATCTTATACATTGCCCCATAAAAGAGTTACTTATTTTGTGGAGACGGGTAGTATGCAGTATGAGATTATTCTTATATCTAGTATTTACATTATGTGTATCGCTCCTTTTACAGAAGGAATCGATATTTTTATGCACATATAGTAAGTTTTCATATATATACTGAGATGGTACAGTTAGAATGTTGACCTCTTTGAATTTTTCTCTTAGAGACACTCTCGGGCCAAGATTATAGATAGCTCTTACAGCTCTTTTTTGCAATATAAATATGGTGTCAATGTCAGCAGAGCTACCCCAGAGAAGAATTCCATAGGACATTACACTATGAAAATAACTGAAATAAACCATTCTAGCTGTGTCAACATCAGTCAGCCGTCTAATAGTTTTCACTGCATATGCTGCAGAACTTAATTTGCCGGACAGTTTTTCTATTTGTGGGCTCCATTGTAGCTTTGAGTCAATAGTGATACCCAAGAACACAGTTGATTCAACAGGGTCCAACCTAGCTCCATTAAGTTGTACATTGGTTGTCGCCTATTTCACATTCGGTGTAGTGAATTTAATGACTTTAGTTTTCTTATCATTAAGCACAAGATTATTGGCATTAAACCAATGAACAACTTTAGAGATTGCATCATTAACATCGTCAAAATTGCTTAATTGTCGGTTTATTTTGAACGTCAGGGAAGTATCATCTGCAAACAACACAATCTCATGCTTATCCCTTACGTAGTAAGGTAAGTCATTTATATAAATTAAAAACAAAAATGGGCCCAGAATTGACCCCTGTGGGACGCCCATTACCACTGGAGATCCCGGAGATATTTTACCGTTTATTTCGACCTTCTGAATTCTATTGCCCAAGTAAGAAGTCAGAAGTTCGAGAGCCTTGTTCCTAATACCGTAGTGGTGTAATTTTCTGACCAGAGTATCATGATGAACGCAATCGAACGCTTTGGACAAATCGCAAAAGATACCTAATGCATCTTGCGAGTCTTCCCACGCCGCGAATATACTTTTTAATAAGTTGACCCCTGCATCTATGGTTGAACAACCTTTTGTGAATCCAAACTGTTTCCGGTGTAGTAAATTATGTATATTAAAGTGTCTGAGCAGCTGGCTAAGCATAAGCTTTTCAAATATTTTACTAAGAGTGGGCAGCACGGAAACAGGTCGAAAATTTGAAGGGTCTGAAGTATCACCAGCTTTAAACAAAGGAATGATTTTACTATACTTCATCAAGTCAGGAAATACACCTGATGCAACACAGCAATTGAACACAGTAGCTAAGTGTGGGGCGATTATAGTAATAATTGATGAAACAGTCTTAACAGATAGACCCCACAGATCCTTTGTGTTTTTCATATTAATACTCTTGAAAGCATTTAAAATATCTTTAGGGCTAACCACCGAAAATTCAAAAACTGTGTCACACGACCCTACGCTTTGCTTGAGTATCTGCTCAGCAGATGTAGAAGCACATGAAAGAGAGTTAGTAAGTATGACTGGAATATTCGAAAAATATTTTTCAAACTCAGTCGCAATCTCCAAATCGCCTTTAATATCTATGTTGTTTATTACTAAGTTAAAATCACGACTACGTATTTTTGTTTTACCTGTCTCAGCATTAATTATCTTCCAAGTAGTTTTGATTATATTTGTAGAAGATTTAAGTATATTTTTTATGTGCAAAGATTTAGCAGCGGTACAGGCTCGTCTAAATGTTTTGGCATATTGTTTCACATATTCTTGAAACTCTGTATTATGATTATGGGATCTTTCTTCATACAATTCATACAACCGATTCCGACTTTTATAGATGCCTGGAGTTGCCCAATCACTGAATACCAGACGGTCACTTACAGACAGTTGTTTGGGTGTGAACATTGTGCAGAACTCATCATTAATCAAATTGAATGAAGAGTTGTACAAGTGATCCGGATTATCATGATAGGGCAGCCATGCTATTTGTTTTACTATATTACATTTAAATTTGTCTAAGCGGTTTTCACTAAATGGAATATAGCTTATAAGTTTTCTTTTAATTTTTGGAGCATTTGAATAAGTTACCAACTGACCTGAATGATCTGACTGAATTTTATTGATTATTGATTTAAATAAAGGTTTTACAGTGCTAAATATATTATCAATGCATGTAGCACTTGTAGCAGTTACTCTAGTTGGTTCTGTAAAATTGTGATATAAATTATAGGATTTAAACAAATTTAATAAATTGCAACTTATTGTGCTTTTCTCCAAAATATTTATATTAAAATCTCCACAAATAATAACTGTTTTATGGCTGTTAGATAATTTATTTAATGCATCCTCCATAATATCTGAAAAAGTATCAAATGGTGCACAAGGAGGTTTGTAAAGACTCAAAACAATAAATTGCTCCAACTCAACACATGAAATCTCTACAACTCGCTCAACAGAGAGGCTCACAACATCACTTCTTTCTTTAAACTTTAACAACTTATTTATTAGAATTAGAGAGCCACCATGAATATATTTTTCCCTGATGAACGAGCTTACAACCTGGTGATTATTGAAGCTGAAAATGAATTGATGGAGTTTTAGCCAGTGCTCAGTTAAACATAAAATATCTATATTGTTACAATTCAAAAACAGCTCCAATTCTAGCTCTTTTCCCATCAAACCTTGAATATTTTGGTGCACCAGGTTAATACAATTTTTTTTAATATATTTATTGACTTTATCATGTATGTTTGATGGTTTCAAATTTTTTTTTATTACATGACGTGGATCTGCCTTCCCACTTAAACTCACATTAGAACCATGACCAGAATTTGGTATTATGCAAGAGAAATCCTCTATTGTCATACTATTTAATTTAAATTATTTTGAATATAAATGTCATTTGAATTGGATATATTCAAATTGTCATCATCAGTAGGCATACAACTGGAATTATTTATGTCAACGGTACATTGCTCAGTACTCAGTACTTGGCCAAACATCTCACTTCTAGCTAAAGGTTTAGCCAAGTTCCTGGCTGAAATGTCAAAGAAATAACATAGCGATGAAGCTATTTGTCTTGTACAATAGTTAGGAAGATAGCAATAGTTATCTTTTGTCAGGTAAAAAGGTTTCTTAACAAAGGTGTTAATGTCAATTACATGTAATTTCTCCTGCATATAGGTTGATAATGTGTGTAAAGTTAGATTCAAGTTATATCTAATCATATTTTCCTCCTGTGACAAACTAGCACTATAGGGAAATGAGAATATAACAACTTTACTTATATTTAAACAATTTAAATGATTAATATACTGTACAAGTGATTTTTTATTCAAATTACCCCTATTTCCCATTAAAAGAATCAGATTACCAGGATTATTAAATTTATGTTCAAAAACTTTTTTGAAGATATGGTGGCTAGAGGCTCCAGGCATACAGAAATTGATATTTGAATGTCCTGCTGTTGATAATGACCGCCCAAGGTTTTTACCAATTTCATCACTGAATATTGTCACTTCAGACTTAAAATTTATTTTTACATTATTTGTGTGTATTCTATGAGCTAATGACCTGTTATGTGAAGTTTCAGATTGGTTAGGGGAACTATTACTATTATTATTATTTGTTTTCAGTAAATTAGGAGACTGTTTTTCTAGCAAGGAACAGGTAAGCGACTGTTTTTCGGACAGTTCATACTTTATTGTTATTCTTTTGAGCTCATCTTGAAGAAAGTCAATTTTTTTTTGTTGACTTTCTATATGACAATTGTATTTTAAAGTACTGTTTTTTAATTTTATAGTATACAAATTCAACTTTTCTATTAATTCCAATCTTTCCCTGTTTTGACTATCATATTTAAAGAAGAATTTATGTCTTTTTACTAATTTTTGGGACTTTTTGATGAATTTGTTAATTTTTTGGTATTTTTTGAATTTAGTTTTGCTACAGCCATTAAATGCCATTGATTTTATATTAATGAAATCCTCATCTCTTGTGGGGAGTGATGTGAAATGGGGCTGGTTATTGGCTGCAACAGAAACCATGGAAGCATCCTTGACCACCAACTCATCATAAAGTGTTTGGTTCTGCAAGGTGATTAAGTTGTTATTTAATTTTCCCAACTGAGATCTTAATGCTGTTATTTCATTATTGGCCTCTTGCAGTTGTTGTTCCAAATGATAGGATTTATTCAATGCAAAGTCATATTCAATACGACATTGATCAAATCCATTTATGATGTTTTGGAGCTGATCCCGGGCTTCAATAGCATCCGTATATTGTACATGTAGCTGTGACAATTGACTTTTTAATATCCTCTCCTGTTCAGATGACTCTAACAGTATTCTTTCATTATCATCACGCTCTTTCTCATAACAATCACACAATTGCTTGGAGTCCTGTAGTTCCTTCAAAGCTTTTAGTAGGTTTTCTTCAGCTTGACGAGCCAAAGCCCCACGAGTGGTAATGCCAGACATTGTTTATAATAAAATGTACTTAAAATCAACTGGAATGGGGTTATGTCAACGTATAGAACAACTGTGATAATACGCAACAACCTTGATTGAAAGTAACTTTCATCTATAACAATTGCCAAATAAAATCAAAGTTAACACGCTCTGTTGTTAGATTGCGAGTAAATACAGTGGTTTTTACCTTAGGAGTCCATGCAAATGTGCCGGTAACTGTCACAATATAATCACAAATTTAACATATAAAACACTATAGATAATTATTTTAACACGTTAACTATACTAATTACTCAGTGATTTAATTAGATTTGGGCTTTTAAACAATGAAAATTAAACAAAATTCAATAATTAATTAAGGACATTCAAAATCAGCTGTTAGCGTTAGTGTTGCCACAGTAGGAGTTTTTTCCTTTTTTCATCTACGAGCGGAATCGACTATTTCCCGATCGGCGGCCTCCTTTTGGAGCATGACTGCCTCACAGAATGAGACCACGGCGTCCCATTCTGTGCAGTCACCCGCCAGCATCGCGCCTACATTATCTGGTAAGGACAGTTGACCTCGCCGCTTCGTGTCGCGGGTTCGAGTCGCACCTGACAACTATTTGTGTGACCCATAAATGGTTGTTCTGAATCTGGATGTAATTTGTGTCCGTCTATTATATGTTTGTAAAGTGCTCCGAGACACAGGGATTAAATTCCCTAATGAGGGCGCTGTGTTTAAAAAAAGTTCCCGTCCGATCTCTGTGACCAGGACTCGCCTCTCGGCCTCTCAGGTAAGGTTTATCGAAACAAAATCAGAATCGTATAGAAAAGAAAGAAGAAAAGAAAAGAAAATTTATTGCTAACATTGAAAGACACACTTTACACACAAAGAAATTTACGTCTTATCAATATAAAAAAAAGTTAATATTCAAGTGGGTGCATGTGTCTGTCAATTGCAGCAAGTAGGTATCCAGTTCAGCATTAGCCAACCCAGGGGCGTGGCACTGATTTTCAACTGGATCCTGTTATGTCTAAAACATAAAATAGAATAATTGTATTATATCGTTATATGTTGATAAATATGATACATACACAAAAAATATACTTATAAAGGATATTAATAATAAAGGGAATAATACGAAAACTAATAATATTGAAATATCTAATAATATTGAAATATCTACGACTGTATTGTGTGTAATGTGTTTGTAAAATAAAATAATAATATCTGAAGCACTAAATCACATACATATATATTTTGATTGAAACAATAGGTTGCATTGGCAGCATTGAGGTATGGCGTGTTGAGCTTGCACTCATATAAATGACATATCCACGTTCACGTTGTTCAGTTCTTGCTGCGAGTTGAGAAGGTGTTGCCTTAATCGTCGTCTGAACGTGGATAACGTCTCGATTAGTCTGATGGGTGGCGGGATGTTGTTCCACACCTTCGAAGCCGCGTAGCGAAAGCAACCCCTAAACGCAGCAGACCTGTGAGAATGAGTAGACAGCTGCTGCGAGCATTCCCTCCTAGTGCAATCTCTTCTACTGGCTATCCAATCAAGCCTATCGTATAAGTTCGATGGTTCTTTATATTTTATCACACCGAATAAAAGACAAGAGTATAGTTTTGGTATCGATTTATTAGGTAAGCTAGCAATTTCATCGAATTACAGCTCAGTGCCGCCATGACTGTAGTAAGATTGCACTTCCTTATTCAGAACACACGCGTACCTATTTCATTAAATTTCGCAAAATATATGAGAACTGAAGCCGTGAATAATAAACGGGCAGATTATTCGTATGTTCGTATGGGACGGTGAAGGAATATTAATTCCCTTAGTTATAGGACGGCATAGCAGAAATACCTAGAATGTGATATTTATATCTCATTTATGTCCTTCAAGATAATTTGGTTAGCTTGGATAATATTTATAGAATAAATATGCAAGTAAAATTGGTAATGGTAATGTGTTTCGTTGCTGTGTGGTGACGGCATCCAATATCATCACTAGGGGGGCTTAGAAAACTACCAGAGAACGGGCAGCAGCGTTTTTCTGTGAACTATGACCATCAAACTGCGATCGCCTTCCCGCCTACCAAGCGTGGCGATTGTTTCATATCCTCGATTCTTTGGGGAGGCTTTTGTAGTAATGAACAAAGTAGAACTTATATTTAAAAAATAAATCAACTTTTGTATTTAATGTGGTAAGATATATATTTTTTGTTTATATAAGATGCCTTTTACAATTCCGGCGACTTGCGACTGTCATCGAGTGCTGGCTTGTCTATACATATAATAAAATCGTAGGAAAGTCAAAACTGTACATTGAATATTATTAAAGAAGGATACGTGGGGCGTGATCTACAATCGATATCGAAGCCAAAAATATAGTTTTTAGAATTTTTGTCTGTGTGTTGGTTTGTCTGTATGTAAGTCCGGGATAAACTCCAAAAGTACTGCATGAATTTACTTAAAATTTTGCATAAATATTACTAAGAGGTCGGGTCAACATATAGGCTATATTATCACGCTATCACCTACGGAAGAGGAGCTGTGATAATTTATAAAATTTAACGCGGGTAAAACCGCGGGGCACAGCTAGTTATTGAATACAAACAACCAACGTAATGCATAATACGGATATTAGCAATGGAAGTTGCTTTTATTTTTAGTTTCATAAAATTATATTACTTAAAAATAAGTATTAAACTTAGTTTCTTATGAAGTAATGTTTATTGTGGTGTAATTTTTTTTATAATGTAATAGGATTCAGAAGAAATATACAATCAATTGTCATTGTTTTTGGAACATTTCTTTATGGTTTATAATATGATTTATATTTAAAGATTCTGAAACTGCTATGAGCTGAACCATTTGAGGCGTTCGGGTGGTGCTCATAAGACTAAGGTGCTATGGTTCCATGGTCTATACAAAGACTCTGTCCAGTATACTCTCCTTGAGTGCACGGTCTGGGAGGATGTGTGGCGAGTCTTGATCGGGAACTCTATCAAATGGGATGCCGTGATTTCATACTGTGAAGCAGTCATGGTCCAGAAGGAGGCCGCCGAGCAGGATCAAGAGTAAGTCGATCCCGCTCCCGCTTACTTAAACCTTGACGAATTGTAAGAAAATATTTGGTTTGTCAACTTTATTCTAATTTTGAGTAAGAGAGGTAAATTCAATAAATCTTATTTATTACATTCTCTCTTAAAGTTATTTACCAAGACTATGTACTATCAAAAATCCGTATAATTTTAAAACATTCGTAAAATACAAACTATTTTAAAGTCAGTTATTAAGTTTGCTTTTGATATTTCAAATATTTTCCATTTACAGCATTATCTAACAACAATGACAAAACCGTGAGCGCAATCGATATACGCGTTCGACTACAGTGACGAAGGCAATCACTACGTCTCAAACAGCATGGCTCGCACCAAGAACATGAGCAGCGGCCATACTGCGCAAAAATACGTGGGCGATCATATCGTTCAATGCATTATTCATTGCAGCGTAAGAACTATACATTGACAAATTTAGCTCTAAAAAGCAGCAATGTATACAGCACAATTAGAACTAATAAATTTAAATTCACCACTTGCATTTTTGCAGTAAAAGTCGGAATACTCCATTAAATATGATGTTTTTATAAAAATAAACTGTATTTAGTTGTGAAGTGATGTCATCGGTGTGTAAATTAGTAGTTTGACTACGATGTTTACATGTAACGATTGCACAGGACGGCATTTCGGGTAAAACTCAATATTTGTGTCAGAAGCACAGACGTATTCACTCGGCCGCGAAAGAGTCCGAACTGATGGCGGTGTAAGCTCGCTGCGCCTACTGTAGACACCTAATACGCGTTAGTTTGTCCTCTCTCTAGTATTTAATGCTCTGAGGTTTGAAGCCTCCTTGAATATGACAGCGTGGTATCGCACTACGCAGTACACCCACAAAGAGCAGGAGACATCAAAGTGCCTTTACACAACACGATATCTCCCTTGTGTCCATATGAACAACGTATTCGATTAATATTATTATTCTGCGTGATCGTAGACTCTCACAAGTTCTTTGTTAGTTGGTTAATAAATTAGATTACGATAAATTATCTGGACAAAATGTCAAGTCAACAAGTCCCATATCTTATCTATTACAATACGCTGCTTTGTAATAATGTTTAATGCACACTTGTGTACTGTGTGGCCTATCTCATCCCTTGGTGGATGTAGAAGTGGTCTCGAGGGAATATCTACCAGAGAACAGCCAGAGCGTCTCTCTGTCTACTATGACCATCTTACTGCGATCGTCAATGGCATATCCCTCAAAATGATGGACACAACTGCAGTCATCAGCAGGAGATCTTTTGGGGAGGTATTTTTTTAGCAGTGGACGTTATTATGCTGACATGATAACATACCCAACCATCTCATTACCCATTTATTCCACACTAAAGCTTCTAAAACAAGTAAAGAATATGCCCACCTCTCAACGGGATCAGTCAAGAGATGAATTTTTAATAAGGTCTACGTATATGTGGACATTTTATCATGACTCCATAAATATCTTTATAACCCAAATTTTTAAGAAACAAAAATTGCCTTGCCCTTTTCGCTCTTTTTGTCTCCGTGAGATGTATGTGTTTGACACAAATGGAGATGTATGTGTTTGACACAAATGATAATGAAATATGCTTGCTTTAACACTTAAATTGCTACTACAAATACATTTTAAAATACAAAGTAACCTAATATACGTTAAATTCTCACCCAAAATAAAACCAGCTGAAGCAATTTACGAAATTTTTCGCGACACGTCGAGTCAAATTGCAATAAGGAGCGACAAGACGATATTGCAGACTCTAAAAGACAAGGAAAAATATTTCAATTTGGTTCTCAAACAATCCGTATTTCCCTGTAATAGTTCCCAATTTAAAATTTGAATTACTATTCTAACAAATTGGACGGCAATATAATAATTTTAAACAATAGAATTTAATAAATTAACGTTATTAAGAGGAAAATTTAAGAACATTTTATGCTTTGAATTCATTAATTTGATTCATAAAATCTCATCAAATTAACTTATGTATATCCGTTATTAAGTAAAGAGGAAGGTGAATCATCATAACAGCTGAAAAAAGTCTACTGCTGAACAAAATCCTCCCGCATGAATCATCTTGGGGGGATATGCCATAATCGTCACGCTTGGCAGACGGGTTGGCGATCGCAGTACAATGGTCATAGTACTCAGAAAGAAGCTAATAAAATAATAAAAAAAACTTGTGTTACCTTATGTACACGCGTTAGAAGTTATACTTCTTAATATACAACTTGAACATAGTTATCAATTTTCATACCACCTAGAACTAACGTCATGCTGTTATTTTTACGATGCGCGCGCATCGTAAAAATTCACTCTCATACCACCTAGAACTAACTTCATGCTGTTAAATTTTTTGGTGTCGGTGTGCGCGCGCATCGTAAAAATTCACTCTCATCATTTTTCTCCATCGCGCCAAAAGAAGTATAACTTCAATATAATATCTAGGGACAACGTCACACAGATCATCCTAGCCCCAAACTAAGCAAAACTTGTACTATGGGTACCAGGCGACGCGACGATATACATACTTACATAGATAGATAAATACTTAAATACATAGAAAACATCCATGACTCGGAAACAAATATTCGTGCTCGTCACAAAAATATTTGCACTTACCGGGATTCGAACCCAGGGCCACCAACTTCGTAGGCAGGAGCACTACCAACTAGGCTATGGTGACCGTCTTTTGGTAGATATTCCCTCGGGTCGATTTCTACAACCCCCATGGGATGAGATAAAGTAATGATATTCTGATATTGATCGCCGTCACCAGACGTGAATAGTATACAGAAATATTAATGTGTATATATTGTGAGGAATTTTCAAGATGGGGCGATGAGTGACGTCGGACTTTGTCTATATAAGGCCCAGTTGACCGGTGCCTCTCAGCCTAGACAGCGATGACGATGCCCACAACGAGTGGACAACTGTCAAGCGCGGGAAAGCTGACAAGCGGACCCGCGCCGACAAGTCGTCATCGTCTTCGTCTGGCAGCTCTTCGGGCTCTGATTCTGAGGCTTCAACTCAGGAGAAGAGCAAGAAGAGCGCCAAGACGAAGAAGTTGCGCACGGAGAGACCCTCCTTCACAAACTCTGTCCCCTCTTCCCCCACTACTAGCGCCCCCGCCTCTCAGGCAAAGGCCAAACCCTCTGGCTTCACGGCCAAGATCACCAAGCCCCCTCCTATCATGCTACTCAGCATCGATAAGTGGGAAGACCTGTCTACCGCGTTAAAGTCAAAAGGAGTAGTCGCACTTAGCACTACATACATCCTTAAAGAGCAGATGTATAAAATACAACTGCAGACCCCCACCGAGTACAGGACAACGACAGCCCTCTTTGATGCACGTAAGGTAGACTACTACACTTACGGCACCGCTGAGGACAAAACACTCCGCGTGGTTATCCGCCGAGTCTGCCGTCACCTTCCTATCGACTCCATCAAGGAGGACCTTATCACCCAGGGGTACCCCGTGAGAGAGGTGCATCGGATGCGCCGATCAAACGGTGGCGAGCCCTTCGACATGATGCTGGTCCACCTTGACCACTCGAAAGAAGGACAGAAGATCCTTACTGTCCTTAAAACAGTTTGCGGCGTCGGCGGCATTCACGTCGAGCCGCCGCGGCGAGGGACCGTACAGGGGCAGTGCCACAACTGCCAACTGTACGGGCACTCGTCTAAGAACTGCCACGTCGCCCCGAGGTGTGTCAAATGCCTGACCCCAGGCCACCACACCTCCGAATGCCCCAGACCGAAAGACCGTAGCGAATGCTCCGAGCCACCTGGTTGTGTTAACTGCCAGTCCCTGGGTCCCTGCGAACTATCGCGGCTGTCCCAAGGCACCGGCGAGGAGACCCGCCAGGAGGCCTCGCAGTAAGCGCAACGCTCGTAAGCCTCAGGCGCAGATTAGCTCCGCCAAGCCCCAAGCAAGCCCTCCCCCGCTAATGTCCTTGGATGTCTAAAAGACATCCCTGCGACCAGCAAGACCACACTGGCCTCTGCCAGATTATGTCCCCTCGACCGCACCCAAGGCTGCGGGTGAGGCGGTCACCCCTAAGGCTGTGCCAGTCCCAGCTAAAGAGGTGTCCCCTAAACCCTCAACCAGCGCGTCCCCTCCCGCCCCAGTCCAATCGGGCTGGGCTTACAACCCGCTGACTAAGAAGTCACAGGTTCCAAAGGCCCCGGCCAAAGGAGCCCAGACTCCAAAGTCATCAGCCCCAGCGCCCAAAACCCGGGCGCCCCAAGCGAATAGCAAAGGGCGCGCCTCAGGTTTTGCCGATCGCATCATGACTCAGGACTGGAAGTTGCTCGATCAGTTCGAGGACCTCACCCAGAGGGCCGAAGCTGATCCGACCAACATCCAGTTGGCCATCGACGCGGCACGCGTATACCGCCGCTTTATTAAATCAATACAACCGTAATGGCTGTACACCCGCTAATGACTCCCCAATTCACTTGCAGGCTAAAACCCAGATCTCTAAAGATCGGGTTTTACAATGCAGACGGATTAGCGAGACAACGCGATGAAGTCGCAGAATTCCTCTGCGATCATCAAATTGATCTCTTCCTCGTTCAAGAGACATTCCTCAAACCGAGCAAACGGAGGAGTCCTACAGTTGCCAACTATCGTATAGTTCGCAACGATAGGACCCACTCCGTCAAAGGGGGCACGCTGATTTACTTTAAGAAATCACTGCATTGCGTACCTTTGGACCCTCCCGTGCTGAAGAACATTGAGGTCTCTGTCTGTCGAATAGGCATGACAGGCCATCAGCCAATCACGATAGTCTCAGCCTACCTCCCCCCAGACAAGGAGATGCTACTTAGTGATCTCCAAGCACTGTCTGACTTAGATGGCTCTGTCATAGTGGCAGGCGATCTAAACTCCAAGCATGAGCAATGGAGCTGCCGTACGAGCAACTCGAACGGCCGCGCACTTGCTAACCACTTGGCAATCATACCGTTCGACCCCATAGTCCCTCTCGAACCGACCCACTTCCCCAGAATTGACAGTCACCGACCCGACATACTCGATATAGCGCTCCTTAAGAATACAAACCTACGCACATAGGAGTATTAGACCAAAAAATCCGGTCAAAATTATTTGATGGTTTTTTCTTCATTGTTATGAAATGAAACACGATAATAAACCATTTCCAAGTATGTTATATTAAATACAATGAATTTTTTTATATACATTATATACATTACACGTTATATACATTACACGTGCAGCGAAGGTCAATTCAGCAACAGGTATCTGGTCCCGTAAATCTTTTGTTCTTCGCCGCTTGCTCCTTTCACTTAATTCTTGGAATTGTTTTTGCGGTCTTCCCGGTATATTAGACCACGTAGGCAGCTCAATTGTTGCTTTGAGCCAATTCGCGTTCTTATCTAAGAACCGTTTCTCTATGCTGTGACATTCTGTCCACTTTTTCTTGAAACTGGTTTTAAAAACCTCAAAGAACGACTTAAAACACTCCTTTCTTCGACTGGGCATGATGTGAGCCGTACGAGGTTTTCTTCCAACAAAATGAACTTTTCTTCAAGTTTTTTTCCTTTAAACTCTTTCATTATCTTATATAATTCCAATCTACTAAGTTTCTTTACCATCTCTGAGGGATCTGTAACAAAAGAAAGCAAAAGTAGTAGATTTTCATATTTTGAATATTTTTACCTAAAATTTCTAAATTCTACAAAAAATAAAGGTGAACGTTTGTGAACGACTTTATTGCATATTCATGTAGACAAAGGTCTTAAATATATGCTAACATAATAATTGAAAGGCGACAAGGCGCGACACTTGGTCAAATCCACTATGATATCTCAAATTTAGTAAAAAAAATCGAGTATAAAAAGGCGTTACCAATATCGACTCAGTAAGTGAGGAAATCGGGAAAGAACTACATAAAATTTATTTTATAATATAGTACATACCTTCTATTTCTATACCCGATAGTTGTTTTTCTCGTAGTCCACTACACGCAGCCATTTTACACAGAGAATTTAGTGTCACAAAATAGAGCGCCAACAACAAAGCAATGCGATTCCGACAACGACTAAGTTCCGACTGGTCAGGTAGTCAAATGGCCGGGGCGCGAGGACAGGTGGGGGCTGCCCCTCGATAAACCGGTTACTAGGCTACATGAAAAGTGCATTTTAAGTGTCATTACATTTTGTTTGTGAACCTGACTTTTGACCGGATTTATGCCTCTAATACTCCTATGTGCTACGTTTGGCTTCTGTAGAAGTGCTACACGAGTTAGACTCTGACCATAGACCGGTCATCCTTAGCCTTGCCTCCCGCACAAGCCACTCTGGCGCGGATAGCAACCTCCCACCCAGATATGTAACCGACTGGCAGAAACTTGAGGGTAAACTCAAGACAGCCACGTCGGAGCACTTAGATTCGATACCGTCCCTCATAGAGACCCCCGAGCAAACGCTCGCAGCTATCGGCTCTTTCACGACTCACGTCCAAATCCAAGTGAACGAATGTTCCCGGGAGGTCCCAGCGGCTGACGCGTTCAGACGGTGGAAGCTCCCGGAGGATTTGCGTGAGTTAGTGACTGAGAAGAACGCGGCCATCAGAGCCTTCGACTCCTATAACACCTTGGAAAACCGCACTCGAATGCGTGAACTACAGCGTACTGTACGTGAACGCATGACCGAGAGGCGGGATTCCGGGTGGGATAGGATGTTAGCCGAGATTCAACCCTCGCGGAAGGCCTTTTGGAATCTCTGCAAGCGACTCAAGACAGACACCGACTGGACCATCCCCCCGCTGACGCGTCCAAATCAACGCCCCGCGTTCGATGACGACGAAAAAGCCGAATGCATGGCCGACAATCTAGAGTCCCAATGTTCTCCCAGCAACCTACCAGTAGACCCGGAGCACCTCAATGAGGTTGACTCTGAGGTAGAACGTAGGCTCGCCATCCCTCTCCCTCCGACCCCAACTGCCCCTTCCCGGGAGGATGCAGACGTCGACGACGACGACGATCCCCTGAGGCCAGTGACCATCGAAGAGGGTAAAACTCTGATCAGGAAACTACACCCTCGTAAAGCCCCCGGTTATGACGGACTCACCAATCGCGTTTTCAAGCAACTCCCATTGCTTCTACTTAGCCTGATGGTCGCGATTGTCAATGCGGCCTTTTCCAACAACATCTTTCCACACCAGTGGAAACAGGCGAACGTGATTGGTATCCCGAAGCCGTTCAAATCCAAATCCGATCCGGCGAATTACCGCCCCATTAGCCTTCTCTGCGCCATGGGGAAACTCTACGAGCGCATCATCCACGCCCGTTTGTCGTCGTACATCCACGCAAACGATATTCTCCCAGACGAGCAGTTTGGCTTTCGAGCCAGACACTCCAGTATCCACCAGGTGCATCGCATCGTTGAACACATCCTGGTAAAAGCCGCCCGAACCCGTAGTCATACTGGAGCAATCTTCTTCGACGTGGCCAAAGCGTTCGACAAGGTCTGGCACAACGGCTTATTATATAAGCTGATTAAACTCAAAGTGCCTGACCGTCTCGTGCACATCCTACGAGACTTCCTTACGGATCGAACGTTTCGCTACCGCGTCGAGGGAAATTACTCCTCCCTCCGACCGATACGTGCAGGAGTTCCCCAAGGCTCAGTCCTTGCCCCGCTCCTGTTCTCGCTGTACACCAGCGACATCCCCAGACCCAAGAAGGCTCATCTAGCCCTCTTCGCTGATGACACAGCTCTCTACTACTCCAGTGGGGACCCGTCAGCCATTCACCGAGAACTCCAATCCTTAGCCGATGCCCTCGGCAAATGGTTCAGGAAATGGAGGATCGAAGTCAACCCGACTAAGAGCGCAGCCGTGCTCTTCTCTAGGGTAAACCCCGCGCCCACCACAGATCCCGTCCGAATGTTTGGTAAACCGATCCCATGGGAAAGGAAAACCAAATACTTGGGAGTGATCCTCGATCAGAAGTTAAACTTCAAGGACCATTTGAGATACGCTCGCAACCGTGCCTCATTTGCCCTTTATCGATTACACAGCCTCCTGAATGCACGCAGTAAAATGTCCCTTGAAAACAAGGTGAGAATTTACAAGACGTGCATTCGACCCATGTTGACCTATGCGAGCCCGGTCTTTGCGCACGCCAAGGAACATCTCATCCACCTCCTCCAGGTAGTCCAGAACAAGTTTATGCGACGAGCCGTGGGCGCACCATGGTTCGTCCGTAACAAAAGCCTCCATGCCGATCTCCAATTGCCTACCATCAGGCATTGGATGAAGCAAACGTCCAAAAGGTATTTTGACTCTGCCACCCACCATCCAAGTAAATTGGTGGTACAGGCGGTCAATTACACTCCCCTCCGACTCACAATTAAGCACCGTCGTCCGAAGCACGTCCTAGACGAACCGGACGACGAGACCACCGTTTACCTTGAGCACATCAAATCGATTAGAGACTCTCGCAACACTGCACAACCGATATTTCGTACTCGCCGGACGCGAGTACGACCGCGAGCGCGTCGCGACCACCAGCGTCCTCCATGACCCTTAGTTTGCATTCGATCCGATGAATGCCCGCTTCGGACCTAAACCGGTAGCGAGGCCCGCGTCGCGCATTAACGTAGAGCGACAGTTGCACAAAATCCCCTAAAACCACGATATCTTGCCCTCTCCACGTCAGTATCCGCCCAGAGCCGAGGTTCGAGCCCCACAGGGGGCGCCCTCCGGCGCGGGTACTTAGCTTGTAGTTTTGAACTTTGCTAGGCGGTTAGAGCCCACGCTCACCCCTACTGTCCGGTGAAGCAGTAAAAGCCGACACGTTAAAAAAAAAATAATAAATAAATAAAAATAAAAAAAAAGGTGCCTCTCACTCTTTTGGGGCCAAACTTCGCCGCGAGCGGAAGCCTTGCCGGATTACGTAACGATTAATTTCAAGCCCAATGTGGTGTTTATACTGTGGTTGTCGTTATAAGTGATTTGTCATAAGATAATTGTTGTTGATTTCTAAATTATTTATTCTGAAGTGTGAATAAACCTCTTTTTTATAATAACATCCTTTTAATTCCTAAAAATATAATAATAGGTCTTTACCTATGAAATTGCCGTTTTGTATGAAAAAATTGAAACGAATTTTTTTCATGATTTTTTTTATTTGTATTAATCGAAGTAATCACCCATGCAATCAATGCATCTTTGCCATCGCAGTGGCAGTTTATTGATGCCCTTCTTAAAGAAATCAGCTGGACGGGAGGCAACAAATTCTTCAAAGGCATTTTGTACTGCCTCTCGGGTATTGAATTTTTTTCCCGCCAAGAAGTTATCCAAATTCTGGAAAAAGTAGTAGTCTGTAGGCGCAAGGTCTGGTGAGTAGGGCGGATGACGGAGAGCTTCCAACCCCAGTTCTTGCAACTTGGAGACCGTCTGCTGTGCAGTATGAGGTCGCGCGTTGTCGTGCAGGAGCAGCGGAGACGAGCGATTGACCAATGCTGGTTGGAGATGCGCCAGCTTCTCCATCATTGTGCTCAGTTCTTCACAGTACACATCTGCAGTAATGCTCACCCCGTTTGGTAAGAAGCTGTGATGAATCACACCGGCGCTAGACCACCAAACAGTGACCATCACTTTTCTAGGGGTAAGTTTTCGTTTAGGGCATTGTTTAGGTGCTGAACCAGGATCCAACCAACTTGCTGAGCGCTTGCGGTTATCAAACAGAATCCATTTTTCATCGCAGGTAACAATGCGGTTCAAAATTCCTTCATTTGTGTGTCTGTTGAGCAGTGCAAGGCACGTCTCGACGCGTACTTCGCGCTGGCGATCATTGAGTTCGTGGGGCACCCATTTGTCAAGCTTTTTTACCTTGCCAATTTGACGCAAATGGACCAATATTGTTTTGACGCTAACGTCGAAAGCTGCTGCTAATTCAGCCGTAGATTGTGTATCATCAGCTTCCACAACCGCCTTTAATTCGTCATTGTCGACCAAAGTCTTCGGACGACCGCGAGGTTCATTTTTCAGGTCGAAATTTCCAGAACGGAAGCGAGCAAACCAATAACAGGTGGTGCGTTGGTTTGTAGTGTTAGCTCCGTAAACGTCGTTGATGTTGCGTGCCGCTTGTGCCGCGTTGCTGCCACGACGGTACTCATATTCCATAATTACTCGAATTTTTAACGTATCCATGATGACGAAAAAGATTGAAATGCGATGAAAATGTAACACTAATCAATAAAGAAATGACTACTTTTGGAAAAAAGAATCCATGTTTTTAAAATAAAATTAATTTGAAATTAGAATTCTTAGCCAAACAAAAATTATTTTGATTTGAAATGGCCAGTACTGCAGAACGGCAATTTCATAGGTAAAGACCTAATATATATATTATCATATAAGGTAAATCATCACCGCCGCCCATGGATTCCACAAGAGTGGCAAGAGCATTGCGACCATTGAAGAAAGGAATAGGCTAGGGTAGATGGATCGTATATGGGCATTCATTACCATTTAGTAATTTTAGCCCACAAAAACAAAATATAGATAATTATGGTGGATACTTATCCACCATATTTTCATTTTTTATTTAAAAAGGTGACAAATTAGCAAGTGGGTCACCTGATGGTAAGGGATCACCGCCGCCCATGAACTCTCGCAACAACAAGTAGTCGCGGGTGCGTTGTCAGCCTTGAAAAGAGTCCGCAAACAATTGTTGCTGAACCGTCCCACTCCTTCCTCTATGACCTCTGGCGACCTTACTCACACTCAGAAACAAAAATTAATGTTATTATTAAGGAATGTCTTCTGTAAGGTGGATGTACTTGCCCAATCGGGCTGGTCTTTGAGCGAATGAACGCTGTACACTACCTCTAATATCTATAATTGATTTTTTACGATTATATTGTAATAAAAACATCTGGCACATATTAAAGATTTAATCCAAATAGTTGTTTGTAAACATAAAGCTCTTTTTAAAAATTATATAAACGCTGGTTTGACTTTTTATTATTTTGATAACATTTGGAATATAATATGGATTAAATATCCAATATACTGTGCAAACACTTAAAATAAAATTTGTTACAAATTATTACAATTAATCCCATTATTCTGAACTATATTATTTAATTATTTTATGCATTAATGAAACTTAATTTCATTTGATATCAGCTTGCTACCCCATCTCCTGGCAAATTGTATAAAGGTAACATTTGTTTGTATTAAATAAATGTAATTTTTGTAAATTAAATCGTTTGAAGTTGTATAAAACTCATTAATATACCTATTTTTTAAAAACTAGCTCCATTTGAATTTAGAATTCAGTTAGATTCGTTCGCGTAATCTTTGATAAATAATAAGACACTCATCTAATGCCCTTGGGCATTTAAATGAGTGACTTTAAACCAAAATTATTACAAAAAATACGAGTGTGCCTTAGACGACACTAACTGAAGTATAACTTAGACATACGAACGTAACTGGCTATGAGGGAAGTGAGAAAGAAAATGCACCTCTCTGTTTTGCACCTACAATAATATACGAAACATTTATTTATTTTCCTCTCACATCTATCATTACAGGCATACGTCCAATGCGATAGAGTTCTTATCTAAATATTTACAATACCGTCACACAGGCTCCGAACCTAGTACGGACTCCATCTCTCAAAAAGTTAATTTACCCCTAAACTTAATATGATCATTTGTAAATAATTTACTTTTGACAGAAATAAAACGATATTATTAAAAAAAAAAAACTATACCCCAAAAATAATATAAAAATTCTATCTTCACTAACTTATACGTATATCCCTCCCATCTTCCGTTCGCCTCGCCCGATCACACGTTCACCAGCTTACTACCCATGTCAAGCGTGCATAAAGAAGTTGCCGAGAATTTTATAATACAATTTACTGCTTAGCAAATTGTGGCCAATTTTATATTTGTTTTCATAAACATTTAAAATTAATGAATGTCGTACAACTCTATTGCACAAGTTTTGCCGGTTGGTTGGTAAAAGATTGCTTTCCGCGCCGCAGGTCGTGAGTTTAATTCCCACCCAGGATGACAGATATTTTTATGCACGAACATGTCTGTTTGTCCTGAGTTTGGGTGTAATTATGTATATGTCTATGAATTTACAAAATAAAAGAAGGATATGTAGTATATCAGCCATCTGGTTTCCATAGTACGAGGTCTACTTAATTACGCTACGTCCTACGTAGGCGGTTCAAAGCGAACGCGATTATGAAGCGGTGACACGCGAATTCAATGCGACGCGGTGCCTATGTCCTACGTACACGCGAATCGTCTCGCGAAGCCGCCACCGACGCCGCAGAACACGACGGCACCGCATCCAGTTCGCGCGAAAATATCAAGCCAACTGATCGCGTTCGCTTCATGTCGCGCCGCTCCGCACCGCACTGCACGCGCGGTTGGTCATGTAGGAAGACACTTCAATAGGTTTGACTGTTTGTTGTTTTCGCGCCGCGCCGCGCCGCGCCGCTTCGCGTTCGCGTCTAAATTGATCACGCAGGACGTCGCGTGAGTGATCAGATTGCCGTGTGTGAATAATGTCCCATGATGTTTAATTTTTTTAATTAATATTGCTGATTATAGTACAAAAAGAATAATGTATTCTGCATACATTAAGCCTACTCAAAGCTCCTAACAATTCCCATCAACATAATAACATTCCGTATGTATATAAAATGGTTTCTCTGAACGTAATGCAATCTCATATTGCCAAAGTTCTTATCTCCAATAAGATAAACAATGGATTGGAGTAAACTTGCAATTCACATAAAGATAAAATTGTTAGGCGGACTTGGTGCGACATTAGTTTATCTTCAAGCTGTTTGTTTTGGGATAAGCTGAGGACTTAGCTCGAAGTTTGCAGTGTGTGTGTTCCGGTATTACGTAGGATAGGGCGAGGTCAATACGAAGATGGGTCATCGCTCATCATAGATACTTAAGTTAACCAACTGAGTTCTGTCTTTCTTTATCGTGTGGGCAGTTAACAGACCTCTTTCCAGTCTTGTCGCTGGCCGTCCCATCGGTTCATCATGGTGATAGAAAGTGCCCCTGTGTTTTCGCACAAACTTGTGCACTATAATATTTCCTGCGCACTTGGCTAGTCTCCATTGAGACTGGCCGCCATGGCCGAAATTCAGTTTGAAAATTATCACCTGGTGTCAGTCTTGATCAAACCACCTAGGAAGCTTCTTGTAGATAAGGCTTAACGACTGTTGTCTAGTGACAACAACAGGGACCATTGGTTGTGAAGCACAAAGGTGCTCAGAAATAAACCACTTTGCCGTTCTACAAACTGACCGCGCAATTAGGTGTGTTACCTCACTGACCACTTACAAACTTGAGAATACTGGCTAAGAATGCTTCGCCCGCTTGCCACTACCATTTAGACGTACCTAATTAATGTATGATTGATTGACACGCGATACATTCAGAACTTCATACCTGATGGTATATGGATAAATACCTGGTAGATTATAAATGGTAGATGTATATGGGTCCGGTGGTAGCATTAAAGCGCGACCGTCGTTATAAACACAAGGGTCGTCATAATAATAATATTGAATTCGTACCTTAATATAGACAGAACTATTCAGACAATATGTAGTAAAATATAAATTTCGATAATTAAACCTAAACATAATCTCCTTGACAATAACTTAATACAAGCCAGCTAAATATCATTAACTATTATAAAATAAATTTTATAAATGTTTTAACAATCTTCGTACCTTCCTAAATATCTAATCAAATCTAATTATTTTATATATTTTATTTTACCATCAGGCATTATATACTGCTGTGTGGTGACGGCGACAAATATCAGAATCAGAATATCATCACCCCATCTCATCCCGTGGGGGGCGTAGAAGTCGACCCGAGGGAATATCTACCTGAGGAAGGGCAGCAGCTTCCTTCTGATTACTATGACTATCTTACTGCAATCGCCAACCCGCCTGCCAAGCGTGGCGATTATGGCATATCCCCTCAAGACGATTCTTGAGGGAGACTTGTCCAGCAGTGGACTTATTTAGCTGTAATGATAATGATGATGATGATTATATATCTTAGATTGTTAACTGTAAAAAAAATACAAAAAATAGGTATTACTAAGAAGCTCAGATGATCCTTAACAAACCCAACTAACATCCTTAACTCCGTGTAACAATCTGCACGAGCGAAGAAAAGGCGCCTGCCTTACGCTACGTCCTACGTAGGCGGTTCAAAGCGAACGCGATTATGAAGCGGTGACACGCGAATTCAGTGTGATGCGGTGCGACACGGTGGCTATGTACGTGCACGCGAATCGTCTAGCGCAGCCGCCACCGACGCCGCAAAAACACTACGGTACCGCATCCTGTTCGCGCGAAAATATCAAGCAAACTGATCGCGTTCGCTTCATTTCGCGCCGCACCGCACGCGCGTTTGGTCACGTAGGCCACATCAATAGGTTTCGACTGTTTGTTGTTTTCGCGCCGCGCCGCTTCGCGTTCGTGTCTAGATTGCTCACGCAGGACGTCGCGTTAGCCAATGCTACAGTAAATAATTATTGCATTGCTTAGCGACGGGCTGGTTGGCGTTGTTGGTAGGTACTAGGTTGGTAGGCCATTCACGAAGCAGGTCGTGGGATAGACTCCCACCCAGGATAGATATTTGTATGCATGAACATGTCTGTTTGTCCTAAGTCTAGTTGTAATTATATAAGTATGTATTTACAAAAGAAAAGTAGTACGTATATGTATATCAGTTATCTGGTTCCTATAGTACAAACTCTGCATAGTTTGGGATCAGATGGCCGTGTGTGAAATGAAATGAAATTTATTCAGCACTTGGGTATTAACATACAATGTACTTGTCAAGTTCACAATGCAGTACATAAACATAGTGGATAGTATAAAAGTTTAAAAAAAAATTTAGTTAGTCCGTCCGTGCGGTTTGTTTTATCGCATATATTTTCTGAAATCCTTAAATAAATAACAAGTTACTAATCTTTTATTTTCAAATTTAGTACTACTATATTAAAATTAAAGAATGGAAGACAAAAGCAAAAAAACGAAATTCTAAATGAGGGTGTGATCACATGCACGGGATGTGAATAATGTCACAGGATATTATTTTTGTTATTATGATCTTCCGAACGGGAACACCCAAATACTCCGAAATATTTTATTCCGAATTTCAATGTTCCAATTTTCAAAAGTCCGAATTTCATAATACCTAAGAATTGTAATGTCTATTATTAAAAATCACGAAATTAATTTTACCGAAAGTCGTAAATACGATTTGTTAGTTTTCCGATTCTCAAACGTTCGAAGAGTCAAACGCTCGAAGAGTCATACGCTCGAAGGGTTCTCAGTCCGAAAAACGACATTCCGATTTTCAATACTTCGAATAAACTAAAAGTCAACATGTTATGCTACAAAATTTGGTGACAGAAACGAATCGCTGCACAACCGACTTCACGTAGTCTTCTCTGCCCTACCCTAGAGTGTAATTTAAGCCCGCGTAGGCGCGGAGGGGTAGGGCGGCCCGCGAGCTGAGGAGCAGGTGGCTTGAAGGCCCGCCGCCGCGGCTGAGGCCGGCCGGCGCAGCCGGCCAGCAAGCCGAAGCTGCGGTGGTGAGCGTTAAAACCATCTGCGACGATAAGCTCGCGTGGGCCCGCCCAAACCCCGCAGCGCCGGAGCCGTGACAGAAACAATGCCTGCTGCATGCCTGCTTGCTTGTTGCATGCCTGCTTGCATGCTGCACGCCTGCTTGCATGCTGCATGCCTGCTTGCATGCTGCATGCAAGCTTGCATGCTGCACGCCTGCTTGCATGCTGCATGCCTGCTTGCATGCTTGCATGCTGCATGCTTGCTTGAATGTTGCATGCCTGCTTGCATGTTGCATGCCTGCTTGCATGCTGCATGCCTGCTTGCATGCTGCATGCCTGCTTGCATGCTGCATGCCTGCTTGCATGCTGCACGCCTGCTTGTATTTTGCATGCATGCATGTTGCCTGCCTGTTTGCAGCCGCCGATTTTCGGATCCCCTCTATTGTTGATTAATCATTTGGGTTAGGTTAGGTTAAAATTGTGACCAGGGAAACAAAATATTTTTATTCGTATTGTTAATATTTCGAATTATCATTAAGTCGGACTTTTTGTTATTCGATCTATTGAAGCTCGGTGTTTTGAGAAGAGTAATTATAATCGTAAGGAATATTGAAATATAGGAATTATAAAAATAGGAGTAATGATAAATCGGAGTTGTAATATTCGGAATTTTGAACCATTCGGAATGATGGAAATCGGTATTTTGAAATTCGTATTTGTGACTGTCGGAATAAAGTTTTTCGTATTAATGTAGTGTACCCCTTCCGAACATTATACTATTACATTAACAGTGAACTACATATTAAGTGTGATTTTACTATTGGTACCTACTTATCGTATGGACACTGCCACCCAGTAGACCACCGACAAGGCTTAACGACTGTTGCATAATGGATACAACCGGGAGCGAGAGCTTCACGTGCCTTTCGAAGCACGGAGATGCTCAGAAATTAAACAACTTTATCGGTCACCCATCTATAGAGTGACTGCAAGCCAAGTTGCTTATCCTCGCCAATCACTTATGGACCCGTGAGAGCATCTGGCTATGAGCGCCTACTATTGGCGTACAATAAAGAGTTAATGTGTATATTTATAACATTATTGAATGTAAATAAAACATTTCTTTTAAAGGCAATGCCCGCACTATGTTTCGCGGGGTACTTTACAAATATATAATAGACGGACACATATTACATCCAGACACAACGACCGCGAACGCGTCGCGACCACCAGCGTCCTCCATGACCATTACTTTGCATTCGATTCGATGAAATGTCCTCTCCGGACCTAAACCGGTTTGTAAACACCTCTATAGTCCGGTGAAGCAGTGAAAGCCGCAAGGCTATCTGCATACATCATGTTAAAAAAAGAAACATCCGGACTCAAAACAAATATTTATGGGTTACACAAATAGTAGTCCGGCGCGGGACACGAACCCGTGGCACGAAGCGGCGAGGCGCCGGTCTAAGCCGCTGCTCCACTAATTAAATTTTCATTAAACTAAAACTGCCGCGAAGCAAAAGTGTGTGGTAACTTGAATTAGAAGAAAAAGAAAAACGATTTATTAAAAAAATTGCACAGACAACAATAATACCTATAACAATAAAACGAAAAATAAAATAAAAACAGACACTTGTTCAGACGAATTACGCGAAGAACATGTTTTTTTATAAATGGTAGTTTTATCTTAGAAAGTAACTTACTATTCTGAACAAACCATTTTTGGCTTCCCCTAGTTTCATAAGTGGCAGCAGTGAGAAAAAAACTCACATAAATGTGTTACATAAACATAAATATTCACAAAGCGTACCCTTAACAACGTGTTTCTGGCAAAAATCTTCACGCTGAAGTGTGCATGTAAGCCTTATACCGGATTTCCATAAACATGGAGAGTTTCGTAGAGAAAACAGTATAACAAAATACTCAAACACATAGTGTTATCGTTGTTTCTGGCTGAATTTCGGCTGCGGACACTAGCCAACTACTCAGAACATTAATATTGGAGTGTGCGCGCAAACACCACTGCGCACACTCTATTCCCTCACTCTCATAATGCCTACCTCTCTTGAAATATCTATTGGACGCAGGACCCTACCCCGCGACACTAAGGTGTCTAATCCCTGTGATTGGAAAACATAGTGCGAGCCTAAAAAAAACCGGCCAAGTGCGAGTCGGACTCGCACATGAAGGGTTCCGTAGTAGCAAGTATTTCAGTTGATTAAAAGAAAGCAAATTGCGGTTTATAACTTATTAAAAAAAAAACTACTTTCTAGATCTCGTTCAAACCAATTTTCATTGTTAGATTCTATGGTAATGTACATCATATATTTTTTTTAGTTTTATCATTCTCTTATTTTAGAAGTTACAGGGGGGGGGGGGGACACACTCATTTTACCACTTTCGAAGTGTCTCTCACTAACGACTAGTTCTACTAACTATTTAGTTTAGACAAAAATGATATTAGGAACCTCAATATGATTTTTGAAGACCTATCCATAGACACCCCACATGTATGGGTACGATGAAAAATTTTTTTTGAGTTTCAGTTCTATGTATGGCGAACCCCCAAAATTATTGTTCTTTTTCTATTTTTGTTCTATTTTTTTTTGATTAGGCAGGGGGAATGCCTACGCATGCCACCCGCAAAAAGTGTCTGCGGGTGGGTATGTCGGACTCGCACCGACTAAACCTAACCTGCCGTGGACTTCTACTGGCGCCTGATAGGGGGAGCCCCGGGAACGCGGGTATGCTGCTCCGGTGCCCCCCTTTTGCGCCGTGTCCCAGATGGTCGGGACACGCACCCGGGGAGGACTGTGGGTTGCCCTCCCCATTTGCCGACTCCTGCCAGTACGGCACAGCGACTGCGCCACAAACAGTTCGCTGTCTTCCCGGGGCTGCTTGCACGTGGCGGCAGTTGAGGACACTTCTCATACTGCCACCGCAGCCCCGAGGGGAGTTGGGCTAACGGCTACCGCCGCCACCCCGACGCCTCCTCCGCCTACGAGCGGGATCGGCTCTTTCCCGATCCCGTTCGGCGGCCTCCTTCTGCAGCAAAACTGCCTCACAGAAGGAGACCACAGCGTGGTGGAGTCGCCAGCCAGCATCGCATACACGACTGCTGGCGGCGAAAGATCCCGTCCGATCTCAGCGACCAAGACTCGTCTCTCGGCCTCCCAGGCCGGGCACTCCTCCAGCGTATGCTGGGCAGTGTCCAGGTCGCTCCCGCAATGGTGACAATGTGTCGTCGCTTCTCGGCCGATCCGGCACAGATACTCACCGAAACACTCACAGAATACACCTACTTACCAAGTTTCAGCAGCACAGTTTTTATAGTTTATAGTTTTCATACGGACGGACAGACAGACATGACGAATCTATAAGGGTTCCGTTTTTTGCCATTTGGTTACGGAACCCTAAAAACACGTGCGTCTTGACTTTCTGCTAGCAAGACTTTGTAGGCTTCAATCTCTCAACTGCCTTCGACCAATAAAAGTCATAGAATGTCATGAATCAAGTAATCAGATATACAGTCTGTGATTTTATTGGTCAATCGCTCTAGATAGACTTAGACTTCATTGTCATGATGATGTTTTATTAATTTTATTTTTAAGCTTTGATAATTCCTCTTCCCACTGTTTTCTGGCTTTTGCCAAATTATAAGTCTTTGTTGTGAGATTACTGCTATTAAAACCTAAACAAGAATATTTAAGCAGAATTAAGGCACTATACGAGCTAAACAATTCGCTGTGATTTAATATTCAAGGATTGATATAGTACAATTTTACAAGTTTGGTACTCTTGCTTGTTAACTATTATAGAACATTTGACGAAATTATGAAAGGGAGTCCTGCATACATGTCGTACATACATCATCATCATCATTACAACCGAAATAAGTCCACTGCTGGACAAGCCTCCCTCAAGAATCATCTTGGGGGATATGCCATAATCACCACGCTTGGCAGGCGGGTTGGCGATCGCAGTAAGATGGTCATAGTATTCAGAAGGAAGCTGCTGCCCGTCCTCTGGTAGATATCCCCTCGGTTCGACTTCTATGGCCCCCACGGGATGAGATGGGGTGATGATATTCTGATTTTTGGCGACGTCACCACGCAGCAATATTGTTACGCATAAAAAAGTCAGTAAAATATGACGTATACCTACGTTACCGAAGGACAAATTAATATTCCCACACCAAATGTCTTCGCATCTTCCACGGTAACAACAACATACCGTGAGGTCTCCTCTCATCATTCGAACTCAGTCTGCTTGGCTCAAGAACGGCTAGGACGCCAGCGCTGGATAGAGCCAGACGGAGTATATCTTACTTACTTACTTATCGTATGGGCAGTGGTTACCCTAGTCTCAGAGCTCTTCAAGCCGCCCAGTAGGTTTCTGACATGGCTTAACGACTGTTGTCTAATTTCTACAACTGGGACCGACAACTTAACTTGCCCTCCAAAGCACAGAGATGCTTAGAAATTAAACCACTTTGGCGGTCACCCATCTATGGACTGACCGCAAGCCTAATTACTTAACCTCGCCGATCGCTTACGGACCGGTGAGAGCATCTAGCTAGTATATTAACGTATCGTTTAATATAAAACTTTCCCCAATTATTGTATTTGTTAGTGATAATATGGAAATAAAAAGTCATTTAATTATTTGCTATGACCTAGTATTTGAGGAAAGATGAAAAGTACAGTTACCGGCAAAAGTAGATGATCACCATCTTGGAATCCAGTAATCACGAAGTGCCATCGTCGTGTATCCAATGTAGTGTACCGACAGTTCCGTAAAAGAAAATAAAGAAAAATATCAAGACCATGCGAGGGTAGATACCGAAACCCGAGTTTCACGGAGACAACGCTGCCGAGCCACACCAGTCGACCCGTGACCACGGCTGGTGCAATCCACGCCGAAACGTCGGGTAACCTAAAGGTAATGATTTGCCTTGTCGCGTTTATCGCGATTGAGACCTGTGTCCACAATATATAAAAATGAGTACAAATTGCGAAACTTTAAAAACATTAATAATGATTCAAATCAGGCATTCAATAATAATGCTCGTAAATTGCGTCAAAATACTGGGGCGGTGAAATGTTCCCAAAGTATGCGATTGGTTTGCACCAAATATTAACTAATGTTACTGCGATCCTATTATCGTAATACCCATATGATCATAATTATCAAATCTCCGATTTTGATTTTTGACCGTTGATTGTAAAATTTAAAATGTTTGTTACTCGTACAAGCTATCTTAGAAAATTTTATTTTGTGCAACTGCGAAGGATTGTCGATCTTTATTGCACTGTCTAATAAATAAATGCGCTGTAATAACAATTGTTAGTAATTAATAAGTTTTTAATGTAATTAGTAAAATATTAGACAGGTTAATCTACTGTACAATTCATTCAAATTTCTTATTGACTAGTTTAATTTATGTATTTTTTTTTCTTCGTTATTTCTTGACTTGTGGTGTTAAGTGTGTATATGTTGGTATAAACCCAACTAAATATGATTTCTTGTTAAATTAATTTAAAATGTATAGCTGACATATTATATCAATTTAAATACTTTTGTGACTCAACCATAGCTTTGCATGCTTTTTTAATAATGGCAAATGTGTATTTGTACTGATTATAAAGATTTTTTTACCAAATATATGAACCACATTTAATGCAAACAAATAAAATAAATAAACCAAAAAACAAAACAAAAATCTTGGGACAACTAAAACACTGCCACCTGAACTGATGTTGACACAGCTAGAATGGTTGATTTCAGGTATTTTCATAGTGTAATGTCCTATGGAATTCTTCTCTGGGGCAGCTCTGCTGACATTAACACCATATTTATATTGCAAAAAAGAGCTGTAGGAGCTATCTATAATCTTGGCCCGAGAGTGTCTCTAAGACAAAAGTTCAAAGAGGTTAACATTCTAACTGTACCATCTCAGTATATATATGAAAACTTACTATATTATGTGCATAAAAATATCGATTCCTTCTGTAAAAGGTATATCGCTACATAATGTAAATACTAGATATAAGAATATCTCATATTGCATACTACCCGTCTCCACGAAATAAGTAACTCTTTTATGGGCCAATGTATAAGATTCTATTACAAACTTCCCAATGATATTAGAGAATTGTCTACGAATAAGTTTAAAAGAATTATTAAAGCCAAATTGTGTAGCACTGCATATTACAAAATTTCTGATTATTTAAGTGATAAAAGTGCTTGGGATTGAAATGTTCTGAGTCAACACGCATGATTGTAATTAATCTTAAGTATATTTTATTTAAAAAAAGGATTCCTACTGAGTTTTCTCAGTCACTGCCACGTCATGCACTGCACGGTAGGGTAAAAAAAAATATGAATATTCCACATAAATTTAAATTTTTTACGGAATAAAGAATTTTTGATTTTGATTCTTTTTTAACCCCAACTGGGCATATCCTGTAGACAACCGATAAGCATAGTCATATATTTTTACGAAGATAGATATTATAGATAAATTACACCCGGACACAGAACAAATATCACTCATCACACAAAGATTTGTCCTAATTGAAATTAATTCAGAAGTTATATAAAGCATTCGTTAGTGGAGTTGGCATTCATATGGACAGTGCAAATAATCACTTTATGTTACCCCACTAATTATTAGTGTTCTATAAGCGACAGCGGATTAGTTAAATGTAGGTAATGTAACATAAAGCTAGCTTAATTTGGGGTTAGACTGCCGTTCTTACTAAACACTTAGCTTAACCTGCTTGTTACTGAAGCACTCTATAACGAGCAGCACTCTAGCTGAAGCAAAGCTCATACTGTCCATATGCGGTTAAGCTATTAAAAGCAACTCTGCATATATTTGCAGTCCAGTACAGAGTAATATTTCAATTGCGTTCCCATTTAATAATGCAATAATGAAATTTATTCAGCACTTTGGTATTAACATAATACTTGTACTTATAAAGCTCACAATGCAGTACACAATATATTCAAATACAATATTAAAGTAACAAAAATATTTGTACTAGTTCGTCTGTGCGGTCTGTTTTATAACAGTTGTTTGATATGCTTAAATAAATAAAATATTCACAGTATTAGGATTAGAAATCATTATTTATCAAAAGAACTTTACAGCTCACAGCCTTTACCAAAGCAATCTAATATTAAAATATAAATTGATATCCTGGGATTGTCTTTCGGCTGATATGATATTTTATATATCCGAATAACATATAAGCTATAATTTATAAAGTTTGACGCTAATAAAATCGCGGGCACAGCTGCTAGTATGCTATAATCGCGACGCTTGGCAGACGGGATGGCGATCACAGTATCAGATGAAGGTTATAGTAAAAGGCGCTGCTGTCACCCAGCCGACGTGCTTCACAAGATGCGGTAGGGTGGTCATGTTTACCACACAGCAATAATAATACATGTTAAACTTGCGAGTGTCTCTTCCCCTCGGGTGACCCACTTGCTAGTTTGCCATCATCATCATCATCATATCAGCCGAAAGACGTCCACAGTTGGATAAAGGCCTGCCCCAAGGACCTCCACAATGGCTGGTGTAGTGCGGCCCGCATCCAGCAGCTTCCCGCTTTTCGTTAAGGGGCCTTTTACAGTCCACTAGCGCCGCCAATCGGAAAAATGTCATAACTCGTAAATAGAATCAAAAATACAAAATGTGGTCTATTATTACCGTAGAAAAGGCAATAACGTAATTTTATAACACATTGTCAACACTTGAAATATAGCTGTTTAGCTAAATCGTGCATTTGTAACAAAAACGGCCGTTTATGTTTTGAATGCACGATTTAGCTAAACAGCTATATTTCAAGTGTTGATAAGGTGTTATACAATTACGTTATTGCCTTTTCCACAGTAACAATAGAACATATTTTGTATTTTTGATTATATTTACGAGTTATGACATTTTTTCGATTGGCGGCGCTAGTGGACTGTAATAGGCCTCTTAACCTTGCTACCATATAAAAAATACTTTATTAAAATCCCGAAAACTTCAATATAATATTTTCTATTTTATGTTTTGAAATAATCCTTTCACAACTCCAAAGAATAGTTACAGTACACAAGAATCCTACACTAGAGGCCATTTGTCCCCCACATGACGAATTATGACGTATTGATAACATAAATGGACCAGTTTGGGCCGGATCCCTTTTACACAAAGCCTTCTAGAACTGGTTACGAGAATATAAAGGGATACTTGGTAATGTATATTATAAGGTGTAAAGAATTACAAGCTTTTGTGGTGAAGATTAATGGCACCTAGTAGGATTTGATCTGTGGGAAAATTTAAGGCGCCTTCGGATTTTGTGGGCAATAACTTTTTAAGGTACTTGCACAAATTCAAAATTATTTTATATTAGCTGTGCCCCGCGGGTTTACCCGCGTAAAACTTTATAAATTATAGTCTATGTGTTAATCCAGGGTATCAGCTAACTCCATACCAAATTTTATTAAAATCGCTCCAGCCGTTTAGATGTGAAGAAATAACAAACATACACACTCACACACTCACAAACATTCGCCTCACAAAATTTCGACCACGTCGAACATTCTCTGCCAAATCGGAGACGTTCTCAAGAAAGGGCAGGTCAGAAGTACCCTAAACCGGCGAGCATGTTTGAAGAATATAATGATAGTAATCGAGGCAAAAGAGGTGTGCAAAGATCGTGACAAGTGGAAATCCGTTGTCTCTGCCTATCCCTCTGGGAAACAGGCGTGTGTCTATGTATGTATTACGGAATAGTCTATTTTTTTACTCTATCATGAAATGCATGAGTTCTTAATACTGAGAAACACTGCCAGAAAACTCAGTAGGAATCCAGCTTTAAAATATTTATTTTACAATTTTATTGTATAATTTTACAGTGGACTTGAGCGGAGTACTCGATAATATACTCCTATATTTTACAGAATTATCGTACCATTTGTAGCATATAACTCCATAAGCTAACTTAATTAACCCAGATTATTATCTGGGTTAATTAAGTGAGCATCAATCATCAGGATGTAACCTCCCATTGGTTTACAGTCATAACATGCAGTACTCTATGTAATGCCTAATATTAATATTGGAGGTAGCTTTAAGATCACTATCTACCTATGAAACAGAACAATTAAAATAAAACTAGTTTGTGAAAAAAAATGTGTTTGAGTATTTTGCCCTTCGCTGTGTGTGTGTGTTTTTCATACATACATAGATTAGAAGTAGCTTTAAGAGCAGAGCAGAGCTTTAAACACAACTAGTTTGTTTACGTTATTGTTTAGCTAATAAATTATTTTAAAATTGTAAAATTATATAGAAATAAAATATTAAGTTATGTATATCGAATTAAAATTATGTGAGATTATGACAAATTATACATGTTACTTACATATATTATGTGTCATACTTCCACTTAAACATTTGCACGACAAATTGTTGAATATAGTGGAACCGTAATTTAAGACCATCTAAATATACCTATATTCCTGCAAATAAAGAAAGAAATCATTCATTCATTCGTTCATTGTGGAAAAAAAATGCATTTGAGTATTTTGCACATTGCTGTGTTACACATTGTTCAGTTTCATACGAAGTAGCTTTAAGATCACTATCTACCTATGAAACAGAACAATTTAAAGACAACACTTTGTGAAAAAATAATCATATGAGTATTTTGCACATTGCTGTTTTACACATTGTTTAGTTTCATACGCAGATTAGAGGCGGCTTTAAAATTGGTATCCAGATATGAAACAGAACAATTTAAACACAACAAGTTTGTGAAAAAAAAAATGCATTTTAAGTATTTTGCACATTGCTGAGTTACACATTGTTCAGTTTCATACGTAGATACTCAATCTTTTATTTGGATTCAACTATGTCAATTAGGTGTTAGGTTATTATGGACCCCGTCGGGCACAGCAAATGTAGAAGGGAGGAAGAGGACTTTGTTAAAAATATTAAATTCTATATTATGACCTATGCTTTATGCTGATATATACGGTTTGACGGTCACCGTAGCTTAGTTGGTAGTGATCCTGCCTACGAAGCTGGTGGTCCTGGGTTCGAATCCCGGTAAGTGCAAATATTTGTGTGATGAGCACGAATATTTGTTTCTGAGTCATGGATGTTTTCTATGTATACAAGTATTTATCTATCTAAATAAGTATGTATATCGTCGCCTGGTACCCATAGTACAAGCTTTGCTTAGTTTGGGGCTAGGATGATCTGTGTGACATTGTCTCCAGATATTATTATTATTATTATATCTAAATTCATGTATATCAACCATACATCTTGGGCATGTGTTGTTAATAAATAAGGAGTAGGTTATCTATTTAAATTATTATTCTATATAAATTATATTATTAATATTGTTACCTATACTACTATAATTTATCAGTCAAGTATTAATTTAATAATAGATTTTTTATTTATTATTCGATTTTGTTATATTTTATATTTATTCAGATATTATTAATATTATTGCTTAAGATCCTTAAGTTACACCATATAAACCGGTAAACTTAAGTGTCTCTGTAAGGCGTCAATCTTTAGATTGATCTCACGCTCTTTCACATAACCCAGATTTGCGAATTGAACAGTAGCCCAACGTTGGGCTCCACCTGAACCATTCAGGGTTCTTTCGCCCAGTGTTCCACAAGAGTAATAAATAAATAATAAATAAATAAAAAAGGTTTTTATCCACGTAGACTTTAAAAAAGCGCTTGTAAATAGTCAGAACATGTTTGTAGTAATACAGTTATTATTTCTAGTTACTTATTACAGATATTTAGGTACACGGAATGTTAAAACATTTATACAAATTATTTTATAATGGTAGTGACATTTAGCTTTTATATTTGTATTAAGTTATTGTCAAGGAGATTATGTTTAGTTTAAGTTTTTAATATTATGTATTGAAATTTAAAATATACTACATATTGTCTGAATGGTTCTGTCTATATTAATTCTCAAGAGTTTTTATCTCAGATATCAAATACTGAGTATGTTTTTCATAAATAAGTTTGTAATCCTCCAATTTAAGTTCATAATTTTCTTACTTCTTTAATAATGCCCTACGCTCTTTACTTAGTTCTAGAATGTATTTTTTGAGCTTGTCACAACTTAAGGAATTAAAGTTTGGCTGATAGTCTACAGAGTCATCCCCAGTCAAATAAATCCCCAGTCAAGTAATGATAATGCAAGTTACCTTTACTTCTATTTTTTTGTAAACTTGAAGCAGAAAAACTGTTTATGTCTGTCACACTATTTGTGTGACCCACAAATAGTTGTTCTGAGTCTAGATGTAATTTGTGTCCGTCTATTATATGTTTGTAAAGTACCCCGCGACACGGGGACTAGATTCCCTAGAGTGGGGACGGTCTTAAAAAAAAACTTTCCACTGATATTCAAGTTTGAATTTTTTAATAAAGTAAAATAAAATTAAAAAGGTTTTTATTCACGTAGACTTTAAAAAAGCGCTTGTAAATTGTCAGAACATGTTTGTAGTAATACAGTTATTATTTCTAGTTGCTTATTACAGATATTTAGTTACATGGAATGTTAAAACATTTACACAATTTATTTTATAATAGCAGTGATATTTAGCTAGCTTGTATTAAGTTATTGTCAAGGAGATTATGTTTAGGTTTAATGATTGAAATTTATATTTTACTACATATTGTCTGAATGGTTCTGTCTATATTAAGGTATTCAGTATTATTATTATAACGGACCTTGTGTTTAAAACGACGGTCGCGCTTTAATGCTACTTTATAATAAAGTAATGTATATAGTTCTATTAATTTCGGCCATGATTGATAAAAATGCAGTGTCAAAATGAGTTCAATTTGTTAACAAAAGTATGAGGTTGCATACACTACGATGGTGTCATTTCCTCAGAAAATGCAATTGTAGCAAGCGAGTTAAACCTCGTTGATAGCTAGCTGTATATACGAGTATAAACTGAACACAGGTCTAGGTGTTCAATCTCGTTGACTGTCAACAGACGGGTGAGAACAAATAGCTATTGTTGGCGCTTGTTTGCATATATTTTATGTAGGCAACAAAACTGTTTGGCTTACACTCACAATTTGAATTCACCATGAGTTTCCACGTAATATAAATACTTAAATTCCATAGACATTTTGCTCTAAAATAATTTAGATTAAATTGTAGCGCGGTCACCGATTTTAGTCTCTGGCAACGTTCCAATTTTAACCCAACACCAGAAAGACTTAACGGTCTTCTACTGGCATTCTATTTTCTAATTCTCTGCTTTAGAAATACAATGCAGTTTTCTTTGCATTAGAATAGAGCTTGTTTAAAATGTTCCGTGTTCAAACTTGGTAGGCTCACACCAATTCATATTTTAAGTTGTGTTTTATAAATGTGGAAATTTTTAAGTGTTGTTTAATGATGGACTTAAACGGTTTCAAAATTTATAATTTGTATGGATTTTGATGTGTGATGGAATATGTTCTATAATGGTTTCACCACCATTATTATGTCAACAAAATTACGTCCACAGCTGGACAAAAGCCTCCCTAAAGATAAGAGAATATGCCAGAATTGCCACGCTTGGCAGACGGGTTGGCGATCGTAGTTTGATGGTCATAGTTCACAGGTAAATGCTGTTGCCCGTTGTCTTGTAGGTATTCCCTCGGGACGATTTCTTTGCCCCCTACGGGATGAAATGGGGTCTAATAGGTTATGGATTGATAATTATACAATGGACAATTGTTCTTCAGTAGTAATAGTCAGAGCAGTGTGAGAAGTGGCCGAGCTTTAGATTAATCATTTGTTTGGATTTTGATTAATAATGTAGTATGTTGACAAAATTATGATGAATTATTTTATTTTTATATCAGAGGGCGACAAACGAGCAAGTGGGTCACCTGATGGTAAGCGATCACCGCCGCCCATGGACACTCGAGATACCAGAGGAGTCGCGGGTTCGTTGCGGGCCTTTAAGAGGCAGCAGACAAGTGTTGCTGACCCTTTCCACCCACCCCAATGAACTCTGGCGACCTTACTCACACTCGGAAACACAACATTAAAATTATTAATGTTATTATTAAGGAATGTCTTCTGTAAGGTGGAGGTACTTCCCCAGTCGGGCTGCTCTTTGAGCGAATGAACGCTATGCCCTACCTCTCTTTATATTCTCATGTCACCGTAGCCTAGTTGGTAGTGCCCTGCTTACGAAGCTGGTGGTCCTGGGCTCGAATCCCGGTAAGTGCAAATATTTGTGTGATGAGCACGAATATTTGTTTCTGAGTCATGGACGTTTTCTATGTATTTAAGTATTTATCTATCTATATAAGTATGTAAATCGTCGCCTGGTACTTACCTACCCATAGTACAAGCTTTGCTTAGTTTGGGGCTAGGATGATCTGTGTGACATTGTCCCTAGATATGATTATATTATTATTCCAAACAAGATAATATTCCACAGATAGCAACGCCCATACTAGGACATCTAATTCCTGTGTCGCGGGGTATTTTATAAACATATAATAGACGGACACAAACTACATCCAGACTCAGAACAACTATTTATGGGTCACACAAAAACTTTTCCGGCGCGGGACTCGAACCCGCGACACGAAGCGGCGAGGTGACTGTCTTAGCCGCTGTGCCACACGTGCAGTCAAATCCTTAACTTAACATCAAAGACAATATAGTTAATTACGTTTAGTTTACATATGAGTTCATTTGGGAGCATGCAATATTATCAGTATAAGCTAGGAATGGCGTATACCTCAGCAAATGTTACAGTAAATAATTACTGTAACGCTGATCTTCCGATAGCGCTTAAAAGTCGACGAATACTACAATAATAATACGTTTTTACAAGCGCTTTTTTAAAGTCTACGTGAATAAAAACCCTTTTTTTAATTTAGTTTATTTATTTTGTAAATATGTATATATCGTTTTTTTATTTATAGTTTGTAACTAGTAACTAAACTGTATTAGGAGACCTAAATCTGTCCTGTTTCTTTGTTAGTAAGAAAAGAAATGGCAAAACAATAAGTTTAGTTGGTTCTACTTGTGAATAAATGCAAAAAAGGAAATAAAATCTCGTGATACTGTGTTGAATTTGCTTGCAACTACAGCTGGAGTATATTTTTAATACAACCGGTTCTGCTATACCTATTACAGGAATTAAGTATAGCGGTTGACTTGATAAGACGTTTATGTTATGTCTTCAAAACTTTTGCAGTTGACTTCCCTAGTTGCAGTTTTCTCGTTTTATGGGGCTATAACCTCGTTATTGTTTCCCGCTTGACTTTTGAAGTCGAACGTCTTTTTCTATTTCTTTGATTTGTTCTGATTAAACTCGTTATGGGTTGGAAGACAGTTAAATAATTAATAACTATAACTGTTTTACTAACGTAGATTTAAAATAGCTCTTGTAGATAAGATCTTTATTCGCTCAAGATAAGGTTACATATGGTGGTAGGTACATAATATTGGTTTCCGACATATATACTCTTAGAGAGCATGCGAATAATTTATTAATCATACATTTTATAGATAATAATATGTTTCATTGTGCAAAGGCTGTACTTAACATATTAATAACTAATACAAAAATTATATTAGACCATGTTTCAATTAATGTAGTTAATTATACTCGTATAATTAGATGTGCAGTTTGTTATATGTTTAGTCATGTAGAGTTAATTACTAATTTATGTCAGTAATTATTAAGTTAATTAACTAGCTTATATAAACCATTGGCTGAATAATGATTTCAATGCAAGCTCAAAGAGTATACTGGACATGATTGCAGACAGGCTGGACTGCATCTATGTAAATCACTGCTGTGCACCTTCGCATGGAGTAGTGCAGCGATGATATAACATAAGATTAATATGTTATTAATTTTTTTGCAAATTATTAACATAGCCTTAAGTTTTTGGTCTCAATTATTACTAACTCAAAATGAGCCCTGGTCCAGCATATCAGCCGAAAGACGTCCACTGCTGGACAAAAGGCTAATTTTCATAAATCATTTGAGGGGATCTGCCATAATCGCCACGCTTGGAAGACGGGTTGGCGATCGCAGTAAGATAGACATGGTACTCAGGAAAACGCTGCTGCCCGTCTTCTGGTATATATTCCCTCGGGTCGACTTTTATGCCCCGCACGGGATGAGATAAGGTGATGATATTCTGATTTTTGCCGCAGCACACAGTTGATATTAATTATAATTTGAGATATATTTTCCTGCATAATGTCTGGATGATTCTGTTAATATTAAAGTAAGAATGAATTGTTTAGTGACGTCGTACCTGGTAGTACCAGGTCCAATGCACTCCAACTCAGAAGATCCAGCGAAAAATCTCAGTTTCCACATCACACAGTTGAGATGGTCTGGTGAGCACAATATTTGCTTGAATGCTTGCCAGATTACGTAGGTATATCAGATTTGATATAATTAGAGAACCAGAACCAACAGTTCTAGAATGTATATATGTTAGATATCGTAATAACCTATTGTTTATGTAACACAATAGATTAGTCGTGTCTTTCAGGCTATAAGATTTCAGCGAGCAATGTGTAGGAAGTAGCAGAGCGCCAAGTGTCTTTAGTGTTAATGTACTCTTGTACAGTGAAGTAACCTTTACCCATAAGAAGACATTTAATATGTGACTTGACTTTGTATTAACGTAAGTTATAAGACTAGGAACCTTGTTATACTCGTATACATAGAAAAATGTATAATTAAAGACGTTCACTGCTGGACAAAGGCCTCCCCAAAGACTTCCACAATAGCCGGTCCTGCGCTGTCTGCATCCACCTAATACAATTCTCTGAAAATATTTATAAGTTTTACTAACTCTAAGACCTGTGTGTGTGCAGATTCTGCAATAAAGCAGACGAAACACCTCTACACCTGCTCTGTCACTGTGAGCCACTGATGCTTAAACGTAACACTGCCCTGGGCTAACACTTCTTGCACCAGGACGATGTTATCGATACTCCTGTTAAAAAGATTCTGCAGTTTATATATGTTGCAGGGTTAGACAGGGAAGTTTAGTTGGAACGGCGAGCACAATAGATCATCACTGGACGCAGTGTTACCAGGACCTCCGGGGACTGGAAATAGCCGCCACCAGAAGAATGAGAATAAAAACTCTAAGACCTGATACGACTTGTTAGTCTTATTTTCTATTGTTTTTATTATGCAACAGTTGCAGAAATTTCCCAGAACGTGCCTGAGCCTCACCAGTCAAAGATCTTTCATTGTGTGCCAGTGTTGCTCTCAGCTTACATAAGTTGAAGTGATGGGTAGGATTACAAAACAACCAAAAATACAGTGAACACCGAGTCTAAATAGAAACCCCTTTTTTTTTGTTAAGGCAGGGGGAATGCCACCCGCAAAAAGTGTCTACGGGCGGGTATGTCGGACTCGCACCGACTAAACCTACCTGCCGTGGAATTATCTTAGCGCCTGATGGGAGGAGCCCCGGGAACGCGGGTATTCTGTTTCGGTGCTCCTGAATTTGTACCCCTAATACGTTTTTTAATTGTCTGCGTTGTTGTAGCAGAGGTAGGTAATGTGCATGATTAATTGCTCTGAGTCTGGGAGGTTTTAAATTTTTTATATGTATTTAGAAAGATGTATATATATATATCTGTAATTTGGTTGCCATAGTACGGGGTCTTCCTAGTTTGGGGTCAGATCGCAGTGTGTTAGTTGTCCTGGGATATTTATTTATTTATATCTCGAGGACCTCACAGATAGTTGCTCTCACTGGTCCGTAAATTGTCAGCGAGCTTAAGCACGTCATATGCAAGCGGTCAGTCTATAGATGGGTGACCATCAAAAAGATTTAATTTCTGGGCGTCTCCGTGCTTTGGAGAGCTGTTGATAAGCCATGTCTGAGGCTTACCGGGTGGTTGGAACAACTCTGACACCAGGGTAACCACTGCCCATAAGTCGAATAAAAAAATATCTCCTAAACGTACATATTGATAGATTCTACTTATGTTTCTGAATTTTCAATGAAAGTGTTATCTTTTATCTACTTATCTTTAATGCAGTTGAATATTCTGCTAAAACATTTTCACAGTTCAATGAAAAAAAATCTCTAACTTCCGTAGCTTAACACAAATTATGGCAGACGTGTTCAAATGGTATAAAACTGTTTAAAAATAGTATTTCATTTTAGAAGTAAATTCTATTCATTTGATACTATGCTTTTAAAAACTATTTTAATGTGTTTTAACACGGCGCTTTGGAACTACCTACTCTACATACATTTTAAATATTTTGTTAAAAGAAAAGCTTTTATTTTTTAATGTAATAACCGAAAACTAACGGATTATCGAGATGCTTTAATATTACTAACTGATTTTTAAAGCCGATTAAAAAGGGGTGATTATAATTTGACGGGCAGGGGCTCTACCGGCTAAGTCGCCGAACATCGATTTCTTAAATGGCGTTCAAATAAATAAAGGTTAAAAATGACTTAATCAATTGTTAAATCGGCTTCCATGAGCACATGCGACGTCAAAAATGGTCGGAATCGATTGTCAACGTTAAAGCTGATTTAACGATTGATTAAATCATTTTTGTCCTTTATTTATTTGAATGCCATTTAAGAAATCGATGTTTGGCAACTTAGCCGGTAGAGCCCCTGGTTGGCGTGGCTGGTAGATACTTAACTTCATGCCGCAGGTCGTGGGTTCGATTCGAAGGACAGATATTTGTGTGCATGAACATGTCTGTTTGTCCTGAGTCTGGGTGTAATTATCTAAATAAGTATGTATTTACAAAATAAAAGTGGTATATGTATCAGTTATCTCGTTACCATAGTACAAGCTCTGCTTGTTTGGAATCAGATGGCTGTGTGTGAGTAATGTCTCAGGATATATCATTAATGAGGGGATGAGAGTACCATCATAAGTGGCGCACAGTTTACACATTTTATGGTGTCTCTTCTATTCCATAGAGGTAGATACATAATTCATGAAGCTTATTTAATAATAATATCTTCAGGAATTTACGGAATTAATGAATTTTGAATTTAAATTTAAGAGATTCTTGTCATTTTATTAATTGAATTCATAGGTGTAAGAATTAGTCATGTTAACCTTGTTATATTAGTTTTAGTTTCTTTCTTTAATATAAAGCCAAATTTTAGGTAATATAGTTTTTTTAGTTTTGTTTTCTTATAATATTGTAAATGTTGTATGCACCTGTAATGGCAAATCACACAGAACTTGTGTTTAAACATAAAAACAATTTTAAGTTGCATTGTGAACTGTCGATGGTGTGTCATTTATAAATAAATAAAAATGAATAAATTATTGTTACTAACAAATGTGAGTAATATTACTTTAAATAAATAAATAATTATTATTATTATTTAGAGACGCTGGAATATTAGGTTAATAATCTAAAACTTAATATGAAACACTTTCTTATGACAAAAGAAAGGCTAACACAATCTGAGGGCAACTACGGACAAACACGTACCCGAACCATTTACACAACGGAATCTCCAGTCAAGATGTGCAGATATGAGTCCCTAACTCATGCTTACATAACGGTGTGTGTACACTGGAGACTACGATGAGCAAGCACAGAATATCAATGTCATTTTGTTTTTAATAAATGTAACACTATCTGTGTGACATCGTCCGCAAATTCGGTAATGACTCTGTAATTGTTACACCAGAATATCTCTAATAATGCCCCCTCGGCCGAATTTCAACCACGGCGGCCAGTCTCAATGGAGATTAACCAATTGCGCAGGACATATTATAGTGCACAAGTATGTGCGCTATCACTCTTGTGATCCGATGGGACGACTCGCTAGTCGTCCCTCTTGGAACACCGGACAGGGTTAAGGTACAGGACCGACGGCTTTACGTGTTTTAGAACTACAGGGGGGGGGGGGGGGGGGACACTCATTTTACCACTTTGGAAGTGTCTCTCGCGCAAAATATTCAGTTTAGAAAAAAATGATATTAGAAATCTCAATATCATTTTTGAAGACCTATCCATAGACACCCCACATGTATGGGTACGATGAAAATATGAATTATGTAGTGTATGAGTATGGATGTAGGTGTGAGAGTGTATGTGAAAATGTGTTTAATATATAAATGATTACAAGTTATTAGCTATGTTAAGATTGGTATATATGTTAAGATTGGTGCCAAACGAATTGAGTGGGTTATTGGAGAGGAGTTAATAATTTTTCAGTAGTATCATAATCTAGAGTTTTAAGAAAAGACGTCAGTGTTGATTTGCAGCAATTTTTGTTGAGTGGATAAATATTTAGTAATGTGTTGAGCTTCTGAGAAGGACGCACACTACCCTTACGGCGCTTATCCTTGAGAAGATTAGAGTCGTATTTTAAAAGGGCATGTTTTTTTAGCACAGTACGCATAATAAAGTTATGCCTAACTGTTAGCACGTCCCATTTTTTGTAAAGTTCAACCGTAGGATAGCGGAAAGGCAATCCAGCAGCTACCTTAAAAACAGCAGCTGGGCTCTCTCAACCTCAATTAAAGTAGTTTTATTTTTGCCGCCCCATGCTAAAATGCAGTAGTCGATAAGTGAATGGCAAAGAGCAAAAAAACCATCTTGATAGTATTTTGATCAGCTGAGCCTCTGAGGTTTTTAAATATGTAGTCCAGCTTACGAAGACGAGTCACAAGAGTTCTTATATGCGGCTTGAAAGATAGGGATCGATCTATTATTATGCCAAGATATTTTATGGAGACCGTTTTCTCAATAACGGGGCACGAGCACGAAAAAGCATCATCACGACATTTGTGAGCTGTGATACGATGAATTGAAATCGAATCAGTAGTTTTGTCATGAAAGATCTATTGCAGATAGACAGACAGAGTTAATTTCCCATTTATAATATTAGTAAATATTGCTAGGATACAATATACAATGAATACATAATTTGATCAAATTTTGCATTGGTATTACTAAGAGGTCGGGTCAACATATAGGTTACATATTATCACGCTATCACCTACGGGGGAGGAGCTGTGATCTTATCTATCTATACATATAATAAAATCGTAGGAAAGTCAAAACTGTACATTGAATATTTTTTTAAAAGGATACTTGGGGCGTGATCTACATTCGATATCGAAACCAAAAATATAGTTTTTAGAATTTTTGTCTGTTTGTCTGTATGTATGTCCGGGCTAAACTCAAAAACGACTGCATGGATTAACTTCACATTTTGCATTAAGATTATTAAGTGGTCGGGTCAACATATAGGCTACATATTATCACGCTATCACCTATGGGGGAGTAGCTGTGATCTTATCTATACATATAATAAAGTCGTAGGAAAGTCAAAACTGTACATTGAATATTTTTTTTAAAGGATACTTGTGGCGTGATCTACATTCGATATCGAAACCAAAAATATAGTTTTTAGAATTTTTGTCTGTTTGTCTGTATGTATGTCCGGGCTAAACTCAAAAACGACTGCATGGATTAACTTCAAATTTTGCATTAATATTACTAAGAGGTCGGGTCAACATATAGGCTACATATTATCACGCTATCACCTACGGGGGAGGAGCTGTCCGGGCTAAACTCAAAAAGCACTGCATAGTTTAACTTCAAACTTTGCATTAATATTACTTAGAGGTCGGGTCAACCTAATCTAATGGGAGTTACCTTTGTGATTAATGTATCGTTGATTATTATTTTACTTTAGTTGACTTACTGACCTTACTTAAGGACAATTGATGACATCGGGTTATTTTTTTAAATAACAGTAGTAAAGTAGTATTTAGTTTATTTCATAGCTAGGTTATTTATAGGTTAGGTTTTCTTTAATTTATATTGCTTATTTCTTTTAAAAGTTATATTTTTTAGATTTAGCTAGAAATAAGTAGTTATATTGGTTATCATTCAAAATTGTCGCGGACGAAGTCGCGGGCACCAGCTAGTATTAAATATGTGCAAATAGTTAATAGATACTACGCTACTTTATCAATGAATCATACATTTGTATAGTTTTGATTTTTATATTTTATAGACTTCTCCCAATATAGGGAAACTAATCCCTGTGTCGCAGGGTACTTAACAACCATATAATAGACGGACACAATGTACATGCAGACTCAGAACATATAAATATTGGTCACACAAATATTCGTCCGGTACGGGAATCGAACCCAAGACATGAAGCGATGAGGTGACATACGTGCCGTCAAGATCGATTATTCAGGAATCCTAACTTGAAATAAATAGTTTAATCATAAAAACGAAAGAGTTGGACATCGTCTTCACAAATATATAAAATATATAGAAACGCTTTTATACGCATTGACTTTAAAACTTGCTATGAAAGTACGTGATATATATTAATCTAACAATTTATTTATCTGACAATTTGTCTAATTTTCCAAACAGTATTAGAATCCGTACTTAATTTACCTACTAAATTTTCAGTCTGATGGGGTCCTCAGTTAGCAGGTAAATTACAATTTTGAATCTAGTGTCAATCCCTAATCAAAAAATCTGGCCGTTGGAGCAATGATGGTTGGCAAATGCTTGCTTTTCACGCCAGAGGTCGTGAGTTCGATTCCCTCCCAGGACAGATATTTGTGTGATGATCATGTCTGTTTGTCCTGAGTCCGGATGTTATTTATCTATATATAAGCATTTATTTACAAAAGAAAAGTAGTATATGTAGTATATCAGATATCTTATTTCCATAGCACAAGCTCTGCTTAGTTTGGGATCAGATGGCCGTGTGTAAATAATGTCCCAGGATATTATCTCACATGTTTATTACCAATATTATTTACAAGATATCATACAAGGGTATTTGAACACAAATACAACTTATACAATATTTGGGCTACATGGAGTGAAATTTCCGCACAATCCTGGCATTCGCCAGCAGAACCGCCTTCTGCATGTAACTCTCTTATTATTATTAACATTACGGCGCATATACAACTAGTTGGGTTGTTGACACGTGTGATCCTTACCTATTTTATGAAACTCGAAATGTTGTCTCTATCCCATAATCAACTCAGACGTAAAGTTATTGAGTTACTGTCTGTGAAAGATAAAGTTGACTAAATTATCTTTATTGTATTTATTTTTCATTTCCATTCGTTTCCATCATTATATTTGATAAGCTGAAAAAATATTGAATTTTTAACATGTAATTTTTGCCTGTAATCAATAAAATAAATAATATATTGCTTATAAAATAATGCTAAAATTGTCCTTAATACGGTTTTTATCGAGCCCATTTGCATGAATCACTCCCGAGTTGCAAATGTAAAATGCAATGAATATTATTGAATGTAAAATGCTCGATGCAGTTTAATATTCAATGCATTATTTATATATTTATTATAATATAAGCAATTTAGGCTAACAACTATATGTTCTTTAAAGTCCACTCCGAAGACAAGTTGTAATCACATATTTTTTAGAGATAAAGATGAAGATTTATTTATTGCTAAAACTGTGTACATGGTTGTGGATGATATACAATTTTGAGTATCTACCCGTATTGGGCGTGCAACAATAAGGCTTATGAATTAAACATAGTACATAATAATCTATACATATAATAAATCTGTAGAAAAATAATTTTTGTACATCAAAAGAAAATCCAAAAAAAATAGCCATGGTATTAAAGAACAACCAATAGAACCCATTTCCAGCCTTTTTAGAATTTTTGTCTGTTTGTCTGTGTGTCTGTTTGTCTGTTTATATGTTCGGGTATCACGTAAAATATACTAAAGCAATGTAGATAACTTTTATACACAACGATTGAGCGTAACTTGAGGTAACATTTAGTTTTTGTTTTATTGCAATCGGTTCAGTCTATCAAAAGATATTAGATTTTAAAGTAATCATGAAGAAAAATAACACACATTTCATTACTTCAAGATGAACTAATGTTTATAGTTGAGCTACCTAACTGTCCGATAGATGTCACTGTGCATATTATGACATCTCTTTTCTGAATGAACTAGGTTGATAGTTGATTTTTATTTCGATAGATGTCGTTGTGCATTTCTTTTGACTCGCGTTGTTAAGATTTGCCCGTGTTTGCTGATTGCATGATTACGTAGGGTTTTGAATGTACTGAATTGTTTCGAAATAAGGTCTTGGTTGCCTAGAAGTATGTCGTTGTCCAAAATTGGTTATTAAAAAAATCTGTTTTCTTTGGGCAAATTGAATTATGTAGAAGGTTGGATTTATTATAATAGGTCTTTACCTATGAAATTGCCGTTTTGTATGAAAAAATTTAAACGAATTTTTTTCATGAATTTTTTTATTTGTATTAATCGAAGTAATCACCCATGCAATCAATGCATCTTTGCCATCGCAGTGGCAGTTTATTGATGCCCTTCTTAAAGAAATCAGCTGGACGGGAGGCAACAAATTCTTCAAAGGCATTTTGTACTGCCTCTCGGGTATTGAATTTTTTTCCCGCCAAGAAGTTATCCAAATTCTGGAAAAAGTAGTAGTCTGTAGGCGCAAGGTCTGGTGAGTAGGGCGGATGACGGAGAGCTTCCAACCCCAGTTCTTGCAACTTGGAGACCGTCTGCTGTGCAGTATGAGGTCGCGCGTTGTCGTGCAGGAGCAGCGGAGACGAGCGATTGACCAATGCTGGTTGGAGATGCGCCAGCTTCTCCATCATTGTGCTCAGTTCTTCACAGTACACATCTGCAGTAATGCTCACCCCGTTTGGTAAGAAGCTGTGATGAATCACACCGGCGCTAGACCACCAAACAGTGACCATCACTTTTCTAGGGGTAAGTTTTCGTTTAGGGCATTGTTTAGGTGCTGAACCAGGATCCAACCAACTTGCTGAGCGCTTGCGGTTATCAAACAGAATCCATTTTTCATCGCAGGTAACAATGCGGTTCAAAATTCCTTCATTTGTGTGTCTGTTGAGCAGTGCAAGGCACGTCTCGACGCGTACTTCGCGCTGGCGATCATTGAGTTCGTGGGGCACCCATTTGTCAAGCTTTTTTACCTTGCCAATTTGACGCAAATGGACCAATATTGTTTTGACGCTAACGTCGAAAGCTGCTGCTAATTCAGCCGTAGATTGTGTATCATCAGCTTCTACAACCGCCTTTAATTCGTCATTGTCGACCAAAGTCTTCGGACGACCGCGAGGTTCATTTTTCAGGTCGAAATTTCCAGAACGGAAGCGAGCAAACCAATAACAGGTGGTGCGTTGGTTTGTAGTGTTAGCTCCGTAAACGTCGTTGATGTTGCGTGCCGCTTGTGCCGCGTTGCTGCCACGACGGTACTCATATTCCATAATTACTCGAATTTTTAACGTATCCATGATGACGAAAAAGATTGAAATGCGATGAAAATGTAACACTAATCAATAAAGAAATGACTACTTTTGGAAAAAAGAATCCATGTTTTTAAAATAAAATTAATTTGAAATTAGAATTCTTAGCCAAACAAAAATTATTTTGATTTGAAATGGCCAGTACTGCAGAACGGCAATTTCATAGGTAAAGACCTAATAATTTAATTTTAAATTATTGATAGTTCATTTTTATTTCGATAGATATCGTTGTGCTTGATAGTTGAATTTTGTTTCGATAGATGTCGTTGTGCATTGCTTTTGACTCGCGGTGTTAAGATTAGGGCTTTGAATGTTCCGAATTGTTTCGAAATAAGGTCTTGGTTGGCTAGAAGTATGTCGCTGTCCAAAATTGGTTATTAAAATATTCTGTTTTCTTTGGGCAAATTGAATTATGTACAAGGTTGGATTTGTTATAATTTAATTTTAAATTATAATGTCAGTCGATCGAAAGTTTGTGCTGTCGATTCGTTTGTAACGCGAATGTACAGACGATTCTAATTTTATTAAGCCTGTCCGATTGAATGTAGTAAATTAACCCTGTCTCTCATAATTTTCTCAGCACAAATCTATATACCTACCTATGTAAAAGAGGAAACTGACTGACTGACATATCAACGCACAGCCTGAAAGGCTGGGGTTATCGACTCTAAATTTTGCCGGTAGGTAGGTACTTTTATGACGTATGCATTCACTAAGGAAGGGTTTATACTAACCCTAATGGTGTAAAATAGAGAATGAAAGATTGTATGAAAATCCGTCATTTTTGTAGTTAAAGGCATTGAAACTTATATTTAGTAGTTCAGCTAAAAATAAAAATAAATAGTTTAGAATTTTTGGAAATTCCACCCCAAGGGCGTAAAATAGGGGATGTAAGTTTGAATGAAAAGTGTGTAATTTTTTAAAGTGAAAAGCATGAAAATTGGTATGGCCTTTCCGTTAAAAATAAAAATATGTATTTCAGGATTTTAGGAATTTCTTCCCCTAAGGGCGTATAATATTTCAAATTCCTCAGAACCATTATAGGTATACCCACACGCAACATACATCCCCTATGTACGTTGCGTCTGGGTATACCTATAATGGTTCTGAGGAATTTGAAGCCACCTAAACTTTGCAACGGGACTAGGCTTCAAGTCAAAGCTTTGCATCGTGTTATAGAGGCTACTATTATGCCTGGATCCGCTCAGGGAGAAACAGTGTTCGTGTCACGTATTCCGTTAGTGCCAAATGATCTCCCTTTTCAGTTTAAATTACTGTAGTTCCCTATAAAAGTGTGTGTCGCGATAACCATCAACAAATCGCAAAGTCCAACTCTCAAGTTAGCTGGAATTGACTTAAGGAAGATAGGTATACCCACACGCAACATACATCCCCTATGTATGTTGCGTGTGGGTATACCTATAATGGTTCTGAGGAATTTGAAGCCACCTAAACTTTGCAACGGCACTAGGCTTCAAGTTAAAGCTTTGCATCGTGTTATAGAGGCTACTATTATGCCTGGATCCGCCCAGGGAGAAACAGTGTTCAGGTCACGTATTCCGTTAGTGCCAAATGATCTCCCTTTTCAGTTTAAAATACTGTAGTTCCCTATAAAAGTGTGTGTCGCGATAACCATCAACAAATCGCAAAGTCCAACTCTCAAGTTAGCTGGAATTGACTTAAGGAAGGCGGGCAGGTTCACGTGGCGTGCTCACGTGTGAGTTCATCCCACAGTCTGGTCCACGTAGTGCGAGGAACTACGTCTTTAGCTGAGCTCCGTAAAATGGATGATGTTGAACATCCCACATACCAGGCCGCTTGCCGAGCACGCCATTTATTAGATGGAGGTCAGCATTGGGATGACGCTCTAGCGGAAGGATGCGTGAGCGATAGTCCACATCGCTTGCGACATTTGTTTGCCATATTATTGACCTTTTGTGCGTTATCGGGTGCTAACCAGTTATGGCAAAAGTACCATGACAAGTTTGCTGAAGATTTTATGAGACATGTACAACTAAATACTGATGGAGAAATTCCTGACAAGGTACGTGAAATTTGTCACAACAGGTCCTTATTGGCTATTCAAGAGATAGTTATAAGGGAGGGGACCTGATCAGTCAGAGGCTGCGACAATGCACAGGAGTTTGCCAATTTATTGTAAAAAAAATAATAGGCGATGGCACATACCCCGTACAAGAAGATGGAAAAGTTATATTGATTGGTAATCTCTGCTCTTACGTTACATCATAGCTGGAGCTAATTTCTTCTGTGTACGGAGATACCACAAACATTGGCAATCAAACTGGTTCTTGGCTACGTCAGCGAGCTATTTTGACTCCCCGCAATGACCAAGCTGCGGCAATTAATTTCAAAATATTGACTCATGCGTCCGGGAATAGTAAAGAATATAACTCAATAAATACAGGTATGGAAGAAGATGACGCCACGCACTACCCGGTAGAATTTTTGGATTCCCTCAGCACACCCGGACTTCCAGCCCACAAAATAGTTTTAAAAATCGGTGTACCAATAATTCTCCTCAGAAATTTATGCCCCCCCAAACTTTGTAACGGCACTGGGCTCAAAGTCACAAATCTGCAGCAAAACATTATCGAAGCTGAAATATTAACAGGTTCCGGCGCCGGTGATATTGTTTTTATTCCAATGATACCTATAATTCCTTAAAACTTTCCTTTCTCTTTCAAACCAGTGCAATTCCCAGTCAGTCTCTCTTATGCCATGACGATTAATAAAGCTAGACATTATCCGTTGCGGGGATGGACCTAAGTATTGGATGCTTTTCCCATGGTCAACTATACGTAGCTCTTTCACGCGTAAACAACCCCAATAACGTTTTTGTGTACGCTCCAGATGGTTCCACAGGTAAAATAAAGAAGCACTAAATTAAATTAAAAAAGAAATTGTATCGGTATCCTCCCACAGCGCTTTACACAAAAAAAATACATTGTTAAGTTCCGACATCCACGCGAACGAAGTCGCGGGCACAGCTAGTATTATTATAATATATTTGTGGAATTATTTATTTCAATTTATAGAAAAAGGACTACTTTTTGGCAAAATACTCATTTAGATCGTAAAACACATTGGAAATAAGCCACTTTTTCAAAACGTTTTTGAATTGTTTGCCTTCCAATTCCTTGACATTAACAGGTAGATAGTTATATATGCGTATTGCAGTAACAAAAGCACTGTTGTAAAAAAATGTATTATTAATGGATGGTAGCAAGTGTAAGTTATACTTATATCTAGTCCGTAAATTAGATCTGGTGGCAGATTTGAGCACAAAATATTCCATGTTGTGTTTTACAAAAATATAAATTTCCAGAATATAAATACCAGTAAGTGTCAGAAAACCCTTATCCCTGAATATGGTTCTAAGCGAGTCAGTTGTATACATACTATAAATTATTCTTAGACATTTTTTTTAGTATAAACGTAGATTTTATGTCTGTGGAATTCCCGCAGTATATTACACCGTAGGTTAATAGAGGGTAAATGTAGCCAAAATATGCTGATTTAGCAGTAAATATAGAGGTGGTTTCTACCAAGATCGATAGCACATAGCAATAGCTAGCAATTTTTTTGTTTACTTTGTCTATATGATATTTCCTGTGGAGATGCTGATCTATTGTTACACCAAGAAAGTTAATACAATCTACTTCTTAAATTTTTGTGTTAGTATTTGATGCATTCAAAGGTAAAAGTTTATTTTTATAATTTCTAAATTGTATAATTTTTATTTTTGTGAGGTTTACTTTTAAATTTATAGACTGCAGCCAGTCTGTAGCAGTTTTCAGAGTAGCGTTTATTTCTTCTTTAAATTGAGTATCTGTAAGTTTTACTTTGGGTATAAAAATAGTGGCATCATCAGCATACATAACGCAAAGATGGTTTATTATATTTGGGAGGTTGTTAATATAAATTAAAAATAGCAACGGTCCCAGGATGCTACCTGAGGAACACCCAAGATAGTGTTTTCAAAGTTTGACTGTACTGTATCTAAATTTTTAGTATTTTTATTGTAAAACTCCATAACAGTAGCCTGGGTTCTGTTGCTCAAGTACGGTTTTATTAATTTTAGAGCGATGCCTCTCACACCAATGTCATCAAGTAGATTGAAAATAATGTCATATTTTACACAGTCAAAAGCCTTTGACATATCTAAAAAAAGTCCAACACATTGGTCTTTATAATTCATATATTCCCAAATGCTTTTGAATAGTTTAAAAATTGCCACGAAGTAGTTTTATTTTTCTAAATCAAAACTGGTTATTATTTAAGATATTGTTAGCGTCCAAAAAAATTATTAATCTGTTAATAACTTTTCAAATATTTTTGAGAAGCTAGGGAGTAAAGCAATAGGTCTGTAGTTGTTTATGTCGTGTTTAGATACTTTTCTTATATAATGGTTTAATCAGAGCTTTTTTTATATCATCAGGATAATTACCTGTTTCAAACATAATATTTACGATATGTACAAGGGGGTATGCAATACATCTGTTGCTGGATTTCACTAAGCTTGTTGGTATACCGTCATAACCACAACTACTTTTGATAAGTAATGGAATCAGGCGTTACTTTGCGGAAATCCATAACAATCAAAATACAAAATCAATATTTAGTGTTAATTCCGCTAATTGTCAGTTTAATCATGCTGGGATGCAATTTGCACCGCCCTCCCGCCCGCAAAAATGTGCACATGCAAAGAAGGACAATATAAAAAGCAAATTACATGCGCCAGTACGATACCCAACACGTGTTTCGGTCCTCCACGGACCATTCTCAAGGGCTGCTAACTCGTCGAGTGCTCGAAGGAGACTAAAAGTCAACGAGGCGAGCGCTCCTTTATATACTACCAACCGCATGGACAATTATTTCTAACTACCCCCAAATATTCGTAGTAAAGGAGATGAAACTAAATTTGTTTGGTCATTCAACAATGCAAAACTATTACTGCTATGTTTTAATATTTCTAATTGTTCCAACACACATAACCGGAAACTTTTATCACAATTATGTAAAATATTATACGTATTATTGTCGCCCAAAGAATGGCCAGTTTCAATTAAATGTTTGGCGTAATGAGATTTATCAGGATGGCCATTCCTATAAGCAGCTACATGCTCTTTATACCGTATTTCAAAATTTCTGCCTGTCTGACCTATATATACCGCGTCACAATCATCGCAGACCAACCTATACACACCGGATTTCTTGCAATTTTCCAAATTATCTTTTCCATTACAAAGACGTCGTATAGTTTGGTCCGTCCGAAATGCAACATGAATATTATTTTTACGGAGTAAATTGGCAATTTTATCTGAAATTGGGCCCATATAGGTCAGACTACCAACATATTTGTTAATACGGTCAGGGGGGCATGCATACAGTAAAGAGCGAACCCTACATCTCTGATTATTTTTAATCAAATTATCAATAATAGATTTAGGATAACCGTTTGATAACGCGATTTCATAAAGAATATTAAGTTCTTTTATGTAATTCTCATTAGACAAGGGGACCGACATTAACCTATGAATTTACCTACTTTTATTTTTTAAAGAGTTAATGACATAAACAATCTCGTTTCTATCTGCAGGGAATAGGAACATACTCTTGAGTTGTTTCTCGGACCTTTTTTTGCAATTATTTCTAATTAAGGGCGAATTATATTGATTAATATAGAAGTTGTTAAAATAATTTTGAATATCACGAGGAAGAGTTATTATATTATTATTGAGTACAATACGGTCAATCTGTGGTTTTAAGTCATTCTTAGGCTGTGTTTCTTGATTAATTAAATTCCATGTGATTTTTGTTAAATTTTTACTTTGTCGTAAGTAACTTATATTCGTATTCCTTTTTGACTGCCTTATTACCCGTTTTAATATTTTGCAATACTTAGTCTATACTTTGTGATTGCTATTTTGACGATCTTTATGAAGCAAGAACATTCTACGTTTATTTTCACACGATTTGTTAATACCTTTGGTTCTCCAAGTGTTTATTCTCTTGTAATGTTTTTGACCCTTTTAAAAGGCATACCCAAATTAAATATTAATGAAAATAATTCTAGGAATATCTGGTAAGCTGTGTTTGGGTCATTGAATCATAGACTTCTTGGAACGAAACTTGAGAAATATACTTAAGAAAAATTTCAATGTTATTAGTTACTACTCGTTTATAAACGTACCAGAACTTTTCGCGGAAACTCAGTGAACATGGAATAATTATTGCTTGACCAGTATGGTCAGATATACCTAAATCCCATATCTCAATTTTGTGATTCTTACTGTTTGTTATTATATTATCAATACATGTTGCCGAATGAGACGTTATTCTAGTTGGATCCCTCAGTGTAAGAGTGAGATTAAACATTTTAAGGGTATTTTAAATTGCTTACTTTTGCTATCATCGATCAGTGTATTAACATTAAAATCACCCAAGATGAACACCTTCTTTCGAACGGTTCCACGATTAACAGTGACTTTATATAATAAAAATTCTAGTTTTTCTATAAAAATATTAAAATTTGAGTTGGGAGTTCTATAGACACATATAATAATCCAATTCATTTCTGGAATTAATATACCACAGCATTCAAAATGTAGCTCAACACAGATATCAAAAATCCAATCAATTTTCTTGTAGTTCATAGAACTTTTCACATATTTACAGTGTCCACCGCGACGTTTGTTTTTTCGTGAATAGGAGTTGGCAATCTTGTACCCTGCTAATTGCAATATATCCGCATTTTCTCCTTGAACGAAAGTTTCAGTAGCACAAAAGACATCAATATTTTTTGATTGCAATACGACTTATATTTCACCTAGTTTGGACCTCATACCTTGAACATTCTGATGAAAAATTGTAAATTTACTGGTCGACTCGAAAAAACTGTTCATCGTCTTCCGGTATTGTTAGAGTTGATCTTGATAAATAATTAATATTAGGAGATGTTTGAGTACTATTTGTTACTAAATTTCGACTGTTTATTTTTGAGGAAATGATTTGAGCCTTAATATACTGCTGATGTTCATATTTATATTTTAAATGGAGCGAGCACATGTCTAAGTAAATAACCTGATAAAATTATAATAAGGTATTCTATATACAGGTAAAAACTATGTGTTAAAGACTCTATTTATCTTCTATTAAAGGCAACTGATGATTAAGTGTAGTGGCAGCCCACCATGTCAGATTTAATCCTGATAAATCAAATCTTTGTGTCGCTTATTTGCTTATGCCAGCCAATAGTTCATATTCATAAATCTTTTCATAGTTTCTTTTCGTCGTAATCCGTATCGATCCGAAGAACCTGAAGCTGTATTCTCTAGCATGAATCACGATATATCGTTTCATTGATACTAGACTTTATTCAAAATAACTGGAACGACGTTAACATGGAAAAGTTAACTAGGTATTGAATTTAAGGTATATTCATTGTACGCATACCATAAAGGGCCGGACCTATAGACGGTTATCCGTTCTGGATACATTTGTATGGGACGATGATACAGCACAAATGTTGTGATGGGCTCACAAAATGGTTCTCAGCTGTCGTTTACGTTAGACAATGTGTAACGAAAAAAGGAGTCATTCATCGAAAATGAATTAACAAAATATATAACCAACGCTAACCGTTAGAAAACCCGCGAATCCAACTATAATTATGGAAAAAGTTGATTGTCTTACACTGTTAATATGCACATGCAAGAAGGACTATATAAACATGCAAATTACATCCGCCGGCATGATAACCAACACTTGTTTCAGTCCTCCACGAACCATTCTAAATGGATGCTAGTCGCATTCGACGAGTTAGTATCTTTTGTGAATGGTTGTAACTTTGTTTTTGAACTAACATACTGTTATTCTGATCAAAAACTAGGCAGGGCCTGACCTCTGGCTACTAAACAACGGATAAACATACTTGTATAGTTCTCAATACAAACACGATATAGATGATGATGGCGGTCACCGTAGCCTAGTTGGCAGTGCTCCTGCCTACGAAGCTGGTGGTCCTGGGTTCGAATCCCGGTAAGTGCAAATATTTGTGTGATGAGCACGAAAATTTGTTTCTGAGTCATGGATGTTTTCTATGTATTTAAGTATTTATCTATCTATATAAGTATGTATATCGTCGCCTGGTACCCATAGTACAAGCTTTGCTTAGTTTGGGCTAGGATGATCTGTGTGACATTGTCCCCAGATATTATATAAACTATAATTATAGAAAAGAGTTGATTCTCTTACATATTAGATGCACATGCAAGAAAGACTATATAAACAGCAAATTACATCCGCCGGCATGATAACCAACACTTGTTTCAGTTCTCCACGAACCATTCTAAATGGATGCTAGTCGCATTCGACGAGTAAGCATCTTTTGTGAATGGTTGTAACTTTGTTTTTTGAACTAACATGCTGTCATTCTGATCAAAAACTAGGCAGGGCCTGAACTCTGGCTACTAAACAACGGATAAACATAATTATATAGTTCTCAATACATACACGATATAGATGATGATGGCGGTCACCGTAGGCTAGTTGGTAGTGCTCCTGCCTACGAAGCTGGTGGTCCTGGGTTCGAATCCCGGTAAGTGCAAATATTTGTGTGATGAGCACGAATATTTGTTTCTGAGTCATGGATGTTTTCTATGTATATAAGTATTTATGTATATCGTCGCCTGGTACCCATAGTACAAGCTTTGCTTAGTTTGGGGCTAGGATGATCTGTGTGACATTGTCCCTAGATATTATTATTATTAGATAAATTACACTCAGACACCGATCGTGAAACGTGAAATCGTGCTCATCACACAAAGATTTATCCTTGAGAGAATCGAACCCATAACCTCCGAATAAGCAATCACGGTCAACATTTTTTTAATGAAATTCCCTTTATAGCATATTTCGATGAGATTTCTTGATAATCTTAATGTTATTAACCCATTTTTGTCAACGTATACCCCACGCTCGCATTTGCAATTCAGTGTGCGAGTTGATTCCGTGACTCTTCCTCCAGTCGCAAATTCCGATCAAAGGGCTTATTTCGCCCGAATATAGGATAATGAGCATGAAAGAATTAGTATCATTTCAATTAATTTAGAATACTAAAAAAAAAGGCTTTCTGCTAATGATGCCAACAAATACCCAAATGCCTTTTCTTTACTCCTGGTGCATTCAACGGTTGCCTGGAAGAGATCGCACTTAGCGATAAGGCCGCCATTTGTACAATCTTAACATACTCAAAGTTCTTTTTATGTATTATTTTTTGGTGTACAATAAAGAGTTACTTACTTACTTATACTATGAAATTTAATATACTATGAAACATAAATATATACTAGCGGTAAACAACCATGGCAATCGTCAGCAGTATATAACTTGTATAACTCTTAACCATAATACCCGCTCGATGACCTCTGGCAAATGCATTGTACCTCGAATATATAATTATTACGGAGACAGAACATTTCAAAAAAGGCTACCATATTTATGAAACACTTTGCCAGAGGAAATCAGGCACGAAAATAATAAAATAATTTTTAAACGTAGGTTAAGGTATTTCTACCTGAAGAATTGTTAAAACCGGTATGACCTAGTATTATTATTGTTTAATATACGGAGACTAGATCCCACAATCAAACCGTAAACACGTTTTTGTGGGGCTAAATTGTAACAATATCAATAAAATTTTTGTGAAATAATAAATAAAATGAACATAAAAAAACTTGAGAGGTGTCAAGGGACACCCGGATGGAACGAAGCTATTTTTTATTATTTATTATATACAAAAACCTGTATACACTCAACAAAAATAATCGTCGCGACACCACACTGTTCAATGCAAAATAGAAATGAAAATATCTGGCTTGCTTTCTATAAGAGAGAGAGAGAGACAGACAGAGAAACATGCGCACGCCGCACAGCTGCAAAAAGTGTCATGACAACTTTTCGCAAGAATTTTTTCCGTCTAGCCCCCTTTCACAACGGCCGATAAGGAACTTCGTTCCAAAATAAAAAAAATCTTAGGCAAAATATAAATCTGGCCCACTAAATTAGCTAAACTGGCAACACCAAAACACCAAGAAACAATTTTAACACCGCACCAAAGTTTCAGTATGTTAGTCTAATTCCTCGGACGAAGGCTAAAGAATGTCTTTTGCTAGTCTTGGCATATTTCCAAGATAGTGCCGCCTGCGAAGTTATTTTACCTAGTTACTATATCAATCAACTGTGACGTTTTTTACTAGATCAAGAGTTCTTTAGTAAAGCAGGATTTTATTTCCTGCACCATGACTTGGATCTTTTTTGCATGATTAAAAAGTTATGTAGATATATATTCAAATACTCTTCTTAAATGGACCCTTATAACTTAGTTATTCCAGACGATTTAAAAAGTAGAAATATCACTTTTCTATGCCCATTATTACATAGTGTTCTACAACAAATTTAAGCTATGGTAATCTATTTAAACAGAGACTAGCAAAATACACATATTACAGTGCAGGAATGTGTTTGTAAACGATTTCTTTTGGTTGTATGTATGTCGACTCGTTCTTCAAATCTGATGGTGGAAATCATGCCCAGGACTGATTGTTTTACAGCTTAACAGGGCACTGGCGTAAAACTTTCAGGCCTTGAGCTCTTTTTTTTAACACTTTTTTCTTGCCAGTAAAATCCAAAATTGTTGTTGACCAGACCCAAGTAATAGTAATAATCTTTTATCTTATTTTCACACTAGCTTTTGCACGCCATGTCGTCCACGTGGCAGTTGAAATCAGACATCAAAGAGCTTAAAACGCACCTATTCTGAGTTAGGTACCTATTTAGAGTTTACCCTATTGTCCGAAACAAAAAATACTTCGTATATTTTTAACCAAAGTAACCGACATAGCCGTAAGAATTGCCAAGCTGAAGTGGCAGTGGGCAGGGCACATAGCTCGACGGCCGCTGAGGCAGAAAGGATCTCGAGTGGCGACCACGAAATGGAAGACGCAGCGTGGGCAGGCCCCCTACAAGATGGACCGATGATCTTGTGCGGGTCGCTGGAAAAGCTGGATGCGGATAACGCAAGACCGGCCATTGTGCAGATCTTTGGGGAGGCTTTGGCCAGCAGTGGACGTCTTTCGGCTGATATGATGATGATGATGTTTTTCTTACATTTTATCAAGTTTCTTGCAAATTTTGAACCCCTACTTAATCCCTTACGCGATGAATCTGTACACGATTTACAGAGCATTATTTTATTATCACCATCATCTTATCAGCTGAAAGACGCCCATCGCTGGACAAAGGCCTCCCCCAAAGAACTCCACAAGTGCCGGTCTTGCGCTATCTGCATCCAGCGATTTCGAACGTCCCTCACAAGATCATCGGTCCATCTGATATTCATTGAATGTAATACACAGCGTTTGCAGGCCTCCACCAACGCTGAGTATTACATTAAATTAATATATTAAAAAAGTAAAATTGTCTTATCGCATTCAGTCCCCCTAGCACGAGTTCCTGCAGTTTACTTATCGATCACACATACAGTTTCGTCCCATACATTGAGGACCAGAGTTTTAGTTCTTAATAGTTTCCGCGAGAGGCGCTGGTGCTCAATGTATGGGAGGAAACTGTACGTGTGATCGAGTAAGTAAACTGCAGGAACTCGTGCTAGAGGCACAGCGATCTCTTCTAGACAACCTTCAATTGAACTATATTCTGAGGAATTTGGAGTAGGCAAATAGGTAGGTCAAAACAAATCAACAACGTAATTATTGTAACAAACTGCTCCCTTTATTGGTGTCCAGAACTAACTGGATTATAATAGATAACACTTCTTATTGTTTTCTTTCCATGTCATTGAGTTGGCGGAAAGCCAAGCTTTTAGAGTTCAAGGATACTCGTATTTTTGTCGGCGATTTCGAATTGATTTTAATTGGGTCTCTGTCTTGATGGTAGCAAAAATGGTAGCGAGTTTTTGATATTATCATTCGCAATAGAATGGAATACTTACGATATTTTTTAGGCAAAGAAGTTTTGCCTATGCCTGGGTGATTTTTTTAAAATTTTATTGTCTACTTATTTTACAAATATATTACAATAGTTTATGCATATGTCCCACAAACCCGCGTTCCCGGGGCTCCCCGCGTCAGGTTAGGTGTAGTCAGTGCGAGTCCGACATACCCAACCGCAGTCACTTTTTGTGGGTGGCATGCGTAAAAAAGCTTGGTGGGTATTCCAAGATTAGATTGGGAGCTGACCTCTATACTTACTTACTTATCGTATGGGCAGTGGTTACCTTAGTATCAGAGTTGTTTAAGCAACCCAGTAGGCCTCTGACATGGCTTAACGATTGTTGTCTAATGACTACAACCGGGACCGACAGCTTAACGTGCCCTCCGAAGCATGGAGACGCTCAAAAATAAACCACTTTTGGTGGTCACCCATCTATGTACTGACCGCGAGCCTAGTTGCTTAACCTCGCCGATCGCTTACGGACCGGTGAGAGCATGTAGCTATGACCTCAATAACAAACGGTATAACTCAAGACGAAAGAAATCCCGGACTAAATCAAACGGATCAGTAGGTTCTTCCCAGAATTAAAACGCCGAAACACAATTCCGCAATTTCATTGTGGTTTACAATATACTAGCGTATGTACAGACGCCAGCACATCAAGCTACCCCAATCTGTAAAATTTCCCAAATTGAAAGTGAACCTTATGCTTTTGTGATAAAGTTTAAAATCTTTTAAAGAAATTTGACAGATTGGGGTAGCTGGATGTGCTAGCGTATGTACTTAAATCGCCATCGAATGCGGACGTTTCTGAACTAAACTACAAGTACATATGTTCCAGTAGAACTGCTTCTACTGAATGTTCGTTCAATTTACTTTAAGTACAGCCAAGTGGATACATTTACACTACTAAAAGTAACCTTACTACATACATAATAAGGACAATGGAAGGTCAATGTTTAACATGTCTTCTATAACTATACAATGAGTGAGTACGATAATAGATTTTGGAACACTCTATTCTCATTTTCGGACAAACGTTGGGCAAAGTCTGTTTATGCCACGAGTACCTATCGATTAAGTTATGATTTAGGATTTTTTTTTCTCATAGATAGTTTTTTGTACCAAAAACAAATAAGACGGCCATTTTCTTGAATATCTGTATTTTATAAACGGAAGCAGCATGCCAATAATGAGGTGAAACATGTGTTATTTCGACAAGAAACTTTTTAACACTTTGTGGGGTCTATTAACTGCTGAGGTATTTTTCGATCTGGTATGACGTGGCAACATTCAAACGGTGTGCTTATTCCTTTTTTAAACTTAGTAGTCTGTTAAATAAAGAAAGTATAACAGAAATAGTGGACGTAAGATAAGTAGCTTAATTTACACTGTAAACTTGTTTAGAAATATTGTCTAGTGCTAAACCCAATTGTATACCTCGCTGTCATGTGTTGATGTATTCTGTTTCGTGTGGCAAACAAATATATAAAAATTGCCTCCGAAACTGAACAGCACATTAGCACCAAAACATAAGATTATCTTCCCATACAAGAAACATTAATCCGTTTTTTTTTTATCTTAAGCACACCAACTGTACAATTACATAGACTTATAAATTATTCAGTTAACTAATGTCATGTGTTAGTAATCATACAGATAACAGGTATGCATAACATTGTTGAAAATGTCTTTATAGACTTCCAGTGCAGATAAAATTCTGCTTAAGAATCACAAAAATAACTACACAGACTTAAATTAAAGAACTATAGTAAGTGGGCCGTACAAAATTTAGATACAAATTATTTATACAATAGGAAATGTCTGTATGATACAAATTTCATTGAAAAAATGTCTAAAGATGTATTATTTGTTAATCTTTCATTATATAACCTTGCAAAACGCGTAATGGGACTGTTATATAAAGAAATTAAAGTGAATTTGGGTATATCAAATAATCGATATAGCCGTACAGAGCGTTGAGGCACCTTGAAGTTAAAATGTTTTATCAATGATGTATGGGAAAGCAAACCTTTTTTGCTACTCATAACTTTTAAAATTATTTCCTATAGCTTTATTTAGGAAATATTATTGTTTTCTACACATTTATATAAATGTGTAGAAAACAATAATATTGCGGCGAGTGGTGAGTCAGGAGATGGAAAGAAAACTAGTGTTTTCACACGGAACCTTTATTGGCGTCGACAGTGACAGTTGCTACAACACTAAGATAATACACACACGTACTTAGAGCCCCGCCATCAAGCACTGCCTGAGAGTTCAGCCGTGGCGCACTTACAGAGTCCTTTGTGTTAAAGTCCTGATGTACACGGAACACCTCTCACTATATACGGATCACTTGGCACTGTTTACTCTGATCATCACTTTTCCACTTTTAGTTCTTCCTCTTGATTCACATTCGATTCCACTTCAATTAAAACTCACCGTTCTGTTTCAATATTCTACGTACGAGTATATATATCGTAAATTGTTCCAGATGTTAAACATTTTGGAAGTTATTCGTTTTGTTCTAGAACTTTTACCAATATTGAAATACTTCTGTACTTATCTCCACCTATCTCTTTATTTACTATCAAGAAATTCGCACCATCTTTTTATTTTCATTCTAGAACCATTTAATAGCGAATTTTGTATTTCCTTTTTATCAGCTGACCTTATTCTTTTGCACAGGAAATTCACACCATTCTTTTCTTTCTAATGTTTTCTAATTTTGTATTAAGTATTCTGTTTGTCACATTGATCAGCTACCCTTTTTAGGGTTCCGTAGCCAAATCGCAAAAATGGAACCCTTATAGATTCGTCATGTCTGTCTGTCTGTCCGTCCGTATGTCACAGCCATTTTTTTACGAAACTATAAGAGCTGTACTGTTGAAACTTGGAAGTAGATGTATTCTGTGGACCGCATCAAGATTTTTACACAAAAATAGAAAAATAATAATAATTTTGGGGGTTCCCCATACATAGAAATGAAACTCAAATTTTTTTTTCAGCGTACCTATCAATGCGTATCTATGGATAGGTCTTCAAAAATGATATTGAGGTTCCTAAAATTATTATTTTCTAAACTGAATAGTTTGCGCAAGAGACACTTCCAAAGTGGAAAAACCCTGTAACCTGCAACTTCTAAAATGAGAGAATGATGAAACAAAAAAAGTATATGATTTACATTACCATGTAAACTAACAACGAAAATTGGTTTGAACGAAATCTAGTAAGTAGTTTTTTTTAATGCGTCATAAATCGTAAACTGCAATTTACCTTTCATTTAATCAACTGAAATACTTGCTGCTACGGAACCCTTCATGGGCGATGTTACAAAATCCACCAAAAACCCTTTCTGGTACTGGGGTACGAACCCCGAACGGTGAAAATAACCTTGTAACTTAGATTATCAGTTTTGACCCATTGATTAAACAGTAACCTTTAAATCACTCATTTTAAGGCTATTGTCATAGCATGGAGAACATAATTGCCTCGTTAGACTAGCAGCACCGTATTCTACCGCAGATAATGACTTAATTCCCGGGGTAAATTTAATAGCGTAATTCAGATTTTATCTAATATTTAGACAACGCCCGCACTAGGTACTTTATTATGATTTAATTGACAGAGACAAAGTATAACCCGACTCATAACAACTACTTATGGGTCACATAGATAGTAGTCCTGTACGGAAAAACGAACCCGGGACACGAAGTATTATGGCGACTGTCTTAAGCGTTGCACCAAACGTGGAGTCAAAATTCTGAGTATCAAATTTTGATCAAGTGCAATATCAAGTATTGCAGTGGTACAACTATATACGCCCATAAGCAGAGAGTTGGCAGGTTTTATACCTTCAGACTTCGGTGAGCACGTAAAGCTGATGGTCTTGCACTCGACAAATTTCCGTGTTGGCTAGCAAGTTCTATTTGATTATGAGAGCGGTGGAATAATTATAATATGAGTGGAGTGCAGTGGCGAAGTTGGTTACCTCACTATTACCTCGAGTATCGGGTACGAGTTCTACTCAGGAATTTCTGTCACCCGTTGATTGTTTTGTTATAAATATTATGTAAATTAAATAAAAGTAAAATACTCTTTATTGTACACAAGAAAAGGAAAAAAATATTACTACTAGATAGCCTATCGCTATATCATACGGCCTTATCGCTGCTGCGATTTCTTCCAGGCAACCTCGGTATGAAATATCAATTGAAGCGTAGAAAATTATGATTATTCTATGTGATCAAATATAAGTTGAGGATCTAATAACCTATTTTTACTGAGATTTAAATATATATACTTAATGTGTAAATAACTAATACTAATATCCGAACCAGGAACCAGGCGAACCAAAGTAACCGACATAGCCGTAAGAATTTCCAAGCTGAAGTGGCATTGGGCAGGGCACATAGCTCGTTAGAGCCGACGGCCGCTCGAGCAGAAAGGTTCTCGTGTGGCGACCACGAACCGGAAGACGCAGCGTGGGCAGGCTCCCTACAATATGGACCGATGATCTTGTTCGAGTCGCTGGAAATCGCTGGATGCGGATAGCGCAAGACCGGCAATTGTGGAGATCTTTGGGGAGGCCTTTGTTCAGCAGTGAACGTCTTTCGGCTGATATGATGATGACTACTATCCATATCTTGACTATTTACAAGCGCTTTTTAAAGTTTATGTGAATAAAAATCATTTTTATTTCTCACCCATAACTCATATTAGAAGTTTTATATTTTATGAACATTACGTATTAAACAAAAAACAAATGGCGCAAGAACAAATTAATTACTTTTTCGAATTCGAAGCACAAATACAGTAAACATAAATATGAAAATAAAAATGAATTTGGAATTCGTAACAAGGGTTGCCTATGTATGAGTCATGCATTAATAATAATAATGTCCTCCTAGCCGAATTTCGGCCACGGCGGCCAGTCTCAATAGAGATTAGCCATCTGCTCGGGACATACTATAGTACTCAAGTGTGTGCGTAAACACAGAAGCACTTTCCAATCCATCACTCTCATGATCCGATGGTACGCCTAGCGACACGACCGGAAGCAGGTCAGGTACAGGACCGACGGCTTTACGTGCTCTCCGAGGCATGGGGGTATAATACCGCCAACTCCCAGACTTAAGGGCTAATACTGAGAAATTTTTCTTTTTACAGAAAAGTCCCGAAATGACTTATCTTCCGACCGTGGATTTACCCAGGACCTCGTTCTCTGCGGGTGAACTCGCTACCGCTAGACAAATGTGGCAAACATAACTAACATAATAAACGGAAAAGAATAGATTGGATGATATATGTCGTTATTATTCTATTACTAGCTGTGCCCCGCGGTTTCACCCGCATTAAATTTTATAAATTATTACAGCTCCTCCCCCGTAGGTGATAGCGTAATAATATGTAGGCTTACATAGGTTGACCCAACCTCTTAGTAATATTCATGGCAAATTTTAAGTCAATCCATGTAGTACTTTTTGAGTTTAGACCGGACATACATACAGACAAACAGACAAAAATTCTAATAACTATATTTTTGTCTTCGATATCGATTATAGATCATGCCCCGAGTATCCTTTAAAAAAATATTCAATGTACAGTTATGACTTTCCTACGATTTTATTATATGTATAGATATTAATTTTACTGGTACTATTTTGACTGAAATTTGACCAAAAGAACATATACAAATTACCGGCATTTTCCAGCAGGCCATACAAATTTATTAAAGGCAATTTAATCATTAGTTATCTTTAAAACATAAAATAACGAGCCATAAAGTTGTCAACAACAGACATTAATTAATTAACACGATGAAATTATTCTTGGTTATTTTAAAATTAAAGTCAACAATTTTATTAATAATTATTGCCTTTAATTTGCACGAGGGGAAATGAAAATTTAAATCTGTACAGTGGCCAGCACATCAAGCTACCCCAATCTGTCAAAATTTCCCCAATTTAAAGTGAACCTTATGCACATGTGATAAAGTTGAAAATCTATAAAAGTAATTTGACAGATTGGGGTAGCTGGATGTGCTGGCGTCTGTACATTGTTAAATATCACTTTGGTAAAAGCGTGGAGTCGATTTTGTTAGATTTTTTGTACGTTATATATTATTTAATAAAAAAAAATTAAACTTGTCCTTTTTCTGAACGCAACTACAAATAAATAATCATCAAAAAAAGAAAATATTAAAAGTTCTTTTTTAAGACAACGCTCGCATTAGGGGATCTAATCCCTGTGTCGCGGGGTACTTTACAAACATATAATAGACGGACACAAATTACATCCACTCAGAACAACTATGTACGGGTCACACAAATAGTTGTCCGGCGTGGGACTCGAACCCGCGACAAGAAGCGGCACAAATATCTGTCCTGGGTGCGAATCGAAGCCACGACCTCTGGCGTGAAAAGCAAGCATATTATGCTAACCACGCCAACAGGCTCGTAAATGAGCACTTTTTAAAGTCTAGGTCAATGAAATATATTTAATAAATATTCTATAGTATTCATTTACATTACTTTAACTAAAGTAACCACGGCCCGTACGATAAAGGTGCCTATAGATAATGATTCTCTATTCATGTTTCTAAAAAGTACCTAAGGTATTCGATTAAATAGAAAAAAAACTTACATACACGAAATAAAACCAATGTGTGATCGCACCGCGTTTTATCTTCACTAACTTATATTTTCTGGCTTATGTTCACCTCGCCCGATCACACTCTTCGTAACGCTCTCCTTTCGCATTCACCAGTTTTATCCTGATGTCAAGAATGCAAAGAAATGTACCTTGAAAAAATTTAAAGCTTGTAAAGAAGTTTTACTTCAAAAAAACCGTTGGTTTTACTGTTCTGTCAAGTTTAGGTGCTAACATTCAAAAGCTTTAGTCAAGTAAATAAGTAGCCTTATTACATCTCCAATGAAGTCGGTAAAACATACACTTCTTAATAAAAGTTTTAATGAAACTTCGTTTGAAAGAATGAATGAAAACTACAGTCGTATTTAATATTTTTCCCTTTCACTTTGAACTGTGCAGTGCACAGTGCTTTGTAGACAAACGTTTTCTTGCTGCAATCATATTTTATTAGAGAGCACTTTCCAGCAATTTACTTTGAAGGTTTCGTTTACGTTTCTCTAATGAAATAAGATTTCCGGTAGATTTCTATTTCATGGACACAACATATTACTTACAACTTCAGGGGAAATAAACCCCTTTCAACAATACTTTTGTACACAATTCTCTATATTTTTAATAGGATTAAGTTATCTTTAAGTACAGACGCCAGCACATCAAGCTACCCCAATCTGTCGAATTTCCCCAATTCAAAGTGAACCTTATGCTATTGTGATAAAGTAGAAAATCTATAAAAGAACTTTGACAGATTGGGGTAGCTGGATGTGCTGGTGTCTGTATTTAATCTTTAAGTACTGAGTTGACAGCTTTACAGATAGTCATAATCATCATATCAGCTGAAAGATCCAAAGATCCACTGCTGTCACCAATACAGCCATCAACGCCACCCCGCGCACTCATTGGTCAAATCAAAAAGCGCGCGCTTCCCCTGTTCTCTGTAACACATTATGTCCGACTAGTAACCGAGAGGAAAGATGTTACAAATCATAAACAAACAATACCTACATAAACCTTGAAATATTTTATTTTATTCTGACAACACACAGTGGCGTAGTTATATGTTACATTATTAACCTTGACGGCGCATTCGAAATGTCACCTGTCGGATTATGACGGAACTAGATTTGACAGATGTCATTTCTAGCGGAACGTCGTGTCGATGGTCGGCGCGGCCATGTTGGATTGTTTCTATCTGTAATGGCCATTGTGAGCGCACCACGTTATCGACAGATTGCTTTTGTTCCGTGTAATCATACGATAATGCTAATTGTGATTAATTCCAAAAGTAAAAGTGACTATTTCAATTGTAGTGTATTAATTTGTGAAACGAAGTGTAATTTGGATTATCTGTGAAGTAAAGTGATTTTATAATCGATATTGGACTTTTACCTTTTCTTTATGCGCCCACATGAAAATCAGACCAATCCTGACAAAGGCACCGCCCGTGCCGACAACCTAATTTCTGTAATAATTCTTCAATAATCACGCAAATAGCACCGTTATACACAGAATAATATAAATAAGAAGTTGTAGTGTAGTAAATAAGGAACTGTGTAGAATTCAAATACCAAGAAAAAAAAACTACAGTGAAAAACAAAAAACGTTATTGAAAAAAAACAAAATTCGTAATTTGAAGTTACAGTTACAATAGAACAGTTATCCCACTAATATTATAAACGCGACAGTTACTGATTATGGATATATGGATGTTTGTTACTCTTTCACGCAAAAACTAAGGAACTGTCGGAAACTTAAATTAAACTTTGTTGTAATGTAGCTTCTACATATATGCGATTAACACATACATAGACTATCTCTAAAGATTGACGTGGATGAAACTGCGGGGCACAGCTAGTTTTAAATTAATCCAAAAAAATATGAAGGCAAGAGAATGAACAAAACAACGTACAAACCTATTTATAACCTACCTCTTCTTGGATCCTGTTAAAAATGAGCTAGAAATCCATGCTGTGAAACTAGTCTAATCGTATGACATGAAGTCTATGGAGATTAAAAAGTAAAAAATAATAATAATAATATCCTGGGATATTATGAACAAAAGGCCATCTGATCCCAAACTAAGCAGAGCTTGTAATAAGGAAAACAGACAACTGATATGCTACATACAGGGTGGCCGAGGAGTTGACGTGGTTAATATCTCAAATCAAGTCGCCTTCAAACGTAAGTAAATTCAGGGGGAGGGATGGAGGGGGGGGAGGGCTACCCTCCTGTACCATCCCCAACCCGCGGAACCCCATGGTTATGGAGATATCCATGGTTAATGTTTTTTTAGTCGCCAAATGGTCACCGTTCTAACCTAACCTAACCCAAATTATTTCATAAAAGTGCAGTTTTGCAAAAATATTTATTATCCGAAAAATACCCAAAACTGAATTGTCACTATCATGACAATTCAGTTTTGGGTATTTTTCGGATAATAATATAAAAACAAAATATAACTTCTAAACACGAAAGCAATGTTTTTACACTGTTTTACAACGCTGTAGGTATCAAAATCGCTACGAAATCTTCAAAATTGCGTTCTGTTTTATGCATTTGTATGGAGTCTCACGATTTAAAAAAATTAATTTAAAAAAATTGGCGCGTCTCCGGCGGTAAAAAATGCGTTTTATCACTTAGTAGGAACCCCCTTAACCCCCCCATATACACACTTAACTCAAATTAAGGCGACTCGATATGAGATCCAACCCGTTGACGTTGATGAGGAGTATCCGAATCACCCCCATGTATCTCCCCATTTTAATTTTTTTTGATACTTTGAATATTTATGAGTCCTCAGCGCAAACCCTAATTTTGAAATTTCGAATAAATTCGAAGCCAGTTCTGCAATGATTCGATAAACCATACTTTTTAGGGTGTTAGGTTAAATTATACTTATTAGATATCACAAAAAACTGAACCAGAAATGTTCAACAGAACGACGAGAAAAAAATCAAAATCTGATGTTAGGTGAAATTTACAAAAAAAAACATTTCAAAAAATTCCAACTCAAAAACTACGCAAAATCGTAGAACATACATGGGGGTGATTCGGATACTCCTCATCATAATGTATCTAAATTTTGCGTTGGGACGTCAACTCCTCGGCCTGCCTGTATACTACTTTTCTTTTGTAAATACATAATTATATAGATAAATTAAACCCAAAACAGACGTGATCATGCATACAAATATCTGTGTCCTGGGCGGAAAGAAAACCCACGACCTGCGGCGAGGAAGGCATGTATCTACCAATGACGCCAACATGCCCGTCATCATGTCAGCCAAAGTACGTCCACTGCTGGACAAAAGCCACCCCAAATAATGGGGGGATATGCCATAATCGCATCGCTTAGCAGACGGGTTGGCAATCGCAGTTTAATGGTCATAGTTATCAGAAATATGCTGCTGCCCGTTCTCTACTAGGTATTTCCTCGGACGATGTCTACGCCTCCCGCGGGATGAGATGGGGTGATGATATTCTACACCGCCACCACACAGCAACCCCGTCATCAAGATATGTATAAATGCCACGCTTGACAGAAGGGTTAGCAATCGCAGTTTGATGGTCATAGTTTTCCGAAAAACGCTGCTGCCAGGTCTCTAATAGTTAATTATTCGGACGATTTCTACGGCCCTGAGATGGGGCGCTGATATTCTATGCCACCACCACACAGTAAGCCAGTCATCAAGATATGTATAAATCGCATTTAACTTCCCAAACTCCAGGGATTAAACCAAAACAAGAGCTCAAAGCGAAAGCAGCTCATTTCGCTGAGTAAAAGCACTTGAAGTATCCTAAACAAATATCAGGACTTAAACAGACTTAAGTCGTTACTGAACGGAACTAAGTTTAGCCGAGATAATCCCTTGTTATTGGAATCGCAATGGTTTATTGAACTTCGGACGGTTTCAGGGTTCCGTACACGACTTACTCTTAATTTATTGCTCACCAGCATTGGACGTAGTCACTGCAAATTGATAAAGAGATTTAAGGCACCGTGTATGGCTAAATTTAAAAATCGGCATAGTGTAAGTCGGACTCGTGCACGTAGGGTTCCATAGCATACCACTATACTATACAATTTATTCTAAAAGCGAAAGTTTGTGAGTGTGTATGTTTGTTATTTCTTCACGTCTAAACAGCTGGAGCGATTTTAATAAAATTTAGTATGGAGTTAGCTCACACCCTGTATTAACACATGCTTAATTTATAAAGTTTATTTTTATTTATTTATAAAGTAAAACCGCGGGGAATAGCTAGTTATCTATAAAACAAACATTTTAACATTCAAATAAATATTTGTTTGATTTTAATTTAAATACTTATTTTGAAATTGAATATATAACTAAATAATATGTGAATATTTCAAGCATCTACCGTCTGCCGCTATCAATATCTAGCAAAAACGAGCAAAAATATTACGTTTGTTGTATGGGAATTCCCTTGAATATTAATTTTATTCTGTTTATTAGTACTTGTTGTTTTATTGGCAACAGAAATACATAATCTGTGCAAATTTCAACTGTCTAACTATCACAGTTTATGAGATACAGCCTGGTGACAGATGGACAGACAGGCAGCGGAGTCTTAGTAACAGGGTCACGTTTTACCGTTTGGATAAGAAACCCTAAAAAGGACGTTTTTTATCGCGTCTATCTTAACGGAAACTTTGACAATGGAATACAAAAACTACTATTTAAATAAATAAATATGTCGAGATAACTAACACACAGTCATCTGACCCCAAACTAGGCGGCGGCCTATTCTAATACTATGGTAACCAGACCAATAATAAACAACAATAATAATAATAATAACAAAGGCTTTTATTCGGCTAACAGATAAACAATTACGTTTATTATACCACTGTTCTGTTACTGTAGTCGCAAAGATTGAAAAAGGAATGCTGAGATGGTTTGGCCATTTAGAAAGGATGAATGAAAGAAGATTGACCAAAGAAGTATATCTGGCCTGTGTGAATGGAACAACCGGAAGGGGAAGACCTCGTCGAACAGTCTCTGACCAAATCAGAGACGTTCTCAAGAAAGGACAGGTCAGAAGTACCCTAAACCGGCGAGCATGTAAGAAGAATATAATGATAGTAATCGAGGCAAAAGACGTGTGCAAAGATCGTAACAAATGGATGTCTGCCTGTATGTATGTAATGGATGGGTCTCTGCCTACCCCTCTGGGAAACAGGCGTGAGTCTATGTATGTATGTATGTATTTTCTGTTATATATTATTTTACGCAAATAAAATTATTCGCGTATTTGGTGCTTCTTTGGTCTGCCTCATTGATCTAGCGATAGCGTGTTCACACGCAGACTGGTTCTCTGCGTCGTCCTGGGTTCAAAATCCGGGTCGGGCCAAAGGTGATTTTGGGACTTTTCTGTAAAAAGAAAAAATCTTAGCATCAGCCCGAAGTCTGGGATTTTGCGGTATTATACCCCCGTGCCTACGTAAACCCGTCGGTCCCCTGCGACACGACCGGAAAGAGTTCATCTTTCCGCTCGTGTCGCTAGGAGTCCCATCGGACCATAAGAGTAATAGGATAGAAAGTGCTCCTGTGTTTGCGCACACACTTGTGCACTATAATATGTCCCGCGCAGATGGCTAATCACTATTGAGTCTGGCCGCCGTGGCTGAAATTTGACTAGGAAGACAGGACATTACTTTCTGTAAGTCCGTTTGTCAGTTGGCAAAGGCCTCTTACAACCTACTCCATTCTGATCTCTCTTTGGCTACTCTACTGATAAACATACTTATATATTTCTAAATACATCCATGTCCATATATATGTTGCAGCAAAATGAGGATATCAGAGATTTCACAAAATCCCTAGGGATATCACATAATCCCGGTATATGTCGAATATTCTTGTTTAGATAGATAGATAGATTGAGTACACTTTATTGCACCAAAAGAAACAATATATAACTTACAAATAAGCAAATACATGTACAATCAGCGGTCTTATCGCTTTGTAGCAATCACTTCCAGACAGATGTTTATTGCGTCTTCTTACTAAAACTATCTAGTGGTATGACCAAACACCAATGTATCGTCAGTGATATGTCGTTTCACTAAACTAAATCTAGTAAAATGACAGAAATGCGGATACTGCCCAATAAACACCAATCTAACCTATCCTAACCAAATTTATTCATCAACAGTATTTTTTATTCAGCAGTAGCCACTTTCTTGTCATTTTACTAGAATTGTTTTGGCGAAACGACATATCACTGACGATACATTGGTGTTTTGTCATATCACTAGATAGTTTTAGTAAGAAGACGTAATAAACAATAATATTCGACATCTACCGGGATTTCGTGATCTCCCTAGGGATTTCGTGAAATCCCTGATATCCTCATTTCCCTGTGACATATACACAAACACAGAAAAAATAATGGTTCTCATCAGACAAAGATTTCTCCTGGGTTGGAATCAAACCCACGACCTCTGGCTTATCAGTTTGGGTCACTAACCACTAGACCAACAGGCTAGACCACCAGGCTAGACCACTCACTTACTAAATTGTAATATAAATTACTTGAAATGCCAAAATGTTGCCAATATAATATAAGCAATAAGTACAATACACGCTCGATGTCAACCGGCAGACTGACAGTACTCAGAATTACAAACTATTATGGAGACCGAACATTAAGAAAACGCTTGCCGTACCAGCTAAATAGTCTGCCGGATGACATTCGGCATGAATCTGTTAAAAATAAATTTAAATTTAAGTTAAAAAATACTTATTAGATTTAATTTAATGTAATGTAAATATTTATAGTAGTAGTTAGTTATTTTTTTATAAGATAAATAGATTCTGTACAGAGACTCGATCCTACAGTCAAACCGATTACACGGTTTTGTGGGACATATGTACAAACTTTTGAAAATATATTTGTATAAATAAATAAATAATAATATAAAATTTCAACCCTTTCTCTTATTAACACAAAACATCTTGATCGATCCAAAACATTAATTTGGAACTTATAATATTTTAGGCTTCTTTAACTTTAATCATTTCTTATCAGGAAAGCAATTCCAACTTTGAACGAAGTCGGAGAGGCTAGATCTGATAAGCGTGTGTGTTTCTCGCTTCAAATTGTGTATTTTAGCGTAATAGGTGGCGGCAGAGTTAGATGATAATTTTATTGATCGCAAGTTCAAATCTCGGGTTACATTTTGTAGTTTCAACTGAATACTAGGTTAGGTATAATTTATTTGAACTTATGAATAACATTTTTATATTCTATTTCTTTTTATTATGTATAAACTGGAAAATATTAACCAATAAAATACTTTCACCTATTAAAAGCGACATTTTAATAGATAACAACTTTGTAAAATGTAAGCGCAAAATTTAACCCAATGTATTAAACAATTTTCCTCTAAAGGTATTCAGTATTCTTTATTTCGTCAACATAGGTACATATTACATGGGTGTTATACAGATATAAAGGTAAACCGCTATGTTTTGCCAACTTAATGACGTACAATTTTTTTATGTTAGAAGTATCTTAACCTAGATTACATTCAATTACAGCCATGGAATACATTAAACTATGTCAGCTTCTTGTTAATTTTGGTAGTTTAGGTACTAAATAATATTTTGTTTTGGTAGTTTGTTAATAATACAATTAAAAGTCTTAAATTAATAGATCGGACCCTCGTATCGCTCTCTGTCATTCATGAAATCTGTGATGGAGTGATAACACTTATTCACTAGATATTCATTCAAATATTTTTTAAATTAATCTGGACATTCTTTGCATCTAATAGCCACAGTTATGTTATTATATACTTTAGATGCCATACCAAGTACGCTTTTTGCAAATAAAGCCGTGGTGTGCGGGGCACCGCGTATGGTATTTCCATGACGTCTAGAATTGAGAGATTCAAATAAATGCATATTTCCTTTTACAAATACTCCCATTTCGAATATATACATCGAAGGTAGAGTTAATATTATTAATTCTTGAAAGAACGGTGCACAGCTATCAGTTGATTGTAGTTTGCAGAAAGATCGTATACATTTCTTTTGTACTTAAAAACCATTTCTCTATTAGTTGACTTACCCCAATAAATTATGCCTTATCTTATGTTAGAAGCTACATATGCGTTGTATGCGACCAATACAGTGCTACGTTTTACGATTTTCGATATTCTGAAACCAGATAACTGATATACTAAATATAATTCTTTTCTTTCTTAAATATATACTTATATAGATAATTACACCCATACCTGCTCTGTCTTTTTCATAAGAACTTTGTGAGAAAAGGATGCAATGATGTAAAATTTCTCCTTTAGTTAGAATTTCATAGATTCAAAGATTTTTTTTTCAAAAAGTGTAAGATATTTGTACAAATATGGGGTGGATTGCTTTTTATGAATATTTTGTCTCACAGTTAACCGTGGCAAATATGGCAAAATAAAATGAGCTCTTATCAATACATATAATAAAATCGTAGGAGAGTCAAAACTGTACATTGAATATTTTTTTTAACAGATACTTGGGGCGTGATCTACAGTCGATATCGAAACCAAAAAATATAGTTTTTAGAATTTTTGTCTGTGTGTCTGTTTGTCTGTATGTATGTCCGGGATAAACTCAAAAAGTACTGCATGGATTTACTTCAAATTTTGCATGAATATTACTAAGAGGTCGGGTTAACATATAGGCTACATATTATCACGCTATCACCTACGGGAAAGGAGCTATGATAATTTATACAATTTATCGCGGGTAAAACCGCCGGGCACAGCTAGTTATCACTATACCGCGAAATGAAATAAATTTAATTAACAGAGATAACCAGGAAACTGAATATAAATAAAAATAGAAGTATCTAAAGAGCATTGAAAATATGGTCTGCTTTGACTTCTACTGATATTGGTCCCAGAAGACCAGAACGTTTGCGAATGGATGGAATTGCCATACAACATCAACACCGTTTGTTGTATGGCAATGCTTATTTTTGCGCCTAAATAAGTTAACCAACTAACTTAACCGCGTGGGTTCATTATCCAACCACACTAAAATAATGCTGTCTGAAACTTAACCAACTTAAATTAGACCTTGGTCTGGATCACCAAATTAAGTCTGAGGCCCTACATTCTAAATGAAAGGCTTGCATGGTTTATAATGTTAAGAGGACAATTTATTTCCTTCTGAACAATTTTCAGGTTACACGAAAATTTCGAGCGAAATTTATAATTAGTGGAGGCCTTTCATCAAGCGGTTACCGTTATAATCTGTATTGTCAACACTGATACTGTAAACGCAATTAAAAGTTTTGTTATGTGGTCTACGTTTAGAGATGAAGCGGTTTTGTAGCGATTAGAAATTAGCTTCTCTGTTGATAGACATGGGTAGACCCATGTATGGAGTCAATAACTGGTTAACTATCAATAAATGTCTACAAATAAAATTATCTAATTTCTATTTGTTTAGTTTCAAAAACACTTCATCTACGCTCTTAGCTTTAGCCAAGCAACTAGAAATTAGCTTGTCTGTTGATAACAACAGCGACGCTAAAAAAACAGTACAAAACAGTATTTTAAAGATGGATGACTTTAAAAACTAAAAGGTTTTGAAAATATAATCGTATGGGCCTAGTGCCCATATGATTATATTTTCAAAACCTTCCCTCCCTCTTACTCACCATTGCAATTTATGTATGCCAATATCAACAGTGACACACAATCAAATGAGGCTAATCGGTAAGACTCACCCATTTGCTGGAGGGTACGGTCACCGTAGCCTAGTTGGTAGTGCTCCTGTCTACGAAGCTGGTGGTCCTGGATTCGAATCCCGGTAAGTGCAAATATTTGTGTGATGAGCACGAATATTTGTTTCTGAGTCATGGATGTTTTCCATGTATATAAGTATTTATCTATCTATATAAGTATGTATATCCTGGTACTCATAGTACAAGCTTTGCTTAGTTCGGGGCTAGGTATAAAAAAAAAATTGCTTCGACTTCAAATGTGAAAAAAAAAACAAGGATGGGTTGGATAATATTATTAGTGTCAGCCAGGGTCTCAGTTATACAAACCGCCCGGTAGGTCTCTGACATGGCATAATCACGACAACTACTATATACCAACAGTTTAACTGGAGCAAAGAAACGCTCAAAAATTAAACCGCTTGGCATCTGTAGACTGAGGACCTGCTTCGGTCGTTAAGCACTGACTTATGAACCACTGAGATTATTTATCCTTGCCGGTCTTTTAGTGTTCGCCGCCCCATAACCAAGGCTATCTTCATAGCCTATTGATAGATGGAGCTATTTAGCTATGAGGCAGTTGTCATAAAATGATAATAGTTATTCCTAAAAACACCTGGCTCAAAACATTATTTAAAAATATCGCAATTTTCGTGTGGTATGATTTCCTTGCCTAATTTGAATGGGTTTCATTTTTGTATGAACATACATACATACAAATAAATAAGCTATGCCAGATTTTTTATTGCTTTAGATTAAAGTCTAGTCTATTCAGATTTACTTACCCGGCATTTCATTCAGCAGCTTTAAATAGGATTTTCTTTTTAAATTAAAATATACGGCATTACTATCAGACAAAAAATTACACGAACACCTATAGTGACATTCATAATGTTATGTTTAATGTTATGTTACAAAATATACGCTCTCTTAACATTTGGTTTAGCAAGTTTCACTAGTAAAGAAATTCCTTCTAAAACGTTTCAAACTATTATTCCGCTAAAGTGCTAATTTCCCTAAAAATTGAAATGTCATGAACTTTGTATTTCTTTAGCTACGTTTATGTTTTAAACTGTAAAGATGACGAACTTTTTTGGCATACATTATTTCACATCCTTATTTAGGTCTTACATTGAAAATAAAATTTTTATTTGAAATATTCTTGTGGCTGTGTACCTGCTTAAAAATAATTAAATGTTACCAATATGTTACGAGTTATTAGCTCAGAATTTACTTAAAATAATTAGCTTAAGGTTATAACTTGGACCAAAAACCACAACCTCCTATTTCTACACCACGGTTGTTTAGCAAACTATTTAAGTTCTTTTAATTAATTATTACAGTATAATTTAAATGATTTATAACCACACCATATTTAAAGTTAAAATATCACGCGTTTCACTTAAGAAGAGTTGGCTGCAGTGCATAATGTTGATAAGATTTGGTGCATAATATAAGAAAGATAGGACAAATGTTTCACGAAAAATGAATCCACTGAAGTGCTTGCAGTTCGTGTTTGAATAAGCCCCGGTTTTAGCTGACATTTCCAGCTGGTAGCTATGGCGACCAAGATAATTTTAAAATTATTTTGGGTATTTTGAACTAGCTGTGCCCCGCGGTTTTACCCGCGTTAATCTTTATAAATGATCACAGCTCCTCCACCGTCGGTGATAGCGTGATAATATGTAGCCTATATGTTGACCCAACCTCTTAGTAATATTCATGCAAAATTTGAAGTAAATCCATTTAGTACTTTTTGAGTTTAGCCCGGATATACATACAGACAAAAATTATATAAACTATATTTTCGGATTCGATATCGATAGTAGATCACGCCCCAAGTATCCTTTTAAAAAAATATTCAATGTACAGTTTTGTCTTTCCTACGATTTTATTATACTAGTCTAGGACTTTGTCCAATGTGGTAAAGATAAATGTGGGTTTAAAATTCACTAGACGATCGTCCTGCTACTTTTTGTAATAGTCAAAGAAAGCATGTGTGAGGACGGGAAAGTTTACAATACTTCCTCACTGCATGTATGGTATAATTATGTCCTTCTGAATGAATTCTGCCATGTCCAGACTCAATGGAGACTAACCAACTGGGCGGGAGATATTATAGTCCATTTTTTTTTATTCCAGCACTGATTCGGTGGTACAACTAGCGTAACAACTGAAGAGGGTACATAGATGTTTAAGTACAGGACCGACTTCTCTACGCGCTCTCTGCAAACTCCCGACTTTGAGCTGATAGTGAAAACGTTTTTAACAGAGTTTTTTTTTATTTTTTTGCAACTCCGCTTTCATCTCCATCATGAATACAGCGATATTACAATGGCAATTTCATTTCCCGCCGAATGAGGTCCGTCGCTGGACAACAGCCTCCCCAAAAATCTTCACAATTGAGTTATCGCCATCATTTGGAGGGATATGCCATAATTGTAAAGCTTGACAGTATGCCATAATTGTAAAGCTAGACGGCTTGGCAGTTGCAGTATGATGGTCATAGTACACGGAAAGACGCTACTCCCCGTTCTCTAGAAGATATTTCCTCGTGACGACTTCTACGTCCCCCACGGGACGAGATGGGGGGGCGATATATTATGTTGTCAGCGATCGAGCGAGCGAGTCAATGTTTATCTTTCTACCTAATACGTTAATTGACTCTGGTAGTGAGTTAAAAACTCACGGTTGGCAGATGGGTTGGCGATCGCAGTTTAATGGTCATAGTTTACAGAAAAACTCTGGTAGGTATTCCCTTGGGACGATTTTTACGCCCCCCAAGGGATGATGTTCTTCTTACTAATATAATAAAAGCGAAAATAATTCTGTACATCTGTCTGTCTGTCACGCTTTCACGCCAAAACTACTGAACTGATGGACATTATATATGGTACGCAGATAGTCTAGAGCCTGAGAAAGGACATAGGTTACTTTTTAATGCGAAAAAAGTGTTGAAATTCCATACAAATTTTCATCCCCCCATGGGATGAAAAGATATGTGGAAGTGTCGTCTTGTTTAGAGCAAGAAGTTTGAAACTTATTTTTAACGCTGTTGATTCTTTTGTAAATGTTTTACCTTCAAGGGTGTATAATGAAAGTAGGGAATAGAAGATGAAAGTGTGTATGGAAATATATAAGGTTTATGTGAATGTTTTATAAGTTTGCGGCAAGAGACAAAATATTAGAGATATTCTATTAAGAAGTCATTGCAAATTGTGCAGACGAAGTTGCGGGCACAGCTAGTCAATAATACCTAGAGAGAATAATAATAACTAGAGTAATTACTGCCCATACGATAAAGTGAAGTAATGTACTCGTATATTCAAAGAATATTCTCTACAACAACCCTTTGCCCATCACAAGTCGAACCTCAAGATAACAAACACTAAAACGACATTTATTCAAAACGCGTAGCTGGATCGTCGGAAAACTTTTTCAGTAACCCAGTTTCGTACATTATGACAGCATGCGACCCAACCGCTTTAAACTAGTTTAGACCAGATAAATTGGTTATTTCCGGAATACTAAAATTTCCACGCTCAAGTTTTATTTACTTTCAATTATGTAAGTAAATATTTAGAAAGGAAGCCTTAGTTTTCACCTAAGTGTTTGAGCCATTAGCTTGTATTCAAAACTAGGTAAGTGGAGTCTAATTTAGAATTAAATATTGACGGGTTGGTTGGCGTGTATTGTAAATGCTTGCTTTTCACGTCGTGGGTTCGATTCCCATCCAGCCTAGATATTTGTATGCATGAATATGTCTGTTTGACTTGAGTCTGGTCGTCATTCTCTATATAAGTAGGTCCGCGCGTGTTACTTTGCTACGGTGCATTCGCTGCTCCAATATGGTGCGGAGCTGTGGGGACGCGCTGCAGACTGGGAGCGAGCATTCAGAATTCAGAAACATGCCATCCGGGCGATAGTTGGTATACCACAAGACGTATCCGCAAGACCTCACTATAAAGAATTAGGTATTATGATTTTACCTTCCATAGTGCTATACCAAGTTGCTGTGTACGTTAGGGTAAACTTAGAGCTGTATAACAAGCGGAGTGAGATACAAACCTATTGCACACGGCATAGCAATAAGCTGACATCAGTACCGAGGACATTGACTAAAACGTCCAAAACTACTCATGTATGTATGGGCTGCACAGTGTATAATAAACTACCAATGAGCATATCAAGTGCCCCGACCTTAATGAGTTTTAAAACTCGGTTAAAGTAACGGTGGCTTATCGAGCAATCGTTCTATTCCTTTGATGAATTCATGTATTTCAAATGTAAAAATTTGGCATAATAATATTCAATGTATAATAATAAGAATAAGAATAAGAATAATTTATTATCCAAAGTAAAGTTACAGAAATTCTTATATCTAGTTTCTAAAATATAGTACAAGAAGGAGTATAATTATTGCTTATGGCTTTCACACTAGGGCTAGCCTGTCTCGTGAAAACCCAGATAATGTGATGCCTGTCATTTAAGATAGGTACATAGTTTTTTACTAAATTATAGAACAGTTACATTTGTTTAAAAAGAATAATAATATTAAAATCGAAAAATATAAAATAAAAGTAATAATAAAGGAAGTGTGTGTGTGTGTGTGTGTGTGTGTGTGTGTGTGTGTGTGTGTGTGTGTGTGTGTGTGTGTGCCTGTGTGTGCGTGTGAGTGTGTATGTGTAGGTATGTGTGTACGTATGTGTATATTATATAGGTATATCTGTAAGTTTCATTTTATTATTCTTATTAGTGATTCTGTATCACTGTAGGACAAACTTAACAACCAGTTGTTTATTATATTCTTAGCTTTTTTGATTGTGCATTCTTTAATGTTACAGGATTTCAGTATTTTGTTGTAGATATAAGGTGACATACATTTTTGCATGTGTTGGGCAAAAGCGGATTTAGTTCGGATTTCGGAAATTTGGAAAACACGGCGATTAAGTAATGCAAAATAGCCTGGTGACTGCAATACCATTTTGTGTTGCTTGAGTACTATATTCGATATGTAAAGCTGTCGGACGCTTAATACTGCAGCTTCAGAGTAGAGTTTAAAGGTAGGATAGCGATATGGTTTCCACATCATTACTTTTAAGACAGATCGCTGTGCTCTTTCGATTTCTAACATAGTAGTAATGCCGATTCCGCCCCAGACCGACACACAATAGCTGATTATGGATTCGCATAAAGCCACATAGACAAGGTGTAACACTTTTTCATTTGCAGCATTGCGTAATGATTTCATTGTGTAGATTATTTTTCTAATTCGTTTAGAAACTAAAGATATATATGGTTTAAAACAAAGTCGACTGTCAATAATCATCCCAAGATATTTTACGCAATCTATTTTTTGGAGCGTATCACAAGTACAGGTGGAAGGTTGGCAAGAAGCGGTATGGATTTGGAGGTTTTTGATTAAATGGTTAGGTGCTGATGTTTGTGTTTTGGAGAAACAGATGTAATTGGTTTTGAAAGAATTAAGGGACAAAAGATTCCTATCTAGCCATATCTTTATGATATTCATGCCGTTGTGGGCTATCTCAAAAACACTATTCCAGTTATTGTTGTAGAATAACACGACTGTGTCATCAGCATAACAGATGAGTTCTGAGTTGAATAGTGGTAAATGGTAAATATCATTCATATATATTATAAAGAGTGTTGGACCTAGCACACTGCCTTGAGGCACTCCAAAGTCAATTCGTAATGGACTACTTGTAAATTCCTTCACCTTCGTTCGTTGAGACCTGTTACTTAAATAACTTTTAAACCAATTAAGGGGCAGTCCTTTAATACCTATGGCCTCAAGCTTTTTAAGGAGTATTGGTACCGCAACTGTATCAAAAGCCTTGGCTAAGTCTAAAAACACACCTATACAATTTTCACTATTGTCGAGATGGGAAGACACTAGATTTGTTAGCAAACTTACTGCATCTTCTGTTGATTTTCCCGGTCTGAAGCCGAACTGCCGGTCTGAGATTAAATTATTGGTTTCCAGGTAAGATACTAGTCGTTTGTTAACAATCTTTTCCAAAATTTTAGAAAAAATTCCTAAAAGCGATATAGGTCTGTAATTCTTAGGGTCATCTTTTGATCCAGCTTTATGAATTGGGACTACTATGGCTTCTTTCCATGCGCTAGGAAATGTTCCTGTACCTAGACTTAAATTTAGTACATGGGTTAGAGGAACTAGTATTAAGGGTTCGATATGTTTAATAAGCCTGGTTGTAAAGCCATCTGGTCCTGGTGCACAGTCATTATTCAGATTTTGTATGATTCTGTGCACTTCTATGATATCCGTAGGCTGCATAAAGAAAGAGTTATCTGTGGGACCTATTTTTATTTTGGATGAAAGGGACTCTACTGTTTCATTATTTTCTGAGAGTAGTTTAGTTGCAAGTTGTATACCGACTGTAGAAAAATATTTATTGCAGTTATCAATTGAAGCTTGGGGATTTAAATTGCCCTCAATTAGTACAGAAGACTGGGTTTTTTGTTGATTTTTTGCCGTTATATTTTTTATAGATTTCCAGAGTTTTTTAGTGTTATTTTTATTCTCTTCAAGCTGTTTGGACTCATATTCATGTTTTATTTTATGTAAAAGATTAGTAAAATAGTTCCTGTAACGAGTATAAATAAGTTTTTTAAACGAGTCATCAGGGTGTTTCCTAACTTGTAAGTGGAGCTTATCTCTATGGTTCATGCATCTTATAAGTCCTGGAGTAATCCATGGCTTATGTATGAATTTGGAACGACTAATATTCAAAACTTTTGTGTGGTTATCAAGAAGAGTTTTTAAAGTAGTTTGAAGGTAGGTAACTGCTATGTCTGCATCTTGCTCGTTCAAAACATTTGTCCAATCAGTATATTTGAGATCTTCAGCTATAGCAGTAAAGTTAATTTTATTGACTGCACGATTAATTTGTTTTGGTATGTTGATATTTATGTCAAAACCTATCATGACCATTCGGTGATCAGTAATATCTACGTCGCAAACTAATCCAATAACTTGATCATGATCGGATTTTAAAAATATATGATCCAGGCATGCATTATTCCTAGTTGGCTTATTTATTGCAGGCTTCAGACCATGTTCAGCCATGAGACAGAGGTAATTAGAGGTTGAGGTATTATATGTATTTAGTATATTTATATTTAAATCGCCAGCAACTACAATTGATGAACAGTTTTTATATGAGTATAATAAGTTATCTAGCGAAGAAAAGAAATCATCTGTGTTTTTATGGGACGGAGACCGATATATACCAATTAAAATGAGATTGGTTGACAGTTGTACAACTAAGGCTTCTGCATCACTAATCGCAGGTTCTACAACCGTAGCATTCCAGCAGTTTCTTATATAAATAACAACACCACCAGACTGATTTAGGTTGTTTTCAGTTGAATGGACAGAGTACCCCGGTATTTGTTCTATGAGAGGGCCACTCGCGAGCCAACACTCTGATAAAATTATAACGTCGTATATAATATTGATTCTTTTTAGGGCAACACAAAGTGAATTGAAGTTGTGTTGTATGCTTCTTATGTTATAAGCCAGTATTTTAATTTTATAATCACACGTCAAAATAGTATTGCAAGCTTCCAGTCTATCTTGTTCTCGACACTCAATTTCAAGGGAATGGTCAATCTCGTAGGAAACGTTTAAGTTAAAGTTAGCCATTGGAATATTGAGAGATAGAAATAGGGATATTGTAAATTACAAAAGTGGAACAAGTGTCGAGAATATCATTAATATACCAGCAATTATGATCTAGTAAAATTCTGAATATTACCGTTATTGGCAAATTGTACCATATCATATTTAACTTTAGGTAAGCATTGGTATTAACGTGTCTTATTGGTACATACATATAATATAAACCAAGAAGCGTACGCGTAAAGGTGTAGCTGAGAGTTTGTGATTTGTAGTTTTTATGGATGCAGTTTTTTTGAGTTCTTATTTGATATATAATATATAATGTATGAGAGGAGTAGGTGTTGTGTGTGCGAGGTGTGTAAAGTAAATAAAATAATGTAATATTGAAATGGGTACAATATTCAACGAATGGCGCTATGCAAACAATATTTATATAAAATTTAATAGAAGAAATATATAGAATTATACCATAAATCAACATTTTCTTATTATCAGGTAAGTTACTAAATAATAAACAGAACTTATTTTTACCCATCGTGAATAAAACCGTGTCTATCTTCTGTAGAATCCATAGTGTCCATGGGATAATTTGTATCCTTGGTAGAGGCCAAAGATTGAAAAATGTTCTTTTCCACAGAGGGTTCCGTAATTTGAGCAGGTCCAAGTTTTTCAAGATCCACTTCCGATCGTATTCGGATTGCTGGCGTCTTTTCTGCCTTCCGAGCGTAAATCGCTCCATCACGAATCCAGCAATATCGAAAGTTGTGCATATGCGCTCGGTTACGCGCATCACGAAATAACGTTCTGTTGCTTTTGGTCAAGCGCTCGTTGATGTATATATTGTGTGACGGGCCCAGAACTATGTTGTCAGAGGTGAGTGGACGCCTCTCTTTAGCAGCTTTGATAATAGTAGCGCGTTTGGCCTGGCGAGATAAACGTAAGACAATAGATCGCGGTTTGTCCTCTTGTGCGTACTTTCGGGGCCCAGCACGGTAAACGCCATCCAAATCAGCTTCAGTTAAATCGATACCGATTTTTTTCGCAGTAACAATAGCAATATGAGTTAGGTTCTCGTAATTTTTTTCAGCAATTCCTGTGATTTCCAGTTCGTTACGCATGCTGTGCTGCTCTTGATAACTAACTCTTTCTTGAAGTTCCGCTAACGAATGTTTAAGCATTGAGATCTCATTGTCTTTGTATTTCAATTGTTTATTAACTTCCTTGAATTTATTTTCCAGAATCGCAGATACGTTTGACAGTTGTAGACCAATATCTAAGTTTTGCTTCTTTAAGTCTTTCATTTCTTGTCTTAATTGAATTATTTCTTGTAACAGGGATGGGTTGTTGTAGTCCATTTCAGGAATATCTACGGACGATGTTTTAGTCCTACTACCACGTGTCATTTTCGCTATCGTCTATCTGCGTGCGTAAACTTGAATAGGTACTTTAGCTCAATAGTATTCTTCATATAAATTCATTCAATGGGTGCAAGCGAGCGAAAAATGTTAAAAACTGTCTAGTTTCGTTGAATACGTTCACTGGGAAGTAGCCGAACTTGTCCGATGTTGTTTTTGGAAATAGGTAGGTACGAATACAAACGCTCGCTGTTGAGCGCAGTGCACTATTTGTCGCGCCCGAAACGGCGTAAGCGCCCGACGATTTAGAACAAATTCCGCGTTCGCAACGAAGACTTTTGAGTACACTTTGAACTAGTTTGAACTATTGACACTGAAGAGTTAATCGATTGATTGTGTTGTTTTAATTTAACTTTAGCATTAATTAGACTATGAAATTAGGCACTTCATACACTTATATAAGTGATGCATTTCATTTTGGATAAGAACAATAGTTAAAACTATGTAATCTGCAATTATTTACGGGAGCGCGCGAAAATAACTGTTGCCATGCGGACGGCCGCGCGGGTATTCGTATAATTTTGACTTGCTGACTAACGTTGTGACGATTATCGTATAGACCTATTTGTTATTTTTGTTTTTGTACTAATTATTTTATTTGAATTAAGTTGCGTTTTAGTATATTTTTGATTTATTGACATTGTTTAGACATTTAATATATTTTATAATCATTTTCATGACATGTGAGAAATCTTACCAATAAATGACTATTTGACTATTAACAAAAGAAAAGTAGAATATGTAGTATATCAGTTATCAGATTTCCATAGTACAAGCTCGCTCAGTTGTGTGAATAATGCCCCAGGATATTATTTTGTTATATAGACATTATTTTGTTATATATTATTTTGTTGTGTGGTGACGGCATTGAAAACCATCACCCCGTATCACATATCTGCGTTACGTATACTATATGTAACTAGTTGCTCCCTGCGGTTTTACCTGCGTTAAACTTTATAAATTATAGCCTATGTGTTAATCCAGGGTGTCAGCTAACTTCATAACAAATTTATTAAAATCCCTTCAGCCGTTTAGATGTGAAGAAGTAACAAACTTACACACTCACAAACTTTCGCCTTTATAATATTAGTGTGATAATGCGGCTCACTGCAGTGCTACGGCCTTCTCTGTCAATGAGAGTGGATAAGCCATAGTGCAACGCGTAGGGTTAGTTTAGGCGATTGGAAGACTGCCCCGCATGATGTTTGCAGTTTGTGTGCAGTGTGTGTTGCCAGTGATGACTTACGGAACGGAGACTTATCAGGCGGCTCAAGGTCACCCAAAGAGCAATGGAAAGGGCTATGCTTGGAGTTTCCCTGCCAGATCGAATCAGAAATGTTGAGATACGCAGGCGAACCAAAGTGACCGATGTAGCCGTGAGAATTGCCGAGCTGAAGTGGCAGTGGGCAGGGCACATAGCTCGTAAAGCCGACGGCCGCTGGGGCAGAAAGGTTCTCGAGTGGCGACCACGAACCGGAAGACGCAGCGTGAACAGGCCCCCTACAATATGGACCGATGATCTTGTGCAGGTCACTGGAAATAGCTGGATGCGGATAGCGCAAGACCGGCAATTGTGGAGATCTTTGGGGGAGGCCTTTGTCCAGCAGTGGACGTCTTTCGGCTGATATGATGATGATGAAGCAACGTTAGAATACGCATTCACACACAACGCTGCATCATGCGGGGCAGGGTGTCAATCACCTTAGTGTGTCATCGTTCTAAATTAACAAACCGGTGTTTATAAACTTGTTAGTTCTAAACCTAATTTAAAACTTTCGTGTGACTATCGAAATTTGGTACTGATTTAAAGCGACAGTAGTTTTGCTAAGTAAAAAATTGTAAAGTTCATATTTATTAACAAGTTCGGCAGTTATAACTTAGCAGTAAAAAGTAAACAAAATGAGTCGTTAATAAGATTTTTATTCATTTTTTTTTATCAGAGGACGACAAACGAGCACGTGTGTCATCTGATGGTATGTGATCACCGCCGCCCATGGACACTCGCAACACCAGAGGGGTCGCGGGTGCGTTGCCGACCTTTAAGAGTCAGCAAACAAGTGTTGATGACACTTTCCCTCACACTGATGAGCTTTGGCGACCTTACTTACACGCAGAAACACAACATTAAAATTAAAAATGTTATTATTAAGAAATGTCTTCTGCTAAGTGGAGATACTTCCCCAGTCGGGCTGCTCTTTGAGCGAAAGAACGCTGTGCCCGACATCTCTTAAACATGAATGGAACACTATTACTAACTAATAGTAAAATAACTTCTAAATATTTTGCAGTTTGGTGTTTGTTTGAATCGATACAAACGCGATGCTAACGCGCGTCTGTATCGCAACAAACGCGCCGTCAATGCGCGTTTAAGAAACGCACGTAGACGACGCGTTTTATCCTACAAAGCAGTTTGGTGATTGTTTGAATCGATACAAACGCAATGCTAACGCGCGTCTGTATCGCTACAAACTCGCCGTCAACGCGCGTTTTAGAAACGCACGTAGACGGCGCATTTTATCCTATAGAGCAGTTTGGTGTTTGTTTGAATCGATACAAACGCGATTCTAACGCTCGTCTGTATCGCTACAAACTCGCCGTCGACGCGCTTTTTAGAAACGCACGTAGTTGGCGCGTTTTATCCTACAGAGCAGTTTGGTGTTTGTTAGAATCGATACAAACGCGATGCTAACGCGCGTCTGTATCGCTACAAACGCGCGTCAACGGCGCGCTTATAAAACGTGGTGGGCATATATAGGCCTTTAGATGGGCGGTGTGCTTGCTTACGAAATAATAATAAGTTAAAATCTAATGTATCTTCATAATAAACTAAATTATCATAAAATACTTAATATTTTATATGGAAATTAAAAGGTATATACTTAATATTTTATATGGAAATATACACCGCGGAACCGTCGCGTTAAAAATGTTTCAAAGATATTTTGTACCTATATAAAAGTTTTGGGGTTGTATTAATAACCATGATGATCGCACTGGGAATTTAACCGTAGTACCAAAGTAAACTAAGAGAATGTTCGTGGTATTAGTCCAGAGTTGTTCAGTCTAATTGCCGCAACTATATCTTGCTTTTTATACTCTTTTTGTTTCACATTTCTAAATGGAACAAAACCAATTCTGTTTGTATTTTAGGTTAACGAAAAAGTTTTTGGTTTAATTGAATAATTAATTATCACATTTCATGGCCGATATAAAAAAATATATTAACTATAGATATTTGTGTGCATGAACATGTCTGTTTGTCCTGAGTCTGGGTGTAATTATCTACATATATATCTAAGTATGTATTCACAAAAGAAAAATACAGTTATCTGTTTATATAGCATATCTGGTTTACATAGAAGCTCTGCTTAGTTTGGGATCAGATGGCCGTGTGTGAATAATGTCCCAGGATATTATTATTAAAGCTGTAAAAGAACTTTTACCTTTACACACTTTAACTTTTACATTTATAAGTAACTTATATCTACGGTTAAATAAGTAAAATTCAAATAATTGCTTCAAAACTGAAACAAAATTAGTTTTTCTTCATACAACGCCCGCACTTGGAAAATTAAACCCTGTCACGGGGTAGGCATAGACGCCAGCACATCCAGCTACCTCAATCTGTCAAATTTATTTATCACAATAGCATAAAGTTTAAACAGTTTAAAAGTTTAAACTTTCAATTGAGGAACTTTGACAGATTTGGGTAGCTTGATGTGCTGGCGTCTGTACTTTACAATCAAATAATTTACGGAGACAAAGTACTTTTAGACTCTGAATATTTAATAGTTCACACAAATTGTTTTGCTTTGCGGGAATCGAACCCGGGGCATGGAGTGGCGAAGGGACTGACTTAACCGCTGCGCTACACGTGCAGTTAAATAAAGATTAGGTCTAGATTTCGGGTTAGACTTCAGGTGTCAGATTTAGTTAGACTTTTATTTACCACTCCTGAATGTCACACATTATCATGATTAACCAGACCGTCGCGTCGGCATAATACGCTCTTCGAGGCCCTGAGGGTAGTTTCTCAAGCAACCAGAACCTTATCTAAATATAGTATAATATCCTGGGACATTATTTACACACGGCTATCTGATCCCAAACTAAGCAGAGCTTGTACTATGGAAACCAAATAACTGATATACTACATATTATACTACTTTTATTTTGTCAATACATACATAAATAGATAATTACACCCAGACTCCTGAATCATGAACATGTCTGTTTATCATGACAAACAGACATGTTCATGCACACAAATATCTGTCCTCTGGAACTGGAATCGAAGCCACGACCTCCGGCGTGAAAAGCAAGCATTTGCCAACCACGCCAACTGGCCCGTCATCTATCTTTATCCTCGGTTTGTACCAAAACACTTTTATGAGGTGTCGCAGGTAAAACCAAGAAAAGCGAACACAGAAGAAATGAGGCCCAGTTATTTCCATATTAAAATTTAATAGGTATGAGTGATGGTGAAGATTATCATCACCCCATCTCTTCAATGAAAGACGTAGAAATAATCCCGAGGGATTCCTTCCAGTGAACGGGCAGCGGTGTTTTTCTGTGAACTACCACTATCAAACTGCTATCGCCAACCAGTCTACCAAGCACGGCAATTATGGCATATATCCCCATTATTTGGGGAGGCTTTTGTCCAGCAGTGGACGTAATGTGGCTGACATGAATCACAAATGCAATAGTTATGAGAGCTCTGATAAGTATGTGTTGTGTGACTTCATGCCAGAATACGAAATACGGATGTAAGAGAGCTTTATGGTGTGAAAGAAGATGTAGTCACAATGAGATGGTTTAGCCATTTATTATTATTTATATTTTGACGGTCACCGTAGCCTAGTTGGTAGTGCTCCTGCCTACGAAGCTGGTGGTCCTGGGTTCGAATCCCGGTAAGTACAAATATTTGTGTGATGAGCACGAATATTTGTTCCTGACTCATGGATGTTTTCTATGTATTTAAGTATTTATCTATCTATATAAGTTTGTATATCGTTGACTGGTACTCATAGTACAAGCTTTGCTTAGTTTGGGGCTAGAATGATCTGTGTGACATTGTCCCTAGATATTATTATTATATTTGGAAGGTATGAATGGAAGAAGATTGACAAAAGAAGTAAACCTGGCCTGTGTGAATCGTAGAATGACGACCTCGTCCAACATTCTCTGACCAAATCGGAAACGTTCTCAAGAAAGGACAGGTCAGAAAAACTCTAAACCGGTGAGCATGTAGGAAGAATATTATGACAGTAATCGAGACAAAAGAGGTGTGCAAAGATCAAAAGATTGTGACAAATGTAAATCCGTTGCCTGTGCCTACCCCTCTGGGAAACAGCAGTAAGTCTATGTAGGTATGTATGAATCGCTCACCTTCAAATGAAAAGCAACCAGAAGATTTGTGAACTAACGCTTTGATCTATGAGGTACGAGAATATTACTCTTTGCCATTGCTGTATGCCTGCTGTAGGAAATACTGTTTAGACTATACGGTAAGTCAATTTCAACTGAATCGGTTCAATAAGCGTCGAACTGTTTGACGAACTTAGCTATTGACCAGTTAGCTAAATTGAGCTGTTACTACAAAATTGTGCTTTGAGAATTTTTAATAAAACAAAGATAAATATTTTTTTAAAGAGACAATGGATATAGTAAAATTTCAAATTAAATTATCCATTAAAATATTACATTTATGTGGAATAGTAATTTTTTACCCTACCGTGCAGTGCATGACGTGGCAGCTAATGAGAAACACTGCCTCACTTACTTCGCTGAATCCTTTTTTTACGTTAAGACTTAAATGTGTTAATTCAGAGCTACTCAATCGAAAGCTTTTTTGTGACTTACATAATCAGAACTTTTTTAGTAAGCCCTGCTACACAATTTGGCTTTTAAAGTTCTTTTAAACTTATTCGTAGACATTTCTCTGATATCACTGGCAAGTTTGTTATAGTATATTTTTAGTCAATACTACTAAGTTTATGTGATAAAACTTATATGTCAATATTATTTATTTTAAAAACATCGTGGAACCCAAAACGCAACATGGTATTTTACAACGTACAATAAATAAATCTTAGTTTCATACGATTATATAAGGTACCCGATTTTTCTTAAATTATAAAATTATAAGTTCTTAAAAAAATGTGATGCTTTTAATAATTTACGATAGAAATTAAAGTACAAAACTTACCTACCTAACCCTATTTTTACAAGCCACTATGTATGTACATAAATTTGATGTTATATTTATATTTATTTTCTCGCAAACAAAATTTATAAAACCCGGATATATTATCCGGTTACTAAAACCTGAAACTCCATTAACCGGACGCCTCCCGTTCTGTCTAGAATATTGAGTGAATGTGTCCAATTAACCCTCGACCGTTACCACCCCGACGGCGTAGAAAATCTAACCCTTGTTAGTGTCAACCCTTAAATTCGGATAATCCCGATATCGACAAGCGTTGAACCGGTTAAGATACCTATTCGGGCGCCATCTGGCGGCTTTTTATTTTGGTCTCTTTTGGGTTCTCGGTAAAATTGATTCATTGGTGTAATGCGACACTTGCAAGGACATTTCTACATTAATTTAGTGATCTGTTGAATGAGAAATACTAGGGTTTAAGCACTAATTATTTTATGATATTACACGATACCGTGTGAGTAGTTTATGATAGGGATCACACATTCTTTGTAGTAACTGTACGGTCAAATTACTCGTACATCGCAATTCATCATGATCATCATATCAGCCGAAAGACGTCCACTGCTGGACAAAGGCCTCCCCCAAAGATCTCCACAATTGCCGGTCTTGCGCTATCCGCATCCAGCGATTTCCAGCGACCCGCACAAGATCATTGGTCCATCTTGTAGGAGGCCTGCCCACGCTGCATCATCCGGTTCGTGGTCGCCACTCGAGTACCTTTATGCCCCAGCGGTCGTCGGCTCTACGAGCTATGTGCCCTGCCCACTGCCACTTGAGCTTGGCAATTCTTTGGGCTATGTCGGTGACTTTACGCGCGGTGCTATTACACCATACAGGCATTATTGCAGTTAGTTCGCAATCGGCATCCAATAGCGCCGCGCGTGCTCCCTGTCAGTTACATCAATCATTTTACATAGCAGTTATTTTCAGTGACAATACAGTCTAATTATCAGAACAATCTTTCATTTCCAACGTATGTCCGGAACCTTACCGTACAGTAACGAAGTAGCTATCACAGATTTTCTTCAGTGGCCACCTGCGCCTTTGCGCCTTAGGGATGTTATTTTTATACAATTTAGCAAACAAGCATCATGATCATCATCATATCAGCCGAAAGACGTCCACTGCTGGACAGAGGCCTTGCGCTATCCGCATCCAGCGATTTCCAGCGACCCGCACAAGATCATCGGTCCATCTTGTGGGGGGCCTGCCCACGCTGCGTCTTCCGGTTCGTGGTCGCCACTCGATAATCTTTCTGCCCCAGCGGCCGTCGGCTCTACGAGCTATGTGCCCTGCCTACTGCCACTTCAGCTTGGCAATTCTTTGGGCTATGTCGGTTACTTTGGTTCGCCTGCGGATCTCAACATTTCTGATTCGATTTCGCAGGGAAACGATAACAAGCATACGGCCCACCTAATTATAAAGGTAAGTGGTCACCGTAGCCTTTAAACGCTTGCAACACCGGGGGCATCATTAGCGCGTTCCCAGGCGCTCACATCTAGATGGTCTCAACGGCCCATAAGTGATCTCGCGGTCAGTCCATAAATGGGTGACCGCCAAAGTGGTTTAATATCTGAGCATCTCCGTGCTTCGGTGGGCACTGTATAGCCTTATCAGAGGCCTACTGGGCGCCTTGAACAACTCTAATACTAGGGTAACTATTGCCCATACGATAAGCAAGCAAGCAAGGCCTTTAGAAACATTATAACTCAATTTTTGAAGGGCCCTATGCTGGAATCTCTTGAGAAAGTCTTAACTTATATACAATTAGAGTTCTTTTAAAGAGAAAGCAGACAACCTTAATCAGAGCACATGCTTTGATATATCTGCAATATCTGGATCGTCACATAGACCAAGCTTAATATAAGACTTTAAAAACTTTAGAAACATATAATTGACAGAGAAAAAGTACATCAAGACAACTATTTATGGGTCACACAAATAGTTATCCTGCACGGGAATCAAACCCGCGACATGATGTGACGAGGCGACGGTCTTAACCGCTACGCCACTCGTGCAAACTTAAAATGTATCTAACTAAACGAATTTTAGGGTTCCGTACCGTTACTAAGACTTCGCTGTCTGTCTGTCCGTCTGTCACCAGGCTGTATCTCATGAACTGTGATAGCTAGACAGTTGAAATTTTCTCAGATGATGTATTTCTGGTGCTGCTATAACAACAAATACTAAAAAACAAAATAAAATTAATATTTAAGGGGGCTCCCATACAACAAAACTGGATTTTTTTGCTCGTTTTAATATGGCACGGAACCTTTCGTGCGAGAGTCCAACTCGCACTTGCCCGTTTTTTTTATTTATTTAAATACTAGCTGCGCCCCGCGGTTTTACCCGCGTTAAACTTTATAAATTATCACAGCCTCTCCCCCGTAGGTGATAGAGTGATAATACGTTGCCTATATGTTGACCCGACCTCTTAGTAACATTCATGCAAAATTTGAAGTAAATCCTTGCAGTACTTTGCAGTACCAATCCTTTTGATTTTAGCCCGGACATACATACAGACAAACAGACAAAAATTCTATAAACGATATTTTTGGCTTCGATATCGATTGTAGATCACGCCCAAAGTATCCTTTAAAAAAAATATTTCAATGTACAGTTTTGACTTTCCTACGATTTTATTATATGTATAGATGTGCATGGTATAAAAGGCTTTTTTATTTTATTATAGCTCAAAAGTGTATAGGTAATGTTTATTGCACCATGTTTGTTATGTACCTCCACCTCTATCCCGCAGTATAACCTGGTTACTTTTCTATGAATATATTTTTTGAAATATGTAGATATGTATTTTTTAACGAATTCAAAACGCAATGTTTTTCCACGTAAAACGGTTTTTAATTTCATTATTCTGTATCGTGATATAGCACTATCTAGTTAGGAATTTGAATAGTGAAAGGTGTAATGCAAATTAGTGTTATCAATAAATTTTAATACGTTATTTAAGTTGGTTATGTCAACAATTTTATTGACATTTAACTAACAATTTTTCATAACATATTATACGCCAAACGGCTAACGCAATTTGTAGGTGACTCACTCTTATTCAGCTTACATTGCTTAACTTAAATGCTTATAATATTGAAATGTTTATTTATAATCATTAAGCTAGTACTTCAGTCGTAGCTAAGTGTGTTAGTTTTCCCAAGATATTTATTATAATTATTTTCATACTCTTCCTGGTATGGGATCAGATGGTAGTCCATCTAATCTGAAATTAATTAAATTATTAATTAATGAATTACCTACCTCCGTTATCGACAATATTAATATGAACAATCTAAAAGTTAAAACAATATTTTAAGTCACTGTAGGTATTAAAATGTATAAGTACCTAATCTGTATGTAGCTTATTAAGTGTATTTTCTTTATTAGTTTAGTAAATTGTAAAGCATAGTGTTCTCGTTAAATTAGGTATTTGTTTAGGAATACTTATTATATAGATTGATATTAGGTTGACCCATATTGGGAAGTGTCACGCTCAAACCCAAGAGGTTTAAGTGACACTATAGGTATTTAAATATTCTGAACTGAAATATGTTTATGATAATTAATAAAAAAAAAAAAAAAAAGTACTACGGAAACCAGACAACTGATAAAAATACTGATATTTCTAAATACATACATATCACACTAATATTATAAAGGCGAAAGTTTGTGAATATATGACTGTGTTGTTACTTCTTCACGTCTAAACGGTTGACGCGATTTTAATAAAATTTGGTATGGAGATAGCTGATACCCTGAATTAACACATAGGTTTTAATTTATAAAGTTAAACGCGGATAAAGCCGGGGGGCACAGCTAGTTATAGATAAATTACACCCAGACACAAAATAAATAATAGTGTACGTCACACAAAGATTTGTACTGAACAGGTATCGAACACCTCAAGCGTAACAACAGTCAGGGACACTAAGCACTGGACTAACAGACCAGTCAAAAATTAATTCACAAACGTAACACGACAAAAAGCTATTTTCAAATTTCCTCGTATAATTTAATTCTATCGCGCTGAACCTGAGCACAGATACACAATATCAGCTCTGCCAAACCGATATAATATTTTTTAGTTTCTTTGCAAAGTTAGTTCCACAGCTATTTTTTTTATTCAGACCAAGTATTTTTTGCGGACAGTATAGGGGAACGTGATCGAAATTTATTGTGAGTTTCGGGGGAAAAAAGTTGTAAAAGCAACCGATATTGCTTCCCTAGGGTTAGGTAAAAAATTAGAAAAGTTTACCAAACAAGATATGTGATTGTCATGGATATAGATCTACCAATAAAATGAAATAAATTGCTTATTTTTAACGTTTTAGACGAACCGTCAATAGTAGCGCTTATTATTAGGTCACCGTAGCCTAGTTGGTAGTGCTCCTGCCTACGAAGCTGGTGGTCCTGGGTTCGAATCCCGGTAAGTGCAAATATTTGTGAGATGAGTACGAATATTTGTTTCCGAGTCATGGGTGCTTTCTATGTATTTAAGTATTTATCTATCTATATAAGTACATATGTATATCGTCGCCTGGTACCCATAGTACAAGCTTTGCTTAGTTTGGGGCTAGGATGATCTGTGTGACATTGTCCCTAGATATTATTTTCATTATCAAATAGCTGCGTCAGCGACATAATCTGCATGGAATAGTTTCTTTGGGTAGCATTCAAAAATTAGTATATTGCATATTATTACAAAAATTCTGATTATTTAAGTGATAAAAGTGCATGGGATTGAGTTGTTCTGAGTCAACACACATGATTGTAATTAATCTTAAGTATATTTTATATTAAAAAAGTATTCCTACTGAGTTTTCTGGCAGTGTTTCTCAGTAGCTGCCACGTCATGCACTGCACGGTAGGGTAAATGTAATTTTTTTACGGAATAATTATTTTTTGACCCTGACTTTGACTTTGACATGCGTGTGGCACAGTCGTTTGCCCGTTCGGGTAAGAACACATAGGCATATTTCGCAACCTAAAATGCCCATTATGGTATAATTGCATGGAAACTACTGAGATCAGGAGACAGAGGATCTATCTTTACCTCTAATATATCTTGGGAAAACTTGCATACTGCCACCTATTCAAAACTAGGTAGGGCCTGTACTATGGCAACCAGACAACTGATATATATATATATATATCTATCTGAGCCGTGTTGAAACCGGTAGTAGATGAACCTTCTGAGTTTGTTTCGCTGGGTCTTCTCAGTTGGGGCGCATTGGATCCGGTGGTGGTAGCATTAAATCGCGACCGTCGTTTTAAACACAAGGTCCGTTATAATAATAATACTGAATGCATACCTTAATATAGACAGAACCATTCAGACAATATGTAGTAAAATATAAATTTCAATAATTAAACCTAATCATAATCTCCTTGACAATAACTTAATACAAGTTAGCTAAATATCACTACCATTATAAAATAAATTGTATAAATGTTTTAACATTCATTCATTTTAACATTAAATATCTGTAATAAGTAACTATAAATAATAACTGTATTACTACAAACATGTTCTGACTATTTACAAGCGCTTTTTTAAAGTCTACGTGAATAAAAACCTTTTTTATTTTATTTATTTTATCTAAATACATACATATTATAGATAAATTATTACACGCACAGAACAAATAATCTTGCTCATCGCTCAAATATTTTCCTGGGTGGGCATCAAACCCACATCCTTTGACTTAGTATATTTGGGTTAGCTTGTATGAATAATATAAAGAGAGTGAACGATGCAAAAGCGATGTGCATGAACCGTGACGATTAGAAACTCTTGTCTCTGCCTACCTCTCTGGGAAACAGGTGTGAGTCTATGTATGTATGTAATTTACAGATTTACTGGGAAAAGCATTAGTCGGGATAAAATACAATAGTAAGCGTATGTGTGCTGAAAACAGCGTATTCTAAAAGTCCACATAAATCAGCCAACTTTACTGTTGATGTATTATGTTGTTCATACTATCTTTTCTCTTTTTTTGCATAATTGTTCGACTCTCAATTTGAATTTCTCATATTATTGTTTTAACTTTATCTGTGGTAAACGGTTTGGATATCATAATTAATTATATTATATAGCCTAATTATTATTATATTGTAATATTGTTAGTCTACCCAATAAAAAAAAACTTAATTGAATAATATATTTATGTTAATACATGGTTTATGTTAAAAATGTTTTCAAGTAAGTGAAATTTGTAATTTCTTACTGAAAAATATATTTTTTTAACCTGCATACCACTGGCATATAAGCCCAGTAACGTTAGAAGTTTCCAAAAAAAAACCTCTTTTCTAACGTTTGAAAACGTTCGTGTTTTCGACGGGTATACAACGCTGTGATTGGCTATTGTTGAGACGGCGTGATAACTTTTCCCGATCACAATGCGTCGTACTTCAAAAATATATCTACAACTATAAATATATACAAATTTAAAAACCATTTTAACTGAACGTGCCTCGCCACTTCGTGTCGCGGGTTAGAGTACCTCGCTGGACAGCTATTTGTGTGACCCGCAAATAGTTGTTCTGAGTCTGTATGTAATTTGTGTTCGTCTAATAATAATATAATAATTAAAATCACTAATGCGGGCGTTATCTCTTATAAAAAAAAATAAGGAATAATGTTAGACATTTAACTAAACCACGACTAACATAAATTAAATTATAACTCCGTATAATCAAATAAAACTCACGGTCTAATAATTTATATTTAATTTGTAATACTAATACAATTATTTTACATGATCTGACCATTTAAAAATGCTTTTCGAAGTCTGTGAGAAAAAAAAATATTCAAGAATATTATTAAAATATAATAGCCAAAATTGTTTGGAACTAAAGTTATGTTCTGCACCGTTAAATTGAGAACATCAAAACTTGTTGCAAGTTGTCCGCGCTTGTTTGTAAATTGACTGGACTAAGTTTTCAATTATGCAACGCCATTTAAGTTAGAAGCTGAAAGCGTTTTTCGAAAAGATGTCGATAATTTCGGTCGAAAATACTGTGTACGGAACACTGGACTTTTACTTTGACTGATCAACTATTTTGACTTGCCCTTTTTCACTTTTAAAACTCACCGTTCTGTTTTGATATACTCCTTATCTAAGTACACCTAAATAGTTCCAAATTTTAAACATTCCAAAATTCACTTTGTTTTTTTTTCTGGAACCTTCACCAATATTGAAATACATCTGTCATGTATAAGCCCTTTCTTGTATTTTTTAAAATAATGAAATAAATAATGATGCAATAATGAAATTTATTCACCATTTGGGGATTAACATACACTAGTCGAATACAGTATAAAAATTACATAAAATTAATTGGGTTCGGGCCACAGCTCAGGGGGCCGCTGAAGCAAAAGGACAAAATTTTAAGAGAGGGTGTGATCAGTTGCACGTGATCACCGATGATGCGATTAAAAATTAAGTCGATGATACTGTATAAAATGTGTAGAAATACTCAAGTATACATAAATTATGCTGTCCTTCTTAAATAAACGGGGATAGACCCTTAATAATTAATGAATAACCCGCGGTTCTTAAGACTCTTGCACCACCCAGCAGGGCTGAAGGGTCGCAGATGAAAGTCACATTTAATCCTCAAAAATCCCGTGAAAAAGGTGGGATTTGTCACGACCGGAAACAAAGTGTAAAGAAAAGATTTTATCTCTCGTAAATCTTGGAAATTATATTTCTTTGAAAATTTCAAGGCGAACAAAACAAACGCTTTTCGCTTTTTTGTTTTGTCGAATTATAGGATTAATACTATTTGGAAGATAGCCCGTAACGTAATGTAAAATACTTCTTTGTATTGCTTTGTCGTTCAAAAATGATGGGACATTCTGAAATGGGGACCATTCTTATTTTATTATTGCAAACGTACATTATTATTGTATAAAAACACGTAGAGCAGCGTATTACCTAAGTAATAATAATAATAATAATAATAATAATGATATGGATTTTCATTGTGAAAGTGACAGCTATCACAATGAAAATCCATATCCATACAGACAATAATGTTATAAACAACCAAAATGCTGACCAGACGGAGAGCACGAGCAAGACCCCCGGACTCATCGCCGCGTCGCTCCACCACCCAAGCGTTTGATACCGTCCCAGTGGTGATTTCGCCAAACTCCAGTGCGAACAACGATGTCGATGAATATTTTTCTCCGCCGACGTCGTCTCCACCAATACGGCGGCGAAGAGCCCGGCCACCGCGAGAATTGGGACTTACGGGGCAACCAGCCCCGAGCAGGGTCCCCGCTCCCGGTGGTAATGTGCAGCGCATGCGATGGACTAACTCCATTAATGAAAATGTGATGCGCGCATATTTTGAGGCTACAGAGGGGGGTACTCAACTTACTGCATATCGTGCTCGAATGCTGTCTTTTTTCCAGGAACTTGAACCAACTATCAACGTATCGGCACAGCGACTTTCGGATCAGGTACGGGTTATTCAGCGTAATCATATGTTGAACGATACCGTGCTTGATCAGCTGCGCTCGGAGGCCCTCAATAGCCGTATTGTTCCCGTCCCGCCCGTGGCCCAAACATCCACCATGGCTCCACCGCATTCTGCCGCTAGTGCGGGCGACGATGGGGATGATATGACTACTGACGTAAGTAGTATGTACAATGAAATAAGAAGCACCTTTGAGGTTGTGGTTCGAGAATATCGGTCCACGGCAAACCATCTCAAACCACGGTTGCCGCGCTTGCCCATGCATAATAAAAATAAAACATTAGTGTGCACCCTAGATTCAATAATGGCGGAATACTTTGCCACTAGTGAAGACCTAACGGATATGCATTCTCTCCTGTATTGCGGGGCTATTACCGCATGTCGTGTAGCACGTGTCAAGTTTCCCGATTATGACGGAGCTACACGACCGAGATCTGCTGTACCGACCTGGCAGTGCAGGATTGAACGGCGTATCCGTGAGGCTAGGGTGCTCATTGACAAGCTTCGATCCTTTCAAGAGGGTAACACCCGTCCTCGAGTCATGCGCTTTGTAAAGAAGGTGTTTATGGGGACTGATATCAGTCCCCGCGATTACATATCACATGTTACAGAGCGCATAGATTTCTATAAACAAAAAATTTATGCATGGGCTAGTCGTATTCGGAGATATAAAAAACGCGTGGATCGATATTCCCAAAACCACAAATTCCAAAAGGACCAGAGATGGGTATATAAATTGTGGGAGCAGACTGAACAACGGACTAACGGCGATGGGCCCCGGCCAGATAGTGACGCCATGATATCTTTCTGGCGTAATATCTGGTCGGTACCCATCGCTCACTCCGAGGGCGATTGGATGGGGGTCGTTAAACGTGTGTGTGAGCCTATTGAAGAAATGAATAGTACTTCTATCACACCCGACGACGTCGCTAGTGCAGTCTACCGTTTGTCTAACTGGAAATCTCCAGGGCCAGATGGACTGCACAATTTTTGGTTAAAATGGCTACGTAGCTCGCACGAATATTTGGCTATCAAATTCCAGTCGGCTTTAGAGTCAGGTTCGCTCCCACAATTTATGACCACAGGTGTAACCCACTTGATCCATAAGTCAGGTAGTACCGCGGAACCCAAGAACTATAGACCAATTACATGTCTTCCAACCATGTACAAAATTTTAACATCAATATTAAAAACCAAAATCTGCAATCACATTGACAGAAATGCAATTATATCTACAGCTCAAAATGGATGTAGGAATGGGTCCCGCGGTACTAAGGAATTGCTTCTTATTGACACGGCCATTTGCCAGCAGGCACGCCGAAACCGAAAAGATCTGTCGACATGCTGGATAGATTACAAGAAGGCCTATGACTCCGTGCCCCATACTTGGCTTATGAGAGTGCTAGAATTGTATAAAATAAATACAATTTTACGTACCTTCCTGAGGACATGTATGGAGCAGTGGAGTACAGTCCTTCTTTATCCAGGATCTCGCCAGACCTTGGGGAACGGTGAGCCTATAAGGATAGAACGGGGAATCTTTCAGGGCGACAGTTTGAGCCCATTGTGGTTTTGCCTGGCTCTGAACCCTCTGAGCACACTACTAGAGGATTCTGGGTTCGGTTATCGACTGCGGAGAGGAGGACAAGTAATATCACACCTCCTTTACATGGATGACTTAAAGTTATTTGCCCCTAGCAATCTTCACTTGTCAGCGTTACTGAAGCTCACAGAAAACTTCAGTAACTCTATCAGAATGGAGTTTGGTATTGACAAATGTGCAGTCATGCATGCAAAACGAGGGAAGATAGTGGAATCTCAGAGCACCCAACTCTCAGCTTCCATTAACTTAGTAACCCTCTCTGCAACCGAAACCTACAAGTACTTGGGTATGTCACAGGCATTAGGCATCAAAGAGGCTGACATGAAGGAGTCATTGCGGGGGCGCTTCTTGGGCCGCTTGACAAAAGTGCTGAAAAGCCTATTGTCCGGAGGGAACAAGGTGCGTGCTTACAATGGCTGGGTCATGCCAGTCTTGTTGTACTCCTTTGGAATACTCAAGTGGACTCAAACTGAGCTAGACGCCCTGGACCGAACAGTCCGAACGCGGCTGACATCACATCGGATGCATCACCCCCGCTCTTCTGTGATGAGATTGTACATCCCACGGAAATGTGGTGGTCGTGGCTTTTTAAATGCTAAAACTCTGCATAACCGTGAGCTGTATAATCTTAGAAACTATTTCCTACATAATAGTGTGGGTATGCATGCGGACGTGATCGCCGTGGACAATGGATTCACCGCTCTATCCTTAGCCAAAACTAACTGGCGTCAACCTACGGTACTTAGCACCAGTGACCGCAAGGAGGTATGGCAGAGCAAGGAACTTCATGGCAGATTTTACAAGGCCCTGCACGGGCCAGATGTAGATTTAACAGCATCAGTAGCCTGGCTACGGTTCGGTGACCTTTTTGCGGAAACCGAGGGTTTTGTCTGTGCAATTACTGACGAAGTAGTAATGACGAATAACTACCGGAGATTTATACTGAGGGATGGTACTGTTGACATTTGTCGGGCATGTCACCGCCCTGGGGAATCCCTCAGACATATAATTTCTGGTTGCTCCCGTCTTGCTAATGGTGAGTATTTGCACAGGCACAATCAAGTAGCCAGGATAATCCATCAGCAACTTGCTCTGCGGTACAACCTTGTGACGTCGGAGGTGCCGTACTACAGATACGTTCCAGAGACAATACTGGAGAATGGCCGTGTCACATTGTACTGGGACAGATCCATCATCACAGATAGGACTATTGTGGCCAATAAGCCTGATATTGTGATGGTGGATCGCCAAGAGCGCCGGGCAGTGATCGTCGATGTTGCTGTCCCACATGATGACAACCTTGTGAAAGCTGAAAAAGACAAGGAAATTAAATACCTTGACCTAGCACGCGAGGTTGTTGACATGTGGGACGTCGACTCGGCGATCATTGTACCGATTGTCGTTTCTGCCCATGGTTTGATTGCCAAGAGCCTCGACCGTCACCTTAAGAGGCTCGCGTTAGGCAGTTGGGTCAAGGGTCAGGTTCAGAAGGCAGTTATTTTAGAGACGGCGCGTATTGTGAGGAGGTTCCTCTCTCTGGAGCCTTGACCATCGGTAGCATGGACCCTGCTCCCGTTGCCGATTGGATGTCTATTTTTTATATTTATAAATATATTTTTTTTTGTAACAATATATTTGTAAATGTATAAAATAAGAATGAAATGGAATAAAAGACATAATAATAATAATAATAGTTTTATTTGCATCAAGTTTTACATTTTACATTAAATACATGGTAGCACATACAGTTTAAGGTAATATACAATTCTGTGGTGACACCAGCATCCTTACTAAGCTGCCAAGACAACTTGTGTTAAAGATGCTGGGCCCAACCCTTAATTGGATTTGTCTTTTTGCATTTATATACATAACATGTCATTTTGCACTTATACGCAAGGTTCATTATATGACATAGGTAAAAAGGAAAATAAACTATTTAGAAAATGAAAATAAAACACAAACAAAAAATAAAAAAAAAAATTTTATGAGTGGGGTAGTGTAGTGTATGTGGGGGTGTGTGAAGGTGTGTATGTGGGGGTGTGTGAAGGTGTGTATGTAAATGTGTTGGTGTGTATGTATCTGTTGTACCTATATTCGTGAGTAGTGGTAGCGAGCGGTGATTAAATGATGATAGAATGGGGTTTAACTGGAGCTGTATTGAGTCAATAGTAAGCTTTCAGTGTTGTTATATTCAAGTGTTAGTAGCCAACTATTAAGTTTCCTTTTAAAAGATATTAAAGGCAGTGAGTAAAAGTTCAATATTTTGTTAAGACTATTGTAGAGGTGAGGACCTTGGAAACAGGGAAATCTTCTTGTAAAAAAGTAATTACAGCGGAAGGGTTGGCATACCTTGTCTTTGCGTCTTGTGGTGACTACTTCATAGGAGGTTCTTTGATGCTGATATAATAATATGTGTAATACAAATAATTGTCTGACTGTAAGGACTTTACAGTATTTATACAGTTCTTTAGTTGGGAAAAGTATGGACCGAAAGGTACTGACTTTCAACACGGCTCTCTGAGCTCGTTCTAGTTTCAAAAGTACCGTTTTGGGTGCACCACCCCAAACGCAAATACAGTACGTTAAGAGAGACTGGCAGAGCGCAAAATATGTAGATCTAATAATTTGAGCCTCTGCGATGTGACGAAGTGTACTAAATACAAAAATCAGTTTTCTGATTCTTTTTGTCAGTAACTCTATATGAGGTGCAAAGGTCAGGCCATCATCAAGAGTCACACCGAGATATTTGATGGTTTTACATCGTTCTAATTCTGGACAAGTACATGTCGCACTGCCAGATAGTAAACATGAGTGCGCTATTAAAGTGTATGAATTTGGAGGTTGAGTGGAATTTCGTACGCTGTAGGTAAGGATCTTTGTTTTATCTGTATTAATAGTGAGTATGTGTCTTTTGAGCCATTGTAAAACTCTATTTAGTCCTTTTTGTGCGTAAACGAAAGTTTCTTCCCAAGTATCGCCAGAGAAGGTAAGGACGGTGTCATCAGCAAACGCCACGATTCTTCCACATTCCAGACTCAGATTACATAGTTGGTTGACGTAAATTAGAAATAGGGTGGGGCCGAGCACACTGCCTTGTGGAACGCCGAAAGTTACAGGTTCTTCTCTACTTAGGTAATTTTGTATTTTTACAGACTGAGTTCGATTTTGAAGGTAGTCCCTAAAGATGTTTAGTGATTGGCCTCGTATCCCGAGTTCCTCCAGCCTTATTAACAAGTCAGGAATCGAAACCGTATCGAACGCCTTTTTTAGGTCCAAAAAAATTGACAACACTTTCTTTTTCTTGTCAATATTTTTAGTAATATGGTCAATTAAGTCAATTACAGCACTGCTATTTGATTTATTGCGTCTAAAACCGAATTGATTAGGAGAAAAAAGCTTTCTATCTTCCATATAAGCCACAAGTCTTTTGTTGATTAGACGTTCTAGAACTTTAGATATGGAAGGTAATACTGCAATGGGTCGATAATTATTTACCAGCTTTTTACTCCCACTTTTATAAATAGGGTGGATGATAGCCTTCTTGAAGTACAAGGGGAAAGTGCCGGTACGAAAACAGATATTATAAATATGTGTAAGTAAGGGAACTATTATCAATGAATAGCGTTTCAGAAACTTTGTTGAAATATTATCCCAGCCTATAGCCAAATCTGATTTAAGTGACATTAGTACTTCCTCTACCTCCGCTTCATCAGTGTCCAACATGACGAAAGATTGTAGAGGTGAGCATGTGGGAACAATGTCTGGTGGAATTTTATGACTACCCGGTGGATAAGAAAAGTTATCAGCAAGTTCTTTCCCAATGTTGGCAAAGAACTTGTTTACTTGGTCCACTGAGAGCTGAGGAGAAGAAGAAGAAGCCAATAAGTCAGTGTTGGGTATGTTTTGCTTGTCTGTATTGGTTACTCTCTTTATAACCTTCCAAATCTTTTTATTGTCCCCAGAAGCCTCACTCAATTCTCTCTTGTCAAAATCTCTCTTTAGTTTTTTTATAATTTTTGAGCAGAAATTCCTGTATCTTTTATATGTAATACTTAATATGATATTGTTTGGAAATTGCTTAAGTTTTTTGTGCATTGCATCTTTATTACGCAAACAACGGAGCATACCCATGGTCATCGACGGTTTGAGTAAACGTTTTTTATTTGGGATCTTGATTTTAGATGAGTGAGTATCTATGAGTCTAGCTAAGATAGTTACTAAACTTTTTGTCGCTTCATTAGCATCAGTATGTTCATAAACTGCTTGAAAATTAATAGTCATCATCTCAGTATCCAGAGTTTCATAATTAGTTTTTAAAATGTTGGAAAGGCGTAAATTGACACTTCTTTCCAGTTTAAGGCACAACATTACAGGGTTATGGTCGGTGACGGAGGCATGTAGTACCATGGTGAGTGCAGTCAAGCTAGATTTAAGCATGACGTGGTCAAGACATGCACTCTCTCGAGTGGGAAGTGAGTGTGCAGGTAGCAAGCCATGGGAAGCTATGAGATCGAGATAGTCCGAGGTTTGGTTTGTGGATATAGTACATGCGATGTCAAGGTTAATGTCACCAACTATAACTATATTTTTATATGAATTCAGGCTTGTTAGAAGAGCGTTTAGAGATTGTAGGAAGTTGCTTACGTCCCTAAAAGACGGAGACCTATAGATACATATTATTGCCTTATCGGTATCAATTTTTAGCACTAAACAACTAGCATCTGAAAAATCAGGTTCTTCGACTGTATAATTTTCTATATTATTAATATAAAGGACTACACCATCGTTCTGGTTTAAGTGTTTTTTAGTTTGATAATAAGAGTAGTTATCGATAAGTGGGATTGAATCATCATAACGTTTCAGCCAGCACTCAGTCAGTACTAGTATTTCGCAGTCAAGGTTTATTCTATGGAGGAGGGTTAAGAAAGAGTCAAAGTTTGCATGAATGGAGCGTATGTTCTGAGTTATTATTTTTAATTGGTTAGAAGGGTTAGTGACATAGCTAGTGCATTCTTCGGGGTCACAATTAAGTATAGTAGAGACAGAAAGTTGATCTATATTGTTAATAATTTCTGTAACGCTATCCATTGCAAAATTGTTTTTTATGGGGGTACAAGACTGGGGTGTCATTATATATTCTATACATAAAATATCTACAATATCTATAACGATGAAAGGTTTAAACAAAAACAAAGTATTCAAGCATTTATGGTACCGTGTAGTAAACTTTTCAATACTACAAGTGAGAGAGTTTATATGGATGTGTGGATGAATGGCTGAATGGTTGCTTGCTGCTTCTTCACGCAAAAATGGCTGTACGAATTTAAAAGAAACTTGGCACACAATCAGTCCACAACTTGGAACAACACATGGGCTACCGTTTATTTCGGTTCCACGCGAGCGAAACCACGGATAAAAGCTAGTGACGAAAAAGTGAGTGTGATGTAGAAGATACAATGAAGTAACTGTGATTATGTATAGTAAGAACTGATATAATGCATAAAATGTATTGTGTTTGTTATTTGTTGTAGCGTGTAATGATTGGTTGTATAGTGTTGGAATGTACTTTTGTTTTTTGGTTGTATAGTGTTGGAATGTACGTGTATACAGAAATATAAAATACAGAAGAAAAATACTTAAAACTATGTTAAATGCAGGAAAGTTAATCTGGCGTGCAATTATAACTCGAAGCATTATTTTAGGTAGGTTACGTTGATGGGAATTATTGAATGTATCTAGTCATTTTTCTTGTAGTTTCAAATTCTCAAAGTCTGATTCCTGTGTTATTCTCTTCGCCGGCGCTCCCTCTTTCTTTTTTATAAAAACTTTGCCATGTGATGTCCAGTGATACGCATAGGCATTTAGCTTTGTGAACTCTCTTGCTTGATAGAACAACTTCCTAGCTTTAGTGGTAAGACTCTCAGAAACGAATACAGGACTATTTCCCGGCATTTTAATGTGTGAGCTGTTGAGTCGGTTGGTCTTGTGGTCGCGATTGTAGTTTTTAATGCTGGTTAGAAGCTTATCCTTCATTATAGTTGACGTAAATTCGACGGTAATAGGCCCATCGGTTTGGGGTTTTCTGTTACTGGTAAGCCGATAAACATCTCTGAGCTCAACTGTTTGTATTTCGGTGCTCACAGCGCTTCCTAGGTTTTTAACAATATCTATAAGGTCATCCTTTGACTCATTAGGTTTTTTAGGTACATTGCGAATTTCTAGGCTAGATGATTTTGAATTTCGTTCCAAAATCTCGACTTTATCCTCTAAAAATCCTACATACTCCAATGTGCTCCTCTTTTCATTTTCTAAAAGGGCCAATTTAGTCATGAGATCGTCATATTTACCACTCAAAAACTCAACCGTTTTTTGCAGTTCCGTATTTTGTAACTTTATTTGGTCTAAATTATATTGCATCACACCAAATTTCTCTTGTTGCTCCTGTCTCAAGGTATCAAGTGATGACATAATGTCTTCCCGGAGAGATTTCATCTCAATTGATTGCTCAGAATCATGTTTACGTCTTTGTCGTAAAGTTAATCTAGCCAATGTTCGTTCCGAATCTGATGTTGTCAACTCAGGTTCAGAAGTATGATGTGGAATAGGCTCATTGCTAGATTTAGGAGGTGTCCGCCTCATTATTTAGAAAAATTAAAAATGTGCACCTTACGTCTGGAGTTGACCAGTGATTGACACGTTGCTGGTGTAATTTGCTAGGCGCTTGAAATTGCTAATGTCAGTGTAGAGGGCTGAGTCAGTTGGTAATGACTCACGCGCAGACGACAGAGATGGGTAGTGTGGACATCAACTTCGCCTCGCTCGCCGCAGCACTTGATCTCTTGCTACACTTTGCTCGCCTGGTACTTTTCGAGAATTAAACTTGACAGTAAAATGTTAGCATTAAAATAGGCGGCGGGTGGCGCGCGGCAGCAGTGCGACGATGTCTAATGAAATGTCTAAGTTTTCTCTCATGGAATTATACAACTTGCACAAACGTGATATAGCGGCAAACTGTTTAAGATTGGTTCTAGCAAAAGGTTGGCTCAGGATTCCGGGTACAGCAGCACGTCGAGGTATATGCCTAGGAACTCGTAGAGGTACAGATTGTAACAAGGTTGGGCAGTCGTATCCGTTACGGAGTATTTTATAGAGAAATGTCATGTCATGGAGTTGTCGTTGAATCATAAAGTTGAGCCGCAGGTGTCGATTGTCATTGAACATGGCAATCGTTACAGGCAGAAACAAACTAAATAGTGTTAGACACCTGGTCTAGCTATCTTGGTTACAGGTCTCTTATGGGTTTCGAAGCGAGATGGTAATTGTTCCGTTAATTCTGGTACAAAAACCAATAAAACGTTTTTTCCTATTTCAGTTCGATTTGCGAACTGAAATAGGAAAAAACGTCAGGAAAGAAGTAAACATTTACTTATTTCCTTACGTTTTCTTCTATTTATTAAGGCAGCAAACACTTCAGAGAGGAATTTTGAAAGGTAGCATTAGAGCTTTTTCGTTGCAAGTCTCTCAATTTACGTTTTATTTATCGTACAGGTAGAGAATACCCTAGTTTCAGAATTGTTCAAGCCGCCCAGCAGGCCTCTGACATACTCTGACTTAACGACCGGCACTAATAGCTTAACGTGCCCTCCGAAGCATGGAGATGCTTAAATTAAACTACTCTATGACTGACTGCGTGCCTACATCAGTATGTAGGCACGCAGTCAGTCATAGAGTAGTCAGAGTAAAAATAAAAAATAAAATAAAAAAGGTTTTTATTCACGTAGACTTTAAAAAAGCGCTTGTAAATAGATCATGTTTGTAGTAATATAGTTATATAACATAGATATTTAGGTACATCTTGTATGAAAACATTTATAAAATTTATTTTATTACAGAAATGATATTTAGCTAGCTCGTATCAAGTTATTGTCAAGATATTACATTTAATTATCTAGTTTAAGTCTAATATTTTTACTACATATTGTCAATGGTTCTGTCTATATTAGAGGTATTATTGTTATGACGGACCTTGTGTTAATAACGACGGTCGCGCTTTAATGCTACCACCGGATTCAATGCGCCCCAACTGAGAAGACCTAGTGAAACAAACTCAGTGGGTTCATCTACTACCGGTTTCAACACGACCCAGTTGAGACGGTCCGGCGAAACATACTCAAGCGGGCATGAACACGGGATTTGGTCCAATTAGAGTAATTATTTAGTAGACAAACACAATATATGCTCGATCGGTTGTCTGAATGCTTATTATTTTAGATTATATTTAGGTATACAAAAGAAAAACTTCGAAACAATAACATTATTCATTTTGAGACAGAATCAATAATTTTAAATTAAGTATATGATAGCAATCATTTACAGATTGTTCACGTAACACAGCAGATCAGTCATGTCTATATGGCTACAAGTAACTGGCTATGAGCGCCTCTCTTACCTCATTATTAAATCAGTATGTTTCCCACTCTGTTCTAAAGCAGACTTTAGCGTTGATTTACTCAAAGAGCAGCCCGACTGGGGAAGTAAATGCACCTTACGGAAGGCTTTCCTTACTAATTATATTAATAACTTAATGTTGTGTTACTGCGTGAGTAAGGTGGCCAAAGCTCATCGCGGTGAGGGCAAGGGTCAGCAACACTGGTTTACTTTTAAAGGCTGATAACGCACCCGCGACCCCTCTGGTGTTGTGAGTGTCCATGCGCTGCGGTGATCACTTACCATCAGTGACCCACTTGCTCGTATGTAATAATAAAAAACGAAAGTCGGACTCGCCCATGAAAGGTTCCGCAGCAGCAAGTATTTCAGTTGATTTAATGAAAGGTAAATAGCGGTTTACGATTTATGACGTATTAATAAAAACTACTAACTAGATCTCGTTCAATCCAATTTCGTTGTTAGTTTACATACCTAGTAATATACATCATATATTTCTTTTAGTTTTATCATTCTCCTATTTTAGAAGTTACAGGGGGGGGGGGGGCTATTTTTCCACTTTGGAAGTGTCTCTCGCGCAACATATTATATTTTTTCAAAACCATGTAATTATTATTACTACTACTTTAGAAATAAATGATATTAGGAACCTCAATATGATTTTTGTTGAAGACCTATTCATAAATACCCCAGATGTATGGGTACAATGAAAAAAACCATTTTTGAGTTTCAGTTCTACGTATGGGGAACCCCCAAAATTTTGTGTTATCTAATTTTATGTGAAAATCTTAATGCGGTTCACAGAATACATCTACTTACCTAGTTTCAATAGTACAGCTCTTATAGTTTCGGAAAAAAGTGGCTGTCACATACGGACGGGCAGACAAACAGACAGACATGACGAATCTATAAGGGTTCCGTTTCTTGCCAATTGCCTACGGAACCCTAAAAAGGAAGTTATAACTATTTCTTTTCTACTTGTTTTTTTATTTTTTGCTGATTAGACTCCAGTACAGTTGCGCTCAGAGCCTTTACATTGTGTTCCAATGTTGATTTTGGAGTTGCAGTAATAATAAAAAGGTTGGTAGTAATCCCAAAAAACATAATACTTCCGCAGAAAATAACCCAATGGAATCCCATATTCAACGTTCGGAGGTAGTTGAAAATGTAACACCATAACACGAAAGATATTAAGTTCACGTTAATGAGTGATTAAAATTAATGAGAAGTAGCAGCGTTCTAATTAAGTAGGTTGTTCATTTATAATGATTAAAATTTCGACGATGTGGATAAAGATTACGTTTTCTACAGCGTAAGAGAAGTTCTGAATCCTGGTTTCCACCACCTTTTTATAACATTTGCGTAAAAGTAATTAGGAAATTGTATAACCTGTAAAATTGTGCACGAGAGAGTAAGTGGAGCTATCAGTTCCTGCTGTAAAAAAAACATCTATGATAACCGTTACAGGAACTAGAATCAAATTCTTATCCAATTACATATAAGTACGAGTCAAAAGATAATGAAATTTATGAAAGAGTTTGAGTTCTCGATGGAAAACAACTATTGGCATTTAAAAAGTTATTACGTCATCATGACAGCCAATATAGCGCTGCATACCCATCCAGAGCAAGTTTCTTTTTTTTGCAAAGTCATACGAAGGCAACTATAGTCCCTAGCGAAGAATTGGGCCGAGGTTGCTTATAATGTGCCATTGTCTCCCTCGTCATATTAGAAGGAAGGAAACGACCCGACCCACATTGCCACTGCAAGCAATAACACGCAATGGAAGCATGGCGAGCTTACAACGGGTAAGTTATTAGTTCGTCGTTAAGAGCCTTTAGCCCAACAGCTGTTAAAATGTTCAAGAAAACTTTCTCCTTTTTAATAAAACATACATTAAACCAAGCAGATGGAAGCGGTCATGGTGACCTACGAACCGTTACAACATGTGTTGCATCACTATGTATATACAAAAACCTTATCACACCTTTGTTTAGATAAAACTAGCATTTTGAAGAAAATAATTCCCATATAAATAGATTTTACACTAAAAGCACATCTCTTTTTAACATTGGAATAAAAAAGTAAACAAACGAGGCCATTCGAATATCTATGCCCCATATATTTTTTCAAGTAAGAAGTCACGAACTAATAGCGGAGATTACCAACTCTTTAAGCCTTTTTCGCTTCAAGATCAGCGAACTATAAGGGATTAATCTCAGGGATTTGTGGGATTAATGGAAATGGGACATCGCACGTTTCCACTGTTTGGACCTTTTGATGAAATAAATAAAAGTATCGACAAGGACTGTGCATTGAACTGAACACAATTCATCAAGAGTTGTAGGAATACCTAGACAAATATTTACTTTTCAAATAGAATTTTTGGATAATAAATATAATTTGAGATTGGTATAGATGTAACTTTTTCATTTAAGTATTGTATATTAGTTAATACAATAAAACGCATGTCGATTGTGCCAGGACCGTGGGAATCTAGATTTCAAAACTCCAAACCGAGGCACTCCAGTTCAAGCATCATACACTTTTCGAATTCATGTCTTAGGCCCCCTTGCACCAAAAGCTAGGCTAAAATAAAGTAACTCATTCTGTTGCGCCAATGAAAAATAACATCGAGTCAACTAACTTGGTGTTTTCTCTATTTTACGTTGGTATCAATAAAGAGGTTTTGTTCCGTAGATAATGTAATCCAACCAAATATGAATGAGTGAACAATCAGTGAAATATTTATACACATATTTTAGTCACTAGAGGACTTTGTATATGACTGTCTAATGTGTTAAGTTTTTTCAAAGACATTTCAATTTCATCGTCTGTGTTTGAAACCCATCTGTCAATTTTGAGTCGTTCAAATATGCCATGTCAACTTTCAGACCTTTCTGGAACTCTTTTATTATAAAATCCCGAGCTTAATATATTCGACGATTTCTTCATCATCATCAGACAATAAAAAATCAATCATAATTGTTTAGGACACATAACTGTTACAAAATCTCTTTACTTTCACTTCTACAATCCAACATAACCTCTCAAACGAAACAAATTTGACATTACTAATCCGGAGTTAGTGATTTAACCCACCAATATAGGTGGCTTAAAATTTTAATAAAATAACCCAAGGTTAGTTCCTAACTCTTGGTGGTGCAAGACGTAATTGTAATTTAACCCCATATTAGCCACTAACTCTGAGTTAATTCATTTAACCTGGGGTGGCGCAAGTGGGCCTTAGAAATGTATTATCCCCTACTTAAAACGATGAATAAAACCAAATGAACAAGCCTGCATGTCTGAGATTTATAACAAAAATCTTCTTGATGGTCTTATCTTATCTAGCATGGTTATAGTTATATCCTTACCCTGCCCTAGAAGCTCCTAACTCTACGGTGGGGCAAATAAAAGCAAAGTAAAATACTCTTGATTGTACACAAGAAAAAGAAGTACATATCGATTACAACTAGATGTATAATACAGAGGCCTTATCGCTGCTGCTATTTCTTCCAGACAACTTTGGTATGGAATATCTATTGAAGCCAGCGGTTCTGTTATTCTTGCCAGCCAAATACAATTATATTACATTTGGCTGGAAAGAATAACAAAACCGCCCAATACCATTCCCTGGTGTCGCCTCGTAAAAGGCGTTTAAGGAATACAGCAGGTAGTCGCATGATGATGCTTGAGAGTCATGACAAGCTCGGTGACTACGGCAAACTCCTTCAAATTATTATTGTATTATTCTACGCGAGAAAATTTAAATAATGATTTCTTATCATTACGCGACCGTGCTAAAATATCCAGGCTATTTATGCCAATTGCTAACTTAAATGACGAACTGCTAAATGAATGGCAATGTAGATGGAATACCTCAACCAAGGGTCGCCATCTGCACCAGTTCTTTCCGGACATACGCGAACGGTTAAATAAAACTTGGCTAATCATAGACCATTGGGTTGCACAATTTCTTACCGGATACGGCAATTTTAAAAGTAAATTGTTTAGTTTCAAATTAGTATCTTCACCAATCTGTCAACGTGCTCAACTTCCTGTAACGAATATGAACAAACCGCTCACCACATACTTTGGGAATGTGATCTCTGGCAAAATCAGCGTGATATTATGTTAAATAGCTTGCAACCAATATCTGGAGTAGTTTATTATACGGATCTTGTAGCAACAAGGAACAACTTCCGTGCGTTTAAGCGCTTTTGCCATACCTACTATTGAAATCAAATATAACAGCTCACTTAGGACCCTTAAATTAATCCTTGGTGCTCTTGCAGCTGGCTTCTCTAGTTGCAATTCTCTCGTTTAATGAGGCTATAGCCTCTTTATATCATTCTGTCTCCCGCTTTGCTCTGGAGGGAAGTGGAATTATTCATTTTTACTCCTCCTTTTTTTCTTTCTGATTAAATTCGTTGCGGGATCCAAGACAGTTAAAGCCATTCCCCGGGACATGCCTGAGCCTCACCGCTCAGTGTCATTTCATTGTGTGCCACTGTTGATCCTGGCTTACAGGAGTTGCAGAGGTGGGTAAGAGGGAGGGACTAGTCCCTATAAAACAAAAAAAAACTCCGTCAAATGGCAACGTAGAAACCGTTGGCGGAGACCTATGTCCGATATCAGGCTGATGATGTGATGTGTGATGAATATTCTCAAAGATGAACAGTTTGGGTTAAGAAAAGAAAGCACTAACGATTTAGCATGCTTAAAAACACACTTAAAAAGAAAGTTTTGGCAACAAATCAGTGATTGCTGTTTATTCGGAAGCCTTTGAATTCGTTTGTCATTAAACCTTATCTTTGGGGCAGCCCTATGTCCAGCAGTGGAACCCTTTCGGCCGATAGGATAATGAAAACATTGCCGTAACCTTTGGTTACAATTTATTTACGACCGTAGCGGTAAAATGTTAACATATTGTTTGACGGGCCTGTTGGCGTGGTTGGCAAATGCTTGCTTTTCAAACTGGAGGTCGAGGGTTAGATTCCCACTCAGGATTCTCCTTTACAAAGTACTTTTACAGTTTCCTTGGACCCTTCTTCTATAAAATGATAAAGTTGTCACAAAATGACTGCTAACAAAACCTACTAAGAAACAGAATATCTACTACTGCAGATTTTTTACGAAATAATATACACGCACACACACATACGCAAGCACACACGCACATACACGCACAAATACACCATACGCAACTTAATATTTAACTGTCTTTTATTATTTTCTGTAACTTTTATTTATAATTTTCACCTCTATTTTAATAAATAATAATAGTATTGTTTTAAAAGTGTTGCGCCTGGCACCTTTAATACAAACTTGTATTAAAAGTGCCAAGCCCAGCACAGGCTAAAGCAGTTTGTTCAATAACTTAGCTATAATGGCACCACAATTTATTAACTGGGTAATCATAAACGCAACTATTATTTTATCATATGATTGTGTTGCAATAAAACGTATTTACCGTATTTTGTCCAGCAGTGGACGTCTTTCGGCTGATATGATGATGATGATGATGATGAAAACGTATTTGTTATTATTAACTTGAGGCGCTCATAGCTAGATTCTCTCACCAGTCAGTAGGTGGTCGGAGAGGTTCAACAACCCATTTTGCGGTCAGTCCATAGATGGGTGACCACCTACCGGGCGGCATCAACAACTTTCACATTAGGGTCACCACTACCCGTACGATAAGTAAGGAAATATTATCAACTTCTCATCAATAAATCTCAATTTCTATCCTTAAATCTAAATTGAATCAATATCGTGTATCGAATAAAAATCGCCGAGCTATAAATTTAAAAAACAAACAACTTCGCGTTTGTCACGCCATCTATGGCATGTCAATGCTCCATCTCGCAGTATTTTATGGCTACCCGTCAAATATCGTAAAAATACAAGCGGCTGTAAACAGTAACAATGAGAAAATATTGGTGTAGGTTCTTTGGTATCAATAATAAACGATGTTTTAAATATTCAATCCATACTTATGTTGACTGGTTATTTAAACTGGAAACAATGGGTGCATCATCTAGACTATTTATACAAGACATCAACAATCTGTACATATAATAAAATCGTAGGAAAGTCAAAACTATACATTGAATATTTTTTTTAAATACTTAGGGCGTGATTTACTATCGATATCGAAGCCAAAAATATAGTTTTTAGAATTTTTGCCTGTTTATCTGTTTGTCTGTATGTATGTCCGGGCTAAACTCAAAAAGTACTGTATGGATTTACTTCAAATTTTGCATGAATATTACTAAGAGGTCGGGTCAACATATAGGCTAAATAATTATTATCACGCTATCACTTACGGGGGAGGAGCTATGATAATTTATAAAATTTGACGCGGGTAAAACCGCGAGGCACGGTCTATGTGATTCACATTCAAGGACTTTGACATTCTCTGAGAATCTGAAGCTTGGGATGTCAGTACATTCCACTGGGGATCGTGGGGTCCGGGCGCCCGCACGCTTTATCGTCAGATTTAAAGCGCTTGGTTTACACCTCCAGCATTGACCAGTGGACTAAACTTATGTTTGGCTAAAGAAGAAGCTTGACTATGCATCGTGTCCCGGGAAAACGTAATCGAAAAAAAAGAAAGCTTGCAGCATTACGCACGATTTTTCCCGAGACCTTAATTCGGAGGAATACATTAACGGCCTCTGTATTTAGATATTATTGGACCCGGCACATTAATTGGCAAGTCCACTGTCTTTGTGTAATCTATACTTATATTATAAAGACGTAACGTTTGTGTGTTTGTGACGTTGTAAGGGGTAATCTCTGGATCTACTTGACCGGTTTTCAAAATTTTTTCACCAATAGAAAGCTACGTTATTGTGGAGTGTCATAGGAAAGAAAGAAAGAAAAGAAAGAAAAAAGTTTTATTAGACACAACATAAAAAAAAACATTAAAATCAACACAGATATATACTACCTACTTTAAACAAAGAAATAAACAAAAACAGCGAGAATAGGTATAGGAAGTACATAAAAGCTACAATACAAATCTAAATATAAGTACAAATATAATTCCATGTACCTAAAAGGCTGCAGCTCAGCATATCGTTACAGACTATGTAGACTGTAACACTGATTTTCAGCTCCCAGCCTTAAAAACGTTAGGCACAAATGTTTAGGAAGACCTAGCATGTGATACGCGGGGAAAATGTGTCAAAAGTATCATTTTAATTATATTTTGACTCACTTTTACATGATCTATTTTATAATAATATCCAATTAGTGCTCAAGGATGCTATCAGCTAGGTGTTATAGTTGTTATTTAAACAAATGAATACTATTAGTGTGCCGCAATTTAATTTAAAAATAAATAAATAAATAAATAGAACTCTGATTTTTCACACGAATAACATAAAATAATAAAGAATACATGAGGTGTTACTTAAATGGCAAAAGATATACATATAATGGAAAGCATGACCCTGAAGAAATAATACAATTTTAAACAAATAAAAAATAAATAATTAATTAAAATAAATAATTGAGGCATTTATATTTACATTTTCAAATTTACGTTGTGCATCTAACAGACACTGTTTCAGACGTTTTCTAAACGTATGCACTGAAAAGAGATCTCTTATTGGTGGAGGGATATTATTCCAGCATTTGGTTGATGCATATCTGAAACTGCCTCTAAAAGCTGCTGTTTTATGGCTTGGTATTGACAACTGCAGAGCACATTTTCTACGACATTCTCTATCTTCCGAAACCCAGGTTAGCTTGTCATATAAATACGAAGGTTGCCTGTATTTTATAGTATTAAATAAAAGACAAGCCAAATGCCGTCGAGATTTCATTTTTAAGATATCGTTTTTGTTTAAAAAAGGTGTGATGTGTCTTCTAGGCGGAATAGAGAAGCAGAAACGAGCACAAGCATTTTGTACTCTTTGCATCAGTCGCTCCGTTCTAGCCAGTAAACGAGGGCCGTAGACAGTGTCAGCATAGTTAAGGTTTGACAGCACCAGGGACTCCACTAGCTGTATACGTATTTCCTCTGATAGATAGGGTCTCATTTTGTACAGAATGCTATGATCCATCATTATATTTTTTATTCATCCCGAACTTTTAACCAGAAGTATAACGCGGGACAAACGGACAGGGACAAAAAAAATTATAACGCGGAACGCAGTCCGCGGGCACTGCTAGTTATTTTATAAATTATATGTTTTGTATCATGTCATCATTTTCATTATCTTTTTCATAGGACTCACCCAAAAATTTCCACAATTACTGGTCTTGTGCTACCGGCATCCTGTGGCTTCCAGCGGCACAAGATCATCGGTCCATCTTATAGAGAGAGTACCCACGCTGCAAATTCCAGTTCGTGGTCACCAGTCGAGGACCTTTCTCTCCCAGCGGCTCTCGGTTCTGCGAGCTATGTGCCCCACCCACTAATACACCACATTCGCAATTCATCCGACTACTACTGTTACTTTTTGTGTCATCATCATAATCATATCAGCCGAAAGACATCCACTGATGGACAAAGGCTTCTCCCAAAGATCTCCACAATTGCCGGCCTTTTTTGTGTAATGTCAATAAAATAAATAAATAATTAATTAACCAAAACATTTTTATAAATACCCGATATAAAAGGCTACAACTAATATAAACATTTTCTGAAATTATTTCCTACGGGAAATCAAAGAAACAAGCAAAATTGGAAAACACCTGGTGTTGTACTTTCTGTTTTTGTGTTAACGTGAAAATCAGTTGAATATAATAAAAGAACAAATATACTTTCGGTGTTTTTGTTCTATTAACTGGGTTAAAATAGCTTTTTCGAATAAACTCAATACTTTACAGTAATTTCACCGTTGGTAATGATTGTTGATACAGTTGATAGCATCGTTATAAATATATTTTACAGACAAAGAAATAAATTTAAAAAATATATACAATATTAGTCACGTAACATTGACGTCTTTCGGCTGATATGATGATGATGACGTAACATGCCAAAACAGTTTCAATATTTATGGTAACTAAATCATCATCATCATATCAGCCGAAAGACGTCCACTGCTGGACAAAGGCCTCCCCCAAGGATCTCCACATTAGCCGGTCCTGTGCTGCCTGCATCCAACTAAATAACTATCACTAAATAGCTGAATATTATTTTAAATTAAAAAATATTAAGTTAAAATGATATTTGTTACTTCACATATTGAAATTTTTTGTCGAACAATTTAAAATACAGCCAGACATTTATTTCATTAAATAAAATAGCCATAGACAAGCTATAAATGTCGTTCCTTGTATCTCTAAGTAAAGTAAAATTGTAGAAAAGTTACAGAAAATCAAGTTCAAAACCCCAGTTTTTGCTAAGCTAGATCGATACGGGCTTTTATTAAAATTACGGTAGAAATAACTTAATTATAAAAAGCATAGCTTTTTAAATTGAAATAATGAAATTTATTCAGCAATTGAGTTTTATTAACGGACATAAATAAATAACAAAAAGAAGTTTTTATACACGTAGACTTTGGAAAACCGTTTGTTCGTAGTAATACATGAGTAGCTTGATATTTATATATATAAAGGTTTCTATACCGTTACCATTTGGAGGGAGTTTTCCGTAGTCACTGCGCTTGGCATGCGAGCCGGGGACCGTGGTAGTACACAGGCAGTGCTGCTTAGTCGCCTTTTACGACACCCACGGGGTGGTATGAGGTGGCCCTGTTATTCTTTCTAGGCCGGAAACCACACGGCTACATGTTGGTAGTAATATAGTCAAGTATAGATATAATAATAATAAAAATAATAAAAATCATTTATTTTTCTCATCACTAAGTTAACACATTATACTAAACATTTAGGTACGAATACATAAGGTATTTATTAGGCTAACTTTGTGAGAGACTGGTGCCTGATTTAGGTTTAAAAAAAACCTGTATTACCGGTCACCAGGACCCTCCCGCCATTATACTAAATATGAAACAAACCTTTCTATTCAACATATTTTATATATTAAAATTAATGAGACCAAAGCTAAATTAATAATAAGGAATATGACAATATAGGCTACGCCAAAACCAAAACAATACAAGCGAGAGTTGTATAAGCGCATATGAAGAAGGATGAGTGATAATAAGTGTCAATGAATATGTAAATGTAAAGCGAGTTTGTTGATGACGGAAAGAGAATCACCGGATTATATTAATAAGATCAATAAGTTTTCAGTTTCTTGATAATTGAGAGTCTTTAGATATGCTGTGATAGCGTTTTTACAGCGACTCTTGGGGAGCGGATATTGGATCTGTGTCTATGGAACCATTAGGTAAAATTTATCATTTAATTTACAATAGTAATGACTAAGTTGCTTTTTCCCAATGCGTACGAGTTTATATTAGATATTAGTAGAAATTATTTAAGTTATTAACAAAATGGTTATTAATACGTTTCAATATTTTTGACGGTCACCGTAGCCTAGTTGGTAGTGCTCGTGTCTACGAAGCTGGGGGTCCTGGGTTCGAATCCCGATAAGTGCAAATATTTGTGTGATGAGCACGAATATTTGTTTCTGAGTCATGGATATTTTCTATGTATTTAAGTATTTATCTATCTATATAAGTATGTAGGTATATCGTCGCCTGGTACCCATAGTACAAGCTTTGCTTAGTTTGGGGCTAGGATGATCTCCCTAGATATTATACTTCGAATATGTAAAGAATGAAATAGACTCTACTAAAACGAGTTTGTATTGCATGTTGTGTGGCTGACGGCAAAGAATATAACCACCCCATTTTTACCGTCGGGGATGTAGAATTCAACCCGAGGGAGTATGTCTCAGAGAACGCTCCTATGATCTACAATAAAGTATCTGAATCTGAACGGGCAGCCGGAGCTATCCCTGTGTACTATGACCATCATACTGTGATCGCCAACCCGTCGTGCCAAGCCAAAGCCAAGCGTGCCAATTACGGCATATCCGTCCAAATGATGGACACAACCCCTTTGTGTAATTTTTTTGCAGAGGCCTTTGTCCAGCAGTGAACTTCATCCGGGTGATATGATAATGATGGCATTGCAGATGAATGGTTCTATCTATATTGATATTGTACATGGCATACATTTCACATTCAAGCGGGAATTTCTAATAAAATGTAAGCTTACATTATAAGATAAGACAGTTTATTTCACAAATGTGCGTACAGTACATGATGTTAAATACAATGTTAGTTCCGCCACATTTTACCCTTAGGTATACGAAAGGTACAAGACCAGTGCAGTTACAGAAACTGACAGAATAATTACAAACAGATAATAAACACATAATAAATTATCATATTAATAATAAAGGCATAATAATATATGATACGCGTATTTACATTTCACAATAATCAAACAAATGCATTTTCTTTCTCTGGAAAAAGCTCTGAAATATTGTAGTAAGCTTTTTTACCTTAAAAGGAACTTAGCTTTTTTTTTAAATAAAATTAAACTCAATGCCTTCTAAGATTTAGGTAACTTATTGTAAATAAAAGGGGCCATACAGAAAACAATTTTGCGCATGAGGGCTGTATTTGCAATCTACAGGCATAATCTGCTGCCATCGTGCCTATTTCGAGGAACTGCATCAACTAGACGTGTAAAACGATTAGGATTAGTTTTTACAAAGACTACTACTTCAAGAATGTAAAGGGAATTTAAAATTGGTATTTTAAACTGTTTGAAATATGGTATACAACTATCGATAGACTTAATTTTAAACATTGCATCTTTTTTTGGGATTGAAATAGTACTTCTTTCTCAGCTGTTTTGCCCCAAATATTAGACCATATCGTAAATGGCTTTCTACTATACCATAGTAAGCAGTGAGGAGTGCGTCTGTAGATAAAATTGGTGACAGGGAACTTAAAGCAAATACTGATTTATTGATTTTCTTATTTAAAATATCTAAATGCGTTTTCCAGTTTAATTTACCGTCTATTTGGATTCCTAAGAATTTTGCGTTCTCAACTTTCTATGATACTAGATATAAACCGATGGCCTGAATCTAAAGATATTAAGGGCAAAACTGTTAGCTTTACTTAATGATTCCCGACTGTTTCTGAGAAATTTTGTTTTCAGTAAAATCTTTTAAAACTTTTTGCCCTTCACGAAAATTCAACCCATTATCTGCGGTTGATGTACAGACGCCAGCACATCAAGCTACTCCAATCTGTCAAATTTCCCCAATTGAAAGTGAACCTTATGCTTAAGTAATAAAGTTGAAAATCTATAAAAGAAATCTGACAGACTTGGGTAGCTGGATGTGCTGGCGTCTATACCTCGATCGGTACTTTGAAATCTTTTAAAAGTTGGAAGTTGGGAAGCACTCGTACAAATGATTGGTTATTCCGTTATCAATTTTTTGTGAAGATAGTCCGCAAAATGACATTCTATTATTAATGCGAACTTAATAGAACAAGCTCCGCTCCTTTTACTAACTAATATCGATTTTTTCCTTCATTACTCTTGTTTTATAACTTTTTTCTTTTAACTTACTGTACTTATTTATTTCTATATCATCTTCATCATCATATCAGCCGAATTGCGTCCACTGCTGGACCAAGGCCTCGCTTGCTCCTTGGCAGACGGGTTGGTCATCGCAATATGATAGTCACTGTTACTGCTGTGGGCGAGGGTTCAGCGAGTGAGAATACGTAGAACAGCTTTTAAAACGCTTTATTGTAAATCGAGAAAAAATATACAATAGTCGCAGAGCGCGTGTGTAATCGCTCGCGGTACGGTGCGGGACTGCCGTTACAATTTTTCATAGGTTGTACATAATTTTATATACGACCATGTGGGTGACAATACAAAATTTAATTTATAATCCACCCTTAAATATTTATATAAATATAACATAATAACTAAAATTATAAACTAAAATACATAGTGTAACGCGTCGTTAACAGTCACAATGCACAGAGACACGCTGCTGCTCGTTCTCCGGGAGATCTTCCCCCGGGACGACTTCTTCGCCTCCCACGGAGCGATCGTATATCAAAATATTCTTGCCACATAATTTTTACACATCTCTTTTATTTTGTGTATATGGTCAGTGTACAATGGAAGACATCCATAAAGTTCGCCATCACTTAAGGCTTGTTTTGACGCTAGATCTGCTTTTTCGTTACCCATAATTCCAATTTGAGATTGAATCCATTGAATTACAACATTTTTACTTTTATTACGTAGCTCACTGATTGTTTTAAGAATAAAAAATGCAATCGGGGAACCCCGAAAAGTCGAGGGGATCTGAGCAAGATGCAGATGGCCACTTTTTGAGTCTGATAAAATCACCTTATTGCCGTCTTTAATGGATAATGCATACGATAATGCCTCCGATATAGCGATTAGGTCACAATTCATTATAGATACATTTGCAACAATTTTAAGTTTTAAAGTTGCATTAGATTGCGGATCATATACTGTATACTTTAGCTTGTAAAATTTGGTGCATATACTTAAATACAAACAAAACTTACGCCTTTTTTCCAGAGTTAGGCAGAAACAAACGGCTATCCATTATTTCATTCTATTTTTCACGATCCTTGCGCATCTCTTTCCCTACTTTATTCTAGTCATATTCTTCATTAATGCTCACCTATTTAGGGTACTAATAACATACCTTTTCTTGAAAACGTCTCCGATTTGGTCAAAGAATATTTACACAATTAACTACACACACAACTAAATAGACAATTAAATAAATAAATATCTTGGAACAACTAACACACTGCAATCTGATCCCAAATTAAAGGACAAACAAAACAAAAATTTAAGGTATTTCTATTAAAAGAAAATATTACTGTCTGATTGCTATATACTATATATGGTCAATAATATAAACAACTAGCGGCCCGATACGTGCTTCGCTACGCTTTTAAGTATTAGTACAAATTGTTTGTATATGGGAGTATAGAAAGATGTTGATTTTACACTCTTTCAGGACTTTTTTAAATATTCTCTACGTACTCTCTTCCCTGGAGCAAAATTAACCAAATCGGTACAGGCGTTCTTGAGTTATAACATTACAACGAAAAGTGGCACTGATTTTTATATATATAGACATACATATTAAAATTGTGTGTCCGTTCTAATCAAAAGTTTGTTGAGGTTGAGGCGTGCGATTCAATAGTTTAAATATTGAATTGCACGCTTCAAGACAGCTGTCAAAAACAGGCATGCTGGAAATAGAACTACTGCTTATGTGACAATTTTGGTGTTCAATGACAATGAACCAATGAATGAATGAAAAGTAATTATACTTGAGTTGAAAGTAAATTTAGTGCATTTTAATGATCAGATTGCATCAACTTTCAAACTTTCTGTATAAATGTAATATGTATTAACGATTTGAATAAATTCCACATGAAACTATGTCGAAAAAAAACTCTATCGCGTAAATCAAGTAAGTCAGCACTGGCAAGACACACTGGTCGAAAAATTTCGACTTGAAATACTGCAAGGATTATCAAGCATGATCCAAATCGATTTACAAATGGAAAAGAAATTTATAAAAAACCATGCAGTCGAATTAAGAAACTCCTTCTTTTCTAAATTCGATTGAAATCCAGGTAAGTGGATTTCAATTTGACCCAAAGGGTTATTAAAATTTCCTAAGTTATGTCCTAGAAATTGTTTACTAAATTATAAATACAAAAGTTTTCTAATAAATATTTTAGTTATCCATTGAATAATTCATATTGGTATTATCATTAATAATAGATGAAGATCTTCCTAAAATACTCTCAAAGAAAACATCTTTCCAACTTTTGTAATTTATTAGTTGGAAATGTTGAAAGTAAAATTTTTTTTTTAGTTCCCTAGTATAGAGAATGTTTAGTTAATTGTGTCATCCTGATGACAGTTACTTATTTACTTATCGTGTGGGCAGTGGTTACCCTAGTGTCTGAGTTGTTCAAGCCTGGTAGGCCTGTGACATGGCTTAACGACTGTTGTCTAATGGCTACAACCGGGACCGACTGCTTAACGTGCCCTTCGAAGCACGGAGACGGTCAGAAATTAAGCCACTTTGGTGATCACCCATCAATGGTCTGACCGCGAGCCTAGTTGCTTAACCTCACCGACCGCTTACGGACCGGTAACAGCATCTGGCTATGAGCACCACAAGTTGTAAATTATTAAGCCATAGCAAAGGCGTACTATAAATACGTATGGGAAACCACACAGTAAAGTAGTCAAAAATATTAATATCAGTTACATTAATTACTAAAATGGAAAAGATAAACATCTGCTCTTCTCTGTTGAACAAGAAAAACGGCAAGGGGAAACGGGTCACGCGCCCGCCTAATGACTTTCTCATTAAACGTGCTTAAGGAAGCAATCATGTTGCCGTACCTGCCGCTAATCTGCACTAATTGATGCTCTGGGGACGATTTTTAGAGTATTCTACGTCCGACTGATAATAAGGAACCCTTATAATATCCTGGGACTTATTCACACACGGCCATCTCATCCCAAAGTAAGCGGAGCTTGTGCTATGGAAACCAGATAACTGATATAGGTACATACTCGTACATGTCCAAAATAGACGTAGTAAGCCATAATTGCTGAGCCTTCTGAAGCTGTATTCTATTCATTCAATTTTTTTTTATTCAATTTCATTTTCTGTAAATCTTAAATTTCGAAGGGCGTATTCATTTATTTTTATGTAGTTATTATTTATTTGTGATTTCCAATTGCAGAATTTATTGATAGATATAACCAAGAATGTCATATTATCAGTTCGTGAATCGTTATGTTGTCATATTATTATTGTAATAATAGTAATAATCATTTATTTCAGATTCATCCATATTTGTTAGTATAATTGCGAGCTTACAAACTAGTATTAAACAACAATATTACACACTAAGTCAAAGTCAAAGTCAAAAACTCCTTATTCCGTAAAATTTTACATTTATGTGGAATTGACATATTTTTTTTACCCTACCGTGCAGTGCATGACGTGGAAGCTATTGAGAAACACTGCCAGAAAATTCAGTAGGAATCCTTTTTTAAAATAAAATATACTTAAGATTAATTACAATCATGTGTGTTGACTCAGAACAACTCAATCTCAAGCACTTTTATCAATTAAATAATCTGATATTTTGTAATATGCCTGCTACACAATTTGGCTTTAATAATTCTTTTAAACTTATTCGTAGACAATTCTCTAATATCATTAGGAAGTTTGTTATAGAATCTTATACATTGCCACATAAAAGAGTTACTCATTTTGTGGAGACGGGTAGTATGCAATATGAGATTATTCTTATATCTAGTATTTACATTATGTGTATCGCTCCTTTTACAGAAGGAATCGATATTTTTATGCACATATAGTAGGTTTTCATATATATACTGAGATGGTACAGTTAGAATGTTAACCTCTTTGAACTTTTCTCTTAGAGACACTTTTGGGCCAAGATTATAAATAGCTCTTACAGCTCTTTTTTGTAATATAAATATGGTGTTAATGTCAGCCAACCCAGAGAAGAATTCCATAGAACATTAAACTATGAAAATAATTGAAATGAACCATTCTAGCTGTGTCAACATCAGTCAGCCGTCTAATAGTTTTCACTCCATATGCTGCAGCACTTAATTAGCCGGACAGTTTTTCTATTTGTGGACTAAGTGCACTAAGTGGCAGATACGGGTGGATTGCCCGATGATGGTGGATAATCACTATACGACTGCGTGCAGCCGTATCCAGCGAGCCAGAATCGGATAGTCCTACTGGTCCGCCAGCGCGCGCAGGATGCTGTTGGGACTGTCGCGCGTGCGGCGCATGATAGATGCGCACCGCTTGCGCATGATGGCTGCAAAGCCGTCTGTGTCAGCCGCCGTGAACATCGCGGAGGCGCTGCATAAGCGCCACAGATTACCCCGTGAGTGGCGCAGATAATACTACTTTGTTTACCGTCACCTTATAGTTAGAGAATTGTATGTATTTTATTTTTAAAATGTTTATAGTCAAATTAATATATTATATGTTGGGTCTTTTGGCATTATTAGGAATAATGACGCATATGTCATCAGCAAACAATATACATGTATGCGATGTTATATTAGGGAGATCGTTAATGTATAATCACTGATTAAGTTGAAATGCGGTATATGTACCTACATAATATGTAGTTAAAACAAATTTAATGAAAAGCAATCAATAATATAACTATAAATATATACCATTAATATAATGGAATCAGGCGCTACTTTCCGGAAATACCTGACAATCAAAATACAAAATTAATATGTAGTGTTAATTTCGCTAATTGTCAGCTCAATTAAGCCGGGATCCAATCTGTACCGTCCTCCAGCCCGCAAATATAAACACATGCAGAATGACAATATAGGCAGAATAAAATCAGTTGGAAATGTTGAACTTGCATAATAAAGGCTCCGTACTATAAATATGTTATTCATCGGGCCGGTTGGCGTGGTTGGTAGAGACCTGTTAGGCAAGTCGCCACAGGTCGTGGGTTCGATTCCCACCCAGGACAGATACTTGTGTGCATGAAAATATCTGTTTGTCCTAAGTCTCTATATAAGTATGTATTTACAGAAGAAAAGTAGTCTATGTAGTATATCAGTTATCTGGTTTCCATAGTACAAGCTCTGCTTAGTTTGGCATCAGATGGTCGTTTGTAAAATAATGGCCAGGTTAGTAAAGTGCGGTTACTGTATTTCATGACTTATGCGGGGTTTAAATATTTTCAGCCAAATTTGAACAAACATATATAACTGACCGCAAATTACGTTGGCTTAATATTACTATTTCCTTGATGGACATTATGTCTATATCATTGAAAAATTTTGTTTGATTGGCTGTTCTGTTGTGTTTTGTATCACCAGCAGGCAGGATATATATAGTGGGTAGTGTGCGAGACAATAGCAGATCATTGGATCAACAGCCCAGACAGGAGGAAAGCAGCCGTCAAAACGCTGTTCGCTTATCCTTAAGTTTACCATCCACTGTTCTCCTTCCCATCGAGAGTGGGCGCGCGGTGTCTTCTTCAGAACGGGTGACAAAGCCCTATTAAAAAGCCCATCACACTGCTGAGTCAGTGAGTCATTGTATCAGGTCTAGGCATGACGACTTCCAGCCTCCCAAACAAGCCGGTCCCGAAAAGTTTTTAGAACCATAGACAACGTGCCGCTGCCGCAAATTAAAACCAGCTATTATGTTTAGCGTTTGTGCACTATGAGAAAGCCTTTGATTCGATCAAAATCTGGGCCGTGCTGAGGTCTCTTCAAAGACTTCCGATTTGTCGGAGTGTAAACGTGTTTATATGAGAACGCCACTATATAAATCCGAGTCTAGGACCAGAACTTGAAACTTGTTCAATTTCAGCGGGGCCTGAAACAGGGAGATGTAATATCTCCGAAACTGCTCACTGCCGCATTGGAAGATGTCTTAAAAGTTCTGGAGTGGAAAGGCTTTGGCATCGATGTCATGGCAAATACTTCTACTTACCTTTAATTTACTGATGATATAGCAGTCATGGCTGAGACCTAGGAAGAATTTAGTACAACGCCCAATGACCTCAGCAGAAGCAAATTAATATACATAAAACGAACATTATGTCGGACGTCCATATTGCACCCACTCAAGTTAAGATCTGTTGGTGGACTTTCACTAGAAGTTGATGAGAACTATATTTACCTAGGATAGACCATCCAACTAGGCAGGTCCAACTTCAAGTAGAAGAGAACCAACGTGGAGAACAAAACGAAACGTGGAGAACAAAACAGAAAGTCGACTGGCTGGTCAGACCGGAACAGAATCCAAATAATAGAGAGATGTCTGCCACCGCCGCGCCGCGGCGTCGGTGACCGGCAGCAACGCGAGAACATACGCGGGCAAACTCTGAGACTGTCTGAAGCAGACTGCGTCGCGTGGGATCTATAATATTATGTATCTTTTTCCTCGCGCACTTTTCGTTCGTTGTCCAGAATATTAAGGCTACTAATTGAATTGAAACAGTTTATTCACGCATTGCAATACTGCTTTTTAGGGTTCCGTAGCCAAATGGCAAAAACGGAACCCTTATAGATTTCTTCATGTCTGTCTGTCCGTCCGTATGTCACAGCCACTTTTTTCCGAAACTATAAGAGCTGTACTGTTGAAACTTGGTAAATAGATGTATTCTGTTAACCGCATTAAGATTTTCACACAAAAATAGAAAAAGAACAATAATGTCGGTAGTTCCCCTTATATAGAACTGAAACTCAAAATTTTTTTTTTCATCGTTCATACATTCATCTATGGATAGGTCTTCAAAAATGATACTGAGGTATTTAATTTTTTTTTTTTCTAAACTGAATAGTTTGGCGAGAGACACTTCCAAAGTGGTAAAATGAGTGTCCCCCCCCCCCCTGTAACTTCTAAAATAAGAGAATGATAAAACTAAAAAAATGTATGATGAATATTATCATGCAAACTAACAAAGAAAATTGGTTTGAACGAGATCTAGTTAGTAGTTTTTTTTAATACGTCATAAATCGTAAACCGCGATTTACCTTTCATTTAATCAACTGAAATACTTGCTGCTACGGATCCCTTCATGGGCGAGTCCGACTCGCACTTGGCTGGTTTTTTTATTTCTAAGCACCATAAGTGCTTATGAGATTATCCAAATTTATAATAAACTATTTGTAATCATAAGATTAGACTACAGTGATTTTTTGGCACATAGAAATAAAAAATAAGCCACAAATTAGATACAGCATGTACAAATAAATGCAAGCACTCAAATTACATCAAAAATGGTCCCAAGGCAGTACCCCAACTGTCCCAAACTTTGGCTAATTTTTTTTAAATATTATATCACCAATATCAGTATGACAGATTGCACAACCTAAATAACATAAATTTGTAACTTAATCCAAAGCGATAATTGACTTAATTTTCTCGGACCGTAAAATTAAGTAATCATGAAATAATGCGATATAATTCCCGTATAATAACGTAGGTACGTGTAATTATACGGCGAAAAATCTTTGCGATTGGCACCTTCATAGAAAGTTATATAGTGACGTGCTACTTAATTGTAATGAGTAGGGATGTGCCAAAACGAGGTAATATGAATAAGATTTATCGATGATATTTTAACTCTTCGTCACCAGTCACTAGTAAAAAAATGCCGGCCAAGTGCGAGGAAGGGTTCCGTATCATTACACTAATATTATAAAGGTGAAAGTTTGTGAGTGGGTATGTTTGCTACTTAAAAGTGAATGTGAGTGCCAATACAAACGACTCTAGTTTTCTTTTAAGAGACAACGCCCGCACTACGGAATCGAATCCTTGTGTCGCGGGGTACTTTACAAACATATAAAAGACGGACAGAAATTACATCCAGACCCCAAACAACTATTTATGGGTCATTTGTTATATGATACATATGGGTTGGTGTATGAGTCCGGCGCGGGAATCAAACCCGGGACACGAAGCGGCGAGGCGGCTGTCTTAGCCGCTGCGCCACATGTACAGTCAACATTTTCATGGTACAAAACAAGATAAAAATGTATAGTAATTAAGATATAATAAATAAAATAAAATAACTTCATCACATATAAACGGCGGTAGGGATTTTAATTAAATTTGGTATCGAGATATCTGACACCCTGGTTTTCTTTTTAAAATGTTAAGCATAAAACACGTTTATGCACAATTTGTAAAGTTTAACGCGGGTATAACCGCGGGGCACAGCTAGTTATCTATAAATTGTTATAGGGAGCCAACCTTAAAAGTTATATACTGACGTGGACTTATTTGTAGGACTATTTAAGACAAATGTTTCCATTACACATTATAATTATATGCTACTAGCTGTGCCCCGCGGTGTTACCCGCGTTAAATTTTATAAATTTTCTTTGTTATAAACCTCACGGAGCCCGAGACCTTTCCAACGAATGCAAAACCGTGGAAATCGGTTCGTGCGTTCTGGAGTTATAGCGTCAGGAAGGAAAACCCGACTTATTTTTATATAGTAGATATATATATAACTCTAACGGTTGTTCTACGCCAGAATAGCTCGCAGATGTAAGAATTTTTTCCTACTTACTTGACACTTATCGTAATATTTTGGATAAGTCATACAATATCTTTATTAATAAGCCTATAAGTTATTCTGATGTATAAGATATATTTTTGTTAAGTTTTATTCAAACCTATCCAGTAGTTTTTAACAAACATAGATAAATAATAGATATTCCTCTAAAAAGAAAACTCGCCAGTACACGAGTATAACTCCTTCTCCTCAAGTTATAAATGTATATACATAAACATATACCAGTTAATTATAATATAGGTATTTGTGGATGCTATGGAATTGATGACCCGATAATATTGTGAGCTGGAAGCCTCTAGATGCAAGTAGCGAAAGATCGGCCATTGTAAAGATTTTTGGAGGAGGCCTATGTCCAGTACCGGACGTCTTTCGGTGATCTATAGATTCCATCACTTTTATTCATATTCGTCATGCCTTACTATGTTTTTTTTTGCAATATCACAAGTTCGACTGGCAAAGAATGCCTGAAGTATTAAGTTATTTTCCTAAATATTATTATAAATGTATATACATATACATACATTACTTCACTTTATTATAGGTATCTGTAGATGCTATGGAATTGATGAACCGATGGTCTTGTGAGGACCGCTGGAAGCGTCTCGATATTAGAAACATTGTGTTTTTTTTTGGAGGATACGTTTGTTCGTCAATAGGCAGTGAACGTCCTTCGGTAGTCCATAGATTTTATCACTTTTGTTCATAGTCTTCATGACAGTCAATGTTTTTTTCTGCATCACCCCAAGATCGACTATCAAAGAATACCTAGGTATTAAGTTATTGTCCTAAATATTATTATAAATATATATACATACACACATATTAGTTCACTTTAATATAGGTATTTGTAAATGTTATAAAATGTATGAACCGATCATCTTGTTAGGATTGCTGGAAGCCTCTAGATGTAAGTAGCTGAAGACTGGCCATTATGAAAATTTTTGGAGGTGACCTTTGTCCGGCAGTGGACGTCCTTAGGTAGTCCATAGATTTTATCACTTTTATTCATAGTCTTCATGACTTTCCATGTTTTCTCTACATTAGAAAAATGCCTTTGGTATTAAGTTCGCGTCTGTACATGAATATTTGGCTGAAATGTTAATACAATAAATAAAAAGCTTACTCTAAAGCAAGAAAATATTATTATCCGTAATAATTTATCGTGATGTAATCTGACTCCAAGTATTAAAGCATGTAAATTTACATATTAAAGTTAAGCCAGGCAGACCCAGCTTAACAAGTTTTAAGTAAGGAGATTAAATTATTTTTACAGACACGAATCACTTACACCAAGTTTCCCTTATCAAGTTATATTCAAGTGTAATTTATTGCCAGTGTAATAAATTGCTACTTTTTCGGGTAGTAAAAAATATTCGAGGGTACTTTCAGATTAAAATATTTTAGATGAAAATTGTTGATTAATTAATATAAGCTTATCATTATTTTATTTTATTATAACCTAAATGTAAACCTCCACATATACATATAGCTGTGATTTAGGTGTTCCTCGCTACAACTCGGCACATTCACGTTTCAGGTTTAATCTACGCACATGATAACAATTTGTGTAACCAATATATTAGTCGTACTAAGTCGGGGTCATAATTTCAGCCAAAGTACGTCCACTGCTGGAAAAAAGCCTCCCCAAAGAGTGGGGGGATATGCCATAATCGCCACGCTTGGCAGACGGCTTGGCGATCGCAGTTCGATGGTCACAGTTCACAGAAAAACGCTGCTGCCCGTTCTCTGGTAGGTATTCCCTCGGTCTATTTCTACGCCCCCCACGGGATGAGATGGGGTGATGATATTCTATCCCGTCACCACACAGCAATTTATAATAATGAAATAATGAATTTGAACGGTATTAACATTGTACTTGTCAAGCTTATAATGCAGTACATAAACCCATGTACCCATGTATTGCCTGTTTGTAATGCCTTACCCGAATCTAGGATTTAATTCAAGTGGAATCTTTGTATAAAGAATACCGTGCATGGTTGTGGGACCCACCAAGAATGAATTTCTACACTCTTTTTCTCCAAATTCAAATTTAATCTCTGTAAACTATTTCAATATAGGATAAGGAGAGGGAATACTTTTGCTTTATGCGACTGCACATGTTGCGCAGCGTGTCTTCTTCGCTGCGCAAGATTCGGGTAAGGCATTACAAACAGGCAATACATGGGTACATGGGTTTATGTGCTGCACATGTTGCGCAGCGAAGAAGACAGTCACCTCGCCGCTTCGTGTCCCGGATTGGAATCCCGTGCCGGACAACTGTTTGTGTGGCCCATAAAAAGTTGTTCTTAGTCTGGATGTAATTTGTGACCGTCTAATTATATGTTCCTAAAGTACACCGCGACACAGGGAGTAGATCGCATAGTGCGGGCGTTGTCTTAAAAAAAATAAACTGTTCCAAAAAATGTTTCTCCATCATTAATTTGGGAGTAGCTGTGCCCTGCAGTGTTACCTGCATTTAGCAATATAGCCTATGCGTAAATTTAGTGTATATATTAAATCCCAACGTATTCGGATAACAACTGGAATACAGAGATGTTTTCCAGATGTTATCCGTTGGCCATTTTGGCAAGAATGAGTAAAGAACATCCATACGTGAACATCAATAATAATATTAGTAGTAATAGTAACCGGTTATGCTTACATGCTATATTAGTATTGTTAGTACTAAATTGACTTATTGATTGAACTAATTCGCACCTACAACCGTCTCCACCCAGTGTCTCTGGATGGGATAATCGGGTCTACCAGCAATTATTTTCAGGATGCTACCAACCAAATTATTTCAAATTATTATGCAGTAAGGTCTCTAGTAAAGTTTAACAACGAGCACCAACTCAACACATGGAATAAACCGTCATAGAATTCCAGGAACAATCTCCAATATCTATCAATAAATCAATCCAGTCAATCGTGTGGTAAAATATCGCCCGAACTTAAACAGAGATCTCAAACTCAATAGACAGTGTCACATGAAATGGGGTTTATGAAGTTTTATTGTTATGTATCCAGCTCCTCTGATCATTGCAAAATCGTTTATAGACCAAACTTATGCGCAAAGGCATCTATTGTATGGCTCCATTGATATATAATAACATACAAAAAAATCGGAACGAGTTAAGTAAAGATGAGGTCAATAAATCATCTCTGAAACTTTTTAATAGACTCAGCCTACTATGAAATCTCCGAATGTTTAAAAGTCTCGAAAGTCTCTTATTGAGTACAATAAGAGACTTTGTAGTAACAAAGACATAACAATGTCAATTGACGGTCACCGTAGCCTAGTTGGTAGTGCTCCTGCCTATGAAACTGGTGGTCCTGGGTTCGAATCCCGCTAAGTGCAAATATTTGTGTGATGAGCACGAATATTTGTTTCTGAGTCATGGATGTTTTCTATGTATTTAAGTATTAATCTATCTATATAAGTATGTATATCGTCGCCTGGTACCCATAGTACAAGTTTTGCTTAGTTTGGGGCTAGGATGATCTGTGTGACATTGTCCCCAGATATTATTATTATTATTACTTTGAAAGTTCCTTTGTCCTGCAGTGGACGTCCTTCGGTAGAACACAGATTTTATCGTTTTTGTTCATAGTTTTTTTTATATATATATATCAGCGGGCGACAAACGATCTAGTGGGTTCTCTGACAGATGGTAAGTGATCACCGCCGCCCATGGACACTCCCGACATCATAGGAGTCGCAGGTGCGTTGCCGGCCTTTAAGAGTCAGCATACAAGTGCTGCTGACCCTTCCCCCCACCCCAATGAGCCCTGGCGACCTTACTCACACTCGGAAATACAACATTAAAATTAGTTTTCATGTCTTTTCATGTTTTCTCTCCATCAAAAGAATGCTTTTGGTATTAAGTTCGCGTCTGTACATGAATATTTGGCTTAAATTTTAATACAATAAATAAAAAGCTTACTCTAAAGCAAGAAAATATTATTATCCGTAATAATTTATCGTGATGTAATCTGACTCCAAGTATTAAAACATGTAAATTTACATATTAAAGTTAAGCCAGGCAGACCCAGCTTAACAAGTTTTAAGTAAGGAGATAAAATTATTTTTACAGACACGAATCACTTACACCAAGTTTCCCTTATCAAGTTATATTCAAGCGTAATTTATTGCCAGTGTAATAAATTGCTACTTTTTCGGGTAGTAAAAAATATTCGAGGGTACTTTCAGATTAAAATATTTTTGATGAAAATTGTTGATTACAATTAATATAAGCTTATCATTATTATTATTTTTTTATTATTATAACTTTAATGTAAATCTCCACATATATCGCTGTGATTTAGGTGTTCCTCGCTACAACTCGGCACATTCACGTTTCAGGTTTAATCTACAATTTGTGTAACCAATATATTAGTTGTACTAAGTCGGGGTCATCATTTCAGCCAAAGTACGTCCACTACTGGACAAAAGCCTCCTCAAAGAATGCCATTATCGCCACGCTTGGAAGACGAGTTGGCGATCGCAGTTTGATGGTCACAGTTCACAGAAAAACGCTGCTGCCCGTTCTCTGGTGGGTATTCCCTCGGTCTATTTCTACGCCCCCCACGGGATGAGATGGGGTGATGATATTCTATGCCGTCACCGTACAGCAATTTATAATAATGAAATAATGATGTTTTTTCAATACTTCGGTATTAACATTGTACTTGTCAAGCTCATAATGCAGTACATAAACTCATGAACCCATGTATTACCTTACCCGAATCTAGGATTTAATTCCATGGTTAAGTGGAATCTTCGAATAAAGAATACCATGCATGGTTGTGGGGCCCACCAAGAACGAACTTTATAATAATAATATCTATAATGTCTAGGGACAATGTCACACAGATCATCCTAGCCCCAAACTAAGCAAAGCTTGTACTATGGGTATCAGGCGACGATATACATACTTATATAGATAGATAAATACTTAAATACATTGAAAACATCCATGAATCAGAAACAGATATTGTGCTCATTACACAAATATTTGCACTTACCGGGATTCGAACCCAGGACCACCAGCTTCGTAGGCAGGAGCACTATATTCGAATCCCGCGCCGGACAACTGTTTGTGTGACCCATAAAAAGTTGTTCTGAGTCTGGATGTAATTTGTGTCCGTCTAATTATATGTTCGTAAAGTACCCAAGTGTGCAAGGAAAAGTGGAGGGAACCAGATCGCGTGGCAGGTCACCTATGCGCTGGACTGAACAAGTAAAATCCGCAGTAAGAAGCTGCGTATCTGACTGTGCCAGATAGTCCGCCAACAGAGAGAGATGGCGGGAGATCGTGCGGAGAGCTGTGCCCACCCTTACCACCAACGTGGATGCCTCGATGTGACCACGACCGCTCTGCCAAGAGCGTTACGAAAGAGAAGAGAAGAGAAAGTACCCCGCGACACAGGGATTAGATTGCCTAGTGCGGGCGAAGTCTTAAAAAAAATAGACACCTGCCGCTACTCTGTCCCAAAAATGTTTCTCCATCATTAATTTGGGAGTAGCTGTGCCCTGCAGTGTTACCTGCATTTAGCAATATAGCCTATGCGTAAATTTAGTGTATATATTATATCCCAACCTGGAATACAGAGATATTTTCCAGATGTTATCCATTGGCCATTTTGGCTAGAATGAGTAAAGAACATCCATACGTGAACATCAATAATAATAAATCTTCATTTCAGGCAAAACAACCCGTAATTCGTAAGTCTGTGTTAGTAACCAGTTATGCTAACATGCCCTACAACCGTCTCCACCCAGTGTCTCTGGATGGGACAATCGGGTCTACCAGCAATCATTTTCAGGATGCTGTTCCGATTGCTTACAAGGCACTCGGAACAGCATCCTGAAAATTATTGCTGGTAGACCCGATCCAAATTATTTCAAATTATTATGCAGTTAGGTCTCTAGTAAAGTTTAACAACGTGCACCAACTCAACACATGGAATAAACCAGTGTTTTTCAACGTGTGGGTCGCGACCCCCAGGGGGACGCTTCATGTGCGAGTCCTTCTCGCACTTGTCCGTTTGTATTTCTTTATTGTAGTTTCATCACTCCAACTTGAAGTTGATGGTTCTGCTGGTCTTTTTAACAAATCATCCATTTTCAATAATTAAAAATCACTTCAGTCAAAACGTTAAAAAAATGGCTGGCGCTCAACAAACAGTAACCGACTGGCGGTCTCAACTGATCGCAAATATTGCGAGTCGCGGACGCGCGTGCCGCCGCTGCATAGCGAGCATCGCCCCCTTAACGCTCTCGTTTACTCATTCCGTCAACTCGCATTAAATGCGAGAATGCGCGCTAATTATCAAAATTCCAAGACAAGAGGAGAATACTTCTTCAGATGATGATTTTACATGATCTACTGCACAACAAGCTCAATTGTATAGAATTATTTAATAAGATAAAAATTGTAGTTCCAAGGACAAGTCAACAAAGAGGTGCGCGCGCTTACCCGTTTTTTGCTTCCACCACTAGCCGGACAAAGGCAGGTGAACGCGCACCCCTTCAACGAATGTTCAAAATTTACAACGATCAGTTTGTGGGCGTCGACTGTTCTGTAACATCCAAATACTCTTTTAAAAAAGAAATACTACAAGTATTAAAGTCGGTTAGCGCCACAAACAAGACAAAAATTTAATATAAGTTTGAAAAGTTTTAGATATAGTTAGTTTACTTCTTTTTAATTTAAACTGTTTCAGTTATTTTCTTTTTAGTTTAATTAGCTTCAGTCATTGTTATTTTTTATTTTTTTATTTCTTCCATTATTTTTAGAATACTCACAACACAAAAACATGTCAATACGTGGAAAATGTGGTTGATATTGCAATTGTTACTCTAATTTTAAGCTTACTTTGTAAATATGTAAATTGCAATGTTGTTTATCTTCCCAAATAAAGTAAAATAAAAATAAAATAAAATGACAAAATATGTTTAATTCAATATTTGTCACAAAATAAAATACATGGAAAAGAACTGGTAAAAACAGGTAGAGGGGTCGCGAAATATGTCTTCATACTAAAGGGGCCGCGTCATGAAAAAGGTTGAAATACACTGGAATAAACCGTCACAGAATTCCAGGAACAATCGCCAATATCTATCAATAAATCGTTCCAGTCAATCATGTGGTAAAATATCTCCCGAACTTAAACAGAGATCTCAAACTCGATAGACGAAGTGTCACATGAAATGAGGTTTATGAAGTTTTATTGTTATGTATCCAGCTCCTCTGATAATTGCAAAATCGTTTATAGACCAAATTTATGCGCAAAGGCATCTATTGTATGGCTCCATTGATATATATTAACATACTAAAAACCGGAACGAGTTAAGTAAAGATGAGCTCAAAAAATTTTTAATAGACTCAGCCTAATATGACATCTCCGAATGTTTAAAAGTCTTTAAAGTCTCTTACTGAGTACATTAAGAGACTTTGTAGTAACGAGATATAACAATGTTTTATTTTCTACATTTTGTATTCAATAAATATTTATTTTTCGTTATTTTGTATTTTGTCATTACCCTTAATAATTTCTTATTGTTAATTACTAACTATTTTATATTATTTATTTATAACCTACTCTTAAATGTTACGTACTGTTTAGTGATGCTCGTAGTCACGACTAGGATTTCCAGAATTAATACCTACGGATGAAACAGGTTGTACCAGCTCAGAAATTACAGATAACAAAAGCAAGCGTGTTTTACTCTATGCAGTGTATAAAATAAAGCCTGATTTATAGTTTTCGTGGAACCTTCAAATCATCAACACAGCAGGTAGCGCTGAATGATGGATACAATAGATTTGAACGATTGCCTGAAGTGTATTTTGTAAGTACTCCCCTAGTTATGTTCGACCAAAATTACTCTTTTTTTCAACCGCGGTATTGTGATCGAGTGAAAGTGTATAATCTGTTTAAATTATTAGAATCTTATAAGAAATTGATTAGTTTTGTTAGTTACTTTTATGAATAACAGATGGCGTTGTGTCGTGACGTCATAATTTTCTGAATGGCGCTATCGAGATTTTCCTACGAAACATGACCTCCGCGGTTCTTTGTGCAATCATTATCTTGCTCTGGACACACGCGTTTTATTTTATTTCGAGATATTTTTGAGACGTTGTACAGAAAGTCTTTCTATCCTCAAATGACTTTCACTTGATGAGATGGCCATCTAGTAAGAGTCATTTGAAATTCTTAATTGATGACAATTTCAAGTCTTTAAACTTGATTGCTTGCTTATCGTGTGGGCAGTGGTTATCCTTGTGTCAGAGTTGTTCCAGCCGCGCAGTAGGCCTCTGACATGGCATAACGACTGTAGACAACAGTCGTGACTACAACCGAAACCAACATCTTAACGTGCCCTCCGAAGCACGGAGATGCTTAGAAATTAAACCACTTTGGCGGTCACCCATCTATGGACAACCGCGAGCCTAGTTACTTAACCTCGCGACCGCTTACGGACCGGTGAGATCATCTACCTATGAGCGCCTTTAAACTAAACAGATACACTATCATATGTTATAAACTTGCTATGTGACTGATGGCATAGAATATCACCACCCCATTTCGTAACTGGGGGGGGCGCAGAAGTCCCGAAGGATATCTACCAGAGAACGGGCAGCAGCGGCTCTCTGTGTATTATCACCATCATACTGCGATCGCCAACCCATCTGCTAAGCGTGGCGATTATGACATATCCTCCAAATGGTGGGCACAACTCCATTGTGGAAATCTTCTGACATGATGATTTTGGAACGAAGTTCCTTATCACGCGTTGTGAAAGGGAGCTAGACGGAAAAAAATCTTACGAAAAGTTGTCACGACACTTTTTGCAGCTGTGCGGCGTGCGCATGTTTCTCTGTCTGTCTCTCTCTCTCTCTCTCTCTCTCTCTCTCTCTTATAGAAAGCAAGCCAGATATTTTCATTTCTATTTTGCATTGAACAGTGTGGTGTCGCGACGATTATTTTTGTTGAGTGTATACAGGCTTTTTGTACATGATAAATAATTACTTCGTTCCATCCGGGTGTCCCTTGACACCTCTCAAGTTTTTTTATAAACTCTATATGAAATCTGGAACAACAGAAAATCTAACGTAAAGTGCAAGACAAACACAAAAAGTAACACATCGTACATAATTTGGTTCATTTTTCACCACAGACTTCCGAAATAGACAGAAAAGTTCAGATTTTATAAAATTTGTACGTCATATTTAAACAAATTTCTTTTGCCTGACAAAGTTGTGTGATAAAAAGGAACAGTTTCACAGACTTTCTCAATTTATCTAGATTGAGGTGAAAAGTACGAACTGTATGACCGAACCAGATAGACGCGGTAGTTGTAAAAACCTTGAAGATTTTGTTAATAACTTATGAAGTCTAATTTTTCTATCTCGATGACAATTTAACTATTCTGCCCTGCTTATTGCAAACGCAGTACTTGCAAAATGGCGGTTCGGAGATAAACGCGATAAAGACATTTCTTGATATCTAATCAAGAAATCTCTGCCATATAACATTTAAAGTGTTATCTAAAAAAATCAAGCTTTCTATTGACTTATAGTTTTCTATACTTTATTTCCTTATTTGGATAAAATGCTGAGTACTGTATTTTCATCAACTTGCTGGGCTTGCGGACATTACAGTGTCACTAAGACTAACAGCAGTTCTTGCGTTTATTACTGCAAAATCCCCTAGCACGTGCTCATTACTACGTTTGTAGTTAGCAATCATCTTCAGTTTTCATGCCTGGTACTAGTTAAAATGTAGGTAAATTTTACTTCTGCCAAATATTTAAATGAGAAAGAGACGAATTTAAATAGAATGAAGGTAGGTATTAAAAAAATATTATTGCTAACCTTATAATGACAATATATGTTTTGTTTATTAATGGGTCTTTATGATATTTCAATAGCCTTGCTGCACAAACTTTTTTGTTATAATCTTTAAATATAACTTAACTCATCAATTTACCATTATTTTGAAATATACAATAACTAACTTCATGGCACTTTATCAAATCCACTCAAAATATTTTATCGAAATGAAATTAAAAATACGTTGCCAACTTCGAAGATCTATTGGTCTACTAATCTAAATTACAGTAATAATTTAATTCTACATTAAACTTACATCACCATCAAGATGGACTCATTAATTATATAGTTTATGAGATTGATGTCTCATAAACTTTGCTTTGCGAATATTACTTAATAATACTTAAAGCAAAAATAACTGAACTTAAAATGTGCCAAACTTCTAAATACAACAGTTTATATTATTTCTCCATAACATTATCTTATTGAAAATAAAGAGGTTTCATAAATCATAACAATAAATAGCAATAATTTTTATAACCAACTCTTAGAAATTAAAAGTTTTAACACCTAAATATTATTTCTCAGACTCAGAGTTTCTGTGTTGTACAAAATCAATGGAATCATTTTTAACGGGAAGATTTTCCAATAAAGGCTAAAATCTGTTTTTTGTTATGTAATCAAATAACTGTCTTTCTTGTTTAAGTTATCCCACGTGGCTAAGTACTTTAAAAAGTACAACTAACTTTCTTGAGGAAGTTTATTTCTTTCGTAACTCCATCGTGAGTATTGAACTAACATCAACATAGAATTTCTATGCACCTCGTCACGGGCAATATCTAATAAGTACGTCATTTCATCATGATTTTGTAATTAATATTGAGATGAATGATTCTCCGTTAGTAGTTAGTTCGGAATATCCATGGATTTTACATTAACTTTTCTGAATTTGTAAGTTGTACGCATTGGAAAATCATAGATTTTTTTGCGTTTTGACGCTGACTCTCCACTTGATGGTAAAAACTGACTAGACTTAAATGTATGGACTGGTTGTCTGGTGTACTTTATTATTATTTTTGTTGCAGCAATCAGAGCTCAATAGCTCTGATTGCTGCGACAAAAATAATAATAAAGTACACAATTAATCAATATTAATTATACTAAAAATTTAAAAATTGCCCAATTTTTATTTTGACCGGTGCAACTATAGTAATTACACCACAATCACGTTTGCTTCCAAAAAAATCTCTATTAGCACTTATTATATTTTCCTTCTTCCGGCTTGCTTCTTGGAGTGGTTACGATACGACAAAGACGTCCCCGTCCGCGAATGACGTCAACGCACTGCTTTGCTAGAGCAAAACACGGCACTATACCACGCGTCATCGGTACATGCTTAGCTTTCCCTCACTCTTGTTTCCCATAAATGCAGTAGGTACTGTATAATACTGCTTTAGGTTAAGCGTCGCAAGGGTAAGTTTTTGTTATTCTGGCTACATTCACATGCAGTAATGGCGAATACTGCATTTAGTTTTAACGTCGCAAGACTTTATCTTTGTTTTTCTCGCTACACTCATACGCAGTAACGGCGAGTACTGCGTTTGCCTTTAGTTAGTATTCGTTGCAAAAAGGTAAACGCTAAATGCATAAACACTAAATGTAGCAAGTACTGCATAATCTTCTAGCACATGCTCAATGCTGCAGATTTTATTAGCAAAAATAACATTTAGGTGCAACTACTGCGTTTCATGTTACATAAAAAACATGTTTCTAATAAGAAAAAACTAGTATGTAAATTTTTTACGCATTTTTACGCATTTTTTACGCAATTCCTTGGGATGCCATGTTTGCAAAAAAGTGAAAATCGCAAAAATGTCGATTACTGCAAGTGAAATTAGCAGGGCAGTATTATGATGATGACGAAGCATTAATAGACAATTAAAAGTGGAATGAAAGGCAGCGATTGGACTGCGTATAAATTGACACATGGTCTAACCTTATAGTAAATATATATTTAAAACGCCTTTGGCATGAATTCCGTCATAGCAATTTTGTGTGCCTACAGATTTGCTGTATGCATTTTTATTTGCAACATTTACTTTTAAAATTGGCGTGTCCGGTAAGAAATTGTGCCACACAATGGTCTATGATAAGCAGTGATCGGAGTAGGTAGATAGAAATGGGGTCATTGATCCGAAACGTATATATTAATATGGACATTCCTCCGGAATTGGTGGATTATTAAAAAAAAAACCGGAACTTACGTAGGAATTTTATTCTGCCAGAGTGGAAGGAGTCATTTGATGATTTGCCATCCTCAAAAAAAGGTAGGAATTGTAATAAAATGAGCAATATTATTCGTTATTATTCTTCATATTTTATTTAACGGCACACAGTCACGATTTGACAAAACCCAACGACCAATCAGAACAAAGGATCATGGGTGGTACAATAACCGGTTATCAGAACAATGCGTACGCCCGCCGACGACATGCCAGGTAGCTCACTGGCATGTCGTCGGCTTTTTTCTTTATTCTACCCCTTTTTTTTGGTCCTAAAATCTGACTAAAATCAACCTGTTCCTTCGTATACCCTTTACGTTTCAGAGTCGTGGTGCATCCTTAGAACAGTCTCACGACCCCAGCAGGCATTGGCCCTCTATGGGGCCCCGTCATTTATTCTACCCTTAATGCAAATTACCATGACCCCTATGAAAATATTTAAATTTAAGTGCAACAATTTATGTCTATCTATAAAAGTTCTAGCCATAAAAGGCTAAAAATAAAATTTAAAGCTTCGATCAGAATTCGATTGTTTTTATTATTCAACAGATAAATAATGAATTAATTTAGTTTTGATACCTTCCTTTAAATTTTGAATTGAGTAGGAATAATATCACTACCAACATTAACAATATTTAATTGAATCCGGAAATAGCGGAATTACTTTCCGGGAAATTGGCTTATCCATGTTATTCTTTCTGTGTGCATTTATGATACAAGTACCAAAAATCAATCTACCTACTTATTAACCGTTCGCGTACGTCCGGTAAGAACTGGTGCAGATGGCGACCCTTGGTTAAGCTATTCCATCTACATTGCCATTCATTTAGTACTTCGTCATTTAAGTCAGCTATTGGCATAAATAGCCTGGTTATTTTAGTAAGGTCGCGTAATGATAAGAAATCGTTTTCTAAATTTTCGCGCGTAGAATAATACATTGCTGCTCGTCTTTGAACTTCAAGATCAACAGGAAGTACACCCACTAGTACAGGTAACCTGATGTCCTCCCGACCGAATTTCGGCCACGGCGGCCAGTCTTAATGGAGACTAGCCAATTGCGCAGGACATATTATAGTGCACAAGTGTGTGCGCAAACACAGGGGCACTTTCTATTCCATCACACTCATGATCCGATGAGACGCTTAGCAACACGACCGGAAAGAGTTCAGGTACAGGACCGACGGCTTTACGTGCTCTCCGAGGCACGGGGGTGTAATACCGCCAACTTCCAGACTTCGGGCTGATACTGAGAAATTTCTTTGTACGGAAAATTCCCAAAATCACTTATTGGCCCGACCCGGGATTTGAACCTAGGACCTCATTATGTGCGGTTGAACACGCTACCGCTAGACCAACGAGGCGTCAGGTAACCTATATAATAAGCGGATAAAAGATTTCTGATTTATTACTGACTTTTGAATTCTAACTACTCAACCTAGTTCGCAACTGATCGCTAATGGCAACAGTACCAGTTATAATCAATTTCACATGTAGGTATCTATCATAATATGCTGGCAAAACCCACTTCAGCAGGTGTACAGAAATCCGCTCTTACTAGACGAAAATTGCTAAAAAGGTCCTTCCTGTTTTATAAAGACTACACCCGCACTTGCCATAAAAATCCCTGCGTCGCGGGTTACTGTGCAAACATATAATTGACGCACACAAATTACATCCAGACTCACAACAATTATTTATGGGTCACACAAATAGTTGTACTGCACGGGAATCAAACCTGAGACCCGAAGTGGCAAGGCGACGGAGTTAACCGCTACGCAAGTGCAATAATAACTGTATAATAGAACCTGAAAGATGCGATATTTATAATGTAGGCTAGTGTATCTTAATATTTTTCTTACTGACATTTAAAGTCTACCTTCTATATCTAGATAACAACTGAATAAAAATTTAACCTAAAATTGAACGATGTTGAAGTCTATGGTACCAATCTTGACAAGATAAGGGGTTACTACAAACATGTAGAAAAGATACCCAAAAATAAAGGCAATTTTTAGGGTTTCTGCTTAAGTGGTGTCGACTAGCTGAAATACTAGTAATAATACGAAAAAATCTAATTTCAATGTGATTCTTATCATGAGCACAAAATAGGAACAACATAATTTTACAGTTACAGTGAAATACCGTTAAAATCCTATTCTGACTTTATGTCTTACTAGCTGTGCCCCAAAGTTTTACCTGCGTTAAACTTAATCAATTATTGCCTATGTGTTAAACCAGGGTATCGGCTAACTCCATACCAAATTTTATTAAAATCGCTCCAGCCGTTTAGACGTGAAGAAGTAACAAACATACACACTCACAAACCTTCGCCTTTATAATATTAGTGCGATTATATAGTACTAGCTGTACCCCGCGATTTTACCCGCGTTAAACTTTATAAATTATAGCCTACGTGTTAGTCCAGGGTGTCAGCTATCTCAATACCAAATTTTATTAAAATTGTTCCAGCCGTTTAGAGGCGAAGAAGTAACAAACGTATACACTCACACAGTCACACACTCACAAACTTTCGCCTTTATAATATTGGTGTGATAAGAGCGACAATTGTATATAAGTTCGAACTGTTACTTTTAATATCGTTATTTTATAATGTGCAATAAAGTTTACCAATCAATGTACTCATCCATCTATTTATATTCACCCATGACATTCACGCAGCAATATCAGGACAATGAGTTATAAGACTTATTCACATTTCATTAGCCACAATCCAAATCGCAGACCTCGATAATAAAATCATTATAATGAATTCAAATCACACGAACAAAGGCAACACAAAAAATATAATTTACCGAATATATACTAGTCAAGCCAAAATCGATACTTATTCATACAACCTTTCCCATCCCTATTGTATGAAATGACGTAATTATCTTTCCTTTGAAAACGTGTAATCAGGTCCCTCGCGTTATACCAATCTGTTCCATCAAACTGATCTGATAAAATGCTGAAAAATATACTTCAGAAATTGGAAAACCCAAAAAGGCCCTTACTCGGCCCTAACGTTAAATATCTTCAATTTTGGGGCCTGTTGCTTCCACAAAACTTTTGGAAGAAACATTTTTATCTACTCATGCATACATTAGTGACAATTTTTACAGCAACGGAATACATAGATGTATGGTTCGTGAAATCAGACATGAGTTTACTTTTGAATAATCTAAAGATTACTATGCTAGCAACAGTGAGCGTTTGGAAAGTGGTAACATTTTTGTACTGGCAAAAATATTGGAAGAGTATTATCGAATATGTCACAAAGGCGGACTTATATCAGCGCTCGACGACAGAGCCAAAAAAACTTGAAATCATAAGCGCTTTTACGAAATACTGTAGGAAGATAACTTATCTGTATTGGTCGTTAATGTATACGACCGTTATTATAGTGATGGTTCAGCCAATCTTTAAGTATTTATCCTCTGAGACGTATAGGGAAAATGTAAAAAATGGAACGGAGCCATACTCGCAAGTAATAAGCTCGTGGGTTCCATTTGATAAGAATACTTTGATTGGATATTTGGGAGCTTCGATATACCAAAGTTACGGAGCAATCTATGGTGGTGGGTGGATTACAGCTTTTGACACAAATGCTATGGTGATAATGGTATTTTTTAGAGCGGAATTGGAACTACTACGAATTGATTGTAATCATATATTTGGAAAAGAATCGAATTATGTGTCTGAGGAGACAGCTATGGAAAGGTTAAAAGATTGCCATAGAAGACACGTGGAGTTGATCAAGTAAATCACTTTTTATTTATATTTTTAAGTCACCTATTTTGTAAACATGCTTCTGATGCTACTCGCTGAACGTATCTAAGTTTGCCAAAGCTCATAAGAAAGCTCTGACAACATTTTGACACGAATTTAATGAATACTTACTAATCGCTTGGACACGGGATGTACGATGTCAAATAATCGAATATCAATATTGATTGATCACTATAAATCGAACAAACACAATCTACATTACACACACAACATTCAACCGAATGTTAACTTAAGTGATAAACGGTTGAGTTAGAACTTTAAAACTTTACAGACCCCAGGCTGATATTAAGAATTTTTCTTAGTAGAAACATTTTTCCTCATACTACATTTTGACCTGAGCCAAGACCTAATCTATATATATAAAAATCAATGCCACTTTTTGTTGTAATATTATAACTCAACAACGCCTTTACCGATTTGGCTAATTTTGGTGTTGAATTATTCGTGGAAGTCCAGGGAAGGTTTGTACGTAGAGAAAATTTAAAAAAGTCTTGAAAAAGTGTAAAATCAACATCTTTTATCAATTTAAAATATATTTTTGTTTGAATAAATGAACTTAATAATCTTTTTTTTGATTACTATGCCTTATACGTAGCGAAGCACGTACCGGGCCGCTAGTAGTAATATATATATCCTGGGAAATTATTCGCACGTAGCTTTCTTATCCCAAACGAAACTGAGCTTGTACTATGGTAACCAAATAAAAGATATACTTCTTACATGGATAATTACATCCAGACACAAGACAAACAGACATGTTTATGCACACAAATATCTGTCCTGGGTGGGAATCAAAGCCACGACCTCCAGTATGAAAGGCAAGCATTTTGATATGAAAATTATTAGTATACATTTAAATATGAAAGTATAATTAATAGTTACTTTATGTGCATTTAAAAATATCTATTCAAGTATATTTAGTACAGTTTTTTTTATTTTATTTTTTATTATTTATTCTCTTAAATTATTAACATTATAAAACAATGTAACAAAATCGCCAAACTGTTGCCAGTTTGATGGCGATAATGGCGCTCTTACATATTACTTTTATACACATTATATATTTATACCTTTTTTTTAATATAACTATACATATTTTTATTTTAGGTAGTACTTTTTCAGTCTTTTTTTAAATGATACAGCACTTATATTATCATCTTTGGACGAGTTCCTTATAAAATCTATGTTATTAAATATTGTTTGAGTTAAATATTGCCTAGTTCTATTACAATAATAATTGTTTACATAAGGTATTAAAAAAATTCCCTAAACAGCATTCCTAGTATTATATTTGTGATTTATTGGCTCTTTGTATTCATTTAGTTTATATTGTTCTAATGCTATCAAGTATTGCTATTTACTTATTATAGTTTTTTTCTATTTATTATAACTCGTTAAAAGCCCAAATTAACCTTTGGGAAGTCAATCTAACTTGAACTGTTAAATTTGAGCGATAAATTCCAGTAACTTTGTTTGCAGGGTTACGCTTTACATGTGGTGGCTACTTGTTCATATTTGGATACTTTGATTTGATCTTTAACCAAGGCTAGCATTTACTTGGGCGTAATGTTTTAATAAAGTTTACATACCTATCTAAAAGAAATTGCTACAGAGTTAACTTATATTATATTCCAGAATAAAAAAAATGTCTTAGTGTGAGTCGAATTTATGCACTAAGGGTTCCTTTTAGGTACAGATGCCAGCACATCAAGCTACCGCAATCTGTCAAATTTCCCCAATTGAAATGATACCTCATGCTTATGTGATAAAGTTAAAAATCTATAAAATAAATTAGACAGATTGGGGTAGCTGGATGTGCTGGCGATTGTACTTGGGAGAATTTCCCAAATTACTTTTTTTGTCTTTAATGAAATTGATATTTGAAGAAGGAAAATTATTCTGACCTATTTTTTTAGTATTCTATAGGTAATTATTGGTTTGTGACAAAAATATAATTTGCCTAGGACTATATGAACCTATAAAAATAAATACATAAACCTCCATTTTCTGCAAATCGGTGCTGTCCCTCTACTTTTTTTACAAGCAAGAAACCTTATACACTAATAAAAATAAGTAAATTAAGTATGTAACTTATTCCATTTCATAGAATATTACCTATTTTAAGTTATTGCATAGCTTCTATCCCGGGCCTTGAGCGTGGGGACCGAATCCAGAAATTCCGTAACGAAAAAAACCTAACACCCCCCACTCCGACCGCCATCTATCGATAAATACCAGAACTTTTAATGACTTTTTGAAATATCACGCTTGTCTCTTTAGTTCAGCAACCCGCCTTTAGGTGGCATTGGTTGTATTGGAAAACTACCGTAATCAGCCGTTTGTGAGAAAGTATATAGGTGTATAGGTATTTATCATCAACGTACAACAGTGAATATCTGTACTCGTATAATTTGTGTACAAAGTGTTTTAAATATGAATAAAGTGCATTTATTAATGAAGAAAGTCACAAAAAAATTGTGAAAGAAAATGAGTTAGTACTCTATATATACATTCATTTTATTATAATTATCACAAATGTAGTATTATAAAATAAATAAATAATTATAATTGCATAAGTTGATAAAAAATGGTATGCAATAGCTTTACCGCGGCAGTCTTCGAGTGCCACACGTCTTTTTGTTGTTATTTATACGATTAATATCGGACTGTTAGCTACCGTAATGTGGTGGCCCGGCAGCGGGTTATCTCCAGCGGCACGGTAAACTTGCAGCAGCGGTCCGACACTAAACACCTATATATTTCTTTTTTTTTTCAAATACAAGTCCCTGTGTTGCTGAGTACTTTACAGACATAAATAAACACAAATATTTGTGAGTCACACAAATAGTTGTTCGGCGCGGGAGCTCGCAACACGAAGCAGCGAGGCGACTGTTTAAGCCGCTGCACCACACGTGAGTCAAATCAGTATAGAAAACGCCTTAATTATAGCAAGGTTGGCTTCGTATGTACGAGGCGTTTCATTCCAAAGTTAAGATTACTTCGAATACGTGGGTTAAGGAATCTGTAACAGCAATAATAAGGAACATTGGAATACTTGGATACTAATTTTGGGTCATTAAACGGCTGCGTGATACAAGGGAAATGGTTTTTTAACGTTTAAATTCTTGTTAATGATGACAACTCAACCTACCGTTTGCGTAAGAAATCTTTTTGTGTGATTTAGTTGATTTAGTCCCTTTGGATCCATATTTTTTTTTGTCGTAAATAATTCATTTACACTAAACTGACTAAACCTCGTGACGTGCCTGACCCTCTCCGCTCAGTGTCATTATTTTTAGCTTGTAGTTGGCTTACAAGCTTTTTAGTATCTAGTGGGTCAGAAGGCGGGAATGAATTAATACATACCTGGGGATAACTAACACACTGCCATATGATTTTTTATTTGTGTGCATGAACATGTCTGTTTGTCCTGAGTCTGGGTGTAATTATTAATATAAGTATGTATTTACAAAAGAAAAGTAGTAAACTATGTAATATATCAGTAGAGACACCCGCTGAGTTTGTTTCACTGGGTCTTCTCAGTTGGGGCGCATTGGATCCGGTGGTAGCATTAAAGCGCGACCGTCGTTATAAACACAAGGTCCGCCATAATAATAACATTTAATACGAATTAAATGTTATTATTATGGCGGACCTTGTGTTTATATATAATATAGACAGTACCATTCGACAATATTTAATAAAAAAATAGCTAAAATTTAAAATTTTGATAATTTAACCTACACATGATCCTTGACAATAACTTAATTTAAGTTAGTTAAATATCGTTACTGTTATAAAATAAATCTTATTGTTAATTATTTCCTACAATCCGTGTACGTAAATATCTATATGTACTTAGAAATAATTATTATATTATATTAATTAATTATATATTACTACGAATATGTTCTGACTATTTACAAGCGCTTTTTTAAAGTCTACGTGAATAAAAACCTTTTTTATTTTATTATTTCATTTTATTTATCTGGTTTCCATAATACCATAATACAAGCTGTGCTTAGTTAGTAGGCTCAGATGGCCGTCTGTAAATAATGTCCCAGGATATATATAAATGGCACCGTTCTAGAAGCCTTCGGAGAAGGCCTATGTCCAACAGTGGACGATTTCATGTAGGTATTATACATAAGTATACTTATGTATGTATACATAAGTATACTTATGTATACTTATGTATACATAAGTATACTTATGTAATAGTTGCAAAACAAAACGGAAACTCCGACATCAATATTATAAACATAAAAATATACTAAATAAAAATAATTACACACAGTAATCAAGACTTTTAAAAAAGTGCATCTATAGTTCAAAAAAGCAAGCTAATATTAAATATATCAATAAAAATGACAACAAATGTAAGGCGACGTGGACAGTTATAAAAAATGAATTTAATGATTCTAACTTCATAGGAAACATAGAAAAAATAAATATTGATAATAGAATTATATCAAACCCGACTCATATAGCAAATGCATTTAACAACCACTACATTAATTGTACTAGTAACAATACACAGACAAATAGAAACACATCTTTTTGTAGTATCTTGAATGCTAATTCAATGTTCCTTAAGCCAATGTTTGAAAATGAAGTGAAACGGGAAATAATGTCTCTAAGAAACACGACCTCTGAAGGATATGACGAAATTAATACAAAAATGATTAAAGCATGTGCTAATGAAATTTTGCAAGTATTAACACATTTGATTAATTTGTCGTTTTACTGTGGAACATTTCCCGATGCATTAAAATTATCGATCGTAAAACCACTATATAAAAAAGGTGACAAATAAGATGTCAGAAATTATCGTCCCATCACACTGGTACCGGTACTGTCTAAGTTATTTGAAAAATGTATGTACAAGAGACTTGTTGAATATTGTGATAAATACAATATAATTCGAAGTGATCAATATGGTTTTCAAAAGCATAAGTCTACTACACTAGCAATCTATTCTGTTATGAAAACTATACTTACCAGTATTAACGATAAAAACTTAACCACCGGATTGTTTTTCGATTTGTCAAAAGCCTTCGATCTAGTCTCACATGATCTACTACTTTCCAAACTAGAATCTATTGGTATCAGGGGTCCAACTGTACAGTGGATCGAATCATATCTCAAAAATAGGCAACAAAGTGTTGTAATAAAAAATATCAATAACAATAATGATGTGGTATCTTATTTATCTGATTACAAACATAATAAATGCGGTGTCCCACAAGGCTCCATACTGGGACCAATTTTATTCCTTTTGTACATAAATGACATTTTTGACATTACTAATCATAAATGTTATATATTTGCTGACGACATTTCTATAATTGTGACTTCCAATAAAAAATATAACACTATAATTGACCACCAAAATGACATTAACAACACTATTGACATATTAATTGACTGGCTTGACATACACAATTTACAAATAAATTTGGACAAATCTGTATATATTCAATTCAATAAATGTAATAATAGTAGATACAATATTAATTTATGTATACCTAAGGTCAAACCTGTAACACACACTAAATTCTTAGGTGTAATAATAGATGAAGATCTGAATTGGAAAACACACATAGATAGCATCTCTTGCAAAATAAATAAATTTGTTTATGCTCTCAAACAAGTAAAAAATGTCACCAATATTAAAACTGCCGTTTTATCATACCAAGCCTATATAGAGTCAACGCTCCGTTACGGACTTATAATGTGGGGAAACAGTACTGATCAAAACAGAGCCTTTGTCGCACAAAAAAAGTGCATTAGAGCCCTATACGGGTTACAGCCTGATGAGTCATGCCAACCAGTATTTAGGAAACTTGGTTTGCTGCCGCTACCATCACTGTACATCTTAGAGATATGCATGTTCGTACGGAAGCACAATGCTCTGTTTAAAACTATAGACAAAGTAAATCCCAGAAATAGGCGTGATCCCAACCGATTAGTGCTTGATGACGCTCCCAGGCTAACCAAGTACAACAAAAGCTGCATAGCTATGTGTGTGCGTATTTATAATAAAATACCTCGTAATTTAAAATTGTTAAATACTACCAACTTATTTAAAATTAATTTACAAAAATGGCTTAATAATTATAATTTCTACAGTGTAAAAGAATTTCTAGAGCTGAAACTGTAAAATTGTACTTGTATTTCTTTATTGTATTGCTGTGGTGTTTGTAGCCATTCTTTTTCTTTTTGCACGCTATGTACATATAATTAGCAAAACACGCATGTCCATTCATTCTAAGTCATAAAACCTTTGTATACCGTGTTTTACGCAAATAAATATTATGATTATGATTATGATTATGTATACATAAGTACATTCACACTACGTATTTTCCTTTTATCTCAGAAATAGTGTTCTAACATTATTGCACTTTTTGTTATTCAAAGCAAATTTCCTTTGACTACCGCCATCGCATTTCTGACTTAGAAATTGGACTGAAAATGTGGGTCACGTGTATATTTCCATCTCTGACGGATTCTTACGTATATTTTAATAAATTGAATACAGCCTTATAATCAAGTACAAGCTGTTGCAGCATTATAAAGCCAGGCACGTCACTGCATACAGCTTGGGCATTACTAATGACTGTGTCCGGAATTCTGCTGGCTTCATTACGAAAATAGGGTTATGATATTGCTGGTAATATGGAATGTGCGGAGGGAAAATGGTTTATTTTTAAATAAAATTGCTTTAAGCCTTTGAATTACTTATAAGTAAAACTAAAATATATAAGTTAAAAATCAAATATTTTACAATATATTATAATTGAACGATAATTACTACATTTAAGGAATAGAGTACAAGTACAGATTTTGAAGATTTTGTCAGTACTATTAAATATTAAGTTGTTAAATTAAATTACACGGATTTTTAATAAGTGTGTGTGTGTGTGTTTCTGTATGTGTTTCTGTGTGTGTGTCTCTTTTACAGTACAAGGATAGATGAAAATTTCAGTCAGTACTTTTAAATTTTTAATTTGTAAACTGAATTTACACAGATTTTTGATACATGTGTGTGTGTGTTTTATTTTTTACTTCCTTTACAGTAGAAGGATGTACATAAATTTTTCGGTTAATTTTATTGTGTAAACCAAGGCCAACCAAGTAAAATATATGTCCTTCAGCTGTCCATGATATTGATCGAATGATCGAAAAGCAATAAAATTAACTTAACACTTTTTCCACTGAAACATACAATTAAGCAGTAAACATTCATACAACAATAATCTAAAATCAAACGCTAACACGTGACTTGAACTACCTCATAATGTGCTCATATAAGCATCTTCTCATTAAGTAGCTAGTACGAACGCACCATGTGGGATTATGGCGTAAAAGGGGGCACAGGGGCATCATTCCCTCTTTCCCGGGGCTCCCTTCGTAGGCGCCAAGTGAAGTTACGGCACGGCACGGCAGGTTAGGTTTAGTCGGTGCGATCCCGACATACCCATCCTCAGACACTGCATCATAAAAAAAAGGTATTACGGAGGAATGTAGCTTTGGTTAGGTTTTTTTATTATAGGATTAGTTAGGTTAGGTTCTTTTTTATTATTGGAGAAGTTAGTTAAGGTATGGTTAAATTATTGGAAAAGTCGGGTTAGTTAAGGTTTTTCTATTATTAGAATAGTTAGGTTAGGTTTTATTTATTGTTGGCGTAGTAAGGTTAGGTTATGTTTTTTTTTATTATTGGAGTAGTTAGGCTAGGTTTTTTTTTATTATTGGAGTAGTAAAGTTAGGTTTATTATTATTGTAGTAGTTAGGTTAAATAGATTTAGTGTACAACGTGTATCTTGCGGGCATTGTCTTGCAGGTGAAACTGTGTTGTGCTGTGCTGTGCTTTGCTGTTCTGTGCTGTACAGTGCTGTGCAGTACTACGGCTTCGAATTTGACTTTGACTTCGACTTCGAATTCGACCATGACTTCGACTTCGACTTCGACTTCGACTTCGGCTTCGGCTTCGACTTCGACTTCGACTTCGACTTCGACTTCGACTTGGACTTGGACTTGGACTTGGACTTGGACTTGGACTTGGACTTGGACTTGGACTTGGACTTGGACTTGGACTTGGACTTGGACTTGGACTTGGACTTGGACTTGGACTTGGACTTGGACTTGGACTTGGACTTGGACCTGGACCTGGACCTGGACTTGGACTTGGACTTGGACTTGGACTTGGACTTGGACTTGGACTTGGACTTGGACTTGGACTTGGACTTGGACTTGGACTTGGACTTGGACTTGGACTTGGACTTGGACTTGGACTTGGACTTGGACTTGGACTTGGACTTGGACTTGGACTTGGACTTGGACTTGGACTTGGACTTGGACTTGGACTTGGACTTGGACTTGGACTTGGACTTGGACTTGGACTTGGACTTGGACTTGGACTTGGACTTGGACTTGGACTTGGACTTGGACTTGGACTTGGACTTGGACTTGGACTTGGACTTGGACTTGGACTTGGACTTGGACTTGGACTTGGACTTGGACTTGGACTTGGACTTGGACTTGGACTTGGACTTGGACTTGGACTTGGACTTGGACTTGGACTTGGACTTGGACTTGGACTCCGACTCCGACTCCGACTCCGACTCCGACTCCGACTCCGACTCCGACTTCGACTTCGACTTCGACTTCGACTTCGACATCGACTTCGACTTCGACTTCGACTTCGACTTCGACTTCGTCATCGAATAAGAAAATGTCTGGGGAATGGCGACGTTATACTATACAGACATTATTCAAGTATATCAATTTTGAAGGAAAATCTCAATAAACGAACATGAAATATACCTTGTTGACAGTTGAGTCTACATTTATTATTTTCTTGAACTAAATCACGTCGTTTTAACGCTGTCTCCTGCACTAGTTGTTACTGTATTATTTCATTATTATTATTATTATTTATTATTTCATTAAGAGAGGAAGGTTGTGTTGTGTTGTACTGTGTTGTGCTGTGCAATGCTGTGCTGTGAAGTGATATTTTGATATGCTATAATATTATAGTTGAAACTCTGGGAATAAACTAGGGGGGATTGAACCTAACCTAACTACTCCATTAATATAAAAAAAAAACTTACCTAACCTTACTACTCCAATAATAAAAAAAATCTAACCTAACCTATCTAATCCAATAATAAAAAAACCTAACCTTACCACTCCAAAAATAAAAAGAACCTAACCTAACTACTCCAATAATAAAAAAAAAAACCTAACCTAACTACTTCATAATAAAAAAAAATCTAACCTAACCTAACTACTCCAATAATAAAAAATACCTAACTTAACTACTCCAGTAATAAAAAAAAATCTAACCTAACCTAACTACCCCAATGATTAAAAAAACCTAACCTAACCTAACTTTTCCAATGATAAAAAAACCTAACCTAACTACCCTATAAAAAAAACCTTACCTAACCTAACTACTCCACTAATAAAGAAACACCTAACCTAACCTTACTACTCTTATAATCGGTCACCGTAGCCTAGTTGGTAGTGCTCCTACCTACGAAGCTGGTGGTCCTAGGTTCGAATCCCGGTAAGTGCAAATATTTGTGTGATGAGCACAAATATTTGTTTCTGAGTCATGGATGTTTTCTATGTATTTAAGTATTTATCTATCTATATAATTATGTATATCGTCGCCTGGTACCCATAGTACAAGCTTTGCTTAGTTTGGGGCTCGGATGATCTGTGTGACATTGTCCCGAGATATTATTATTATTATAATAAAAAGGAACCTAACCTAACAACTCCAATATAAAAAAAATCTAACCTTACTAATCCAATAATAAAAAACCATTAGTTAGGTTATTATTAATTAGGTTCTTTTTATTTTTGGAGTGGTTAGGTTAGGTTTTTTTGTATTATTGGATTAGTGACAGACAGACACTACTACCTCGACACTGGTTGTCTTTGGGCTTTGATCCTCGCATAGGACAATATGTATGTGACCTATAAATGTTTATACAGAGTCTGAGTCCATGTTCTCTACGATACAGGGCTTTATTAACTTCTTCTCAAAAAACACTGAATGTATGTAGGGCAACTAAAATATTTAAATATTATGATGTGCGCAACATTAAAGACTTGTATAAGCTAAATGATAATAAATTTGTCTTCCATTAAAACTTTGGGAAGGCTCATTTAAAAGGAAACCATTGCGGTATTTCTTGCCTAACAGAGTTGTAAAACCGTGGTATACACAAGCCCGAGAGGCTAAGTGGTCAATAATTGTGTTTTTACACTTTGTTATATATTTAGAAGAATAAATAAAAAAGAACAAACTAACCGAAGAGTTGTCATGGCTCCAACATTAAATTCCTTCGGAGCCAAAGGAAGCGATTGGACAAGGATAATATATCCAAGCTATTTGATACACACGCTTCAGCTAATTAGCTGCTAGTGCTAGTAATAATAATTATAAAAAAGCCTAGGGCGTATAACCTAGCAACCTGCCCATGTGGCGCAGCGGCTAGGACAGTCGCCTCGCCGCTTCGTGTCGCGGGTTCGAGTCCCGCGCCGGACAACTATTTGTGGGACCCATAAATAGTTGTTCTGAGTCTGGGTGTAATTTGTGTCCGGCTAGTATATGTTTGTAAAGTACCCTGCGACACAGGGATTAGATTCCCTAGTGCGGGCGTTGTCTTTTTAAAAACAAAAAAAAATATGTTTTAAAAACAATTTTTTAAGAATAAATATGTAATAAGAAAATAAATAAATTAAGTAGAATAATAAATGTGTGTTTTTTTTCAGGTTTTGCCGTCTCTTCGATTCCTGCTTGTCTCCAATAATGATGTTCTACATGTTTGTTTGTTCAGTTATGCTTTGTGTGACTGCCTACCAAATAACAGTAAGTTATCTTATACCTGGGAAGAAACCTTAGAGATAATAGATAATTGTTTGTTGCACACCACTTTACAATAGTCTCACATAAGTTGGCGTGGTCGGTAAATCCCTGCCTTTCACGCCGCGGTCATGGGATCGATTCACCCATGACAGATATTTGTGTGCATGAACTGTTTGTCCAGGGTCTGGGTGTAAATATCTATATGATGTCTGATGATGTCTACCCGGCCGAATTTCAGCCGCGGCGGCCATTCTCCACAGAGATTAGCCAATTGCGCAGGACATATTATAGTGCACAAGTGTGTGCGCAAACAAACCGGCACTTTCTATTCCATCACTCTCATGATCCGATGGGATGACTAGCGACACGACCGGAAAGAGGTCAGGTATAGGACCGACGGCTTTACGTGCTCTCCGAGGCACGGGGGTGTAATACCGCCAAATTCCAGACTTGAGGCTGATTTGACTGCACGTGTGGCGCAGCAGCTATGACAGTCGCCTTGCCGCTTCGTGTCGCGGGTTCGAGTCCCGCGCCGGACAACTATTTGTGTGACCCATAAATAGTTGTTCTGAGTCTGGATGTAATTGTGTCCGTCTATTATATGTTTGTAAAGGACCCCGCGATACAGGGATTAGATTCCCTAATACGGGCGTTGTCTTTAAAAAAAATAATAATAATAAAAATAAAATACTGAGAAATTTCTTTTTACGGAAAAATCCCAAAATCACTTTTTGGCTCAACCCGGGATTTGAACCCAGGCCCTCATTTTCTGCGGCTGAACACGCTACCAACGAGCAATACCCATATAAGTATGTATTTACAAAAGAAAAGTAGTATATATAATATATCAGTTATTGGGTTCCCATAGTACAAGCTCAGGTAAGTTTGGGATCAGCTGGCCGTGTGCGAATAATTTCACAGGAAAATTAATTTTACCGTGTGGTTTCCGGCGTACAAATAATAACAGAGCCACCCTATAACATCCCGTAGGTATCGTAAAAGTTGACTAAGGGATACACTAGGTAGTCGGGCAGCAGCGCTACCTGTGTAGTAGCTACCAACTACCACTGCTGCAGTGGTAGTTGGTAGCTACTACACAGGTAGCGCTGCTGCCCGACTACCAACTACCACTGCTGCAGTGGTAGTTGGTAGCTACTACACAGGTAGCGCTGCTGCCCGACTACCAACTACCACTGCTGCAGTGGTAGTTGGTAGCTACTACACAGGTAGCGCTGCTGCCCGACTACCAACTACCACTGCTGCAGTGGTAGTTGGTAGCTACTACACAGGTAGCGCTGCTGCCCGACTACCAACTACCACTGCTGCAGTGGTAGTTGGTAGCTACTACACAGGTAGCGCTGCTGCCCGACTACCTAGTGTATCCCTTAGTCAACTTTCGGTTCTCCGAGCTATGTGCCCCGACCACTGCCACACCAACTTTCCAATTCGAGGTATATCAGTGACTTTGATTCTCCTGCGGATTTTATGTTTAATAGTATTCAATTAAAATAATACTAGTTGATAATATCTACTAAAGCGACGGCGACCCCCAAAAAAGTAAAACAGATCATCATATCTCCGAGCTATGTGCCCCGACCACTGCCACACCAGCTTTCCAATTCGAGGTATATCAGTGACTTTGATTCTCCTGTGGATTTTATGTTTAATAGTATTCAATTAAAATAATACTAGTTGATAATATCTACTAAAGCGACGGCGACCCCCAAAAAAGTAAAACAGATCATCATATCTCCGAGCTATGTGCCCCGACCACTGTCACACCAGCTTTCCAATTCGAGGTATATCAGTGATTTTGATTCTCCTGCGGATTTTATGTTTAATAGTATTCAATTAAAATAATACTAGTTGATAATATCTACTAAAGCGACGGCGACCCCCAAAAAAGTAAAACAGATCATCATATCTCCGAGCTATGTGCCCCGACCACTGTCACACCAGCTTTCCAATTCGAGGTATATCAGTGATTTTGATTCTCCTGCGGATTTTATGTTTAATAGTATTCAATTAAAATAATACTAGTTGATAATATCTACTAAAGCGACGGCGACCCCCAAAAAAGTAAAACAGATCATCATATCTCCGAGCTATGTGCCCCGACCACTGTCACACCAGCTTTCCAATTCGAGGTATATCAGTGATTTTGAATCTCCTGCGGATTTTATGTTTAATAGTATTCAATTAAAATAATACTAGTTGATAATATCTACTAAAGCGACGGCGACCCCCAAAAAAGTAAAACAGATCATCATATCTCCGAGCTATGTGCCCCGACCACTGCCACACCAAATCAAATCAAATCAAATCAAATATTTTATTTGCGAAAATGGGTGGTTTACATTAGGTATTACAAAGGTAGTAGGTATCACCATAATCAGCTTTTAGGCATGCAAATATTTAAAAAAAATGCTCGCAAGACAAACATTTACCTAAAATTACAAAATATAAATGTGATAATTAAAAAATGAATGTCAAGAGAATTACAGAGAAAATAACGAAGAAAATAACTAACACCTTACAAATATAAAAAATACATTAAAACAACATGAATTATAAATATTTATCCGTCAAATAGTCGTTAACAGCATAGTAGCACTTTTCAATAAGCCATTTCTTAAGATTACGCTTGAACACCACAAACTCTAATGTTTCGAGCAGTTTGGTTGGTAAGTGGTTATAAATTCGAGGGGCCATGCAAAATATGCTCTTATTTAGTAATGCAGTTTTGTTTAATGGAAACCGTATTTTATTGTTATGTCTGCGATTACTTAATTTTTCAAACATATTTATATTACTTCGAGTAAATAATACTACTTCGAGGATATAGATGCTAGGTAGTGTGAGTAAATTAAGTTTTTGGAAATATTGTTTACAACTATCTATTGGTTTTAGTTTACAAATGGCTCGTATACATCTCTTTTGTGCTTTGAATGCTGTGTCCTTATCTACAGAATTGCCCCAGAACATAACTCCATACCTTAAGAGGGGAGTAACATGACCGTGATATGCCATTAAAGCTGTTGATATATCAACTGTTTTCCTTAAAATATATAGTGCATATGAAAATTGGTTAATTTTTGAAACTATTGAGTCTAAATGTGAGGTCCAGTTTAAATTGCAGTCAATATTTATGCCTAAAAATCTTGTTTCGTCAACTTTTTCAATTCTGTGTCCTAAGTAATTAATGTCAATGTTATTTAATTTATTTACCCTATTCCAAAATGTCATAAATTTTGTTTTGTCTAGATTGATTTTTAAATTATTTAATGTTAACCAATTAATAATATTATTCAAATTATTATTTATGTCCTGCTCTATTTGTAAATTGTCGTTTCCAGTGAAAATAACCGTACTATCATCAGCAAATAGAATACTCTTGTGATCAATGTGTTGTGGTAAATCATTTAAATAAATATTAAACAAAAGCGGTCCCAACACGCTTCCCTGAGGGACTCCAAGCTCTACATTTCTGAACTCAGAAGAATAGATTTCAACTTTTTTTAGTGTAGAGTTTAGTCTAACAATTTGCGTTGATTGGCATCTATTATCAAGATACGACTCTATTAAACCAAGTATATTTCCTCGAACGCCATACGCAAATAACTTGTCTATCAATATTTTATGATCAACATGATCAAACGCTTTTGTTAAATCCATAAAAAGTGCACATGATCGATAGCCTTTATCTATACTTGTACTGACTGTGTTTAAAAAACTGTGTATTGCCATATTAATACCTTTATGTTTTCTAAATCCAAATTGTTGAGAGGAAAATAAATTATTAGTTTCAAAAAAATTATAAATACTCTTATATATTACCTTTTCATATATTTTTGAGATAACAGGCACGAGCGCGATGGGTCGATAACAACCCATATCGTGCTTGTCACATTTCTTGAATAAAGGTTTAATTATTGTAAGTTTTAATTTTTCAGGATATATACCGTTGACTATGCTTAAATTTATTAGATGGCTTAGTATATATGACAGTTTTATTGACACACTTTTCAATATTTTTGTTGAAATTCCGTCATAGCCAGTACTTTCTGTATTTTTTAAATTTAATATAATGTCATTGATGTCACAAGGAATTGTCGGCTGCATAAATATAGATTTAGATGTTTTTTCAATTGTTGTAGCTTGATTATAAGTTAATTTAGTTATTTGATTGATGAAAAAATTATTAAATGAATTAGCAATATCTTTTGGATCGGTAATGATATTACCCTCTACACATATTTGTTGAATTTGCTCTTGTATAGTATTCAGTTTATTATTATTTACTACATTCCAAGTAGCTTTGCACTTATTAGGGGCATTGTTTATATAGTCCATGTTACGTGACTTTTGTGTCATCTTTGTAATTTTATTAAGTCTAGACGATAATGCAATATAGCGTGCTTTACTGGTCATAGTGTGACTTTTTCTGTACTCCCATAACAACTGTCTTTTACGTTTACAGCATTTTCTGATACCTTTTGTAACCCATTTTGGTCGAACTTGAGCTGAAACTCTTATTCGTACTTTTGGGAAGCACAAGTAATAAAATAAACAGAAAAGATCATAAAAACTATTAAACGCTAAATTTGGGTCTTCACTATTTAGGGCGTCACTAAAACTGAGGGCAATTATGCAATCTTTAAATTTTTTTATGTTATTTTAGACGAGTCGTCGTGAACAGGAGAATAAGACTTCGTAATTGTAGACGTTGTTGGAGTATCCAGTTTAGAGGGAGAATTTTGTGTCAGGGTTAAATGTTCAATGTTCTGGGAGGTTAATTCAAAGTCTTTTGGGAGTACCAAGTCGTTGAATGAGCTTTGCCGTAAGGTGTCACGTGTCGCAATTTGGATACCTTCTTTATTTGGAGACAGTATAAAATTTTGTGTTGGTTCTAAATTGTTGGCTATGTTTTGCGCTAGCGAGTAATTAAGTTTTCTGGAACTTTGAAGTAATTGTTCTTCTAATTGTGTAGCAATGCGAGATTTTTTCTTTCTTCTCGAAATAGGGGTCATCATGTTATTTTCTTCGAAATTTACCTTCTTATAATTATTAATTATCGCATGGCAATGCTACTACAGTTCATCCTTAAGTTTTGTTATTTCAATGCTTAAGTTGTCAACCTCGTTGTTAGCCATTTGTAGGTCATTTCTTAATTTAAATATTTCTATGTTATTTTCTTCGATGTACGTGTTTGGCTCACTCATTATTGTTATGTCACTAAGTGGTGAAGAATTACCGATGTTTGAAATGTCTAACAAAGAGTTGAAACGTTTTTTATCGGCTCGTCTTAGTGTAACATTACCATCCATTTTATTATTTTCCTATTTATTATACGATACAATTTTAAACATCGACAAAAATTCATACGGATGGCTGGTCTCGAACCGTCGACCTTTCGTCACTTGGGTGAGGAAAGTTTGCTGTCTCAACCACTGCGCTGGCTACTGACTGTTGTAGTTGTCGAATTAGACGATTACATGTTTGACGACTACTGCTTTGTCAAAGTGACCTTTATAACTTGTGATAAGTCATTGCACTTTTAACGTTCACTGTTATGGATTTTTCGAAACTGTTTTTATCAATTGCGCATTATTTACTTTATGCACTTCGTTGAATTTTCACCACTTTGTTATTGTTTATGTTTCTCACAAGATGGTATTAGTTATACACAATAAAAGGATATTTTACCACTGTTATAAATTAAAATATTAGGAGCACACAGTAACCGAACCGTTCGCCGCGCGGGTAGCGGGGGTAATCCAATAATCCAATAAATACCAACTTTCCAATTCGAGGTATATCAGTGACTTTGATTCTCCTGCGGATTTTATGTTTAATAGTATTCAATTAAAATAATACTAGTTGATAATATCTACTAAAGCGACGGCGACCCCCAAAAAAGTAAAACAGATCATCATATCTCCGAGCTATGTGCCCCGACCACTGCCACACCAACTTTCCAATTCGAGGTATATCAGTGACTTTGATTCTCCTGCGGATTTTATGTTTAATAGTATTCAATTAAAATAATACTAGTTGAAAATATCTACTAAAGCGACGGCGACCCCCAAAAAAGTAAAACAGATCATCATATCTCCGAGCTATGTGCCCCGACCACTGCCACACCAGCTTTTCAATTCGAGGTATATCAGTGACTTTGATTCTCCTGCGGATTTTATGTTTAATAGTATTCAATTAAAATAATACTAGTTGATAATATCTACTAAAGCGACGGCGACCCCCAAAAAAGTAAAAAAGATCATCATATCTCCGAGCTATGTGCCCCGACCACTGCCACACCAGCTTTCCAATTCGAGGTATATCAGTGACTTTGATTCTCCTGCGGATTTTATGTTTAATAGTATTCAATTAAAATAATACTAGTTGATAATATCTACTAAAGCGACGGCGACCCCCAAAAAAGTAAAACAGATCATCATATCTCCGAGCTATGTGCCCCGACCACTGCCACACCAGCTTTCCAATTCGAGGTATATCAGTGACTTTGATTCTCCTGCGGATTTTATGTTTAATAGTATTCAATTAAAATAATACTAGTTGATAATATCTACTAAAGCGACGGCGACCCCCAAAAAAGTAAAACAGATCATCATATCTCCGAGCTATGTGCCCCGACCACTGCCACACCAGCTTTCCAATTCGAGGTATATCAGTGACTTTGATTCTCCTGCGGATTTTATGTTTAATAGTATTCAATTAAAATAATACTAGTTGATAATATCTACTAAAGCGACGGCGACCCCCAAAAAAGTAAAACAGATCATCATATCTCCGAGCTATGTGCCCCGACCACTGCCACACAAGCTTTCCAATTCGAGGTATATCAGTGACTTTGATTCTCCTGCGGATTTTATGTTTAATAGTATTCAATTAAAATAATACTAGTTGATAATATCTACTAAAGCGACGGCGACCCCCAAAAAAGTAAAACAGATCATCATATCTCCGAGCTATGTACCCCGACCACTGCCACACCAACTTTCCAATTCGAGGTATATCAGTGACTTTGATTCTCCTGCGGATTTTATGTTTAATAGTATTCAATTAAAATAATACTAGTTGATAATATCTACTAAAGCGACGGCGACCCCCAAAAAAGTAAAACAGATCATCATATCATATTTAAACAACATTTGCATCGAAATATAATTTTAGTGAAAGTATAACCTTTATTTTATTCGTGAGTGAGCGTCTTGGAGGTCAATATATATTATTATACAAGTAATTACAGCCTCAATGGATTGCGACATCGTTATAATAATACTACACAGGTGGCGCTGCTGCCCGCTATCGCCAACTCGCATGCCAAGCGTGGCAACCACTGCAAACCTCCCCAAATGGCAACGTTATAAAAACCTTTGGGGGAGGCCTATGTCCTTCAGTGGACGATGTCAGGCTGATGATGTGAATTGTAGAATTGGCGATCTTAACAATAAATGTGATCTCTTCCAGACAACTTAGGCAGTGTTTGGAGAATGGGATTACACAGTTACTATTTAAAGGATATCCTTTATCTTCCCTAAACTATTCTTGTAAACTTTGTGTTATATTATTTATCCTAATTCACACGCGACCATCTAATCCCAAACTAAGCATACCTTGTACAATGGAAACAAGATAACTGACATACCTACTACGAGTACATACACTACTTTTCTTTTGTAAATACATACTTATATAGATAATTACACCCAGACTTACCCCACTAGATTGGACCAACAGACATGTTCATGCTTGCCAATATCTGTCCCGGGGATCGAACCCATGACCTGTGGCGTGAAAGCCAAGCATCTACCAACCACGCCAACCGGCCCGTCAATCTATTCTAATTAATCGATGGTCTAAAGTAATGATGAAGTTATATACATACATACATAGACCCACGCCTGTCTCCTAGAGGGGTAGGCAGAGACAACGGACTTCCATTTGTCACGATCCTTGCATACCTCTTTCGCTTCGTTTACTGACATTATATTACATTACATTATATTAAGTTATGAACAATTTTAACTCAAAAATCGTAGCTAATTCCACCATCATTATCACCTTTTATGCAAAACTAAATACTTGGAGCTCTTCTAGACTCAGCAAACCTATACAACATGTAACGTAATTAACGCACTTCCTGAAAATAGTTTGTTAAGAATCGTTTACTGAATCGCTTTATATCATTTTTAATATAAGTAATTTTTTATTCCAAAATTATTAAAACTACGGAAATTATTGTCATATCAACCCTGTATAGTCAAAACCAATGGAAATGGACCGCAAGTCAAAGTAATAAGACGTATAAATCGCAGTTTTATTTGTAATTATGTACTATGTGTGTTGAATTGAAATAAATTATTCTTATTCTCATTCATACAAATTCCATAATTTAATACAAAATAAAGAAAAATAAACTTTATTCCAAGAAACTAATTTAGTAATTAATAATGCATATATGCATGCATGTTAATTAAAAAATTCAGTGTATGTATTATGATTACAACATAATATTCTAATTGGGGTGTTTGAGGGTGTGCGTTAATTACGTTACATGTTGTATACATAAGTATCATATGCTTTAAACTATCTAAGTCCCTCCACCGCGCCCACCACATCATTTGCAATAACAAGTATGACACTTATATTAATGTTTAAACTTTATCTGCCGACATAAGTAACACTTACTATTAGATGCTCTTAATATTAATGTCCATAACCCAAGTCTTTTTATGCATAGCCCATTCAAAACGTATTATTTATACTACAAGGTGAAACGTTTATCGGGTCAAATCAATTTCAGTAATTTATTTCATTTAAGTTACAAGTCAAAACGTCTCAATTTACATTTATAATTTTAATAACATGATTCAAATCGTAATAATTCTTTTACGTTAAATAATTACTTACTTATCGTATGGGCAGTGGTAGTGTCAGAGTTGTTCAAGCCGCCCGATGACTTGCCAAATGGCTACAACCAGGACCGACTGATTAACGTGCCCTCCAAAGCACGGAGACGCTCGAAAATTAAATATAATACTAGACGCTAAACTATTAAAGTCAAAGAATCTCACAAATTAAACCACTTTGGCGGTCTCCCATCTATGGGCTGACCGCGAGCCTAGCTGTTAAGCAATAGAATAGAATAGAATAGAATATGCATTTATTTCTCTCATCACAAAAGTAGTTTACATTTTTTTTTTAATAATAATCGTTTACTAAACGGTCACCGTAGCCTAGTTGGTAGTGCTCCTGCCTACGAAGTTGGTGGTCCTGGGTTCGAATCCCGGTAAGTGCAAATATTTGTGTGATGAGCACGAATATTTGTTTCTGAGTCATGGATGTTTTCTATGTATATAAGTATTTATCTATCTATATAAGTATGTATATCGTCGCCTGGTACCCATAGTACAAGCTTTGCTTAGTTTGGGGCGAGGATGATCTGTGTGACATTGTCCCTAGATATTATTATTATTATTTTAAATAAGATGACATTTAGGATGGTACATTTTAGCAGTAATAGAATTTGGTATGGAGTTAGCTGACACCCTGGATTAAAACATGGGCTATAATTTATGAAATTTAACGCGGGGTAAACTGCGGGGCACAGCTAGTATTAAAGAAAAAAGAAAATTACACAATGTAATCTACAACATGTTTTCACTGGTCCGTAAGTGATTGGCGAGATTTAATTTAAGTTAGTTAAATATCGTTACTGTTATAAAATAAATCTTATTGTAAATTATTTCCTACAATCCGTGTACCTAAATATCTATATGTACTTAGAAATAATTATAAATTAATTATATATTACTACAAAAATGTTCTGACTATTTACAAGCGCTAATTAAAGTATAAAACACTGACACTAGAGAGACCACAATCCATACGACAAGTAAATATATTTGACTGCCTCGTTGGTCTAGCGGTAGCGTGTTCACCCACAGAGAACGAGGTCCTGGGTTCAACAGCCGGGTCGAGCCATAAGTGATTTTGGGACTTTTCTGTAAAAAGAAAAATTTCTCAGAATCAGTCTGGGAGTTGGTGGTATCATACCCCCGTGCCTCGGAGAGCACGTAAAGCCGTCGGTCCTGTACCTCACCTCTTTCCGGTCGTGTCGCTAGGCGTCCCATCGGATCATGAGAGTTATGGAATAGAAAGAGCTCCTGTGTTTGCGCACACACGTGAGCACTATAATATGTCCCGCGCAGATGGCTAATCTCTATTGAGACTGGCCGCCATGGCCGAATTTTGGCTTGGAGGACATTATATTTATATTTGACTTGGTTAACGCTTTTACACGACTTACTTTGCCCTTTGTATATAAAGTGTCACAGCAAATAATGACGCGTCAGAAAATCCAATAAGTTTGGCGAAGTATTTGAATTTTAAATTAAGGTATTACCTACAGATCGTGAGCGTGTGCTCCCATCAATCTACTAGATTACGATTATGGCTCTAGAGGTATATTACTTTGATGAACCTATGAATTATTAGTTTTATTGTTTTATCTCCACATATTACAACGTATTTTAACAAAAATAGAGTTGACAAACTATAGAGCATAATATGTAAATCGTGGGAGATCTGGAGTCTAAACTAAGCCGAGGCCTGTATCTTAGCACTCCAGGCCCCCCCAAAATAGATGCGTACTTAATTATTGTCAACGTACAGTTACATAAACGAGTTAGACTGTGTGTGTGTGTGAGTGTGTGTGTATGTTAGGATGTATATCACAATATATCAAAAGTATCCATTAATGTAATGTTTGTTTATATTTATTTTATGTATTGGAACGAAGTTCCTTATCGCGCGTTGTGAAAGGGGGCTAGACGGAAAAAAATCTCACGAAAAGTTGTCACGACACTTTTTACAGCTGTGCGGCGTGCGCATCTTTCTCTGTCTCTCTCTCTCTCTCTCTTATAGAAAGCAAGCCAGATATTTTCATTTCTATTTCGGATTGAACAGTGTGTTGTCGCGACGATTATTTTTCTTGAGTGTATGCACGTTTTTTGTACATAATAAATAATAAGAAAAAACTTCGTTCCATCCGGGTGTCCCATGACACCTCTCAAGTTTTATATATATAGTTAGGTTGATAATAGAATGACAATATGAATATAATGTTACAATATAAAATAGTGTCACTATGGAAATGGGTTTATTGGAATGGATCGATGATCTTTTCAGTTACAGTATAGTCCATTTTAAGTAACCACTTGCTGATCTTAGTATTAGTGACTGCACAAAGACTATTATTTGAAGATATTTACTTACTGAAAATTGTATATATTTTTTTTTAAAGACAACGCCCGCACTACCGAATTTAATCCCTGTGTCACTTGTCCTTGGTTCGATTACCACACTGGACAACTATTGTGTAGCCCATAAATGGCGCGTGCGTGACAGCACCAACAGCCTTCTTAATATCATATTGGGAAGGGTTGATTGTCCGGTTGTGAGGCACTGGAATACCGTACACGGATCTGGAGGGGCCCTATTTAATGTAAAATAGTGCGCATTTAATAATGTTATTATGTTATAATGTGTAATGTTGACATTTAATATTGATATACTAACATAGTTACAAGTTTGATTTACTAACAATATATCGACTGCACTGACTGCACAAAGACTATTATTTGAAGATATTTACTTATTGAAAATTGTATAATTTTTTTTAAAGACAATGCCCGCACTAGTAAATCTAATCCCTGTGTCGCGGGGTACTTTACAAACATATAATAGACGGACACAAATTACATCCAGACTCAGAACTACTATTTATTGGTCAGACAAATAATTATTGAGCGCGGGACTTCAACCCGCGACACGAAGTGGTGAGGTGACTCTCTTAGCCGCTGCGCCACACGTGCATTAATTAATTTGATTTAGTAGGCCAGTTGCTCTCTCCAGCTCCTAAGTGATAGGCGAGGTTAAGCACTTGGACACGCGGTCAGTCTATAGATTTTTTTTTAATGCAAAATGGATTTGCGCTTGACCACGATCTCACCTGATGGTAAGTGAAGATGTGGACGAAGTTGGACCGCGCGTACCCATAATATGCCTGTTCACTCTAACCTTGAATAAACCCATGTTATATGAGTCTGGAAACACGTCGTTCGGGAGGCTGTTGCACAGCTTAGCCGTGCGTATGATGAAAGAGGAAGCAAAACGCTTCGTACGGCATAATGGGATGTCAACGGCGGCATAGCGGTGGAGAGCCACCAGAGAGAGAGAGAGAGAGAGAGTGACCGCCACTATTATTGATAATGATTGAAGTAACTTTTATTTCAGATTGAAACAAATCCAATGCAACGCTTCCTGACGACTGAATATTTGGTGTTTGGAGTCGCACAGTTGTTCATATACTGTTGGCATAGTAACGATGTTTTGTTTGCTGTACGTACTTTTTTTATTCCTCTTATTAACTGTCCCCGCGGTTTCACCCGCGTTGAACATGAATTTTATGTTACTCATATTATTATATGTTTTGCAGATATACAACATGTAACTTAATTAACGCGCATCCTGAAAATAGTTTGTTCAGAATCGTTTACTGAATAGTTTTATATCATTTTTGATATAGGTAATTTTATTATTCCAAAATAATTAAAACTACGGAAATTATCGTTATTTTAACCCTGTACAGTCAAAACAAATTGAAATGGACCGGAAGTCAAAGTAATAAGACTTTTAAATCGCAGTTTTATTTGTATTCATACAAATTCCATCATTCAACACAAAATAAAGAAAAATAAAATTTATTCCAAGAAACTAATTTAGTACATAACAATACATATACATGTTAAATAAAAAAAATTGTGTATGTATTAAGATTACAACATAATATTCTAATTGGGGTGTTTGAGGGTGTGCGTTAATTACGTTACATGTTGTATAAGCAATATTACTATAAAAAAATGTGTAAATATGAAAGAGTAACAAAAATCCGTAGATCCATACTCACAAACTTTAGCATTTATAATATCAATAGATAGTAAGCACCATTTCATTAGAGGGGAGTTCGTTCTCATATTCTAGAAGCTGTATAGTATTAGAAGAACTTTCTACTACGTATGCATAAGTAGCAATAATTGTCGCTCCCTTATCATGGTCCAATAATATATCCCCTGTTGGCGTGAGTTTAATTATTGATTTAAGTATGTATTTACAAAAAAAAGTAGTATACGGAAAATCAGTTATCTGGTTTCCATAGTACAGGCTGTGCTTACTTTGGGATCAGATGGCCGTGTGTAAATAATGTCCCAGGATATTATTATTATTACATATGCATAAGAAGCAATAATTATAGCTCCCATATGACGATGGTCTAATACTATATGCATGGGGCATACTCAAACTCAGAAGTCATTTATTGCGTTAAAATATTACATTACAATATCACATTTTTACGCTACCGTGCAGTGCATGACGTGGCAGCGTTGCAGGTAAGGTAATACAATATTCAAATAATTATTTATGCAGTTAGATTTGTAGGCTTTTACGTCGTTTAGCAAATAACACAGACTGAGTAATCCGGCATCGGCGGCGAGTTACACAGGCTTTGAAAAGTCGACAAACAAGCACGCGAATTTATTCGTATGGGCTATGGTTACCGTAGATTGGTTAAATAGCTTAGTGCCTTGTTGGTCTAACGTTAGCGTACCTATTCAATCGTAAAAAATGGAGTTATGAATTCGAATCCCAGGTCAGGTTTTTTTTTTTAATTAATTAATTTATTTATTTGGACAACCAGTAGTTGTTACATTGTTTCTCACGTCTAGATTATTAAGTACAAAATTATAATTAAATGCATAACCTTTTAAGGTGTCACAGCATGCGCATAAATTTCATAATAGTGACACAAAGAAAAATAAAATAAAATAAAATATACTGCATAAAACAAATAAAATCGGGACTAGTCCCTCCCTCTTACCCACCACTGCAACTCCTGTAAGTCAGGATCAACAGTGGCACACAATAAAATGATACTGAACGGTGAAGCTCAGGCATGTCCCGGGGAATCGCTTTAACTGTCTTGGATCCCGCAACGAATTTCCAGGTCCAGAATTCCAGGTCAGGTTAGTGACATTGGGAATTTTCTGTTAGTATTGAGTTCGAAAGTTGAAATTCTAATTTATTTATTGCGAACATCACCAGAATATCATCACCCCGTCTCATCCCGTGGGGGGCGTAGAAGTCGACCCGAGAGAATATCTACCAGAGGAAAGGCAGCAGCTTCTTTCTGAGTACTATGACCATCATTGAGCTGTGGCCCGAACCCCAATAGGGTGGCCTCAGGTATTAGTCTTTTTCAATTTAAGCTACTGGTTAAGAGCCTTCTACGCTAGCCAAATGCTTATTGCCTTCAATTCCTTAATATTAATAATAGTACAACTAAATTTTAAAATAATAGATTAGAACTTGTTATTTATTTTAGGATTTAAGAAATATATCTGAGAAAACAGACCGCACGGACGGACTAATGATTTTTTTTTTGTAATTTTAATACTGTATTCGATTATGTTTATGTACTGCATTGTAAACTTGACAAGTACAAGTGTATCTTAATACCCAAGTGCTGAATAAATTTCATTACTTCATTTCATCATTATTTCATTATTTATTCTTACAGCTGTTATTATGAACATAGGTAGATAATGTCAATTTAAGGGTGATTGTGAGTAGTAATTAGTACAAAGTTTCATCAAAATACGTTCCTTAGTTCTACTTGAAAGAGTAACAAACATCCATACATACATACTCCCAATGTATGTATGGATGTTTGTTACCCTTCGTTAACTTTCGTATTTATAATATTAGTAGGATTACGATGATTATTATTATTTTTGTAAAAATGTCTTGCAAAAATTTTTGGTGCCTATGTTTTTATTTCTTTTCGTTTTAGGTCGATGATATTGTGCCTATTAGACTGTCACTCGGTTTTTGATTGATTGTGTCCCGAGGTTGCTTAATTGGCTCTTTGAGTGCCTACATCTGCTTCATTTGTAAAACCCAATGAAATATTAATTTAAAACTCATTAAATTTACGCCCCGAGGTGAAAACATTGGGGTCGTATCGGTTTGGTTATAGCAGAACAGGAATATATAACATCGATAATAATTCGATAATTATGTAACTAAATAACCATATAACTTGTGATGTGATGTGACTATGTGTTATTCGGATAACTGTGCTATAATATTACTACTAAGTTTCATCAAATTCAGTAGTTTTTGCATGAAAGAGTAACAAACATCCATACATCCATTGGTTGATGTATCATCAAACTTAGTGTAAGAAAAAGAAGTAAATAATAATAATAATATATCCTGAGACATTATTCAAACACGGCCATCTGATCCCAAACTAAACAGAACTAGTACCATGGAAACCACATAACTGATATAATACATATACTATCTTTTTTGTAAATGCATATTTATATCTATCCCGGGTGGGAATCAAACCCACGACCTGCGAAGTGAAAGGCAAGTATCTACCATCTACGTCAACAGGCCGGGTAAAATAAATGGCGACTAATTATTTTCAGTTTACTGCTTTAATAGAAATTATTTTAAACTGTGAAAATAATTATAATGAAATAAAATATGAATAATAATCTACATACTAGCCAGCAGGTATTATAATTGTCAATTTCAAAGTTAACTTATTTAACTAAATAGGTATAACGTGTCGACACTATTGTTTTCCCATCACGAACTTGTAGCGTTCTCTAAAGCAAAATTCGCCCACCATCCAATTCGTCCACTTATATAACTAAATAGGTATAACGTATCGACACTATTGTTTTCCCATCACCAACTCGCAGCGTGCTCAAAAGCAAAATTCGCCCACCATCCAATTCATCCACTTATATAACTAAGTAGGTATAACGTGTCGACACTTTATTGTTTTCCCATCACCAACTTGTAGCGTGCTCTAAAGCAAAATCCCCCCACCATCCAATTCGTCCACTTATATAACTAAATAGGTATAACGTATCGACACTTTATTGTTTTCCCATTACCAACTTGTGGCGTGCTCCAAAGTAAAATTCCCCCACCATCCAATTCGTCCACTTATATAACTAAATAGGTATAACGTGTCGACACTATTGTTTTCCAATCACGAACTTGTAGCGTGCTCTAAAGCAAAATTCCCCCACCATCCAATTCGTCCACTTATATAACCAAATAGGTATAACGTATCGACTTTATTGTTTCCACATCACCAACTGCGTGCTCTAAAGCAACATTCCCCCACCATCCAATTCGTCCACTTATATAACTAAATAGGTATAACGTATTGACACTTTATTGTTTTCCCATCACCAACTCATGGCGTGCTCCAAAGAAAAATTCCCCCAATGCACGGTGTTGCACATCTACCCCCGATTGATTCACCTCAACGCATATTTATGAGTATGTTTATTTTAAATATTTTTTTCTAAAAGGTTAACAAAATCTCTTAATATCAAAGTTTATATATAATATAACCTTACAATTTAAGTAATATTTTATCAATACCAATCATTTTTGTAAAGTTTCTTACACGATCTGAACGAACGTAACTTGAAAATCGTGGTACCTAGTTTTTCTTTCATACTTAGTTATCCCAAGTTTGTTTGTGAAAACTACTTAAAGAAATAGTAGAAAGTGCTTGTTATTTCTTATATTTCAGAGCAAAGACCTAATGGTGGGTCCTTATGAAAGCGCTTGGTTGGCTGCAGACAAGAAGTATAGGAAAGACTTGTTCATTCTTACCGAACAGTTCAACAAGGTCGTTGTGTTCTCAGCGGGGCCTTTTACAAAGCTGACCGTACCTACTTTTATTAGTGTAAGTATATTTATAACGAAGCTTCGTTACGGACGTTCGGGGTGGGCATCAACGAGACACAAGTAACAAAGGGCGACATAAAACTACAATACATTACAATATTTTTTATTGTACACCAAATAAATTACAAAAAAATAAAACAAGCATAGTAGCATAATAATATACAGACTCCAGCACATCCAGCATCACATAAGCATAAGGTTTACTTTCAATTGGGGAAGTTTGACAGATTGGGGTAGCTTGATGTGCTGGCGTCTGTACAAAAGGCGGTCATAAGATAACGCTGCGATTTCTTACAGACAACCTTAGGATAGACAAGAGTAATAGTGTTAATTTTTTTTTTAAGATCTCACTCGCACTGCGGAAATTAATCTCTTTGTCGCGGGGTGCTTTACAAACATATTATAATAGATCAGTATATAATATATCAACATTACATCCAGACTTAGAACAACTGAACCATAATATGTCCCGTGATGCTGTCTCTATTGAGACAGCCCTAGTCAAATTTCCATAAAATTTAGTTTTGATCCACCATAATAATATTGTGTCATTAACATTAAATAATGTATTCCAGCGAGCAAAATCTCATTAAACTAACAGATCTTTTGAAATACATTAATGTTGAAATAATTAAGATTAGTTTACAAAACTAAACGACAGGCTTTATAGCACGCACTAAAAATTACAAAATGGGTGTATTTCAAATTGCCTGTCCGCCATCTTTGACGTCCGCCATATTGGATTAAGTCGGAGTTTTGGCGCCAACGCGGAAAAAGACGTATCGAGGCTATGTTTTATTTTCAAAAACTGGTGTAAATTCGAGTTTTTATGTGTAAATGTGGTGGATTTTTAGACATAACATCTTCGACAACGTACACAAGTGGAGGAAAGTGCAATATAGCCGTGAATTGTGATTTTCCGTGTTGCAACCAAAACTCCATAAAAGCCTCTAGTAAAGTCTCCACTGCTATACTGGGGTTGGACAAGGACTATGTATGACTTGACTGTGACGGACTTTACTAGACAATGACGGAAATAAATGATATAAAAATATATTTACTGAAGGCTCATAAGGCCAAAGAAGCCAGAGCCGTAAAACGGAATTAAAAAAAAAATGGATTAAGTCACGTGAAGTTTTTTTCGTATTCCTGACAGCAAACCCTTTCATTTGATACCTATATCATGGGGGTGGATTTCAAACAGTCAGTCCACCATCTTGGGGAGGCCGCCATATTGAATTTGTAATGACGTTTCTTAGTTAGTCATGTATTGTCATCAGACGCACGCAACAGTAAGCTTGTGGCACAAAGGCTTAAAAGTCGAAAAAGTTTCCTGAAGTGTGTGCTTCCACTTTCTGGCTAACGGTCCAAGACACGGCTCAAACTGTGGCGAGACAGTGCTTGCCTACCCATCCCATTCGTCCCTCCCGCTGAAAACCTTCCGCCTGGACACAAGTTGCCGTGGCCATCCTGGAAGTCCCTGAATAGACTCCGGACCCAATTTGGTCGAAGCAAGGAAAACCTGCTCAAGTGGGGATTTTTAAACATTTCCAACCTAGAGTGCAAATGTGGTTCTGTTCCTCAAACTATGGCACACTTGTTAAAATGTCCTGCGTGCCCTAATGCCTGCACGTTACAAGATCTAATGGACACTACTGACAACGCTCAACGCGTAGCTGCATTCTGGGCTGACTTAATTTAGATTGTCATCGACACGCTAAGAAGATCAGACGCAGAGCGTGTGCAAAATTTCATCCTAATCGGACGCCAGGAAGTGGGTCAAATTAAGATTCCAAATGTTAAAAAAGAAACGTGTGGCGCCGTGGTTAACTCGTATCAGATTACAACGAAGCGCTTGACGTATTTTCGATGTGTTGAGCGGGAAACGCGCCACGGGTTAAGACAATCGTCTGGCTACTTGGTTCGATTACCACGCTGGACAACTATTTGTGTGGCCCATAAATGGCGCGTGCGTGACAGCACCAACAGCCTTCTGAATATCATATTGGGAAGGGTTGATTGTCCGGTTGTGAGGCACTGGAATACCGTACACGGATCTGGAGGGGCCCTATTTAATGTAAAATAGTGCGCATTTAATAATGTTATTATGTTATAATTTGTAATGTTGACATTTAATATTGATATACTAACATAGTTACAAGTTTGATTTACTAACAATATATGGAATATTTATGAACCCGAAATAAATGAATAATAATAATAATAAATAGTTTTTCTGAGTCTGGATATTGTACTTTATGTCCGACATTTATATGTTTGTAAAGTACCTGGGGCACATGGATTAATTTTTTCCAAGTGCGGGCGTTGTCTTAATAAAATATTTCACAGCAACGTTAATTTCAAACTTGCTCATCAAAACCAAATTATATAGATATTTTGCTACGTGGTTAAATATATTCATACATTTTATACAGATGAGAAAAAAAACCATGTACGTATTATATAAAATTTAATAAATGTTAGTTTACATTTATGTAGATTATTATCATTACTTACCCTTCATGTTTAATCTCTGATTGTTCGAATAAACACAATTATAATATTTTTTATTTATTTTTTTCAGATTCTGAAAGGTGCATACAGCTATTACACGCTACTGAGTAAGTCGCAGATGTAATAAAATATAATGAAAATACAAGAAATAATAATAATCTTTCTTTAAATCAAGCACATGTATTCCTCTACTATATATGTGGTACACGCTTCTTATCTATACATATAATAAAATTGTAGCAAAGTCAAAAACAACTTGTACTTTGAATATTTTTTAAAAAGGATACTTGGGGCGTGATCTACTATCGATTACGAAGCCAAAAATATAGTTTTTAGATTTTTTGTCTGTATGTATGTCCGGGGTAAACTAAAAAAGGTACTGCATGGATTTACTTCAAATTTTGGAGATGCTTGGGGGAGGCCATTGTCCAGCGGTGGACGTCTTTCGGCTGATATGATGATGATGAGGGTTCTTGGATCTGGTTTTGGGACTCGAATCCTTTGAATCAGAAGGCAACTATCAAATTCACTATCAAATGAGTCACAACGGTCGTTGCTTAGTTTACAAATAAAAACCTGCCGTTTTAGTCTAAAGACAACTAAAATGTCAAGTTGTTTTTAATAATAAATTGTAAGCTGGTACAGACGCCAGCACATCAAGCTACCCCAATCTGTCAAATTTCGTTTCTAGATTTTCAACTTTATCACACAAGCATAAGGTTCATTTTATATTGGGGAAAATTGACAGATTAGGGTAGCTTGATGTGTTGGCGTCTGTACATGAAATGGTATACATAAGATTGTCGGATAATGTTACCTCGGTTCCGAACTGGTTGTGTTTTAAACCTCGTCTGAAGCGTTGGTTTGTTGAGCAAACGTTCTGTAGTTTAATTTTTTTTTTATTTCTTCTAAATAAAATCGACTTCCTGCAAATGTCACCGACTTCTTACATAGGATTCCGAATGGCATAATGTATAATGAATTGTTTATAAGAAGACATATAACATTACTTTTATCCAAATGATTATAATAATTATGAACTAGTTTAAATAAATAAAATAAAAAAGGTTTTTATTTACGTAGACTTTAAAAAAGCGCTTGTAAATAGTCAGAACATTTTTGTAGTAATACAGTTAAGTTTACATAATATTTCTAGTTACTTATTAAAGATATTTAGGTACACGGATTGTTAAAAAAATTATAAAATTTATTTTATAATAGTAGTGATATTTAGCTAGCTTGTATTAAGTTATTGTCAAGGAGATTATGTTTAGGTTTAATTATCGAAATTTATATTTTACTACGTATTGTCTGAATGGTTCTGTCTATATTAAGGTACGAATTCAGTATTATTATTACGACGGACCTTGTGTTTATAACGACGGTCGTGCCTTAATGCTACCACCGGATCCAATGCGCCCCAACTGAGAAGAAATCGAATAATAACACATTAATCATTCATTTTTATATAAGCGCTGTTTGTTTGTGATTAAAATTCCTACTCACAGTGAGTGGATGTCAAGAGGCACCCTTGTGTTTGAATTATAAACCTACCACTTCCCTTCAACATTCAGCCTTATTAGCATTTAAATATGGATCGATTTGAATTAATTGGAATGGATTGTTAGCCATTTCAGAAGTACGAAAACAATTATAAAAGTGTGTTGTGTATTCATTGCAAAGCAAAGTATTGACACAATAAGTACATATACATATAATTATATGTGAACGATCTTTCAGCAGGTACGTTTTATAAAATTAATGTTAAACGCGTTATGTGTGATACCTCTTTATTGTACAAGTAAGTAATCAATTATTTACTGCATACCAAAATTGATATACCGCAGTGTCTCAAGTCGAAAGTCTTCGACCAGTGTGTGTTACCTATGACGACTAATGGAGAGATGGTCGCTTACAATAGGTCTCATAAGAAGGCTCAAGGTTACCCAAAGAGCAATGGAGAGGGCTATGCTTGGAGTATCCTTGCGTGATAGAATCAGAAATGTAGAAATCCGCAACCAATGTAGCTGACATAGCCCAAAGAATAGGCAAACTGAAGTGACAATTGGGGGGACATGGCATGTAGGACCAACGATTGCTGGGGCAGAGAGGTTACCGAGTGGCGACCACGAATCGAAAGACGCAGCTTGGGCAGGTCGCCCTTGAGGTGGACCGATGATCTTGCAAGGGTCGCAGGTAACCGCTGGATGCGGGCAGCATGAGAGATTTGTGGAGATCCTTAGGAGAGGCCTTTGGCCAGCAGTGGACGTCTGACGGCTGATATTATGTCAATGCAACCAAAATGATATCAATTAAATATTTCAACTGCCCAAAAGTCATAAAGAGCGCCATTTGTACAATCATGTAAACATAAAAAAAATGTTAACTGCCTGCCTTGCAATACGTACAGAATAGAACACTACAAACGTCCTACAGAAGTTAAGCTTCTATTGTTTAATAAGTGCTACAGAATAAAAAAAAATACTAAAATAACATTTTTTCGATATAAAAGTAGCGGCAAAATACATTTAACAGTTATTGTCATAATTTTACGAGAGCATAAACTTTCATGAGACCCATTTTTTCATATGAGCTGGAATGTTATGAGTTTCTGATTCCGAAATTTTAATTTTGTAGCCATTTTGTGTGTATATTACACTGAAGTGGAAATAAAACAGTTATGGGTTTTATTCTTAAAATTGACTTAATTTTGTAGATGACTCGTGACACAATGAGAATGGCTTTATAAGGCTGATTTCATAGTCGCGCCGGCGCGTGGCGAGCAGCGCCATCCAGACGCGCGCGCTTACAATTACACTAGATAGTAGTTGCATTTCATAGTCACGCAGTTCAAACGCGCCACCGCGCACCGGTGAGACGCGCGCCGTAGGCCAGCGCTGGCGAAGCGCGCGCGGCTCGAGCTCCTCGACTGGCAGCCAGCGTTTCAGAGTAACGCGGGTCGCACGCGGGTTTTGCACCTAGATAAGTATAACATTGTTGTAAGTTTGTTATGATTAGAACCACGTAGCATAAATTGTCATTATGTTTTTACTTTTTGTTTTATGTTCATTTTAATTTTAATTTTTTGCTATGTATGTACCAATGCCAACAAACATATATTATTATAATTTTGTTTATATCTAAGTTCTCATGTGAGTGACGTATGTCTTAATGAGAATAAATGTCTTTAAACTTTAGTAACCTTATGGTATTGAACGGAACAATTTGCAATCTTCTACAACGACGTCGCTGTTGCACTCTTTCCATAAAAAATAAATAGCTAAACTAAATTATACACAACTGTACATTGCAACGAAACGCGCGATACTAAAACTCGTTTCACAGTGGTCCGCGAGTCAAGCGCGCGCTGTTGAGACGCGCTGGCTTACGGCGCGTGTCGCGCGATTGACTCTGAAATCAGCTTAAATGTGTATAACAATAATCACTTGATATCTATGTATCTATCTATCCAATTTTAGGTCTTTTCTCTTGTTGTAGAGCGTCTCCTACTACTGTAGCGCAGCGGACAGTAATAAATAATAATGTTCATATATATTACTACTATTCTACATTATAATATACTGCGATAACTTTGATAAACTAAACTATACTAAGTTAAGGATTATCTGTGCTTGTTGGTAATAAATCTTATTTCTTGTAAAAATAAATAATAATAATAATTTAGAACACACGGATATCTTATCCCAAACTAAGCAAAGCTGGTACTATGGAAACCAGATAACTGCATAATATACTTTTGCTTTGTAAATACATTATGTACTAATATAGATATTCATACACCCACACTCAGGACAAACAGACATGTTCATGCATACCAATATCTGTACCGGGTGGGTATCGAACCCACGACCTGCGGCGTAAAAGGCAAGCATTTGCCAAACACACCAACCGGCACGTCGCCGTCGTTCTATCCAATTATAGAGCTACTAGCTGTGCCCCGCGATTTTATCAGCGTTAAACTTTAAAAATTATAGCCTATGTGTTAATCCAGGGTGACAGCTATCTCCATACCAAATTTTATTAAAATCGCTCCATACACACTCACACAGTCACATACTCACAAACTTTATAATATTAGTGTGATTCTCTCATTGGAGGAGCGTTCCCTACTACTATAGTACTGCTGACTAATGATGTTTATTCCGCAATTTTTTGCCAATATTACCCAGACCATTTTGATAAAAATATATTCGTTTTACTTTATGCATACTTCTTGCAAGCGCTTTTTTAAGTCTACATGAATAAAAACCTTTTATTATTTATTTTTTTACCTGAACTACAAAATCTGTAAATATCTTAAAACGGCTATGACTTGTGAATATATTCTGCTATAAAATAAGCGTTTCCCTGGTGTTGAGCTACAGCGACATCAGTAGTGACAGAGGGCCGAAAAAAGTACGAACAGAAAGAGATTCTGAACAGGAATTTATGAGTGGTTATCCGGTAACGGAACTGCTGTTTGAAAAGCAAGTGGGGAAACCACCATAATAAATTCACTTCTTTATAGTTTCATGCCAATCTTGTCCTTATAAGCTAACAGATATGAATGATTTGAAAATGGCGTTAAGATAAGATCATTAAAATGGGTTAAAAATAGAGTAATAATGAACCAAAATATTAATGGCAAAAAACTCATAAAGTTTATCACACATTAAAGATTAAAAAGTTACAAAATCATACAGTCTCCATGAAAATTTAAAGAGTATGATAAAAAATCTAATTTATTGGTTTTAACCAGTTTTGGTAGTTGAAAAGTATTTTGGAAAGAATGAAGTTCTCGAGGCGTTTTCAGCTAGTCATACCTCCTTGACGACTATGATATAGGTACAGATTAACCTTGCAATTTGTAGAATTCAAGAAAACCTAATATTTTTAATAGAAAAAAAAACTGCTCACCTCCTTGTCGAAAGACGTCTACTGTTCGACTGAAGCCTCAATTCCAAGGATCTCCATAATGGTTGCTCTTACGCTCCCCGCATACAGTCTACTTTCGGAGTCCCACTCTTCCTATGCTGGTTCATGGTCATCACTCAAGAGCCTTTCTGCCTCAACTGCCTCCGGTTCTACACAAGTGTGCCCCACCCTTTTTCAGTTATGATATTGTACCTTTGAATACAGTTCACTCCATATTACGCATGTGAAAAAGCCTTTTATCAGTTCATCTTACACAATACGCTCAATGCCTAGAATTTGGTATAAATTAACAAAGCTTCCGCAATTTATATACATAATTTAAACCTTAAACATAAATACCATTATCGCACACACCTCAAGGTCGTTTACAAACAGTAAATTATGTTGCGGTGTTACAATGGAACTTTTGTACATCGTAAGTGTAACGTATGTTTAAAAGCGATGCAGCATTTTCATTTTGATAACTAAGTATTCCAAATTTTTGGTGGAGTCACTTAATCAAAATTGAAAAAGAATATTTCTGGAAGTATCATTGAAATAAGGAAATTTATTCAGCACTTATTTATTCACATACACTTGTACTTGTCAAGATCACAATGCAATACATAAACATAGTTTAATACAATAATGAAATCAACACAAATATATTAAATTAGTCCATCTATTCTTCTTAAATCTTTAACTAAATATTAATAGCAAGTTACTAAGCTATTATTGTTACATTTAGCAATGTATGTGTGTATATAAAATATTTCAAAAATATGTGTATGAGAGTATAACCTTCGGAGGATGTATGTGAGAGGACCAAAGCCAATGGATAGCACAAACATCTTCCTTTAAAATTAAATCCTAAAAATGAAATCTGCCAGAATGTGTGTCACTCGCAGCTTAACGAAAACCACTCCAGATTGGTGCTTCTTGGAGATTCGCTGGACGATAAAATTTATGATTTTAATAGTTTTGAGGTCAGTTTTATGCTTTGCATTGCAAATAATGTTATAAAACAAAAATTTTAAAGTAGTTGGCTGACTGGTTAGCGTCGTTGGTAGTTACTTGCCTTTCATGCCGCAGGTCGTGGGTTCGATTCCAACCCAGGTCAAACATTTTTGTGCATCAACATATCTATTTGGTCCTGAATTTGGGTGAAATTATCAAGGTATATAAGTATTTTTACAAAAGAAAAATAGTATAATATGTACTATTACAGTTATCTAGTTTCCATAGATAAAGCTCTGTTTAGTTTGGGATCTGCTAGCCGTGAGTGAATAATGCCCAAGGATATTATCAATATTATATGTTGCACTCTGTCCACCGTAAATTGCTACAAAACAAAAATTTTCCGTAAATGTATATCACTCCTCGTACAAGAGGATTGAACGGTGGATACTGCCACACGCATTTATAAATGAAAAAGGTCAACCAAAGGTCAACATAACACAACCAAAATAAATTTATCTGAATACCCCCGACAGCAAGATGACTAGTCACCGCATGTCGTGTAAATAAATGGCACTAGCCTTATTCTTTTGCCCACAAATGCAATTTCTTTCAGTCAAGATAAATAATGGCATACAACAATATGGCTTTACGTGGTGAGTGAGGTTCAAGCATTCGTGCAATTGCTACTACACTATTGAACCTCTTGAATAGAAAAATAAAAATAATTTTGAACTAAGAACGTTTTATTTTAAATGAAACTGGCCATATGTGGCTTTGTTCTCTTTTTAAGGAGTGTAGTAAAAGTTTCCCATTTGGAAGCCAATTTAATTCAAACACAAACAACAATTTCAAATATACAAACGAGCAATTTGAAATGTCTTTGAAAAAAAACTTGTGTGTACTTATGTACACGCGTTAGAAGTTATACTTCTTAATATACAACTTGAACATAGTTATCAATTTTCATACCACCTAGAACTAACGTTATGCTGTGATTTATTACGATTTTTTACGATGCGCGCGCACGATGCGCGCGCATTACGTAAAAATTCACTCTCATACCACCTAGAACTAACTTCATGCTGTTAAATTTTTTGGTGTCGGTGTGCGCGCGCATCATAAAAATTCACTCTCATCATTTTTCTCCATCGCGCCAAAAGAAGTATAACTTCAAAAACTTAACACAAGAGACAGTCATATACAAAGTTTTTTAGTGACGAAAAGAGGTATAGAAATATTTCACTCATTCATTTTTGGTTGGATTACATTACGGAACAAAACCTCTTTAATGATACCAACGTCATATAGAGAATCACCGAGTTAGTTGACTTGGTGTTATTTTTCATTGGCGCTACAGAATGTTGAGTTAACATTTTCACGAATTAACCCGAAGTTACTTCATCATCATCATCATATCAGCCGAAAGACGTCCACTGCTGGACAAGGGCCTCCCCCAAAGATCTCCACAATTGCCGGTCTTACGCTATCCGCATCCAGCGATTTCCAGCGAGCCGCACAAAATCATCGGTCCATCTTGTAGGGGGCCTCCCCACGCTGCGTCTTCCGGTTCGTGGTCGCCACTCGAGAACCTTTCTGCCCCAGCGGCCGTCGGCTCTACGAGCTATGTGCCCTGCCTACTGCCACTTCAGCTTGGCAATTCTTACGGCTATGTCGGTTACTTTGGTTCGCCTGCGGATCTCAACATTTCTGATTCGATCTCGCAGGGAAACTCCAAGCATAGCCCTATCCATTACTCTTTGAAATTACTTAACTCGAGTTATTTTATTTTAGCCTAGCTTTTGGTGCCAGTGGGCCTAAGAAAAGCAAAATTATTCTATTAGCTAACGATCATTTAGTTTCACTCGCAAACCGTAAACAACTTTTACAACTTAGCGATGCCGATAAATGAAACTAAACTTCTCCGTCGAATGTGTTTTCAAGAGGTTAGTAAATTTCAAACAACTAATACATAAATGACTAGCTGTGCCCCGTGGTTTTACCCACATTAAACTTTATAAATTATAGCCTATAGTTATTCGGATATATAAATTATAATATCCTGGGGGGCCATCTGATCCCAAACTAAGCAGAGCTTGTACTATGGAAACCAGATAATTGATATACTACATTTATTACTTTTCTTTTGTAAATACATACTTAAATAGATAATTACACCCAGACTCAGGACACACACGAACATTTGAAATGAAATGAAATTTTTCAGCACTTGGGTATTAACATACACTTGTACTTGTCAAGGTCACAATGCAGTACATAAACATAGTGGATAGTATAAAAGTTACAAAAAAATAATAATTAGTTCGTCCGTGCGGTTTGTTTTATCGCATATATTTTCTGAAATCCTTAAATAATAAACAAGTTACTAATCTATTATTTTGAAATTTAGTTCTACTATATTAAAATTAAAGAATGGAAGACTAAAGCAAAAAGACGAAATTCTAAATGAGGGTGTGATCACATGCACGGGATCACCGATCACGCGTCAATGGGCCAAAGCGATCCTCGCCGCTGAGGAGCCTACCCTAGCTAGCCTGCGGCTTTCTCTAGCTACCTAGGTGGACGACCCGGAGAAGAAAGCCACAAAGAAACTCCGGGCTTAATTTTTTCGTCTTCTTTTGCTTTCAGTTTACGTTTTTTTTTAATGTCATGTATTTTACTTACATTGTGATTGGTTGTTATGTACGCTAATGCACGCACAGAACCGTTATCATCCAGTGAATCATAATAAAATAAATAAGCAATAGCATTCAATTTCACTCAAGCACTTAGAATATCCTCTTGCTAGACGAAAAAACGGTGGGTGTGTCCGCGTACATTTACAAAATTAACAAGTCACACGAAGTCTACCAGAGGCGAAAAAAAAATAAGTACCCAACAGCAGTTCGATCAGTTACCGTAAGCATCTATATTACTGCATCACTTTATATATTACTACAAAGTTTCATCAAAATCCGGTCGGTAGTTTTTGCGTGAAAGAGTAACAAAAGTCGAAACATACTCACAAACTTACACATTTATAATATTAGTAGGATTATGATGATACACAGACTCCTAGTATATAATGACCTCCTAGTCCAATAAGGGTGGTAGCACACATATCAAAACGGAAAAGGATCGTCACCGTATCATTTCGAGCCGTTCAGTATTATTTGTATGAAACTCCTTACTGCAACGCACTCTAATCGGAATCGTAACGTAATCGCATCGCCTCGGACAAGCTCACGAACCGCGGTGCAGTGCGCGGTCGCCTTGCTGTCGGCTGTCCGTACCCTCGCTTACGGCTCTCCGTACGCTAGCTTACGTATCTTCGTCCACTCTCCGCACGCGCGGTCTGCGTTGTCGCACGTGCTGTACGATTCACGAGATAGGCCACCGTGAAGTTAGCCTTTGCGAACGTTCACGCATGTACACTCGTAAAAAAAAGTGTTATTCATTTTATTTTAAACCAAAATACGAATAAAAAAATCATTGAACTAACAACGTCTAGCCGTCAACCAGCGGTCGGCTAGCCGTAAGCGCGGCGTCGCCTAGCTGTAGGCGAGTCGACGGGGCGGAGCTTCTGATCCGCTTGCGTTACGTAGTTACGTAAAGTGGACGACTGTTTGACGCCGAGGAGAAAGGCGAGGCGGTGACGATCCCTTTCCGTTTTGATATGTGTGCTACGACCCTTAGGCCACAGCGGCGGAAGAGGTTTCACTGAAGACTAGGCATTTGCGCGGGACGTATTATAGTGCACAAATATCTCCGCAAACATATGGGCACTTTCTATTCCATCACTCATTCACACTAGCGACACGACCGGAAAGAGGTCAGGTACAGGACAGCCAGCTCTACGTGCTCTACGAGGCGCCGGGGTGTAATACCGCCATCTTCCGGACTTTGGAATGATACTGAGAAATATTGTTGACAGAAAAATCCTAAACTCACTTTTTGGCCCGGGATTTGAACTTTGGACTGCGTTACCTGCAGTTAAATAGCCTACCGCTAGACCAATAAGGCGTTTATACAGTATCGTTGGCTACAATTTCTTAATTCATCCTAATTCAAGGACCTACTATTTTACTGATGCATCCAAAATTCGTTTAAATTCCAACTCTCAACTTATCAACGTCAGAAATAGATCCCACCATTTATCTGACGTCACCAATATCGTTATCTTTCTCACTCTATCAGTAGAAATAGAAAATTTCGTTGGCTGGGCTAAATTAAATATAAATTAAAATTACAAATTAAAATAAAAATTACAAATCGAAATATGAACCTATCGAAATATCATCATATCATCATCACCATATCAGCCGAAAAACGTCCACTGCTGGACAAAGGCCTCCTCCAAGGATCTCCACAATGGCCGGTCCTGCGTTGCCCGCATCAGCGGCTTCCCAAGATCGTCGGTCCGTCTTGTAGGGGTCTGCCCACGCTGCGTCTACCGGTGCGTGGTCGCCACTTGAGGACCTTTCTGCCCTAGCAGCCATCGGTTCTATGATCTATGTGTTCCGCCTACTGCCACTTCGATTTTGGAATTCTTGTGTATTAGAAATAAATATTCTAACAGTTTATTTTTAAAAGATAAATTTTGCATTCAGATTCTTAGGAGAAATGTGTTAGTTTCTCGTTCGCCATTTCACAGGAAATCCAGGATTTTATGCGAGAAATGTGAGTCAATATTTCAACATTTGCATTCTATAGAGCTATTTGTGTGAAACTTTAAATGGACTCAACATTTAAAGTAATATTCAGGTACGAAAATAGACGGTGTTTGAGAGAATTCAATTTTTAAAGTAAGAGAATTCAATTGTCCGTGGCATAGGTATTTGAGACAACAGTCCATGTGTACAACGTTTCAAAAATATCTCGTAACAAAATAAAACACGTGTGTCCAGAGCAAGACAATTCATTGCACAAAAGACCGCGGAGGTCATGTTTCGTAGGAAAATCTCAATAGCGCCATTCAGAAAAATATGACGTCACGGTACAACGCCATCTGTTATTCATAAAAGTAAATAACGAAACTAATGACATAAGAATGTAATTATTTAAACAGATTAGACACCGTGACACCAGTGTAATTATCAGCATTACAACAGAAAAAGATTGTAGTAAATGCTGAGGTCGATACATTTTGGACTTCCACGGATACAAAATACTTTTACAAAATACATTCCCAGATCATAAAACATCTGCGAATGTGACGAGTTCCCCGAATATTCGTTTCATTTATGCGATTATTTATCATGAAGCAGTTTTGGTTGAAAGCTACTACAATCTGAAAAAGTCAGGGGATGTTCAATATCCTGCTCTCTCCAGGAGTTGTATTAGGCTTTAACCAATACTCTACGCAGTGACCAATTTTGGGCTAAAAATAATCAACATGATAAGAAGCAGAAATCAAAGCTGGCTTGCAGCAGGCTGAAGTTAGAAACAGGTTAAAATTATGTGTACATACATATATTGTTATTTTCACCTGTTTCTAACTCCTAGCTCGCCATTTACATTGTCAGTGTGTCACAGAAGCATATCGCTCGCTAACGAGTTGCGAACAACAACAAACAAGTCAGCTCGTTGCATTAGCTATGTGTATGTACGTGTGTGTGTGGATGAGTAGCACGTACGTCGTACAACTTAACTTACGTGTATTGAGAGCTTACATAACGGGAAGTATAAGTAAGTAAGACCACTTTGTGTTCCTTGCCTGAATTTAAATTGAGAGATGACTGAGAACATAGTCGGTTATGTACAGACGCCAGCACATCAAGCTACCCAAATCTGTCAAATTTCCCCAATTGAAAGTGAACCTTAAGCTTTTGTGATAAAGTTGAATATCTATAAAAGAAATTTGACAGATTGTGGTAGCTGCATCTGCTGGCGTCTGTACCTATTATTTGTTTTTTAACTAACTTTAAAAGGAGGAGGTGAGAACCTAGTTAATCGGTATTTTTTAAAATGTATGTACAGACGCCAGCACATTGAGCTACCCCAATCTGTCAAATTTCTTTTATAGATTTTCAACTTTGTCACATAAGCTTAAGGTTCACTTTCAATTAGGGAAATTTGACAGATTGGGGCAGCTTGATGTGCTGGCATCTGCACACCGATTACTCGGAGATTTATGATCCGATTTATGTGATTCTTCTTTAGTTTGATGTGTTGATGATGACCAAATGGAATAGTTTCCATTTGGTCCCATAAAAACTTAAGTTTTACATAGTTTTAATAATAATAATAATAATAATCATTTATTTTAGATTTATCCATCCATATTTGTTAGTATAATTGCGAGCTTACAAACTAGTGTTAGTAATAAACAACAACAAAATTATATACTAAGTGGACGGTCCAGGTGGACTGCCCGATGCTGGTGGAAAATCACTATACCACTGCGTGCAGCCGTATCCAGCGAGCCAGCATCGGAGAGTCCCACCGGTCCGCCAGCGCGCGCTGGATGCTGTTGGGACTGTCGCGCGTGCGGCGCATGATAGATGCGCACCGCTTACGCATGATGGCCACAAAGCCGTCTGTGTCAGCCGCCGCGAACATCGCGGAGGCGCTGCAGTAGCGCGGCAGCCCCATCAACACCCGGAACGCGTTATTGTATTGAACGCGCAGGTCGCTGTATGTCCGCTGTGTATAGTTAACCCACAGGCTGCAGGTGTAAAAGGACTGACAGTACGCTTTAAAAAGCGCAACTTTGACAGTCCCTGAGCACCGTGAAAACCTGCGGGCCAACATGTTGCATCGGACAGACAGCGCTCTGCGCTCCCTTTCTATATCTACACTGTCCTTGAGGACCTCGGTGACCCAGTGGCCCAAATACTTGAATTGCTCAACTTTATTTAGAGCTGTATCACCAAGAGTGAAATTCGGAACAAATGTGTACCGCTTATTATCCGGCCTGAAAATCATGATTTCACTCTTTTTTGCATTGTATTTGAGCCCATGAGCCACCGCGTAGGACTCACAGACCTTAAGGAGCCTTCGTAAGGCACCACTCGATGGGCTCAACAGCACCGTATCGTCTGCGTAGGTGATGTTATTCACGCACACTCCGTCTATATGACATCCTATCCCAGTGCTGCTGAGCTCACCGATCAGTCGGTTAACGTACAGGTTGAAGAGCATGGGAGAGGTCAACCCCCCCTGCCTCACCCCGCATTCCAACCTATACTCCCCCGAGAGAGCGCCTGCCCATCTTACAAAATTCTTTTGGTTTTTATACCAATGCATAAATAACAAGATAATTTCCCTAGGTAGACAAGTTTCATCCCTTAATTTACCCCATAGAATATCGTACGATACAAGATCGAACGCTTTCGATAAATTGAGGTAGCATGCATAAACTGGGGTCTTTCTACTAGTATAATACTGTACAGTCTGCTTGAGGCATAGGACGGCACTCTCGGTGGAAAGCCCGGGCCTGAAACCGAATTGCGCGTCGTTTAGCGAGACATGCTTATCCAGGTGCTGACCAAGCAGACTGTCCAGCACTTTGGCGACTACTGTAGCTAGAGAGATCGGTCTATAGTTGTTTACATCTGATGCATCACCAGTTTTATTTTTGATGATTGGTACAACTATAGTGCGCATAAGGTTATCGGGTAGATGCGAGTGGCCTAAACACAGGGTAAAAAACATAGAAAGCACTCTGGGTAGGTGTACACCTGCGCGTTTTGCCCAGTAGTTTTTATTATATGATAACAAGGCAGACGAGCAAGTGGGTCACCTGAAGGTAAGTAATCACCGCCGCAGGACACTCGCAACACCATAGGAGCCGCAAGTGCATTGCCGGCTTTTAAGAAAGGAATCGACTCGCTTCTTGAAGGTTGCACTGTCATACCGGATCGGAAATATCTGCGCAATTTATTCATTCCAAATGTGGTAGTGCGGGGTAAAAAGTTTTTTGTGAAACGCTTGGTGATAGATGACGATGAAATATCCACTTTTGGCGAGAGGGTCTGTGGTAGAATGTGGCGGCAGGTATATGCTCGAACAATTCCTCTGAACACTCCCTGTGATAAAGGATACATATAGACACCACGTCTCTCTGCAGGGCAAGAGGATCAAGCTAAATAGTGGGACCCCTGTCGTCAGATGATGCTCTCATTGGTCCGTAAGTGATCTGGGAGGTTAAGCAACTAGGCTCGCGGTCAGTCCATATTTAAAAAACAAATGAAAATTATCTTGACTAAGAAATGTTATTATACCATTAATGATTTCCTAAATGACAATAATCTAATTTGAGCGATAATTTTATGTATTTTAATTTATTTATTGACATTTCAAAATAACAGCTTTTGACATTTCTCTACTGCTAATTTTTTTATTGACTGTTGGAAAACAAAAAATATTGACATAGTGTAATTCGAGCATGTATTAAATTTTGATGGTTTTTTTTTTTACATTCTATAGTAGTTTATTATGGTATTGTGGTATGTTACTATTGTATTTTTCAAACGCCTTGTTAGGCAGCTTTTGGTGAAACTTATTTTATTACCTGTGATCTTGTAAGACCCAAAATGCAATGAAATAATAAATTATTTTGATTTGATGATTGCGATAGATGGGTGACCACCAAATTGGTTTAATTTATGCTTCGGAGGGTACATTAAGCTGTCGGTCCCGGTTGTAGCCATTAGGAAACAGGCACTGCTGAGTTTGGAACCAGATGGCAGCGTGTTATTTATTCCAACATATTATGTATTGTTTTATTTCACACAAAAATAAAAACTAAAATAAAAAGAATAATCGTTAAAAAAGGCTTTTTAAACCTTTGTCTTTAAAGTGAAACGTTTATTATATCCTGTTATTTTTTTTTCGTATATCTATCGCATGTCGCAATATGGCAGCTCTCATGGCTCGCATCAGCTGTCATTTAAATTACCAACCATTTCCGCAAGTGCATAACAAATACAGCATTATTAGGTACTGTTTAAAAAACGTCTTCTGCTTGGTGGTCACCACCCAAGAACCTGTTTGCCCCAAATGCCGTCGGTCCGCCCACTGCCACTTCAGCTTGGCAATTCTTACGAAGAATAATGGCAAAACATCCGACAGTGAATTAATTTTACCTAGTAAGTGACAAAGTGACACTTTCATTATTGTATTGTATTGTATCATTGTGGTTTTATAAAACCACACGTTTTTTTGACAACCGGTTCGACCATAACTTGTAAATGACCATTTACTGCCGATAAAAAAATATAGTGAAATCGGTTTAAAAACAACGGAAAAATCAGACAAAATATCTACACACGAAAACGTTGTTTTTTATTATAATACATTTGAATAAAGTTATCAAGAACTCCTTTTTTTGAAGTCCATTGGTCAAATTAAGCATTAGGGAATTATTATTAAAAATAATAATAATTATTAATTTACAATAAATTACCCAAACACATTATATTATAAGATCTTATCACAAAATACAGAAAGAAACTTCTTGAATTGTTAATAAATAAGGCATACTACTCTATAAAAGAGTGTTGACTGATAATTTAGAAATTTGGATGAATGTTTTGTAAGTCGGATTTAAGTTATGATGTTAATGATTAATTCTATTGTAACCTAATATTAAGTGTAATAATGACATAATGCTACTAACATACTTTAAAAAGATATTTAGTGACATTAACTTTGATGTAATAATGTAATACTTTGCATGCAACAACAGGAAGAACATATTGAACTAAGCGCCTTTATTTGTTTGTCATCTTATATTTTACTTACCTATGTTCAGCAATAAATGATTTGATTGACTGATTGATTGAGGGAATGGACCTGAGTCTGCTTTCTATGCGCATTCAGCCTATATAAAGTTATCAAGAACTCCTTCTTTTAAAGTCCATTGGTCAAACAGTATGTAAAGCAGACTTAGGTCCATTGTTGTATAGGCCACAATTGTATACGCTGAAGGCGTGCAAAACATAAATTTGGGCTCATCAATTAGAAATCTAAACAATAGAAAGCAGACTCAGGTTCATTCTTAATTAATTTCGTAATCCTATGAGATGGCCCGCGACCAGACAGCACAACCGGAAAGAGTTTAGGTACGGTACCTCAGTCTGTACGTGATTCCCGAGTCATGTCGATGTGACTTTTGGTCTACAACCTTTGATTATTGGTTCATCTACAGGCCTCATAAAGATTACGTAAGTATACCCTTGCGACGGCGCGGGGAAGAGGTGCCGCCTTTGAACTTTGACAACGCCAACTTCCAGACTCCGGGCCAGTACGCTAAAATTGAGCTTAACAGGCAAATCCCAATACTTATTACTTTCTACCTTAACCCAGCGTTTTAAATTCAAAACCTCATAATCTGTAGTTAAAATACGCCCCTGCTCGATTAATGAGGAAGTTGATCTAGCGGAATTGCTACTGCATATACCGTATCGTAAAACAATACCAAAATCAACAAAATGGAGTTATCATACACTGCTATTTACATCGCGACAATAGAACTAATTTGAAATTGTTTTTAACAATTAAAAAATAACCACTATGCTTTTTACCGTGTACTACTACTACTCTACTCTGTGGAATCAATTAACTGTCGAGGTATTTCTGATCCGCTGTTAAAAACGGTCTAGAAGCGAACCTATTTATTTATTAAAAGTATGGGCTCGCTTGTAGACGGGTGTGGAGTTTCCAAGGGTGTCAGTGATCACTTACCATCAGGTGACCCAGATGCTCATTTGCTTTGCTATTATAATTATAAATAAAAAACCGGCAAAGAGCGATACCATTATCTAGAAAAATCAGCAATAAATCACAAACAATATTTAGAAGTGAATATACAACTTAATACAGACAGGTGCATGACATGGTCATACCACGTAGACAAACTATGCGGAAAGCTGGGTAGTGCGTGCTTTGCGCTAAAACGTGTATCCCGAGTCGTGCCGGCTGAGGCCGCTCGTGCGTGCTACTTCGCGACTGTTCACTCGCTATTGCAGTATGGGGCCGAGTTATGGGGACGTTCGGCTGAATGGGAACGCATATTTCGGTTCCAAAAACGCGCTGTACGTGCTCTCATCGGAATACCCCAAAACACATCTGTGAGACCTTACTTCACGGAACTTGGCATCATCACACTCACTGGAATTGTAGTACTGCAAGTTGCAATTTATGTTCGCTCTAACGTAGAGCAGTATGCGAAGCTCAGCGACGTTCACGCATACAGCACCCGTGGCGCTAATAGGCTTGCCGCTGTACCGCATCGTCTAGAAAAGTCTAGCAAACTGACTAATGGGCCCAACAGTCTATAATAACCTACCAGACAATGTTGTCGGGAGCTCGAATATAGATTGTTTTAAGGATAAATTGAAAAAATGGCTTATCGAACAGTCGTTCTATTCCTTCGATGAATTTTTAAAACATAAAAAGGCTAATTAATTCTTGAACTTGTTTACTACTATAATATCTATTGATTTAATAATTTTACTTATTTCCTTTTTACTATTTACTTATATTAGACGACAAGATGCATTTCATATTTATTGTTATACTGACATCCTATTCCATTTAAATGTTTTTATTTTGAATTATTATTGATGTGTTATATTATTATGTATTTATGAGTTATTTTATATTATATTAATTTGTTACTAAGATTCTGACATGTAAACCTGTTTACGAATAAATAAACTATAAACTAAAACTTAATATTACGTGAACATTTCACGCGTCTAAATGTCGCCGTTATTAATATCGAGCAAAATTTAAAATCACTTTTGCTGTATAGGAGCTCCCTTAAATATTTATGTTATTCTATTTTTTTGTACTTGGTGTAATAGCGGCAACAGAAATACATCATAATTATGTGAAAATGTCAACTGTCTAACAGATTATTAACTATCACGGTTAGTTAGTTAGTGTAGTATAGGCTGTAGCCTGGTGTCAGACGGACAGATGGACAGCGAAGTCTTAGTAATAGGCTCCCGTTGTCCCGTTGTTGGGTACGGAACCCTAAAAAAGAGAAAATAAGCCATAATCGTGTCGTATTTTTTATTTCAAGGCGTGAGCTTTGTAATGAAATAATGAAATTTATTCAGCACTTGGGTATTTACATACGCTTGTACTTGTCAAGCTCACAATGCAATAAATAAACATAGTTTAATACAGTAATTAAAGTTGCAAGTTTCGTCACATATATTTTTATAAAATTCTTAAATAAATAATAAATAGAAAGTTACTAAGCTATTATTGTTACATTTAGCAATAGTTTATTAAAATTAAGGAATTGAAAACAACGAGCACTTGGCTAGCGCAAAAAGTATACCAATAGTTCAATCTCGGCACTACGGACGGTGGTGTTACAAAACTAGCAAAACAAAAAAGCCTTTAATAGCTTCCACTTCTGTATAATCTGGTTTTCTGTGGTAACCACGGAACAAGTCACAGTTGCGAGTGAATTTGGATGCGTTCCAAAATTAATTAATTTCACACGCGATTTTAGGACTGCGATGAGTTCAACTGATGTCTTAATTGGAGAGCGGTTATTCTGAATGAGTGTTTGCGGAACATTTTGGTAAAAAAGCAGCTGTAGTTGTATGTTGGTCAGAATAAAGTGGTGAAGTCCTCTGTACGAGGTAAAATACTTTTATGGCACAGCGGACTTTGAAAGTAGAACAAGTAAAAAAAACTGTTTGGTGGGTAGTTTTTAACGATTTGACTTGCTAGCTACTACCCAACGTATTACTGGAACGAACAAGTGGGAATTGCTTCAAATCAGACGTTTTTAAATACTATTTTTGTAAGTAAAAACATCTAGTTTTCATTTATGTATGATGTTACTTACTCTCACGATTATAACATGTAAATTTCCACACACTATCAGGCGTTTTCTAGTGTAACATTTATATTTTAAGTGCATTTTATAACCGATTTAATTATGTAAAAGTTATGAAGTGGGTAAAAGTTAATTAAATAATCTAGTTGGTGTTTCAGTTTGACACAGGGCAACTTCATAATGCGTTCAAAAACGATTTACAATATGTTATAGATATAGATGTCGATGTTACAGGAAACTAGATGTCCTGTATGATTTTGTCCTGTATGTCATGGGACAACACAGACTAAAAATTACATTATTTATTTTTTTAAGCTCGAGTTCTCTTGCGACGCGAATTTTCGATTGTTAAATTTTATACACTTAATCGCAAAGCTACACAAATAAACCAGTCATTGCGTTAATATCCGTACTAATTGTAGTGTAATTCTGATACGCTACAGTTTTTTTAAACAACGCCCGCACTATGGAATCAAATCCCTGTGTCGCGGGGTACAAACATATAATAAACGGACACAAATTACATCCAGTCTCAGAACAACTATTTATGGGTCACACAAATAGTTGTCTGGCGCGGGACTCGAACCCGCGACACGAAGAGGCGAGGCGACTGTCTTAGCCGCTGCGCCACACGTGCACTCTAATTTAATACTGCATATTTTATAAAATACTAGTAGTGCCCGCGGACTTCGTTCCGCGTTATACATATTTTTGTCCCTGCCCGTTTGTCCCGCGTAATACTTAGGGTTAAAAGTTCGGGATATTTTTTTCATAGCCTATGTCACTCCACAATAACGTAGCTTTCTATTTGTGAAATAATTTTGAAAATCGGTTTAGTAGATCCAGAAATTACTCCTTACAACGTCACAAACTCACAATCGTTACCTCTTTATGATATTAGTATAGATTATGTCTAAGTTTGCTCAGACTTAACCATGTAATGGGGTTTGTTCCCTAGATGTCAGAACTACTTAGACAGAGTCCACTTTATTGCACCAAAACATAACTCATCATGTAAAAAAATATCGTAGGTGATTTTACCTTACATTTTTTTTACTTTACTTACCTTTAGCTAGTTTGAATGCATTCAACATTTGAGCTCAACTATCAACTAAATAGCGCTAATTAAAACTCATAGTACGTCGTTATTTTAACATTTAAGGTAAACGTGAATACTAATTATAAGTTCTGACGTACGAAGGTAGTCCAATTTCACAATTAAATTGAAGTGTTGTATCTTATCTGACTATTCTGATTACTAATTTATATGCAAAATATCACATCGCAATTTTGGCCAATTTACAGATTTTCAGTTTCATTTTGGAAAATTTTACATTTATGTGGTGTAATTTTTTTTAACCTCACCATGCATGACGTGGCAGCTACTGACAATCACTGCCAGCAAATACGGTAGGGATCTTTTTTCAAATTATTTTTGCAGCTTCATCAGTCTCTGTATAGTACCTAGGACCAGAGTATTGGTCAACTTGAATCGAAAAACCCCAAGGGTTAGGTCATTTCATTTAATCTTTGATATTAACACCCCTAATAAATGTCTATATATATTATCTACCTATATTCTATTTTAAGATAACATTTTAATTTCTGTATTGTGTATAATATTAATCGTTGACGTACAGACGCGAGCACATCAAGCTACCCCAATCTGTCAGATTTCCCCAATTGAAAGTGAACCTTATGCCTTTGTGATAAATTTGAAAATCAATAAAATAAATTTGACAGATTGGGGTAGCTGGATGTGCTGGCGTCTGTACATAAGCGTACCATGTGTTCCTATGTGCAATAAATACCTTTCTGATTTTTTATTAGACTGTTTTCTTGCCCCGTTTGCTTGCTGTGTGGTGATGGCGGCGCATACCAGAATATCATCACCCCATCTCATCCTGTGAGGGGCGTAGAAGTTGACCCGAGCGAACTCTTACTATGCTCATCTTACTGCTATCGCCAACCCGTCTGCCAAGCGTGGCGATTATGGCATATCTTTTCAAGATGCTTTTTGGGGAGACTTGTGTCCAACAGTGGACTTTTTACAGCTGTTATGATTTTATGATATTATGATGATTTTCCACGTAATATTCAATAATTTCAAGTATTTTCCAGAATAATCTGCATTTCAACTGAGGATAGGCAATATAGCAACGAATACCTAACGAGCGAGTTATCAGCAGCTCAAGCCTCAGTATTTACCACCGTTTTGTTAAATAGTTTTGGGCTGTGGTAAATATTGAGGCTTACTAGTGCATTAAGCCACAAAAAAAAATATAAATCGGAATGTTTTCAGCCTGTTGCAAATCACCGTGCGCAAATACATTATTTGATTACAACAAGCCCAAAGGTTAGGTCATTTTATTTAATCTTTCATATTAACACCCCTAATCAATTTCTATGCATATTATGTTATCTACCTGCCAATCTTCTACTCTAAGTTATTTTTTTCTGTATTGTATATAATATTGATTATTGACGTCCATAAGTGTACCATGTGTTCCTAAGACCAATAAATACCTATCTGATTTTTTATTATAATGTTTTCTTGCCCTGTTTGCTTGCTGTGTGGTGATGGCGGCGCATACCAGAATATCATCACCCCATCTCATCCGGTATGGGACGTAGAAGTTAACCCGAGGGAATATTTACCAGAGGATTCTTACTATGCTCATATTACTACGATCGCCAACCCGTCTGCCAAGCGTGGCGATTATGGCATATTCTCTCAAGATGATTCTTGGGGAGGCTTTTGTCCAGCAGTGGACTTTTTACAGCTGTTATGATTATTATATAGTTCTCAAATCAGTAGGATATTGGATCTATAAGGTGCCTTTGCAAATATAAATCTGATGTCATTAGGATATTATTAAGGTATTAGATCATACCTTAATAATATCCTAATGACATCTGCTGAGCTGAAGTATTATCATAATAATAAAATTATATTTTATGGCTGACGGCATATCGCATCCCCATCTCATTCCGTGGGGGGGTGTAGAAGTCTTCCCTAGGGAATATCTCACCGAAAACGAGCAGCATCTCTCTGTGTACTAACTATCATAATGTGATCGCCAATCCATCAAGCGGTGCGATTGTGGCATGTCCCTCCAAATGATAGACACTTTCCATTGTGGAAATCTTTTGGGGCCAAATGACGTCCACTGCTGGACAAAGACCTACTTTGTCCAGCAGTGGACGTCATTTGGCTGACATGGTGATGATTATAATATGGCGTGGTTGGTAAATACTTGCCTTTCACGCCGCAGGTGATACCACCCAGGATAGATATTTGTGTGCATGAACTTGTCTGTTTGTCTTCAGTCTCAGTGTAATTATCTATATAAGTATGTAATTACAAAAGAAAAGTACTATATGTAGTATATCAGTTATCTGGTTTCCATAGTACAAGCTCTGCTTAGTTCGGGATCAGATGGCCGTGTGTAAAAATGTCCCAGGATATTATATCGCGCAAAATTTCAGCTTTGGTTTGCGCAAAGTTTCAGCTTATGGGTTGAGTGTAACTGCTTTAAAATTCATTAGCAACATTTAACCCGAACAATCAATCTTTGCAAGTTAGACAAGAGCAAATAATAACACAAAAGAACTCACATTTATATTCAGACACTTTTCATTAGCCTGTTCATACCTTTTGTAAAAATATTTATTACAATTACGAGGTTTTCACTCCACAGCGATGATTTACCACGTAAAATAATATATAAACAATGTGCCTTTCAAGTGAGGCTAGGCAATATAGCAACGAATAACGAGCGAGTTATCAGCACCTCAAGCCTCAGTATTTACCACCGTTTCGTTAAATAGTTTTTGGCAGTGGTAAATATTGAGGCTTGCTTGTGCATTAAACCACAAAAAATATAAATTGGAATGTTCGCAGCCTGTTGGCATTTAAAATCACCGTGCGCAAATAATGTGTTCTTTTTTTGATTACTCGACTGTGTAGGGTGCAATGAATGGACTGGGCGGCGGAGATAAGGACTGGCCTGTGGCGTGGAAAATAGACGATGGACGGCCAATTGTGCGTACGTGTAGTGTAGTACTTTTACACTAAACTGGCATGCTGCTTCATCACATTCATTAGGTTTTCGTGGTCGAATTTTAGCCATGTCGGCTAACTATTCGACGTCATCGACAAATATTTGTTAATGACAGATATTTGTGTGCATGAACATGTCTGTTTGTCTTGAGTCTGGGTGTAATTATCTATATAAGTATGTATTTACAAAAGAAAAATAGTATATGTAGTAATTCAGTTGTCTGGTTTCCATAGTACAAGCTCTGCTTAGTTTGGGATCGGATAACCGTGTGTAAATAATATCCCAGGATATTATATTGGTTTACACATAATATATGTATAATCCTATTTCGGTAAAAACCCCGCACAGGACAACTATTCGTGTGATCCATAAGTGGTTATTCTAAGTCATGTTGTGTTTGGTATCCATAGATTCCATGTTTTTAAATATTTCGTGATACACGATGGGGACAAAATAATTTTCAACAGCCAATCAAGAATGGCACTAAATAAATTTGCTCCAATCTATAACCCAGTAGCAATGTGAGGATATAAACACAAGGTCCGCCATAATAATAAAATTTAATTCGTACCTTAATATAGACAGAACCATTCAGACAATATGTAGTAAAAATATAGCTAAAATTTTAAATTTTGATAATTATACCTACACATGTTCCTTAACAATAACTTAATTTAAGTTAGTTAAATATCGTTACTGTTATACAATAAATCTTATTATAAATTAATTATATATTACTACGAAAATGTTCTCACTATTTACAAGCGCTTTTTTAAAGTTTACGTGAGTAAAAAGCTTTTTTATTTATTTTGTTTTTTATTTTTTATTAATTAAACCTCGCTATGTATACTAATTAGCCGTGTAGTTTCCGGCCCAGAAGAATAACTGCGCCACCCTATACCACATCCCATTAATTTTGTAAATGGCGGCTAAGGGACACACAAGTTAGTCGAGTAGCAGTGCCTCATATGAACTTATTACCTAACCTACATACTGTGTTTATTCAGGGTCTCAGCTAACTTCATACCAAATTTTCTTAAAATCGCTCCAGCCGTTTAGACCTGGACAAGTAACAACTCACAAACTTTCGCCTTTATAATATTAGTGTGATATTGGACGACACCTAAGAGCGACTCTTAGTTACTATTTTCTCGTTGGTCTAGCGTTAGCGTGTACAGACAATGAGGTCCTGGGTTCAAATCCCGGGTCGGATCAAAAAGAGATTTGTGGTTTTTCTGTTAAGAAAATTTCTCAGTATCTACCCGGAGTCTGGGAGTTGGCGGTCACCAACTCGCATGCTCGGCGCGGTAACTATGGCAAACCCCTCGAAATGTGAACGTTATGGAGGCCTTTGGGGGAAGCTTGTGTCCAGCAGTGGACTGATGATGATATATACTAATAATGAAAGCCAAAAAGAGGAGTGCAAAGATCGTGATAAATGGAAATCCGTTGTCTGTATCTGTCATCACTGGAAAACAGGCGTGAGTCTACAATAATTATGTAATAATGACCTCCTAGCCGAATTCTGGCCCAGGCGGCCAGTCTCGACAGAGATTAGCCATCTGCGCGGGACATATTATGGTGATCAAGTGTGTGCAAACACAGGAGCACTTTCTATTCCATCACTCTCATGATCCGATGGGACGCCTAGCGACTGGACCGGAAAGTGGTCAGGCACAGGACCGACGGTTTTACGTGCTCTCCGAGGCACGGGGGTATAATACCGCCAGCTCCCAGACTTCGGGCTGATGCTGAGAAATTTTCCAAAATCACCTTTGGCCCGACCCGGGATTTGAACCGTCCTGGGTTCAAATCCCGGGTCGTTATGTGCGGGTGAACACGCTACCGCTAGACCAACGAGGCAGTCAACTACAATATGTATGTAATTCTTCAAAACCTTCCCAGATTTTAATATTTTTTAAACACATAGCGCTTGCGTTATCTTTTTTCAACAAAAACTTCACCTGTTGTCCACTGAGGTGAACTTTAAAACTCATTTGTTTACTGAAACTGTTGACTGGCGGAAAATCCCTCGGGTTATAATTTGCTTTTCCACAATTTATGTGCGGAAAAATATAAAAAATACACGTGTAAAAAGCTGCGGACACATATAATTATATTATACGTAAGCTTTGCGCAGTAGTTACGTTTTTTATCTATCTCTAGTCAATGTTAAGTGGGTAAGGGAATTAATTGTTATAGCTTGTAGACTTCGCTCTGGTCACATGCCGCTGAACAAGTTCAAGCACTTAGTTAAAAAGTCTGATTCGCCAAACTGTTCGATTTGTGGAGTTTTAGAGGACGTGCATCATTTGTTAGCGGAGTGTGTTCGGAGTGCAGAGATAAGAAAGTATTTTAAAGATAAACAGAAAATGACATGGACGTAGGTTTTTTTTTGAGTATCCTGTCTGCACTCTGTCTGAGCAGGCAATATTTTTGTATAGAGCCATAAGTAAACTAGCCTTGTGATAGTATGTACTAACTAATTAATGTAAATTTGTTAATTTTGTGTTTCTTGTATTGTATTTAGAGTATGTTGTAAGATCAACAGTACTGACATAGTCAAATATTGACTCAAAGTCCTGAGACATACTAGGAAAAAAAATGTTATGGGTTATTTCTTCCTATCTTTCGCGATCGCTTTGGCAGCTTAATAGGATACGAGTACCTTGTTAGTTTAGTGGCAGCACGTTCAACCACAGATAATGAGGTCCTGGGTTTGAATCACGGGTCGGTTCAACAAGTGATTCTCATATTTTTCTTCAAAGAAAAAGTGCAATCTTTGCGCTGATATATATATGCATGAAATTTACATTTTTCAAGACTTTACGTGCGAGAGCATTATCCCAGGATACTTATTATTTTATTTATTTATATTAAACCCTTCAAGTATAAATTAATTTTTGATAAGATATCCAAGTCCCTATTCCTGAATTTCGTTTGTTTTTCTCTCTCACATACTATTAATTTGCAAGAACTATAAAAACATATTTTCATTTCGTGAGTATTTACTTTTGCCAATATATACAAAGCCAGACTCGAGCCGTTCACATTTAATTCAATGTAAACTTTAAACATTGAAAATTGTGAAACTACACATTTATTTGTCGCTTTATTTGTGAAATTCACAAATCCGTTGATACGCAAATAAAATGTGTATTTAATAGAGCTTGTACTACGCTTTCGAAAATAAAATGAAAAACATATTGTGTTGCATTCCGATTAAATGAAAAATAAATACATTTGTACTTTAAATTTTACCCTGAAATCTTTATTAAAAGAATTTAATACCAAAAGGTATTCTATATTTAATAACAAGACTAAAGATAATGAAGCTTAGCTACAAGCTATCCTCGTAGTAACGTTCCGCTGCCGTAGCAAACTTGCCGTAGTACTTACATATCATAATAATTACAGCATGTATGCAGCGATATAAAATTCTTTAGATTAAAAATTCGGAACTTGTATTAAAACAAAGCATTTTTAGGTGAATAAATTTGCCGTACCTCCACTAACATTGAAATTACACCTGGAAAAAGTAATTCGGTGAGGTTATTATTTTATGTCAATTTGTATTGTAGATTCGATTTCCACACGGAACAACCATTAACTTAAGAGGCCTATTACAGTCCACTAGCGCCGCCAATCGAAAAAATGTCATAACTCGTAAATAGAATCAAAAATACAAAATGTGTTCTATTATTACTGTAGAAAAGGCAATAACGTAATTTTATAACACATTGTCAACACTTGAAATATAGCTGTTTAGCTAAATTAAATTAAAATTATAAATTAACTCAGTCATAAGTAGTATGACGAAGTCACTTTTTATACCATCTTTTAGTAATGTTATTAAAATCAATTTAGTTAGTAGTTTAAACATGTAAGCATGATAATAGAGAAGTGTGATAACTTTTTAATTCTATCACATCAAAATATAAACCGCTTCTCTAGCAAAATTCTAGACATAGAACTTATTAATGAAAAATATGAAATAGATATTCTTTGTTCAATTGTTTTATATAAATGTGTTACGTGAACTATCTGTAAATGATTGCTATCATATACTTAATTTAAAATTATTGACTATGTCTCAAAATGAATAATGTTATTGTTTCGAAGTTTTTCTTTTGTATACCTAAATATAATCTAAAATAATAAGCATTCAGACAACCGATCGAGCATATATTGTGTTTGCCTACTGAATAATTACTCTAATTGGACCAAATCCCGTGTTCATGCCCGCTTGAGTATGTTTCGCCGGACCGTCTCAACTGGGTCGTGTTGAAACCGGTAGTAGATGAACCCACTGAGTTTGTTTCGCTGGGTCTTCTCAGTTGGGGCGCATTGGATCCGGTGGTAGCATTAAAGCGCGACCGTCGTTATTAACACAAGGTCCGTCATAATAATAATACCTTTAATATAGACAGAACCATTGACAATATGTAGTAAAAATTTTAGACTTAAACTAGATAATTAAACATAATCTCTTGACAATAACTTGATACGAGCTAGCTAAATATCATTGCTGTAATAAAATAAATTTTATAAATGTTGTCATACAATATGTACCTAAATATCTATGTTACTAGAAATAATATCTAATGTATATAACTATATTACTACAAACATGTTCTGACTATTTACAAGCGCTTTTTTAAAGTCTACGTGAATAAAAACCTTTTTTATTTTATTTTATTTTATTTAATCGTGCATTTGTAACAAAAACGGCCGTTTATGTTTTGAATGCACGATTTAGCTAAACAGCTATATTTCAAGTGTTGATAAGGTGTTATACAATTACGTTATTGCCTTTTACACAGTAATAATAGAACATATTTTGTATTTTTGATTCTATTTACGAGTTATGACATTTTTTCGATTGGCGGCGCTAGTGGACTGCAATAGGCCTCTTAACACAGGTATTCGGAGGCTCCATGTACTTTGAATCCGCGAATTGCAGGTTTGGAGAACCTTCTGTAATACAAGCATTTTTCACTAGTGCCGAAGTATTTGTTCTGTAGCATACTTGCCGTAGTAATTGCGCATGTTAATTACTACGGCACGTGTGCTACGGCGTAGCACCGCGACGCCGCGGCGTAATAAAATTCGTGATATGAATAATTCCCGAACGCGCATTATTAACACGGTAATATATTATATCAATAAATTGACCGCTGCCGTTGCGGTCAGTTGACGTCGAAATGATTCTATTATATCATTTTGTGTTTCAGTTTCAATTCTCACACAAAACAAACAAGCAACCAACGTAGTTAATGCACATTACTCGAGTCTGTTAGATACATCTTTCTAAAGTTCCACGAAATACCAAGATTTTTCTGAGTGTAGATCGGAAAATTAACTGAAACATGACGAGAAAAATACTGAAAACCAAACTATTAGTACGTTTTCCTAGAGCATGCTAATTAATTTAACACGGCCTTATTGTCCATCCACAGTGCATCCACATTTCAAGCCTAGCGCAATTGCGACAATGGGTGCCAATTATCGAACAAATGAAACATGTCTTTGCGTCCATAGTATAACTAACCGCCTTAGTCGTTATACTAAGCCGAGCGCAACGGAACTGAGCAAGAAAGCACATGTAGTTATCAAACTTTCGACACTCCACGCGTTCTAACTGCACTACAGTCCTTAGTTAGCAAACGACCTAATGCACGGATAGCGGAGATACCAAACCAATTCGGTATTGTCGCCTGGTGTATGCTCGTCTGTATACTGGTTATCAGACAATCACTAGTATTAAACACCTCTAACCTTAGGTCGGACTGTCTGAGCACCGATGCAGCATATCCGCATTCCCGGGGCGCCCTTCAGGCGCCAAGAGAAGTCCGCGACAGGTTAGATTTAATAAGTGCGAGTCTGACATACCGACCCGCAAACACCTTATCAATCATGGTGGGTCACTTATCAAAATATAAAAAACCAGCCAAGTGCGAGTCAGACTTGGCTGGAAATAATGTTAAAAAATGTATCTGTCTCTCTCGTGTAGATTACTAAGCATATTTATTTACCGCTGTCGCCTTTGGTTTTTTTTGCGCATTCCTGCTTTATTAGACTTTTTTAAATTATTTTATAAATTTCTTTTTTTTACTTTTTATTATTATTTTGTATTAGTTTAAGTTTACATTAAGTTGACCTTTTTAATTGTTACACCTACCTACCCTGTTTTCCCTTTCCTTAGTCTATCCACTCCATAATTGGTTGTCTGGAAGAAATCGCAGTAGCGATAAGACCGCCCTTTGTACTTAATTTATGTATGCTCATTTTAATTTTAAGTTATGGTGTACAATAGAGAGTATTTTACTTTTACTTATTTGCTGTGACACTTTATATACAAAGGGCAAAGTAAGTCGTGTAAAAGCCTTAACCAAGATAAATATAAAAACCGGCTGAGTGCGAGTCGGACTCGCGCACGAAGGGTTCCGGACCATTATCTATATAAACGAGCAAAAATCACGTTTGTTGTATGGGAGCCGCCTTTAATATTTATTTTTTTGCATTTCTTGATATAGCGGCGACAGAAATACATCATCTGTGAAAATTTCAACTGTCTTACTATCACTGTTCATGAGATACAGTCTGGTGGCAGACGTACAGACAGACAGACAGCGAAGTCTTAGTAATAGGGTCCCGTTGTACCCTTTGGGTACGGAACTCTAAAAAAAGGCCGGACAGTCTAGTATCTAGTCTTCCATAGTGACTAGTCTACCTGATACACGTCGAAGCAGTACAAGAGGTCAAGCTGTAGTCGTCACTGTGATCACTACACGCCCCCATCAACCCAGCTACCACGCATTCAGTTTAAACGCACACTTAACTAAAGTTCAGAGACCGTGTGTCTTCCGTGTTAAATAAATAAAATAAATAAATAAAAAAGGTTTTTATTCACGTAGACTTTAAAAACGCGCTTGTAAATAGTCAGAACATGTTTGTAGTAATATAGTTGTATACATTAGATATTATTTCTAGTAACATAGATATTTAGGTACATATTGTATGAAAACATTTATAAAATTTATTTTATTACAGCAATGATATTTAGCTAGCTCGTATCAAGTTATTATCAAGAAGATATCGTGAAGAGAGTAACACTACACAAATACCCAAAAATATTCTCATTACAAAACCAACCATCAGACCTTTCATAACAAACAAGGCCAATCCCATATTAGCCTCGTTATAACTAGTAATTACATAAAGTGTAATATTCCACTAACTATTATAAGATGTAATATGGAACTAATTCTCTCAGTTAACGGATCTCTTAATACTGACGGGAGAAGGTAATTCCGTCTAAGGAGGCGAAGGGGACGGTGTTATGTTGTAAGTACCTAGTTTGAGCCGTTAGAAGTGGGACTTTTTTTTAAGGCAACGCCCGCACTAGGGAATTTAATCCCTGTGTCGCGGGGTACTTGACAAACATATAATCGACGGACACAAATTACCTCCAGACTCAGAACAACTATTTATGGGTCACACAAAATAATAGTTGCTCGATGCGGGACTCGAACCCGTGACACGAAGCGGCAAGGGGACTATCTTAGCCGCTGCGCCACACGTGCAGTTAAATCGTAGGGTCGAAGAGCGTGACTGTTTTTCCGTAATTGGATATGGTCGAGGTTTTATGTAACTACGGGACTATCCAATTTTTCAGACAGCGATTAAGTATTGCCATATAACGTGGCAATGCTATCTGAATACAATTACCATGGGAGACATCCCAACTTTTTTATGACGTTCAATATGACATTTAGACATATATTTTACATTATACCTACTTATTGCATACATACATTTTTACCAAATTATTTTTCAATGTTCATTTTTAATTTATTTATTGCAAATCATGTGTATACAATGTTGTTACAATGCTATTAATTATGTTTCAACATGATACCCTGTAAGGGCACACCAACATTAGGTACATATTACATTAATCCTTAATATTTATCATTTAATTTTACACAATACAATCAATATCAATTTCGTAGCATATTGTATTTATTGAAAAAAAATATTTTATAATAAATAAAAAGATCAATATTCTGCTTATAAAAGCCTAGTAAGTATTTGGCGTACTCTACGTAACCACTTGAGAAAATGGTTTTCATAGTTCAAATTTCGTACCATACATAAAATACTGGGCGAAAGTTGAGTTATTAAATTTGAATTTTATAGCATTATTCGCAATGCAAAGCGTTAACATAATCTCACAATTGGGAAATCATAAATTTGATTGTCCGGCGGGTCTCGAACCTGCACCATCTACCAATCCGGGGTAGGCGCTCTGCGTTAAGCTACGAACGATACACGCCGGCAGATCAAATTTAGGAGCAATTTTCCCTTGCTAACAACCTTCCGGAGATTGTAGGTATTATCTATCGGCTTTGTTTTCTAGAAACATGGCCGATAGATTGAGTTTCTAGTACCCCTAGATACTCATCATTATCCCCAAAAACTCTATGCTATTTAAATAAGTGAAAAATATATTAATTACTAAATGGGCATGCAATGCAATAAATCCGCCCCTAATTATGCACCACTCATTAAACAGTATCATAATTTATTGAATATTGTCAGTATTCATTTTAGTTAATTTGAAATGATTCTTATTATATAAATTTGCAAGCCCTAGAGGGCAAAATATGCCATCAAATTATGTTATATTACCACCTATTGTAAACATACTCGAGCAAATAAATAAATTCATTGATTCAATTGATTGATTTATTAGTCTAGCGGTAGCCTGTTCAACCGCAGATAACAAACTTCTGGGTTCAAATCCCGGTTCGGACTAAATAAGTGGTTTGGGATTTTAGTGTAAAAAGAAAATTTCTCAGTATCAACCCGAAGTCTGGGAGTTATTATACCACCGTGCCTCGGAGAGTACGTAAAGCCCTCGGTGCTGAATCTGACCTCTTTCCGATCGTGTCGCTAGTCATCTTATTGAATCATGATGGAATAAAAATTCCCCTATGTAGCCCAGATGGCTAGTGCAGATGATAGCTGGGATGATATTATTGTTATGATTTATTGAGCTCGCTCATATTTGTAAAATCCAGACAAAACGGAAAGTAGGAACTGTAGCTAGTCTGCCGTCTGTTATTTACTACTCCAATAGTAGGCAGGTTAAAAAGGATTATATATAAAGGGTGGTTAAATTTCAGGCGCCGATGTAGTATGTGAAGCACGCCCGCAGAAAAAAACGTCAAGGTTTTTTCTGCGTTTCTTTTGACATTTCTCAACTTCAGACTAACTCAATTTGAACTATGGAAAAATACACAATCGAGCAACGCGTTAAATTTATTCAGGCCAATTATGAAAATGAGCGTTCAAATAAAAAAGCATATCGTGCACTTTTTTTCGGTTAATTCAATGGTCCAAATATGCGTACAATAGGAAAAATCGTGTAAAAGTTTGAGCAAATCGGATCTGTAGGGGATGTGATAACACTAGTGCATGCTCTTTCAGCTCGTACTGCAGAAAATAACAAACTATTTATGCCCGAATTGGAACATATGGATGTGTGGTTTCAACATGATGGTGCCACTTGCCACACAGCTAACGAAACAATGGCTCTTTTGCGCAAAAAATTGATGGCCGAATAATCTCAAGACGCGGAGATTGACATCGGTCAATTGGCCGCCAAGACACTTAGACAGTCATTTGACACCATTGGACTTCTTTCTTTGAGGTTATTTGAAAGAAAATGTGTACGTCGATAAGCCAACAACAATTCAAGAGTTAAAGGATAAGATAATTCGGCATAACTGAACCTCAATTATGCCTCAGCGTCACCGAAAATTTGGACCATCGGATGGAAGTATACTGCCAAGGCCTCGGCGGCCATTTGGTCAATATTTTGTTCCACATAACTGAGTCATACCAATATATCGTTATAAAAATAAATGTTTATTGATGACATAGTTTTCCTTTATTCAAAATCAACATCGGCACTTGAAATTTAACCCCCCTTTATATAAGTCTAACACTACCATGAATCATATTAACAAATTGCACTAAGCAAAAGTTAAGTAACAGTGTTGTTTAATTTGTGGATTGTTCTTATTGCATAAACCTGATCTAATAACACGAGGAGCAACAGTTAATAACTATTCACTGAGGGCGAACAACTTATAATGTACTTATCTACTCCTCACCTTACGACGCGTATATGTTGTGGTACCTATGCACTGCAAAATATAGATATATATTTATAAATATATATATTTAGCCCAGTGGTTTTGGGCGCCGAAAAAATAAGAAGTACACCCCATAACACCCCGTGGCCCTCGTAAAAGTTGACTTACTTACTTATCGTATAGGCAGTGGTTACACTAGTGTCTGAGAATTTGGGGTAATTCGTTAGATATAGATAGAGTCTTTAAAACTCAAAAAAAATGTATGCGAGCGCTGTGTGGGGTGTCCTTCCTAGAAAGCTGCAAACCTTTATTTAAGAAACATAGAATATTAACGGTACCATGTTTATACATATTCGAAATTTGCCTATTTGTTAAAAAGTGTCCCAAACTTTTTGAAAAATTTTGTGAACATGAAAATAGTCGCTCCAGGCACAAAAATAGATTACGATTGCCAAACATAAAATTAGAATTATATAGACGAAATGTATATTGCATGTGTATTCTAATATTCAATCACCTACCGCAAAATTTAATTGACTTACCAAATACATTGTTTAAAAAACGGTTACTTGAGTTGCTAATAGAGAAGGGATATTACGGGGTAAAAGAATACCTAAATGATAAAATTACATATACTATGAATAATAAATAAGTTAATAAGACTGATAATAATTTGTTAATTGTTAAATTGTATAATGTAATAATAATATAATTAAGAACAATAAAATTTGCACGCCATAATTATGTGGCAGAATATGTGAATATATTAAATTATGTAACATCTATTTTGTACCATAAACGATTGATTTGATTTGATTTGATTTGTCAGAGTTGTGTAAGCCGCCCATTAGGCTTGTGACATGGCTTAACGAGTGTTGCTTAATGGCTACAGCTGGGACCGACAACTTAACGGGCCTTCCGAAGCACGGAATTGCAGAGAAATTAAATCACTTTGCTGCCATTATGCTTATAGATGCTCTCACCGGCCCGTAACCGATTGGCGAGGTTAAGCAACTAGGCTTGCAGTCAGTTCATAGATGGGAGACCACCAAAGTGGTATAATTTCCTAACGGCTCTGTGCTTCGGAGGGCACGTGAAGCTGACTGTCCCGGTCGTAGTCATTAGAAAACAATCGACAAGCCATGTCAGAGGCCTACTGCTTTGGAGAACGTAAAGAAGTAGGATGGTATCATTGATTATGCATCATGTTTCAGACGCTAAGCTATGAGTGATTTAACTCACTGGTCTGAAAACGATCTGTGTTCAACACCTGGGTGAGTAATCAGTCTATTGTTATTTTATTTATGAGCGCCTCCTTTAATTCCTGGGACAATATTCACACACGGCCATCTGATCCCAAATTAAGCAGAGCTTGTACTATGGAAACCAGATAACTGATATATTACATATACTATTTTTCTTTTGTAAATACATACTTATATAGATACTTTACACCCAGACTCAGCACAAACAGACATGTTCATGCACACAAATATTTGTCCCGGGTGGGAATCGAACCCACGACCTGCGGCGTGAGAGGCACCGTATCTACCAACCACGCCAACAGGCCCGTCAAATTAGTTACTTTTAATTAGTTACTGTTCTCATGTCGTAGTCGTGTGCATCATTTGATAATACCAATAAGTCATCTATTTGTTACAACTTCGGAAACCAAGTCCCGAGTGGGGCCAAGAAGTGGTATTGGGATTTTCTGGTAAAAATAATCACCTAGTAGTACATCGGAGTATGGAAGTTTGCATATTTAGACGCTGTTGCTTTGTAAAGAAGTCGTAAGTGTACGTATAAGTCTGAAGGATAGAGAGTGCACCTATGTTTGCACACACACCTTAGAACTTTAAGAGTCCTACATATTTAGCTAGTCTCGTTGAGATCGGCTGCCGTACCAGAATTTCAATCAGGAGCTAAAATTATCTTCTGTCGTCGTAACGAGATTTACTATATGCCAATATTGCACTCAAACGAAATCACCTCAGTAATATCTATACATATAATAAAATCGTAGGAAAGTCAAAACTGTACATTGAATATTTTTAAAAAGGATACTTGGGGCTTTATCTGCAATCGATATGGAAGCCAAAAATATTTTTTTTAGAATTTTTTAAAATGCGTATATTTACTTCAAATTTTGCATGAATATTACGAAGAGGTCGGGTCAACATAAGGCTACATATTATCACGCTATAAGTCTATAACCCACGGGGGAGGAGCTGTGATAATTTATAAAATTTAACGCGGGTAAAACCGCGGGGCACAGCTAGTTAATAATATTTCAAAATAAAAAACGTAATAAAATCCATATGAGTTTAACTTGTATAAAATTACACAAATGTTTTTATATATATATTTATTATATACATAATTTTATTTAAAAAAATTGAAAATCATAAATTTAATCATGCAAACTCAAACCAGCACCCTCTACCAATTCGGGGTAGACGCACTGCGTTAGGCTACGAACGATACACACTGGCGGATCAAATTTAAGATTCCCTTGCAACACCATTTTGGAGAATGTAGAAGTTATCCATCGGCTTTGTTTACTATAAACATGGCCTACTGATATAATAATAATATGCTGGGACATTATTAACACACGGCCATCTGATTACAAACTAAGCACAGCTTGTACAGACGCCAGCAAATCCAGCTACCCCAATCTGTCAAACTTCTTTTATCGATTTTCAACGTTATCACAAAAGCATAAGGTGCACTTTCAATTGGGGAATTTTGACAGATTGGGGTAGCTTGATGTGCTGGCGTCTGTACCATGGAAACCAGCTAACTGATATACTACTTTTCTTTTGTAAATTTATACTTATATAGATAATTACACCCAGACTCAGGACAAACAGTCATGTTCATCACACAACCTCCGGCGTGAAAAGTAAGCATAATATGTTCATATTTGAAAGAGCATATCATATTGAGAACACCTTAGAAACTATCTTTTTTGTTAATAGATTTACGATTTGCAATGCAAATAATGATATAGAACTAAAATTAATATACATTTTGTAACAAATTTATCTCTACCCATATCAATTATAATTTAACAACTTAAATAAACGTTGAAAACTTAAAAATAACTTCACGGAATACGGAGATCTGCAGGTCCAGTAAGTATAACAAAGGATTCAGGATACTATTAGGGCTGCCGCTATTCTGTACCGCCCCGGCTATGTTGGCTGAGTCGCAAACAGACTATTTTTCGCAATCATAAGAAAACGTAGCGTGAAGTAGCGCTAATGGTATCCTGAAAGCATTGTCCAAGCTGTGGGACTCCGTAATGTTTCAGAGATGGATGAACCTTACTAGCCTTTTGTATAATTAATTATGTTTATTTACTTTTTTCTAGGTATTTGTCTTTATTCTGACAGCGCGTGTGATGCAGAGCTTACGTAGTTACTTCGCCACTACTCAGTTCTCGTATTTGAAGGCGTATCAAAGGTGTGGCCCATAAATAAATTTTAAAGTCTCTTAGGGCCAGCGCAGACAGAGAGGAAGGCAGCGGAGAGAATTTTATTAAGGCACTAGAAAATCAACTTTAAAATTATTTTAATAAAGTGAATGTATGCTTGAACATTATATGCCCGAGACCGCGCGAGGGTTTTATGTCAAGTTCAAGCATATATGCACTTTATTCCTATAATTCTAAAGTTGATTTTCTAGTCCCTTAATAAAATCCTCTCCGCTGCGCTCCTCTCAATCTGCGCTGGCCCTTAAGCTTCTGGATTTTACACATACGATCATGTATCCGAATTTCGTAAAAAGCCCCGAGTGGTTCTTTATAAGACTTCGCCAAAATGCTGATATGCTATTCTGCGTTACAATATTTCCTAGGAACTATATCTTAAGGAACCTTAGGGCCTAGGGCCATGAAATTATCGGAGAATCTGGAGCATGCAGCGCATGGGAGGGCTGTGTATTTCACAGATTTTCTCGATAATGCTGTACGATTCAAGCTGCTCATCTTTGGAATGCCCTACCAATACCTACAAGTCGCGATCGAGCCATTAAAGTGTTTAAAAATTTGATAAAACTCTTTATCTCTTTAAATCTTCTTGGTATATAAACGAGACTAGTCCCTCCCTCTTACCTACCACTGCAACTCCTGTCATACAGGATCGTCAGTGGTACACCATGAAACGTCACTGAGCATTGAGGCTCAGGCATGTCCCGGGGAAGAGCTTTGACCACCTTGGATCCCGTAATGAAACAAGGAGTAGTTAGAAAATTCATAGTTCCACTTCCTGCAAGAGCAAAGCGGGAGAAGAAGAATTGCAACTAGAGAAGCCAGCCGCAAAAGTACAGAGGATCAAGCTACATCAATCTGTTTAATTACCCCAATCGAACCTTATGCTTAAGTGATAAAAATCTATAAACGAAATTTGACAGATTGGGGTGGCTGGATGTGCTGGCGTCTGTACTTAGAAAATACAATTCTGTAACATATCTCCGACAAACGTTTCTATGCGGAATAAGCCGTCGACAGAATGTTTTGTTTATAAGTTACTCAACGACAGAACCTTTCAACTGGGAACGATTCGTCGACAGAACGATTTATTCACAAGTGAACCGACGAAAGAATCTGGTCTAGTTCAAGTCCGGGTGTTTGGAAGAAATACATACATACATACATAGACTCACGCCTGTTTCCCAGAGGGGTAGGCAGAGACAACGGATTTCCATTTGTCACGATCTTTGCACACTTCTTTTGCCTCGATTACTGTCATTTTATTCTTCATACATGCTCGCCGGTTTAGGGTACTTCTGACCTGCCCTTTCTTGAGAACGTCTCCGATTTGGTCATAGAATGTTCGACGAGGTCTTCCCCTTCCAGTTGTTCCATTCACACAGGCCAGGTATACTTGTTTGGTCAATCTTATTTCATTCATCCTCTCTAAATGGCCAAACCATCTCAGCATTCCTTTTTCAATCTTTGTGACTCCATCTTCTTTCACACCACAACGCTCTCTTACATCAGTATTTCGAATTCTGTCTCTCAAAGTCACACCACACATACTTCTCAGAGCTCTCATTTCCACTGCATTTATTTTACTGGAAGAAATAGCTGTTATACATTTTTTCGGTTTAATTTTTGGGAGTCTCCGTGCTTCGCAGGGTACGGTACTCTGTCGGTCTCGGTTGTAGTCATTAGATAACAGTGGTTTCAGTCATGTCAGAGGCCTACCGGGTGGCTTGAACAACTCTGTCATTACAATAAATAACTAAGAATAGAATAGAATTTCATTTATTGCAATTAGGCACACAAGGAACACTTTTGCACGTTATAAAATAAATCAATAGTACATTAAAATAGTCCATATAACAGTCAATAAAAATTATGAAAATACCCAAACAAATGTCAAAACTTAATTACAAATAGTCTCTTAAACAGTCCTAAAAAAAACCTAATACAAACAGCCATATTAAACAATCTTAAAAATGAATATATACTTTATATAACTACACAAACTAAAATAATAATTAACTATATAACATACAAAATTCCAAAAAAATAAAATAAAAAAGGAAACCTAATCAGTTGACACAAATAAATTACAATCAGTCAATCAATTTTTTTTTTGTTCAGCTCATCATACTCCATGCGTTGTTGTCATTCAGATAGTCGTCAATAGTGAAGTATGCCTTTTTAATTAAATTGAATTTTACAGCTAAATTAAATTTGTTATAATTAAGTAAGTATTAGACCGCCAATTATAAACATTACTTACTTTACAAAAAGACCTACATATGAACTACAGCTCGTGTGTTATTCGAAATTATATTTATCCACTTTTATACTAACTTCGGTGAAGAAAATAATTTTGGGCTCTATATCCAAATGAATAAGGTTCATTCTTACGTAAATATTGTATTTTTGGGCGGTAAATGTGTACCAAGGTGGTTTTCCTTATTCTAAAGGGATTTTTGAGAGATTTTATGACGGTTAAGATATCTTTTTCGGATTATATTGTCATTGATACGAAATAGATATTTGATAATATTTATCTTAATATAAAAAGTTTGGTTTGTACAAGATATTTTGGACAATCTCTGCACGTATCTTACAGCTTAGGATAATATGATAAAGTTATTTTGTGGCTTCCGAAAAATATCCAAGAGTATATATCTTTTTGTAATAAAATTATCCTAGCAGCTAAATTACAAACTAATCACCTGCACAACATTTATTATTATGTACAGACGCCAGCACATAAAGCTATCCCAATCTGTTAAATTTCCCCAATTGAAAGTGAACCTTATGCTTTGGTGATAAAGTTGAAATTCTATAAAAGAAATTGGACAGATTGGAGTAGCTGGATATGCTGGTGTCTGTACAAGTGCGTACGAAGACGCAAGTGTTCACCTGTGTCTTGGTACACTGCACTATTAATACCTTCATCATCATAACAGCTGAAAGAAGAATACTGCTGGACAAGCCTCCCCCAAAAATGTCTTAGAGGTGTATGCCATAATCACCATATCTTCAGGTAGATATTCCCAAAAAATTACACAAACAAAAATATATGTACACACCCAAAAATGCTATTGCCTATTATTAAATCATCCCTTAACATTTTTAATGTCAGCCGATCTAAATTTGGCCATGCTATGCTGGATACACTATAGGCCAGTTACTGAAAATGGTGTAAAATTCATATAATAATGTGGTGTTCTTATTTTTCTTTCTAGTACCAAAGGGTCCCTAACCGTACAGTCCACTGCCATAACCATGACATTTCTTGAACACACGTCCTGCAGCATGTCGTGTCGTCTCGTTTATCTTGACAGAGATTCCACTAGAATTTCTATGAACTTGATGATGCAACTTGATAGACGTGGTCGCTCACTATGGGCCTTATCAGACGGCCAAAGAGCAATGGAGAGGGCTATGCTAGGAGTTTCTCTGCGAGATCAAATCAGAAATGTTGTGATCCACTGGCGAAGCAAAGTAGATGACATAGGCCAAAGAATTGCTAAACTGAAGTCAATAAATCAATCAATCAAAATAAATTTTATTTTCTCTTCACAATAGTTATATAGATAGATAGATAGATAACTCTTTATTGTACACCAAGTAAAATAAAACATAAAGAACACAACATAAAGAACATAATGCATCCTGCATTACAGAAATGTACAATTGGCGGCCTTATCACTAAATGTATATGTTGGTTATTATGTGGTATTACACTTCATATACATATACTATGTGACATAACATTGTGAGAGACCAGAGCCTGTTATAGGTTTTCAAACAACCTGTATTTCAGGTCTCTGGGACCCCCCCGGAGCTTGAAGACAAAGATATATCGAGCGGTATCTTACATTAGAGTGGGTAAAAAGTAACAAAGTAAAATTAATAATAGTACATATTTGCCAGAGTGTGTAAATAAAATGTAAAAGGTGAGGTATCATATAAAAAATTACTGTGTACTGTGTGTTGCTTGAGTGTTGAGTGTAATTGTGTGTAGCTAAAAATTCATAGAACGAAAGTATGAATATTAAGTTGCGACAGTACCAAGATTCATTGTATAAAATAAATCATATGCGCAGTTTATTCATAATTAAGTGTTTTCAGGTAGTTTATAATAGCAACCTTACACTTGGTATAGGTGAGAGAATAAATATTTAAGATGGCATTTTATTTATTATAGAGATAGGGACCCAAAAAACTAAAGAACTTTTGTGCCAGTGATGTATTCCATTTAGTTTTTTTACATACTTTCCCTTTAAGGCGTTTGTATTGTAGTAGATTTGGGTCGTTATGCAATAGACAATGCTGTTTTAAAGTGGCAGTTTGCTGGGCGCATAGCTCGTAAAACCGTCGGCCGCTAGGGCAGATATGTTCTCGAGTGGTGACCATGAACTGGAACACTCAGCGCCGATCTTGCAAGGGTCACGGGAAGCCACTGGATACGGGCAGGACAAGACCAGCCATTATGGAGATCCTTGGGGGAGGCCTTTGTCCAACAGTAGACGTCTTTACGAGCTCGGCATTACGCAGCGTCTATCGGCCATAGTACGGTCGCGCATGCTGCAGTACTTCGGACATGTCTCTAGACGGGATAACGACTGCATAGAACGACTGGTTGTGCAAGGAAAAGTGGAGGGAACCAGATCGCGTGGTAGTTCACCTATGCGCTGGACTGACCAAATAAAATCCGCAGTAGGAAGCTGCGTATCTGACTGTGCCAGACAGTCCGCCAACAGAGAGAGATGGCGGGAGATCGTGCGGAAATCTGTGCCCACCCTCACCAACAACGTGGATGCCTCGATGTGACCACGACCGCTCTGCCAAGAGCGTTACGAAAGAGAAGAAGAGACGTCTTTAGGTTGATATGATGATCATGCAAATGCATGGATGGTCGCCGTGGAAGCTTATTGATATATTTTAATTTTGATAAGCATCCATGTTACTGTTCGCTCCTAACAATCTGTACCGAGTTGTCTAAAACATTCATGAGTTATATCATCATAATCCGACAGCACTAAATCCATAAAGCAAGTAAAAGCGGTTTCATACTAAAGGATAGCATAGAACGTCCACTATAAATAATATTGGAAATGTCTTCATTGAACAACTTGTGAAAGCTGTACTTTATTTCAAAGTTTAAGCAAACCACACATCACTATAATATTTCAGTTTACTTTAAGTTGTATTGGAAACATCTAAATTTTATATATTTCATCGTTTCTCCACTGCGAAGTGTTTGAAATAAATTTTGGTTCCCGAGAAATACAGTAAAATAAAATATAGGTACTTCCGTGTGGGGTGAAAGTACTTCTTACTGGCAATCAAGATGTTCGTTTTGATATATTTTTATGCGCGATTTTAAGTGTTTCATATACAGGGTGTGTGGTGTAAAAAGTATTCCAACGTAAAAATCTCGGTTTACACTATACATAAAAGTAATGTAAATCGTTTCGTCATTTTAATCGTTTCCAGGCAACCGTTGAATAATATAGACCAGGGTTCTACCGGCTAAGTCGCCGAACATCGATTTCTTAAGTGGCGTTCAAACAAATAAAGGTTCAAAATGACTTAAGCAATCTTTAAATCGGCTTCCATAAGCACATGTGACGTCATAAATGGTCCGGAATCGATTGTCAACGTTGAAGCCTATTTAACGATTGATTAAGTCATTTTTAACCTTTGAGCCCCAGTAGTGAAGAAAAAGCAGTTGAGTATTTGTTGTTATATTTAGAGGAATGATTCTTTTTATTTTTGTACACACGGCTACACATCAAGCTATACATTTCTATTATAAGCTGATCCCGCATTGTATAGGCTTTCCATACAATGAGAGGTCAGCTTAAATTGGAAATGTATAGCTTGATGTGTAGCCGTGTGTACTGTGATATACACATCTTTGTATCAAAGTCACATAATATATTCTTTATAACATATTTACCTTCTGTGATAGATTTGTGTCAAATTCTAATTTAAAAACACATCTCATTCTGTAATAACTTTGAGCAACAATAATAAATATCAATAAATATCTTGGGACAACTATTACACTGCCATCTGATACTAAATTAGCAACCAAACCGTTGAGCTGAATCGGTAGACCTATTAACAATTAGATTTTTTTATTATTCCGTCGTTTCATTTGGCAGGAAAACTTTTTACCGAAGTTACATTTAGCCAAAAATTCATTTGTTCGAAGTATTATGACACTTAATAAAACATACGATTATGAACCAAACATGCTGCATGGAACACTTAAAACCAAGTGTTCCATGCAGCATTTAAGCAGGCATATAGGAGCGTGCAAACAAGCATGCAGCATGCAGCGTACAAAGAAGCATGCAATATTTAAGCAGGCATGCAACATGCAGCAAGCATTTCCTGTGCTGCGGCGTTCGGCAACCCCACGCGAGTTTATCGCCGCAGATAGTTTCAACGCTCACCACCGCAGCTTCGGCTTGCCGGCCGCCCCACTCCGCGCCTACGTACGCGGGCTTGAATTACAAACAAGACTGCGTGAAGTCGGTTTTGCGGCGATTCGTTTCTGTCACAATTTTTTTAGCGCAACATATTGACCTTTTATAAGAAAATTTTCATTTAACATTGCAAACGCTACAAAGTTACTGATATGTGACGAAATAGTAGTATATTATATATTTTTTTAAGGTGTATAAATTTGGCAATTAAATCATTTGGCAAATGAAAGAAGTACCAAAGAGGGTAATAGGGTCAAATTATTTTGTAAATCGGCGAAATATAGTTCGATAAAACCTTACCTATGAGATACGATACTTCGATCATCTAATAATATTCAATGATAAATAAGGCATAAACCAAAGAAGACGACAGTTAATAGTTTTACGGAAATTGAAATTTTAACATAAAATAAATCGTAACTGTGATCGTATCACTAATAAGTTGCTTTTATTTTTAAAACCTAACCTAAAAACAAAAACAGATTGTTTAGAAATATGCGCGCGGCATTTTTACATAAAATATTACGGATAAATTTGGTACAGACGCTAGCACATCCAGCTAACCCAATCTGTCAAATTTCTTTTATAATTTTCAACTTTATCACAAAAGCATAAGGTTCGCTTTCAATTGGGGGAATTTGACATATTGGGGTAGCTGGATGTGCTGGCGTCTGTACATCAAAAATTTCATACGGCTATATTTGCGGTACAACCTGTATGTACAATCTTTATGTTAAGTCGTTAAGAACTCAGGTGAATTTCTATATATTTCAATGTGTAATGTTTGAGCTGTAAATGGGATTGCATTTTCCAATATCATTTACTAACTGCTTGTATGATTTCTTGTTAATGTTTTCTTAATATTAATTCATCATCATCATATCATTGTTGGACAAAGGCCTCCCCCCAAAGATCTCCACAATTGCCGGTCTTACGCATTCCGCATCCAGCGGCTTGCAGCGACCCCCGGTCCATCTTGTATAGGTCTGCCCACACTGCCTTTCTGCCCCAGTGGCCGTTGGTTCTGTGAGCTATGTACCCTGCCTTTAGCTTGTCAATTTTTGGGCTATGTTGGTTACTTTGGTTCCCCTGTGGATCTATAACATTTCTGATTCGATCTCGCAGAGAAACTCCAAGTATAGCCCTTTTCGTTTCTCTTTGGGTGACCCTGAGCCGTTTGATAAGAGTCATAGTGAGAAACCACGTCTCTATTCCATAAGTAATCGCAGGCAACAGAGTGTTGAGTTTGTTTTGAGTTGAGTGTTTCCAGGGAACCATACTAATATAAGCTATGTTTAAGTCTTTATCGGGCTATGTGCCAACATATTGTACACCATATTTTGAACTCTATTCTGTTGTTTTAAAGTTCAAAACCAATAAATTAGAACATGCTTTCTGTCCGATAAAGGGTTAATGTTTTTTGTGTCTGGAATTTGAAGCCTTCTTTTTCATATTAAAATCTTTTTAACAAAATAATAGTTTATTCATTTCATTGAAAGTTTGGGCGTTGGATAGAAAATAAATGCTAAATGCCTCTGGCATAGTTTGAAATCTATTTTCTAAAGACTACAGCTGGAACCGAGAGCTTAATATCCCCTCGAAGCATGGTATGCTCAGAAACTGAATCACTTGTGGTCTTTAAATTGACTTTACGACTTTACGCCTCATTGACTAAGTGCATTATACGTTTATCAACATCATAATTTCAGCCATTGATAGATGTTGGTTTTGTTCAGAGCATATTATCAGAGCCAGTCTCGAATTCAGCTATCTTACTTTATAAAATAGTATATAAGGTTTTGAATTCCGAATAGTGTAAAGCTTTCATTGTATTAGGTTATGATGGGGCTGGCATGGTCGTGTTGTGACCAAAAGCCCCTAAATTAATAATAGATAATAAAAATCAAAAATTTCGTCCCCTGCTGGACCAAGGTCTCCCCAAAAGTTTTCACTGTGGAGTTATGTCCATAAGTAGGATAAGAATATACCATAATCGCCAGCAGACAGGTTGAAGATCACAGTATGAGTCTCAGAATACACAGAGAGACGATGCTGCCTGTTCTCTGGGAGATATATTCCCTCGGGTTGACTTCTAAGCCCCCACGGAATGAAATGAGTTGGTGATATTGCCATCAACCACACAGCATAAGTTAACCTCTTTGATTGTGAACGAACCAGTAAATGCAACTAGCTTTAAGCCTTTGCAGAGCTACTATTGTTCTATTATATAGTTATAACAATAGAAACTCTGGCACATTGTATCATATTGTACGTGTAATTATTATTGAATTTGAGCTGCCTTTGGTGTACTAACAATAATTAACCAAATAATGGATGCTAATATTCATAATTGCCATTTCGTCATCAGCTTTCAAATGATTGTCATTCAAATGGTTTGTAATTGATAGGATAAATTTTACACTAAAATTATATTATTTAGAATCATATTCGTGGTTAAATGCCTTGGGGTTATTTTCGTTTTATATCGAGAGATCGTTTACCGTTTTGTTAAAATATTTCGGGATGTTGTATTTTTTGTTAAGTGGATATTTTCACATGAATTTTAAGAGAGGTAGGGCACAGCGTTCATTCGCTCAAAGAGAAGGCCGACTGTGGAAGTACCTCCACCTCACAGAATACATTCCTTAATAATAACATTAATAATTTTAATGTTGTGTTTCTGCGTGTGAGTAAGGTCCCCAGAGCTAATCGGGGTGGGGGAAGAGTCAGCGACACTTAGTTTGCTGACTCTTTAAAGGCCGGCATCGCACCCGCGACTCCTTTGGTGTTGCGAGTGTCCATGGGCGGCGGTGATCACTTACTATCAGGTGGTTACTTGCACGTTTGTCACCCTCACATATAAAACAAAATGAAGGACTGGCTCCAAAAAAATTAAAACTATTTTGTTAAATTCTATTTTGTAGGCACGTATGGTAAAGTGCTTCGTAAAGCTTGTTTCAGGTGTATATTTCTAATTTATATGTTTTGAACTTCATAACAAGCAAATAGAGTTCAAAATATAGTAGCAACTACGCACATTGCCCTGGAAATATTTAAGGTAGTTAATTTCGCACCGTATAATAATAATGTCCTCCTAGCAGAATTTCAGCCTCAGCAGCTAGTCTCAATGGAGACTAGACATATCCCCGGGGCAAACACAGGGGCACTTTCTATTCCATAACTCTAATGATTCGTTGGGACATGATCGGAAAGAGGTTATGTACAAGACCGACGGCTTTACGTGCTCTCCGAGGCACGGGGTAAAATACCACCAACACGTAAAGGCACTTTTGGTCCGACCCGGGATTTAAACCCAGGACCTCGTTATCTGCGGTTGAACATGCTACCGCTAGACCAACGAGGCAGTCGCACAGTATACTTAACTGTTTGAATGACTCTCATAATCTTCTATGACTGGTTGGTTGGGTTTGTTTTTTTATTTCCACATGATGTTGACAGTGAGTATTTTTCTGCCTCACTGGATGTTAGAGGTGAACAGGAGCCCAAGATTATCTAGAGCATAAAGTAACTTACCCGCGTTAAGGTAAGCCTTTGGTACATCGACTCACAGAGAAGAAGAATGAGACGATCGGTTTTTAAAGAAGTTTTTTGTAACTTTGTTGAGGATTGGAAGGAGCATGTAGATAAAGCTGAGGGTCATGTAGAAAATGAAACAATATCAAGGTCAATATTTTTAATGTCTAGTGAAGGAATAGTTATCAGAAAATGGACAGAAGCATCTCTTTGTGTATTATTAGCACCATTCTGCAAACCAACCCGTCTGTCAAAACTATGCCAATGTGAATTTAATTGAAAAAAAAAATTCCACTTACGAGGTTAGAGCCCCAAAAATAAGATAATTGCAACTATAGAAACTAGCTGCAAAAGCACCAAGGGTGTACATTAAGGCTTAGGAGCCTTAAAGTGTACATAGCTCATTTGATAGATCAAGTTAACTGGGTACGCTTGATTTAAAGGACCGGCTACGTTGAAACTAATTGGCAAAAACGCCCAAACGCACAGAAGTTATTGATTTGATGATTTTTAAAAGTCTTTATTTATAACATTGTACACAACAAAATATTTACAAATGATCTTATTCTAGATGTTAATATGACAATGATTAATTTCGTTTGATTAGGCTACGGCACCTTTTCAAACATAACATACTTATATTATACAATTCTTATTTTATTATTATGATGTTACCTGTAAATCATCCATTAAACGAAATTGATGCTGTCTTAGTAGGGACACACATTATATGGTATTATAATCGAGGATATGAATACAATAGTACATCATATTTTAACAAGTTAAAATAATTAGTATGTTTTACAAAATAGATATAATTATGAATTATTAATATAATGGTAAATAATTGACAAGTTAATAATTACGTTGAATGGCGGGTACATTCGCACAAAATAACCAAGCAGCCGAGGCAACGGCACAGGTAGTAGTTATTCCTTGTTGCTACAAGATCTGTATAATAATAATATATACCCTCCCAAATGTTGGCCACAACTCGATGGCGTAGATCCTTGGGTAGGTTTTTGTTATTGTTTTATGGTAACAAATAATGATAAAACTAACAACTAACGCCATCTAGTACTAAGTATGTATACCCTACTGTATTGAACTAGGAGTATTGGTTATGTTCTATAATAAATGTCAGTCTATCGAAAACTACTGCCGTGTTTCATTAGGTTATGGGCCCAGACTCCCAAAATCGTGTTAATTCGTACTATTTCGCTAATCTAATTACTTCTCGTGGACAATCAGTGATCAGTCAACACAAAGACTATAAAAGTTTAGTTGGAATCGGTGTATTTCACAATATTTTCCTTATTGAAAATTGCAACCGCATGCCCTGTTAGTGCATATTCAAGATGGCTGGAAGTTACATAGTGAACGTGCCCAAGTTAAAAGGTCGCGATAATTACGACGAGTGGGCGTTTGCTGTCGAAAATTTTTTGATGTTGGATGGAGTAGATATTCAGAAGCAAGAATCGCCAAATGATGCTCAGACGATTGAGGACAAAAAGGCGAAAGCCAAGCTCATCATGACGATTGATTCATCAATCTATGTTCACATCAAGAACGAGCAAACAGCACATGGTGTATGGAAACGTTTGAAAGCCTTATACGATGACTCTGGCTTTACGCGTCGCATCAGCCTACTTCGCCAGTTAATTTCTATCCGGCTAGAAGATTGCGAATCGATGGGTGCCTACGTAACGCAAATGGTGGATACAGCACAGAAGGTAAAGGGTACCGGATTCCAGATCACTGATGAGTGGATCGGCTCATTATTGTTGGCGGGGCTAACAGATCGATTTTCCCCAATGATAATGGTGATCGAACATTCCGGTTTGGATATCAGCACGGATGCCATAAAGTCGAAATTACTTGATATGAGTTCGGAAGTTGAAATGGAAAGTTCAGGAATGAACAATGCAAATAGTGCATTTTTATCGAAAATTGGCAGCAACGAAATAAAAAGAAAACTGGCAACACCGCAGATAGGACGAAAACGCCATCGCCGCCATCTTTGAACGTCAAAACAATCCGTTGTTACAAATGTAAACAACTCGGTCATTACATGAATAAATGTCCAAATATTACACAGAATAAACGTGAAACCAACGCATTTAGTGCAATATTTCTGAATAAATCGTTCCAGAAATCAGATTGGTACGTAGATTCAGGTGCAAGTTCGCATATGATCACAGATAAAAGTTGTTTACAAAATATATCGCTCAGCCACGAAGTAACAGAAATAGTAGTTGCGAATCATGAGAAAATACCTGTTGTATGCTCAGGAAACACAATGATTACGACCATAGTTGACAATACAGAGTTTAATATCCCTGTTAATGGTGTTTTATGCGTACCTAACCTCTCAACTAATTTACTTTCAGTAAGTCAAATGATCCGAAATGGAAACAAAGTTAACTTTGAAAAAGAAGTTTGCTACATACGAAATCCCCAGAATGTATTGGTGGGAAAAGCAAATCTAGTGAATGGAGTTTACAGACTGCATATTAAGTCAGAACATTTGTTGGCATGTTCAGCTACAAATGTGACTAGTCAGACTTGGCATCGAAGGTTGGGGCACATCAACAGTAAGAATCTGGATGCTATGAAAAATGGCGCTGTGCAAGGAGTTTCTTATACAGATAAAGCTGAAGCTGGTATGTCCAACTGTATCACGTGTTGTGAGGGGAAGCAGTTTCGATTTCCTTTTCCACACAAAGGGAAACGGTGTGAAAATGTTCTGAATGTGGTCCATTCTGATGTCTGTGGACCCATGGAACAAATCTCCAATGGACAGGCAAGATATTTTCTACTATTTGTGGATGATCACAGCCGGATGGCATTTGTTTATTTCCTTAAGGCAAAAAATCAAGTCTTTAAATATTTCAAAGAATTTAAAGCTTTAGTTGAAACACAGACGGGCAGAAAACTAAAGGTATTAAGAACAGACAATGGTGGGGAGTTTTGTTCATTGGAATTTGATATATTTCTAAAGAAAAATGGTATTGTGCATCAAACAACAAACCCCCACACACCAGAACAGAACGGCTTGTGCGAGAGACTAAATAGAACAGTAGTGGAGAGAGCTCGGTGTCTTTTGTTTGAGGCGAACCTAGATAAAAGGTTTTGGGCAGAAGCTGTTAATACAGCAGTTTATTTGCGCAATAGAACATTGGCTTCAGGAATAAACAAAACACCTTTTGAGCTATGGAGCGGTGAAAAGCCAGATCTCAGCCATATTCGGATATACGGCAGCCCCGTGATGGTCCATGTGCCCAAAGCTAAGAGGACTAAATGGGACAGAAAAGCTGAAGAACATATCTTGGTTGGATACCCAGAAAACACAAAGGGTTATAGGCTATATAACCTGAAAACAAGGCAAGTCATCACCAGCAGAGATGTTGTCATCATGGAGAAAATTAAAGACTCTGACATGATACAAGCAGTGGTGGAGGATAAAGAAAGTGTTCTGAGTGATGAAGTTAAAGATATGACTCAAAAAGATGAAGATCTACCTTGTGATCTAAAGGATAATACATATATGTCAGATGATGTTACATATGTACCAGACGATGATGTAAATACCTCTAGCTCAGATGAATTCTGTGACAGTAAATTTAGCCACAGTGACTCAGAAGATCTGCAGTCGGCAACACCATCCCAAATGGAGAAGCGTGTTAGAAAGCCAGTAGAAAGGTATGGATACAGTAACATATGTCAAAATATGGAGAATTTGTATGAAAGCAGCCTTACATATGAAGATGTGATGAGGGGACCAGAACAAGCAGATTGGTGTAAAGCCATGGAAGAGGAACTTCAGTCGTTTAGTGAAAATGAAGCTTGGGAATTGGTCGACAAACCAAGTGACTGTAAAGTTGTGCAGTGTAAGTGGGTGTACAAGAAAAAGCTAAACAGTGATAACACAGTGCGATATAGAGCTAGACTAGTTGCAAAGGGTTTACTCAAAGAGAATGCATTGATTATAAAGAAACCTTTTCCCCGGTTCTAAAATATTCAACCCTAAAATTGTTATTTGCTATTAGTGTTAATTTAGATCTCAAAATTACCCATTTAGATGTAACAACAGCCTTTTTAAATCGCCACTTAGATGAAACTGTTTTCATGCAATTGCCTCAGAATTTTAATTCTGAATGTACTGGTAAAGCCCTTAAATTGAAAAAGGCCATCTATGGTCTCAAGCAGTCAGCTCGTGCTTGGTATAAAAAGGTAGATGATAGTTTGCAGAAATTGGGTTATATAAAGTCCAAGTATGAACATTGTTTGTTTATAAAATCTGTTGGTAATTTAAAAACATTTGTAAGTTTATTTGTTGATGACTTTTTCATATTTTCAAATTGCACTAATGAAGTTAACAATTTAAAATTTAAGCTAAGTAAAGAATTTAAATTGAAAGACCTAGGCCAATTAGGCAGTGTCTAGGTATGGATGTCAAAATAGAGAAAAATAAAATTTGTGTTAGCCAAGAAAAATTTATTAATAAACTATTGTTTAAATTTGGTTTGGAGAATTGTAAAGGTATAGAGACACCAATGGAAATAAATTTGAAGCTTGAAAAAGGAAAAAAATTAAATTCTAAATTTCCATATCAGCAGCTTATTGGTAGCTTAATGTATCTTTCTGTTTTAACAAGACCTGATATTTCCTATTGTGTTAGTTATTTAAGTCAGTTTAATACATGTTATACTGAAACACATGTTAATCATGCTAAGCGTGTCTTAAGATATTTAAGCTATACAAAGTCCTTTGGATTAATGTATGTAAAAGATAGTTTAGATGTAGCTGGATATGCAGATGCTGATTGGGCATCAGATACTGTAGATCGTAAGTCATATACTGGATATTGTTTTATTTATTCAGGTAGTGTAGTGTCACACGAAAGTAGGAAACAACAGACTGTCGCCTTGTCAAGCACAGAGGCAGAATACATGGCTATGTGCGAGGCATCTAAGGATGCTATTTTCTTAAAGAATCTATATACTGAACTTTTAGATAGGGGTAATAATCCTATTAAATTGTTTAATGACAGTCAAAGTGCTAAGAAACTTTCTGAAAATTGTGTGTATCATAGACGTAGTAAACATATAGATGTTAAGTTTCATTTTATAAGAGAAGCAGTTGCTAATAAATTGATTAATATAGAATATTTAAAAACTTCAGAAATGATAGCAGATGTTTTGACTAAAAGTTTAGGTAAGAATAAACATTACTTTATGAAAAATATGGGCATTGTAAACTTAAATAATTAGTTATTTTTAAGTTTTTTTTTGTTTTGTTGTTTTATTCTTTGTGAATTTTAAAGGTTTTAGTTCTTGTGAGAATTTTCATTATTTTGTTAAGTGGTGGTGTTATTGTTTTATGGTAACAAATAATGATAAAACTAACAACTAACGCCATCTAGTACTAATAATGTGTACCCTACTGTATTGAACTAGGAGTATTGGTTATGTTCTATAATAAATGTCAGTCTATCGAAAACTACTGCCGTGTTTCATTAGTTTTTGTCTAGAATTGGGCGTCTTTCTTTACGATGATGATAGTCCCGTACAATATAGAGATTTATACCCCTGTTACAGAAATTATCTTGAAAATATTTTAAATTTATTATACTAAGCCAGACTCTATACTCTATAGCTATCTCGCTCACGCATTTGGGTATTTTGAAGAACATGGAACGATTGAAAACATGCTTCGGTGATTAGATAGTTGAAAAAATCTGAAATATCCGGAATGTAGTACACCCAAAGCGCATAAGCTTCAACCCCAAAAAATACGGTTCGAAAAACCTTCTCCTTTTAAATTCCTAAAGTAAGAATAAAAAAAGCAAAAAAGACTACACAAAAAATAAGGCTGCAGCAAAACCTCCGCAGCATCATGTTATTGTTTCAGAGATAAACAAACTCTAAAAGTGGTGTCATTTCACCACATATCATCGCAAGGTTTAGACGGGAACGGGAAACGGAAGCAGGCTTATCTCGCATCTCTTTCTGGCGACGGTTAAAGTAATAAGAGCAAGCGAGAAAAAATATATCAGATAGTTGTCGTTGTAAAATATATGGGTTGAGGATTGTTTACAGAAATAAGCACTTTCATTAATGTATTTATAATTTTAGACGGGAGCGGTAAACAGAAGCATGCTTATCTCGCATCTCTTTCTGGCTGCGGTAAAAGTAATTAGAGCAGGCGAGATAAAACATAGCAGATAGTGGTCGTTGTAAAATATTTGGGTTTAGGCTTGTTTAAAGAAATAAGCACTTTTATTAAAGCATTTATTATTTTAGACGAGAGCGGAAAACGGAAGCAGGCTTATCTCGCATCTCTTTCTGGCTACGGTAAAAGTAACAAGAGCAAGCGAGAAAAAGAAATAAAACAGATAGTGGTCGATTTAAAATATTTGGGTTGAGGATTGTTTATAGAAATAAGCACTTTATTAATGTATTTATAATTTTAGATGGGAGCGAGAAATGGAAGTAGGCTTATCTCGCCTCTCTTTCTGGTTGCGGTAAAAGTACCAAGAGTAAGCGAGAAAAAGAAATAAAACCGAGAGTGATCGTTTTAAATATTTGGGTTGAGGATTGTTTATAGAAATAAGCACTTTTATTAATGTATTTATAATTTTAGATGGGAGCGGGAAACGGAAGTAGGCTTATCTCGCATCTCTTTCTAGCTGCGGTAAAAGTAACAAGAGCAAGCGAGAAAAAGAAATAAAACAGAGAGTGATCGTTGTAAAATATTTGGGTTTAGGGTTGTTTAAAGAAATAAGCACTTTCATTAATGTATTAACAGGTTTAGACGAGAACGAGAAACTGAATCAAGCGTACAGTTATAATAAGAGCAAGCGAAAAGATAATTATAACAGATAACGGTTATTTAAAAAAGTTTGTTGAGGATTGTTGATAGAAATAAGCAGCTTCATTAATATAAGTACTTATTAGGTTTAGGATGTTCTAAATGTATAAATCTAGTTAATTAAAATGAACCATTAAAAAATAATAATTTTAATCTCATGTAACTAGTCAGATGAAAAAATATGTAAGTGAATACCATAACAGCAAGTCAACCAGTTACCGCAAGCAGCAACCGTTAAAGATTATATCGTGTAGGCCAGGCAATATTTTTTTTATTATTAGTTTTCAGGCATAATTTTATAAGATTTCTTTTCTTTAATAAGACAACGCCCGCACTAGGGAATCTAATCCCTGATTTGCGGGGTATATGGTAGACGGACACAAATTACATCCAGACTATGAACACCTAGTTATGGGTCACACAAATAGTTGTCCAGCGCGGGACTCTAACCCGCACCTCGAAGCGGTGAGGTGACTATCTTAACCGCTCAATTAGGCATAGGTTTAAAATACCTACAATACATGTAAAGTGACCAGAAGTTTATGTGATAAAACATAAAAAAAAAAACAGGAAAATAGGGTGTCAGCAAGAGAACTAGTAAAATTGATCTGCAGATGTTATCTTTCGTAGATTAACGGTGGAATGCGTTTAATTCCTGCTAGACGATTAAAGGCAAACGGCAAGAATGTATGAGGCTTTTGTACCGCTAGTAAAATTTCGTGTTACGGGATATTTTATGTTTTAATTGGTGGTTAATGTGATAGAAAAGACATTTTTAATTTCTTAGATTTTTAGAACTTGGGATATAAAAGTTATAGCCAGTTTTATTTTAAGGTTACGTTTGGTAATCTGTGGGTCAACCCGATGACCGTGGAAACATTGCAGTTCGAAAATCACTCTTACTGCCTAAGTAATAAAGATACTGTAAATATCAAAAGTACTGATGTGGCAATGAAATGCTAGTGTTAACTAGTGTACCAATGAAGATTGTTACATATTATATTTAGTTGGTAGTGCTCCTGCCTACGAAGCTGGTGGTCCTGGGTTCGAATCCCGGTAAGTGCAAATATTTGTGTGATGTGCACGAATATTTGTTTCTGGGTCATGGATGTTTTCTATGTATTTAAGTATTTATCTATCTATATAAGTATGCATATCGTCGCCTGGTACCCATAGTACAAGCGTTGCTTATTTTGGGGCTAGGATGATCTGTGTGACATTGTCCTTAGATATTATTATTACATTTAGTACATAAACCAATGTTTATGTAATAAATGTAATAATGGTGATAAAGTGAATGTTGTAGCTCTTTTTATAGTTTTTTACATGGATTTATTCCGAACTTGCCCAGAAAACCATAAACGGGTCGCGAGTTAGGTTAGAAAGATTCAAACAGCTATTATTTGTTGAAATAATGAAAAGGTCTTTATTTCCATTAATTACATAGTTCATAACCCAGTGTACATTTGTGTGAGGTTGCGAGGGGTTATATATGAGGTTTTGAGTGGAGGTAAATAAAACAATAGATTATTTGTTTTTTGTAACTACATTAATTTTATTGATATTATTATTAATTTATCCTTAGTATTACTTCATCTAAGAATATCGTCATATAAGTACCAAACAATAATAATTATCACATAGCACAAAGCAACATTGGGTTTATTGAGAACTTCACTCATTCGGATAATGCTTGTCTTCTTAGTCGGGGCAAACGAATGTTGCAATTAACACATTGCAAACTCGTCATTTTAATTACATGATAAAGCGTCTTTTCTTGAATCCACTGTCTACAGACATATATTATTATAGCACGGAGGAACTGATGCTGAACTCACGTAATATCTGCAAGATTATTTGCTGAATTGATGACATGTATCAAAACAACAGCAATACCTGACAGATTGTCTTTGCCTGTCAATAAATAATTGCCATGAACAAAAAAATATTGACGACGAAAATCGTTCCTATTCTAAATCATTAATTATTACGATTTAATGCAACTACTGTGCTTTCTTAGGTATAATAAATAAGTCTATAATTATATGATTTATATGTAATGTTGTTCCCATTTATAAATAATTAATTATAATTTCGACATTTATATTATTTTACACATGGCAATTTCTGTAAACGTAACTGCGTTTAGTTTAAGATTTTAATACGTTTATTTATTGAAAATAATTGAAATATTCTTTTTGATTTTATTAATTAATCCCAAGTTCTAAAAATATTATACTTACATTAAAATCAATACCTTAGTTGTCTTAACAAGTGGTACAAATTATATAGCTGAACAACAACGGAAGTATGCGATACGAATTCTGCCATTCTCTTTTAAGAATCAGTTTTTTAGTCTTCTAGTTCTTTCAGTCTACCGACTATCATAAACTAAAAACTTGAGAGGTGGGGACACCCGGATGGAATGAAGTTATTTCTTATTATTTATTATGTACAAAAAACCTGTATACACTCAACAAAAATAATCGTCGCGACACCACACTGTTCAATGCGAAATAGAAATGAAAATATCTGGCTTGCTTTCTATAAGAGAGAGAGAGAGAGAGAGAGAGAGAGAGACAGACAGAGCAACATTCGCACGCCGCACAGCTGCAAAAACTGTCGTGACAACTTTTCGTAAGAATTTTTTCCGCCTAGGCCCCTTTCACAACGCGCGATAAGGAACTTCGTTCCAAAAACAATATATTAAACTCTTATCTCTCTAATTATTATGGTTCGTTATTTCAGTTCCTGAACCCATACTACAACTTAATAAAGCTTAAATCATATTTCAATTATCCTTACTCAGTTTATACCTTATACCTATCCCCAACCATCAGCGTCTCATTTGTTTTATACATTGACTAACGAGTTTGTGACGTCAATCATTAACCCACTACAGGATTCTGCTTAAAAGTCGTCAACCCCATCTTATTCTAAAATGGTTTATCAACCATTTCAAGTAAAATCAAAATCACGTCTTACTTACGTGTACAATACGAGCCAATTCCAAATAAAATTCGTAGTGGCACTTGGTCTTTCAGGACGTGACAATGATGAGCTAAAAATGCTTCAGGTCTTCTTTATTAGATTGCTGGTTTTATGGGACATATGGAGATTTGAATAGCTGTATATATATTAGCTGTGTATATATTGTAGTTTATAAATCTACACTTTCTGTAGAATGTACCGTAATTCTTTATCAATAAAGATTTACAAACTCAATATAGTACACCACATTGGAAACGATAGTATTATAACTCTGACTTTACATTAAACAAAAAATAATGTCTATCGAAGTAAATATATTTTTTCCACTTGTACTGTTTCTATAAACTTTTGCTTGAACTTACTATTTTAATGCTGTGGATATATTTAATTGTTACAACACAAGGAATGTGTATTTTAATAACTTACTATCATTAATATCTCAGTGTATGTATGTTGGCGTGGTTTGTAAATAGTTGCCTTTCACGTCACAGGTCGTGGGTTCGATTTACACCCAGGACAGATATTTGTGTGCATGAACATTTCAGTTTGTCCTGAAATATAAGTACGTCTTTACAAAAGAAAAGCAGTACACGTAATATATCAGTTATCTGGTTTCCATACTGTGCTTAATTTGGGATCGTCTGATTCCAAATTAAGCACAGCATAATACTGTCCCAGGATATTATATTGTTATTGATAGAGATAGATAGATAGATAGATTACAGAAATGTACAATGGGCGGCCTTATCACTAAATGTGATCTCTTCCAGACAACCTAGGCAGGGATTGGAGTATGGAATGAAATAGTTGCGGTAGTTGTCTGTGTACAAAAATGATGACATGGTACGCACTGGTACCATGACTAAAACAGATATTATATTTTTTAGTACTAATATTATATAATATAAGGGTATTTTAATTCAAAGACATCTCATAATATATTTGGGCTACATAGAGATAAATTTCCGCAAAATCCTGGCATTCGCCAGCAAAACCGCCTTCTACATGTAACTCTCCAGCCAAATATAAAGTCCTAAACTTGCTTTTTTTTTCATACAACTTAGTCGGCCAACAAGCTTACGGCCAACAAGCTTACGGCCAACCTGATGGTAAGAGGTCACCGTAGTCTATGAACGCTTGCAACACCAGGGGCATCATTAACGCGTTGCCAACCCTTTAAGAAACCTTACAACTCCCTTTTTAAAGGGCCCCATGCTGTAGTCTCTTGGGAAAACCGTAACAGGGAGTTCATTCCACAACCTCAAAGTACATGAGAGGGGTAGAAGGTGGCCGCCGCTTGCCAGTTTGATCTTCAGGGATTTAGGAATAGTTTCTTAAATTCGTATCGGGCTGTTACTAAATTTAGTTTATAATACGCAAATTATTAGGTTGAAAAAATATTACATTAAAATGAGGGGATTTCAAAAACAATGCCCCGCTACTAGCTCAGTTGGATATCATTGGACAAACTAGTATAGGACGCCCGTTTATTGCATTTTAAACTCGACTAGAAAGGGCATTCCACCCTTTCTGGACCACGCTCAAAGACGATAAGCGGGCTATTACTACTTAGACAACTTTTATCCTCATAATCATTACAGCATAAAGAAGTTTACTGTTGCACACGCCTCCTCAAAGAATCATCTTGGGGGGAAATGCCATAATTGTCACCCTTGGCAGGTGGGTTGGCGATCGCAGTAAGATGGTCATAATTATCAGAAGGAAGCTGGTGCCCGTCCTCTGGTAGATATTTCGGCGGGTCGACTTCTACGCCCCAGCGGGATGAGATGGGATGATGATATTCTGATGAAATGAAAAAAATGTTTATTCATTTTAAATTAAATCCCTTAACAAACTTTTTGATACTTCTGCTAAACTGCAAAACAGTTTGTTGGCAGATGTAGCTCCCTTTTTACAAACTTCTTACGATAAATACATTATGTAGTTCAAGTATCTAGGTAATATAAAGAAACAAAATAAACACAGGCGAAACAAGGAAAAACAAACATTAGGAAATAAAAAGAAAAACAATTAAAAGTATTAAATAATTAAGTTAGATTATTAAATATTTTATGTGCATTATATAATTAACTAATATTATAGCGTTATAGGCTATGCAGTTTTTGATATTCATCGCCGCCACCACAGAGCCCCAAGTTTTATACATACACCGATTTTCACAACATAAACATACCCACATTATAACCTAATTAGACCTCATTTGCCATGTACCCTCAATTCCTTCAGCCGTCACATTCAGTGTTCGACGGCTCAAGAATTATTAATTGTAATAACTATGTAGTAACCCCATGTCAAAATGTGTCAGTATGTACATTTTGACGTGGTAACTATTGAACTGTGAATTAACTTAACAGAAATTAGACTATGTGATGATGTCCTCCCGACCGAATTTCGGCCACGGAGGCCAGTCTTACTGGAGAGTAGCCAATTGCGCAGGACATATTATTGTGCACAAGTGTGTACGCAAACACAGGGGCACTTTCTATTCCATCACTCTCATGATCCGATGGGACGCCTAGCGACACGGCCGAAAAGAGTTCAGGTACAGGACCGACGGCTTTATGTGCTCTCCAAGGCACGGGGGTGTAATACCGCCAACTTCCAGACTTCGGGCTGATACTGAGAAAAATCCCAAAATCACTTTTTGGCCCGACCCGGGATTTGAACCCAGGACCTTATTATCTGCGGTTGAACACGCTACCGCTAGACCAACGAGGCAGTCTACTATGTAGTTTCTAGGTGAAACATTGTTTTGGATAGTAAGGTATACGAAGACAAAAGAAGAAAGCCTCATATATTTGTAGATAAGCATATATTTGTAGATAATCATATATTTGTATATGCGCTGTGGTTACCCTCCGGCCTCTGACATGGCTTAGCGACTGATGGGATGGGTAACTTAACATCCTCTTCGCAGCATGGAGAAGATTAGAAGAAATTAACCCACTTTGTCAGTGACTCATCCATAGACAGACCGCGTGTCTAGGTGCTTTACCTCACCGATCAATGACGGACCAGCGAGCGCTTTACCTACTGTTGGAATCAAATATGGACTCACTTAGGACCCTTATATTGATCCTTGGTGCTTTTGCAGCTGGCTTCTCTAGTTGCAATTCTCTAGTTTTATGAAGCTAAAGCCTCTTTATATCATTCTGTCTCCCGCTTTCCTCTGGAGGAAAGTGGAATTATTCATTTTCTAACTCCTCTTTTTAATAATTATCTAAAGTATATAATAACATACCTCTGGCTATTAGATGCAAAGAATGTCCAGATTCATTTAAAAAATATTTGACTGAATATCTAGTGAATAAGTGTTATTACTCCATCACAGATTTCATGAATAACAGAGAGCGATACGAGGGTCCGATCTATTAATTTAAGACTTTTAATTGTATTACTAACAAACTACCAAAACAAAATATTATTTAGTACCTAAACTACTAAAATTAACAAAAAGCTGACATAGTTTAATGTATTTGAATATAATCTAGGTTAAGATACTTATAACATAAAAATTTTGTACGTCATTAAGTTGGCAAAACATAGCGGTTTACCTTTATATCTGTATAACACCCATGTAATATGTACCTATGTTTACGAAATAAAGAATATTGAATACTAATCTTACTGATTTAATTCGTTGCGGTATCCAAGACAGTTAAAGCGATCCCGGGGACATGCCTGAGCCTCACCGCTCAGTGTCATTTCATTGTGTGCCACTGCTGATCCTGACTTACAGGAGTTGCAGTGGTGGGTAAGAGGGAGGGACTTGTCCCGAGTAAATGGATAAAAAAAGACTAGCGAGCGTAACTGGCTGAACAAAAACGCATTTAAAGAATTCAAATATCGTATGATTAAAACTACTTACACACAGAGTTGCTAACAACCAAACCTGCGATTTAGTTCAATGTTAGTTTAGTTCAAATTATTAATTAGTTTGAAAAGTGCAACTGTATTATTCCAGTTAAATTTGCGGACAGACAAAAACAGAAGGTACACACGGTTACATATCGAGCTATACATTTCCAATATAAGCCGACCTCTCATTGTATGGAAATCCTATAATACGTGGGATCAGCTTATACTGGAAAACATAGTTTTATATGTAGTCGAGTGTACAAATACATATTTACCCAGGGGCACTTTCTATTCTATCACTCTCATGATCTGATTGGACGACTAGCGAGCGGGAAGAGGTCAGGTACAGGACTGACGGTTTTACGTGCTCTCCGAGGCACGGGGGCATTATACCGTCAACTCCCAGACTTTGGGATGATACTGATAAATTTCCTTTACGGAAAAATCCCTAAATCACTTTTTGGCCCGAGCCGGGATTTGAACCCAGGACCTCTTTATCTGCGGTAGACCATGCTACCGCTTGAGCAACGTGGCATCATCATCTAGAATATAATATAATACATCCGAATGTCTGTGCAATGTACCTATATGCCTACGTTTGTTAGCATAAGTTGGTAGGGAATCAACATGTGGCATCTATTCCCCCCGTATGACGGGGTCTGCCCAGGCACAGGTGGGCCAGGACCTGTTTGAGCAGTGGTGAATGAACTCGTGAATCGCGTGGCCCAGCACAGGTACTTGAGGAACACCGTGGGGTTTTAGTCGGTAAACCGAAGACATATACTGGGAGCCCGACATACCCCGTCGGTTGCTCAGCGGCGGGGATCCGTTATGAAATTCCCCACGTAAAAAATATTTTTCAACATATAGCAATAGGCAAGTAACGTTGATCAATACCGACAAATGAAAATACTACTAATATTATAAATGTGAAAGTTTGTGAGTTTCACGCAAAAACTACCGAACGGATTTTAATGAAACTTTTTTTTGGTCCGAATAACGCATTTATAAATTTTTACACGGGTAAAACCGCAGGGCACAGTTATTTCGTTTTTATTCTGAAAATATTGACTTCAATATCAAAAAGGCAATTCCCCACAGGATAAGTCAACAATTTTGTGAAAAGTAAACAAACAAAATATCAAATTCTCAATATTTGGTCTGAATCATCTTCAGTTTTCGTCAAAACCCTTCAAATAACGGTCATCATTTTATTAACCCTTTTGTCTCTTTATCTGAAAAAGTTTCTTCAATACTTAAAGATATTTTAAAAATTTTAACGAATGAATAAAACGATATTTAATTCTTGGAATTCAATTGAGTGAAAAATCTTTTCGTTTACAATGCTAAGCAAAACCGATGAGCACAGTTATTTTATATCTTAAAAACTGTTATGTTGGCTTCAATACGTTTATATATATAGAATAAATAAATATAAAATAAAATAAATATAAAAGGTTTTTATTCACGGAAACTTTAAAACAACGCTTGTAAATAGTCAGAACATGTTTATAGTAATATAGTTCTATACATTATTATTTCTAGTTACATAGATATTTATAATATGTACCCATTGTAGTGATTGTATAAAAACATTTATAAAATTTATTTTATAATAGCAATGATATTCAGCTAGCTTATATTAAGTTATTGTCAAAGAGATTATGTTTAAGTTTAGATATCAAAATTTATAGTTTTAGCTATATTTTTGCTAAATATTGTCAATGTTTCTGTCTATATAAAGGTATTATTATTATGGCGAACCTTGTGTTAATAACAACGGTCGCGCTTGAATGCTACCACCGGATCCAATGCGTCCCAACTGAGAAGACCCAGCGCAACAAACTCAGTGGGTTCATCTAGTACCGGTTTCAACACGACCCAGTTGAGACGGTCCGGCGAAACATACTCAAGCGGGCATGAACACGGGATTTAGTCCACTTAGAGTAATTAATTAGTAGGCAACAAATGCTCGATCGGTTGTCTGATAAATTAAGGTAATAGAATAGATTTAGATGAATATTTATTTATTCGAGTAACCAAGTCTGAACAAGATTGTTGGTAAAAAACTTACGAATATGTTAGTAATCACAGACATTAAACAACAAAACAAGGAACACGTAAATAAATAAATGAGGTTGTGCCACTGTCGTGCTATCCCATGGGAGATTGTACAACAGTGGCCAACGTATTTACAGTCCAGTCGACTGGCAACCATAATGAAGACGCTGTTGGGGCTGCCCCACACCCTGCTCATCAGGGAAGCACACCTTTTGCACATTGTTAAGTAAAAGCAATTTACGTGCGCATCTGCGAACATCCCTGACGCACTACAGACACGGGGCAGCCCCACAAGTATCCTTAATGCATTGTTATATTGGACGCGGAGAATGCTGTACGATTCCCGTTCAATGTCATCATCGTCATTGAAGCTGGGAGTCAATATTATGACCAAGATACTTAAACTTGTAGACTATGTGTAATACGAGTACGTATTGTTAAATTTACGAATCGGAGACGTTCTCAAGAAAGGCCAGGTCAGAAGTACCCTAAACCGGCGAGCATGTATGAAGAATATAATGAAATTACTAAAACAGGTGTGCAAAGACGTGACAAATGGAAATCTGTGGTCTCTGCCTACCCATCTGAGAAACGGGCATGAGTCTATATATGTATGTTAACTTTAACTTATTATTTTTTATTGGTAGATAAGACTTCTTAATATTGTCGCTAGTCGTCCCATCGGATCATGAGAGTGATGGAATAGAAAGTGTGTTTGCGCACACATTTGTGCACTTTAATATGCCCTGCGCAGATGGTTTATCTCCATAGAAACTGGCCGCGGAGGCCAAAATTCGGCCAGAAGTACATTATAATTATTATTATTGTATCTAGTTGAGCAATAATAATAATAATAAATTTATTTTCAATCAGATTACAAGGATCCATTTTGTTAGTAAAACATAAATCTTAAAAACTATGTTAGTATCTACAATATAATTTTACATTTACAACTCTAACAGCAATGGCTTCTTGCGTGAGTCAGTGTATCAAGCTGCACATGCAGACCGATCCAGTGACTGACGTAAGGGCAATCTAGCCTGTTTCCTATGACAGCCAAGACGGAATTTCGGCTGGCCCGCACTCTGCTTAGCATGGACGCGCACCGCTTGCGCAGAGTAGCGTAGAAGCAATCGATGCGCGCCCCCGCAAACATGCCCGATGCACTGCAGTAGCGGGGCAGCCGCAACAATGTCCTGAATGCATTGTTGTATTGAACACGGAGAGCACTATGCGCTCTGCGTGTATAATTTGCCCACAGGCTGCACGTGTAAAGGGATGTACAATATGCTTTAAAAAGGGTTATTTTCACTTCATTTGAACAACGTGCAAACCTGCGTGCTATCATATTAGCTCTCACGGATAGTGCTCTCCGCTCACGTTCCATATCCGCGTCATCCCTTAGGTCTACTGTCAATACGTGTCCCAGATATTTAAAATGATTTACTCTCTCCAAGTCATTGCCATTTAGCTTGATAGGAGGAACACTAGAGGGGCACTTAGTTCCTGACGCAAACACCATGTACACCGTTTTGCTTGTATTGTACATTAGACCGTGGGACGCTGCATAACCCTCACATATATTTAGCAACTTTCTAATGCCACAAACCGAAGCACTTAATAATGCCATGTCATCAGCGAAACTTATATTATTAACACACACATCTTCTATGTGACAGCCAACACGGCAGCTACTGAGCGCCACAATCAGCTCATTGATATATAAATTAAAAAGGCGTATGCTGTAATAATTTGTCTATAACAGTACATGATGAGCCGTATATAGAAATGAATGAAGAATATCTTTCTTTGGGCAGTGGTTACCCTAGTGTCAGAGTTGTTAAAGCCGCCCAGTAGGCCTCTGACGCATGACGTGGCTTAACGACTTCAACCGGGACCGACAGCTTAACGTGCCCTCCGAAGCACAGAGACGCTCAAAAATTAAACCACTTTGGCGGTTACCCATCTATAGACTGACCGCGAGCCTAGTTACTTAACCTCGCCGATCGCTTATGGACCGGTGAGAGCATTTATATAAGCAGAATAGTCACATTTCTTTCTTTTATAATGTCTGCACAAGAAAGTTTATTAGAAATACCTAATTATAAACTGTCAGCATTTTACTCAAGAAATAATATTAAACGTGGCTCATGTATTTTAGTAAAAAAAGGTATTGAGTACGAAACTTTAACAGAAATATCAAAATACTCTTTATCTGGAATCATTCCATACTGTGCTATAAAACTAACCAAATTTAATTTAATAGTGATATGTATATATAGACCTCCAAAACCATGTAACTTATATAAATTTTATGAGAACCTAGATGTTATTTTAAAAAAGTGTCCAATAATCACAAAAATACTGTGATACTATGTGGTGACTTTAATATTGACACACTGAAACTGAATAAATTATCAATAGAATTCGAATCATTGCTTTTGAGCTATAACCTAAAATTAGAGATTATGCAGCCGACAAGGCTTAGTAGTAAAACATGTTTAGACAATTTCGCTCACAATATGCGTCAGAAATGCGAATATGAAATTATAGAATTGGCATTATCAGACCACACCGCGCAAATATTAAAAATCCTAGTTCGTAAATATTCAAACATAAAATCCTGGCGTAAAAGAATAAGAGATATATCCAAAGGAAACCTAGTTACATTCAGTGGCCACTTCAAAAATCTAACTTTTTCAGATGTATACAATACACCAGACCCAAACTCAGCATATAACAACTTCCTCGACATATTTCTTTTACTGTACAATTTATGCTTTCCGTACAAAACAGTAACTGTTAGATCAGAAAATAAAATTAAATGGGCATCAAAAGGTATTCGAATGTGTAGCAAGAGACAACGCTATCTATTATAAATGAGATTAAAACCAACTGTTGAAAATAAAGAAACTTTCAAAAATTATACTAAAAGATTTAAAAAAAATGTTAAATTAACACAAAAGGCACAAAATAATCATTTAATTAACAATTCAAAAAATAAAACAAAGACGTCTTGGCAAATAATAAATAATAGCAAAAAAATAAGTGAACCTATTATACGAATTAAAAAACAAGATTTAACAATAAATGACCCAAAAGAAATAGCAGATTCGTTTAACAACTATTTTATTGATCAAATAGACCAAATACCAAAAAATAAAACTTTAGACGTCAAAACAATTGAATACAATCCACATTCAATATTTATATCACCTATTGTACCGCAGGATGTAATTAAAACTTGCCTTGGATTTGATGGCATATCAACTGAAGTGATAAAATTTGTCTCTCATATAATAGCTGGCCCACTAACCCATATCATAAATAATATTATAACTGCAGGTATATTTCCCGAGAATTTAAAAATGACTGTTATAAAACCACTACATAAAAAGAACACGAAGGATGATATGACCAATTATAGGCCAATTGCATTGATTCCTGTTTTCTCCAAAATAATATATGAAATAATTTTAAAATCATATATGAAATAATTTTTAACTTTTCCATCAAATTGAATATTCTATGTAAAGAACAAAACGGTTTAATGAAAAATAAAAATATAAATATGGCTATATATGATTTACTAGTCACAGTAATGAAAACTGTTGATAATAAAATTCTTATTTGTGCAATTTTTACCGATATGTCGAAAGCTTTCGACTACGTCAATCATATTCTTTTATTTGAAAAGCTTTATGCTTACGGAATACGCGGTAATGCCTTAGATTTGATCAAGTCATATATCAGCGGTCGTAAGAAAATCACAGAAATAACGAAGGTTTGTAATAAAACTAGAATTGAACAAACGTATAAATCTACCTCGAGAGAAATAAAATTCGGAGTTCCGCAGGGCAGTGTCCTGGGGCCACTTTTATTTCTGCTGTATATTAATGATCTCCCTCCCCAAATCAATCACCCAATGGTTTTATACGCGGACGATAGTACAGCATTAATAAAATGCCATGACAAACAACTGTACTAAAACGACGTAAACGATACACTGAAAGTACTAATTAACTGGTTAAATCATAATAACTTACTAATTAACTTAAACAAAACAAATATAATGCACTTCTACCAAAGACTGCGTTTTGGAAACTTAAACATACATTATAATAGTCAAACCATTGAAAGAGTAGACGTCGCTAAATTTTTAGGTATTACATTAGATAGCCAATTAACGTGGAAAGCTCAAGCTGAAACAATATGTAAGAAACTAAGTACATCTGCTTATGCATTGTATAACCTTTCGAAGAAAGTAAATATTAAAACAGTATTAGTAGCCTATCACGGCTTGGTGGTCGCGAAACTAAGATTTGGGATTAGTTTTTGGGGCAATTGTACTTATAGAGAGGATATCTTTCGTGTTCAAAAACGCTGCATACGTTCAATGTTCAATATTAAGGTCACAGACAGTTGTGTCCCAGTTTTCAGAGAACATAAATTGTTAACATTCCCATGTATTTATATTTTAGAAATGGCAATATTTGTTAAAACCAATTCTCAACTATTTAAATCTTTAAAAGAAGCTCGATATCGTACAGTCTCTATGAGGTCACAGTGCCAAAACTTATTGTATGAAGGTAACTGTAAAACAGCTTTGTTTAAAAAAAGTGTTATCGGAATGGCTCCTGTTATTTTTAATAAAATACCTAATTGTATTAAGGTTCAACCTTTAGAAGTATTTAAAAAGAGACTCACCGCCTTATTGCAAAATGATTGTTATTACTCTGTTCGAGAATTTTTAAATGATGCTTCTATTAATTAATTTTGTATGCTACTGACGTTGTATTAGTTTTAAGGCTATTGTGAGCAAATGTGGCTCATAAATGTTTGTATGCCTAAATAGGCAGAATGTACAAGGATTCGTTATATATCTGTAACACCAATTGTAAACACCTAAATTCTTTGCAAATAAATGATTACTTACTTACTTACTTAGTCTTTCGGTCGATCCAACGGTTGTCTGAACGAGATTGCTTTTACGATAAGACCTCTGATCGTACCTTTATTTTTTATACGATGTAAAATAATTTATATAAATTACGTGTTCACAATGTTTTGAATTAACCTAGGAAGCCTTCATGGCTTCACCGAACAATGTCGCATTCCAGCTAGTATTAGTATATACAACATGTAACTTAATTAACGCACATCCTGAAAATAGTTAAGAATCGTTTACTAATTCGATTTATATCATTTTTAATACAGGTATTTTTTTATTCCAAAATATTTAAAACTACGGAAATTTATTTATTTATTTTTATTTATTTATTTATTTATTTAGGAAGACCAACAGCAAATAGTGACAATCATATGCAATTATTGTAGTTTCTGAGAGCCAATAAAAGGTCTTCACGAATAGATAGTTGCATATGTAACAATAGTGTGATCAAATAAAATTAAGTTATAACAACTAAACACGTTTACATAATTTATTTTTAAAAAAGTCTAGGCTGAGTACCCTTCTCACTGTCTCGGTTTTATCAACAAAAATATCAAAATTAAACAATTTAATTTGGCTGTTAAAACAGTTGCCAGCTCGCCACAAAAATGCATTTTGCCTATAGTTTGTGGATACCAAAGGGAGATGGAACGGAGTGTAGTGTCTCACCACTTTCGTGGGTATATCGAACGTTATTTTGTTTAGCAGGTCAGGGCAATCTATAGCACCAGACAAGATGTTAAGTAGATATGTTGTGTCAGCTATTTCACACCGCATGGCCAGGGGCAGCATATGGAAATGTGCACATAATTTTATATAATCGTCAGAATTATAATTATAATTAACGCGATAACATAGATATTTAATAAATTTGTATTGTATGTTTTCTATACGGGATGTGTATATGTCGTAACGAGGATTCCACACTTGGCTGGCATATTCCAGTATAGGTCGTACAAATGAACAATATAAAATTTTAAATGTTTTGGCCTCTTTGAAGTTAAATGATAACCTCATCACAAATCCTAGGGCCTGATATGCCTTTTTAACAATCTTGTTGATGTGCTCATCAAATAATAATTTAGTGTCGTGGATTACGCCAAGGTCACTCATACTTTTGCACTTCTGAAGTTTATGCCCCTGGAGACTGTAATCAGAGAGGATGATGTTCTTTTGCCTGCTATAAGTTATTACCGAACACTTAGTGTGGTTTAAATCTAGCATGTTCTGACTACAATAATGGCTCAACCTATCAAGATCCGATTGTAGCTCAAGTACATCTGAAGGTGATGAGATAGCCTTGAAGATTTTCATGTCATCCGCAAAACATAGGAGTTGAGAATGGTGCAATGACTTGTCGATGTCGTTCACAAAGATTAGAAATAGCAGTGGTCCCAGGAGAGATCCTTGGGGAACGCCACTGGGGACCGTCACCCAACTGGATATATAATTGTTTATCACAACTGCTTGTGATCGATTGGATATATATGACGAGAACCATCTCAGTAAGTCACCCTGAATTCCCATGAGCTGTAATTTGGTAATTAACAAGTTATGATCTATCCTATCAAAACATTTGCTATAATCAGTGTAAACGACATCGACTTGTTTCCCTTTACTCATAGCCTCAGATATGAATTCATTTAGAAGCAACAGATTTGATGTAGTCGAGCGCCTTTTCAAAAAACCATGCTGAGCACTGCTAAAACTATTTCTTAGAGCATCATACGTTTGTGTATGAACAATCTTTTCTAAGATCTTAGCCAGTATACATAACTTAGAAATGGGTCTATAATTCGTCACGTCAGACTTTGAACCCTTCTTATGTATAGGTGTGATGTACGCACTTTTCCACAATGATGGTACCGTGCATTCAGATAAAGATTTATTAAATATCACTGCGATTGGTATAGCAATAGCATTGGCGCATTTGACCAGCAACACAGGGGGTATTTCATCCGGACCGGCCGACTTATTGAGATCAAGGGTTTTGAGAATCTTAATAATATCATTAGTCCTTATCTGAACATTTGTGATATGTGACAGTGAGTCATTATCACAAAATATTGGAACAGACGAGGGCGAGTAATGCGAAGGCTGTGAAAAGGTGGAGTAAAATATTCTAAGAACGAATTGCAAATCTCTTCACCACTCGTGGCGAACTTTTGATTATAATGTACAGAGCCGGGTATATAAGCGGTTTTTCGACGCGCCTTTACATAAGACCAAAAGTATTTGGGATTTTTTTTAATAGATTCCTCAACGAGTGAAATATAATTGTTATAACAATCGGTCTCCAACCTTTTACATCTTTCTCTTAATAACTTATACGTGGCACCATCGGATAGGTTACCGTAGTTATTGAACTTTCTAAAAAACTTGTATTTTTCTTTAATGCATTTTTTTAACGCAGCGGAGTACCAGACTGGGAATATATTGTTGTTAGATATTTTTAATTTAGGTATATGTTTCTCGATGGTTTTCTTCAGGTAAGTGTAAAAATAATTGACGGCATTTTCGACGCACTTATATCGCAACTCAGTGCACCAATCAACTGCTAGAAGGTCGGAACTAATCGTATCGAAGTCCCCTTTGTAGTATAGGTATTTAGTCCGAGCAGCTGGTTTAAAGAGAGGTAAATTGGCGGTTTCTATGCTAATAATTAGTGCCTTATGGTGCGGGTCTAGTGGTATCAGGGGTTCTTCGCATTCTGTCACGGTTAGCACGATATTTGAGAGGGCCAAGTCTAGAATTCTACCGTTTGAATTGGTTACGTGATTATATTGCCTTAAACCGTGGGTATTTAACGTATCCACAAACAAATGCTCGTCGACCGTATTCACATTAGTTGCTGTTAGAAAACTTTCGCAATCACTTTTAGGCCATAAAATTCCGCTTAAATTAAAATCGCCTAAGATAATAAATCTTCCATCCGGTTGGTTTATTAATATGTCGTCCAATTTTAAGAGATAATTTTTAGTTGCGTTGAGAAAGAGTTACCTAAGTTTTGTTTACATAAGTAAAGAACCCCAATATAAAGACTAGAGTTAGGATTAGACTTATTACTAGGTAGCACTAGCCAAAGATCCTCCGCCGAGGAGGTAAGATGTGGTCGAATACTGGCCGTTATCCCCGTACGAATTGCAATAAGAACTCCGCCACCGCGGGACTGCTCGGTAAGTTGATAATTTCTATCACGTCTCCACACTATGTATCTGTTATCAAATAGTTCTGAATCGCATATGCTGTCCACTAGCCATGTCTCGGTTAATACAATTATATCGTATGAGTTAAGACTTAAGTTTCTACAGAAACACGTAAGTTTGGAGCGAAGTCCACGCACATTTTGATAGTAAATAGTTAACTCATTGTTATTCGATTGCTTTATTGTATTAAATAGCACTGGGCGGTGAATGAAATAAACACAGTATTAGTAGAACTAAAGATATTGTATGGTATTGTTCAATAATGATTATGAGGTAAATATAAATGTAAAGTGGGTAAATTAATTGTAATCGTTGCAATAAGTATGAGAAGTAATAGACTAATACTAACAACGGTATGAACATACACATATATCTCTCTTTCCTATGAGTGCAATCAAATGATAGATACTGAGGTGTGAGCGGGATGGTACGATAACACGGATTTTTTACTGCGGTGTAAACAGTCCAGCGCATACACATGCATAGCTGTAGCAAGTATATGTAATGTATATAATGCAGGGAGACAGGGGTACTCAACCCATTAGAGACATACAACGTAATATTAATAGTGATTAAAAAGTTGACAAAGAAAAAATATCTTAATTTAAGTATATTGTTAGTGAGTGTTATTAATTGACTTAGTACAGGACATGGAAATACAGTTATGTATGCTAAACTTACAGACATAAAAACAATTAATCGACATGTTAAACTATTTTGTTTAAATCTTGATGTTTACCAATTATGAGTGTGCGAGAAGTTTCATTTTTGCAGACATGTATTTTTCCAAATTTGACCCATACAAAACTAAAATAATTTGGCTGCTTCCTTAGTTTTGTTAAGTAATACTTTGTAGTCCGCACTTAGATGATCATTTACGAATACTCTCTGCTTAGCGTCCTTATATCCCAGTAGTTCCGCTGATATATTCTTGGCACGAGCTTTTGATACAAAGTCTTCCTTTACGTAGCGATTTAGAAATTGGACAATAATAGGTTTTTCTTTAGAATTATGCGATGGAATTCGTGAAATATAATTAAATTGAGTATGCGATATCTCTAAATCAATTACTTTGCCTATTTTGTCCATCACGCTGAAGAGATTTTCGTCCTTTGTCTGAGGTACTCCTTTAATCTCTAAATTGTTGAGACGTGACCTGTTATCGTTGATAGAGATTTTTAATTTTAATTCATTCACGACGCATTCCAAATCTGTGTGCTTAGTTTCGAATTCACGTATTTTATGCTCAGCCTTAGTTAGCTTGGTATCGAATTCGTTGACTTTGGTAGACGTAAAATCACTGGTCAATTTGAGTTCCTCCAGGTCAGATTTCATATTTTGGATATCGGCTGCCAATGAAGCTACTTTGGTAAGTTGTTGCTTTATAGTACTAAGCTCCTGCATAATGTTTTCTAATGTAACAGGTTCTGTTCGTGTCTCTTTCACTGATTTGGGAGTTGGAGATGGGGCTCTGCATACTGTACACTTCCAGGTGGATCTGCGTTCAGCTCCAAGTTTTTTCCATCCGGCTTCCGTCAGTTTTACGCAGGCAAAGTCATAATTCCCACCACACGAACTACACAATGCTCCATCCGTGAAAACCTTGTTGCACAAATCACATTTCATTTTAAATGAATTACAGAAAATGTTGATGATCTATGAAAATATTAAAATTGCGAATAACGTGTTGCTTGCACAAGGGATCGCACCGGACTGAAAAAACCGAAATTATTGTTATATTAACCCTGTACAGTCAAAACAAATTGAAATGGACCGTAAGTTAAAGTAATAAGACTTTGAAATCGCAGTTTTTTTGGTATTCATACAAATTCCATCATTCAATACAAAATAAAGCAAAATAAACTTTATTCCAAGAAAATAATTTAGTAAATAACAATGCATATACATGTTAAATTAAAAATCCAGTGTATGTATTATGATCACAATATAATATTCTAATTGGGGTGTTTGAGGGTGTGCGTTAATTATGTTACATGTTGTATACAAAAATTATTCAGTACAAAATCTGTACGACACTAAACAAAAGAGTTTGTTGCTAACAACTCCACACTGTTGTCTCCTGTGGCTCCAAGGGTATAATTAAATGTAAATTAAGTTAATTATTCATTTTGCTGTAACTCTTGGAGCCCTTGAAAATATATAAAAACCGTAGAAATATTACTTTTGATAAATAAATTTGGAGCTCGTGGGAATAAACCAGGAGGTAGTTTATCACTTCTGAACGTAAAATAATTAATTTCGGAAATACTTTGCTTTTTAAGTTCCGCAACTAAATTGTAAGAATGAGCCCTTCATGATGATGATGTCGTCGACTGTGGACAAAAGCTTCCCCAAAAGATTTCCACGATGAAGTCGTGTTCATCATTTGGGAATAATCAGTAAACAGTTAGTATATCACCAATCTGTCTGTCTGTGCTCAACTTCCTTGTACTATGGTAACCAGATAACTTTCTTTAAAATAAAATAAATAATAAAATAAAAAAGGTTTTTATTCACGTAGACTTTAAAAAAGCGCTTGTAAATAGTCAGAATATGTTTGTAGTAATATAGTTGAATACATTATTATTTCTAGTAACATAGATATTTAGGTACATATTGTATGAAAACATTTATAAAATTTATTTTATTATAGCATTGATATTTAGCTAGCTCGTATCAAGTTATTGTCAAGAGATTATGTTTAATTATCTAGTTTAAGTCTAATATTTTACTACATATTGTCAATGGTTCTGTCTATATTAAGGTATTATTATTATGACGGACCTTGTGTTAATAACGACGGTCGCGCTTTAATGCTACCACCGGATCCAATGCGCCCCAACTGAGAAGACCCAGCGAAAAAAACTCAGTGGGTTCATCTACTACCGGTTTCAACACGACCCAGTTGAGACGGTCCGGCGAAACATACTCAAGCGGGCATGAACACGGGATTTGTTCCAATTAGAGTAAGTAATTATTTAGTTGGCAAACACAATATATGCTCGATCGGTTGTCTGAATGCTTATTATTTTAGACTTTATTTAGGTATACAAAAGAAAAACTATCTATATAAATATGTATTTCGTAAATACATACTTATATAGATAAGTACACCCAGTCAAAGTACAAACAGTAACGGTTGGAATTTCTTTATTTCTCAAAGATTTACAATCACTTCGATGTTCATGTCAAATATCTGTCCTGGGAGGGAATCGAATCCACAACATACGGCACGAAAGAATATTAAGCAAAGTAATTTTCACAGATTTTGTACTTATAATAATTTATCATAATTAATATTTAGAACGAATTTGAGTAATTTATTATATTCTTATCATGACAAAACTCTAAAATTAAACACTTTATTACTAAAAACAAGTCAAAACTTTCTTTGTGTTGTTCTTTAAATATAAAATATTTAACAAAAGGCTCTGGGACAAAACTTCAGGCGTAAATCTCCTCTGAGAGCTGTGAGATAACAGAAAGTTTGAAACTATGGACATTTGCATTGTTGAAAACGGGTTGCACAAACAGATGACTTTCAGACTGAAAAATCTTCATTTAAAACAATATTTCTGTCTATCTTATCGATTATTTTTGTTTGCAAGTTGCTCTACTTCACATAGATAGTCCGTATTTTAAGAGATTTGAAGAGTAGTTTTCTTACAAATACTAATAAAATTCTAGTGAACGTTTTCACTCTTGTGGTAAAATGTACAGAGAATAATTAAGACAATATGAAGTAAAATATAACTAAAACTATAAATATTGATAATTCAACATAAACATAATCTCTTTGACAATAACTTAATACAAGCTAGCTAAATATAATTGCTATTATAAAATAAATATTAGAAATGTTTTCATACCATCCCTGTACCTAAATATCTATGTTACTAGAAATAATAATGTTTAGAACTATATTACAACAAACATGTTCTGACTATTTACAAGCGCTTTTCTAAAGGCTACGTGAATAAAAAACAAGAAGAAAATGTGGCGTGATTGGTAAATGCCTGCTTTTCACGCTTCAGGTAGTGGGTTCAATTCCCACCCAGGACAGATATTTGTGTGCATTAACATGTCTGTTTGTCTGGGTGTAATCTATATATATAAAAATCAATGCCACTTTTCGTTGTAATGTTATAACTCAACAACGCCTTTACCGATTTGGCTAATTTTGGTCTTGAATTATTCGTGAAAGTCCAGGAAAGGTTTGTACGTAGAGAAATTTTAAAAAAAGTCTTGAAAAAGTGTAAAATCAACATCTTTTAGCAAAATAAAATATTATTTTTGTTGAATACATGAACTTAATAATCATTTTTGATGTGAAACATCTATAGCCGCACGTTAAACATATTTCTGGCGTGGCGACGCATGCCGTGGCGCATGCGCAATCGACTTTTTATTTTATCATTATGACATATTTAGTTCCTATCACAATATGTTCTTTTCTGCATATTATTTTTACAAAATAATGTCGATGTTTCACATCTGCCAGGCGTCCCATGACGGCTCATATTTTTTTTTATTACTATGCCTTATACGTAGCGAAGCACGGACTGGGCCGCTAGTTATTTATATATGTATGTATTTAATAAAGTTGATTTGTATATGTAGTATATCAGTTATCTGATTTCCATAGTACAAGCTCTGCTTAGTTCAACTACACGTGACTCCTCACTCTCCAAGGAATACGGTCGACGGTCACCATAGCCTAGTTGGTAGTGCTCCTGCCTACGAAGCTGGTGTTCCTGGGTGCGAATCCCGGTAAGTGCAAATATTTGTGTGATGAGCACGAATATTTGTTTCTGAGTCATGGATGTTTTCTATGTATATATGTATTTATCTATCTATATAAGTATGTATATCGTCGCCTGGTACCCATAGTACAAGCTTTGCTTAGTTTAGGATGATCTGTGTGACATTGTCCCCAGATATATTAGTTTGGAATGATATGGCCATGTTATTTATTTATTATAAAGGTACAACGAATAAAGAACTGAGTTTTGTGGAGCTCTTGTATACCTCTTAGAGCTGATAAGATGTGATGAGCTTCAAATGTCTTGTACACTATGCTCCAGTAATAGCCGGCTAGCTGGTTGTACTTGAACAGAGTTATGGAATACACGCAGGATACAGGAGTATGGGTGCGAAAATAAATCATTGCACGCATTTGAAAGTGAACAGACCTCTTTCGGACGACGCGGGCACTAGAATGAACTTGACGGGTCCACCAGGGGCTCTACCGGCTAAGTCTCCGAACATTTATTTCGATAGTGGCGTTCAAATAAATAAAGTTTGAAAATTACTTAATCAATCGTTAAATCGGCTTCAACGTTGACAATCGATTCCGGACCATTTGTTACGTCACATGTGGTCATGGAAGCCGATTTAACGATTAATTAAGTCCGTTTTAACCTTTATTTATTTGAATGCCATTTAAGAAATCGATGTTCGGCTACTTAGCCGGTAGAGGCCTAGTATTTCCATTACTCACTTCATGCCAACATGGTGTACACAATTCTGGTTTATTTCATAGAGACGTGTCCTTAAATTTTCACTGGAATAAAAACCTGTAACATCATAGATCAATTGAAATATTAGTTGGAATATCCAATTCATAGTAAATTTTAATATCTTTCATTTTATAGCATGTTTTGTTTATTTTTTAATTACTAGTTTAGAAGAAAATGTCTATTATATCTGTTAGACATGGAATTTCAAACAATAACATTGTCGTTCCAAAATATATATTACAGAAAAGCATTATAATTTGAAATGTTATGTTGATATTATATCAAATATTTAAAGTCAGAATATATTTGCAGACTTTCTTTGGCCAGAATTAAAATCATATTTTCAGTTATAAGAAGGTCTATATTTCTGAAAAAGCCACAATTTTTTCAACAATGTAGACAATAAACTATAGAGTTGACTGTATAGTAATATGATGGACTGTTATAGGAGTTAATATTTGTATTCTTAATAAATAACACATAAATTAAATCTAATTAGAATACCTACTAGCTGTGCCCACAATGTTATCCGAGATTTAACCATTTATACTTTATGTTAATACAGGATTATAACCTATTTACATATCAAATTTCATTCTAATTTTGTCAGCTTATTTTGCCTGATTGGAGCACATAAACGATATTGCAATAATGAGGTTTTTGCTACTTAAATAATACACCAAGCTATTCTATCTTACAAAAATGAATCACATTTTTACAATATTGAAAAAATCTATGATCCGCGCGACCAATGGCACCAAAAATGGTAGAAACGTGGAAAATGAAAATAAGATTTTCGAATATTGAAGGGGTCGTGTAGGTGTGTGCAGATCTTTATGTAAAGATGTAGGATGATTTATCGATGTTTCAACTGTAACACTTTCCAAGATATAACCAGAGCACATAAATTCAACAGAGGGGAGCATCGTCATACACATACTATTCGTGTCTGACACACGTTCGTGAAATTTTGCCTAAATTGATCTCCGGGAGAGGTATATTAATTGACCTCCAAAGAGTTTAATTAGTAATTTTATTTTTCCTGTGGGGTTCTTATTACTAAAGTTTACGGCGGCAAACCAACGTATTTTTCTAACGTAATACGAAGAAAATATCCATCAAGACATAGCAGCCATCATAGAGTCTACCTGCAGAGCCATCAATAGAAATTGTATTGTTTAAATTTGTAAAAATAATAATAATAATAATATTCTGGGACACTATTAACACACGGCCATCTGATCCCAAACTAAGCAGAGTACTATGGAAACCAGATAACTGATATAATACATATACTACTTTTCTTTTGTAAATACATACTTACATAGATAATTACAGCCAGACTCAGGACAAACAGACATGTTCATGCACACAAATATCTGTCCTGGGTGGGAATCGAACCCACGATCTCCGGCGTGAAAAGCAAGCATTTGCCAATCACAGGCCCGTCAATCATTACAAAATAATCATTGTAACATTATGTACTTTATGATTTAATAAATACTTTTTCCGAAAATGCTTCAATTTTTTTGAAGCAAATACAAGGTGATTCGAAAAGCATAACTTTTTTGCGACACCTTGTATAATACGCTGTTTAAATAGCGTCCTTAACTTAATAATAATAATAATATCTGGGGACAATGACACACAGATCATCCTAGCCCCACACTGTACCTAGCCACCCTACCCCCTTATCTAAATTCCCTTTTATTTGAAGTGTTCCCTAACGTTGTACCTGATCATCCCAACTAACGGCATACAATTTAGTATCTAATCAAACCTAACTTTTATGTGTCTAATAAGGAATACTCCTTAATACTAATATGATCCTAAATTTTCTTAACTTAAATCATGAATTTATATTCTTGCTGGATTTGATTGAAACAAGTTGATTTAAATTGGCCAGTGATTTGTCTAGTATGGTAGGAACCTATGTTGCACATAGTAAACCAAGAACTTTTTGAAAAGGAGAACAAACCAATCAATCCTATATAAACTTTATCCTAATCATAAATAAACTTTCTAAACTTATGTAATTGTACAAGAGTGACTGAACTAATGAAGCCTAGTTTACCCAAAATTAATTACCATAATGTTATCTAAAATCTTATTAGAACTTTATTTCAATATATAAGACCATAAATATGTAGTTTTAATTCTATAATTTCTCTGATAAACATAAAGGTTTCATACTACTTCTTATTGGAGTATAACTTATTTTCATAAAGGATATTATGTTATTTGATAAGTCCTATTGAATGAATGTCTTGTTGATATTGTCTAATTAGATTATATGTATGTTTCCTAAATGAATTGTTTGTTTTAATTCACACAACTTGAAATATAATAGTTTAATTCAGCCATAGTATATATGTTTTCCTTAAAATATTGTTGAGATTGACTTTATATCTTTTCTAGATTATTCTAGCTTGTTTGTAGATTATACTAGAATATCATAATATTCAATATTATTTTATTTGCGGCTATGGTACTCGCCCAAAGCATCCCCGCGAGATACAATAGTCTTCGTCTCCATAGTGTCAAGACTTCTTCCGCGCTCCGGACTGCAAATGTCCTTAACAGGGATACTCTTTTATTCTAATTACAGAAAGGTCTGTGTGGGTTGTTAGTCATAGTCAATGTCCTTTGAAAACAAGAGACATGAGAGGGCTTATTCTTTTGACTACTTACCCTAACCTTTACTTATTTATTACAAAATATATATGACTCTAGTTCATAATATATATATTATATGAAGGAAAACATTTATATATGGATAATATTTATAATTAACCTTATGTAATAACACAGAAGCCTTAATTTGTCATAAGTAACTTCTTGGATTCACCAATGTTGTAATATCTTCAGAAAACTTATTCAATATAAGCAAGTTAATTTCAGAATGGTTCTAATCGCAACCACTGGTTTGACTGTTAACAAAGTCAACCCATAATAATACTTCATCATTGTATTATTATTATTTGAGTCATCTGCTCAAGGAACTTCGCATTCCTGTCAAGGTTAAACAATTCTTGAACTTCAACATCAATTGTATAAGTAATACTATCTTGTATCACTCGTGAAGATTTAGTTCTTTGTATTCATTACCCAAGTAATGACCGCTTGATATGAAAGCATTCAATATCAGTAAGAAAATCTGAATATGATTCTAATTGGAACCACTTATATGACTATTAACTGAGTCAATATTAGTATAATCAATACTTTGAAGGTGTGTTATTAATCATTTGTGATTATTGTCAAAAATCAATGATCTCTTGATCTCCAACATGGTAGGCAGAGATGTTGCATAATAACATCATTGGAATTTTGGTAAAGGTTCTACTAATCTTCCATAGACCCTTTGAAGACTGCTTTGCCGGCCAGCCTTAAGTACCAAGACATCATTATGAAACTTAATATTTCCGGTTAATCCTAAACACAGCACGTCATGTTTGCTGTTGTAGAATAGCCTCTACTATCTTCCATAGAGAACTAAATAAGACTGTCAGTGACCGGTCTTAAACAAACAAGACATCAGTTTTCTCTTCCACTGATAGTACATGTATTCAAAACTAACCCTATAAGGGCTTTAACATCAGGTAAATAGTTAACTGCCATTAACCCAGTTAATAATTCAGGAACTTTTAATTAAAGTTATTATATTAATTACTATCTAACATTGATAGCTTTCATTCAATAATAGATATAATTCTGGTTCTATCGTCTAGTTTGTTTAAACATAGAATTAGTTTTTAAAGTATTTGTCTTATAAATACATAAATAATACAACTTTGGGACATCATTCCCATTCATCCCAACATATCCGTGAATGAGAATAGAATTGTTTTACCATCTAGACTCAACTAAAGTTATCGAGCATACGTAATAATGTAACATTGTAAATAAAAGTAAAAAAAAGCCTCACCTATGTTGAAAGCTTACCAACACGAGCGAGATGACGCTTCCTTCATTATCTCTCCTTTAAAACAAATGATACAACCAATATTCAGCCGATCTTCCACTCTGATTACACCAGAAACGACGCTCACTTCTCAATCTTCTATAGGACTCCTGAAACCACACTTAAAACTTCTGAAAAAACTTTTTCTTTCGTTAGCGTCTGGCGCGAAGCGCCGCCATTCTCTTGACAGTCCTCCATATTCCCCAAAATGCGTCGTCAATCATGCCACATCCGGTCAGTATCATTAATTAAATAAATGTAATCTGCATAATCACATAAAAATAAATAGTTAATCTTCTATCAAAACGATAGTTAGTATTATATTACACATATAAATTTATTAATACATTATCCATTATTGTATATGAATAATAAGTAGCTGTTTTGTAGACAATCATTTTCCCCCGGTAATCCTATAACTGTTCCCATTGGTCGATTTCAAGATTAGAGAAGGGACTAATCTTTATAGTAACTAGTGATGTCCCTATATGTAAATTATTACGATAATTGAACTAATGTTAAGCTTGTTCCACACATATTTGCATCGATTAGTCTAAATTTGATAATCAGGCATAATACGAATTAAAATACTATAAATCAGTTGTTATATTTTGTTTCATTTAAAAGATATTTTGCAACACGCCAGCTAAATTATAGTACGATTAGCTGGACGAAGGATATGTGAATAATCTCAACGTGACGAGCCAGTATGGTTAGTTACAGCTCCCCCGCTCAATTTTTCAAATGTTAAACTTAAACCCAGTCTAACATGAGGAAAATTGGTCCCTATAACTTGATAAAGTCATTTGAACAAAATAAATTTAAATATTCTAGTTTATTAGAGTTGAAACTGGAAGTGCAGCTTTGATGTGTGAGTAAAATGAGTCCACTTGTAGACAATCCCCGCAAATCAGAAATGTTGATTTATATACACTGTCTCGCATACCCATGAAGTAAACACACAAGCCATTTAAATCCTCAAGAAGTACTTGGTTGTGAGTCAAGCAAACGCTAGCCGTTCAAAATACATCAGTTCTCCGTTAAGAGTCATTTAATACCACTCCGGAGACCCGCATGCACTTTTCCTCGGAGGACCCAAAATTGTCGTGAGCATAATCCAATAGATACACAAACTTACAATGCAAACCCTCAACACCTAATTCACGAAGACAAACCCACAAATAAGACTAGATGTGCAGTGTAAAGTCGATTTGATAGCATTTAGCTTCTTGTGGAGTATGGACCTTTCATGAGACCAAAATACAACTTGGTAATAATTGTATACTATCCTAACACCAAAATACATCATAACAGGTCGTTTGTATATTGTATATCGTTCCCAAGTCCCAACTCAAATTAACCAACCTCTAGCTCTGGAATTTGCCTCAATTTAAAGCCCTTACATTTCCTCACTAAGTTTCTTTGTCAGTCATTTCGTGGTTCAAAGTCAATGTCAAAGTCAAAGTACCTAATATTTGTTTCCTCAACATTCACAGACTTAACTTGCATGTCTTTGCACTCAACTTTAAATATAACCAAACCCATATGAGCCAGAGGTAACGAATAATTTCCAATTGTATTGCCTCCTCACCTGAATATAATTTCTAAATATACATGTAACCTTTATTTTCTTTGCTATATGTATATACATATGTATATATACCTCAAAAAATTTTTCGTATTATACTTGACTAATACATTTTCAAAACCACTCTAATTGCAGTATCAAACCATTTTTCCTGAGTATGTTATAATTTGAAACATATATTTAAATATTTATCTTTAATTTATTTATTAATTTCATGCTCGCCTGTTCCTATTTCACATAAATAACAATTACATAAACTGTTATAATATACCTATATATAATATGTTATATTGTATATACAGTACTCCTGCTATTTGTGTTAGTTATTATAAAGTAGCTGATAAAATACTAACGTATGAATTGCCAATATACATTGTAATAAAATTGTGTGAACCTAGACTACACTAATGAGAAATTATTCTCTTCCCCCGCTAGACTTTCCGATCTCTAATTACCTAAATAAAATAATCAACCCGTATAATGGTTGTTTGCTTCATCATCATCATATCAGCCGAAAGACGACGTTGTTTACTTACCTAATACTTAATATCATTTGATGGTTTACAATATGCTAACCTTAGACTTGGCTCACACTGTTTTCAAATTTAAAGCTATACATATTTTAGATGCAATTCATGATAGAATACGCCATTCCAAAAACTCAAAATATCCTACCCAGGTTGAAAAAAGTTTTATTATCAACTACATACTGACTTAATGATTTCCTAATATTGATATCAATCCCGAATTAAAAATGTGTAATTATAATAAATATATATGGATTGTCAATAAATGACCCTGTCCATACACATAACAATTCATCTGCCATGCTTTACCAATCGATATAAATCAAAGAAAAGGTAAAGCAATATCCTAAATAATAACCAGTTATGAGGTTCGCATAAATTACAAACTAGAATTAATTCGAAGGAACATCTTCATTCTTATTTTCGGAAATTGTTAGTAATGATCTTTGTAAAGTTAGTTCCTAAACTCGCAATAGGTACTGCTAACTTTGCTAATAATATTATCACAAATATAATTATTGGATCTACGTATTGAGTTTAAATTGAAACGAGAGTTTCTTTTTTTTTTCCACACTAAATCTTTCACACAACAGAGATTTATAGAAGTTTCATTTACCACATTATTCTACCTATTAACTTATCGACACCTTAATACTACCAATTTCTGTCAGTAATTCTATTTAAAACCCTAAGAAATCTCCTGTGTGTCAATATCTCATCTTTTCATAAAATTTGTCACCTTACGTAATAACATCTAAAATCATACCGAATTGTTGTTCCAAAACTGGCAACATTATTCTGACATGTCAAAATCGATAACCTTATTTTTTCTCAAAACAATCGATCGTAATATTTGATCTTACAAAGATATACTTTATTTCTATCTAGTACAAATGTTCTTATAAACAAATTTTGTACAATTGCACTTTGATTAGATTTACGTATTTACCTATTGAATTATACGAAACATCAACTTACTACTCCGCTAATGTATTTCGAATCTAGCAACATGTACATGGAAAGTATTCGAGATCTGTGTTGTCAAAGGTATTTACGGATAACGGCGCCAAATTCTAATTTTGAAGGCAGTATAACGTCTCCGTGGCGAAATATATCAACATCAAAATAATAATAAAACACCATAGTTTCTAGATGTTGTACAAGAAGTACTAGAATTGATCATATAGTGGAAGAATTATCGAAATGATCATATTACTCAGATATTTATATAATCAAAAATGAATTTGGCACAGTGTGATATTCTACAACTACTCCTATTTATATATTCTACATCAAGAGAATGAATAAGAGTGCCTACAAATTTATATTCAGTTTTGTATGTATATCTATGAACATAAGAAGAAACCTCAATTTGCTAAGGTTAGTAAAAATACTTTAAAACTTTTAATTGTGACCTATATCTAGGAATACTAAACATAGAATAAGCTGTTGTATATTCTAGATCCTAGATAATTGTTTATTTATTTCCTGTCTAGTGTCTACATAACCTTAACTAATCCGTGATATTGAAATTTACCATGAATACTACTACCTACTTACATTGTTATTTTATGAATTGGTTCATTAAGATTTTGTTATGAATGCTTAAAATCAGCCCAAGATGCTTTCACTGCTCCACCAGACAACTGCATTTCATTAAATTACCAAAGCTGATTTAAATTACCTACTGTATAAAATTGCCATAACATCTTTCTTTAATTTATTTTGAAAACCCTAACTAACAATATTTCCTTTCCTAACCTCTCTATTATCTTATTTTCAGAATACTATATTCTAACTGTAAAGAGGTTTATATGAAAAAATGATTTATTGTCAAGATCAGTGCTCCTAACATCAAATGTATAAACATCATCAGGTAAGCATTTCTTTTGATATTATTATGAAATATTTATTAACATCTTTGTTATTTGATTATACACTTACAATATCCTTATGCATAGAGAATTTTCATAGCATTGACACAAGGAACATCTAAACTCTTAAATAAATACTTATCACTCTAGTTTCATTCTTTTCTATGTAGGAATCGAACCCACTATTTGATAAAATGTTATTCATCAATATGTTAATCCTAGAAACACTGAGATAAGTTGCAAACTGCATACTGTATAAACTACAGATAATAATATAATACTCCTTAATTAAATTCTACCAATAGAGTATGAGGAACTACATTAGATACCGGCTTATAGTCACATAAAACAAAATATAAGTAATTATGATGATAATATCATTATGATTATTATAACCTAAGTAAAGATTCTATACACAAATTTAGGCTCTTTAATCTGACTCAGTGTTGAAACTTGTATCTGGGTTAATAAAACTTTGTAACAAATTAAAACTTATTTACTTACACTCAAGTATAATCACACTCACAAAAGTTTCATTTTCTGTATAGGAATCGAACCCACTATTAGATCCACTATTAGACCCACTATGAGATCAAAATTATGTTAATCCTGGAAGCATTAAGTAAAATAGCAAACTGGATATTGTATTAACTTAACATATATTAATATACAACTCCTTGATTAAATTCTACCCTTGTAGTTTGAGTATGATACTGATTTGTAGTCACTTTAGATAATATAATAAAAGTACTATTTCATTATGATTATTATAACCCAAATAAAGATCTATACACAAAACTAGACTATTTAATCCGACTCAATGCCAAACATTTAAACTTATGTACATAACTTCTTGGTTAATAAAACCTTGTAACAAATAAAGGACCAACATTCATGTATAATGTTCACACATGAACACAATGTAAATCCTGACTCTAAACAACTATTTATGGATCACACAAATAGTAGCCATGTGTGGGAATCGAACCCAAAACACAAAGTAAATTCTGACTCAAAACAATGAATTATGGATCACTCAAATAGTAGCCTTGTGTGGGCATCGAACCCAAAACACAAAGTAAATCCTGACTCAAAACAACTAATTATGGATCACTTAAATAGTAGCCTTGTGTTGGCATCGAACCCAAAACACAAAGTAAATCCTGACTCAAAACAACTAATTATGGATCACTCAAATAGTAGACATGTGTGGGAATCGAACCCAGAACACAAAGTAACAGGCTGTCTTGACCGCTGTGCCACTAGTACATTCAGTACACATTAATTTTGCATACCTTAATTTAATCTAACAATAATAATAATCATAAACATCTAAATATATTAGTTCTATTTATTGATTTATTAACTGTAACTATCTTATTTTAAATTGTTATCCTAATTTATTTATTTATTATATCTCATGTTAGATTTATCACTAACTACCATATACCCATTTGATCTCATTGTAATTGAACCATGTTCTTATGAGAATTAAAGACTTTAAATCTTAACTTACTTGTCATTATATATATGCAGGAATTGAACCCACAACTATAATTCTAATAGTTATCCTGAATCTCAAACTCAATTCACCTATTTAAATTGATACATTTAATTTATCACTTGACTTTTCTTTTAATATCTGCATTTGCTATTTTCTCCTATTACATACATACATTTCCTAAGCCATATTCAAAATAACCTATTTTTTTAATTTATTTGATCATAGAAGTTGACAGTTTCATGTTCAAACTCAGTTTTTAACAGACTTCAAAAGAAGTTTACAATAATACAACCAAAAAATTAGATGTCTCAGTAAATCAGCAGTATTATTATTAATGGTATCACCTGATGGTCAATAGTTACCATAGCCTATTATGTTAATCTACCTAAAAATAAACAGGAGTTTTATATCACTACATTAAAGAATGAGTATAGGACTTTCATGATAGTATTTGGATATCATATTTAGTTTTCTTAAGTAATTACTATATGTATTTGGCTTTTCTAAATAACCAAATGAATGACCCACCTGATGGCATCATCTATAAAGGGAGTGATTTTGTTTCATAAGTACTTGAATGAAACAATTTATTGAAATTACATTATGTTTAAATATTTATGCATACTGAGAAATCAAATGTTACAATGCCTTTAGTAACATCATGTGATTTTATCTCATTATATCCTTTCACAACAGCTTGAACATAAACCTGTTGTGAAATATATCTACCATACCTTCTACTATATCACTAATTATATAACAATTCTAATTGATTTTCCTATACCTTAATTTATTCTTGTACTACTAGTTGAATTATTTATATATCTAATAATTTGATTATTTTCTTTCAGTTATTATAACAAGGAATAAGTACTGAGATTGTTAACCTCATTCTACAACTACCAGAGATACACCTGCATGGACTGCTACTACTAATGAATTCTCAAGATTAGATATAAATTTAGTTTTTAAATAATTGATTTGTCTGTTTCTCCTTTCAATACCCTTTCTCACGTCATCAATTATGTGCAGCTAAGAACTGCATTTTGTAACCTATAATTCAATCAAACCAGCTTAAATACTTTTCTATCTAACTTTATATATAAATTACTGAAAATATTAATTAAAATAAAGCCTATTTATCCTGGAAAACGGCGCCACCAATTATGTACCTAGCCACCCTACTCCCTTATCTAAATTCCCTTTTATTTGAAGTGTTCCCTAACGTTGTACCTGATCATCCCAACTAACGGCATACAATTTAGTATCTAATCAAACCTAACTTTTATGTGTCTAATAAGGAATACTCCTTAATACTAATATGATCCTAAATTTTCTTAACTTAAATCATGAATTTATATTCTTGCTGGATTTGATTGAAACAAGTTGATTTAAATTGGCCAGTGATTTGTCTAGTATGGTAGGAACCTATGTTGCACATAGTAAACCAAGAACTTTTTGAAAAGGAGAACAAACCAATCAATCCTATATAAACTTTATCCTAATCATAAATAAACTTTCTAAACTTATGTAATTGTACAAGAGTGACTGAACTAATGAAGCCTAGTTTACCCAAAATTAATTACCATAATGTTATCTAAAATCTTATTAGAACTTTATTTCAATATATAAGACCATAAATATGTAGTTTTAATTCTATAATTTCTCTGATAAACATAAAGGTTTCATACTACTTCTTATTGGAGTATAACTTATTTTCATAAAGGATATTATGTTATTTGATAAGTCCTATTGAATGAATGTCTTGTTGATATTGTCTAATTAGATTATATGTATGTTTCCTAAATGAATTGTTTGTTTTAGTCAAAGTCAAAGTCAAAGTAATTTTATTCCGTAAAAATTTTACATTTATGTGGAATCGTCATATTTTTTTTTACCCTACCGTGCAGTGCATGACGTGGCAGCTACTGAGAAACACTGCCAGAAAACTCAGTAGGAATCCTTTTTTAAAATAAAATATACTTAAGATTAATTACAATCATGTGTGTTGACTCAGAACAACTCCATCCCAAGCACTTTTATCACTTAAATAATCAGAAATTTTGTAATATGCCCTGCTACACAATTTGGCTTTAATAATTCTTTTAAACTTATTCGTAGACAATTCTCTAATATCATTGGGAAGTTTGTTATAGAATCTTATACATTGCCCCATAAAAGAGTTACTTATTTTGTGGAGACGGGTAGTATGCAGTATGAGATTATTCTTATATCTAGTATTTAATTCACACAACTTGAAATATAATAGTTTAATTCAGCCATAGTATATATGTTTTCCTTAAAATATTGTTGAGATTGACTTTATATCTTTTCTAGATTATTCTAGCTTGTTTGTAGATTATACTAGAATATCATAATATTCAATATTATTTTATTTGCGGCTATGGTACTCGCCCAAAGCATCCCCGCGAGATACAATAGTCTTCGTCTCCATAGTGTCAAGACTTCTTCCGCGCTCCGGACTGCAAATGTCCTTAACAGGGATACTCTTTTATTCTAATTACAGAAAGGTCTGTGTGGGTTGTTAGTCATAGTCAATGTCCTTTGAAAACAAGAGACATGAGAGGGCTTATTCTTTTGACTACTTACCCTAACCTTTACTTATTTATTACAAAATATATATGACTCTAGTTCATAATATATATATTATATGAAGGAAAACATTTATATATGGATAATATTTATAATTAACCTTATGTAATAACACAGAAGCCTTAATTTGTCATAAGTAACTTCTTGGATTCACCAATGTTGTAATATCTTCAGAAAACTTATTCAATATAAGCAAGTTAATTTCAGAATGGTTCTAATCGCAACCACTGGTTTGACTGTTAACAAAGTCAACCCATAATAATACTTCATCATTGTATTATTATTATTTGAGTCATCTGCTCAAGGAACTTCGCATTCCTGTCAAGGTTAAACAATTCTTGAACTTCAACATCAATTGTATAAGTAATACTATCTTGTATCACTCGTGAAGATTTAGTTCTTTGTATTCATTACCCAAGTAATGACCGCTTGATATGAAAGCATTCAATATCAGTAAGAAAATCTGAATATGATTCTAATTGGAACCACTTATATGACTATTAACTGAGTCAATATTAGTATAATCAATACTTTGAAGGTGTGTTATTAATCATTTGTGATTATTGTCAAAAATCAATGATCTCTTGATCTCCAACATGGTAGGCAGAGATGTTGCATAATAACATCATTGGAATTTTGGTAAAGGTTCTACTAATCTTCCATAGACCCTTTGAAGACTGCTTTGCCGGCCAGCCTTAAGTACCAAGACATCATTATGAAACTTAATATTTCCGGTTAATCCTAAACACAGCACGTCATGTTTGCTGTTGTAGAATAGCCTCTACTATCTTCCATAGAGAACTAAATAAGACTGTCAGTGACCGGTCTTAAACAAACAAGACATCAGTTTTCTCTTCCACTGATAGTACATGTATTCAAAACTAACCCTATAAGGGCTTTAACATCAGGTAAATAGTTAACTGCCATTAACCCAGTTAATAATTCAGGAACTTTTAATTAAAGTTATTATATTAATTACTATCTAACATTGATAGCTTTCATTCAATAATAGATATAATTCTGGTTCTATCGTCTAGTTTGTTTAAACATAGAATTAGTTTTTAAAGTATTTGTCTTATAAATACATAAATAATACAACTTTGGGACATCATTCCCATTCATCCCAACATATCCGTGAATGAGAATAGAATTGTTTTACCATCTAGACTCAACTAAAGTTATCGAGCATACGTAATAATGTAACATTGTAAATAAAAGTAAAAAAAAGCCTCACCTATGTTGAAAGCTTACCAACACGAGCGAGATGACGCTTCCTTCATTATCTCTCCTTTAAAACAAATGATACAACCAATATTCAGCCGATCTTCCACTCTGATTACACCAGAAACGACGCTCACTTCTCAATCTTCTATAGGACTCCTGAAACCACACTTAAAACTTCTGAAAAAACTTTTTCTTTCGTTAGCGTCTGGCGCGAAGCGCCGCCATTCTCTTGACAGTCCTCCATATTCCCCAAAATGCGTCGTCAATCATGCCACATCCGGTCAGTATCATTAATTAAATAAATGTAATCTGCATAATCACATAAAAATAAATAGTTAATCTTCTATCAAAACGATAGTTAGTATTATATTACACATATAAATTTATTAATACATTATCCATTATTGTATATGAATAATAAGTAGCTGTTTTGTAGACAATCATTTTCCCCCGGTAATCCTATAACTGTTCCCATTGGTCGATTTCAAGATTAGAGAAGGGACTAATCTTTATAGTAACTAGTGATGTCCCTATATGTAAATTATTACGATAATTGAACTAATGTTAAGCTTGTTCCACACATATTTGCATCGATTAGTCTAAATTTGATAATCAGGCATAATACGAATTAAAATACTATAAATCAGTTGTTATATTTTGTTTCATTTAAAAGATATTTTGCAACACGCCAGCTAAATTATAGTACGATTAGCTGGACGAAGGATATGTGAATAATCTCAACGTGACGAGCCAGTATGGTTAGTTACAGCTCCCCCGCTCAATTTTTCAAATGTTAAACTTAAACCCAGTCTAACATGAGGAAAATTGGTCCCTATAACTTGATAAAGTCATTTGAACAAAATAAATTTAAATATTCTAGTTTATTAGAGTTGAAACTGGAAGTGCAGCTTTGATGTGTGAGTAAAATGAGTCCACTTGTAGACAATCCCCGCAAATCAGAAATGTTGATTTATATACACTGTCTCGCATACCCATGAAGTAAACACACAAGCCATTTAAATCCTCAAGAAGTACTTGGTTGTGAGTCAAGCAAACGCTAGCCGTTCAAAATACATCAGTTCTCCGTTAAGAGTCATTTAATACCACTCCGGAGACCCGCATGCACTTTTCCTCGGAGGACCCAAAATTGTCGTGAGCATAATCCAATAGATACACAAACTTACAATGCAAACCCTCAACACCTAATTCACGAAGACAAACCCACAAATAAGACTAGATGTGCAGTGTAAAGTCGATTTGATAGCATTTAGCTTCTTGTGGAGTATGGACCTTTCATGAGACCAAAATACAACTTGGTAATAATTGTATACTATCCTAACACCAAAATACATCATAACAGGTCGTTTGTATATTGTATATCGTTCCCAAGTCCCAACTCAAATTAACCAACCTCTAGCTCTGGAATTTGCCTCAATTTAAAGCCCTTACATTTCCTCACTAAGTTTCTTTGTCAGTCATTTTGTGGTTCAAAGTCAATGTCAAAGTCAAAGTACCTAATATTTGTTTCCTCAACATTCACAGACTTAACTTGCATGTCTTTGCACTCAACTTTAAATATAACCAAACCCATATGAGCCAGAGGTAACGAATAATTTCCAATTGTATTGCCTCCTCACCTGAATATAATTTCTAAATATACATGTAACCTTTATTTTCTTTGCTATATGTATATATATATGTATATACATATGTATATATACCTCAAAGAATTTTTCGTATTATACTTGACTAATACATTTTCAAAACCACTCTAATTGCAGTATCAAACCATTTTTCCTGAGTATGTTATAATTTGAAACATATATTTAAATATTTATCTTTAATTTATTTATTAATTTCATGCTCGCCTGTTCCTATTTCACATAAATAACAATTACATAAACTGTTATAATATACCTATATATAATATGTTATATTGTATATACAGTACTCCTGCTATTTGTGTTAGTTATTATAAAGTAGCTGATAAAATACTAACGTATGAATTGCCAATATACATTGTAATAAAATTGTGTGAACCTAGACTACACTAATGAGAAATTATTCTCTTCCCCCGCTAGACTTTCCGATCTCTAATTACCTAAATAAAATAATCAACCCGTATAATGGTTGTTTGCTTCATCATCATCATATCAGCCGAAAGACGACGTTGTTTACTTACCTAATACTTAATATCATTTGATGGTTTACAATATGCTAACCTTAGACTTGGCTCACACTGTTTTCAAATTTAAAGCTATACATATTTTAGATGCAATTCATGATAGAATACGCCATTCCAAAAACTCAAAATATCCTACTCAGGTTGAAAAAAGTTTTATTATCAACTACATACTGACTTAATGATTTCCTAATATTGATATCAATCCCGAATTAAAAATGTGTAATTATAATAAATATATATGGATTGTCAATAAATGACCCTGTCCATACACATAACAATTCATCTGCCATGCTCTACCAATCGATATAAATCAAAGAAAAGGTAAAGCAATATCCTAAATAATAACCAGTTATGAGGTTCGCATAAATTACAAACTAGAATTAATTCGAAGGAACATCTTCATTCTTATTTTCGGAAATTGTTAGTAATGATCTTTGTAAAGTTAGTTCCTAAACTCGCAATAGGTACTGCTAACTTTGCTAATAATATTATCACAAATATAATTATTGGATCTACGTATTGAGTTTAAATTGAAACGAGAGTTTCTTTTTTTTTTCCACACTAAATCTTTCACACAACAGAGATTTATAGAAGTTTCATTTACCACATTATTCTACCTATTAACTTATCGACACCTTAATACTACCAATTTCTGTCAGTAATTCTATTTAAAACCCTAAGAAATCTCCTGTGTGTCAATATCTCATCTTTTCATAAAATTTGTCACCTTACGTAATAACATCTAAAATCATACCGAATTGTTGTTCCAAAACTGGCAACATTATTCTGACATGTCAAAATCGATAACCTTATTTTTTCTCAAAACAATCGATCGTAATATTTGATCTTACAAAGATATACTTTATTTCTATCTAGTACAAATGTTCTTATAAACAAATTTTGTACAATTGCACTTTGATTAGATTTACGTATTTACCTATTGAATTATACGAAACATCAACTTACTACTCCGCTAATGTATTTCGAATCTAGCAACATGTACATGGAAAGTATTCGAGATCTGTGTTGTCAAAGGTATTTACGGATAACGGCGCCAAATTCTAATTTTGAAGGCAGTATAACGTCTCCGTGGCGAAATATATCAACATCAAAATAATAATAAAACACCATAGTTTCTAGATGTTGTACAAGAAGTACTAGAATTGATCATATAGTGGAAGAATTATCGAAATGATCATATTACTCAGATATTTATATAATCAAAAATGAATTTGGCACAGTGTGATATTCTACAACTACTCCTATTTATATATTCTACATCAAGAGAATGAATAAGAGTGCCTACAAATTTATATTCAGTTTTGTATGTATATCTATGAACATAGAAGAAACCTCAATTTGCTAAGGTTAGTAAAAATACTTTAAAACTTTTAATTGTGACCTATATCTAGGAATACTAAACATAGAATAAGCTGTTGTATATTCTAGATCCTAGATAATTGTTTATTTATTTCCTGTCTAGTGTCTACATAACCTTAACTAATCCGTGATATTGAAATTTACCATGAATACTACTACCTACTTACATTGTTATTTTATGAATTGGTTCATTAAGATTTTGTTATGAATGCTTAAAATCAGCCCAAGATGCTTTCACTGCTCCACCAGACAACTGCATTTCATTAAATTACCAAAGCTGATTTAAATTACCTACTGTATAAAATTGCCATAACATCTTTCTTTAATTTATTTTGAAAACCCTAACTAACAATATTTCCTTTCCTAACCTCTCTATTATCTTATTTTCAGAATACTATATTCTAACTGTAAAGAGGTTTATATGAAAAAATGATTTATTGTCAAGATCAGTGCTCCTAACATCAAATGTATAAACATCATCAGGTAAGCATTTCTTTTGATATTATTATGAAATATTTATTAACATCTTTGTTATTTGATTATACACTTACAATATCCTTATGCATAGAGAATTTTCATAGCATTGACACAAGGAACATCTAAACTCTTAAATAAATACTTATCACTCTAGTTTCATTCTTTTCTATGTAGGAATCGAACCCACTATTTGATAAAATGTTATTCATCAATATGTTAATCCTAGAAACACTGAGATAAGTTGCAAACTGCATACTGTATAAACTACAGATAATAATATAATACTCCTTAATTAAATTCTACCAATAGAGTATGAGGAACTACATTAGATACCGGCTTATAGTCACATAAAACAAAATATAAGTAATTATGATGATAATATCATTATGATTATTATAACCTAAGTAAAGATTCTATACACAAATTTAGGCTCTTTAATCTGACTCAGTGTTGAAACTTGTATCTGGGTTAATAAAACTTTGTAACAAATTAAAACTTATTTACTTACACTCAAGTATAATCACACTCACAAAAGTTTCATTTTCTGTATAGGAATCGAACCCACTATTAGATCCACTATTAGACCCACTATGAGATCAAAATTATGTTAATCCTGGAAGCATTAAGTAAAATAGCAAACTGGATATTGTATTAACTTAACATATATTAATATACAACTCCTTGATTAAATTCTACCCTTGTAGTTTGAGTATGATACTGATTTGTAGTCACTTTAGATAATATAATAAAAGTACTATTTCATTATGATTATTATAACCCAAATAAAGATCTATACACAAAACTAGACTATTTAATCCGACTCAATGCCAAACATTTAAACTTATGTACATAACTTCTTGGTTAATAAAACCTTGTAACAAATAAAGGACCAACATTCATGTATAATGTTCACACATGAACACAATGTAAATCCTGACTCTAAACAACTATTTATGGATCACACAAATAGTAGCCATGTGTGGGAATCGAACCCAAAACACAAAGTAAATTCTGACTCAAAACAATGAATTATGGATCACTCAAATAGTAGCCTTGTGTGGGCATCGAACCCAAAACACAAAGTAAATCCTGACTCAAAACAACTAATTATGGATCACTTAAATAGTAGCCTTGTGTTGGCATCGAACCCAAAACACAAAGTAAATCCTGACTCAAAACAACTAATTATGGATCACTCAAATAGTAGACATGTGTGGGAATCGAACCCAGAACACAAAGTAACAGGCTGTCTTGACCGCTGTGCCACTAGTACATTCAGTACACATTAATTTTGCATACCTTAATTTAATCTAACAATAATAATAATCATAAACATCTAAATATATTAGTTCTATTTATTGATTTATTAACTGTAACTATCTTATTTTAAATTGTTATCCTAATTTATTTATTTATTATATCTCATGTTAGATTTATCACTAACTACCATATACCCATTTGATCTCATTGTAATTGAACCATGTTCTTATGAGAATTAAAGACTTTAAATCTTAACTTACTTGTCATTATATATATGCAGGAATTGAACCCACAACTATAATTCTAATAGTTATCCTGAATCTCAAACTCAATTCACCTATTTAAATTGATACATTTAATTTATCACTTGACTTTTCTTTTAATATCTGCATTTGCTATTTTCTCCTATTACATACATACATTTCCTAAGCCATATTCAAAATAACCTATTTTTTTAATTTATTTGATCATAGAAGTTGACAGTTTCATGTTCAAACTCAGTTTTTAACAGACTTCAAAAGAAGTTTACAATAATACAACCAAAAAATTAGATGTCTCAGTAAATCAGCAGTATTATTATTAATGGTATCACCTGATGGTCAATAGTTACCATAGCCTATTATGTTAATCTACCTAAAAATAAACAGGAGTTTTATATCACTACATTAAAGAATGAGTATAGGACTTTCATGATAGTATTTGGATATCATATTTAGTTTTCTTAAGTAATTACTATATGTATTTGGCTTTTCTAAATAACCAAATGAATGACCCACCTGATGGCATCATCTATAAAGGGAGTGATTTTGTTTCATAAGTACTTGAATGAAACAATTTATTGAAATTACATTATGTTTAAATATTTATGCATACTGAGAAATCAAATGTTACAATGCCTTTAGTAACATCATGTGATTTTATCTCATTATATCCTTTCACAACAGCTTGAACATAAACCTGTTGTGAAATATATCTACCATACCTTCTACTATATCACTAATTATATAACAATTCTAATTGATTTTCCTATACCTTAATTTATTCTTGTACTACTAGTTGAATTATTTATATATCTAATAATTTGATTATTTTCTTTCAGTTATTATAACAAGGAATAAGTACTGAGATTGTTAACCTCATTCTACAACTACCAGAGATACACCTGCATGGACTGCTACTACTAATGAATTCTCAAGATTAGATATAAATTTAGTTTTTAAATAATTGATTTGTCTGTTTCTCCTTTCAATACCCTTTCTCACGTCATCAATTATGTGCAGCTAAGAACTGCATTTTGTAACCTATAATTCAATCAAACCAGCTTAAATACTTTTCTATCTAACTTTATATATAAATTACTGAAAATATTAATTAAAATAAAGCCTATTTATCCTGGAAAACGGCGCCACCAATTATGTACCTAGCCACCCTACTCCCTTATCTAAATTCCCTTTTATTTGAAGTGTTCCCTAACGTTGTACCTGATCATCCCAACTAACGGCATACAATTTAGTATCTAATCAAACCTAACTTTTATGTGTCTAATAAGGAATACTCCTTAATACTAATATGATCCTAAATTTTCTTAACTTAAATCATGAATTTATATTCTTGCTGGATTTGATTGAAACAAGTTGATTTAAATTGGCCAGTGATTTGTCTAGTATGGTAGGAACCTATGTTGCACATAGTAAACCAAGAACTTTTTGAAAAGGAGAACAAACCAATCAATCCTATATAAACTTTATCCTAATCATAAATAAACTTTCTAAACTTATGTAATTGTACAAGAGTGACTGAACTAATGAAGCCTAGTTTACCCAAAATTAATTACCATAATGTTATCTAAAATCTTATTAGAACTTTATTTCAATATATAAGACCATAAATATGTAGTTTTAATTCTATAATTTCTCTGATAAACATAAAGGTTTCATACTACTTCTTATTGGAGTATAACTTATTTTCATAAAGGATATTATGTTATTTGATAAGTCCTATTGAATGAATGTCTTGTTGATATTGTCTAATTAGATTATATGTATGTTTCCTAAATGAATTGTTTGTTTTAATTCACACAACTTGAAATATAATAGTTTAATTCAGCCATAGTATATATGTTTTCCTTAAAATATTGTTGAGATTGACTTTATATCTTTTCTAGATTATTCTAGCTTGTTTGTAGATTATACTAGAATATCATAATATTCAATATTATTTTATTTGCGGCTATGGTACTCGCCCAAAGCATCCCCGCGAGATACAATAGTCTTCGTCTCCATAGTGTCAAGACTTCTTCCGCGCTCCGGACTGCAAATGTCCTTAACAGGGATACTCTTTTATTCTAATTACAGAAAGGTCTGTGTGGGTTGTTAGTCATAGTCAATGTCCTTTGAAAACAAGAGACATGAGAGGGCTTATTCTTTTGACTACTTACCCTAACCTTTACTTATTTATTACAAAATATATATGACTCTAGTTCATAATATATATATTATGTTCGGAGCTACGCAACCGAACAAGTCAGCGATTTCCATATCTGCACCGCGAGCACTTTGGTGCGCGTTAACTTTAATAATTTCAGTATAATTTGGAATCAGTTCGCAATCCGCCAGCGACCGATGCTCAATACCATTAACCATTTTCTACCACTTTTACCATTTAAATTACCATTTTACCATAAACCATTTTAGTGGATAAATACCATTTTTATAACCATATTTAATTATCTTTGTAGTATTAAAACCAAGTGTTTCTTAGTGGTAAATATATTAGTTTATAAACCATCTCGTCAGTGTTCTTATTAACCATAAAAGAGCTCGAAAACGCTATATGGTCCTTCGAGAAGAAAGGACTTCGGTTCGCGTGTGACACAATCAAGCGTTATCCTGTGAACAAGGTCCGAGAAACCAGTGGCAGTCTGTTGGAGAGCAGTCTGACGCAATAAAAGAGCGTAAGGAGAATATAAGGTCAGATCAAACCATTTTATACCTTATACACATATTTTTGGGCGTTTATTTGATTAATTTTTTATTGAAATGGAGAGCATCGTAGCAAACCAAACTCAAATCTATGACGGTTTAGTTCAGTTGCTAACTAATATCAAAAAAGATGGCGCTAAACGAAAAACCATGGATTATTGCAAGAGAAAGTTAGAGCTGTTAGAGACTTATTGGAAGGAGTACCAACAAAACCATAGAAAATGCTGTGAATTTGCTGAATTTGACCATGAATATTTTACTAAAAATTGTTATGATTTGGCGGAAGAGGTGTATATTTCAGTCAAGGAGCTAATTAATAAAACTTTTGTACAAATGATGTCAACGCAGCAAATAGTCAGTCAGCCTCTCGTAGAATTGGGAGAGTTTAAACAACCAGTAGATTTCAATAAACCAGAGCAATCTAATCTACAATCAGAGCAAACAAAGCAGGCAGATTCGGCGAAGGATACGTCCGAATCCCAATCAAACCAAACACAGTCGATAGATAATAGCAAGTTAGACGAATTGATAAAAAAGCAGACCATTCATTTTAGGGCTTTTTTGAGAACAGTGGCAAATATGGAGATTGACCAGTTAAAAAATAAGTGGGAATTCGAGGATGCCTTAAAATCACTTCAAAGTCGGTGGACTATCATAGACAACCTACATTGGGAGATAGAAGGAGAGAACGGCCGAGATAACACATGGTACCAGAGTGAATTTAATAGATATGAAAAGATGTATAACGACTTTAAGAAAACCATTAGTTCCCAAATGTGGTCCATGACTCATCGGGAAAATTCGACACCAAAAATGGAAATCCCAGTTTTTAGTGGCAACTACCACAACTGGACATCCTTCAAGGATTTATTCAGGGAGGCCATCCATAAAAACACCTCCCTCTCAGATGCGCAGAAAATGCAATTTTTGAAAGGAAAAGTTACCGGAGAAGCTGAGCGTCTGATTCACCATCTACAGATTAGCTCGGATAATTATGAAGCTTGTTGGAATATTTTAAACCATCGTTATGATAACAAAAAGTTGATATTTACGTCTCATGTTAACATTTTACTAGGTTTACCAAATATGCAACACCAGTCTATGATAATGATGAAAAAATTGCATGACGTCACAAAAGAAACCCTCCATGCTATTAAACATCTAGGTGCTGATACAACCACATGGGACCCTTTGCTTGTACATTTGTTAGCTCAAAAATTAGATAGCGAATCTTTCACTGAATATGTTGAATCGGTAAAGAAACCAAGAGAATTACCAGTTTTACAAGAATTTTTGGACTTCTTGGAAAGTAAATTTACTACTCTAGAAGTTTCACGCCGCAAAACTGAATCATTTAACCAAAAATCAACCATGCAACTCAACCAAAACCATAATTTTAACCAAAAATTCTCAAGTCACCAAAATCATTATACCAACCAGAAAATTAATTCAAATCAGTCGAATAAAAATTATAACAAATATAGTTATAATAACATGTACAATAACATGCACAAGTCAATGCACGTATCTAGGTCAGTAACATGTCCAATGTGCAATGCTGATCACGGTTTATGGAATTGCAATAAATTCTTGCAATTATCGAGTGAGCAAAAATTGAAATTTATTAACCAGCGAAATTATTGCACAAATTGTCTAGTAAGTCATTTTAATAAACCATGTCACTCAACGAAAAAATGCCGCACGTGTTTAAAATCGCATAACTCTTTTCTGCACGAGGCTTTAACTAGGCCACAGATTATTAACAAAAATATACCCAGTACGTCGAATAATGTTCCACCAGCTTCGAGTCACGTGGCTTCTAATGGAGTTTCGGAAATATTATTAGCCACAGCCCTAGTGAAAATCTTTGGAAATGATGGCACACCATACACCATGAGAGCTTTAGTGGATGGAGGTTCTCAAATTTCATTAATAAGCGAAAATGCGGCACAATTATTAGCGTTAAAAAGAAACCATTGTAAAGGAAAGGTATTTGGCATTGGAGATAAAGAAAATAACTGTAAAGGGATGCTGAATATTAAGTTAAAGTCAATCTACAATTACTTTACATTAGATACCAACGTTTTGATCATGAATAATTTGATAAAAAATTTACCAAACTCATCTTTTACCAAACCAGAGTGGGTTCATATACAAAATATTAACTTAGCCGATCCTGAATTTAATGTTAGCCGTTCAATTGACATACTTCTTGGCGCAGATGTTTATAGTAAAATTATGTTAGAAGGGATTTTAAGAGGAAATAACGAAAATCAACCAATTGCTCAGCAAACTCAGCTAGGTTGGTTGCTTTGCGGGTCTATGAACACATCCTACAGATGTAATGTAGTACTGCATAATACGGATGACTTAAAAAGATTTTGGGAAACTGAAGAGGTCAACAACCAAGAGATAGACATGTCATCGGAAGACCAAGAGTGTTTAAACTACTTTCTAACAACCACTAAGAGACTGGAGAATGGAAGATATGAAGTGCGCCTCCCATTCAAACCTGAACTCAAGGAAAAGTTAGGGGCTACTAAACCAATGGCTTTAGCACAATTTCGAGCTTTAGAGAGGAAATTGGAAAGTAATTTTGAACTCAAAAATGAATACCAGCAGTTTATGGACGAATACTACAATTTAAACCATATGAAACCATCGAACATTACCCAGAATATCGGATGCTACCTACCACACCACCCGGTAATCCGTACAGAGTCCTTAACAACAAAAGTGAGAGTAGTATTCAATGCATCAGCAAAATCTTCGTCAGGGCTTAGCCTAAATGATACCATGTATACAGGTCCTAATTTACAACAAGATCTACAAGAACTTATTTTAAAATGGAGACAATACCAGTATGTTTACACAGCGGATATTGAAAAAATGTACCGACAGATAATGATTCACCAAGATGACCAATGCTATCAAAAAGTATTATGGAGAAAAAATCAAAACCAACCAATTCACCAATTTCAACTAACAACAATTACTTATGGCACAAAACCAGCACCATTTTTAGCCATGATGTGCTTAAAACAACTGGCAAAAGATGAACGAAATAAGTATCCCAACGCGGCTAAAGCCTTAGAGGAATCATTTTACATGGATGATTTCTGCGGCGGAGAACACTCATTAGTAAAAACAATACAATTAAGAAACGAATTAAATGATTTATTGAAATCAGGCGGATTTAATTTAAGAAAGTGGTCAGCAAATAACCCAAGGCTCTTGGAAGGCTTAAATATAGAACAATGTAACCAAAAAACATTCGAATTCAAGCAGTCAGACTCAACCAAAACTTTGGGGCTCGGATGGAACCCTCAAAAGGATAAGTTTATATTTGATTTGAAATTAGAACCAGAATTACCAACTAAATTAACTAAAAGATCGCTGCTTTCTGATATTTCAAAGTTATTTGATCCACAAGGGTGGTTAACCCCCATCAGTACTACCATGAAAATATTATTTCAGACTGTGTGGTTGTCACAGTTAGGTTGGGACGACATTTTGCCCGCAGATATAGCCAGTAAATGGAAGAATTTGAGAGAAGAACTATTAGATATCAGAACCATTGAGATAAATAGATGGCTCGGACTACAAAATAATAAAAATCAAAGAGTGGAATTACATGGCTTTTGCGATTCTTCGAATAAGGCCTATGGGTGTATAATATACTGCAAAGTCAGCAACAGAAACAACATCACAGTTACGTTAGTAATGGGTAAAGCTAAATTAGCTCCCTTGAATAAGAAAATAAGCACGCCTAGAATGGAATTGATGTCGGCTCAACTCTTATCACAATTGATGAATAAAGTTCAAAATTGCTTACCAGACCATTACAACACCAAAACTTATTGCTGGACCGATTCAACTGCAGTATTAGGATGGCTAAAGGGAGATCCAGGACGCTGGAAAACATTTGTCGCAAATAGAGTAAGATCTATAACCAAAATAATACCATCGGAATGTTGGGGACATGTAAAGACAACTGAAAACCCCGCTGATTGTGCAAGTCGTGGGTTATCGACCAAACAGTTAAAAAACCATGACTTATGGTGGCAGGGTCCAAAGTGGCTTTTATCACCGGAAAATCCAACCAGAAAGGATAATATTATATATGAAACCAGTTTAGAAAGCAAAACCAGGCATGTAAAACAGTCAAATGTTGTAATAAACCAAATACCTACAACAAAAATAATTGACGATTTATTAAATAAATGTAGTTCGCTTAGTAAAATAATAAGAATAGTTGCATGGATATTACGAGTCGGTACCAAAAAACGAGTTTATGAATCCTATATTACGTTGCATGAGTTGCGACGAGCGAAAATGCTAATCGTTAAAAACACCCAACAATCGATATTTAGGCATGAAATGAACTACTTACAAAAACACAGTAAAGTGCATTGTAAAAGTAATATTTTAAATTTAAATCCGTTCATTGACCAAGACGGAATATTACGAGTGGGAGGAAGGCTTCGAAACGCTGAGATAAACAATCAAATGAAACATCCCATTATATTACCACATAACCATCGCCTCACAAATTTAATAATTCAAGAAGCACATGAGTTAACGTTCCATGGTGGAGCGCGCCTTACATTATCTCATATTCGACAAAAATATTGGATAATCGGCGGATATATGTCCACAAAGAAATTCGTACGTCAGTGTATTACATGTAGAAAACAAGAACCACCTAAACAATGTCAACTTATGGGTGACCTACCATCATCCAGAGTGAACCCCGAACGTCCCTTTTATCATTGTGGAGTTGACTACACGGGTTTTGTGGAAGTCAAAGCGAATAAAGGGCGCGGAATAAAGACCACTAAAGGATATATAGCACTTTTCATTTGTATGGTAACGAAAGCTGTTCATTTGGAGCTTGTATCCGATTTAACCAGTTCGGCTTTTCTGGCAGCTGTACACCGTCTGGCAGCGCGACGTGTAGCACCACGTCACATGTACAGCGATAATGGTACAAACTTTGTGGGAGCTAATAGAATGATTCAAGAGGAATACGAATATCTACAACAAATTTTCAGTGAAAGTTTCTATAAAGAGATAACTGAGCTACAAATAGAATGGCATTTCAACGCAAGTTCCTGGCCAAGTGCGGGAGGCATTTGGGAGAGAAATATCAGGTCCTTAAAACAGCATCTTAAACGTGTAATCGGCCACCAAAAATTAACATTTGAAGAATACGTCACATTATTATCAAGGATAGAGGCATGCATGAATTCCCGCCCGCTCTGTCCATTGTCTGAAGATCCTGATGATTTCGACTTTCTAACACCAGCCCATTTCTTAACAACTAGACCGGGATTGACTGTGATAGAGACGAAAGAAGATGCTAGAACCAGATGGCATCTCACCACAAAATTATTTCAAGATTTATGGAAACGATGGAAAACTGAATACCTAACTCAATTATCTGTAAGATCTAAGTGGTTAAAGACGAAAGAAAACATAAAACTAGGCGACCTAGTAACTATTCAGGATGATAATTTACCAGCAGGAAAGTGGGCCATGGGACGTGTACTGGAAATACACCCAGGCGACGATGGTTTGATTAGAGTTGTTACTCTAAAAACCAAGAACGGATTGATAAAAAGACCAATTGTCAAACTATCTGTTTTACCAATTAACCAAATAAACTATTTGCCAGAACCACAAAGTATACCTTTTAACCATGACCATAACTTAACCAGCAACCAGAATGACGAAAAACTAAAACCAGAAGAGAAAAGGAAGAGACCAAAAATACCTGCATACAACATTTTTTCTATCGTGTCAGCAATGATATTTTTTATGACGATATTAGTACCACAGACAAACTGTTTACATACCGTTCACGAACTTCCTAACAATCAAACGTTATTTTACGATCCTGTGGCTAATCTACAACTTATTAGGGACAAATGGATCCTTGTAGTATATTATGATATGACGCCATATTGGTCAGGCATGGAAGCATACGGTAAAATAAATCATTATTTAGAAAAACTATGTAGTAAAATTGAAACACAATCGCCATGCCATATGATTATATCCCAGTTACGTCATAATGACCACGAGCTTCAATACTACAATGAACTTTTGCTAACACAACATTTTAATGTCCACGACAGACAGCATCGGCGGCGCCGGGGACTTATCAACGGTGTCGGTTACTTAGCGAATGAGTTGTTCGGAGTATTAGACACTCGATTCGCAGAACAATATACAAAGGATATTGAAAACGTCAGAAATAACGAAAGACATTTAATTAAGCTGTGGAAAAACCAGACGTCGGTCATTGAATCTGAATTTAATTTAATGAAGAAAATGGAGATAGAATTAGATAATCAGCTTAAATTCATAAACAAAAAATTAATTACTTTTCAACAAGATACCAACTCAGTTCAAACAATCATCCAAAACATGTCTGCTATACAAGATTTTACATTATCCGCGATGGCGGGAAATAATTTATTACAAAATTTGAAGAGATTGCAAGATACATTACTTGACACTATCACTGATGTGTACCATGGTCGAATTAGTCTACATTTATTAAAACCAGAACAATTAAAATCGGAACTACAAACAATACAAGGCCAAATGAGAAACGACCTCCATTTGCCTATCAATAACCTTGAATCGGACTTACAGTACATCTACCAGTTACTGAAAGTAAAGGCAAAAGTTACCAAAAAACTCATTATTTTTGAAATAACTTTCCCTCTTGTCACCAGAGAAAACTTCCGTCTTTATAAGATTATACCAGTTCCACACCAAATCAATAATAGCATGGTCAGCATAATTCCAGTAGCAGACTATGTGGCTATAAATCTAAGAAAAGATGTTTATTTTGTAGTAACCATTAATGAATTAAATACATGTCTGCGACATGAAGAGTCGTACATGTGTCAAATTCGAAAACCGATCTTAACCCTGCAAAATGATGAAACTTTTTGTGCGAAAAATATGCCAGAAAATAAATGTAAATATATAAAAACGAGTTGTACTAACCGATGGGTAGAGTTACATCATACGTCACAATACCTATTTTTGTTGTGACGTATACTCGATAAAAATCATATGTGGAGATCAAATTACCGTCCGCCAACTGACCCAAGCCGGAGTCATTGGCATGAATGAAATGTGCATTATAAAAGGAACAGATTTTACGTTATATTCTATTGAACACCATTCTAACCAAAACAATATGTCTCCTGATATTTACATACCACAGATTGATCAAATTAACCATATAATTAACATGAGAGTTTTGCCTGTTGAGAATGTCCCAGAAAACCATCTAGACTCCTCCTTCTCTCAGCTCGAAAATGAAATAAAAGACATGAAGTCAAACGCAGATATACCGGATGAAGGATTATCTTACCATCACATTCACCACTACACCATCAGTTATATTTTACTCGTAGCAGGCCTAGGATTTACTGCTACGTGGTTATGGAAAAAAGGATGTTGCAGCATATATAAGAGATCGTCTGCTCGTGGTCGCGGAAGCCCACGACGAGAGTCGTTGCAACTGCCTCAGCCAGTTCCGAGAGTTACCAGACGACAACCAGGTTCAGTTTCAACTGAACAGCGACAGCTTAGTGCTAAGGAACTAAATAAACCATTGTGTTACAAAGAAGTTCGTAGTGTTCGTAGTGAAAGTGTTCGTAGTGAAAATTTGGCAGACCGTTGGCCAGTTAGGCGCGGCGTAACAAAAAGAAATGACACTTCCCAAGTTGAGAAAGTTTTTACCATAGAGGACACTATTGTTTGATAATTTTCACTATTACTGATTTTACCCTTTTCTGTTTGATTTATTTTATACCATACTTTTAAGTCATTTCATATTCATCATTTTATTGTGTGACGATACATACAAACCATTCTGCTTTATGTTTTTTGCTTTTGCATTATTAGTTAAGATTTTAGTAATTAATTTACATTTTTGATATCATCTTATTTTCATCTTGTGCTCGGGAGCATGTTCGGAGCTACGCAACCGAACAAGTCAGCGATTTCCATATCTGCACCGCGAGCACTTTGGTGCGCGTTAACTTTAATAATTTCAGTATAATTTGGAATCAGTTCGCAATCCGCCAGCGACCGAGCTCAATACCATTAACCATTTTCTACCACTTTTACCATTTAAATTACCATTTTACCATAAACCATTTTAGTGGATAAATACCATTTTTATAACCATATTTAATTATCTTTGTAGTATTAAAACCAAGTGTTTCTTAGTGTTAAATATATTAGTTTATAAACCATCTCGTCAGTGTTCTTATTAACCATAAAAGAGCTCGGAAACGCTATATATTATATGAAGGAAAACATTTATATATGGATAATATTTATAATTAACCTTATGTAATAACACAGAAGCCTTAATTTGTCATAAGTAACTTCTTGGATTCACCAATGTTGTAATATCTTCAGAAAACTTATTCAATATAAGCAAGTTAATTTCAGAATGGTTCTAATCGCAACCACTGGTTTGACTGTTAACAAAGTCAACCCATAATAATACTCGGTCGACCAGTGCTCTATCTACCAATACGCAGATGACACTTGCCTTTTAGCTGCCCATAGAGAGGTGACTACAGCAGCTCAATGGCTACAGCAAGACTTTACTCGGATTTCCAAATGGGCACACGACGCAGGCTTGGTTTTAAATGCTAGTAAGACTAAAATCATACATGTTCACTCCAGCCATATTAAACACACACCATCTTTTAAGATAACCGCACACAGTCACAGTTGTCTGCATAAGCCACATTTAACTAATAGTTGTAACTGTGAGGCAATTGACCAAGTCAAACACCACACGTACTTAGGATTAATAGTTGATAATCGATTTAACTGGGGATTCCATGTGGACTCGGTATGTAATAAATTGAGAGCTATATTAGCAAAATTACACATCTTAAAACCAAAAATTCCATATAAAACCCTCCTAAACATGTACAATGCTTTAGCAGAATCAATTATAGCTTATGGAGCTACGAGTTACGGACGAACGTTTAAAACTTATATTGAAAAAATTTATAACCTACAACTAAGAATATTAAAATTAATAGTACCTCATAAAATTAGAATAAAATATAAAAATGACCCATCAGATATTTTCGCATATTGTAATGTATTACCCATCCACATACACGTCCAAAAACTTTTATTAATAGAACAACATCACAACAAAACCATTCAAATACCCATATCACATAAAAACATCACTAGAAACATTACTAATGGTATATTAATAGTTCCTAGAAGTAAGAACTATTACGGGAGGCGCACAATTGAATTTTTAATACCAACCTTACTAAATAAAATACCCCAAACTGTGAAACTAGGCATCAATCAAAGAAATTACAAGTTTAAATACAAAAAATACTATCAAGATAATATGAAAACTTATTCCATATAAACAATGTATAATACAAGGCAATAAACCACAAACGGCAACATAAAGTAAACAACCTGTAGTTCAACAGAGATAACATTGGCTGCCGGCGGCGCAGGACCGGTTTCCACTATGCCTAGCGCTGTCGAGAACGCACAATCGTGCATAAAAATATATGCGAACAGGTGTTTGTCTATCGCTGTTAGCCACATTTAATGTAATACATATTAAAGTGCACGCGAGGATAATGTGCGTTTAATATAATGCACGTTAATTTTTGTATTTAAGTACATAATTAAGTGTTAAAAGCGAATGTGAGTGCCAATACAAACCAGTCTTGGTTTAATGGCACAAAACGAATAATAATGTATCGAACATATATATGTATAAATAAATAAAAAAAAAAAAAAAAAAAAAAAAAAACTTCATCATTGTATTATTATTATTTGAGTCATCTACTCAAGGAACTTCGCATTCCTGTCAAGGTTCAATAATTCTTGAACTTCAACATCAATTGTATAAGTAATACTATCTTGTATCACTCGTGAAGATTTAGTTCTTTGTATTCATTACCCAAGTAATGACCGCTTGATATGAAAGCATTCAATATCAGTAAGAAAATCTGAATATGATTCTAATTGGAACCACTTATATGACTATTAACTGAGTCAATATTAGTATAATCAATACTTTGAAGGTGTGTTATTAATCATTTGTGATTATTGTCAAAAATCAATGATCTCTTGATCTCCAACATGGTAGGCAGAGATGTTGCATAATAACATCATTGGAATTTTGGTAAAGGTTCTACTAATCTTCCATAGACCCTTTGAAGACTGCTTTGCCGGCCAGCCTTAAGTACCAAGACATCATTATGAAACTTAATATTTCCGGTTAATCCTAAACACAGCACGTCATGTTTGCTGTTGTAGAATAGGCTCTACTATCTTCCATAGAGAACTAAATAAGACTGTCAGTGACCGGTCTTAAACAAACAAGACATCAGTTTTCTCTTCCACTGATAGTACATGTATTCAAAACTAACCCTATAAGGGCTTTAACATCAGGTAAATAGTTAACTGCCATCTTTATAGTAACTAGTGATGTCCCTATATGTAAATTATTACGATAATTGAACTAATATTAAGCTTGTTCCACACATATTTGCATCGATTAGTCTAAATTTGATAATCAGGCATAATACGAATTAAAATACTATAAATCAGTTGGTATATTTTGTTTCATTTAAAAGATATTTTGCAACATGCCAGCTAAATTATAGTACGATTAGCTGGACGAAGGATATGTGAATAATCTCAACGTGACGAGCCAGTATCGTTAGTTACAACACTAAGCAAAGCTTGTACTATGGGTACCAGTAGACGATATACATACTTATATAGATAGATAAATACATAAATACATAGAAAACATCCATGACTCAGAAACAAATATTCGTGCTCATCACACAAATATTTGCACTTACCGGGACCGCCAGGACCACCAGCTTCGTAGGCAGGAGCACTACCAACTAGGCTACGGTGACCGTCATAATAATCTCAATGGAGTAGTTATCTGCGCGGGATATGTTTTAGTGCACATTTGCATGCCTAAATGCAGTGGGCAGAGAAAATTCATTACTCTCATGATCCGATGAACGGCTTTACGTGCTCTCAAAGGCATGGGGCTGTGATACCAGACGGGCTGATTGGCGTGGGTGGTAGATACTTGCTTTTCATAGCTCAGGCCGTGGGTTCGAAACCCACCTGGACAGATTTTTGTGTGCATGAACAGTTCTGTTTATGCTGAGTCTGGATGTAATTTCGTAAATCTATTTAAGTATGTATTAACAAAAAAAAAAATAGTATATCACTTGTCTGGTTTCCATAGTACACATATAGTGTTTAAGTTGGGATCAGATGGCCATGTGTGAATAATGTCCCAGGGTATTATTAGTACTGAAAAAATAATGAGAAATTTTCTTAACAGGGAAACCTGCAGATTATGAGGTCCTAGTTTCAAATCCCAGAATCCGGGATCTCATTAACTGCAGTTGAACACGCTGCCGCTAGACCAACGAAGCAACTTAACTTCCCCCTTCCCCCCGGATCTCTGAGCAGTTCAGACGTCTTTTATGTCACTGTATTTATTATTTATTACGTTTTAAACGAATTAAACTAATAAAATAAGATATTAAATTACCGCAAAATATTAGGAGTGCATAAAGCTAGAGGAACTAGTGCATGAACATCAAACCACGGCGCGTACGCAGAAATCACACCTCACTACCCCAGCGCGTGAGTCAATCATTCATTACACTTAATGACCCCGCCCCGTTTTGCATTCATTATCTACACTCCATTTGGATGTGTGTAATGCAAGTAAGCCAGTGGTGAAGGAGACGCCCGTATACACCGAAAAAGGATAAACGGGGGTCAAGTTACACTAGACGGAAAGCTCTAAACAACCTTTCTCTCGATTGCGCCCAGTTTACGTTGAGCCCCCCGCATGTAACGCACACACCTACGTGTCTACAAACGATAACTTCCTTGGATAGCTGTTCGCCTAGTACTTTGCAGTAAGCTTACCCGATGTCTACAACCCAGTCTCCACCGCCGCCACCGACGACGCCGACGACAATGTTTAGCACTCCCCAACCGATGGTTTATACCCCGCATAGCTCTTCTGACAAACAAAGCTCACCCGCCGATTCTTTTCAAGTAACAAAACGAAAGCGATTAGATGGAGATGCTGATTCGTTATTGTCCTTCATGAATGAAATGAAAAAAATGTTTGCCGATTTCAAAATACAGCAAAGTGAGAAGTACAAGCTGCTTTGCAATACAGTTAACGAAATGCGTGATTCTGTCGATGCAATCCCTAAAATATTTGATAGACTCAATGAAAAAATTATTAATCTGGAGACTGAGCGCAAAGTAAACAAAGAATACATACTAAAACTGGAAGCCAAACTAGACAACTTGGAACAAAGCTCTAGATCAACTTGTCTTGAACTACGAAATATCCCTGTGAATAAAGACGAGAACAAAACAAACTTACTGAACACTGTAATCTGTACTGGAAAATTGATTAATTTTGATATGAAGCCATACGACATTAAAGACATTTTTCGCATCAAATCTAAAAACCCAGCCAACAAAACAATGATTGTAGAATTCACTACGATTCTTCGTAAAGAGGAGTTTCTAACCAAATTTCAAAAACACAATAAAGCTAAATTTAAAATTACGACTAAACATTTAAAATTAAGTGGACCCGCAGTGCCTATATATTTATCAGAAAACCTATCAGCAAAAAACAAACGATTGTAATACTTAGCTCGAGAGGCCGCTAAAACAAATAACTTTAAGTTTTGCTGGATCAAACATGGCAAGATTTTCCATCGCGAAAAGGAAGGGAACAAATACTTCGTAGTTAAAAATTAAGATGACCTCTCCACCATTTTTAAATCGACCTGACTAAGCCATCTAACCATACTACATTTGTTAAACGCTCCTACAATTTCGTTATTTTTATTATACTTTGTAAGTTTATCCTAGAAATTAGAAATATTTGATACGTGGAAACTAACCTACACATACATAAATCAACACACAACGATAATATACCCTAACATAGCCAGCAACACATCCACAAATAAACATCACAACTTTCATACATCTGGCATCCAGTCAAAAAATTTACTTTATATTACTTACGTGCCCAAATTAAAGAATGAATTCATGAAATGCAATAAATTAGAAACCCAATACAATCTAAAATACTCAGGCTTCCCCTCAGTACCCAATATGCTTGTGTTCTCACTGAAACTAAAAAATGAATGACCTAAATATAATTACTACTGAAGTCGAACAAGTTACTGTCTCAAACTACTTCAATTGCTCACCTGAACAATGTAACATGTTCATTAAAGACAATGAATATAATCTGAAAACATTGCATATCAATATTCGAAGTATAAATTGTAATTTCAATAGCCTTTTACTGTTGATTAGTAGACTCAAGGTCACTCTTGACATTGTTCTGTTGACTGAATGCTGGCTTAGCAAATGTCCAAATATTCCACATCTACCTGGTTTTATTGCGCACTGTTCTAGTTTTAAGAAACAAAACGATGGTGTGGTCGCTTATACAAGGAATGATTTGAAATGCTCTGTAGAAAGCCCTAAAATTGAGGACGTAAACAGCCTGATTCTACGACTTGCTGATAAGGCTGCATTTATCGTCATATATCGCTCTCCTTCCTATAAGGACTTAAAACCTTTCCTAAGTAGCCTAGACAATATCTTACATCAGGTTAAAAAAATCAAGACGGTCGTTCTTGTTGGCGATATTAATGTAAATATTGCAGATAATAGTACAGATCCAAATTTTGATGAATATCTTAACATCGCTGTCTCCCATGAAATACTTCCCGCCCATACGCTTCCAACAAGGTTAGCAAACTGTCTTGACCATGTCTTGCTCAGATGCCCTCACATTGCCACTACAATAATTCTCGACGCTTTCATTACTGACCATGCTCCAATTATCTTTTCTTGCAATCCTAACATAAAATCAACACCTCCCACAAAATTTTCTGTAAAAATAGATATCCCTAAAGTATTAAATGACATAGAAAACACGGACTTCTCACAAATCTTACTTTTAAATAATCTAAATACAGCTGCTGATACCCTTGTAAAACTCTTGTCACACCCTATAAAAATACACACGCATACAACAGTGCTCCCTAGTCGTAAACGCATAATAAAACCATGGATCACTCCTGGTCTTCTTAGATGCATTCGTCATAGAGACAAGCTACTTAAAAAACACAAAAAAAATCCAAATAATCACACTGATAAACTTGTATTCAACCGCTATCGCAACTACTGTAATAATCTCTTAAAAAAAGTTAAGCAAGAATATGAGCGCCGTGAGTTTGAAAGAGTCAAAAATAATCCGAAAGCTACCTGGAAACTTATTAAACAAGTAGCCGATTTGGAGCGCACGAAAACCACCAGTACTGAGCTGCTAAAAAGCTATGACACTCCTTCAAAGTCGCTTGATATGATTAATAAATATTTCTCAAGTGTGGGTAAAGACCTAGCCTCCAAAATCAATCCATGTACAAGTAACACTGGAGGTATAAATTCTCCAGGGTACCCAAAGCCAATGAGTAATTCCTCTCAATTAGAATCAATGGCCTTATATTACGTGGATAACATTGAGGTTGATAATATTATTCTCCACCTAAAAGACAAATGTGCAGTTGGAATTGATGGTATACCGACCTCAATTATCAAGGCATCTAGGCATATTATAGTCCCCATCCTTGTACACATTTTTAATATGTGCCTGTCTTTAGGTATTTTCCCGGAATGTCTTAAATCCGCCATAGTGCATCCAATCTTTAAAATTGGGGACAGAGACAGTGTAGCAAACTACCGACCTATTTCAGTACTAACTACTCTATCAAACATTTTTGAAAAGGTTATTAATTCTAGACGTCTTAACTATTTGTCCACAAACAGCATTTTAGCCGCTACCCAGTTTGGGTTCAGAAGAGGAATATCTACTGAAGATGCTATTCTAACCCTCACTGACACAATAACTCAAAACATCAATCAGAATAATAAAACAGTAGGTATTTTTCTAGACTTATCTAAAGCTTTTGACACTGTCTCCGTCTCCAATCTAATTTCCAAGCTAGAAAACTATGGAATACGTGGAATTGCGCTTGACATGTTCCGAAGCTATCTTACAAACCGGAGTCAAGTTGTAAAGGTGGGAGATCATTTAAGTACTAATGAGCCTATAACTTTTGGTATCCCTCAGGGCAGTGTTTTAGGACCTACACTCTTTCTTATTTACGTAAATGAGCTGTGTAATCTTAATTTGACTAACACAAAAATTGTTTCCTTCGCTGATGACACAGCTCTTATTATCCACGGTCGCAGCTGGCCAGAAACCCAAATGTATGCAGAAAGAGCACTGGCTGAAGTCATGCAATGGTTATCCGAAAACCTGCTAACCCTTAACATCAGCAAAAGCAAGTAAATCCCATTTTCCCCGAACACCCGTGGTCAGCCTCTATCATTCTTCCAAATCAGAACTCACAACTGTCCAATCTCAGATGACAACACCTCCTGTGATTGTACCCTCCTCGAACGTTCAAATAGTATCAAATATCTCGGTGTTGTAATTGATAACCTTATGAGTTGGAAGACGCAGATAAATTCAATATCAGCACGAGTAATAAAACTTATCTACATTTTCAAAAAACTAAGATCTGTTGTTGACTTTAAATGTATGATTAATATATACTATGCGTTAGCCCACTCTATAATTGGTTATTGTGTAACGGTTTGGGGAGGAGCACCTAAGACTACAATGCTTCGGATGGAAAGGGCACAGAGAGCTGTTTTAAAGGTTCTTGCGAGGAAACCAATTAGATTTCCTACTGTTAGTATCTATTCACTGTGCAGGGTCCTTACTGTGAGGCAGCTATTTATTTTCCAAACAATATTACGTAAGCACAGCCTACTGACATATGATCCAAGCTATTGTACGAGAAAGAGAAGGTCGGATCGAGTTTGTAAATTAGAGCCTCGCAAGACTACAATGGTGAGAAAACATTTTAGTTTCATCAGTGCCAAACTAATAAATATATATTTACCCCCTAACAAAGAATGAACTCAAAATAAAAATCCGAAAATGGCTACAAACACTGGATTATGGTGCCACCGAAGATTTTGTTATGAAATAAACAGAACACGTACACACACTCACACACACACACACACACACACACAAACACACACACACACACACACACACACACATTTCCATGATCGGCAACCCTAGCCATGTCAACAACAGTTCCTACGAAATAATTAAATTAAATTAGTTAAAAGTAATGAAACCCTCTGACTACTGAACGCACAAGCTCTAAAACAGTTTATTATATAGTGACAATGTTATCTTTCAAAACTTTCAAGTGTGTGACAAATAAAATGTAACTCCGAAATCGAACTAGTGAACCCAACGATATTGATACGTGTACCTATAAAACATTTAAAACAAGACAAATATAGTGCAAACAGCGTTGCCACAGTGACAATAAGGTGATTCTACCTAGGATTATTATAATACAAATAGACATTTCAGTGAAATAATACTACGTTTACCATCATAAACTGTTTGGCTATACCTATTCAAATTTTGCAAGCTCATTAACAAAGTATTAACAAAATATTTTTGAAACCTTATAACTATAATGACATTAAGAATATAATTCTATCGTTAAACGATACAAACGCTGAAGGAGTCGATACATTTGCAACAAAAGTTCTAAAAAGTTGTGCAAATGAAATTTCGCCAGTCTTGACATATTTAATAAATTTATCCTTCTCTAACGGGCGCTTCCCGAATTTACTAAAAGTTTCGATAATTAAGCCCCTGTATAAAAAAGGTGACAAAGACTCCATGGATAACTACAGACCAATTGCTCTGATACCAATAATCTCAAAAATTTTTGAGATTGCAATGCATAAAAATATAACCAATTTCATTGGAAAGCATGGTATCATAAAAAAAGATCAATATGGGTTTCAAAAAGGAAAGTCCACAACATTGGCTTGTTTTAACCTAATGCATGCAGTTATAAGTAGTATAGATAGAGGCAATAAAACTACTGTAATATTATTCGATATGTCAAAGGCATTCAATTTTGTTTCACACAACTTATTATTAAATAAGCTAGAGAATTATGGGATCCGTGGCCCTGCACTAAACTGGATTCAAAGCTATTTGGAAAATAGAACACAATGTGTGGAAATCCCAAAAATAGATAGTAATCTTACATTAAAAGCGTATAGATCTAACTTTAAGCACAACGCTTCTGGGGTCCCTCAGGGAAGCATTCTTGGCCCTCTTCTGTTTATTCTATATATAAATGACCTTCCAGACTCGACTAATAATCCTTGTTTTTTATTTGCTGATGACTTAACATTATTAATCACATCTAGAAAATCTGATATCGATAGCTATGAAACTAATATAAATAATTCATTAGAATCTGTAATTAAATGGTTAGATGACAATGGTTTAAATGTAAATTTGACAAAAATGTGTCAAATTGCATAATATTATGCAATTTGACACATATAGACGAAAAACTATGACATTAAATATTAATTATAGAGGTATAAAATTAAAAGAAGTCAATGAAACCAAGTTTCTTGGAATTATCCTTGACAAGTACTGTAACTGGAAAGAACATATTGACAAACTTTGTAGTAGAATTAATAAATTTGTGTATGTATTGTATGAGCTCACAAAAGTATCTGCAAAGAAAACTGTCTTAGCAGCTTATTACGGGCATGTAGCTTCTATTTTGAGTTATGGTCTGATTCTGTGGGGCAACTCAACAAACATTCAAAAAGCTTTTATTGCATAAAAAAAATGTATTCGAGCGCTTTCTGGTCTATGTCCGTGGCAATCGTGTAAACCGATCTTCCAGAAGTATAAAATTATGACATTACCGTCTATGTATATATTTGAATGTAGTAAATTGGTTAAGGAAAATCCTGAACTGTTCACAAGAGCCCAGGAACTATTCCCTAGAAACAGTCGAAATCCTAACAGAATAGTTTTACCAGTGATTCCTAGGACAACTTTATATAAGAAAAGTAGCTACGTGATGTGTGGACGCATATTTAATAAGTTGCCTGTTGATATTAAGGAACTACCACTTCGGAAATTAAAAAAAAAACTCAAAATATGGTTGTTGGAAAGAACATTTTACACGGTAGCAGAGTTGTTTAATAGGACTTAACATATAATTTAGTTTAAGTATTTGCATGTCACTATGTATATGACTAAGTGTTGTGGATCTGTTTTTATATATAAGACCTCAATTGTTTGTACCAACATTTATGGCAAATAAATAAATATCAATATCAATATCATGATACTAACATTTTGTGTTTAGTCTATAAGTCTTATTATTATTAAAATCGATTGTAGCTCTTTAAATTGTCAATTTATAAATTGTATTCTAAATTCGCATGCAAATTATTATTATTGTATTAAATAAAGAACTATGTATCAATGTATCTGGAGGCGGGCGTTGATAGCTGCGCTACAGTTTTTACTTTAGCGGCTATCATCGTTATCCATTATGTAATGTAATCCATTGTTGTAAGTTCACACAATAAATCATTATTATTATAAAAAAAAAAAAAACTTAATAACCACATAATGGTGTGGTCCACGTGACCAAGTTCAGCAGATCCTTGTTTTAAAATGATGTTTACAGTTAGCCAAGTAACTTTTGACTGCTTAGCCGGATGCTGGAAGCGAGCGAGTGCATAAGCCGTCTAGTAAAATAAAACAACAAACTAAGTATCCACCGGGGGGCGTCTTTGGGATTCAAACTTCGAATGCGTCGGCTACTAACGGGTTGATGCACGAGATCGGTTATAAAAGGCGTTAGTTGTGGGGTTATAAGTGGGTGACGAATTCTACTGAGAATTGGAGAGAATGATACAACATTACTTTATATTGAAAATGCCGATTCATGAACGTGGTCGCATTCGGCTAGTTCAAATTGTCGGATTGTGTAAAGGGTCTGGAAAACATGAGTGATGCAATAAAGCGTCAAAATGCTTGCAAAAAATAAAGACACAATCGTGTGTTCCAAGCAATTTGATGTATAAGAGGCTGGATTATTATATCACTTCACACCACTTCTCAACGCATAAGCAAAAAGTATGACGCAGAATAGAGTAAACAGAAAACTATTAAATTGAGAAAAAACCGCAGCAAAAATAACAACAACAGCGTCTCTCTGTGTACTATGATCATCATACTGCAATCTCCAACCCGCCTGCCAAGTGTGGCGATTATGGTCGCTCCAAATTATGGACACAACTCCACTGTGGAAATCTTTTGGGGAGGCCTTCGTCCAGCAGTGGATGCCATTAAGTCAGCCTAATGCAATCCACTGGATGGATGATGAAAACAATACATACAAACGAAACATGAAATGGTACTATTTCTGCACGTGTAGTTCAGTAGCCGCATCACTACCACATCGGTACGTGTTCTAAGTTCAAACCCCTGAGATGACAAAAGTTTGTGTGAACCTGAAATGGTTGTTCTGAATTTGGATGTACTGTGCATAAATTTCATGTCTATAAAGTAAACACCGTGAGGTTTCTAGCCTGGAAATAATAACATACCATCTCATTGATGTCGTAAAAGAAGACTAATTGGATACAGATAGTCGGGCAGCAGTGCTACCTGTGTAATACAATCACCTAACTGCGGTCTCCAGCTCGCATACCAAGCTTGGATATTACAGCAAACCAAGCTGCAACAAATGGCAACGTTGTGGAAACCTTTAGGGAGGCCTTTGTGCAGCAGTGGACGATATCAAGCTGAGGATGTAGAAGTAATCTTCGATACGGGGACTTTTTCCAAGTGCGAGCGTTTCATTGAGAATAATCCATACCTATTCTATTTAGGAACGCTAAATGTGCCTTTTTGTCTCACAGTATTATAGCTATAATATAATAATAATAAAAAAAAAAACGTCAAAACTGTCAAAAAAGACAAGACGTGTTTTATTCGGAAAAAATTATAAAATTCAATTTCAGGCCATAAAATCCATTATTATGCCCTTGTATTGGGTCAAAATTAAGACCTCCGCTTACAATTTGTATATAATAGATAAATAAGTTTGTACATAATACTTACGTAATAAACCAAAAGAGACCAAACGTTCAACATGAAGCTTTTCAAGCATATTTATAGCTCAAGGAAGCTCGTCAACATATTATGACCTCAGTAACAAGGGCTCGAGCACGGGTACCGCCAATGATGGCGGCAAGCTTGGAGTTCGCGGCCGGCAGTGCCGAAGAAGCAACTCCCGCTGTCGCAGAGGTGGTGAGGCGAAGCAGACGTAGATGGACAGCATCAAATAATGAAAACGTCATGCGAGATTATTACCGGGCTACTGGAGGGGATACTGCACCGCGATCTGGTTATCGACGGCGTCTCCTGTCTGAGTGGTTAATACTCGAGCCAGATATGACAGTAAGTGAACAGCGCTTGGTTGATCAAGTCAGGGTTATACGCACAAATAATTTACTGAGTGAAGATCGGGTTGAGTACCTTAGACAGGAGGTCTTGAATTCATTCATTGATTCAAATCATCCTCAATATTCAAATAATGTTTTAAACAATTCGGAAAATTTACTAGGCTCCCAAAATGATGACTTAACAATGAATGATGACTCATCACCTCCAGTAAATTTGGAAGTCAATGATGAAATATCGGCAAATGTTAGAACAAAAGTGAATGGCAAAAATCGTACCGCATACTTCTTTTGGTGTTCAGGTACATAATTTGTACCACTTATTAAGACAACTAAGGCATTGATTTTCATGTATGTATAATATTTTTTAGAACTTGGGATTAATTAATAAAATCAAAAATATATTTAAATTATTTTCAATAAATAAACGTAATAAAATGGTAAACTAAACGCAGTTACGTTTTCAGAATTTTTACGTTGAGTTATCCTCCGTACTATAATATATATCTGTTGACAGTGGATTCACGTAAGGACTCTTTATCATTTAATTAAAATGATAAGTTTGCAATGTGTTAATTGCTACATTCGGTTGCCCCGACTAAGAAGACATGCTTTATCCGATGAGAGTAAAGTTCTCAATAAACCCAATGTTGCTTTGTGCTATGTGATAATTATTGTTTGGTACTTATATGAAGATGTTCTTAGATGAAGTAATACTAAGGGTGAATTAATAATAAGACTAATAAAATAAATGTAGTTTCCTAAAACAAAGAACCTATTGTTTTATTTACCTCCACTCAAAACCTCGTATAAAACCCCTCGCTACCTCACACAAATGTACACTGGGACATGAACTTTGTAATTAATGGAAATAAAGAACTTTTCATTCTTTCAACAAATAATAGTTATTTGCATATTCCTTACCAAACTTGCGACCCGGTTAGGGCTTTCGGGGCAGGTTCGGAATAAATCCATGTAAAGACTACAAAAAGGGCGACAACATATTTTACTTTATCACCATAACAATGTTTATGTAAATATAATATGTAACAATCTTCATTAGTACACTAGTTAACACTAGCATTTCATTACCACATCAGTAGACACTTTTTGATATTTACAGTATCTTTATTACTTAGGCAGTAAGAGTGATTTTCGAACTGCAATGTATCCCCGGTCATGGGGTTGACCCACAGATTACCAAACGTAACCTTAAAATAAAACTGGCTATAACTTTTATATCCCAAGTTCTAAAAATCTAAGAAATTAAAAATGCCTTTTCTATCACATTAACTACCAATTAAAACATAAAATATCCCGAAACACGAAATTTTACTAGCGGTACAAAAATCCCATACAGACCTGCCGTTTACCTTTATTCAAATAGTTTCACAATACAAAAATACAAAATTTCAAGACAGACCAAAATTAGTAAAATATCCAAATAACCCAAAATGCTGGAAAATATTCGCTGCTGTCAACCATTTACTTGGTGAGTGCTTAAAAACCAGTGAGTCTCTTGAGGAAACACATTCGTATATTTATTGTGCGGCACTGACTTGCTGTGAAATCACTGGGGTACTGCGGCCGCACAATACTGAAGCCAGTTCTTCACCTAGATTACCTCAATGGCAGCAAAGATTACAAAATAAATAAACACAATAAGGGTTAATTTAGGGAAACTAATTTCATTTTCTTCTGGAAATAACAGGATGCGCATTATCATTGTTGTAAATAAAATCTTTCCGAACCGTAGTCTAAATTTAAATGACAGTTCCTTTAGACAAGAACTCAATGTCAAAATTGATGAGTATAAACAACGGTTAGGTCTTCTGTCCAAAAGGCTACGACGCAAAAAAGAAAATTATTTAAGAAAAAAAACAAAACAGATTATTTTACAACAACCAAAATAGGTTTTACGCAGAATTAGGCAATAAAAAATGCTCGGTTGGTACCTTACCAGAGAAATGTTTGATGGAACAGTTTTGTAAGAATATCTGGGGTTATTCGGTTAGTCATTGTTTGGATGCAGATTGGGTAAATGATTTGCAAAACAGCACAGAGCAAATTAATCAGATGGAAGAAGTTCAAATTACATTGGAAGATTTCCAAACGGTGGTTTCAAAACTAAATAATTAGAAATCTCCAGGAGTAGATGGAATCCACAATTTTTGGTTTAAGTGGTTTAAAAGTTCACATGATTTATTTGCTAAACAAATTCATAATTGTATCCAAAGCGGTTCCATTCCTACATTTCTCGCAGAAGGTATAACGTACATGATACCGAAAGTTCCTGGTGCCTTTGAGCCGAAACAATTTCGTCCAATAACGTGTTTGCCGGCGTTATATAAAATCATCACTTCACTTATTACAAAAAAAAGCATTTGTCTGAAAATAATATGTGTGTGTGTGTGTGTTCCTCCCAGCCGATTTCGGCTATGGTGACTGCTACTGATTAGTTAAGGAGCTAGGGTGATCATTTCTCACATGTGTCCTTAGATGACTACAGTATCCAATCTTGTGTGTAAACGTGCGCAAACATTGGCTGCACGTGAGGACACCGTCGACATAGTTGTAAAATATGACTGCTGGTGGTTTAGTCTTAAGAGCATCGCGTTTCGCATCCAGCTCGGATTTTCTCTGCTCTTCAAAGTCATGAACCTTTCACTCCACTTTGGTTTTGCCTTGCGTTGAACCCACTTATTTACTTATTACAAAAATCAAACATAGGATATGAACTGAGCAATAGAAGTTTTAAATTGAATTATATATGGATGACCTAAAATTATATGCAAAAAACAAAAAAGATATGGAAACATTACTCGAAATTACAGCAAAATTTAGTAAGGATATTAGAATAGAATTTGGGATGGATAAATGCGCAGTAATGCGCAGCAAGTAAGGCTTCAAAAGGCAAAATCAAAAACTCACCTCATTTTGAAATTCCTATCAATGGCTTAAGCACCCATGAGACGTACAAATATTTAGGAATGGAACAATGTTTAGGCCTTGATCATAAGAAGTTGAAAGATTCATTTAAAAATAATTATCTCAAAAGTGAAATTAGTTCTGAAAAGTTATTTAAGTGGAAACAATAAAATAAGAGCGCTTAACTCATGGGCTTTTCCATTGATCGGTTATTCATTCGGAGTTTTAAAGTGGAGCCAGACGGAATTAGAGACTATCGATCGTAAATTGCGTACCACTATGACGAAGTTTCGTATGCATCACCCCAGGGCGTCTATGATGAAACTATATTTACCTAGAAAACTAGGGGGTAGGGGGCTTCTAAATTTAAATAATATGTGTAATGTGGAAGTAAATACATTAAGAATGTTTTTTAGAAATCAGTCAAAACCTGGCTACCCTGAAATAGTGGCATGTGATTTACGATTTACTCCTTTGAACCTGTCATATTCTGAGATCAATCTTCCAATTATAAGTATAGGAAACCGAATTGAAACCTGGAGAAATAAAGAGCTGCATGGACGATTTTATCATGTTCTGAAAGATCAAACCACGAATTTTAAGGCCTCCGTACACTGGCTACAACATGGTGATTTGTACGGAGAAACTGAGGGATTCCTGTCGGCGATGCAAGATCAGGTGGTTGCAACGAGAAACTACCATAAGTACATCACGAAGGACAATACAGTGGACATATGTAGAGCCTGTGGTGTCGCAGGGGAAACTCTGCGACACATAACATCTGGATGTTCTTCTCTTGCAGCCACTGAATACTTGTATCGCCACAATTCTGTTGCTAAAATTATCCATCAGCAACTTGCTTTAGATCGCCAACTTCTGCCGGGCCCAAGGGTTCCATACTTCAAATATAATCCTGAAGCGGTCTTGGAAAATGACAGGTTTAAAATATACTGGGATCATCCCGTGCTGACTGACTGAATGGTAGGTGCCAATCGACCCGATATTGTCGTCATTGACAAACAAACGAAAAAGACATCCTTTGTGGATAAAACAATACCGTATGATGAAAACATATCTAACGCAGAAAAAGAAAAAAATTCAAAATACCTTGATCTGAGTTTTGAATATGCGCAAATTTGGAGAACCGAAAGACCTGCGATCATACCTATTGTTATATCCACAAATGGAGTTATTCCTAAATTCCTGAAAATCAACCTTGCAAGTTAAGGACTTGATATCTGGCTGGAGAGTTACATGCAGAAGGCGGTTCTGCTGGCGAATGCCAGGATTGTGCGGAAACTTCTCTCCATGTAGCCCATATATTTTATAAGTTGTATTTGTATTAAAATACCCTTATATTTATATATATATATATTTGCTGTGTGGTGACGGCTTAAGAATATCACCACCCCCTCTCATCCCGTGGGGGGACGTAAAAGTCATCCCGAGGGAATATATACCAGAGAACGGGCAGCAGCGTTCTCCTGCGTACCATGTCCACCTTACTGCGATCGCCAATCCGTCTGCCAAGAGTGGCGATTATGGCAAATCCCCTCAAATGATGGACACAACCAAACCGCGGCCCCCAGTCCCCGGCAGCCCTGCTATTCCCAGCCGTGGTAACAGCCGTGGTTACGGCAGGGCAGGGGGTGCTAAGAATCCCCGGCAGATTCCGCGTTACCAACACCGACGACCTCTGGCCCTGGCAACATATAACACACGTACACTGCGGTCCGACGAGAAGATAACCGAACTGGAGGAAGAATTGAGCAGGTTACATTGGGATATTGTAGGATTATCTGAAGTCCGAAGAGAGGGGGAGGACTCGATAATACTGAAATCCGGAAACCTGCTCTATTACCGGGAGGGTGACCAAATATCCCAAGGTGGTGTCGGGTTCATAGTCCACAAGTCCCTCGTGAACAACCTAGTGAAAATCGAGAGTGTGTCGACGAGGGTTGCGTACCTTATACTCAGAATCACCAAGCGGTATTCGTTGAAGGTTATACAAGTATACGCACCCACTTCGACGCACTCCGACGATGAAGTCGAGGTTATGTATGAGGACATATCCAGAGCCATACATACCTCTAACTCGTATTTCACTGTGGTCATGGGGGACTTTAACGCGAAGCTGGGCAAACGATTCGGTAATGAGCTGAGAGTGGGGCAATTTGGAACTGGTGACCGGAACCCCCGGGGCCAAATGTTGGCCGCCTTCATGGAGAAGGAGGGACTCTTTATGATGAATTCCTTCTTCAGGAAGCCGGATCACCGCAAATGGACCTGGGTGAGCCCCGATGGTAAGACTAAAAATGAGATAGACTTTATCTTGTCGACGAGACGACAGATGTTCAATGATGTCTCCGTGATCAATGCGGTTAAAACCGGGAGCGATCACAGACTGGTCAGAGGCTCATTGAACCTTAATGTCAAACTCCAGAGGTCCCGACTGATAAAGTCTACGCTCCGACCCTTACCTATCCACGTCCAAAACCCCGAACCATTTCAGCTCAAACTGCAAAACCGTTTCGAATGCCTAGCAGACTGCGAGGAAGTGGACTCATACTATGACAGGCTCGTAGAAGCTGTCCATACGGCTGGGTCTAAGGTCTTCAAGGCCCGCCGTACAAACAGAACTAAAAAGATCTCTGACTTTACCCTGCAACTTATGGAAGATAGACGGAAAATGGTTCTGACATCCTCAGATGATGCTACCAGATATCGGCAGCTCAACAGACAGATCTCAAAGTCTTTGACTCGCGACACGCGCCAATTTAATACAATTAGAATTAAAGAGGCCATCGAGCGGAACAAAGGCTCCAAAGTGTTCGCAAGAGCTCTGTCTGTTGGACAGAGCCAACTGACGAAGCTGAAGACTGAGGATGGTAGAATCGTTACGTCTAAACCTGAGTTGCTGGGAGAGATCGAGAAGTTCTACGGACAGTTATATACGACAACACAGCCACCTGTCAAAAGTCATGCCTCAGATCCCAGAGCACGACTAACCCGACATTACACCGAAGACATCCCGGACGTCAGCCTGTACGAGATTAGAATGGCTCTCAAACAACTCAAGAACAACAAGGCGCCTGGTGATGATGGAGTTACAGCAGAGCTTCTGAAGGCGGGTGGTACACCAATCCTACGGGCCCTTCAGAAGTTATTTAACTCCGTCATACTAGATGGTCAAACGCCACAAGCATGGCACAGAAGTGTGGTGGTGCTCTTCTTCAAAAAAGGCGACAAAACCCTATTGAAGAATTATAGACCCGTCACACTGCTGAGCCATGTTCACAAGTTGTTTTCGAGGGTCGTTACGAACAGCACAGGTTTGACGACTTCCAGCCTCCCGAACAAGCCGGTTTCCGAAAAGGCTTTAGCACCATAGACCACATACATACGCTGCGGCAAGTTATACAGAAGACCGAAGAGTATAACAAGCCACTGTGCTTAGCGTTTGTGGACTATGAGAAAGCCTTTGATTCTATCGAAACATGGGCCGTGCTGAGGTCTCTCATAAGGTGCCAAATTGACTACCGGTATATCGAGGTGATAAAGTGTTTGTATGAAAACGCCACTATGTCAGTGCGACTCCAGGACCAGATCTCGAAACCTATCCACTTGCAGCGAGGCGTGAGACAGGGAGATGTTATATCTCCGAAACTGTTCACCGCTGCATTGGAAGACGTCTTCAAGCTTCTGGACTGGAAAGGCTTTGGCATCAATGTCAATGGCGAGTACATCACTCACCTTCGATTTGCCGATGATATCGTAGTCATGGCTGAGACCATGGAAGACCTCGGTACAATGCTCGATGACCTCAGCAGAGTCTCTCAACAAGTGGGTCTGAAAATGAACATGGATAAGGCGAAAATCATGTCAAACGTCCATGTTGCATCCACTCAATTGAAAGTTGGTGACTCTGCACTCGAAGTTGTAGAGAACTATATTTACCTAGGACAGACCATCCAACTAGGTAGGTCCAACTTCGAGAAGGAGGTCAATCGTAGAATCCAACTCGGATGGGCAGCGTTCGGGAAGCTACGTAACATCTTCTCGTCCAAAATACCGCAGTGTCTCAAGTCGAAAGTCTTCGACCAGTGTGTGTTGCCAGTGATGACATACGGAACAGAGACGTGGTCGCTCACTATGGGCCTTATTAGAAGGCTCAAGGTCACCCAAAGAGCAATGGAGAGGGCTATGCTTGGAGTTTCCCTGCGGGATCGCATCAGAAATGACGAAATCCGCAGGCGAACCAAAGTCACCGACATAGCCCGAAGAATTGCCAAGCTGAAGTGGCAGTGGGCAGGGCACATAGCTCGTAGAGCCGACGGCCGTTGGGGCAGAAAGGTTCTCGAGTGGCGACCACGAACCGGAAGACGCAGCGTGGGCAGGCCCCCTACAAGATGGACCGATGATCTTGTGCGGGTCGCTGGAAACTGCTGGATGCGAATATCACAAGACCGGCAATTGTGGAGATCTTTGGGGGAGGCCTTTGTCCAGCAGTGGACGTCTTTCGGCTGATATGATGATGATGACCCTTATATAATATAATAATAATAATAATATATAGGGACAATGTCACACAGATCAACCTAGCCCCAAACTAAGCAAAGCTTGTACTATGGGTACCAGGCGACGATATACATACTTATATAGATAGATAAATACTTAAATACATAGAAAACATCCATGACTCCGAAACCATAATAATATATGTATTGTAAATAATAGTGCTAATAAACATGTGATATATAATATCCTGGGACATTATTTACAAACGGCCATCTGATCCAACACTAAGCAAAGCTTGTACTATGGAAACCAGATAACTGATATACTACTTTTTTTTAACTACATACTGATACAGATAATATCACCTAGACTCAGAACAAACAGACATGTTCATGCACACAAATATCTGTCCTGGGTGGGAATCGAACCCATGACCTCCGGCGTGAAAAGCAAGCATTTGCCAAACACGCCAACAGGCCCGTCTATAAAAAAATATTATCATTTTGTCTGCTGACATTAGAGTATTATAGTAAAATATTAGTAGCTATAAACCCGTAAATAATGATAGATGTGTAAACAATATTTGAACCCGAATAAAAATACAGCCATCAAAATATTTCAGACACGCACGGCAAATAAAACATAATAGTCTACATATTCGAAAAATAAATACCAAATAAAAAGGTATTATAAATAAGCACGTCACATTTGTAGCTAAAGGTCTCAGTTCAACATTTAGATTTAAAAATAAAAGCCATTATCAAATAAAAATAAGATGACTAAAAAATAAACTGTACAAAACTAAATCAGAGATATGAATTTAGGGTTTCAAATCGCAGATTATAAATATCAAATCGTTTTAACTATTAGAGGAAAATTTTTGCGATTAACTAATTTCATGGACTTTTTATTACCTGGTACGTGAATGGTGATTAGTTCGACTTCCAACTCCTAGTCGGTACGGTGTTGGTTTACCCGAAGACGGCAACCATAGCTAATATTTTTAGTAAACTGTCGTGCACGCTGAACACACGTGACTTTCCTATCAATACCTACTGCACTTGTGGTGAGGCTGCTAAGACCGCTTCGTGTTCCGGATTCTATTCCCGCGCCGTACAATATTATAACCCATAATAGTTGTTGGGAGCCTGTAAGTAATTTGTGTCCGTCTATTATATGTTCCTAATATTTTGTATTTATTTTATTCTAGCTGTGCCCCGCGGTTTTACCCGCGTTAATCTTTATAAATGATCACAGCTCCTCCACCGTCGGCGATAGCGTGATAATATGTAGCCTATATGTTGACCCGACCTCTTAGTCGGGTCAACATATAGGCCGAAAATCAAACATAATCGTATTGAATAGTCCGACAACCGACGACTATTCAATACGATTATGTTTGATTTTTTTTTTGTTATTGTTAGATAAAGACAACGCACGCACTAGGAAATATAATCACTGTGCTGGTGGTCACCTTAGATTCAGATTCAGATTTATTTATTTGCATATAAAACAGGTTACATATAGTTGGTAGCACATAATAATATGAAGTGCGCTGATTTATAACCTCAATGAGGTATGCAAAATGTAGTAACATTATTAAAAACCTTAGCCATATTATTAAAGTAAGTAAATAAATCTATACATATAATAAAATCGGAGGAAAGTCAAAACTGTACATACAATCGATATCGAAGCCAAAAATATAGTTTTTAGAATTTGTGTCTGTTTATTTGTTTGTCTGTATGTATGTCAGGGCTAAACTCAAAAAGTACTGTAGGTATGGATTAACTTCAAATTTTGCACGAATATTACTAAGAGGTCGGGTCAACATATAGGCCACATATTATCACAATATCACCTACGGGCGAAGAGCTGTGGTAATTTATAAAATTTAACGCGGGTAAAACCGCGAGGCACAGCTAGTAATACTTTAAAATTTTAATAAGGTTAGATCATTTTCTCAGTGCAACATTTAGCCTAAACTACCTCATAAAGAAAACCTACGTATTGAGGTAGCAGTAATTATACAGCTATAGAACGATCCAGTTAACAGTCGGAATGGTATTCAGATCAAGAGAGAGCTCTCCTGCCGGGTTCCTCAGAGGTCTGTGTTGGGACCTTTGCTATGGAGCCTCGCGTATGATGCGGTCCTGCAGATTGGCCTCCCTCCCGGAGTGAGCATCATCTGCTATGCGGACGACACGCTCGTTATAGCTCGGGAGGAAAGCTTACAGCATGCGGTATGGCTCGCCAAACTTTGGAACTGGTGTTGGGCGTGTCGTCGCGGCTATTGTGAAACTGGGCCTTCGGGTAGGGTCTTCTAGGAACAAGTATGTTCCTAAAATCTTAGAGTCGTGCTCCACCAGCGCTGCCTTAATTATGCTTAGCTATATTATAGCCCGATAAATCAAGTTACTTAAACCAGAATGTTCTATCGATATCGATTGTCCGCCCACGGGACATAAAGTTTGTAGAATATTCAAAGCTATCGCCCTACTGACACAAATGAAACTATAATTCTTAGAAGTAAGCAAGACATTGTGCTTCGATTCCCATGATTAGCACGATCGATTATTCAATGGAAATATCTAGTTCATAAAAAAATATAAGTACATTTATCGCCTGCTGTGTGGTGACGGCGACAAATATCAGAATCAGAATATCATCACCCCATCTCATCCCGTGGGGAGCGTAGAAGTCGACCCGAGGGAATATCTACCAGAGGATGGGCAGCAGCTTCCTTCTGATTACTATGAACACCTTACTGCGATCGCCAACCCGTCTGCCAAGCGTGGCGATTATGGCATATCCCCCCAAGACGATTCTTGAGGGAGGCTTGTCCAGCAGTGGACTTATTAACCTGTAATGATGACATTTATCGCAGCGGTTAATAGACTGCACGTATGGCGCAGCAGCTAAGACAGTCGCTTCACCAATTCGTGTCCCAGGTTCGATTCATGTATAGGACAACTATTTGTGTGACCTGTAAGTTATGATTGGTTTGAGTCTATTTTGCGTCCGTTAATTATGTTTGTAAAGTACCAGTTGACACAGGGATTCATTTCCCTAGTGACGGTGTTGATTAAAAAAAATATTTTTTTATATGACAAGGCAGTTTTTGTTTAGTCAATTTAGTTTTACTGCCTTATACTGATGTAAATACACCAACATATTAGAAACTGTTGTACATTTACGGGCCTGTTGGCGTGGTTGGTAGATACACTGCCTTTCACGCCACAGGTCGTGGGTTCGATTCCCACCCATATTTGTGTGCATGAACATATCTGTTTGTCCTGAGTCTGGGTGTAAATTATCTATATAAGTATGTATTTACAAAAGAAAAATAGTATATGTAATATATCAGTTATCTGGTTTCCATAGTACAAGCTCTGCTTAATTTGGGATCAGATGGGCCGTGTGTGAATAATGTCCCAGGATATTATTATTATTATTATTTATTCCCTTCAGGCTAGCAATTTTATAGTTTCTATTTATTGATGGTTCTAAGAAAGCCCCTTCCTTTATTTAGCAGTGGCAACAGAAAAAGATGGACAGACGCCAGCATATCCAGCTACCCCCAATCATAATGCATAAATTTCATTATTTCAGAAATGTTGACTTCCGCAGGCGAACCAATGTAAACATACATACATAGACTCACGCTTGTTTCCCAGAGGGTAGGCAGAGACAACGGATTTCCATTTGTCACGATCTTTGCACACCTCTTTTGCCTCTATTACTGTCATTATATTCTTCATAAATGCTCGCCGGTTTAGAGTAGGTCTGACCTGCCCTTTCTTGAGAACGTCTCCTATTTGATAAGAGAATGTTAAGGTCTTTCCCTACCGGTTGTCCCATTCACACAGGCCAGGTATAATTCTTTTGTCAATCTTCTTTCATTCATCCTTGTAAATCAATGTAAACAAATGAAAAAAATCAAAAGTCGTTTCGAATATCATCATGTCAGCCAAAGCGCGTCTACTGCTGGACAAAAGCCTCCCCAAAGAGTGGGGAGATATGCCATAATCGACACGCTTGGTAGACTGGTTGGCGACCACAGTTTGATGCTCATAGTTCATAGAAAAACACTGCTGCCCTCTGGTAGGTATTCCCTCGGACGATTTCTACGCTCCGCACGGGATGAGATGGGGTGATGATATTCTATGCCATCACCACACAGCGGAATTCGAATATTCTGGAATATTAAATTCGCAAAATTATCGCTAAACATACTTTGAAAATTAAATATACAATAGTTAGTATACCAAAATGCGCGAGCAAGACAGCTGCATGATTTTAAACCTTAAAAGCCATTAACTACATACCATTTTCCCATATCAGTGGTTTGAGGTAAAAACGTCTCCAACTATATAATATGTTATGTTCCTACACGTATTCTATTGTTCTTAGTTAAATAGGTGTATCTCGTTTTTCACATAATATATATTTAAAATAATTATACCTATACAGAGAAATATTTTGATATTCGGTATGATTGTTAAAAAAAAGTAGTCATTTACTAAAAACATGTTCGCATTAATTACAAGCGCTTTTTTAAGTCTACGTGAATAAAACCCTTTTTATTTATTTTATTTTATATTGGACAAAGCTAATATTACAGAGATTTTAAATGAAAAGATCTAGAGATGTAGGCAAATAATGTAATTTAATAGAACTAATTTATAAAATATATTCTATATAACATATCTTTAATGAATTTGTATTGTGTAATTGAATTTATTTATAATAGGGGATACCAATTATTACTATAGTGTTTTATTTGACGAAAGGAGACGGGGATTTCTGGGCCTGACTGTAATAAGTTGAGATATGGTTTAAAAAAAGCGTTATGTTTTTCTATTTCAAACTGTAAAAAATTGACCCAATTTACAATCTGGGGAACGACAAATCTCAAAATAAGTTTAAGTCACGAATTAAATTGGTTGTTGATTACTATAATCGATTAACGTCACCAGACACCAGGTAACCGATTTAATTATAATAATTATTAAATACATTAACATAATGTCAACAAAAATCGTTCAAATCGATTTATTAGTAATTGGCAACTATATTTTTAATCTATGACATGGGTGACAGATTTGGAATCTTAATCTATGATCGGTCACTCGTTTCTCGTATCGTTTAGTGCGATTTGACTATTTTTTATTGTCTTGTTTATATATCCCTCGACAACTGCTATTCTCTCTACGGACTTCTGATATTGCTTAACGTGTACGACTTTGGCTAACATACTGGACACGGATAACTATTAAATAGCAATTACCCTTAAAAATCAGCTGTTTAGTATAGGTTGGTATATAACCTCTCTATTAAGACGAAATCTTTTATAACTCTGCTCATAGATTTAATTAATCCATGGATTTTTTAGTGATTGACTGATAATTTATAGACCCATTAATTGACGAAGAGGAAGAAAGATGAAGAATATTTGGTGGGATAAAAGTGTACAAAAAGTTGTATGTGAAAAGAAGAAAGCGTGGTTAGACTGGCTAGCCACCAGAGCAAACGAACGAATGCATAAGGCGACGAATGAGGATATAGAAAGGGCCTGGAATGATTATAGGAAAATGAAAGGAATTGTAAAGGATGTGGTGAATGAAAAGAAAAATGAACAAAAGGATAATTTTGATAGAAGGTTGTCTAAGGATTTTCAGACGAACATTAAGTTTTTCTGGAAATCCGTTAGATCAGTAAGAGGCATAACTCAAACCTCAGAACTGAAATCCATACGAGACCAACATGGAAATATAGTGAAAGGGGAAGAATGCGTGTTAAAACGTTGGAAGGAGTATTTTGAAAGTTTGTATGAAAGAGGTGTAACAGAGAGTGAACGTAGTTCACTAAGTATAGACAAGAACAAATGTAAAGATGACATTGGTATGGATGAGATTGTGAAAGCTATTAAGGGTATGAAATCAGGTAAGTCACCAGGGTATGACAGGATAACTTCCGAGATGCTGAAGGCTGGACATGGCGTCATAGCGAGTCAGCTGTGCAGCCTATTCAATTTATGCTATACCACCGGCCAAGTGCCAAGTGATTGGTGCAAGGCTGTCATCGTACCTCTTTACAAAGGGAAAGGCTCACGGCAAGACTGTAAAAACTATAGGGGCATTAGTCTACTCAGCGTCGTTGGTAAGTTGTATGCAAAAGTATTGGTTGAAAGAGTTGTGAAAGAAACCGATGCGAAAATATGGGATGCACAGGCAGGTTTTCGGAAAGGAATGGGATGCACGGATCAGGTCTTTTCTCTGCGAAGCATAGTAGAGAAGTTTTTGGGCAAAAACCAAAAGGTTTACTGTGCCTTCGTAGACTTAGAAAAGGCCTACGATAGAGTGTTGAGGAGTGAACTATGGTCGGTACTGTCCATGTATGGGTTGAACGACAACCTTGTTCAAGCACTGAAATCTCTTTATAGGGATTCCAGAGCTTGCGTGAGGATTAACGGGTCATACACCGAGTGATTTAGCATCCAAAAGGGTGTTAGACAGGGATGTGTAGCGTCACCGTGGTTGTTTAACCTATTCATGGATAGCTGTTTAAAAGATTTGAAAGAAAGTGAATGCGGTGTAAGGATGAATGAGTTACTCATCAAATGTCTGCTGTACGCTGATGATCAAGTTCTACTTGCATCATCTGCGGACGAGTTGCAGGTGATGGTAACAAATATGCATGAAGCTTTTGAAAGGAAAGGGATGAAAATGAATGTAGGTAAGACGAAAGTAATGGTATTTGAGAGGGATGAATACACGACAACGTGTGATATTGTGATTGGAGGAGAGAAAGTCGAACAGGTGAATGAGTTTGTATATTTGGGAACTTTGTTTACGAGAGATGGGAAATATGAAAAAGATATTGTTAGAAGAGTAAATGCGGGGAATAGAGTGAATGGGGCACTACACGCCTTTATGAGTAGCCGGCAAGTATCAAAGAAGGCTCGACTAGCCGTGCACGATGGAGTGTTAGTGCCAACTTTAATGTATGGAAGTGAAAGTTGGGTATGGCAGAAAAAGAATGAAAGTAAAATAAATGCAGTGGAAATGAGAGCTCTGAGAAGTATGTGTGGTGTGACTTTGAGAGACAGAATTCGAAATACTGATGTAAGAGAGCGTTGTGGTGTGAAAGAGGATGTAGTCACAAAGATTGAAAAAGGCATGCTGAGATGGTTTGGCCATTTAGAAAGGATGAATGAAAGAAGATTGACAAAAGAAGTATACCTGGCCTGTGTGAATGGGACAACCGGAAGGGGAAGACCACGTCGAACATTCTCTGACCAAATTGGAGATGTTCTCAAGAAAGGGCAGGTCAGAAGTACCCTAAACCGGCGAGCATGTATGAAGAATATAATGTCAGTAATCGAGGCAAAAGAAGTATGCAAAGATCGTGACAAATGGAAATCCGTTGTCTCTGCCTACCCCTCTGGGAAACAGGCGTGAGTCTATGTATGTATGTATGTATGTATTAATTGACACCACTTTTATCTTTGTAAATCCGAGCCCAATATTGTATGAAGACGTATCCGTCTCCTTTATGTACAGATGCCAGCACATCAGGCTACCCCAATCTGTCAAATTTCCCCAATGGAAAGTGACCCTTATGCTTATGTGATAAAGTTGAAAATCTATAAAAGAAATTTGTCAGGGGTAGCTGGATGTGCTGGCGTCTGTACTTTGAATGGTTGTGCGTGTGTTGTTTCATATTTAAAATTGTGTGATATTTGCATACCAGTACCTGGTTAGATATGTAGTTACCTGTTATAATTTTTAATACCTATAAAGACCATGTTTAAACCAGATAAATTTATCTTATCTATGGATAGCTCTTAGGGTTGGGTCCTCCCAGGAGGATCGTCATGATACCCGAAAGCCAGTACATTGCCACATCAGTGAAAGGTGGCAACTTTGGCACAGACCGGACCCGGCAAAGATCAGTCTGTCTGTCCACTGGTTAGAGACCCTCCTGACTGCTAAGGTTGTGGGTTCATTTCCCTGGTGGAACGAATCTCTGTGTGATGAACACGATTATTTTTTCTGTGTTTCGGTTCATTTTTCTTTAAATGTATGTAGGTATTTAGAAACATATAAGTATGTTCATCGGTTGTGTGGTTGTCATAGTAGGCACTGCCTAGTTTGGGATCAGATGACATAATGAAATGAAATGAAATAATGAAATTTATTCAGCACTTGGGTATTAACATACACTTGTACTTGTCAAGTTCACAATGGAGTACATAAACGTAGTCGAATATAGTGTATAAAAATTACAAAATATAATTATTAGTCTAAAAAAAATTATCTATTATTTTGAAATTTAGTTGTACAATATTAAAATTAAAGAATTGAAGGCAATGAGCATTTGGCTAGCGCAGAAGGCTCTTAACCAGTACCTTAAATTAAACGATTAATACCCGAGGCCACCCATTTAGGGTTCGGGCCACAGCTCAGGGGGCCGCTGAAGCAAAAGGACAGAATTCTAAGAGAGGGTGTGATCAGTTGCACGGATCACCAATGACGTGTTAAGGGGCCAGAGCGATCCTCGCCGCTGAGGAGCCTAACCTAGCTAACCTGCGGCTTTCTCTAGCTACCTAGGTGGACGACCCGGAGAAGAAAGCCACAAAGAAACTCCAGGCTTGCTTTTTTCGTCTTCTTTTGCTTTTTGTTTTCGTTCTTTTTTTTTTTTTTTTTTTTTTAATCATGTAATTTCTTACATTGTGATGGGCGTTATGTAGGCTAATGCACGCACAGAACCGTTGTCATCTAATTAATCAAAATATAACATCAAATTTCACTCAAGCAATTAGAATAACCTCTTGCTAGATGAGAAAACGGTGGGTACATCCGCGTACATTTACAAAATTAACAAGTCACACGAAGTCAACCAGAGGCAACGACTGTATGAAAAAATAAAATATTATGAGTACCCCAACAGCAGTGCATAGTGTTAGTTGTCCTAAGATATTTATCTATATATAAAAATCAATGCCACTTTTCGTTGTAATGTTATAACTCAACAACGCGTTTACCGATTTGGCTAATTTTGGTCTTGAATTATTCGTGGAAGGTTTGTACGTAGAGAAAATTTAAAAAAAGTCTTGAAAAAGTGTAAAATTAACATCTTTTAGCATTTTAATATATACATATTTTTTTTGAATGAATGAACTTAATCATCATTTTTTTTTATTACTATGCCTTATACGTAGCGAAGCACGTACCGGGCCGCTAGTATTAATATATATTTGGGTTACTATATGAGATAAATAAACTAAGAGTGTTTAATTCAAGTCCACTTGTTGCTTTTTTCCAATACCAACAAATTCATCCAAGACAACCAGGGGCTCTACCGTCTAAGTCGCCGAACATCGATTTCTTAAAGGGCGTTCAAATAAATAAACGGTAAAAATGACTTAATCAATCGTTAAATCGGCTTCAACGTTGATATTCGATTCCGGACCATTTATAACGTCACATGTGCTCATGGAAGCCGATTTAACGATTGATTAAGTCATTTTTAACCTTTATTTATTTGAACGCCATTTAAGAAATCGATGTTCGGTGATTTAGCCGGTAGAGCCCCTGTTTGGCTTTCGGGCCTCATGCACTTATGTAATCACCAGGTGTATATTCTCTTGACAATAACTTGATACGAGCTAGCTAAATATCATTTCTGTAATAAAATAAATTTTATAAATGTTTTCATACAAGATGTACCTAAATATCTATGTTACTAGAAATAATATCTAATGTATACAACTATATTACTACAAACATGTTCTGACTATTTACAAGCGCTTTTTTAAAGTCTACGTGAATAAAAACCTTTTTTATTTTATTTATTTATTTTATATACTGATAAAATCACCAAGATTACGGTTCCATATTAGTATATTCTTCGATTATTATTATTATATAAGATATTCGTATAATAACGGGTTAGTTGGCGTGATTGGTAAATACTAGCCTTTCAGGTCGCAGGTTGGCTCGATTCCCACCCATGGCAGATATTTGTGTGCATAAACATGTCTGTTTGTCCTGTGTCTGGGTTTGGTTATCTTTATAATGTGTTTAAAGATGAAAAGTAGAATATGTAGTATATCAGCTATCTAAGTTCCATAGTACAAGGTCTGCTTATTTTGGGATGGAAAGATGGCCGTGTGTGAATAATGTCCCAGGATATTATTATTATTAGCAAGAGTCCGAGTAACTTACAAGATCCACTTCTGAATTCCGCCAATACCCCAAGCGAATGGGCTAGGAAGTACAGAATCGAGGTGTATATAATAATATGTTTTGAATTAACTTTATGCTATTAAAATTTGAGGCACTTGTTTTTAAATCATATATTAAAGTAATTAGACATTATAATAAGACTTAATTATAATATGACGTGCTTATTATTAGTTGATGTCACTGATTGAAGAGGTAAACCAAAGCAAATCGCAAAAGCAGTTTGCATCACCACGTCTCCGTGCTTCACAAGCATATTCATATTCATTTATTTCATAAAGCCAGTTTACATGTCAATAATTATTATATATGGTGATCACAAAATACAATAAAATAAAATAAAAAAAATTAGATATCAATTAATAAGTCTACCTAAAAACTAAAACAAGCTAAAGTAAAATAACAATAAGATTATATGTACATAATAATATAATGTTACGTAATATTTTGTTTGATAAATTTACAGCAATAATCCCGTAAGCAGCTTTACTGCAATATGTAATGCATAGAATTTTAGATATTATTTGTTTTAGTGAATTACTCAGCTTTGAATAAAAGAAATTTCATTATAATGTCGCAGTTATATTTAAAAAAAAATTAGTTTTCGTTTAATACATCAATGACTCCGATAGTCCCACTCGTTGAAAAGATATTCGATAAAATGAGTAAATCTTTTTTCCTGTAAAATATAAAATTTTCGATTACCGGGTTATTGCCCGGGGGCGTCGATATGTCAATATTAGTCGCTTACTTGGAATTCAATAGTTCCTTATAATTATAAAAAGTTTGCTCAATAAGCCAGCGTTTGAGACGGTATTTAAAACTTGACAAGGTAGGAGCTGTTTTAACGGCATTCGGTAACTTGTTGTATATAGTAGAGCCCATGACATGAGTGAGCTTAGAGGATTTGGCAAGAGAGCGTTTTACGGCTGTTAGTTGATTCGCGTGTCTCGTATTATACGTGTGTACTTCACCATGTGTCGTATAGTTTTTTATGTTAACTCTAACGTACATAACTACGTGGAAGACATCAAAGGATCATACGCAAAATGGAGCATATTAGACAATATTCAGAATCAGAATCTTTATTTGTAATTTTTGTAAAATAGGTCAAATTAAAACAAGCCGTGAGATGTAAGAGGCAGGCAGATCCTCTATGTTTTGCCCAGAGGCGTGCAAATACTGTATTTAATCAATATTAATATTACAGTCACATGAATGAATGAATGATTTGAATTATTTATTTATTATGCCAGAATTCTAGTATACATTACCGGTGTTGTTATTTAAATGGTGCTGTCCAATTCACTATTTAATAGCATGCAAAAAATTACATACATACATAGACATGCCTGTTTCCCAGAGGGGTAGGCAGAGACAACGGAGTTCCATTTGCCACGATCATAATATTCGCACTCACTAATATTCGCATTAATAATTATACTAACTGTGCCCCGCGGTTTTACCCGCGTTTAATTTTATAAATTATCACAGCTACTCCCCCGTAGTTGATAGCGTGATAATATGTAATATATATGTTGAACCGACCTCTTAGTAATATTCATGCAAAATTTTAAGTAAATCCATGCAGTGCTTTTTGAGTTTAGCCCGGACATACAGAAGGAAACAGACATTCATAATAATAATATATAATAATAAACAGACATTCTTAATAATAATAATTCTAAAAACTATATTTTTGGCTTCGATATCAATTGCAGATCACGTCCCAAGTATCCTTTTAAAAAATATTCAATGTACAGTTTTCACTTTTCTATTATTTTCTTATATGTATAGATTAGTACTATATTATATTAGTAGTAGTATATGGTACAGTATTCTGTTTAGTCCTTCCACTCCTTTTTACGAACGTTTTTTTTCCTACATGAATCACATTCGAAAGCCTTGAGATCCATTAACAATCAGCGGTTAAAAATAGCGACGCACTCCACAAAGTTTCTTGATAACGCATTTGTTGTACAAGGTGCTCGTTTGTCGAATGCATTGCCATTGTTTATTAGGCGTGCGCAAACACTAAATATATTCCAAAGACTTGTCAAGGATCACTATTTGAAAACTACATAGTCCACATAATAACAAGTATTATTATTATGAACGTACATAATTAGTAACTAAGTAGGTATATATAGTTGTAAGTATAGTACAAATAGCACCTTATAATATAGTAATTTGTTCAATTGCAAGTGCCCCATCTCTTTAGCTCCTTTCTCCTTTCACTACCTAGGTTCCCTGGAAGAGATCACACTTTGTGATAAGGCCGCCAATTGGACTATTATAATTTGTATGTTGTCGCTTTGTATTATTTCTTTAGGTGTACAATAAATAGTTTATCTATCTATATTATATTAGTACGATTAACATATTTTTTATAGTTATAGTTACAATTAACACACTAAATTCATAATCGAGGACATGTTGTAAATAATTTACAATTCCCGCTCATCACTAGCGAGCTCAGTCGTCACTTGTTTACAACTAAGTTAAGTTCAAGTTAAACATAGCTAAGTCTGTAACAGTTTCATAGTTGAACTTGTTTACAAGTACAACTTAACCATGTGCTTTGAATATCTTAAATATTTGAAGACAAAAGACTTAAAAAGTTGTTTTGACGTGATAATAACTAAATAAACTCGATAAGTGACCCTTTTGCTGGACCAATTTTAAACGGCCGCCTAATACGATTCGATGGTATTATTGTATAATTCCATGAACAAAAACTTGATTGTTTTCAATTCCAGCTCAATAAATTTTAAATACGGTATTGAGATTGTTGAGAATAAAGATATAAGATGTATCTATGGAGAATAAAATTGCTTTACTTACTTATTAACTAAAAACAATATTTAAATTTATTCAGCGCTCGTGTATTAGCATATTCTTACTCTCTAGAATATGCTAATACACGAGTATAAAAAAAAGAAAGAGTAAAAGAAAAAAAAATGTGTTAAAACTGACCATGGACGGATGGTTGTCATCCGTTCATTGTCGGTGTTAAGATTTTTTTTTTATTTTTGAAATCCTTAAATACATAACAAATTACTTAGCTACAGTTTTTATTTAAGTCTAGGAGTTGGCTGTGGCACACCCTTACGCCTCCGAGAGCCTCATAAAGCCATCAATCCTGTACGTGATCTCTTTCCGGTCGTGTCGATAGTCATCCCATCGGATCATAACAGTGACGTAATAAAAAGTGCACGTGTGTTTGCGCACGCAATTATGCACTATAATATGTCCCGCGTAGATGGCTAGTCTCCATTGAGACTGGCCACCGTGGCCGCCCTGGGATCGCAAGCGTATTTTTCAAACTCAGTTGCAACTTCTAAATAGCTTTTAATTTCAACATTATTTATTCTTAAATTAAAATCACGACTAAGTATTTTTTTTTAAGTACAAAGATTTAGCAATGGAAAAGGCTCTTCTAAAGGTTTTGGCATATTGTTTTACATGTTCTAGAAAAGTCGTATTTTGATTATAGGATCTTTCTTCATACAATTTATATACCTAATTGATTGCGACTTTTATAAATTCCTGGAGTTGCCCAATCACAGAACATCAGACGGTCACTTAAAGACAATTGTTTGGGTGTCAAGAATGAGCAGAACTCACCGTTAATCAAGTTGAATAAAGAGTTGTACAAGTAATCCGGATCACTATGATAGGGAAACAATGCCAGTTTTCTTGCTATATTATATTTAAACATTTTGAAACGGCTTTCACTATATTATGGTATGTAACTTATTTGTGTACTTTGAACTTTTTTGAATTTTTTTGAACATTTGGAGAATTTGAAAAAGTGACCAAATGACCAGAATGATCTGACCGAATCTTATTAATTATTAATTTGTTTAAAGAAGTGACAACTTCAACAAATTATTTATTAATATGAGAGAGCCACTATGAATATACTTTTCCCTGATGAACGAGCTTGCAACCTGGTGATTATTGAAGATGGAAATGAATTGATAGCGTGGTAGCCAGTGCTCAGTTAAACATAAAATATCAATATTGCTACAATTCAAAAACAACTCCAATTCTAACTCTTTCCCCATTAAACCTTGAATATTTTGATGCACCAGGTTGATACATTATTTTTGGTTTTTCTTATTGTAGGCATTTATGTTTGATGGGTTCACATTATTTTCCATTACAAGATCTGAACATTCCTTATCATGCTTGACAGTATAATTAAGATTTGAATTTGCCATTACGCAAGAGTGATTCTATATTTTCATATCAGTTAATTTAAATTATCCTGTATACAGATGTCACCATTCAATCTGGATATGTCATTGTCAGTAGGAAAAATACTGACATTATCTATAGCATCAGTACATTGCTCACTAGAAGCAGTATGTTTAGCCAAGTTCTTGGCTGAAATATGAAAGCAGTAACATAGCCACAAAGCTATTTGTCTGGTATAAGAACTAGGCAGATAACAATAGTTATCTTTTGTCAAATAAATTGTTTATTATATAAGTTCTAACAATAAAAAAGTAATACTTTGTCCATTTTTTTGCTGTATGTTTATTTTTGTATGCTAATTCTTTTAAATAAATATAGTAAATACCTATGATAAGATATCACTTACAAACGGCCATCAGATACCAAAATAAGCTAATATATATAATAATAATAATAAGTCTTTATTTTCAGACCAAATTAGTGTCCAATTAGTTAGTAACAATTTTCTTATAAACTAGTGTTTGTAATTAGTATTTTTTAAATATGTAACAAATCTACCTTTCATTTCTGCGTCATTCCATGGGAAATGGCGCAGCAATGATTGACGTAAATACAGTGTAGCCGACTAGCGATCATGCGAAGGATTCTGTTGGTGCTGCCACGTATTCTGCGCACCAGAGATGCGCATCTCTTACGCATCGTAGCGTAGAAACAATCTACGCGATGCTCAGCAAACATCCCTGATGCACTACAGAATCGCCGCAGCCCCATCAGCATCTTGAACGCATTATTAAATTGAACTCGGAAGGCACTGTAAGATTTTTGAGTATAGTTAGCCCACAGGCTGCACGTGTAGAATGATGTACAATAAGACCTATAAAGTGTAATTTTGACTTCTGTCGAACAACGTGCGAACCTGTGAGCTATCATGTTCGCTCGCACTGCCTGTGCCCTCCGTTCCCTCTCTCCTATATACTATGGAAACCAAACAACTGATATACTACATATACTTCTTTTCTTTTGTTAATACATACTTATACACATAAATACACTCAGACTCAGGATAAACAGACATGTTCATGCACACAAATATCTGTACTGGGTGGGAATCGAACCCACGACTTCCGGCGTGAAAAGCAAGCATATAGCTTATTGATTAGGCCATTGGAATATGGAGTCAGTTGTTCAGTGGTGCGCGCCTTGGGTTTGAAATAGGGACCCTATTTCAAACCCAAGGCGCGCACCACTGAACATTCTAATTCTAGTGCATATTATAATTAATAATCTCGCACTTTCTCACACAAAACGGCCAAGGAAACCATGGCAAGGATACCTGCATGCCTGAAAATTGTCCAAATTGTTCTGATGGTACGTGAAGTCTAACAGTCCACACTAGTCCAGTGGGTAGGGTAGTTGGGCTATGGTCTTCTTGTTGTTGGAAAAGGCCTTTGCCCCGCAGTGGGACAGGAATTATCAATATATAAACACTAATTAATACATCTGCCTACACAACGAAAAAAAAAATCTATAGATTTAACAGTTAACCTAGGAGGCTTTCACTGTCTCAGCGGACAATAGCCTTGTGCTGTGTACATTCAGATTCATTAATTTTTGATTTTCAATAAAATGTTCCTGAGCATCATTAGAGTTGTTTGTATTATTATAACACCCATTGTTATAAAACTGTTCGATTTCTAGTAGTGTCTTATTTTTGGTTTCGGGTACACATCTCCAAATCAATAACTGCCATATTATGCCATTTATAGAAAAGAACAAAAAGGTGCCCCATACATCCATCCATAGAAACATGTATGGTAAAAGTTTACATGTTAGAAAGTGTAACGAACACGTAAGTATGTTATATTAAGATCCACCCATAGATCTATGTTTTACAGGCATTAGTTCAATAGCCAGAACAAATGTTATGGAATTCAGACCTGAGGTGAAGATTAAGGTATAAATTTCAAAGCAAGTCGCAAAATACCAAGGAGTCTTAGATAGCATTCCAATTTTCTGAAGATAGAAAACCAGAGAACCACACAACAGAAACATGATACGCAGAGAAGAAAAACCAAACACGGTTTTACTATTACATTTTTTGATCAAAAATAGACTTACGATGGCTCCGATTATAACAGTTCCGCTCAAAATTATTACACTTAATGATACTGCTTTCTCATTATGATATAATGCTATTTCTAGAATATATTGGCTAAAGGAAAGCATACAAACACCTCCACTTAAATAAATATTCACAAATATTAATAGCATGTAAATGCTAGGGCGAGTAAAATCTTTCATTTTTAATTTATACCATATTTCTTGAAAGAATGGCTTCGTTTGCGTATTTTCTCTTTCTTCTTTCTTTGCATTAATTAACGCTTCTAATTCATCCATTGATTTAACATCTGTACCTCGTAGCCATTTAAAAGACTTTTCACATTCATCAAATCTTCCCTTATAGGCTAGCCAAGGAGGAGATTCAGGCCACTTAAACGCTATAATCAGGGCAATCCCTATTGGTAAGCACATGATTAGAGCAATAGTTTTCCAGTGAATAAAATTACCAATGAGAGTAGTTAAACTCACCCCTGCTGCTTGTATAATACCCAATAGCATCATAGACATAGTTCTATATTTAGGTGCTAACATCTCACTGAGTGTCATTAAATTAATAACTGTACTACAATTACAGCCTAAACCTAATAAGCATTCGGCCATTAATACTATGGAGGCGTTAGTAGCTGCAAAAGCTAGCAACCATCCACTGATGAGTAACAAGCAGCTCATTATGAAACTCCGTTTTCTTCCCACCATCTGCATCATTGTTGGCATTAGTAAGCCCCCCAAGCCTGCAATTCCATGTACAGATGCTGTAACAAATAGTTGTTTTTAATTTATAAAATTGTTGTCTTTCGTAAGTTTATGGATAAATAGTCACATTACCAATCAATACAATCCGAATGATTTAGTTATGCCAAACGAGCTTAGCCGTGTGGTTCCAAGCCCAAAAACCATCTCAAAATATACCGTGGGTGTGGGTATCGTTAAACGCGCATACAGCAGCTTGTTGGGTAGTAGCCTCACCTATATACAAGAACTGGGCCATCCCATTACATCCCGAGCATTTCGTAAAAGGCGACTATGAAATACAGCAGATTGTCGCACATCAGCATCATCTGTGTAATATAATAATATATTTATTTCAGATTCATAGATCCATAGTAATTTGTTAGTAATGTCTAATAATTATGTTAGTACTACACTAATAAATCTACCTTATATTAAAAATTGGAGCCTTGGAACCCATGTGAACACTGTTCCAGTGGCTCACTAATAAATAGCTACTACCTTACTGCGGTCGCCAGCTTGAATTCCAAGCGCGGTGACTATGCCAAAACCTTCAAAATGGTACGTTTGTGGAAACTTATGGAGTCGTATTTTCAACAGTGGATGATATCAAGCTAATAATGATGTTGCCTAATTGACAACATAAATGTTTCATTATTTTTGGTTTAGTTTTTGTAAATAGCTGACTTTCAATAATAATATAACGAAGTTATTTGCCAATTTATACACCGTTACTTTTTGATCGTTTTAATCTCGTGGACAGTAGGTTTAACTTACCAAGTAATATTTATTAGTGATTAATTTTACATAATATCTCTAAAATAATAAAAAATAGAAAGTGATAATATAATACTCGCCTACCACGCAGGCGTAATGATTCAAAATTATGTGGTTCACTGTAGAGAAGACGAGCTGCTTGCGTATAATATAAAATTGCTCTATGGCAACAAGGAGGTAATTGGGGGTACTCATAATTACGGGACGCCATTAGAATCACGCAACAAAGATCGGAGACAATCACCTGAGACGTCTTAAAAATACTGATTTACCGGGGTGCGCGGGGCTGTGCGCGAATGAGTGCGGGGCGCGTGCGGCGGGAGCCTTTGAAGTTGCCAATCAAATAGGGCTTGGGGGCGGAGTTTGGTCTAGCATTGGCTTATTAGTATAAGTCCACGTGGACTGCGATTACATAATTTGGTGAAAGGAGTCTTTGAAAGTACGTACCTACTAATGGTTCTCATCATGTTTTCTTTAAAGCGATCATTGATTCGAGTTAATAAGAAAAAGTCGTTTTATTTTTAATTTTATCTACACAAATCGATAGTTCTTCATGCACGGGATTAAAACGATCAAAATGTAACTGTGTACAAAATGCTATACGACCTGTTATAGTTTTACTTACATATCCATGTTAGGGTATTGAAGTCAGGTCGTATGCTACTGTCTTTGGAACTCAACTGATGCATAAGGACTCCGCAGAAGCTCATTGAAGCTCCAAGTGAAAATGCATTTAGTTGTGGTGATAAAGCTACCAGCATCTGAAATATGTTTATTTTTATTTATTTAAACTTGAGTGCATTGGACCATACATGGACGGATTTTATGCCGACGGCATTTTCTACCAGTCAACCTTAGGAGACCCTACAAAGAGATTATTTATGGCAGATGCACTTAGTTTATACCAAATGTATTTAATTTTAATAATGATTAATAATAATAAAGTATTGACTACAAGACAACATGATATACAATAAATACTTTACAAGAGAAAGAGAGAGAAAGAGGGTCCCAATTTGTCTGATTCAGATTTTTGTTATGTATGTTGCTTCCAACTACCTTTTTTCAAACTCGGCTATAAGAATTTTCAAAAATAGCTTATTTGTAAATTATTTTTAAAATAAAAAATAGTTTATTGTCACAACTTTAATACCATGTTAACAAGATTTAGCAGAACTAATCAAAGGTTAAGCATCAAAAATCCTTAACAAACTTACTTATGCGGTCTAATCAAATTCAGATTCAAAATTCATTTCACTTTTTTTACCCTGCCACATGCAGTGCACGATGTGGCAGCTACTGAAAAACACTGCCAGAAAACTCAGTACCAATTATTTTTCAAAATATTGATTTCTTTATATAAAATTACATTGTGTTTAAATATCTTAATTCAGAGCGAATCAATCCCAAGCCCTTTTGTCACCTTGATAATCATAAGTTTTGTAGTAAGCCCTGCTACACAATATGGTTTTTATATTTCTTTTAAACTTATTCCTGGACATTTCCCTGATATCACTGGGATGTTGTTTTGTGTAGACTGCTTATATATGCTTATATCTAGTATTTATTTTATGAGAGTCACTCCTTTTACACAGAAGGCATCTTTATCTTTATGTACATATATTAGATTATTGGAACGAAGTTCCTTATCGCGCGTTGTGAAAGGGGGCTAGACGGAAAAAAATCTTACGAAAAGTTGTCACGACACTTTTTGCAGCTGTGCGGCGTGCGCATGTTTCTCTGTCTGTCTCTCTCTCTCTCTCTATCTTATAGAAAGCAAGCCAGATATTTTCATTCCTATTTCGCATTGAACAGTGTGGTGTCGATACGATTATTTTTGTTGAGTGTATACAGGTTTTTTGTACATAATGAATAATAAGAAACAACTTCGTTCCATTCGGGTGTCCCTTGACACCTCTCAAGTTTTCATTTCAGTACTGTACTAAGTTGTTAAAACATTAGTTTATAATCTTTAAATAATAACTGTGCTTGTGTGATAGTACGTTAGTATTATATTAAGTTTGTGATAGTTAACAACGAACTCACCTTGCATTCCGTCCTATATACTTAGATAGTCGTCCTATATACGTATATAATGTGATATAGTGTAATGTGGAAAATTGTGTAATGTGTACAGATATTACGCTAGTTTTACCATTTGGTGACTATGTTAAATGATTAATTCAATTAAAACAGTTGTATGTGTTTCATGTGATGTATGAATGATTAAACCAGATTTCATTGTAAACCCAAGAAACTTTCAGTGGCCAAACCCGGCAATTTTTTTACTGTATCTGATTAACACAAGGCTACTGGTATGATTAAATTGACAATTAGCGGAATTAACACTACATATTGATTTTGTATTTTAGCTGTAGCCTTGTGTTAATCAGATACAGTAAAAAAATTGCCGGGTTTGGCCACTGAAAGTTTCTTGGGTTTACAATGAAATCTGGTTTAATCATTCATACATCACATGAAACACATACAACTGTTTTAATTGAATTAATCATTTAACATAGTCACCAAATGGTAAAACTAGCGTAATATCTGTACACATTACACAATTTTCCACATTACACTATATCACATTATATACGTATATAGGACGACTATCTAAGTATATAGGACGGAATGCAAGGTGAGTTCGTTGTTAACTATCACAAACTTAATATAATACTAACGTACTATCACACAAGTTATTATTTAAAGATTATAAACTAATGTTTTAACAACTTAGTACAGTACTGAAATGAAAACTTGAGAGGTGTCAAGGGACACCCGAATGGAACGAAGTTGTTTCTTATTATTCATTATGTACAAAAAACCTGTATACACTCAACAAAAATAATCGTATCGACACCACACTGTTCAATGCGAAATAGGAATGAAAATATCTGGCTTGCTTTCTATAAGATAGAGAGAGAGAGAGAGACAGACAGAGAAACATGCGCACGCCGCACAGCTGCAAAAAGTGTCGTGACAACTTTTCGTAAGATTTTTTTCCGTCTAGCCCCCTTTCACAACGCGCGATAAGGAACTTCGTTCCAATAATCTAATATATGTACATAAAGATAAAGATGCCTTCTGTGTAAAAGGAGTGACTCTCATAAAATAAATACTAGATATAAGCATATATAAGCAGTCTACACAAAACAACATCCCAGTGATATCAGGGAAATGTCCAGGAATAAGTTTAAAAGAAATATAAAAACCATATTGTGTAGCAGGGCTTACTACAAAACTTATGATTATCAAGGTGACAAAAGGGCTTGGGATTGATTCGCTCTGAATTAAGATATTTAAACACAATGTAATTTTATATAAAGAAATCAATATTTTGAAAAATAATTGGTACTGAGTTTTCTGGCAGTGTTTTTCAGTAGCTGCCACATCGTGCACTGCATGTGGCAGGGTAAAAAAAGTGAAATGAATTTTGAATCTGAATTTGATTAGACCGCATAAGTAAGTTTGTTAAGGATTTTTGATGCTTAACCTTTGATTAGTTCTGCTAAATCTTGTTAACATGGTATTAAAGTTGTGACAATAAACTATTTTTTATTTTAAAAATAATTTACAAATAAGCTATTTTTGAAAATTCTTATAGCCGAGTTTGAAAAAAGGTAGTTGGAAGCAACATACATAACAAAAATCTGAATCAGACAAATTGGGACCCTCTTTCTCTCTCTTTCTCTTGTAAAGTATTTATTGTATATCATGTTGTCTTGTAGTCAATACTTTATTATTATTAATCATTATTAAAATTAAATACATTTGGTATAAACTAAGTGCATCTGCCATAAATAATCTCTTTGTAGGGTCTCCTAAGGTTGACTGGTAGAAAATGCCGTCGGCATAAAATCCGTCCATGTATGGTCCAATGCACTCAAGTTTAAATAAATAAAAATAAACATATTTCAGATGCTGGTAGCTTTATCACCACAACTAAATGCATTTTCACTTGGAGCTTCAATGAGCTTCTGCGGAGTCCTTATGCATCAGTTGAGTTCCAAAGACAGTAGCATACGACCTGACTTCAATACCCTAACATGGATATGTAAGTAAAACTATAACAGGTCGTATAGCATTTTGTACACAGTTACATTTTGATCGTTTTAATCCCGTGCATGAAGAACTATCGATTTGTGTAGATAAAATTAAAAATAAAACGACTTTTTCTTATTAACTCGAATCAATGATCGCTTTAAAGAAAACATGATGAGAACCATTAGTAGGTACGTACTTTCAAAGACTCCTTTCACCAAATTATGTAATCGCAGTCCACGTGGACTTATACTAATAAGCCAATGCTAGACCAAACTCCGCCCCCAAGCCCTATTTGATTGGCAACTTCAAAGGCTCCCGCCGCACGCGCCCCGCACTCATTCGCGCACAGCCCCGCGCACCCCGGTAAATCAGTATTTTTAAGACGTCTCAGGTGATTGTCTCCGATCTTTGTTGCGTGATTCTAATGGCGTCCCGTAATTATGAGTACCCCCAATTACCTCCTTGTTGCCATAGAGCAATTTTATATTATACGCAAGCAGCTCGTCTTCTCTACAGTGAACCACATAATTTTGAATCATTACGCCTGCGTGGTAGGCGAGTATTATATTATCACTTTCTATTTTTTATTATTTTAGAGATATTATGTAAAATTAATCACTAATAAATATTACTTGGTAAGTTAAACCTACTGTCCACGAGATTAAAACGATCAAAAAGTAACGGTGTATAAATTGGCAAATAACTTCGTTATATTATTATTGAAAGTCAGCTATTTACAAAAACTAAACCAAAAATAATGAAACATTTATGTTGTCAATTAGGCAACATCATTATTAGCTTGATATCATCCACTGTTGAAAATACGACTCCATAAGTTTCCACAAACGTACCATTTTGAAGGTTTTGGCATAGTCACCGCGCTTGGAATTCAAGCTGGCGACCGCAGTAAGGTAGTAGCTATTTATTAGTGAGCCACTGGAACAGTGTTCACATGGGTTCCAAGGCTCCAATTTTTAATATAAGGTAGATTTATTAGTGTAGTACTAACATAATTATTAGACATTACTAACAAATTACTATGGATCTATGAATCTGAAATAAATATATTATTATATTACACAGATGATGCTGATGTGCGACAATCTGCTGTATTTCATAGTCGCCTTTTACGAAATGCTCGGGATGTAATGGGATGGCCCAGTTCTTGTATATAGGTGAGGCTACTACCCAACAAGCTGCTGTATGCGCGTTTAACGATACCCACACCCACGGTATATTTTGAGATGGTTTTTGGGCTTGGAACCACACGGCTAAGCTCGTTTGGCATAACTAAATCATTCGGATTGTATTGATTGGTAATGTGACTATTTATCCATAAACTTACGAAAGACAACAATTTTATAAATTAAAAACAACTATTTGTTACAGCATCTGTACATGGAATTGCAGGCTTGGGGGGCTTACTAATGCCAACAATGATGCAGATGGTGGGAAGAAAACGGAGTTTCATAATGAGCTGCTTGTTACTCATCAGTGGATGGTTGCTAGCTTTTGCAGCTACTAACGCCTCCATAGTATTAATGGCCGAATGCTTATTAGGTTTAGGCTGTAATTGTAGTACAGTTATTAATTTAATGACACTCAGTGAGATGTTAGCACCTAAATATAGAACTATGTCTATGATGCTATTGGGTATTATACAAGCAGCAGGGGTGAGTTTAACTACTCTCATTGGTAATTTTATTCACTGGAAAACTATTGCTCTAATCATGTGCTTACCAATAGGGATTGCCCTGATTATAGCGTTTAAGTGGCCTGAATCTCCTCCTTGGCTAGCCTATAAGGGAAGATTTGATGAATGTGAAAAGTCTTTTAAATGGCTACGAGGTACAGATGTTAAATCAATGGATGAATTAGAAGCGTTAATTAATGCAAAGAAAGAAGAAAGAGAAAATACGCAAACGAAGCCATTCTTTCAAGAAATATGGTATAAATTAAAAATGAAAGATTTTACTCGCCCTAGCATTTACATGCTATTAATATTTGTGAATATTTATTTAAGTGGAGGTGTTTGTATGCTTTCCTTTAGCCAATATATTCTAGAAATAGCATTATATCATAATGAGAAAGCAGTATCATTAAGTGTAATAATTTTGAGCGGAACTGTTATAATCGGAGCCATCGTAAGTCTATTTTTGATCAAAAAATGTAATAGTAAAACCGTGTTTGGTTTTTCTTCTCTGCGTATCATGTTTCTGTTGTGTGGTTCTCTGGTTTTCTATCTTCAGAAAATTGGAATGCTATCTAAGACTCCTTGGTATTTTGCGACTTGCTTTGAAATTTATACCTTAATCTTCACCTCAGGTCTGAATTCCATAACATTTGTTCTGGCTATTGAACTAATGCCTGTAAAACATAGATCTATGGGTGGATCTTAATATAACATACTTACGTGTTCGTTACACTTTCTAACATGTAAACTTTTACCATACATGTTTCTATGGATGGATGTATGGGGCACCTTTTTGTTCTTTTCTATAAATGGCATAATATGGCAGTTATTGATTTGGAGATGTGTACCCGAAACCAAAAATAAGACACTACTAGAAATCGAACAGTTTTATAACAATGGGTGTTATAATAATACAAACAACTCTAATGATGCTCAGGAACATTTTATTGAAAATCAAAAATTAATGAATCTGAATGTACACAGCACAAGGCTATTGTCCGCTGAGACAGTGAAAGCCTCCTAGGTTAACTGTTAAATCTATAGATTTTTTTTTTCGTTGTGTAGGCAGATGTATTAATTAGTGTTTATATATTGATAATTCCTGTCCCACTGCGGGGCAAAGGCCTTTTCCAACAACAAGAAGACCATAGCCCAACTACCCTACCCACTGGACTAGTGTGGACTGTTAGACTTCACGTACCATCAGAACAATTTGGACAATTTTCAGGCATGCAGGTATCCTTGCCATGGTTTCCTTGGCCGTTTTGTGTGAGAAAGTGCGAGATTATTAATTATAATATGCACTAGAATTAGAATGTTCAGTGGTGCGCGCCTTGGGTTTGAAATAGGGTCCCTATTTCAAACCCAAGGCGCGCACCACTGAACAACTGACTCCATATTCCAATGGCCTAATCAATAAGCTATATGCTTGCTTTTCACGCCGGAAGTCGTGGGTTCGATTCCCACCCAGTACAGATATTTGTGTGCATGAACATGTCTGTTTATCCTGAGTCTGAGTGTATTTATGTGTATAAGTATGTATTAACAAAAGAAAAGAAGTATATGTAGTATATCAGTTGTTTGGTTTCCATAGTATATAGGAGAGAGGGAACGGAGGGCACAGGCAGTGCGAGCGAACATGATAGCTCACAGGTTCGCACGTTGTTCGACAGAAGTCAAAATTACACTTTATAGGTCTTATTGTACATCATTCTACACGTGCAGCCTGTGGGCTAACTATACTCAAAAATCTTACAGTGCCTTCCGAGTTCAATTTAATAATGCGTTCAAGATGCTGATGGGGCTGCGGCGATTCTGTAGTGCATCAGGGATGTTTGCTGAGCATCGCGTAGATTGTTTCTACGCTACGATGCGTAAGAGATGCGCATCTCTGGTGCGCAGAATACGTGGCAGCACCAACAGAATCCTTCGCATGATCGCTAGTCGGCTACACTGTATTTACGTCAATCATTGCTGCGCCATTTCCCATGGAATGACGCAGAAATGAAAGGTAGATTTGTTACATATTTAAAAAATACTAATTACAAACACTAGTTTATAAGAAAATTGTTACTAACTAATTGGACACTAATTTGGTCTGAAAATAAAGACTTATTATTATTATTATATATATTAGCTTATTTTGGTATCTGATGGCCGTTTGTAAGTGATATCTTATCATAGGTATTTACTATATTTATTTAAAAGAATTAGCATACAAAAATAAACATACAGCAAAAAAATGGACAAAGTATTACTTTTTTATTGTTAGAACTTATATAATAAACAATTTATTTGACAAAAGATAACTATTGTTATCTGCCTAGTTCTTATACCAGACAAATAGCTTTGTGGCTATGTTACTGCTTTCATATTTCAGCCAAGAACTTGGCTAAACATACTGCTTCTAGTGAGCAATGTACTGATGCTATAGATAATGTCAGTATTTTTCCTACTGACAATGACATATCCAGATTGAATGGTGACATCTGTATACAGGATAATTTAAATTAACTGATATGAAAATATAGAATCACTCTTGCGTAATGGCAAATTCAAATCTTAATTATACTGTCAAGCATGATAAGGAATGTTCAGATCTTGTAATGGAAAATAATGTGAACCCATCAAACATAAATGCCTACAATAAGAAAAACCAAAAATAATGTATCAACCTGGTGCATCAAAATATTCAAGGTTTAATGGGGAAAGAGTTAGAATTGGAGTTGTTTTTGAATTGTAGCAATATTGATATTTTATGTTTAACTGAGCACTGGCTACCACGCTATCAATTCATTTCCATCTTCAATAATCACCAGGTTGCAAGCTCGTTCATCAGGGAAAAGTATATTCATAGTGGCTCTCTCATATTAATAAATAATTTGTTGAAGTTGTCACTTCTTTAAACAAATTAATAATTAATAAGATTCGGTCAGATCATTCTGGTCATTTGGTCACTTTTTCAAATTCTCCAAATGTTCAAAAAAATTCAAAAAAGTTCAAAGTACACAAATAAGTTACATACCATAATATAGTGAAAGCCGTTTCAAAATGTTTAAATATAATATAGCAAGAAAACTGGCATTGTTTCCCTATCATAGTGATCCGGATTACTTGTACAACTCTTTATTCAACTTGATTAACGGTGAGTTCTGCTCATTCTTGACACCCAAACAATTGTCTTTAAGTGACCGTCTGATGTTCTGTGATTGGGCAACTCCAGGAATTTATAAAAGTCGCAATCAATTAGGTATATAAATTGTATGAAGAAAGATCCTATAATCAAAATACGACTTTTCTAGAACATGTAAAACAATATGCCAAAACCTTTAGAAGAGCCTTTTCCATTGCTAAATCTTTGTACTTAAAAAAAAATACTTAGTCGTGATTTTAATTTAAGAATAAATAATGTTGAAATTAAAAGCTATTTAGAAGTTGCAACTGAGTTTGAAAAATATTTTTCTAATGTTCCCATCGATGTTACCAAATCTCTCGCGTCTTTTTCTGTAGCTACCGAGCTAATACTCCAGCAAAGCGTAGAGAAGTGTGACACAGATTTTGAATTTTCGGTGGTTAACCCTAAAGATATTTTGAATGCTTTCAAAAGTATTAATATGAAAATCACTAGGATCTGTAGGGTTTATCTGTTAAGACTATTTCATCAATTATAACTATAATCGCCCCCATCTAGCTGCTGTGTTCGATTGCTGTGACGCATCTGGCGTATATCCTGACTTTGATGAAGTATAGTAAAATTATTCCATTGTTTAAAGCTGGTGATACTTCAGATCCTTCAAACTTCCGACCTATTTCCGTAATTCTAAGTAAAATATTTGAAAAGCTAATGCTTAGCCAGTTGCTCAGTCACTTTAATATACATAATTTACTTCATGGAAAACAGTTTGGATTCACGAAAGGTTGTTCAACTATAGATGCAGGAGTCGGGCGCCAATCTTTTAAAAAGTATATTCGCGGCTTGGGAGGACTCGCAGGATGCGTTAGATATTTTTTGTGATTTGTCCAAAGCATTTAATTGTCAGGAAACTACACCACTATAGTATCAGGAACAAGGCTCTCGAACTTTTGACTTCTTACTTGGGCAATAGAATTCATTAGGTAATGGGCGTTTCACAGGGGTCGATTCTTTGCCCTTTCATATTTTTAATATATATGAATGACTTACCTTACTATGTAAGGGATTTGTTTGCGGATGATACTTCATTGCCGTTTAAAATAAATCTACAATTATGCAATTTTGACGAAGTAAATGACGCAATCTCTAAAGTTGTTCATTGGTTTAATGCCAATAATCTTTTGCTAAATGACAAGAAAACTAAATTCATCAAATTCTCTACACCAAATGTGAAACAGGTGGCCACCAATGTACAGCTTAATGGGGCTGGATTGACCCCTGTTGAGTCAACTGTGTTCTTGGGTATCACAATTGATTCAAAACTACAATGGGGCCCACAAATAGAAAAACTATCAGGCAAAATTAAGTTCTGCTGCATATGCTGTTAAAACTATAAGACGGCTTACTGATGTGGATACAGCTAGAATGGTTTATTTCAGTTATTTTCATAGTATAATGTTCTATGGAATTCTTCTCTGGGGTAGGGCTGCGGACATTAACACCTTATTTGTATTGCAAAAAAGAGCTGTAAGAGCTATATATAAACTTGGTCCGCGAGGATCTTTACGAGAGAAGTTTAATGAGATTAACATTCTGACTGTAGCATGTCAGTATATATATGACAATCTAATTTATATGCATAAACATAAAAACTCCTTCTGTAAAAGCAGCGATACTCATAATATAAATACTAGATATAAGCATAACTTTGTGTTGCACCACCCGTCTCCACAAAGTAAGTAACTCTTTTATGGGGCAATGTATAAGAATTTATAACAAACTTCCCAGTGATATCCTTTACAAGCGCTTTTTTAAAGTCTACGTGAATAAAAACCTTTTTTTTTTCTTTTTTTTTTTAAGTATAACTTCTGATTAATTAAGTGACAAAACTGCTTGGAATTGAGTCGCTCTAAATTAACACATTTAAATACAATATAATTTTATGTATGAAATAAATATTTTTTTAAAAGCATTACTACCGAGTTCTTTGGCAGTGTTTCTCAGTAGCTAGGTAGGGTAAAAAAAATAGACGATTCCACACAAATGTAATATTTTAACTGAATAAATGACTTTTGAGTTTGAATACATATCTAATTTATGCTATGTTGGCCGTCAGTGGCGTACAATTATTTAAATATAATAATTAGTTAAGGATTATATTATAATACAATGTATATTTAACGAAAAATTCAATTTAATTGTTTTATTTTATTAAATAACAGGATTACCTACAAAGCCATTGTATTCCTTGACAATAAGTGTGTTGTTTTATGTAGCTATTATTTATAATTATATAGTATTCATTATTATCACTTCATTATTATCAGCGTGTAAAGAAGGTAATTACCTTCTTTACACGCTGATAATAATGAAGATTTTTTGTGATGCTAGCTTCTATGGATAATAAAAATAAATATTCATTCGTGTATACTTTATATAAAAAAAATATTACTACACATTTATATAATTTTATATAAATTCAACTCATGGGGATTTTATTACGTTTTAATTTTGAAAGTATTGAAATAGTATTAAAATTACGGAGGTGATTTTACTAGGCGTTACGACACCAGAAGATTTATTGGTCTTAATATCATGTCAGCCAAAGTACATCCACTGCTGGACAAAAGCCTCCCGAAAGAATGGAGGGATATGCCATAATCGCCACGCTTGGCAGACGGATTATGTCATGCTAGTTCACAGATAAACGCTGTTGCCCGTTCTCTGGTAGGTATTCCCTCTGACGATTTTTACACCCCCCACGGGATGAGATGGGGTATAGATATTCTATGCCGTCACCATGTGTGGTGACGGCATAAAATTTTCGCATTTTTTGGCATTTGCGTTTTCAGGGGTATATGGTGTCTTGTTCTCTGGTAGGTATTCCCTCTGACGATTTTTACACCCCCCTCGGGATGAGATGGGGTATAGATATTCTATGCCGTCACCATGTGTGGTGACGGCATAAAATTTTCGCATTTTTTGGCATTTGCGTTTTCAGGGGTATATGGTGTCTTGTTCTCTGGTAGGTATTCCCTCTGACAATTTTTACACCCCCCACGGGATGAGATGGGGTATAGATATTCTATGCCGTCACCATGTGTGGTGACGGCATAAAATTTTCGCATTTTTTGGCATTTGCGTTTTCAGGGGCATATGGTGTCTTAATTTTGGCTACTCCTCAAACTACATACAAAAAGACTAGCAAACTATATAGGGCATGGTGAAAGTTTTCCATTTCAGGGTGAAATCCAACAAAAAATTTATTACCGATGGGACACCTAGTGACACAACCGGAAAGAGGTCAGGTACATGACCGACGGCTTTACGTGCTATCCGAGACACGAGGGTATAATACCGCTAACTTCCAGACTTCGGGCTGATGCTGAGAAATTTATCTTTTACAGAGAAGTCCCAAAATCTTTTTTGGCCCGACCCGGGATTTGAACCCAGGACCTCGTTTTCTGCGGGTAAACACGCTACCGCAAGACTCACGAGGAAGTAATAAAATAAAATGTGAACCCATCAAATATACACGATAACGTCAATAAGTATACTAAAAATAATTGTTTTTACCTTGTGCTCCAAAATATTCAAAGTTTAATGGGAAAAGAGCTGGAATTAAATTTGGTTTTTGAATTGTCACAATATAGATATTTCATGTTTAATTGAGCACTACCTAAAACACCATCAATTTATTTTCAGCTTTAATAATCACCAGGTTGTAAGCTCGTTCATCAGGGAAAAATATATTCGTGGTATTCTAATCTATCTAATTCTAATAAATAAGTGCTTAAAGTTTGAAGAAAGGAGTCATGTTGTGAGCGAGTTGTAGATATTTCATGTGTTGAGTTTTTTGTTGTTTAAGTTGAGCAATTTATTGATTTGAGTCACAAACCTCTTTGTGCAGCATTTGATAATTTTTCAGATATCATCGAGGATACATTAAATAAATTATCTAACAGCCATGAAACAGTTATCATTTGTGGAGACTTTAATGTAAATATTTTGGAGAAAAGCGCTATAAGTTTTAATTTTTTAGTTTGTTCAAATCGTATATTACATCGTATTTTTACAGAACCAACTAGAGTAACTGCCACATGTGCTACATGCATTGATAATATATTTAGCACTATAAAACCTTTATTTAAATCAAATTCTGGTCAGTTGGTAACTTTTTCAAATTCTCCAAAAATTTAAAGAAAACATATAAGCTATATACCATTTAGTGAAAGCCGCTTAGACAATTTAAATGTAATAAAGTAAGACAACTACTAAAGCTGCCCTATCATGACAATCCGGATCACCTGTACAACTCTTTATTCAATTTGATTAATGATGAGTTCTGCACAATATTAACATCCACACAACTGTCTGTAAGTAACCGTCTGACATTCATTGATTGGGCAACTTCAGGAATCTATAAAAGTCGGAATTGGTTGTATGAATTGTATGAATACAAATCGTATAATCATATCTAAGTTTTCAATAATATGTGAAACAATATGCCAAAACATTTAGACGAGCCGGTTCTTCTTTTCATTACCCCGTCTCGTAAAGAGCATTTTTACTCTTCGATATCTGAGTGGAAAAGTCGTTTTTATCCTCTAGAGGTTAAAGTAAATTTGAATTTAGAACATCGTGTGCACCAAGTTTGTGAATGCAAAATATCAGTAAAACTATTTACTTCTACTTCTATGGTGCTGAATTTATCATACAACTTTTTTAATTTATTAAAAATTAAGACTCAGAACCTTCTTGGTGTGCTTTGTTAATTGTTTTGTGCAAAATTACTATTCTATGACACTCAACCTGTAGCAACGTTACTTTTAGTTTTTCTTAATTATACCTAAGTATTATTCGTTATAATTTAAAGATTTTGAGATTAGAATTTAAAGATTGTCCTGTAATACTTAGATATCATAATATAGTAATTAATACCTAAACTAAAATAAAAGTATTTATGATACAATTTTTTTTCGCATTAGGCATTTCCTCGCTGAATTGTGATAAAAAGTTACATATTGCACTCGAGTGCAAGGATTTTTCACCTTGTACTCTTTTGATTTCCTCGCTAATGCTCAGGATTCTAATTTTTGAATCACTCGCTGCGCTCGAGATACAATTTTAGAACCCTTTGCTTGCTCGGTTATCAAAATTGCAGCTGCTACTTACCATTTCATGAACAAAAAATAAAAGCGTGTGAAATATAATATTATGTTTTATTTTTGATTCAATGCAATGTCATTCTATATATAAATTTCGCGTAGTGAAACCTTCACTTAGTCTCTAATTAATTGCCTGAAGCATCAACGTTTACGTAAGCAATTTATATTAGTTAGGACTCAACATTCTACAAATGCGTTTATCACCATTCCTTAGACAGGTAAGTCTGAAACTGTAGCCTTGTTTTAAATCTGATTTAATCATTGTATAACATAACCAGGTTTCATTCTTTTTATTATTTATTTATTTATAAGGTATTCTTAAGAACTAAAACTGTGTCCCACAAAACAGTATCTACATATTAGATTATTTGACTGTGGGATCAAGACAAAATAATCTTATGATAAAATTATTATCATTTATTTATGGAGTTGCGCGGTGGCACGACATGCTGTGTGTAGTTTGTCGCGACGCTTACGCATACGTTACGAATGAAAATGACAACTATTACGTTAAAATGTAACAGTTGTAATATTGTGATCGACGAATTACTGGCGTATATTCAGAATAAGATTTCGATAACCGACGAAGAAAGTTTGGTCAGAATTTGTGTGGCTGCCTTTCGTTGTGATGAAATTAAAAAATCGAAATCACTGTTATTTGAATCTTTACAGGCCCAGAAACGTAAACCTAGCAAACGAAAAGGGCAGGGAAAGGAAAACCGTGACCTCCTTGACATTATTACCGTGATAAAAGTGTCTGATCCTGATGTAATGCCTATATTTGGGGTTCGAAACCTAGAAAAACTGCCACCCATCACTTTCGACCATTTAGATGTTTTGGACCTTCTTAGAAAGATCACGATTCTACAAGGCGAAGTTACACATATTAAAACTTCATACGCTTCGTGTACTCAGATAGAAGATGTAAGGGAAGATGTTCTTGACATGAAAAACAGTATGAGTTCGGTGTCTAGTCAGACAGATGTTAATTTTAATGTCAATTTAAAGAGAGGAGCTGTTTGAATGCCAAGCTCCAGTTGTGACGGCCGGTTAACGAGGTGGGGGAGGACGTTGAAGGTCAGCGGACCGGTCGGAGGCGCGAGCGCAGCGCCGCCTGGTGTGATGAACGGAACAGGAGCCTACAAAGATGACAATAATATTGATGTGACGTGTTCCACATTTCGGTTAGCGACAAGTCTCCAGAGATATCGGCCCCGTTGTCTATAGAGGAAGAAAAACCTGGCGAGCGGCGGTACTAGTATATTACCATCGCGGTGCGAGCCCGAATTATTGAACGAAGGCAAGGTAGTACAGACGGAGATCGCGAATGGAGTAGCAAGTAGCTGCTCCATGACGTTAGCGCAAGCGGACGAATGCGATAAGGAGACCGCGGAGAACAAACAGCTGATCAATGCTCCCGCTGAGGCTGACCCGAGCAACATTCAGCTGACTATCGATGCGGCACATGCAACCCGCCACTTTATTAAATCCTGGCAACCATAATAGCTGCACACCTCTTATCCACTCCAAGCTCTAGCAGGTTAAAACCCAGATCCGTAAGGATCGGTTTTTTCAATGCTGTTGGATTAGAGAAACAGCGCGATGATATCGGAGTCTTTCTCCGTGACCATCATCATCACTTGATTTATTGTTCATCCAAGAGACATTTCTGAAACCGCCTTTACGGAGAAATCCCAGCGTCACCAACTATCGCATAGTACGGAACGACAGGACCCAGTCTGTAAAAAGGGGCACGCTGATTTACTACACGAAATCACTCCATTGGGTGTCTTTGGACCCTCCTGACCTAACGAACATTGAGGTATGTGTCTGTCGAATAGGCATGACAGGCCATCAGCCAATCACCATAGTATCAGCCTACCTTCACCCAGATAAGGAACTGCTTCAAACCGATCTCCAGACCCAGTATGATTTAAATGGCTCTGTCATAGTGGCAGGCGATCTAAACGCTACGCATATACAATCGAGTTGCCTCACGTATTATTCGAGAGGTCACTCACTTACAAGATGCTTAGAAATCATACCCTTCGATCTTATAGTCCCCCTCCTACCGACCCATTATCCCAAGATAGCGGGCCACCGTCCCGAAATACTGGACATTTCACTTCTAAAGAATACAAACCTACGTCTGGCTTCAATAGAAGTGCATCACGAGCTTGACTCTGACCACAGACCGGTCGTCCTTAACCGCACCAACCCTTCCGGCCCAGAAAACGATGCCCCGCCCAGGTATGTCACCAAATGGAACAAACTTGAGGAGAAACTCAAGTCTGCTACATCGGTACACCTCAACTTGATACCCTGCCTCATAGAGAACCCTGCGCAATCGTTCGAAGCTATTGATTCATTCACGACTCACATCCAAAATCAAGTGAAAGAATGTACTCGGGAGGTTCCAGCGACTGATGACTTTAGCCAATGGAACCTCCCGGATGATTTGCGTGAGTCGATGAATCTCTTTTCAGTCATGAGAGCCTTCGACTCTTATAACACTGAGGAAAACCACGCTTGCATGCGTTCCCTGTACTGTACGGGAGCGCATAACCAAGATGCAAGAAACTTTGTGGGATAAGATTTTAATTGAAATTCAACCTTCGAGGAAGGCCTTTTGAGAGCTTTGCAAGAGACTCAAGACCGACACAAACTGTACATCCCTGAGCTAGAACGTCCAAATCAACGCCTGGTGTTCGATGACGACGAGAAAGCAGTATGCCTGGCAGATAGTCTAGAGGCCCAATGTGCGCCCAGCAACGTACCAGTAGACCCGGATCACCTCGCTCAGGTCGATTCCGTGGTAGAACGTAATTTTGCTATCCCACTGCCCCCGACCCCGCTTGCACCCAGATTAGAGTCCTCCCGGGAGAACAACGACGTCGACAACGATGACGACCCTCTAAGGCCAGTAACCATCGACGAGGTGAAAACTCTTATCAAAGGTCTCCACCCACGTAAAGGTCCCGGATATGACGTACTCACCAATAGCGATTTCAAGGATTTCCCAAAGCTTCTACTTAGCCTTTTGGTCGCGATCTTCAGCACGGCCTTATCCAATAACATCTTCCCACATCAGTGGAAGAGGGCGAACGTGATTAGTATCTCGAACCCCGGCAAAATCAAAACCGATCCTACAAATTATCGCGCGGTAGGTCTCCTCTGTGCCGTGGTGAAACTTTACGAGCCCATAATTTATGCGCGTCTGTTGTCGTTTATTAACGCCAACAATCTCCTCCCAGATGAACAATGCAGCTTTCGAGCCAGACAGTCTAGTATTTACCTGGTGCACCGCATCGTCGAACACATCCTCTCAAAAGCATCCCGGCAACGTTGTCATATCGGAGCACTCTTCTTCCCAACCATATGCCTTTGGACATTGAAAATGGTTTGATTTTGAAGTGGTCATTTGGGCATTGGCGGAATTCCTGTGGAGCGTTGTTGGTGAGAGTTTATGCTTGCCTAGGCTATAGATATTCATAAGTACACATGTATGACTATGGATTTGGGTAAATGAGGATTCTCGCTGACGACGTCCTGGGTAGGTTTTGTTGCTTTTTTGTTGAATGATTAGTTGGATCCCGAGTTGCTTTCCGTGGGTACGCTGTTTGCTGTAGGAACTTAAAATCAAAATAGATTCATGCCCCGAGCCGCGGATGCGCCGTGGTGCGTTTGCAATAAAAGCCTCCATGCCGATCTCCAATTGCCTAACATCAAGCATTGGATGAAATAAACGTCCCAACGGTACTTTGACTCTGCCACTCATCATCCAAGCAACTTGGTGGTAGGTACAGGCGGCCAATTACACCCCATTCTAACTCTCACTTAAGCACCGTCATCTCAGGAACGTCTTAGACGATCCGGACGACGAGATCACTGTATACTTGGAACAAATCAATTCAATCAGAGACTTGACGCAACACCACTGCACACCAACCAATACTTCGTACTTGCCGGACAAGAGCAATGCGGACATTGAGCACCACAATGAAAACCACCCATAATAAGAACGCAATTGTTTTAAAAATTCAAAATTATCTGAAAATAACAATTTATAATTAACGTAGTATTTCCTGTGGTAGACGCTTTTTCCTATCTTGTTCGCATAATGTTACCACCTCCAAATGAATACTAAACGTATGTAAACGAACGTAGTTTATTATTTTCTCTTTGATGTTAATTTGGTTAAGTTAAACATAATCTGTGCTTATTGTGAATACCAATTTAAATGTATAACCAAACATTTAGTCAAAAGATAACCTCTTTCTATGGAATTCGTCTAAAAGCGATTTTCAAAAATTGCACCAGAAACAACTTACATGTCTAAAATCAGAATGAGTCAAACTGAGACCCTCTTTCTGTCTTTATCTGTATGTTATTTGATGTATATATTGATGTCTTATAGTATAATAAATACTATTTTTGATTATTATTATTTACCTAATATTTTGTACAAACTTAGTGCATCTGCCATAATCTCGCTGCACTATCCTAAGGTTGGCCAGTTGTCAATGCCTTCCGCATAAAGTCAGCCTATTTATATTCCAAAATTATATTTCAGATGCTGGTAGCGTTATCACCACAACTAAATGCATTTTCACTTGGCGCTTCAATAGGCTTCTGCGGAGTCCTTATGCATCAGTTGAGTTCCAAGGACAGTAGCATAAAACCTGACTTCAATACCCTAACATGGATAAGTAAGTAAAACTATAACAGGCCGTATGTCATTTTGTAAAATTTACCAATGATATTGGCAAATAACTTCAGTATATTATTCTTTAAGGTCAGCCATTTACAAAAACTAAACCTAAAATAATGAAACATTTATGTAGTCAGTAAGGCAACATCATTGTCAGCCTGATATCATCCACTGCTGAACATAATTCGCCTCCATAAGATTCCACAAACGTGCCATTTGAAGCTCTTTCCATGCGAGTTGGCGACCGCAGTAAGATGGAAGCTATTACACAGGTGACGCTGCTGCCCAAAAATCTGCAGTATTTCATAGTCGCCTTTTACAATAAGCACGGGATGTAATGGGGTGGCCCAGTTCTAGCATACAGGTGAGGCTACTGCCCGACAACCTGCTGTATCCCATAGTCGCTTTTTACGACACACACCCATGGTATGTAATGGGATGGTCCTGTTATTATTTTTGGACCTAGAACCACACGGCTAAGCTCATTTGGCATAACCAAGTTATTATTCTTTTATTGATTGGTAATGGGACTATATAAGAGAAACATTTTATAATTTTAAAGAAAATATAACCGTTTGTTACAGCATCCGTGCATGGAATTGCGGGATTGGGGGGCTTACTAATGCCATCAATAATGCAGATGGTGGGAAGAAAACGGAGTTTCATAATGAGCTGCTTGTTACTCATCAGTGGATGGTTGCTAGCTTTTGCAGCTCCTAACGCCTCCATAGTATTAATGGCCGAATGCTTATTAGGTTTTGGCTGTAATTGTGGTACAGTTATTAATTTAATGTCACTCAGTGAGATGTTAGCTCCTAAATATAGAACTACGTCTATGATGCTTTTAGGTATTATACAAGCAGCAGGATTGAGTTTGACTACTCTCATGGGTAATTTTATTCACTGGAAAACTATTGCTCTAATCATGTGCTTACCAATAGGGATTGCCCTGATTATAGCGTTTAAATGGCCTGAATCTCCACCTTGGCTAGCATACAAGGGAAGATTTGATGAATGTGAAAAATCTTTTAAATGGCTACGAGGTACAGATGTAAAATCAATGTATGAATTAGATGCCTTAATTAATGCAAAGAAAGAAGAAAGAAATTATATGCAAACGACGTCATTACTTAAAGAAATATGGCATAAATTAAAAATGAAAGATTTTATTCGCCCTAGCATTTACATGCTATTAATATTTGTTAATATTTATGTAAGTGGAGCTGTATATATGCATTCCTTTAGCCAATATATTTTAGAAATAGCATTAAATCATAATGAGAAAGCAGTCTCTTTAAGTGTAATAATTTTGAGCGGAACTGTTATAATCGGAGCCATCATAAGTCTATTTTTGATCAAAAAATTTAATATTAAAACCGTGTTTGGTTTTTCTTCTCTGCGTATCGTGTTTCTGTTATGTGGTTCTTTGGTTTTCTATTTTCAGAAAATTGGAATGCTATCTAAGAATCCTTGGTATTTTGTGACTTGCTATGAAATTTATACCTTGATCTATACCTCTGGTCTGAATTCCATAACATTTGTTCTGGCTATTGAACTAATGCCTGTAAAACATAGATCTATGGGTGGATCTTTATATAACATACTTACGTGTTCGCTACACTTTCTAACATGTAAACTATTACCATACATGTTTCTATGGATGGATGTATGGGGCACTTTTTTGTTCTTTTCTATAAATGGCATAATATGGCAGTTGTTAATTTGGAGATATGTACCCGAAACCAAAAATAAGACTCTACTAGAAATCGAACAGTTTTATAACAATGGGTGTTATAATAATAGCAACAATTCTAATGAAGATGCTCATGCACATTTTATTGAAAATAAAAAATTAACGAATCTGAATCTACACAGCACAAGCCTATTGTTCACTGAGACAGTGAAAGCCTCCTAGGTTAACTGTTATATTTATAGATATTTTTTTCGTTGTGTAGGCAGATGTATTGTATTGTGTATTTATATTGGGAACACCCAAATACTCCGAAATACTTTATTCCGAATTTCGATGTTCCGATTTTCAAAAGTCCGAATTTCATAACACCTAAGAATTGTAATGTCTTTATTAAAAATCACGAAATATATTTTACCGAAAGTCGTAAATGCGATTTGTTAGTTTCCCATGTTTCATACGTTCGAAGAGTCAAATGCTCGAGGGGTTCTCAGTCCGAAAAACGACATTCCGATTTTCAATACTTCGAATAAACTAAAAGTCCACATGTTGTGCAAAACCGACTTCACGTAGTCTTGTCTGCCATACCCTAGAGTGTAATCTAATCCCGCGTAGGCGCGGAGGGGTGGGGCGGCCCGCGAGCTGAGGAGCAGGTGCCTTGAAGGCCCGCCGCTGCAGCTGAGGCTGCTAGTTATGTTAGTACTACACTAATAGATCCATAGTAATTTGTTAATAGTGGCTTATAACTATAAGCCACTACTACCAAATTACTGTGGAACTATTAATCTGAAATAAATGTATTATTATTATTATAATTCATGCTATGTTTGCCGTCAGCGGCGTACAATGATTTCAGTAATTAACAAAAGGATTATATTATAATACAATGTATATTTAACGAACAATTGTATTTAAATATTTTATTTTATTAAATGACACGTTCACAATAAGTGTGTTGTTTTTATAAAAAACCCTCTTTTACGCTGTAAATTATGATACATAAGTTATATAAGTACCCTAAACCTAAGATACATAAGTACCCTAAACCGGCGAGCATGTATGAAGAATATAATGTCAGTAAACGAAGCGAAAGAGGTGTGCAAGGATCGTGACAAATGGAAGTCCGTTGTCTCTGCCTACCCCTCTGGGAGACAGGCGTGAGTCTATGTATGTATGTATTATGATACAGATTTTTTTCAGCCCTCACCAACTGCTATGGAAAATAAAAAGAAAAATAAATTTGTATACTTTATATAAATTATTTTCTCACTTTACACATTTATTAAATTTTACATAAATATAACTCAAGAGGATTTTATTACGTTTTGATTTTAAATGTATTGAAATAGTTTGAATTGAATTGAATTGAAACGATTTTTATTGATCGGTCCGGTGGGTGATCGGTCCGGTCGGTCGTGCCCGCAACATCTATGTAATTTTGCTCGTAAACATTTTATAATTTTCGGTGTTTAAAATAAGTGTTTGACACGGCTCTTGTGAAATTATAACTTTTATAACTTACTATCATATAAAGGTAGATATAGTGAGTCGTAATATAGTGATAATAAACGAATATTTAGTGATTTCGTTAAATTATTGATGTCTAACTACCATCATTGAGAGTGTACACCGTGCGTTTTGTTAAAACGCGTAAGCGGCAGTTCCTGCATGGCGCTTTCGACGTTCTTCTCGCGACCAAGCTTAAGAACCGATAATACTGTTTCTCACAGCAGAATCATAACTTGGGTTCCGATAAGTGCATAACGATTAAACAATCGCTGCGCCAACGTCTGTTTACGTACATCTTTACTACCTACGTCCCTTCGATTTTTGGAAATGGCCAACACATGTAACTCATGCGGTAAGAAAATTTCATCTTCTCATTTCTTGGAATGCTCGATATGTAAAGAACGTTATGATCTAAAATGCCTTAAAATGTCCACGGGGAGCTTTAATAAACTTACTGATGAAAATAGAAAACTTTGGTGTTGTCATCTATGCGCCGTCTCAAATCAGGAAATTGGAGAAACTAACACAGGCACTCCGATATGTCCGTCATACAATTCTCTGCCGGGTGACAACGCAAACAAGACTAGGGTGACCCGTAGCAATCCGCAGGATCCAAGCACTCGTGATACTTGCAATCTAGAGCCTAGCCAAGCCAATATTTTATATCAAATTGTACTGTTAAGACAGGACGTACAATCAGTCAAAAACCAGCTGACTGATGTATCTACAACACTCACAGAAAAAACAAAGGAATACGAAAAACGGCTTGAGGAAAAGGATCGCGAAGTCATGGAACTAAAATCGTCTTTAGCTGAACTGCAAAGCTACTTATGTACGCAAGAACAATACCATCTGAGAAATGAGTTAGAAATTATTGGTCTTCCTGAACAAAAAGGCGAGAACCTCACACATATAGTTATGGTCGCAGCAAAGAAACTCGGTGTCGAGCTCTCCGATACTGAAATTGATGACGTACAGAGAGTGGGTTACAACCGTGGTGAGGCAACTAACGTCCAGAATACGTCTAGACCAATTGCAGTAAAGCTCTTACGTAAAACCAAAAAAGATCAACTTATAAAGGCCGCTAGAGAGAGGCGTGATAGAGTGACTTCGCAAGATATCACTACTGGATCAACATCTTCGACTGTCTACTTCAACGAGCGTCTTACAAAATCTAATAGAAAGCTTTTTGGTGAGACCCGTAAACGCTCCAAGCAGCATAATTTTCGTTTTTGTTGGCTGCGAAATGGGGTGGTCTATGTCAGAAAAGCCGAAAGCACTGAAGAAAAAAAACATCCCGCAATCGCTATACGCTCAAAAGATGACATTGATAGATACATTGGACCCGAAAACTCTGTCCCGATGCCTTCACCCAACAACCAAAATGATTCATTTCGTACAAATAATATCTAAACCAGTGGCAAGGGTAATTCGACTAGCCAATCACTGGCATCTTTATTTAATTTTAATTTGTATACTTAGTTTATATATTTTTTCGACAACAATAGTACTCGCAACACTGCTCAAGGTCTGCAGATTGAATCCAAATATGACTAGGATTACTACTGAAACTTACTCTACAATCATGAAAACTCCGCAATATAGGTCGTTCGGTTTAATGTTCCTAGTTGTTACAAATAAGCCCATCTCTTTCGTATATTCTTTTATTTTTCAATGACCACTGCACAGTTGCTCGGTGAAATCGATAGTACTCTGAATATAAAATGCCATAAAGTTGAATCCGTAGAGCTCAGCAAAACAATTTTAAATAGGTATAGTTTAAAAATCCTAACTTTTAACATAAGGAGCTTACAGCGCAACCTTGACAGTTTCTGTATAACTTTAAAAAGACTAAATGAACCGTTAGACATATTAGTTCTTACTGAATGCTGGCTAAATAATGGTGCAGAAGTAATTGGGCAAATCGATGGCTATCTATCTTTCTCCACCACAAAATTTATAAACCGGGCTGGAGGCGTGGTTATCTATGTTAACAATCGTTGGGCACCCTCTGTCTGTGAGCCTAATCTATTAGATGCAAATTGTTTACAAGTACACATCCCAAACTTGATAACAATACTGGGCATATACCGTTCACCTTCTTTCCGAAACACTAGTAACTTCATTAATTCTTTGGAAATAGTCGCTACAAATATGACTAGCAGTCCATGCCAAGTTATTGTCGGTGATATGAATATCAACACCCTATGCGAAGCGATGTGCTCAGATTACGTTTGCCTTATGGCTCAACTTGGCTTCAATGCAGCCATCGACAAATCAACCAGGCAAGACTCGTGTCTTGACCACATCTTCATCAGGACGTTGAGAAGTGCTGAATCTGTTGTTTGCACTTCAGCAATATCCGATCATGAACTAGTTATGATTGGAATCGGTTCCAACATCCCCAAACAGAAAAGAGAAAGGAAACCAAAGGTTAGGCTAGACATGGATCCGGCGCTGGGAGCTTATCTCAGCGCGAGAAAGTATGCGGCGTCCGGCTGGCTCCTCCCCGGCTTGACGTCGTCCCTGGGACCGCTGGCGTTTGGAGGAGGGGAACTCCACTCGTCTTACATAAGCGGTCCCGGGAAGAGGTAACCTGCTGTAGCTCAGGTTGCCTAAACGCGCTTGTGCGTGAAGGGGAGGGGAGGAGGCATTTGGCCCCCTCCCGTCCCCGGAGGAGAGTCTCAGACGCTCAGTGTACAGCGGGGGTACTGGCGAGATCGTTCACGAGTACCCAGGCCCCCCGCTACAGGCATTGTGAGGCTGGCTACCATGGTGGTTTTAGTGCGTATCCCGGGACTAGCCCGAGTGAGTCCCACATAACCCGTCGCCTCCCCAAGCGGCGGGTATGCGTAAGTTTAATGCATTTCCACCATGTAAAAAAAAAAAAAAAAAAAAAAAAAAAAAAAAAAAAAAAAAAAAAAGGCTAGAGAAGACTGGTCTAAAGTGACTAGTAAGTCTTGCCCCACTGAAGCCACCAGAATTTTTGTGGACACCTTGTCTTCTGTTATTGAACGTCATTCGAAACACATACGGTCCAGCCGTCGAAAACACGTGCTCAATGCCTGGATGACACCTGGACTCATTAAATGTTCAATACACAGAGACAAGCTGCATTTAGAAGCACGGAAAAATCCAGATAACCCCATAAAGTTACTAATCTACAAGAGGTACAGAAACTATTATCACGACCTCCTAAAAAACATAAAAAAATGAATTTAACAGAAATGAATTGCTTAAGTATAGTAAACAACCACGTGAATTATGGGACGCTATAAAAAGAATCACACAAGCTAAAACTTCAAAGAGTACTTCACTCAGTGTACGGTGTAATGCGGTGGGGGTTGCAGAGTTTGTTGAATGATAGAATGTTGTTTCACTAAATAAAGTTTATTGTACTGATCCACAATAACTTCTTAAATGTTAAAATGTTAGCAAGAACTATGTTAAATGGAGTGTTAGAAATGTTGCAATGAATGCACGCGAATATCACGGTTACTCGATGCGCACTGACTCTATGTTACAATTTTAATACTAATGAAGTAACTGCGTAAGTCGCGTAATGCTGAGCAAGGTGTTCGGTGTCATTGCACCGAACATATTCGGGACCGCAAAAGATGAGAAAATGAGATAATTCTAAAATAAAATGTTTACAAATTGATATATGTTAATAATCTAAGACTTGTCATATCTTAATTCTAAATTTCTCCTAGGCATAGGAGAACACGATTGGTTTTTAACAGCACATGTTATGATTACCCCGTAACGACCGTGGGGACTCGGACGCCGGTCGCCCATGCAAAGTCGCGCACTTTCGTTAATGTCAGAAACACTTGGCTGTCGGTCAACCTTATTTGAACGTGCACTATTGTCGGACGTTTGATCACTACACTGTCGATTAACCCTTCGCGCACTGTTCACCTCACTACGGTTGCCTGCCGTAGGCTGAAGCTCGATGTCCGGCGATAGGCGGGCACCAGACGCCCGTCGTCGCTGCCAGCGGCGGCACCACAAGGCGCCAGCCGCCACTACTCCTGCGCCTACCAGAATGTAGCTCACCGAGTATAGGTGGATGTTGTGGTAAGATAGCGAAGCTTCCAACTCAAACTTGTTATTTTTCATCTCCTCGATCCGTTGATGTAATTGGTTTAGCTCAGTTTCTAGGTTGTTGGAATCTGTTATGTTTGGTATATCTGTCCACGCGATGGAAGTGTTGATGAAGTAATTTAGCTGATCTATCGCTGGGCTATAAACTGGGCTAGTTATGTTCACTAGGTTCTCGGTATTTTTTGGGCTATGAAGAGTGAAATCATGACCTTTGAGTAAGCAACCAGGCTCTATGTATATAATGCCAGCTTGATGTAAAATTTCCACACTGATTTGTTCTCCACACAGTACATTGACCGGACAACTATTGCAGCAATGGTAGAGATAATGAGAGGGATTTGTCGGATATACCCATTTGTTTTCACATCTTGACCTCTTAATTTTACATTTATTTGTGTTAGGATCCAGCTCACATAAAATGGATTCACTCCTTTGATGTTGAATCGGCTTCTTCAAATCGCATATCCATATGCTCTGTTTCATACAGGTGGATAATTCGTCAGAAGTGAGAGTAGTGTAGGTGTTCCTCTTTAAATCGGTTGCAATATATTCTGATAGTGGGATAAGTTCCACCATAGACTCGTTGTATTGATGTGGTATTGATGTTATTTTATACAGCTTGTATGTGTCCCTTCCAATCAGTGGAAAAGTTATTTGAAATAGAAAATAGTTTTCTGTTAATCTTGCCTTCAAATTCAGTAATGGGTACAAGTCTCTAAGGTTATGGGGCTCAATCGGCAACATCGTGTCATCTGATAGATGCCCCGAGATAGTGTTGAGTTCGCTCTGTAATTGATCGGGAGTCAGTAAGTGTATATTAAACTGTCCATGATGTATGTTGGTAAGTATATCTACGAGAGTATCCTGATTTCCCTTTAAATTCTGTAATAAGTTACTAGCTGTTAGTGACATCAGGGTAAATTCTTGGAGTAGCTCAATGTTATTAATGTCTTCTTGAAACTTTTTGGATCTGTTTTCTAGTTTCATGATATGTTGGTTAATAAATTTGTGTTGTTTATTTATAATAGACGCAGTTCGTTGTAACAGATTGTATTCAGACTCTATAATTGACGTCTGATTCTTCCATAACTCGACAATATGTTTTTCATGGTTCCGTATTAAGTTGATGTCTCGGGTGTACTTTTCTGCGAAATGTTCGTCCAGTACCCCGAACAATGAATTCGCTAAATAGCCTACTCCATTAATAAGGCCGCGTCGCCGCCTCACGTGACGACTCACCTGCTGATTTAGCAAAAACTGATTGTAGTACTTTAGTTCGTTGGCCTCATGCGACAGCTGAGTGGTTATCGTGTTACAATGTTCACCACCTATTGTTTTGCATATAGTATCTAAATAAGTGTTAATTTTGTTGAATGCACTTATGCCTTCCCAGTATGGGGACATGTCGTAGAAAATTACCATAGTCCATTTGTCCTTAGCAAGGTTTAATCTTCCTATCGAATCAAAAAATAGTGATTGTTCCTTTCCAAATTGTGTTACATTATATGTACCATGCGCACTGCCGCACATAGTCATGAAAAATGTTAAAGCCCTTACAATATACGAAAAACTTACAGTGTTTGATTTCCTTCTGGTGCCCCTTGGGCTTTGATTTTCCTCAATGTTAGATGTTTGGGTGTTTGTTTCTGGGACCTTGCCTTGCTGTTCGTCCTTTTCTATTGGCAATAGCGAGAGTTTGACTACTGGCCGTTTAATAACACCACCTTTGGTTTTTAAGGTGACAACACGTACATAGACGTCGCTGCCTGGGTGTACATCGACAACTTTTCCCATTATCCATTTCCCAGCTGGAACATTATCCTCGTGTACGACCACCATATCTCCGATTTTCATGTTTCTTTGGGGCTTTCCCCATTTCTCTCTAGCTGTTAACTGTGTTAAATACTCTGTTTTCCATTTCAACCAGATTTGTCGGGTAATCTGAGCAGTCAAATGCCATCGTGTTCGAGCGTCTTGTTTTGTGTCTATTACGGTGTTGCCAGATCTACCCGTTAAGAAGTGGGCCGGAGATATATACTCTAAATCTTCAATGTTTTCGTTAAGCGAGCACAACGGCCGTGAGTTGAGGCAAGCCTCTATTTTTGTTAGAATTGTTGTGTACTCCTCGAATGTCAGTCGTTGTTCACCGACTACTCTTTTTAGGTGATATTTCAGGCTACGCACTGCTCTTTCCCACAGCCCCCCAGCACTAGGCCAAGATGGCGCGTTAAAGTGCCATTCTATTTCCATGTCGGCAATATCGGCAAGCAGTTTATCTCCGAAAACTTGTTGAATTTCTTCATATTCTTCTCTCAGTAACCGGTTGGCTCCGATGAAATTCGTGCCTTGGTCACTGTACATGTGACGCGGCGCACCCCTTCTGGCTGCCATTCGGCTCAGTGCTGCTAAAAATGCCGAACTGGTCAGGTCAGACACCAGCTCGAGATGTACGGCCTTCGTAACCATACATATAAACACCGCCACATATCCCTTAGTTGTTCGCACGCCTTTACCCTTGTTGGCCTTAACTTCTACGAAACCGGTATAGTCTACCCCAGTGTGGTAAAACGGAGGAGCCGGGTTCATTCTGGCCGCGGGCAGATCTCCCATCAACTGGTGTTCCTTTCTTGTAGCATGTTTTCGGCAAGTGACACAATTCCGCAGCTGTGACTTGGTTGTTTTGATTCCACTTGGTATCCAATACTGTCTCCTCAGGGTCGCCAGAGTTAGTTTGGGTCCTCCATGAAACGTTAGCAAATGAGATTCATCTATAAGAAATTCAGCTAAACGAGTTTTGTTAGGTATTACTTTAGGATACTTCATCTCACTGCTCAGGTTTGCATGCCGTAGGCGTCCTCCCACTCTCAAAATTCCGTTTTCATCAATAAAACAATTTAAAAGAAATAATTTACTTTTTGTTCCAACGGTACTATTCTTACTGATTTTTTTCGACCTCTTCAGCAAATTCCTTTCGTTGTACATATTTAATTATTGTTAATTTAGCTTTTCGCAATTCTTGCAATGTTAGGTACGATGGCAAATGTTTACGTTTTGAAATTGGTGTCAATGCCCTGAGTATCCACGCAAATATATGTATTATTTTTCAAAATGAGCTATAATTGTTTAATAAATCTTCAATAATGTTAATAGTTTGTTGTATAATATTAACTTGTTTTATTTTTCTTGTTTCTTCTTCTGTAGTGTACATGGGTTGTTGATTCTGTACTTTCTTCATGTCTAAGGATAGTAACCATACTGGTCCATGCCACCACAGTGGATGTTCTAAAAGCTGAGACACCGTTAGTCCCCTGCTAGCGCAGTCGGCAGCATTTTCTGCGGACTTTACATACCGCCAGTTGTCACTCGGCATAATCTGTTTTATAGCCTTAATTCTGTTGGAAACAAATGGTGTCCATCGTGTTGAATTTCCATGTATCCAGCCCAACACGACCATGGAGTCACACCATCCATAAGTTTCATATGGGCAGCTAATACTAGAAGTAATTTTGCTCATGAGTCTTGCCAATAAATGTGCACCACATAACTCTGTTCTTGGCAATGTTATAGCCTTTCGATGTGGTATAAGCTTAGACTTTCCAGCTACCAATATAGTTTCTTGGCTATGTTTAGTTCGAGCATATACTACACATGCGTAGGCTTCCATGGAAGCGTCACAAAACCCATGGAATTCGATAATACTGTTCTCTTGCGTTCTTATCCACCGCGGCACCACACAATTTTTTATGTTTTCTATATCAGCTGCTAGTTTACACCACTCCTTGTATACGTCACCAGATACTTCATCATCCCATTGGAGATCAGTTTGCCATAGCTTTTGGAAGAGTAGTTTTAGCTTTGTAGATAAGGGTGTTAACCAGCCCAACGGGTCAAATAACTTCGAAATTTCCGAGAGTAATTTCCGTTTAGTAAGTCTTTCTATGTGTGTTGTGAAATTATAATTAAATGTAAAATGATCTTGTTTTGTTTGCCAGCATAAACCTAATGTTTTTGAAGTTTCTTCATTTTTGAAGTGATAACTTGTTTCTTCCGCATTCTGTTTTACGCTTTCTAATACTCTTTCATTATTTGAGGCCCATTTTCTTAACGTAAATCCACCTAATTTCAACAACTGATGCAGTTCCTTAATCAAGTACTTTCCCTGTTTAATGTTATAGGCACCATGGAGTAGGTCATCCATCATGAATGAATTTTCTAGGATTTCCGCTGCCTCAGGATGTTTACTACGCTCATCCGACGCCAACTGTCTTAAAGTCCTCATAGCTAAAAATGGGGCTGATTTAGTCCCATAAGTGATTGTAGTTAGTTGAAAGCTCTGTATGGGTTGTTCCGATGATTCTCTCCAAACAATTTTTTGAAGATGCTGGTCGATATTGTTAACCAATACTTGGCGGTACATCTTCTCGATGTCCGCTGTAAACGCGTAAGGATATTGCCTCCACTGTAATAACAATGATTGTAAATCCCTTTGCATGTTAGGCCCTTTGCACATTATGTCATTCAAACTAAACCGAGTAGATGTTTTGGCAGACGCGTTAAATACTACGCGTAACTTTGTTGTTAATGAGTCATCACGCTGCACACCGTGATGAGGTAGGTAGCATTGTAGTCTCGCTATTGAGTTTGTTTCTTCAGGTTTCATGTTTTAATTCGAGATATTCTTTCACAAAGGTTTTATATTTGCTAGCTAAATGTTCTTGTTTTCTAAATTTTGTTTCTAAATTCCTCAGTTGGGCGATCGCCATAGGCTTAGACATGCCCAGTTTGTGTTTCAACTCTTCCTTCAGTGGTATTCTAACTTCATAGCGGCCTTCTTCTGTTCTTCTTGTTGTTGACTCATAAAATGTTAGACATTCTTGATCTTCGGTAGACAGATTTGAATTCTCACTGATCTCTTCCACCTGCCAAAACCGTCTGATCTCTTCTATGTTATTTAACACGACATTACACTGGTATGTCTTTACGTTGCCGCATAGCAACCATCCCAGTTGAGTTTGTTGTACTAAGGGCTGATGTGCATTACCGCTTTTTATAATGCCACTTAGCATGATGTTTGCGTAAATGTCGGCTCCGAGTAACAAATCCACGGGCCGGCTGTTATATAACTCGGGGTCAGCTAATGGTATGTTATCAATATGCGACCAATCTGGTTTCGGGAAGCTCTTGTTTGGTAGGCATTTAATGAGATTAGTCATAATAAAGGCTTCCGTTTCGAATGTAAAGTTGTTGTGCAGAGAAGCGCATACTATAGAAATCACTCCCTTGCAGTTGTTCTCCTTTTGTCCTACTCCAAAGACGATTCCTTTACATCTCTGTCTTTTTATGTTTAATAACTGCGCCGCCGATTCTGTTATTAATGATATTTGGGAGCCCTGATCCACCAAAGCTCGCAAGGTATACTCCGAACCGTCAGAACCCTTAACACTTACCAAAGCGGTTGCTAGCAGTATCTCTGAGCTGTCGACGTGTGACGTATGTGACGCAGCCGCGAAGTTCTCATGTTGTTGTTGTGAAGTCATTTGACTACGATTTGATGACAAAAAAGGAGCATTTTTGAGTTTTGCAAATGCGTCATGTAAAATAGTGTTATGCGGTTCTTGACATTTTCGGCATGTTAAATTAGAATTGCATTTATTACCATTATGGCTAAATAGGCAATTAGTGCAGAGTTTTAATTTGTTTGCTGTTTTTAATTTTTGTTCATCATTTAACGCTAAATAATTTTTGCAATTATAAATGCCATGTTGATAACTGCACATTGGACACTTGACATTCGACACGTGCATGGATTTTGCAATCGGCTTATTTAGGTTATTGTAAGTGTTGTTCGACTTATTATATGAGCTATAAAAATGTTTCTTTATTTCCGATGATGAATTATTGTTATATTTCTTTACAGAGTTTTTTTGTAATCCACTATCTTGTTTTCTCTGGGCTGTTTCGAGAGTAATGAATTTTGTTTCCAAAAACTCTAGGAATTCTTTTAGAACCGGCAGTTCCCTAGAGTTTTTCAATGATTCTAGGTAGTCGGTGTATGTGTCGTTGTCTAGTTTTTGACCTAGAATATGAACTACGATAGGGTCCCATGATGTTATGTTGACGCCTAAGTTCTTTATACCATTTAAGCATTCCAGTGTTGTATCGTGCATCCTTTTTATTTGGTACACCGACTGCTGCTGCATGTTAGGAAGGCCAAGGAGAATGTTCATGTGGGAAGTGAAGATCAATTTATTGTTATTATAGCGATGTGTGAGAATCTGCCAGGATACTGAATAATTATCCGTACTAATTTGTAGGTGTTGTATGAGTTTTTCAGCTTCTCCGCGTACCTTGCTCTTGAGATATTGCATTTTCTGGCCGTTAGATAGTGACGGGTTGTTATGGATAGCTTCCGTGAATAGATCCCGGAAGGATACCCATTGGTTATAGTTGCCAGTAAACGTTGGAATTTCGAGTTGCGGAGTTGACTTGTTTCTATGCACGACGGAACACATTTTTTTGTTGATTGCTTTCTTCAAACTGTTGAATTGTTTCTCATACTTGTCGAACATGTAGTTGTACGTTTCGTTGCCTTCGTCTATCTCACTCTCAATCTCCCAATGTAGTGTGTCAATTGTTTTCCATCTAGCTTCCAGCGTTTTTAAAACGTCTTCGAATTCCCATTTCTCCGAGATAGACTCTACATCAATGTTTACCTTTGTTCGCAAGAAGGCTTTAAAATTCGCTTGTTGGCGACGTAACAAATCATCGGCTTTACTATTCGTACCCGTGTGTGTTTTATGAGTTGGGTTGCCCTGAGAGCTGGGCCCCGCAACCGCTGCAGTTTCTTCCTTCTCCGACTGAACAATACTCATTGTTGATTTAGACGGTGTTTTCGCTTGTTCAATCGGCTTGCCCGACCTCGTAACCAATTCCTCGTACTGTTGATTTATTAAAGCCTTCACTTGCTCATAGGCTTGCAAAGTCTTCTCAAATTCGTTAAGCCCGAAGTAAGGGTGAGCCTGACTTATTTCTCTCGTAATGCGGTCATGATTACCCTCATATTCCCTCCAGTATTCCTCCAGAGTATTCAGTCGCCTCTTGAAGTAATCTGGTGTTTTCCTATCAGCGCTATCTTTTTTGATGTTGATGCCAAGTTTGACGATGCTTTCATAGATCATCGATTGAATGTCAATAAGCTCGGCCATGTTTATTGAATGTCAAAATATATTTCTCTAGAATAAAAATAAGGAAAGGTATGTTGGTACTTGCGTGTATGCAGTCTAGTACTTAGCTCCACGCAGTCTGCTGCAGCTGTTGTTTCACGCAGCCTGCTGCGGCTGTTGCTCCAATGTTAGCACTACAATCCTCTGACCGAACACACCAGCACTAAATGTTAACTAGTTCACCCCCGCTCGTGCAAATATCGCGATTTCTCGGAACACGTGACGCGCGAGGGCCTTTCGAAGGACCAAACTATGTACGGTGTAATGCGGTGGGGGTTGCAGAGTTTGTTGAATGATAGAATGTTGTTTCACTAAATAAAGTTTATTGTACTGATCCACAATAACTTCTTAAATGTTAAAATGTTAGCAAGAACTATGTTAAATGGAGTGTTAGAAATGTTGCAATGAATGCACGCGAATATCACGGTTACTCGATGCGCACTGACTCTATGTTACAATTTTAATACTAATGAAGTAACTGCGTAAGTCGCGTAATGCTGAGCAAGGTGTTCGGTGTCATTGCACCGAACACTCAGTTTATGTAATATTGAAGAAGATGTAAGTGCGTCATTAGCTCACTGTAACGAATTTTTCGCAACGGTCGGTCATAATCTCGCTAGTAAAATTTTAAAGTCCCACAAGGAAACTCAAAACACTTTGGCATCAAGGGTCAGGCTACCTTTTTCTCCGTTGAACTCATTTTTCATGCACCCCACCAACCAAGTAGAAATCCGGAATCTAATCCGAGAACTTATAGACAAGGGGTCTCCAGGAATTGATGGGGTTACGAACCGCTTACTAAAGCATACAATTAACCACATAGTGGAACCCCTGACTTACATCTTTAACCTAAGTATGTCCTCGGGAATTTTCCCAGAAATGTGGAAAATTGCTTCTGTGATACCAATCCACAAATCAGGACCCACTGATGATCCTAACAATTTTAGGCCTATCTCATTGCTTAGCACCATCTCCAAATTGTTAGAAAAAATTATTAATAAACAACTTTGCGAATTTCTGGAAGCTAATAATGTATTCTCGAACCAACAATTTGGGTTTCGTCGGGGCAAGTCCACTGAGCATGCTGTTGATTTATTAACTCATAAAATTGCCAAATATCTTGATGAAGGATCTACATGTGTTGGTGTTTTCCTTGATCTGGCAAAAGCCTTTGACACCGTGTCAATCCCAATCCTATTAAGAAAGCTTGAGATTGTTGGGATCAGGGGAATGTGTCATGATTGGTTCCGCAGTTATCTCTCGGGAAGAACGCAGTGCACTAAAGTTGACTCTTATGTAAGCAGTGATCACCGAGTGGATTTTGGCGTACCGCAAGGGAGTGTTTTGGGGCCTACTTTGTTTACCTTATATATTAATGACTTATCTTCTATAGGGTCCCCTGCCGCAGACATAATCAATTATGCAGATGACACGGTTATTATATTCCATGGAGATACGTGGATGGACGTATTTATACACGCAAGACAGGGGCTGTGTCAAGTCTGGCATTGGTTGGAAAATAACCTTCTTACCCTCAATATCTCTAAATCCGCCTACATTTGCTTTCACAAAACCACTGCGTCAGCTCCTCCCGCTAACCTAAAGCTTATGGTTCACACATGCTGTACGTCCGGAAATCAGTCTACAGGTTGCACCTGTACTCCTATGAAGCGTGTACCAAACCTGAGGTATTTAGGGGTTATCTTGGATGAAAAACTTTCCTTCAAGGAACATGTTGTGGTCACGTCGGCTAGAATCAGAAAACTTATTTATACAATGAGACAATTACGCGACGTGGCTCCAGCAAGCTTACTGAGGACAATATACATTACACTTGGCCAGCCTGTATTGGAGTATTGTATTCTTGCCTGGGGAGGCATTTGTTCGACCCATATGATCGTGTTGGAACGAGCTCAACGCGCCGTATTAAAAACGATGCTAAGGAAGCCCTTTAGGTACCCAACCACCAAATTGTACAGCGAATCCAGTGTTCTCAGCGTCAGACGGCTGTTTGTACGAAAAATAACTCTATTGTGTCATAAAGAATTACTTGCAACCGACAAATATGAGGAGATGGTTAGGAAACGTGTCTTTAGCGTCCCAAATGTACCGGTCAAAACAACGTTCGCAAAAAGATACTGCGCCTACCTAAAACCGTCCATTTATAACAAAGTTAATAAATCCATCAAACTGCACACCTTGAGCTTCTGTGATGCTAGAATATTTTTAAATAAAGAACTGATTACTTGGACCTACGAAGATACCGAAGCCCTATTAAAAATAATAAATTAGCGAATTTCCTTATACTGCTAGTACTGTCTGATTCAAAGCTCAAACCATTTGCATTTTACTTATTTTGTGTAATATTACTTTCCTTTTAATTTATTTTTAATTTAAGTTTATACGTCCAATTACTAAAATTAAATAGGGAAAAGAAACTCCCTGCAGGACAGGCCTAGCCTAGTGCAGGGAGTTTCGATATTAAATCGGACATTATATGTAATTACGTATAAAAATTCTAACAAAAATATTGTTCGAGATTCATTGTACTTCTTTTTTGGCAAATAAACTATTATTATTATTATTATTAGTATGAATATTACCGAGGCGTTTTTATAAGACTTCAATATGGGCATACTATATATCGTTGCGACAACAGAAGATAATACATTGGTATTGGCTTAATTTTGGCTACGGCGGCCGATGTCAAAGAGACTAGCAAACTATGTAGGATTTGGTGAAAAATATCCATGTGGTGAATGGTGAATTTATTACGTGAGTCACCCCTTACAATGTATCACTATATTAGTTTCTAACATCAATTTTCATTGTTCTATGTAGGACAATACAAACAAATATACATATAATAGTCCAGGGGTGTGTGTGCAAACACAGGTTCAGGGCCGGTTGGCGTGGTTGGTAAATACAATTGCCAATATAAGCTGACCAAGGCCTCTACCGGCTAAGTCAACGAACATCGATTTCTTATATGACGTTCAAATAAATAAAAGTTAAAAATGACTTAATCAATCGCTAAATCGGCTTCCATGAGCACATGTGACGTTATAAATGGTCCGGAATCGATTGTCAACGTTGAAGCCGATTTAAAGATTGATAAAGTCATTTTTAGCCCTTATTTATTTGAACGCCATTCAAGAAATCAATAATCGGTGACTTAGCCGATGGATTTATTATAAATAAGTTTTATAAACATTGAGTAATTTAATTTATGACATGTATACAAATATTCTTCATCTTGTGTTGCGATTGTCTATGCATGGCGATGATTACTTACCATCAGCTGACCCAATTGCTCGTTTGGCATCCTATTTTATACAAAAAAAAACAATATATAACGTCTTTTATAGTACAGTATTATAATTCAAAAGCAATGGTAATTTATTGTTGTTAAATGTTGAACTTGTCTTTGTACAGACATCTTTGTACAGACGCCAGCACATCAAGCTACACCAATCTATCAAATTTTCCCAATTGAAAGGGAATCTAATGCTTATGTGATAAAGTTGAAAATCTATAAAAGAAATTTGCCAGATTGGGGTAGTCGGATGTGCATCTTCATACCTATTCGTAGAATTCACACAATTATAATTTATAATAATTGTGATATCTTACAGGAGAGACACCACAGTTATCGTTAAGTTTTAATTTGGTCGTAGATTCAAGCCAATAGCAATCGAAATTGCAAATATCGTGTGTGCCTGCGATTGTCCGGTTTGTGGAAGAAGGGAGGCAGTTATATGAAACGCGCGTGAGGCATCTTCTCGAAAAAAAAGGGAGAGATAAGACCTCGTGGCTTGATTTAGATGAAATGATCGAAAAATCTATAAATTCAATGTTCATTGTGTTTATAATACGCTAGTTAGCTCATGTGTGTGTGTTATTTGTGGCCGAAATCTATTAAAAGAGAGTTCTATTCTCAGTTCTATTCTCCTTGGAAAATCCTATCCAAGACGATCACCGTAGCCTAGTTGGTAGTGCTCCTGCCTACGAAGCTGGTGGTCCTGGGTTCGAATCCCAGTAAGTGCAAATATTTGTGTGATGAGCACGAATATTTGTTTCTGAGTCATAGATGTTTTCTATGTATTTAAGTATTTATCTATATATATATATATATAAGTACATATATGGTCGCCTGGTACCCATAGTACAAGCTTTGCTTAGTTTGGGGCTAGGATGATCTGTGTGACATTGTGCCTATATATTATTATTATTATCTTACTATTAATTAATTTCCGTCCCTCATTACTTTATGAAATATCTTCAGAACTTACAAGTATGAACCACAGGAACAAACCACACGTCATAAGGGAAATCTAGTCGGGAATATTGCAATGCTAGCAAACAGTTTCTAGTGCAAGCTTGTGACCACATTACTGGGAAATTGTTAGAGAGATTTGTTTGCGAGGCATTGATTTTACATGTTTATTGCGGCTTTTTATTATTTTCAGTTGGGGCTGGGGCGCATTAGATCCAGTGGCAGAATTAAAGAACGACCATCGTTATAAATACAAGGTTCGCCATCTTCTTCTTAGCGTGTCGATGGAAATCTAAATTAAGTCAGCCCAGAACTCAGCTACGAGTTGAGTGTTGTCAGTAGCGTCCATTAGTTCTTGTAACGAGCAGGCATTAGGGCATGGAACACATTTTAACAAGTGTTCCATAGTTTGAGGGGCAGAACCACACTTGCACTCTAGGTTGGAAAAGTTTAAAAATCCCCACCTGAGCAGGTTTTCCTTACTTCGACCAACTTGGGTCCGGAGTCTGTTCAGGGACTTCCATGTTGGCCACGGCAACTTGTGTCTAGGCGGAAGTTTTTCGCCGGGAGGGACGAATGAGATGGGTAGGCAAGCACTGTCTCGCCACAGTTTAAGCCGTGTCTTAGATCGTTCGCCAGAAAGTGGAAACCCACACTTTAGGAAGCTTTTTTGACTTTTAATAAAGTTAATAAGGTCCGCCATAATAATAATAATGAATTCTTTCCTTAGTATGGACAGAACCATTAAGATAAGCTGTAGTAAAATATACCTAAAACAATAAATTTCAATAATTAAATCTATAAATAATTAATATAAGCTAGCTAAGTAACTAAATCACTGTGTGGTGACGGCGAAGAATATCATCACCCCATCTCATCCCGTGGGGGGCAAAGATATCGAGCAATATCTACCAGTGAACGGGCAGAAGCGATTTTCTGTGTTTTTTAAGAGAGGTAGGGCACAGCGTTCATTCACACTCCAAGAGCAGCCCGACTGGGGAAGTACCTCCACCTTACAAAGGACATTCCTTAATAATAACATTAATAATTTAATATTGTGTTTCCGAGTGTGAGTAAGGTCGCCAAAGCTCATTTGGGTGGGGGGAAGGGTCAGCAACACTTGTTTGCTAACTCTTAAAGTCGGCAACGCACTTACGACTCCTCTGGTGTTACGAGTGTCTATATGCGGCGGTGATCACTTACCATCAGGTGACCCACTTGCTCGTAGTCGCCAAACCCTCTGCCAAGCGTGGCGAATATGGCTTATCCCCTATCCTTTGGAGAGGTTTTTGACGTAATTTAGCTGATATGATGAATCACAGTGGTTGTAATGTGTAAACATAAAAAAAATATTTTCTGTCTCGTAAAAATATTTCACTTAAAGAAACCTACATTAACCGAAACCAATATGGGCTGTACTTTATTTTCAATAAATTGGAATAACTTTACAAATATTACAATAACTTAACAATGGCTATAAAATTAATTACATAACAGTAATGTACTACTTATTCATTTTCTAACTCCTCTTTTCTTTCTTTCTGATTCAATTCGTTGCGGGATCCAAGACAGTTAAAGCGAATCCCCGGGACATGCTTGAGAATCACCTCTCAGTGTCATTTCATTGTGTGCCACTGTTGATCCTGGCTTACAGGAGTTGCTGTGGTGGGTACGAAGGAGGGAATAGTCACGAAAAAATAAATAAAATAAAATGTACTACTTATTTGTAATTCAATGAATACATGCAAACTACTCGTTTGTCAGTTGAAGCAGTTTAAGCCTCATATTCTAACGGTAAAAGTTAAGTTTAAAAATAACTGTTTAAATATATAAACTACAAAAAAGATATTGTAAGGAAGTAGTTTATTCTCCGTAGCCTACGACGGTCACCGTAGCCTAGTTGGTAGTGCTCCTGCCTACGAAGCTGGTGGTCCTGGGTTCGAATCGCGGTAAGTGCAAATATTTGTGTTATGAGCACGAATATTTGTTTCTGAGTCATGGATGTTTTCTATGTATATAAGTATTTATCTATCTATATATAAGTATGTATATCGTCGCCTGGTACCCATAGTACAAGCTTTGCTTAGTTTGGGGCTAGGATGATCTGTGTAACATTGTCCCTAGATATTATTATTATTATTATTCTTTTATATGTCCAAAAAAAGAACTGAGTTAAAATATTTATGTATATTTCTATATACCTATGTGAATCCGGGGCAAACAGCTAGTTTAATACAAACCTTTAAAGGGTAATTTAACATATTTAACGTGTATGCCAGGTTGCTTGGAAGAAATCGCAAAAGCGTTTGACCCATTGTACTTAAACTTTATTGTAATTTATGTGTACCTTTTTTCTTGGTGTACAATAAAGGTATGTTACTTACTTTATTATTTTGTTAAAGTGTTGACCCTCTGAAAATATAAAAAAGCCTATTTCCAACTGACGATTTTAAATATCTAGTAAACAAATCTGGTGGGGAAATAAATGGGTTCGGACTAGCCTATTTTATACTAGTACTTTATTATAAGTTATGTGTACGTTTTTCCTGGTGAATAAAATTAATATTCTACTTATTTTACAATGTTATAAAAGTTTTGGTTTCTTATAGAAATCAAAACTTTCAATCTAAAAGGCTATTTCAAACCGTTGAATATACATTTTTAATATCTGGAGTAGTGTATTATTCGGATCTTGTAGCAAGAAAAACTTCCGTGCGTTTAAGCGCTTTTGCCATACTTACTATTGGAATCAAATACAACGGCTCATTTGGGACCCTTAAATTGATCCTCGGTGCTTTTGCAGCTGGCTTCTCTAGTTGCAATTCTCTCGCTTTGTGAGGCTATAGCCTCTTTATATCATTCTGTCTCCCGTTTCAATCGCTCTGGAGTTGAACTATTCATTTTCTCACTCCTCCTTGTTTCTTTCCGATTTCGTTTTCGAGATTCGTTGCGGCATCCAAGATAGTTTGAGCGATTCCCCGGGACATGCCTGAGCTTCACCGCTCAGTGTCATTTCATTGTGTGCCACTGTTGATCCTGGCTTACAGGAGTTGCAGTGGTAGGTAAGATGGAGGGACTAGTCCCGTCAAATATAAATATCTGGTAAAAAAATCTGGCGGGTAAATCAAATGAACCGCACTAGCTTATTTAATAATTTATTTATAATGTATCTGTACTTTTTGTTGGTGTACATTAAAGAGTATTTTACTTACTTTACCATATTGTGAAAGTTTAGACCCTCTCTAAATCAATCTAAAAGGCTATTTCAAACTGTCGAATATAAATATCTAGTAAATAAATTTTGCGGGTACATAAAACTGGCTTATTTTATCTTTCAAGTTTATTTATAAAATATCGACACATTTCCCTGGTGTACAATAAAACCCAACTAAGCAGAGCTTGTACTATGGAAACCTAATATAATACTTTTCTTTTGTAAATACGTATTTATATAGAAAATTACGTCCAGACTCAGGACTAACATATTCATGCACACTAATATCTGTCCTGGATGGGAATCAAACCCACGACCAGCAGCTTGAAAGGCAAGTACCAACCAACATCGCCAACAAGGCCATCTTTCATTATGAGCTTAGAAACTACATTATTAGAAACTAACTTCATTAAAATAACGTTGTACAGACGCCAGACATCAAGCTACCCCAATCTGTCAAATTTCCCCAATTGAAAGTGAACCTTATGCTTATGTCATAAAGTTGAAAATCTATAAAAGAAATTTGACAGTTTGGGGTAGCTGGATGTGCTGGCGTCTGTACCCACTCGCGTTTGTTCAAGTATAGCATTAATGAGTTCTATAAATATCCGCATGAAGGTCTTCAACATCTTCAGAATTGAGATTTAATAACTAAGCCTCTAAGTTATGATTAATTTAGTTTATACTAAATTGGAGTACAGTTTAATATTAATGGCTATAAACTGTCGGCTTCCAAAAGTTAGGTATTCAGACACTTACAATTGGACTAAGGATAGCAGCAAAACGTTTTTGCCTAACGCTGGGCATTAAAACCCATAAAAACGTCTTGTTTTCTCATTTTATATTTTTGAAGAGAAAACTTCTTTAGCGGCGTTGTGCACTTTTTTGTCAAGGGGTAAAAAATGTATATATAATAAACTCGCGTCAGAACACGTGACCTGATCGAATATTCGTGAGACGGAGGTTCTTTTTTTAAATTCACACTGGCCTTTTATACACTCATATGACTGCAGCATTTTACAACAAATTGCCTAACCAATATTAGTTCTATTTTTAAAAAGTATTCCCACCCTAGGGAAGAAAGCGATTACTATGATTATTTACCGCCCAAAAAAAAATAGACACGACCAATTTAAAATGTATCAAAAAACCTAACCTAACCTATCCTAACCATGTTGCTTTGAATACTGTGGTTGTCTATAAATGTTGTAACACTGTTTCCTATTTTTGTATCCTTTAACTTTTATTAGTGTTTGTATAGTTGATAATCTATACTAATATTATAAAGGTTACAAAATTGTATGTATGTTTGTAACGAATAGGCACAAAAAGTACGGGACTGATTTTAAAAATTCTTGCACCATTTGAATGCTACATTATCACTGATTAATAAAGGCTATTTTATGTACAAGAAAAAATTAAGTATCCCTACTAAAACTGAAATAATGTTACCCAAGGTGTGAAAAAATGCCTATAAAATATCTTTCATCGCATGCGCTGCGAAAACTATTGATGATAGAACAAAAAAATGTTCCACAATATTAAAGAACATATAAATATCTACAAAAAATATCGCAATTGCATGTGTCTAACTATTGTAGTTATGTCACTATAACGGTTTTTAACATTTTAAAATTTAATAGAAATTCAGACCAAATTCAGACCAAGTTATTTATACCTTTGCCTTAATCCTTACCTAAATAAATTATTTCTCAAGCAAGACTGTTTAAATAACTGTAAATTACTTTTTAGTTCATTAAAATTGGACATTCCATTCGAAAGATATTACGAGTTTAATAAAATTTTAATTGTTTACAATTCGCCGCTACGTCGTCGCCGAAACGCGCCGGAGCGCCGGGACCGGAGTGCAGGAGAGGTGGAAATCCTGGTAGGATTTCCACCTCTCCTAAAAAATGATGCGACATTGGGAATACTGTAGGGCGTTCATCCTGAGTGTTTTTACCTCGGGGTACTACTTCACCATGTACGAGGCCCAAAATTGTTCCAGAACTTAAAAACAGTTGACGGAGTTACTTAAGATAACTTACCAAGCCGCTTGCCGAGATAGAGGTTTACGTTATGCCAAAATGTTTAAAAAATAAATGTTCATCCGTGCGAAGCCGGGACGGGCCGCTAGTCCTTAAATAAATGAATAGGAATTGATTATCAGCTAAGAAATATTTCTTTCAATAAAAACATTTCAACCAAATAGAGAAGATATACATATATGGAAAAGTAAGATTTGTTTAAATTTGAATTTCTCAAATAATAATAAAAGTTTATACATTTCTTTTCCTTGTTTTGTTTTTATTTAATTAATTACTTCCTTGTTTATTATCACTGTACCAAAACTGACAATACTGTCTCCATTGCCAGAATTAAAAGTATTTTTAATGAATATGAACAATTTTCTTGTACAGTATTTTTTATTTTATAAATTTTCTTTATTAACGTGTCATTCCTTTTTTGTTTTATTGTCTAGATCTATCTTTATACTATCTTTATTTCCACATCTTTATCTGTTGTATCTTTTATGTTGTACCACTACATTATACTAATGTGAACATCTGTATGGAAAACTTTTCCCAAAACAGTAATAGCCTAGTGTGGATGGTTCTCACTATTTCTGTTTATGTAACTCTGATTTGCGAATAAATTTACCTTTTATATTGCTAAATATATACAGGTTTTTGTACCGGGTGTACTATGTTTTATTTTCCCGGTAATAGTACAGATGCCAGCACATTAAGCTCCCCCAATATTTTCAAATGTGTCAAATTTCCCCGATTGAAAGTGAACCTTATACTTATGTGATAAAGTTGAAAATATATTAAAGACATTTGACAGATTGGGGTAACTGGATGTGCTGGCGTCTGTACATCCGATACCACCTGTCTGTAAAAGGAAAGATAAAGACAAATTATATCGTCATCTTCATCATATTATTATCAGCTGAAAGACGTCCACTGCTGGACAAAGGCCTCCCCCCAAGGATCTCCACAATAGCCGGTCCTGCGCTGCCCACATCCAGCGGCTACAAATTATATACTTATATTTAACTATTTTCCCAGTGTTTGGAAATCGTTTCTAGTAGTTATTTTATCAGTAATAATATTACTTATTATTTTATTCGATACTACTATACTATATATAGTCGGTGGTCGTATATAAATTTTGTTCTATTTGAATAATATGATTTATAGAGGAAAGTTTCAGTGGACTGATATGATTTAGAAAACAGTATTAAAAATTTAATAGGAATTTTACTGTTATACTGTTATCACACTAATATTATAAAGGCGAAAGTTTGTGAGTGTGTGACTGTGTGAGTGTGTATGTTTGTAACTTCTTCACGTCTAAACGGCTTAAGCGAATTCAATTAATTTTGGTATGGAGTTAGCTGACATCCTAGATTTACACATAGGCTATAATTTACAAAGTTTAATGCGGGCAAAACCGCGGGTCACAGCTAGTTAAAAATAAAAACGTAGTCTATAAATTCACATATTTATAAAATGCAACCCAAAAACTGGGACATAACACTATACCAAGTTAATCAAGACGATGCTTAGTTTTCCCTAAATTCAAGTCACGTCTCCAACCCGTCGCCGGTCTAGGATCCCGGGATTTATATCCCGTCGTAAATCCCAGGAATCCCGGACTGCATCCCATTACTATTCTCGAAGACAGTGTTGCATTTTCGCTGCCAAATACAATTTTGGGCAACATTGCGAGGAGAATGTTAGGGAAAATTGTGGTTAAAATTCCCCATTTTTGGTGGTGCAATTCCGGTTGGAAATTTTGAACAGTAGAATTTTTGCGCTTGCTTTTAAATGATAATTCGGGGCTTTTGTGTTGGAAATTGAGCGAGACACACAGCTTTTTGGTTTAATTCTGAATGTTGTTTGACTTCTGCTAGAAATGTTGTTGTTCTAAGCTGATAAGGTTGCAGTAAATTTCAATATTTAACATTCGAAACAACAATATAATTATATTCTGCACCAGATATATACTGGGTCTTCTCGTTAGTTCCGTTTAATTTTTTTGACAAAATACTGTTACTCATATTGGTCGCATTTTTTCATATTTCAGAGGGCAACAAACGAGTAAGTCAGTCACCTGATAGTAAGTGATCACTGTCGCTCATGTACACTCGCAATACTAGAGGAGTCGCGGGTGCGATCGATTTCCGCCACGATGGTTAGCCTCAATTGAGACTACGTTATAATGATGGAGATTGTAGCAATTCTAGCTGTCTATCAAACGATCCTATAGGGAAATTGAATGTAATACACAAAACCACGACACGTTTGGTGTTAACGACGAATGTCACCATCCCATTTCATCCGCGTCCAGAATAGCACAGGCTCCATGTGTCGATAAAATTTAATTCAATTCAAATAATTTATTTCAGAAAAATATCCATATAATGTTAGTATAACTTAGCCTAATGTTAGTATCAATTATATTAAGGGTGTCTGGACTCTTACCCACCTGTGTAAAAGGGAAGAGTCCCACCAGTCTGAAAACACATTCAGGATGCCATTGGAGGAGACATCATACTTCCATTATCAATCCATCTGCTAAACTTTATGGCATTATTGCACATCCCCACAAAAGATAGTCATAACCCATAATGGTACATTTTTCAACCAGTGGATTCTTACAGCTGATACAATAATGATGATATGAGAAAGTTCATTCAATTTGTGTTTTTCGATACATCACCCATGTGTCACGTCGTCACGTTGTTAGCTCCTTACATGCTTGCCTTTCATGCCAGAGGTCGTGGGTTCTATTCCCACCCAGGCTCTACCGGCTAAGTCGCCGAACATCGATTTCTTAAATAGTGTTCAAATAAATAAATGTTAGAAATGACTTAATCAATCGTTAAACCGGCTTACATGAGCACATGTGACGTCACAAATGATCCGGAATCGATTGTGAACGTTGAAGCCGATTTAACGATTGATTAAGTCATTTTTAACCTTTATTTATTTGAACGTCATTAAAAAATCGATGTTCGGCGACTTAACCGGCAGAGGCCCAGGACTGATATTTGTGAACATGAACATGTGTGTTTGTCCTGTTTGTGTGTAATTATCTATATAAGTATGTATTTAAAAAAGAAAAGTAGTAATGTAGTATATCAGTTACCTGATTTCCATAGTTCGACGGTCACCGAAGCCTAGTTGGTAGGGCTCCTGCCTACGAAGCTGGTGGTCCTGTGTTCGAATCCCGGTAAGTGCAAATATTTGTGTGATGAGCACAAATATTTGTTTCTGAGTCATGGATGTTTTCTTTGTATTTAAGTATTTATCTATCTATATAAATATGTATATCGTCACCTGGTACCCATAGTACAAGCTTTGCTTAGTTTGGGGCTAGGATAATCTGTGTGACATTGTACCGAGATATCATTATAGTACAAGCTCTGCTTAGTTTGGGATCAGGTGACCGTATGTAAATAATTTCCCAGGGTGTTAATATTATTATTAATAGAATGTAATACCAAGCCAGCTGAAATTAAAAAGATACTTTACAGAAAAGATAGTTTATTATGCAGGTGATGCATTGATAAACAATAAATCACTGGTCATGCAGCGGACTGAGGAGCTGTAAGAGGCGGTAGAATGTATACAAATGCCAAAGACTTGTATCGATAGGTCGATCGCATCAACAGTCTTACTCTTATACAGGGTGGCCGAGGAGTTGACGTTCAAACGCAAAATTTAGATACTTTATGATGAGGAGTATCGGAATTATCCCCATGTACGATTCTACAATTTTGCGTTATTTTAATCCTTTAAAAATTTATGGGTCCTGTGCTTGTACCCTAATTTTAAACTTTCGAATAAATTCTAAGTCAGTTCAGCAATGATTAGATAAACCATAATGTTTAGGGTATTAGGTTAAATTATTATGCTAACTAGAAAAAAACTGAACGAGAAATGTTCAACAGAACGAGAAAAAAAATGAAAACTGGTGTTAGGTGAAATTTACGAAAAAATAATTAATCAAAATATATCACGAAAACTACGCAATATCGTAGAACATGATGGGGGTGATTTTAAATAAATAAATAATAAAAAAGGTTTTTATTCACGTAGACTTTAAAAAAGCGCTTGTAAATAGTCAGAACATGTTTGTAGTAATATAGTTGTATACATTATTATTTCTAGTAACATATATATTTAGGTACACATTGCATGAAAACATTTATAAAATTTATTTTATTATAGCATTGATATTTAGCTAGCTCGTATCAAGTTATTGTCAAGAGATTATGTTTAATTATCTAGTTTAAGTCTAATATTTTTACTACATATTGTCAATGGTTCTGTCTATATTAAGGTATTATTATTATGATGGACCTTGTGTTAATAACGACGGTCGCGCTTTATTGCTACCACCGGATCCAATGCGCCCCAACTGAGAAGACCCAGCGAAACAAACTCAGTGGGTTCATCTACTACCGGTTTCAACACGACCCAGTTGAGACGGTCCGGCGAAACATACTCAAGCGGGCATGAACACGGGATTTGGTCCAATTAGAGTAAGTAATTATTTAGTTGGCAAACACAATATATGCTCGATCGGTTGTATGAATGCTTATTATTTTTGATTATATTTAGGTATACAAAAGAAAAACTTCGAAACAATATGTAACATTATTCATTTTGAGACAGAGTCAATAATTTTAAATTAAGTATATGATAGCAATCATTTACAGATAGTTCACGTAACTCAGCAGATCAGTCATGTCTATATGGCTACAAGATCTCCAGCGAGCAATGTGCAGGTAGGCAGTGAGAGCTAGACGTCTTTGTCATCGATGCACTCTTTAGTGGTGTAATAACCCCTAGCCATAAGTACACGCTTAATATGTGTTTTAAAACTTGTGTCAGGCAGATCAGTAATTTGAGTAGGAAGCTTGTTATAAAACCTAATACAATTTCCTAAAAAATATTTATTAGTTTTGCTTACTCTAAAGGATTCGGATACTCCTCATCATAAAGTATCTAAATCGTGCGTTGAACGTCAACTCCTCGGCCAGTCCGCATAGTAAATAATTCTATTGGATCCAATCCTCCTCACATTATCATATCAGCTGAAAGACGTTCACTGCTGGACTGGTCGCCAAAGATCTTAAGGGAGTTTGCCACTGCACATTTGGCAGACGGGTTCGCGATGGCATATTCCCTCGGACGACTTTAACGCTCCCCACGGGTGCAGATGGGATGGTGATATACTTTTCCGTCAGCCACACAGCAAACCATAATAGTAATATCTAGGGACAATGTCACACAGATCATCTTAGCCCCAAACTAAGCAAAGCTTGTACTATGGGTACCAGGCGACGATATACATACTTATATAGATAGATAAATTCTTATATACATAGAAAACATCCAGGACTCAGAAATTAATATTCGTACTCATCACACAAATATTTGCACATACCGGGATTCGAACCCAGGACCACCAGCTTCGTAGGCAGGAGCACTGCCAACTAGGCTACGGTGACCATCAAAGTAATATTGAATTCCTATTTATTACAGACAGAACCAATGAAGATGTAGTAACATATGAAACTCATCATTTTCGTCCACTGCCCGACATACTCGTAGGTCTGCCCCAAAGGGGTTATCGTTCCCATTTGGGGGAGTTTGCCGTAGTCACCGCGCTTGGCTACCCAACTCCCACGGGATGATATGTATTTGGCCCTCCTATTCTTTCTGGACCGGAAACCACACAGCAAATATACGACGAAATATAGTGAACTAAAAAAAATAAATTTTATTTCTAAATGATTTCCTATAAAAAATCAGATCTAAATATCTTTACAGAATTACAAGTAATTACGTAGAGTTAACTATATTACTACAAACATGTTCTGATTATTTACAAGGCCTTTTTCTAAGTCTACGTGAATTAAAACCTTTTGAGTTATTAATTTACTTGAACTAATTTTTTAAATAGATTTGAAACATGAAAACTTTATTAATTATTTTACCTAATGAAATATTTTAAAATCTGCTTTAAATAATAGCTTTATATATTATTTCGCTGTTGTATAATTTTATACACTCGCAACTCAAGAGGGTCTCCAAGAACGTTGCCGGCCTTTAAAGAAATACAATACAAACTACATTGTATCTCAATATTTTAAGCCAATTAAAAATTTTCACTGATCATCAGTGAAATTTTTTAATTGGTCTTCATTTTGACTGCAAGTGTGGCGCAGCGGCTAAAACAATCGCCTAGCCGCTTCCTATAGCGGGTTCGAGTCCCGCACCGGACAACTATTTGTGTGACTCATAAAAAGTTGTTCTGAGTCTAATAATTTGTGTCCGTCTATTATACATAATAATATGTTTGTAAAGTACCCCGTGACACAGGGATTAGATTTCATAATGCGGGCATAGTCTTTTTTTCTAATATTTTATGTTTAACTTCTATTCTAGGTGTAAGTTTTCTGTAGCAATAAAATAAAATAAATTACTCATCTCGGAATCTGGTTTTCAAAATGCAAAAGCGATGCATAAGGGCAATGTGTTATAGTAAAATAACTGATAGTTGTGTACCTTTCTTCAGATCTTTTAAACTACTCACACTGCTATCATTGACATTTTAGAAACAGAATTATTTGTAAAGACTAATTTACACCTATTTGTTAAATTATCAGATGCTAGAAAAACTCCTATGCGTACTAAATATTTAAATCAATTATGTCACACAAAATGTAAAACGGCTCTAATGTATAAAAGCTTCTTTGCTATCGCTCCAAGAATATACAATAGGATACCAGATCAGATAAAAACATTACCTGTTCACAAGTTCAAGAAAACATTGCAAAAAATTTTAATTGATAAGTGTTATTACGCGGTTGACGAATTCTTAAAAGATAAAGTTCTTGACATTTCGGTTTCAATATTAAAATATTTTTTATGTTTGCTCCTTCTTTGATTTATATACTAAATTTTTTTGGCATTATTAAAATATTTTACTGCGATCTTGAAAACTACTTTTGAATTATTTGTATATCTTACCAAAGACAAAACATAGCGCACTGTAATTAACTTAAAGATCTGTATTTTTTTGTACCTATGTTTTATAAATAATAAATGATTGATTGATTGATTGGTCATAACTTACAGAAAACATGCAACAATTCCACAAAATCAACAGTAAGTCAAAAATGGAGCTAACTATTGGCCTGTTTGTTCCAATAGTATCAATTAACAAGGTTACCTGGACTGTTCTCTGTTTCGATTTCATCTATACAGCATTCAGATCTAACAGCGACAAATCGTCGGCTCTCGTCTAAATCACGTTTGAAACACGTACGACTGTCGTACGACATTAGTTCGGTTTCCGAACGATTAATGTCACTTGTTTAGATCGATTGACCAATGTTTAGATCGACTGACTGATGGTTTACAAGTTGAATTAGTGGGGCACTTATAAATTTAGTACGTTTAATTTTTGATAGTGGATGTAAGTGTTTATTTAATACTAGCTGTGCCCTGCGGTTTTCACGCGTTAAATTTTATAAATTATCATAGCTCCTTCCCCGTAGGTGATAGCGTGATAATATGTAGGCTAGATGTTGACCCGACCTTTTAGTAATATTCATGCAAAATTTGAAGTTAATCCATGCAGTACTTTTTGAGTTTATCCCGGACATACATACAGACAAACAGACATACAGACAAAAATTCTGAAAACTGTATTTTTGGCTTCGATATAGATTGCAGATCACGCCCAAAGTATCCTTTTAAAAAAATATTCATCGTACAGTTTTGACTTCCCTACGATTTTATTATATGTATAGAAGATATATTTAATTCTAGGTCCAATTCTACTTAAAGAAAAAGAATTTTCAAATAGAAAATAGCATTTAAGTCACAATCTGCGGGTAGTGTGCCCAAAAAGCTGGCAACGTTGCCTGGATATAAGTTACTTAAAGTTACACCAACACAAAAAGTATAATAAATGATCACCGTAGCCTAATTGGTAGTGCTCCTGCCTACGAAGCTGGTGGTCCTGGGTTCGAATCCCGGTAAGTGCAAATATTTGTGTGATGAGCACGAATATTTGTTTCTCAGTCATGGATGTTTCTATGTATATTTGTATTTATCTATCTATATAAGTATGTATATCGTCGCCTGGTACCCATAGTACAAGCTTAGCTTAGTTTGGGGCTAGGATGATCTGTGTGACATTGTCTCTATATACGATTATAAAAAAAAAAAATATATTTTAAGGTACGATGGTGATGAGAATGATAGATTTATTGACACGACTAGCCTATTGATCTAGTGGTACCCTGACGGATACATCAGAGGGAGTTGGGTTAGATCCCCACCCCAGACAATCTTTGTGTGATGACCACGATTGTTTTTTAAAGTCTTCGCTTAGGGAAATTGTTCCCTGTGGCGTAGGGTACTTTACAGACAGATAATTGACAGACACAAAGTACATCCAGGCTGAAGACAACTATTTATGGGTCACACAAATGTACCCGGGACACGAAGTGGCTAGGCGACTGTGTTAACCTTCGGCGTACAAGGTGAAAAATAATCCTCACCTGTACCACGTGGGGTTAAAATAACCCCATACGTACTAGCCTCTAGTTTGTGTGTAATTGAAGTGAGAGATCATTTGGGTGGGTTTTAATATTAAATCGTTGCATTTTAAAAGTGTTGGGGTTAAAATAACCCCACGTGGTACGCCAAAGGTTAACAGCTGCGCCATATGTGCAGTCATGAATAGTCATGATAGTATTTGTTCTGTGCCTGGGAGTAATTTATCTATTATATGTACTTAGATATATAGGTATGTATATCAGTTGCCTGATTGCCATAGTTCAGTTTGCCTAGTTTGGTATCAGAACTTGGCAGTGTAAAGTTGTCCCAGCATATTTGTTTTAGTAGCAAACGCCAAATGATGACTTTTATAGGCAATGTATTAATACTTTGAGTACATTATTGTAATCTATACATATAATAAAATCGCAGGAATGTCAAAACTGTACATTGAATACTTTTTTAAAAGGTTACTTGGGGCGAGATCTACAATAAATATCGAAGCCAAAAATATAGTTTTTAGAATTTTTGTCTGTATGTCTGTTTGTCTGTATGTATGTCCGGGCTAAACTCAAAAATTACTGCATGGATTTACTTCAAATTTTGCATGAATATTAATTAGAGGTCGGGTCAACATATAGGCTACATATTATCACGCTATCACCTACGGGGGAGGAGCTGTGATAATTTATAAAAGTTAACGCTGGTAACACCGCGGGGCACAGCTAGTTAAAAATAAAATGGTGGTTAGGTTTCTTTAGTTGAGTTGAATTAATCCATCAAAATCTAATCTACATACAATTTAATACTTAATTTATTAAGTTTCAGACATCTATAAAATGGACTGTTTAAATTTTAGTGAGGGTGGGAAATGAACCCACGACCCCCACTTAATTTATTATAGTAACGAACTAGAAAATTTAAAATTTAGATAATCAAACCTACACATGATCCTTGACAAGAATTTAATTTAAGTTAGCTAAATATCGTTACTATTATAAAATAAATCTTATTGTAAATTATTTCCTACAATCCGTGTACCTAAATATCTATATATACCTAGAAATAATTATAAATTAATTATATATTACTACAAACATATTCTGATTATTTACAAGCGCTTTTTTAAAGTCTACGTGAATAAAAACCTTTTTCATTTATTTATTTATAATATAGCCGCGGAAAAATCGGTGTCAAATCTGGAAAGTATGTAAGCTTTCCGGATTTGACACCGATATTTCCGTGGCTCCGGGCTGCAACAGATTTTTTTATATAAAATTTCCACGATCCCATAATCTTCAGTTAAACTCACTATCACTAGACCAATGAGACGGTAAAAAAGAAAAGGAAAATCTTTAACATTGAAAAGCAACGACTTTCCCTGTACAATTTTCGTTTATCGTATAAAATCTATATAATGCCTACTAAAACCTTATATTTATTTAGGAATATTATTGTAAAAGGTCCTTCTGAAAAAGGGTAAACCATTCGAATAAAATTTTACGAGATTTCCAATACAGGAAACGTAGTATTAAATTATATAGACGGGAGTTATGTATGTTGTGTTACGGGACTGGTATGTTGGTCTAGTGGCAAATGACCCTGGCTGCTAAGGCAGAGGACGTGAGTTCAATCCCCACCCGGTATATATATTTGTGTGATGAGCACAATAATTTGTTCTAGGTCTCAATATCTCTAACACTTTAACTTGGTACGTGAATAACATGGCAAAATCTGTAGCGGAGGATAAGAGGCAATAGCGGATTATAGTACGTATCTAATATATACGTATGTTTATTTTTTTATGTCAGTGGGCGACAAACTAGCAAGTGGGTCACCTGATGGTAAGTGATCACCACCGCCCATGGACACTCACAACACCAGAGGAGTCGCGAGTGCATTGCCGGCCTTTAAGAGTCTCCGAACAAGTATTGCTGGCCCTTCCCCCCACCCCGATGAGATCTGGCGACCTTACTTACACGCAGAAACACAACATTAAAATTATTTATGTTATTATTAAGGAATGTCTTCTGTAAAGTGGAGGTACTTCCCCAGTCGGGCTGCTCTTTGAGATAAGTAACGCTATGCCCTGCCTCTCTTAAAAAATAAAGATGTTAATCACATATTTAGTTGCTATTGTAGGTAAAGTCCCCGTCTTGTTTAAGATCAAATGACAGTACGTTAGTTGTCGAAAGATATTTATGTTACTCGTGTTGAGAGTAACGGAGATTTTTCGCTAGAAAGAGTAAATATTCTGCTCAATGAATAGCTTGATAACTTCCTCCGCCTTACAAAAAACAATTAAAAGGTAATTTTCATCATAATCATGATAGCCTTCTACTGCTGAACAAGAGCCCCTACCGGAAAAGGGGGGAAATTCAGAATTTATAATACTAATTATATCTTGAGAGATTTACACACGTTGATCCTAAACTAAGCAGAGCTTGTACTATGGAAACCAGATAACTGATATACTACATATACAACTTTTCTTTTGTAAATACATCCTTATATAGATTATTACAACCAGACTCAGGGCAAACAGACAAGTTCATACACACAAATATATGTGTGGGAATCGAACCCACGACCTCCAGCGTGAAAGCAAGCATTTACCAACCACGCCAACAGGCCCGTCAATTATTGTTTCAGTAAGTGCGGTGACACTTTGCTGGCTACCAAAATAAAATTAATAAGAAGATGAACTTCTTTGTTGGTATACTTGAAGCAGAAAATGTGGTCCTGGATTCAAATTCTGGTTCGGGTCTAAAGTGATACTTTGGACTTGCGAAATAATAAAATAATATATTGCTGTCCTGGGTGTGTCGTGTCCTTGTACCTTTTACATGTTTGTAAAGTCCCCCAACTTACAGCAAGTAATAAAACCAATGCGGTCATCATCTTCGAATAAAAATTCAAGCACATATATAAATAAGTGGTTACAAATACCTTTTTTTTTTTTTATAAGGCAGGAGGAATGCCTACGCATGCCACCCGCAAAAAGTGTCTGCAGGTGGGTATGTCGGACTCGCACCGACTAAACCTAACCTGCCGTGGACTTCTCTTGGCGCCTGATACGGGGAGCCCCGGGAACGCGCGTATGCTGCTCCGGTGCTCCCCTTTTGCGCCATATCCCTGATGGTCAGGACACGTACCCTGGGAGGTTACAATTACCTGTAATTGTACGTTACGCTGCGAAATAAAAATATAAGTACTTTGGGGCACTATGATCGACAGCCATTAAATAAAGTTGAATTCGAAGTGTCCCGAAACTAAGATGTGTATTATTCGACTCATACAAAGGACGACATGATTAGAAATGTCAGAAAGTCAAAATAGAAGAATTTAGAACAAATACATTTCACTATGTCTTACTTACCAGATGTAATACTTACCAGAGAACGGGCAGCAGCGTTTTTCTGTGAACTCATCATCATCATACAGCCGAAAGACGTCCACTGCTGGACAAAGGCCTCCCCCAAAGATCTCCACAACTGCCGGTCTTGCGCTATTTGCATCCAGCAGTTTCCAGCGACCCGCATATCCACCCATCTTATAGTGGGCTTGCTCACGCTGCGTCTTTCGGTTCGTGGCCGCTACTCGAGAACCTTTCTAGCACAACGGTTTTACGAGCTATGCCCACTGCCACTTCAGTTTTGCAATTCTTCGGGCTATGTCGGTGACATTGGTTCATCTGCGGATTTCAACATTTCTGATTTGATCTCGCAGGGAAATAGCAATGCATAGCTGAGCCGGCTCAAGGTCACCCAAAGAGCAATGGAGAGGGCTATCTTCATTGCTCTTTGGGTGACCTTGAGCCTTCTTATAAGTCCCATAGTGAGCGAACCCGTTTCTGTTCCGTCTTTTTGTATATTATGACCATCAAACTGCGATCTTCAACCCGTCTGCCAAACGTGACGATTATGGCATATCCCTCATTCTTTGGGGAGGCTTTTGTCCAGCACTGGACGTACTTTGGCTGACATGGTGGTGATGATGACATTTCACTAGTTAAAGTCATCATCATCATCATCATATCAGCCGAAAGACGTCCACTGCTGGACAAAGGCCTCCCCCAAAGATCTCCACAATTGCCGGTCTTGCGCTATCCGCATCCAGCGATTTCCAGCGACCCGCACAAGATCATCGGTCCATCTTGTAGGGGGCCTGCCCACGCTGCGTCTTCCGGTTCGTGGTCGCCACTCGAGAACCTTTCTGCCCCAACGGCCGTCGGCTCTACGAGCTATGTGCCCTGCCCACTGCCACTTCAGCTTGGCAATTCTTCGGGCTATGTCGGTGACTTTGGTTCGCCTGCGGATTTCGACATTTCTGATGCGATCCCGCAGGGAAACTCCGAGCATAGCCCTCTCCATTGCTCTTTGGGTGACCTTGAGCCTTCTAATAAGGCCCATAGTGAGCGACCACGTCTCTGTTCCGTATGTCATCACTGGCAACACACACTGGTCGAAGACTTTCGACTTGAGACACTGCGGTATTTTGGACGAGAAGATGTTGCGTAGCTTCCCGAACGCTGCCCATCCGAGTTGGATTCTACGATTGACCTCCTTCTCGAAGTTGGACCTACCTAGTTGGATGGTCTGTCCTAGGTAAATATAGTTTTCTACAACTTCGAGTGCAGAGTCACCAACTTTCAATTGAGTGGGTGTAACATGGACGTTTGACATGATTTTCGTCTTATCCATGTTCATTTTCAGACCCACTTGTTGAGAGACTCTGCTGAGGTCATCGAGCATTGTACCGAGGTCTTCCATGGTCTCAGCCATGACTACGATATCATCGGCAAATCGAAGGTGAGTGATGTACTCGCCATTGACATTGATGCCAAAGCCTTTCCAGTCCAGAAGCTTGAAGACGTCTTCCAATGCAGCGGTGAACAGTTTCGGAGATATAACATCTCCCTGTCTCACGCCTCGCTGCAAGTGGATAGGTTTCGAGATCTGGTCCTGGAGTCGCACTGACATAGTGGCGTTTTCATACAAACACTTTATCACCTCGATATACCGGTAGTCAATTTGGCACCTTATGAGAGACCTCAGCACGGCCCATGTTTCGATAGAATCAAAGGCTTTCTCATAGTCCACAAACGCTAAGCACAGTGGCTTGTTATACTCTTCGGTCTTCTGTATAACTTGCCGCAGCGTATGTATGTGGTCTATGGTTCTAAAGCCTTTTCGGAAACCGGCTTGTTCGGGCGGCTGGAAGTCGTCAAACCTGCGCGCGAGACGGTTCGTAACGACCCTCGAAAACAACTTGTAAACATGGCTCAGCAGTGTGATGGGTCTATAATTCTTCAATAGGGTTTTGTCGCCCTTTTTGAAGAAGAGCACCACCACACTTCTGTGCCATGCTTGTGGCGTTTGACCATCTAGTATGACGGAGTTAAATAACTTCTGTAGGGCCCGTAGGATTGGTGTACCACCCGCCTTCAGAAGCTCTGCTGTAACTCCATCATCACCAGGCGCCTTGTTGTTCTTGAGTTGTTTGAGAGCCTATCTAATCTCGTACAGGCTGACGTCCGGGATGTCTTCAGTGTAATGTCGGGTTAGTCGTGCTCTGGGATCTGAGGCATGACTTTTGACAGGTGGCTGTGTTGTCGTATATAACTGTCCGTAGAACTTCTCGATCTCTCCCAGCAACTCAGGTTTAGACGTGACGATTCTACCATCCTCAGTCTTCAGCTTCGTCAGTTGGCTCTGTCCAACAGACAGAGCTCTTGCGAACACTTTAGAGCCTTTGTTTCGCTCGATGGCCTCTTTAATACTAATTGTATTAAATTGCCGCCTGTCGCGAGTCAAAGACTTTGAGATCTGTCTGTTGAGCTGCCGATATCTGGTAGCATCATCTGAGGATCTCAGAACCATTTTCCGTCTATCTTCCATAAGTTGCAGGGTAAAGTCAGAGATCTTTTTAGTTCTGTTTGTACGGCGGGCCTTGAAGACCTTAGACCCAGCCGTATGGACAGCTTCTACGAGCCTGTCATAGTATGAGTCCACTTCCTCGCAGTCTGCTAGGCATTCGAAACGGTTTTGCAGTTCGAGCTGAAATGGTTCGGGGTTTTGGACGTGGATAGGTAAAGGTCGGAGCGTAGACTTTATCAGTCGGGACCTCTGGAGTTTGACATTAAGGTTCAATGAGCCTCTGACCAGTCTGTGATCGCTCCCGGTTTTAACCGCATTGATCACGGAGACATCATTGAACATCTGTCGTCTCGTCGACAAGATAAAGTCTATCTCATTTTTAGTTTTACCATCCGGGCTCACCCAGGTCCATTTGCGGTGATCCGGCTTCCTGAAGAAGGAATTCATCATAAAGAGTCCCTCCTTCTCCATGAAGTCGGCCAACATTTGGCCCCGGGGGTTCCGGTCACCAGTTCCAAATTGCCCCACTCTCAGCTCATTACCGAATCGTTTGCCCAGCTTCGCGTTAAAGTCCCCCATGACCACAGTGAAATAGGAGTTAGAGGTATGTATGGCTCTGGATATGTCCTCATACATAACCTCGACCTCATCGTCGGAGTGTGTCGAAGTGGGTGCGTATACCTGTATAACCTTCAACGAATACCGCTTGGTGATTCTGAGTATAAGGTACGCAACCCTCGTCGACACACTCTCGATTTTCACTAGGTTGTTCACGAGGGACTTGTGGACTATGAACCCGACACCACCTTGGGATATTTGGTCACCCTCCCGGTAATAGAGCAGGTTTCCGGATTTCAGTATTATCGAGTCCTCCCCCTCTCTTCGGACTTCAGATAATCCTACAATATCCCAATGTAACCTGCTCAATTCTTCCTCCAGTTCGGTTATCTTCTCTTCGGACCGCAGTGTACGTGTGTTATATGTTGCCAGGGCCAGAGGTCGTCGGTGTTGGTAACGCGAAATCTGCCGGGGATTCTTAGCACCCCCTGCCCTGCCGTAACCACGCCTGTTACCACGGCTGGGAATAGCAGGGCTGCCGGGGACTGGGGGCCGCGGTTTGGTTGTGTCCATCATTTGAGGGGATTTGCCATAATCGCCACGCTTGGCAGACGGGTTAGCGATCGCAGTAAGGTGGACATGGTACTCAGGAGAACGCTGCTGCCCGTTCTCTGGTATATATTCCCTCGGGACGACTTTTACGTCCCCCCACGGGATGAGAGGGGGTGGTGATATTCTTAGGCCGTCACCACACAGCAATACTACAAAACTAGTTAAAGTATTAGTATATATAAATAAAAAAAATAAATAAAAAAGGTTTATTCCCAACAAGCACAGATAATCCTTAACTTAGTTTAAATCTAAGACAATATAACTAATTACGTTTAGTTTATATAATACTAATGAAGCATGCAACATTATTAGTACTAGCTAGGAAAGGCGTCTACCTCAGCAAATGTTACTGTAAATAATAATAATTACTGCAACGCTGATCTTCCGATAGCGCTTAAAAAAACTACTAATTAAATTACAAAATTATCATGCGTATCGACCTGTAGTAGCGTTTGGTTGCGACTCCAACCACTTTAAATGTCATCAAAGAGAATATAAACAACTAGTATTGCGTCATTGCTGTGTTTACCTATCAAAAACTGTCAAAGTATAAAATATTACGATAAATATGAATGTGAATGTGGGCAGTTTAATAAGAGAAAGATCCTTGCCACGTGTTTTGTGATATTTACATGATCCGGGCAGTTTGATAATAAAATAAGAAAAAGACCGGAAATACTTGCTATGGCCTTGGCTAGCGACGTGCATAACCTAAGTAAGTTACAATTACAATTGATCAGTTTTTTGTTTTTCTAGTAAATGCGTCCTGAAATGTTCTTTAAAGCAATGTTTTGTTCGCAGCGCACGAAGAGGCGGCAATAAAACGTTCCAGATATGACTAGCGGCGAATCGGAAACTGCCGCGGAACGCATTAGTCCTATGTTTAGGAGTTATCAATAGGTACGAAGAGGCTCTAGTTTTATGTGAGTTCTGATCATGCGACCAAGTCAATTTATTATATAGATAACCTGGTTTACCTGTTGCCACCACACCAAATAGCAGAGTAGCAAGATGTAGTTTTCTGCGAGCCATCATTTTTAGCATATTACCACTATTCAGATAAGGGGTTATGTGTGATCTAGGAGGCACATTGTAGCAGAATCTAGCACATGCGTTCTGAACTCTTTGTATTAGCCTCTCAGTTCGAGCAAGCAGACATGTCCCATACATTGTGTCGGCATAGTTTAGTTTTGAGAGGATGAGAGACTCACAGAGCATAATCCGCACATCAACACTAATGTATGGGCGAACCCGGTAGAGTAGCTTGAGACGATAGAAACAGTTTTGTACAGCTTGTACAACATGTGTTTCAAATTTTAACTGACCATCAAAAACAACCCCAAGGTTTCGTGCCTCCATTACCCGCTCTATCAAACAGTCTCCTATTTTAACGATAGGGGGTTTCTGTTCTACCTGCTTGATGATATTTCTAGATCCCATTAGTATATGTTTGGATTTACTAGGATTTAGCACTAATGAGTTCTGAGAAGCCCAGTTTGCAACACTCTCTAAATCATCATTCATATTTTTTACAGAAAGCTCACAATCAGATGGATGAAAGGAAATGAAAAGCTGGAGGTCATCAGCATAGAGATGATATTTACAGTGTTTTATGACAGTGGTGATATCTGTACTGTATAAGATGAAAAGTATTGGCCCCAACATCGATCCCTGAGGAACTCCTCTTGACACTCGAGAGTAAGAGGAAGAGGCTTCGTTACCACTCCGATCATTTCTTATCCGAACAAACTGATACCTATCACTGAGATAGCTATGAAACCATTTGACTGTTTCCGCTGTGCAACCGTAGTATGCAAGTTTAGATAGCAATAGTGAAACATTTATAGAGTCAAACGCACGAGAAAAATCAAGTAAGGTTAGTATGGACCCTTTGCCCTGATCTCCAGCCTCAAGCAGATTATCCACAACATCAATCAAGGCCGAGGAGGTACTATAACCCCCTCGGAATCCTGACTGATGTGTAGGTAATATATTAAACTGCTCGAGATACTTGGTTAACTGGTCACACACCACCCGCTCTAAGATTTTAGACAAGCAGGGTAATAAGGATATTGGACGTAGGTCACCTGGCCCAGTGGGACTAGAATTTTTGGCTATAGGCTTTACGATTGCTATCTTCCATAGATCCGGAAATTTTGATGTTAACAATGACTTATTTATAATACTGGTAATTGAGGTAAGCGTATGAGGTAGAGTCAACAGAAGCATCGCCAGAGATATGTCATCCACTCCCATAGCATTTGATTTTAATTTTTTTATGATTTTTAGTACCTCATTCTCAGTTACAAGCCCAAGATGAAATTGACCACTACCAAATCTGTTATGCTCATAGAAAGTCAACTGGGATATTGAAATATTATCTGGGCCAGATATCTCCAAAAAATATTTATTCAAGATATCAGGATTACTGCAGTTTTTAGGTAAATCTGGGTAATGAGTATTTTTTTTACTGAGTGTAGTTTTTAAATTTTTCCATAACATTTTAGGTTGTTTAATATTTTTATTAATATAATGTTTGTAATAAGCTGTTTTTTCACGTTCAAGAGCAGCTCTGACTTCATATTTTAAATGCTTATAGAAGTCAATATGGACAGTAGACTTAGTTAATCTAGACCTATTTTGATACCTGTCACGTGTACGCATCATTTCCCTGATTGTATCTGTAATCCATGGAAGGCATCGTTCTTTTATTAATATTTTCTTTGAAGGAGAATGCAAGTCAAAAAGAGTAATTATATATTTATTAAATGTTTCTACCATATTATTAATATCATCTAATTTGATAATAGAGTCCCAATCCATATTGCCCAGATCCTGTAGGAAGATTTCATGGACAATGTCACCCAATGGCCGGAAGGTGATCCAGTGTGGAGGAGGCCTTTCTATCTTAAAATTAAATACAGCCGAAACAATCGCATGTTGACCAAGCTCTGGTATGTGCGTTACTGTGATTTCACGTGCTTGGGCATCAGTACAGATAAGGTCTATCAATGTTGCACTGTGGTCTGTAAAATGAGTTGGTTTAGATACAATATTGACTAGACTCGAACTCCGCAGGAAACAGTCAAGTAGTTTGGTTTTGTTCTCAGAGTGATTGAGCCAATTTATATTAAAATCCCCCATGAATATAATTTTATCAACACCAGAGAAAGTAGTGATAGAATCCGTGATAGCATCAAAGAAAACATTCACATCTAAATGTGGTGGCCTATATGCAGTTCCTATTATTAATGAATTGCAGTTTATTTTCAACCTGAGCCACATCTGTTCCACAGAGGGTGCGGGTGGATGCGGGGCAGTAGTAACTCTTAATCCTTTGCGGATATAGAAACCTACGCCGCCACCGCGGCCGCGCTTTATGTGTGGTGGTCGAGGTAGATGTCTGAGCCTGAAGTTGGGGACTGAAGGTGCACATCCTTCACCTCCCTTCTTGAGCCAAGTCTCATTTATCGCCATAATGTCCACACCTAATCCTTCCATGGCCACAATGAATTCGTCATGCCTTGATCCAAGTGAGCCCGCATTGAAAAGCCCAACCTTAAATAGCTTATTATGATTCATTTAAGTAATATTAAGTTCATATAGTTGTGTATAAGTTTAAGACAGTTATGAATGAAATGTGTTATTACTTTGAAGACAAGAATAAAATAATATAGGCAATGTACTGTGTGAGTATCATGTATGTATAATATATTATGTAATAGAGGATTGGAGTAGCAACGACACGCGCAATACAAATATGTTACATTAATGTGTAAATAAATTAAATTGAATATGACAGCTACAATTAAATAGAGTCTGCGGGTATCCCTGTGTGCAACACCGGGCCATGATACTATTAAAAATAATAACACACACCAAAAATTAAAGTACACAAGTGAATAGCTAGAGGAAAATGTAGGATATACTTTAACAAAATCATATGCAAAATTAGAATTCATAATATCAAACTGCACCATACTACAATACACGAATGTACTACAATATGGAACAAAAATATTTTTTATACAGTAGGTTCGGTATTGTACAAAGTTGTGAATTTCCAAAACAACAATAATAATAATAATTAATAAAATACATTTGTCTACTAGGAGAATAAGACTAGCAATAGCCAGCTGAGAGATTTTAAGGAGATGGGAACTAGACCGCCTCGGCACTAATTGGCCCTTTGCCAAAAACACGCTTGAGATCGAGTTCTGACCGGATAGAGTACGTGGCTTTCCCGACGTCCTGCTTTGCTAGAATCCGTCCCTGCTGAGTCCATACAAACTTCCAGTTTAGACGCTTCTTTTCCTCACGTGCTTTAAATAACAATTGCTTATTAGCCCTTGTTAAACGTTCGTTAATATAGAACGGACGCGACTCGTTAGCGATACCAAAATCGGCTGTGTTGGCTCCACGTCTCGTTCGCATATTTTTGAGTAATAAGTCCCGAACCGCGCTACGAGTCAGGCGGACCACCAGTGGCCTAGGACGTCCGCCCTCCGCCCCATCTTCTCCCGGTGCTCCGCGGTTACGCAGGATGGATCCTACACGCTCGGCTGATACAACGTCACGTTCATCGAGACTAATCCCAAGTTTTTGGCTAATGAGCGAAACAATATGCAAGGGATTTTCACCCTTGGATTCGGGGACGTTTGTGATCTCCACATCATTTCTTAGCAGCTGCTGGTCCCTGTCATTCAACTCCAACCGAAGTTGGGTAATAATTTGATCAGGTATGATGGCTTGAGATAGACTTTTACCGGCATCAGTTTCCAACATAGCCACCCTACTCTCTAATGCCTCTAACCGCCCGTCAAACGACTCTTGGGATGCAGCTATTTTGTCGCTTTTGGTCTCCAAGCTTTCGAGACGAGTCACAATGTCATTCTGGGTTGTGTTCAACTTATCCAGATCCCTCCGTAAACACACCAATTCTCCCTGCAAAGTGGTCATCATTTTTTCCATTTTAAGCTCAAACAATTCAAGCTGCTGACTCAGCTCATTGTAGGTGGTTGTGTTTGGTGAATTTATACCTTTTTTGTGTAGATTGGATTCTATTCTTGGTCTGACTGGTGTTTCTGAGCTATTATCCCTGGGCTTATTTTTTTTACAGTCTGGACAGAGCCAGCTATCTCCTACATGATCAGCTTTAGATATTCTTAAGCATAAATGGTGATATACACATGTGCATTTCGAACAGCTAACGCCATCTGTCAGACCAATAAATTTTTTGCAAGCTCCACAGGAACGCGGCATTGTGCAATGCGCTTGAGTCGACCTCGCCAATTATAGGTAACTACGTAATACAGTTATTCACAGCTAGATGTCGCACGGAGACAAATGATAGATAGTGTTACTGTGTTCGGATTGTGGACATTAGATGTCACTAGTGTACTGTTGTTATCTCAGATGTTTATCGAGATGAAGGGAATTTGCTTCAGCTGTTCACACCACTATATCGAGAGGACAAGAGCGCACATTTGTTAAACACTGTTTAGAGTTAATCACAGGGTTTGTTACAAATCACTTTTATAATTTAATAATAGGGTAGATTCATTTATGTCCGTAGTTACTAAGTTATGTATTATCGTTTTTAAGCAATTTTTAATGTACATAAACACTGTCCAATAATGTTTGTGACGTATTAAAGTCCACTGAGTTAATTTGCACAGACACTGTCGCTTAATACTTTTTATTTAATAAAAAAAACAATAGTTAAGACCCGCTACTACTTTTACGTCAATATCGCACGGTTGGTCACGTGATATCAGATATATATCGTACTTATACATTTTTTTCTACTAGCCTATAATTATAGTGCTGAGCAAAGCCCCCCCCCCCCCTTGGTTTTCCAGATTTCCCTGTCTTTTGCAATTTCAGGGCAGTCGTCACAAAACGAGTTCAGGTCATCACACCATCTCCGTTTGGGCCTACCACGTCAACGTCGGCCATTTTGATTAATCTAATTGGTTGTGATCTGCACCCAACTGTCTGGGTGCATACGTGAGGCATGTCCAGCCTAGCCTGGCGGTCTATTTGCCACCATCAGATATTCGAGTTTTGGTGCGCAGTGTTTTGTTTCGGACTAATACATAGAAGTCTTAAATATTTGAACTTACACAGAAAAGATACAAGATACCTACCAACGCACGTAACGTTGGGTAAACACAAAATACTGTGAAACATTGTTCTCCAAAGCCACTTAAAAAGTTGATTGCGAAGTGTCCCGCAATTAAGCTGCTGATTATTCTTCCCATAAAAAGAATGACATATTTCATTTTCACAAAATGGCCCCAAACAATTCCCAATTTCAAGAAGCACTCTATGTTTCATTTAGAGCAGGATGCCATAAATACACCCTTTTCACGCTTGAAGACTTGCACAATTTTAGGTGGAATTTGAGTTGTATAAATTATTATAGAGAGCTCTAAAATAGCTAGTTATTTGCAGTAAAGTGGATTGAATACAATTAGAACTAAGTTCGAAATGCAAAATACATTTGTATCATCACGAATCATAGGTGCTTACAGATTGAACCGTACAAAATACATAAAAACCGGCCAAGTGCGAGTCAGACTCCCGCACGAAGGGTTCCGTACCATTATCTATAAAAACCGGCCAAGTGCGAGTGGTACTCGGACACGAAGGGTTCCGTGCCATTATCTATAAAAACGAGCTAAAAATTCTCGATTGTTGTATGGGAGCCCCCTTAAATATATGTTTTATTTTGTTTTTTTAGTATTTGTTGTTATAGTGGCAACAGAAAAACATCATCTGTGAAAATTTCAACTGTCTAACTATCACGGTTCATGAGATACAGCCTGGTGACAGAAGAACAGACAGACAGACAGTGACGTCTTAGTAATAGGGTCTCGTTTTATCCTTTACGGTACGGGTACGGAATAGAAAAAAAAGGATCAGCTGGTGCAATTTGTATGGGGCGCCAATAAATTTGAAGTTTTCTACGTAATTCACAATTTATTTTGAAAAAAAGTAAATATCTTGGGACAATTAACACTACCTTCTGATCCCAAAATAGGCAGAGCCTATACTATGGCAACCAGACACATGATAAACATACTTATATATTTCTAAATAAATAGTTTTGCAAGCACCTTTCCGAACATTGACTTTCTAAGCTCTGCGTTATCTCACTGAGTGGGGAATTAAGGCTTCAAATTACCCACTCTGGTATTACTTAGTTTAATTTCGTTTAATTTGTTTTAGTTCAGATAATTTAATTTATTAGTTTTAATATAGTTTATTTATTTATAACTTTTAGTTAGTAAGTTACGACAACATTTTGTGTGCATGCAGAGTTTACTTGTAAGTGATTGTTAGATTTTATCCCAATTAGTTACTTCAATTTCATTTGCTTGCACCAGTGTCAACAATTGTTGGTGAACAAATTACACCCAGTAAAGAACAAATAATCGTGTTCATCATACAAAGATTGGTCCCAAGTGGAAATCGAATCCACGACCTCGGGCTTAGTAGTCCGGGTTACTAACCACTATTACATATACATATATACATATATATATATATATATATATATTTATTTATTTATTGCCTTAGTAAGCAGACGAGCTAGCGGCCCACCTGATGGTAAGTGGTAACCGCTGCTCATGGACATTCGCAGTGCCAGGGGGCACAGCAAACCGCTGCCTACCGTGATATTAATACTCTTTTTAAACCTCGTTTGAAGAAGGACATGTCGTAGCGCTGGGGAAACACCGCAGCAGGTAATTCATTCCAGAGCCGGCACGTACGTGGGATGTATGAACGCTGAAAGCGAACCGTGCTTGACGAGATCGCTTCCAGGTTATACGGATGAACCTTACTGCGAGTGCGCGTGGTCCGATGAAAAAAAAGGGGACGGTGGCACACAAGTAAGATATATATATACACAAGTAAGATTAATGTATGTTATGAAGCATTTACTATTGTTATTAATTAAGTTAAACTTAAAGTTCAAATGTAACTACAGCAATATCGATGTACAGATAAGAGAGGGATCTTTTCTAATACAAGTTACATATAACTTAAAAGAAGAGACCCACACACTCTAACAACTACGTGTAGTAAATAAATATATTTTTAATTTTATTTTGATTTGATTCTTTCACTCAACATTTAATTAATTCCGAACTAGCTGTGCTCCGCGGTTTGCCCCGCGTTAAATTTTATAAATTATCACAGTTCCTCCCCCGTATGTGATAGCGTGATAATATGTAGCCTATATGTTGACCAGACCCCAGAGTAATATTCATGCAAAATTTGAAGTAAATCCATGCAGTATTTTTTGAGTTTAGCTCGAACATACATACAGACAAACAGACAAACCGACAAAAAAACTAAAAACTTTATTTTTGGCTTCGATATCGATTGTATATCACGCTCCAAATATCCTTTAAAAAAAATATTCATTGTACAGTTTTGACTGTCCTACGATTTTATTATATGCATAGATATAGATATATTTTATTTATTTATTTTATTTATTTAAAACTTTAGCACAACGATGTACAAGGCGGACTTAATGCCAGGGGCATTCTCTACCAGTCAACCTTAGGGTGATGCAGAGAAAAGCTTGGTAGGTGCACTATAAATTGTAATGTGTGAAGGTAAAAATCCTATACTAATACAAGATGCGTACTTACATAAAATACATAAATACTTATTACATAAACTAATATATATTTATAAATAAATATAAGTATAAATATATATAAATATATACCTATATTCGCACACCTAGATCTAAACAGAGCTAAGTCAAAAATCTGTATAATTGAGTTATGTTCACCATTTAATGTCCTATACGGATACCTATCTGCCCAATAAAACAGATTTAAAAATAAGTGCAAAACTCAATGCTACATGGCACCTAGAGTCCCTTTTGTTGAAATTGCCAGCCAGTTTTGATCGCGCCTAAACGGGAACAACTCAAGGTGTAATCAGAATTACAAGCGGAGTGCACGTGTCCTTCGTAAAAAGTTTGGAGTTATTTTGAGTGGTACCTATTTAGTTGAAATTTGAAACAGTATTATTTAGAATTATCACCTTTTAGATGGTTAATGCTGATTTAATGGATACAACATTTTGAGTTAAACCTGTATTGCTGGCAAGGTGAGTAAAGTTTTTATTTTTATTTCGAGTTGTTACCCTATTGTAGAAACATTTTTGATTTTGTAGTTGAGTCTGTTTTGTTGAGTCATATTTTATGCTCTCTTTTTTATATAAAATATTATCAAAATTAAACTTATTTCATTATTGGCGATGAGAGTTTTTAGGTTATAGTACAATTTTATATTCATCTTAGCGTTATTAAAGTTTGTTCTTTTTTTACAGCCAATTTTTCAAGTTGGGTCCCTTTAGATGGTTTCTGACAAATATATTTTACAACAAAGCTAAAAAGCTTAAAAATATTTTTTAATGGGCTTTCCAAATCGATTTGGGGCACATGACTCTGTAAGTTTGTAAATGTTTTATACTTCAAGAAAATAATGCAATACCGGCGATTTTTAGTAAATATTGTAGAAGAACGTGATAAAGAAAATATCGCTCCTCCTCTTACTTTTACTCAACATGCAACTGTAGAAGATAATTTGAAGATGTCATCAAGTTATGAAGTTTCATCCAAAGAAACTCATGCTGTCTTGACACCGGTTCACATATCTATATATAGCACGTCTAAACAACAAAATTCTGTAGCCCCGAACTACTATATTTCACCAATCCGGAGCGATGAAAGCGATATTGACGACTCCAATGAAGATTCCAATACTCAATTATTAAACAAAAATGAGCTCCCACCTAAGATCGTACCTTCATCACCATCGGTGACTTCAGGCAGCACTAGCAGAAGCATCTAGAGTTCCAGTTATGATGATAGTAAGCAAGTAGGCCCAGAAAATGTTATGCTTCCTGAAACTGGTATAAAGATCGAATAAAATGGCAAAAAGAGAGTATGTAAACCAGCAACGTGGAAGTCATAAATTGAGAAACTACTAAGAAATTCTGGCAAATTCTACCAATCCCTGTCAACAGCTAAAAACCTAATACTAGAAAGAAAAGTGAGACCACCCTGTGGACACAAATGTCGCATATTTTATAAAACTAAAACAGAATCAAGTATTACTCAAGCCGATTATAGAGGAAAACACAATCATCATCCAACTATTGACCAACAAATTAGACAGAGCGTTTAAGGTTTTAGTAATTCGAGTCCCCGGATTGAATCACACTATTTGACAGCCTAAACAACAAGAGAATTCATAGCAAGTAATAAATCATTTGCAGATATCTACCGAGATTATAAAAAACTTCGTGAAGAGGATGGACTACCAATTGCCATGACTTCTACATTCAACAGGATATTCAATACCGAATTCAACATTTCTTTCTTCGCACCGAAAAAAGTTCAATGCGATTTGTGCGACAGGTACAAGAATTCAAACGAAGAATAAGAGTGCAGGTTAATCCAGAAATATGAATAGATAAAAATAAAAAGATTTTACAAGGACTGAAAAAGAAAATGACAAGAATAGGACAGATGGCACAATAGTAGCAATTTACGACTTACATACAGTGCAGATTCTTAAAGGACAAATATTCTTAATCTTCTATAAATGAAATATGATCGTAATGATTCAGGGGTTTATTTAAAACTGTTTTTCTACTTTGCAATATATTTTATGTTTTATTTAAGAGTTTGACCCATTTGGTTTGGTATATATGGTATGAGACTGACTTATGTCACTCTCATACCATATATTATTTATGGTAATGCTACTAATAGTATACTAATAAATAATAATGATTGATTGCCGTAGTTTTTTTTTAATTATCATCAAATAATATACTTTTACTGTTGGTCATAGCACATTGTCAATTGGACTTTTATGAATAATTCAAAAAGCCATTACGTTCTAAATGCCTAATGCCTATTCAAAAGAGAGTCAACTAATAACTTAATTCACCAACACAGGCTCAACTCAAATTAGTATAACAAATATACATACATTTACAAGCAAAAGGGAAATAATTCAAAAAATCAGATTTTTAGCCTTAAAACGTGTATAATTACTATTATAATATTATTCTTTTGTATAAATAAAGCATACCATAAAAACAAAACGCCCCTGCAGTGCACAGGGAGACAGAAAACAGTTTTTCGTGTTTTCTGAAAAAAGTGCTTTTTTGAGTTAATACCTCTTTAGATCTACGTGCGCATTTGATGAAAAATTTTTTGGCAGAATCAGCTCAATAGTATTCTCATATTTATTTTTAATATTATATACATATTATGTATATTATTTTTAATATTATATACATATTATGTATATAATATTAAAAATAAATATGAGAATACTATTGAGCTGATTCTGCCAAAAAAATTTTCATCAAATGCGCACGGGTTTTCTTTTTAAAAGAAAAACGACTCTTTGCCATCCTGATTTCCGTAGGAAGAGAGTTCCAGAGGAGAATGGACTGTACGAAAAAGGAAGAATGGATAGAATCAGTACGATGAAGAGGACAATGAAGAAGACGGTTGTGAGTAGACCGAAGGTTTTTATTATGCTGAGTATGTAGATATTTAAATTGACAAGTTAAATATAGAGGAGAAGAAGGAGAATCTAATAAGGAGAACAGGGTGGTTAAGGCTCTTAAAGTTCTACGCTGGCGAATAGGCAACCACTTGAGCTGAGCTCGATAGCTACTCACATGGTCGTATTTACGAAGATTGAAAATGAATCGAATAAGATAAAAGATATATAGATAGTACTATCTATCTATCTATATCTATGCATATGATAAAATCAAAATATAAGTAAGTTAAATTGCAAATATGGTAATTTGATAGGAAATTACATATTTGTGCCGTTTGGGGTCGAAACGCTTGGAACGTGGGGTCCGAGTGCCCGTGGTCTCTATCGCCAGATTTAGAAGCGTTTGGCTAACGCTTCCCGTAACCAGAGGGCTGGCTTTTTCTTTGGCCATAGAATTAGTTTAGCTATACAACGTGGTAATGCAGCCAGACTTCTGGGCACACTTTCTCATGACCTCGATTCGGAGGAATACTACGACGCCATCTGTAATTAGTTTTAATTTATTTATGTATATAATTTACTTTTTTGTAGATTTAGTTTTTCTTTCTAATGTAGATAGTTATGTATATTCATAAGTTTATATAGGTTCCTTGTTATTAAGTTAAGTTAAATACTTCTGAAAAGTTATATATCTTAATATATCCTTTTTCCAGGTCTTGAAAAAATAATATCTCATGTAGGAGTGGGCTTACTCTGCTAAGAAAGTTAAAGACAAAGCAATCTAAAATGTCCTGTGCTAAACTGCAAAACTTCCAAGTCTTTGCTATGTTCGCAAATGTACCATTTCAGTCTAACTTCAAAAGTTCTAAATGGGAAATTAGAGGCATAGTTCGCGTTCGAATCCAACCAACTAAATTCCAAAGCTTAAAGTGCAGTTCTCAGTAATTATCTGCGGTACTTAAAGCCATTTAAACTGTCAGGTGTGGTCGAAAACATACCCACTCACCACCAAAAGAAAACGCTTCTCTCTCTTTCTTTGAAATATGAAACAAAAATACTTCATTAGCTAATGCTAATTAAGTAGCTTTATAATGAAATGAAATAATGAAATTTATTCAGCACTTGGGTATTAACATACACTTGTACTTGTCAAGCTCACAATGCAGTACATAAATATTGTAGAATATAGTATAAATTTAACAAACAAAAAAAATTCATAAGTCCGTCCGTGCGTTCTGTCTTATCACATACCTATATATATACAAGTTACTTTTATACAAGTAGTATTGTAGTTATATATATACAAGTATACAAGTTACTAAACAATTATTTTGAAATTTATTATTACTAAATTAAAATTAAAGAATCGAAAACAACGAGCTGTTGACTAGCGCAGAAGGCTCATATACTTAAAATATTCTCAATTGTTCTCTACTACAACAATAAGGGTTGGACCACATCTGGCAGCACGGAATCGCCTTATTCCGTCGCCCTTTCTCTTTCTGTCGCTTAGAACTGCCATTTGCTAGATCGAGACAGAAAGCATAATGCGATAGCACGCGGCGGAATCCTCGAGGCGATCGGCATCACGGACATTATGCTTTCTGTCTCAATCTAGCAAATGGCAGTTCTAAGCGACAGAAAGAGAAAGGGCGACGGAATAAGGCGATTCCGTGCTGCCAGATGTGGTCCAACCCTAATGATCATAACAGCAGCAAGACATCCACTGTTGGACAAAAGCCAATCGCAATGATCATCGTGAGGGTATATGTTTAAACAGTCGAGCTTGACAAACATCCCAGATATAACGGACAACACATGTTCTGCTTTTACTAGTTTGATATCCCTTATAAAGTAAATGTGTATCTTATCCAATAACAGGAGGTTAAAAAAGTCAATATCCTACTAATATTATAAAGGTGAAAGTTTGTGACTGTGTGAGTGTGTATGTTTTTACTTCTTCACGTCTAAACGGCTGGAGCGATTTTAATAAAATTAGGTATGGAGTTAGCTGACACCCTGGATTAACACATAGGCTATAATTTATGAAATTTAACGCGGATAAAACCGCGTATGTGACCCATAAATAGTTGTTATGAGTCTGGACGTAATTTGTGACCGTTTACTATATTTTTGTAAATTACCGCGCGACACAGGGATAATATTCCCTAGTGCCGACGTTGTCTTTATAAAAAGAAAAGAAAGATCTCTCGATATCATAAACTAAATCGCAAGCTTAACACAGGACGCTCTACAAGTGCATCGTTAAACGCGTATTTAAAACGTCGCCTTGCCTCTTTGTGTCCCGGGTCGATTCCCGCGAACTTTCGAAAAACTAATTCCGAATGAGTGAGTAGACTTAACAAACCTATACTTGATGGACACAAAGTACACCCAGAGCTTTGTATCTATGTATTTGAAAAGTACACCGCGATACAGGGGTTCATTTTCGTAGTGCAGGCGTTATCTTAAAAAAAGAATCCCAAAGTTTAAAGTAAGTGATCACACTAATATTATAAAGGCGAAAGTTTGTGAGTTTATATGTTTGTTACTTCTTCATGGCTGGAGCGATTTTAATAAAATTAGGTATGGAGTTATGATGGTGATGATGATGACATTTCACTAGTTAAAATATTAGTATAAATAACACTAATATTGTAAAGCCGAAGTTTGTGAGTGTGTATGTTTGTTACTTCTTCTCGTCTTAACAGCTGGAGCGATTTTAATACAATTTGGTATGGAGTTAGCTGACACCCTGGATTAACGCATAGGCTATAATTTATGAAGTTTAACGCGGGTAAAGTAAAACCGCGGGTCACAGCTAGTTTTAAATAAGTACTTGTAAGGATAGGAATAATATATTGACTACTATCTGTACCCCGTGATTTCCCCCTCATTATACTTTACTAATTATAGCCTATGTGTTATTCGGATATATAAGCTATATAACTACAAAGTATCAAAATTTGTTGGGTAGTTTTTGCGGGAAAGAGAAACAATCATCCATAGTTCAGTACTCACAAACTTTCGCATTTTTTAATATAAGTAGGATTTACACGGTCGTTTTTATTCACATAAACCCATTATGTGCATAAAAACATTTTTTTGAGTATCTTATTATGGAAAAGCTTAGTAACTTATCGTATGGGCAGTGATTCCCCTAGTGTCAGAGTTGTTCAAGCCGCCATGACATGGCTTAACGACTGTTGTCTAAAGACTGCAACTGGGAACGACAGCTTAACCTCCGTAGCACGAAGACGCTCAGAAATTAAACCACTTTGGTGGCCATCTATCTATGGTCTAACCGCGCGCCTAGTTGCTTAACCTTGCCGATCGCTTACGGACCTGTGAGAGCATCTAACTATGAGCGCCTCAAAATAGCTAAAAAGCGATAAAAACCATGTTTGCTGTATATTTTACTATCAAAAAGTATTTCCAAAACCTACATTTCTACTGCAATGTTCAACATTTCGAATGAGAACCCTCAGAAGGCTGCTATATTCCCCAAATTGATATGTTGTTACATTTTGTCGCCACTGAAGGTAACCTGTTTTATTTTCCCCGAGGTATGATTTAGGATCCCCAATTTTTACTGGGAATAACTCGAATATAGAGATACTGGAACAGATTTTACTATGGCATAAAATACTAATATACCAAAAACATTCAAGTCTCATAAAGAATTAAGTAAACTCTAAATTTTGAAAGGAATAAAGAGGGTGTATGAGGATTTCTGTAATTAATAAATCTGCCTGTTGGCGTGTTCGCCAAATGCTTGCTTTTCACCCCGAAGGTCGTGGGTTGGATATTTCTGTGCATGAAAATGTCTGTTTGTCCTGAGTCTGGGTGTGCTAATCTATATAAGTATGTATTTACAAAAGAAAAGTACTAGATATATCTGTTATCTGGTTTCCATAGTACAAGCTCTGTTTATTTTGGGATCAGATGGCCGTGTGTGAATAATTTCTCAGGATTATTTAATATTCTTCATTCATTCATCTGTCAGTGCGGAAATGGAGTGTCCATTTCCGCACAGACAGACCAAGTAAACAAATACTGCGCACGGCCGGTTGAATAGCCGAAACAATAATGAACGCGCAAAAAATTACTTTTCTTAAGACCGCCAGTTTTGGAGATCTGTGGGGAAGGCCTTAGTCGAACATTGGACTCGGGCATTGGACTCAGACTTAGTTTTTCGGCTGATATGATGATGATTACTATTAAGTTTTGCTTTTCATGATGTTTGGTATAAAAGTGCTATATCGCACCAAGTGTATCAGCATAATTATTCTTCTATGGTGTTTAGTATAAAGTCTATTTTCATCTATCATTTCCAATACTTACTTCACTGCAAATGCACCGCAGGCGTTAAGATGGCCGCCAATCAACTACTTTGGCGCCCTCGTATTTCGAGTTCAAGTCCCGCACAGGACAACTATTATGTGACCCAAATGTTGTTCTGACTCTGGGTATTTGTAAAGCTTGACGCAATATAGCGATTTAATTATCTAATGCGGGCGTAGTCCTAAAAATATACTAAGACTTCTGTTTTTCTTTCTCTAATTATCTCCATTATTTGCCAACAGAACCACATTTCAAATGCGATCAATTTCTATCGCTATGTAGCGGTTGTTACGTCTCATTGTCTCACAGTTGTAAGGAGAAATAATCAAGATGAACGTTTTTATCTCTACTCTCAACCTCTTATATTATTTTTATTGATTTAAATATTTTTCACATGGATGTACAGACGCCAGCACATCAAGCTACCCCAATCTGTCAAATTTCCTCAATTGAAAGTGAACCTTATGCTTTTGTGATAAAGTTAAAAATCTATAAAAGAAATTTGATAGAAAGGGTAGCTAGATGTGCTGGCGTCTGTACAGACGTGCACTTAATGCCGGAGGCATTCTCTACCAAACGACCTTTAGGTGATGCAGATAAAAACAAGGTAGGTGCACATCCAGCTACCCCATCTGTCAAATTAATTTTATAGATTTTCAACTTTATCACATAATCATAAGGTTCATTTTCGATTTGGGAAACTTGACGGATTGGGGTAGCATGATGTGCTGGAGTCTGTTTTTACATACACTATACAAACTCGATATTTAATAGCTGTTTAGTAAACAAATAACATAAAAAATGTTTTTCCAAGTCATTCTCCCAAATATTCGCTGACGTGAAATAGCAAAATCATTCAATGACTAACTAATGTAGAAAAAATTCTCCAGATGTAAATATGTTTTGTCTGATATATTTTAATATTTATTAGTAAATGGGTGTTTTTCTTGTTAACCTTTGTTACAAATAGCTTTCTTCAGGACTATAAATAAAAAATAAAATAAAATAAAAAAGGTTTTTATTCACGTAGACTTTAAAAAAGCGCTTGTAAATAGTCAGAACATGTATGTAGTAATATAGTTGTATACATTATTATTTCTAGTAACATAGATATTTAGGTACACATTGTATGAAAACATTTATAAAATTTATTTTATTATAGCATTGATATTTAGCTAGCTCTTATCAAGTTATTGTCAAGAGATTATGTTTAATTATCTAGCTTAAGTCTAATATTTTTACTACATATTGTCACTATATTTAGTGTATATCTGTTTAACAATTGTAGAGGCATTAGAACTACATAAAGTTTGTAAGTTAAAAATGAATACTAGAATAAGAAGTAAGTTGATTTATTTACAAAGTTTGTTTACACATATTTAGAGAAGTGAGGCTATTATATGTTTAAAAAACCGGCTAAGTGCGATTCGGACTCGTGCACAAAGGGTTCCGTACCATTATCTATAAAAACGAGCAAAAAATTCACGTTTGTTGTATGGGAGCCTCTTAAATATTTAGTTTTTGTTGTTATATTGTTAATAAAAATACATCTGTTAAAATTTCAACTGTCTAACTACCACGGTTCATGAGATACAGCCTGGTGACAGATGGACAGACAGACAGCGAAGTCTTAGTGATAGGGTCCCGTTTTACCCTTTGGGTACGGTACCCTAAAAAAATTATATCACCAGAGATGAATGAATTTATTCCCCTTCTAATGGCAGTTTTGTTGTTACGATAAATTCTAAGCAAGAAAAAGAGCTTAAATTCAGAACTAAATTTATACAAATACAAATATTTCTATTTGCTTAGATATGGGTTTTATAAAAGATCTTATAAATAATACTGGATGAGTGGCTCCATACGAGTCTTTTGGCGTGCAAATGTTGACAATTCTTTGCTTTAAGATCTGTTTATTCAATCACTAATTAAATTTACTTAATTATTCAATTTGTCTATTTTTATTTATACACTTATATAATTACCTTAAGTTTCATATTATTGCTCAGTATACCTTTTTATCCTACTAATATTATAAACGCGAAAGTTTGTAAGTATGGATGAATGTTTGTTACTCTTCACGTAAAAACTACTGGATGGACTTTAATGAAACTTTACAATAATATAGCGTATACATCGGAATAACACATAGAATATAATTTATAAAGTTTAACGCGGGTGAAACCGCGGGGCATAGCTTGTATCAGAATATTATAGTTACCTACTTAATAAATATCATCTTACTCACAACTTATCATTTAATTATTCATCAACTGTACAGTAGGCTTTATTAATAAGAAACTGATATAGAGATTTATTAAATATGTTTGATTCTTGGAATCTTAATATAAATTTTGGTTGCATGGTGCCCAATGCAGAAGAGACACTTTTATTAAAAATAAAATTGAAATTTCAAATCTTAAGTCCAAAATTCTTCTTAAAACCTCTGAATTACGAAGAAGTAGTAGAAAAATAGTTGTCCTCTGTAGGGATCGAAACAAAGAATGAGATTGCCGATGTAGGGTGTTTACCGACTTATTTACGTTTTAAGATCTTAGTTTCTCTTAAGAACTTTGTCGCTCGTTTGCGAATTGATGCATCCACATTGTGAGCCTAGCGCAGTTAGCACAACGGGGGCGAATTTCTTTTTGTTTTTTTTTTTTTTCAGGTCTAGTCCCTCCCTCTTACCCACCACTGCAACTCCTATAAGCCAGGATCAACAGTGGTACACAATGAAATGACACTGAGCGGTAAGGTTCAGGCATGACCCGGGGATTGGCTTTAACTGTCTTAGATCCCGCAACGAATTTAATCAGAAAGACAAAAGGAGGAGTTAGAAAATGAAAAGTTCCATTTCCTTCCAGAGCAAAGCGGGAGACAGAATGATGTAAAGAGGCTATAGCCTCATATAACGCGTCTTTGCGTCCATAGTGTAAAAACTAAGGCAGCAGCCGAGCATGATGGGACTGAGCAACAAAATTCCCACACGCGCGTATAGTTATTTTTTCTTTTCTATATTCGTCCAATTGCGATTGGTTGGTAGACCATAAACAATGACTATATAGCAGAGCAGCCATCGCCGCACCTCCCATTTACAGTATGTGGCTTCTTCTCAATATTCTGACCACGGTTGACGTGTCCAACAACTCAGAAATGAGTGGATTCTGATGTAGAGATAACCGCACTAACTGCCGTTTCTTGTATTGGCCGATTTGAGATTCGACTGTTGGCATGTTTGAAATAATCATGAATCTCTTCATTATTTGTGAACCAAGGAGCGTTACAAATTGCCCTCAAGATGTTATTCTGCGCAGAGTAGCAGAGCAGAGTATGTTAGTTTTACTTGCACCGCCCCAAAGTTGGATACCGTACTTCCAGATTGGTTTAAGCACTGAGTTGTAAATCTAGGGACATCTAGGGACAATATCTAGGGGCAATGTCACACAGATCATCCTAGCCCCAAACTAAGCAAAGCTTGTACTATGGGTACCAGGCGACGATATACATACTTATATAGTTAGATAAATACTTAAATACATAGAAAACATCCGTGACTCAGAAACAAATATTCGTGCTCATCACACAAATATTTGCACTTACCGGGATTCGAACCCAGGACCACCAGCTTCGTAGGCAAGAGCACTACCAACTAGGCTACGGTGACCGTAAATCAATAATACAAAGCGAAGATCTAATCTGAAACAAGGAAAATCATAAACTTAATCGTCTAGTGGTGCCAGTGTGTATCGTTCGTAGCTTACCCCGGATTGGTAGAGATCACCGGACGATTACATTAATAATTTGAAGTCCCGCGTGGGGCCAAAAGTGATTTTGGGACTTTTCTCTAAAAAGAAAACTTGAGAGGTGTCAAGGGACACCCGGATGGAACAAAGTTATTTCTTATTATTTATTATGTACAAAAAACCTAATCGTAAAAAAAAAATCGTCGCGACACCACACTGTTCAATGCAAAATAGAGATGAAAATATCTGGCTTGCTTTCTATAAGAGAGAGAGAGAGAGAGACAGACAGAGAAACATGCGCACGCCGCACAGCTACAATCAGTGTCGTGACAACTTTTCGTAAGTTTTTTTTCCGTCTAGCCCCCTTTCACAACGCGCGATAAGGAACTTCGTTCCAAAAATTTTCTCAATATCACCCCGAAGTCTGGGAGTTGGCGGTATTATAATCCCGTGCCTCGGATAGCACATAAAGCCATCCGTCATGTACCTGACCTCTTTCCGGTCGTGTCGCTCGGCGTCCCATCGGGTCATTAGAGTGATGGAATAGAAAGTGCTCCTGTGTTTGCTCACACACTTGGGTACTATAATATATCCTGCACAGATGGCTAATCACAAATGAGACTGGCCGCCATGGCCTAAATTCGCTTAGGAGGATATTATTATAATGTCCCCTTTTTGAGAGCTAAATTCATATTAAGTATACATATTTATTCGACCAGTGTGTGTGCCAGTGATGACTTACGGAACAGAGACGTGGTCGCTCACTATGGGCCTTATCAGAAGGCTCTAGGTCACTCAAAGAACAATGGAGAGGGCTATGCTCGGAGTTTCTCTGCGGGATTGAATTAGAAATGTCGAAATCCGCAGGCGAACCAAAGTCACCGACATAGCCCGAAGGATTGCAAAACTGAAGTGGCACTGGGCGGGTCACATAGCTCGTAGAACCGACGGCCGTTGGGGCAGAAAGGTTCTCGAGTGGCGAACACGAACCGGAAGACGCAGCGTGGGCAGGCTCCTTACATGATGGACCGATGATCTTGTGCTTGTCACTGGAAACTGCTGGATGCGAATAGCGCAACACCAGCAATTGTGGAGATCTTTAGGGGAGGCCTTTGTCCAGCAGTGGACGTCTTTCGGCTGATATGATGATGATGATAATGATGATACATATTTATTAATCACAAAAACAATAAGAGTTCCTTAATAGTAAAATAATTATAAAATCTAAAGAAATAATAAAGAACTCAAATGAATAACTAAACCACAATGTCCTAACCAAAAATACTACCAATAAAAACGGTATTACTCATCTATCCGTCTGTCTATCAGATTGACATGTACAAATGAAAACTTTAGCCGCCAGCGGGGTTCCGACAGGAATATTATATACGGTGTAGCAAAATTAAATCCGCCATTTTTTTCATGTATCTACAAACATTTTGCGGTTTTGTCTTAGACAACAAGACAAATTTCAATAATTAAACCTAAACATAATCTCCTTGACAATAACTTAATACAAGCTAGCTGTGTGGTGACGGCGACATATATCAGAATCAGAATATCATCACCCCATCTCATCTCGTGGGGGCGTAGAAGTCGACCCGAGGGAATATCTACCAGAGGATGGGCAGCAGCTTCCTTCTGATGACTATGACCATCTTACTGCGATCGCCAACCCGCCTGCCAAGCGTGGCGATTATGGCATATCCCCCCAAGACGATTCTTGCGGGAGGCTTGTCCAGCAGTAGACTTATTTGGCTGTAATGATGAAGTATCACTACCATTATAAAATAAATTGTATAAATGTTTTAACATTCCGTGTACCTAAATATCTGTAATAAGTAACTAGAAATAATAACTGTATTACTTCAAACATGTTCCGACTATTTACAAGCGCTTTTTTAAAGTCTACGTGAATAAAAACCTTTTTTATTTTTTTGATTTTATTTTATAACAAACTTAGATTATATTACAAACTAAAATTGTATTGTAATCTAGTAACAATCTGGTCAAGATAAAGTATTTAAATGAGACGCTATCGATCCTCAGCACACTTAAGTCGCATAACACAATTGCAGATGATACAAACTATACATAATAAAATACTTAATAATATTCTCCCGGCCGAATTTCGCCCATTCTCAATGGAAATTAGCCAACTGCGCAGGACATATTATAGTGCAATAGTGTGTGCGCAAACACAGGGGTACTTTCTATTCCACTACTCTGATGATACGATGGGACGACTAGCGACACGACCGAAAAGAGATCAGGTACAGGTCCGGCGTTTTTACGTGCTCTCCGAGGCACGGGGGTGTAATACGGCCAACTCCCAGACTTCGACCTTCACTTTTTAGCCCGGCCTGGGATTTGACGCTTTATTTACCATAAGCTAAATATGTAATACGGATAACAAAAATTGTACTGAAACTCATGTGACCAAGCATTAACAATGACACAATAAATAAAAACCACACAAGTGCAAGTCGGACTCGCGCATCTAGGGTTCCCGTATGGAACCCTAAAATATATTATGTAACAGAACTTTTCCTTTATCTATATAAATAAAAAGAGAAGTCCTGACTGACTGACTGACTCATCAACGCCCAGCCCAAACCCTTGGACCTAGAAAGCTGAAATTTTGCACAAATGTTTACTTTATACTGTAGACAAGGAACAAGGAAGGATTTCTCGAAATTCACCCCCTAAAGGGGTAAAATGGGGGTGCAAAGTTAGTATGAAACTTTGCCGTTTTTGAAGATAAAAGCATGAAAATTGGTATTTGACCTTCAAGTTAAAAATTAAAAATTATGTATTTCAGGATTTTTGGAAATTCTATCCTCAAGGGCGAAAAATAGGTGATGTAAGTTTGTATGAAAATGTGACAATTTTTAAGTTAAACGCACGAAATTTAGTACTTTACCTTTTAGTTAAAAATAAAAAATATGCATTTCAGGATTTTTGGAAATTCCTACCCCAAGAACGTAAAATAGGGGGTGTAAGTTTGTATGAAAAATGTGACAATTTTAAGTGAAACGCATGAAAATTGGTATCTGGCAATTCGATTAAAAATGAAAAATATGTATTTCAGGATTTTTGGGAATTCCAGCCCTTTAGGGCGTAAAATAGGGGATGTAAGTTTGTTTGCAAAATACGACATTTTTGAAGTTAAACCATGAAAATTAGAATTTGGCATTTCATTTAAAAATATAGATGTATATTTCAGGACTTTTGGAAATTCCTTCCTAAGGACGACTAAAATAGAGGATGTAAGTTTGTATGAAAATCTGTTTTTTTTTGGGATGTAAATTGGTATTTGGTCTTTCAATATAAAAATAAAGGGCATAACTTGTTGTTAAAAAAAGGTAATCCAAAACTGAATCAATAGATCGACACCAACAATTTACGCAAACTCAAATTTTAGAGAAATTCTTTTCTTTGCCAAGTTGCTTAAAATGTCGTGGTCGTTGTCGTCTAAATAAATATTTAGGGTTTTATAAGATATGTAACAAATTTTTTGGGTAATTTTTATAACAAATTAAAAAAACGACATTTTAATCAAATTGGAATAAAAAACGAATTTACCTAAAATTCGAGTTAGCGTAGTATAAATTGTTCGTGTCGAGATGATCGCACCCAAAAAATATCATCTTAATGAGGGCTACCGTTTTTGTGCTCACCAGTCGGCGCCACTGTAGCGGAAGGTCCACTATAGCTGATCAAAATCATTGTTATTGTGGACGCGACGAATGTTTTTACGAAAAATATTTAAAATCCTGTTAAAGTGTTTCATAAATAGCATGCCGCAGTGTTGTGCGGGGACTGCACAACACTGCGGCATGCTATTTATGAAACACTTTAACAGGATTTTAAATATTTTTTAAAATATTTATTACAGTCATCGAGCTGTTACTCATTTTGTAATTTATTTAGTTTTACACCAAAATTTTTAGTTATAATCGCAGTTTTTATTTATAAACAGCGTAACCCGAACAAAAACAGTGTATTTTGACGTTTCGTAGACTTGCCGCGATGCTAGCGCCTCTAGCGGCAAATTGATACGCGGTAGCCCTCATTGTACTGATCTACAAGTTCACAATTTTGTAACTAGATGGCGTTAATACCGCGGAACTTATTTGGTATATCGGTTAAAATAAATAAATGCTTGAAATAAAAGGTAGTCCAAAACTGAATCAATAGATGATCGCCAATATCTCACCCAAAAACTATGCACACATCTTAATTTTACCTCTTTACAAGTTTATATTTTTGTTAGTAGATGGCGTATTAATCGTTTTAGATCGCGCTATGGTTTCGTTCACAAAATGTGATATGAGACCTATCAATGCCATGGTCGCAACCTAATCTAATGGGAGTTACCTTTGTGATTGACAGTAGCAAAGTAGTCTTTAGTTTATTTCTTAGTTTGGTTATTAAATTTATATGTTAGGTCTTCTTAAATTTATATTGCTTATTTGTTTTAAAAGTTATATTTCTTAGATTAATCTAGAAGTAAGTATTTACATTGGTCATCATTCAAAATTGTCGCGGGCACCAGCTAGTATGTTATAATAGTTAGTTGTCCCAATAGTTGGGACGGCAAAATAAAATAATTTAATTTGTATTTAGTGTAATGTGTATTTAAATTTAATGTATAGGTATTTAAGATATTTACTAACATCGTTTATAAGCTCCTGTTGTTACTAATCATAATGGATCATGTAATCTGATAATAAATAAATAATAAAACAATGCCTCATTCCAAATTTCAAGATCAACTGGAAGTACCCCGTTATGTTTTGATTCCCTTGCGAGTAGTTGAGAGTTTGTAAATATGCGGCTTAAATTGCTATTTCTTTTGATTGCGTTGTCATACAAGTTTGATATTGTTACAGTTTAAAGATATTATATACCTGAGTATTTGATATGAATCTCAATTTAATACCTTTACGCGTTCATGAGGAAAGGGGTAGTAAGTTTCAAATTACTAAAAATATTTTTATTATATGATGTAACTAAAAATTTACAGTTTTCGCAGTTCTTAGTTTTTCTTTGATCTGTTCTATAAGACGTATCTTCGTACCAAATTTTAATATTTTAATTTCGTGGGAGGTACCCTGTAGCTATTTCCTTGGAGTGTCAAAAATTTAAGGAAATTTGCAGCATTAACCTATCTTTTGAATGCTTTGGCTTAGAACTTCATTTTTTTTCCAGCGCCAAGCGACAGTAGACCTGAGTATTTAATTTAATTTCCAACTTGATACCTCGACGCGTTCCTGAGGAAAAGGGTTTTTACTGACAGTCAGACTGACAGACAACAAAGTGGTCCTATAAGGGTTCCGTTTTTCCTTTGAAATACGGCACCCTAAAAATCTCTGAGGGATAAGGCTCAGGTATGTCCCAGGATTCACTTAAATAAAGGAGGAGTTAAAAATAACTAATTACACACCTGCCAAGAGAAACGACAAACAGAATGATATTACAAGGTTTGAGCTTCATAAAACAAGATTATTACGACCAGAGAAACTGGCTGCAACAGCACCAAGATTATATTTTAAGCTTGGAGCCTTAAAATATAATCTTGGTGATATTGCAGCATGCTATATGTGACCTGTTAGGTATACTTTGACTCCAGTAGTAGGTATGGCAAAAGTGCTTTTAACGCATGGAAAGTAATACGACTTTCCATGCGTTTAAGCAATTTTCTGCTCTGCATTGGGGCATCATAATGACATTGCGTTTCACTTTAACTTAATAACTCAATCATTTATTTTTCTGCAATGCTCAAATTATGTTCTTGGCAAGAATCAAAATGAACTGCGAGAAGTCTAAGCGGTCGTAGAGTAAGTTTAAACGAAGTTAAAGTTCATAGAAATGTTTGTTTGGAATGTTTGAACTTTGAACTACACTAGTGGCTATCGATTGTTATCAGTTAGATTCGATTTGGATGTTTGAATGGGTGTGTAAGTTCAAAGTTGGACTTAAGTAGTTTTAGTTAAGCTAGCTGGATAGGTTACTTACAAGACCTACAAGTAAACTCTATAATCATCATCATATCAGCTGAAAGATATCGTGACAATACAATAGGAAATGATCCGGTATGATCCCACATAAATTTTGTTCAACAGGGTCCCCAATTAATTTAAAAAATGATGTACATTACCATGCACATTGGTTACGGCATTGGCATACGAAAATTGATATGAACGAGATGGAGCAAGTAGTTTTTTTAATACGTCATAAATCGTAAACCGCAAGTTGCTCTCATTTATATAGCAAAACAAAGAGACGCATTGACTTTGTGAAGCTAGACACTGTAATGGAAGCAATAGACTTCAAACCTTTATTCCAGTGTGATAATGTCAATATAGCTACTCATTTCCTTCTGTCGTACACTACCAATGCAATACAAGATAGCTCAATAGAAGTCAAGGTACCAAATCGTAAAAGAATAAATAAGCCTTGGATTACCGTTGGTTTATTGCGCTGCATGAAAAACAGAGATAACCTGTACAAAAAACTAAAAAAGAATCCGGACAACGAAGTTATCAAAACAACATACAAACGCTATCGGAACTACTGTAATTCCCTCCTAAAAAAACAAAAAAGAGAATATGAAAAAAGGGAAATTGAAAAGACAAAACATAATAGTAAAAGACTGTGGGATACTATAAACAACATCTGTTCAAATAAAAAACGTGTGGACCACTCTTCTAACCTTATTTTAACGGGTGACCCTAAACATAGCGTTGATGAGGCTAACAAATTTTTCGCTAACGTAGGAAAATCTCTTGCAGAAAAGATTACTTGCAATGGTTGCAATAGTCAGTATCTTTGCCACCAAACTACCGATACTCCACCTTTAAAATCATTCGCCATTCTACCTACTGATCAAAAAGAGATTGATCTGCTAATACTGGGCTTGAGAGAGGATGCTGCAGTAGGAGCCGATCAAGTATCTGCTTCTATTATAAAGCGCTATAAAAACACATTTACACCTCCTCTGACATACATCTCCAATCTTGCCTTTAGTACTGGTGTCTTTCCTCAGGCATTGAAGACTGCGCTCGTTAAACCCATCTATAAAAAAGGAGACAAATCATGCATTAATAACTACAGGCCGATATCAATCCTTCCAACCTTTTCCAAAATATTGGAACGACTTTTAAAAAACAAAAAACTGTTTAAGGACTACTTGTGTCGCAGAAAACAACGTGTCAAAATTTGTCAGTGGATTAGCGATGAGCTTTCCATTCAATACGGTGTTCCTCAAGGTAGTGTCGTCGGACCTACCCTGTTTTTGGTCTACATAAACGATCTCTGTCAACTACAGCTCCAACAGGGAAGAATACTTTCATTCGCAGATGATACGGCTCTTTTTTTTTCACGGAAGCTCTTGGGAGGAAGTATTTAACAACGCACAACTTGGCTTTGACAAAGTCTGTCGATGGTTGTCTCATAATGTGCTGACCCTAAATATAGACAAGACAAAGTATATCACCTTTGCATCCAAAATAAATCTCCTTCCTCGCACAACTCTCAACATAACTGCTCACTCCTGTGCCGATACTATGATCTCACATTGTCAATGTCCACCTCTCCAAAGAACGAACACTATCAAATATCTTGGAGTGCATATAGATCACGCGCTCACTTTTAAGCCACACATTAATGTGCTACTCTCCAGGCTGCGTAAGCTGATCTATATATTCAAAACGTTAAGACATGTGGCCGATCTACGTATTATCAAAATGGTCTATTACGCGCTTTGTCATTCTATAGTGACCTATTGCATTGGCATATGGGGTGGCGCAGGTAAAGTCCACCTACTTGAAGTTGAAAGGGCGCAAAGAGCTGTGATGAAAGTTGGAGCGGGCTTACCCTTCCGCTACCCAACTTACGAACTCTATAAGACTTGGGATATTCTAACAGTAAGGCAGTCCTTTATATTAGCCATTATAATGAAACAACATACCCAACTGGTATACGACCCAAATCTGAATAAAGACAAGCGTAAAAAAGGCAATGTCTGTCCCACTAGCTTTCTCCGAACAAGTCTTTCTCACAAATTCTACTGCTTTCTGGGTCCATATCTCTACAATAAAGTTAACACATATTTGTCAATATTCCCACTTCGTAAATCAGCTTGTAAACTGACAATATCCAATTGGTTAAAGACTCTTGACTATCATAGAACGGAAAAACTATTTACTTTAAACATTAACTTCAGCGAATTCTTTACGCAATCACATTCACGCTTCCAGTCTCACTCAAGCACACATACTGTTCACACATCCACATAAACACACACAACCACACACGCACGCACATTCACACACACACGCACGCACACACGCACACACACACATACACACACACACACATACACACACACACACACACATTACAATAGGCTACTTTAGTAATTACTTACCTATGTTTTTGTATATCTCTTCGTTATATCTTGTAAATCACCTAGTCTAATATAAGATCTAAGTGTATAAGTAGATCAGGGGGCCTGGTGACCTGTAACACAGGTATTCCTAGAATACCTATCTCGGGCCGTATTAGATTATTATAATGTAAGCGTACTGTTTGTGAAGAGAAAATAAATACATATTATTATTATTATTATTTAATCAACTGAAATACTTGCTGCTACGGAACCCTTCATGGGCGAGTTCGACTCGCACTTGGCCGGTTTTTTTTTATCTTTATGCTGTCTAATAAAACAAGTAATAATATTTTAAGACAGTATATTATAGACGATATTTAAAATATATTTTATATTTGAAATATCCATCTATATATGGGATATGCCGTCTTCTTAAATTTTTGACGAACGGTATTGAACAATTCGTAAAAAAATTAAAAAAAATCGCAAGGTTTATTTTAAACTTCATGCCGTCTAGTTAAACAAGTGACAATACTTTAAGATGGTATTTTATGAACGATATTTCAAATATAAAATTTTTGACGAATTGTTGAATACAATTTGTCAAAGATTTAAGAAGACGGCATATCCCATCCCATTCTGTAGTATAAAATACTGTCTTAAAATATTGTCACTAATTTTATTAGACAGCATAAAGATAAAAAAAACTCTTGCGAAAAATCTTCGCTTATGAGCGAAAAATATTGACGGCCCTCGGGAGAACTGTCATATCCTGATTATGTCATTTGAGGTCAGGGTGAAATTTTTGTCGTCAAAATAGATATTATTTTGTTTTTATTTGATATTTTACTTTCGACGTTAATGTTTTTAGTAGTTGAGGTAGGTGTAATGCTATTGGGGAATAATATTTTGGTAAAATTTTACTTACGAAAACCTTTACGCCCTAGTTTCATTTAATAAATGAATATATAGCAAATGTTGTCTTCGCATTTTATTCACTTGGTCGGATTCATATTTGGTTATCTTGGTGTCAGAGTTGTTTAAGCTGCCCAGTAGGCATCTGCCATGGTTTAACGGCTGTATTCTGATAATTACAAGCACGACTGAGAGGTTAACGTGCCCTTCGAAGCACGGAGGCGCTCAGATATTAAACCAATTAGTGTTCACCTACCTATGGAATGACCGCGAGCCTAGTTGCTTAACCTTGCGGTGAGAGCATCTAGATTTTTTTTTTTTTATTTAGATTTTTATTTTCAATAAACTTATATTAAATTCACAATATTGCATGCCGTACCACGAAAACCTCACCGGGTTTATCTGGGTACCGGCGAGCCGTTCACGTGTACCGTATTACACGGTTAGTACGAATACATGGGAAGGTATAATTGATACATAATAAGTAGATCATACAAAAATTCAATCATTACAATATAAAATATACAATACAATAATAATTAACTGACACCCTTTTCTAAGAAAAACTTTTTACATTTGTGCTTAAAGCTTTTGGAACCATTTTTGTACAATGTTTGTAGATCTTCTGGTAGGCTATTCAGGTAAGAGGGTATCAGGTAGCCTGCAACTCTCGTTCCGTACAAATTTGTTGTTTTTGGTAATGTGTATTTGTTTTGATATGTGACTGATCTCAGAAACCCAGGTCTTTTATATTCGATAAGCAACTCCGGGTGTGTCGCTTCAGAAAGAGTTAGGTATTTTACTTTGTTATATACGTTTATTACTTTGCAATATTTGAATAGATCTTCCTCACTATCTTTATATTTTCTTGTTATATGTTTGGGGGCAATTACCTTTAACAACTTTAATTGCAGTTTATATACATCTGCTAAGTAAGTAGGGTATGTTCTTCCATAGCTGCTTAAGCCATAGCTTATCACTGAATCTGCTAGGGCCATGTATAGCATTCTCAACGCTTTATATGGCAATTTGTATTTTAGAACAGCAAGCCTTCCGATAATAGACCTCAGTTTATTACATACATAATCTTTATGAGGACCCCAGCAAAAGCGGCTGTCAATCAATAGTCCAATGTACATATGGCTGTTAACTATTTCTAATTTTGGACAATGGCAGTTACTCGTATTATTACTACACAAGTTATGCAGACAAGCATGTTCGTGGGCTATCACTGTAGGCGAGTCTGATTTATTGTGTGATGAATGTATATGAACTATTTTCGTTTTTGATGCATTTATTACAAGCCCCGCGTCGTGGGCCCATTTACATAACTGATCATAATTATGTTGTAGATATTTTTGTGCCTCGTGCAGGTCTCTATGACTCACTATTATGCAGGTGTCATCTGCAAATTGGTACACCGATGCTGCGCTTGTTATGACATTGATCATATCGTTAACATACAATAGGTATTCTGTCGGACTTATAATCGAACCCTGGGCCGTGCCTTTGGTGGACTGTATCTGCTCACTGAATTGATTTTGTATTTTGACCATGTTGTATCTATTGGTGTGATAGTTTTTAAGCAGTTCCAGTGGAGGTCCTTGTATACCGTTCTGTGCCAGCTTGTCATAGAGTATGTCACTCCGGAGCACTTCGAACGCTTTGCTGAAGTCTATAAACACAGCTAATACATGTTTCCTATCGTTTAGGTACCCGTTAACCTCATCAGTAAAACTACGCAATAGTTGAGTGGTGCTCCTTTTTTGTTGGAAACCAAATTGTTTTTTATTTACTACGTCATATTTTTGTAGAAACTTATTGATTTCATTTCCTATGTACCGTTCAATGATCTTATTGACACAAGAAAGTACAGTTATAGGACGGTAATTATTGATGTCATTGCGTTTTCCTTTTTTATATATAGGACGAATGACTCCTATCTTGAGCAGGTCGGGATATATGCCGGTTCGCAGGCAGCTGTTGATTAGATGAGTAATTACTGGTATCAGTTTTTCAGAAATGTACTTGAGGTCTTGAGCTCGGATTCCGTCGTAGCCTGGACTTTTTTTGTTGTTTGATTGTTTCATAATGTTTCCCACCGTTTGCCGGCATGCCAATTTGATTCTTATTGATCTATCTGGTATAATTTTGTATAAGGATTTGTCTAAGATAGGTACATCGCAAGAGTTGCAGGTGTTATTAACATTTTTATCAAATTCACGTACAAAAGTATTGGCTAGCGATATAGGACTTTTTTTTAAAGTTGACAATAATATACTATCAATGCACTGCATAATCCTACCAGTAAGTCTGTTCACTATTTGCCAGATTTTCTTGCTATCCTTAAAGTTTTGTGAAACTTCTGACATAATTTGTTTATTCCTCATATGTTGGGTGTATTTATTTGTTTTGTTTCTGTATTTATTATACAAAAGCCTTTTTTGTGGATTATGTTCGTCTTTCAACCAAATATTATAAAGTTCATCACGCTTTTTACACATATTTCTTAACCTTTCGTTGGCCCATGTACATGTTGTCCGCTTACTGGAACTAGCTTTACAGGTAGTATATTTACATTTCTTATATATAATATTAAATGTACTGTGTAAACAATTCACAATATCATTTGGATTTGTATACATACAGCAATGGTTGACTCCAGTCCGCTCTATTTAATTCACTATGCACTCTTTGATTGTTTATTTTAGTTTCAAATTGCCGTGGTAGTCGTGAGTCACTGGTATTAGTCGCGCTCGTTATCATCGCGAAACCGGTTATACAGTGGTCGGCCGGGGCGCTGTTTACTACAGCTGTGTATACGGTATCTGTACTTACGCTGCGTATAAATATGTGATCTATGCACGTCTTAGAGACAATGTGACTATGTTTGTCTATACGTGTATATGAATTAATCCCGCTTACAAATCCGAGACTGCATAGTGAGTATAGATACTGGTTTACAGTAGAATTATTAACTTTTATATCTATATTTATAGATATAATCTAGATTATTAAATCAAATGTTTATTAAAGAATAATGATGAATCTGCCAAATCACACGGCTTGACAGATTCATCATTATTCATCGTAGGCTATATCATCAATAGACTTAGTTTCATGAACTTGCCTTATCATCATAACAGCTGTAAGAAGTCCACTGTCTTGGGGGTTTTTGTCCAGCAGTGGACTATGGGATAACGCCATGCCTGGCAGACTGGTTGGAGATTGCAAAATGATGGTTATGGTACTCAGAAGAAGCTGCTGCCCGTCCTCTGGTAGATATACGTTTCGTTAATACGAAACGTATATCTACCAGAGGACCCCTAATGGGTTGACTTCTACGCCCCTAGTTAGGGTGATGATATTCTGATATTCTATAAACACCTTGCCTTAGACGCAAGAGTACGCAAGAGTAGAGTAGAGACTGTATGACACAATATTTATAATTTATTAATACTTTCCTTTTGATGTGGAACATCTATAGCCGCACGTAAAACAGATTTCTGGCGTGGCGACGCATGCCGTGGCGACGCCTCGCCATGCGCAATTGACTTTTTATTTTATCATTATGACATATTTAGTTCCTATCACAATATGTTCTTTTCTGCATATTACTTTTACAAAATAATGTCGATGTTTCACATCTGCCAGGCGTCCCGTGACGGCTCACATTTTTTCTTATTTTATTTTTCATTTTTATTATTTTATTTTGATTTAACATTAAAGCACCTTAAATAATTTAATTTTGATCTAGTTTTAAGCTTGTACTTTATATTGGACCGTAAGTCTGTGTTTGCAATGCCATCTTGTAAAAACTCTCCACGAAACAGGCTCAGCCTAGTGTGGAGTGTTTTAGGTAAGACAAATTCATGTACAAATACTGTATGCCAATAAACCTTTTTATCTTATCTTTATCTTATCTTTATATATGGTGAAGTACACACAATACGAGACACGCAAATTAAGTTTGCTTATGAATACGTAAAAATATTTCAATTTTATAAGTTTATGCATTTGGTGTACAATTAAGAATTATATATCCATCTATCTAAAACTCACTGTTTTATTATACCATCTAGGGTCACTAATGTCATGCGTCCTACTATTTACAGACGCCAGCACAGCAAGCTACCCCAACTGATAAATTTCTTTTATAGAATTTCAACTTTATCACATAATCATAAGGTTCACTTTCAATTGCGGAAATTTGACAGATTGGGGTAGCTTGGTGTACTGGCGTCTGTACAACAAATTACTGGAGTCCATTAAATTGCTTAAGTTTATAACAAATAATTAAATTATAATATAGACTAATTTTCATTGTATGCGTTTATTGAAATTATATTACTTTAGTATTTATTTAATATTGTCTCGTTTTCCAATATTTTGTTATATTTCATTTTTATGTTGTGATTATCAAATATCGCCATTACTGACAAATAAACTGGTTTTACTAAATAGGTTAATATGAATAGTAATTAATATGAGTATATATTAGTTATTCAAAAGTTCTTAAATTATCAACGAATGGTCTCACAAGCAAAATTATGAAATGGCCCAACTAACGTGTACACACGGTTACATATCAAGCTATTCTTTTCCAGTATAAGCTGATCCCGAGTTGTATAGGATTTCCATACAATGAGAGGTCAGCTTATATTGGAAATGTATAGCTTGATATGTAGCCATTTGTATTACGCGTCGCGTTCAAGTTCAACGTGTTTTCCTGCACAGTTTTAAGTAATAGACTATTAATTTCTAATACGCACAGAAATTGAAAACAGCACTTGAGGTATTTAAAATTAAACCTAATCTAATTGATTAAATTTAACTATTCAAAAAATATAAGGCTTAGTATTTTATAACAAAACAAATCCATGTAGGAGCCATAAGAATCACAAACATCCCATCGTAAATAGATTACTGACAAAAGCAAATATTATTATTGTCATAAAAATATCAAATATCATAAAAAGTAAATAAATAGTGGCCGAAATCCTTTTATACGAAGCAATAAAGTTATATTTATATGTACAACGCACTTTGGATGATCTGGGTATTAAGTAAAAAATGTTCATATAGTAGTACTTACTGACTTATCGTATGGGCAGTGGTTACCCTAGTGTCAGAGTTGTTCAAGCCGCCTGGAAAGCCTCCGACATAGCTTAACGACTGTTGTCTAATGACTACAACTTAACGTGCCCTCCGAAGCACGGAGACGCTCAGATATTTAACCACTTTGGCGGTCACCCATCTATGGTCTGACCGCAACCCTAGTTGCTTCACCTCGCCGATCTCTTACGAACCGGTTTGAGCAACTAGCTATCTAGTGGTTAGTGATCGTGATTACTAAGCCAGAGATCGTGGGTTCGATTCCCACCCGGGTCAAATCTTTGTGTGATGAACGCCAATATGTATCACAAATATTAGACTTAAACTAGATAATTAGACTTAAACTAGATAATTAAACTTAAACATAATCTCTTGACAATAACTTGATTCGAGCTAGCTAAATATCATTGCTGTTATAAAATAAATTTTATTAATGTTTTAATACTATCAATACATGTGTACCTAATATCTATGTTACTAGAAATAATAATGTATACAACTATAATACTACAAACATGTTCTGACTATTTACAAGCGCTTTTTTGAAGTCTACGTGAATAAAAACCTTTTTTATTTTTTTATTTTATTAACGCGATTATTTGTTCTGTGTCTGTGTCTAATTTATTTATAATATGTATGTATTTAGAAATAGATAAGTATGTTTATCAGTTGTCTGGTTGCCATAGTACAGGCTCTGCTTATTTTGGATCAGATCGCAGTGTGTTAATTGTCCAAAGATATTTATTTATTTATTAAGGAATTTCTTCTGTAAAGTACTTTCCCAGTCGAACTGTTCTTTGAGTGCATGAGCGCTGTGCCATACCTCTCTTGTATCTTGTAATTACGTCCTAAAATAATAATAATAATATCTAGGGACAATGTCACACAGATCATCCTAGCCCCAAACTAAGCAAAGCCTGTTCTAAGGGTACCAGGCGACGATATACATACTTAAATAGATAGATAAATACTTATATAAAATAAAAATAAAATAAAAAAGGTTTTTATTCACGTAGACTTTAAAAAAGCGCTTGTAAATAGTCAGAACATGTTTGTAGTAATATAGTTGTATACATTATTATTTCTAGTAACATAGATATTTAGGTACACATTGTATTGATAGTATTAAAACATTAATAAAATTTATTTTATAACAGCAATGATATTTAGCTAGCTCGTATCAAGTTATTGTCAAAAGATTATGTTTAAGTTTAATTATCTAGTTTAAGTCTAATTATCTAGTTTAAGTCTAATATTTGTAATACATATTGGCAATGGCTCTGTCTATATTAAGGTGATATTATTATGACGGACCTTATGTTAATAACGACGGTCGCGCTTTAATGCTACCACCGGATCCAATGCGCCCCAACTGAGAAGACCCAGCGAAACAAATTCAGCGGGTGTCTCTACTATCGGCACTTAAGAATAACATTAGGTAATGGATAAAATAAGTACATAATATGTTTATATTTATATATAACTTAAGTAATGATAATTAATAAAATGGTGCACAACTACAAGTATTGGTACAAAGCGCTACGTAAACAATAATATGATAACGTTATAAAGAAGCTTACCTACTAAATAGTATAAAGGAACTTACATACTACATCTCAAAAATGGAAAATCATAAATTTAATCGTCCGGCGGGTCTTGAACCTGCACCATCTACCATCCGGGGTAGGCGCTCTGCGTTAAGCTACGAACGATACACGCTGGCAGATCAAATTTAGGATTCCCTTGCTAACACCCTTCCGGAGGATCTAGGTACCCCGGATTGGTAGATGGTGCCGGTTCGAGACCCGCCGGACGATTAAATTTATGATTTCCCATTTTTGAGATTAGATAAACGCTTTGCATTGCGAAAAATGCTATAAAATTAAAATTACATACTACACTTCAATGCAGCCAAAAACTGACTAAGAATAATGTCCTCACTAATATTATAAATGCAAAAGATTCTGCAAAAAATATGTAACAGATTTTGATGAAACTTTGTAGTTTTATAGCTTATGTATTCAAATAACACATAGGCCATTATTTATAAAGCTTAACGTTGGTAAAATCGCGGGGCACACCTATTAGTTGAATAATTATTATCTAAAACAAGTTATAAGTTAATTTGTAACAAATTATGACTATTGTAAGGGAGATCTATTTATTCAGTTAATTCGCTAAATTTGATTTTAGTCTGATTAATAAAATAATAGCTTTAACATTTTATTTTTTCAAGCAATCTCATTTATATTCAGACCATCCCATCCCTTTGAAATTGAAACTGAAAGGAATAATTAATTAGCTGATGAGATTATTTTTTCTTAATTCCAATATTTATACTACCTTGATTTAATTATTAAGCGTAATTTTACTGGAATGACTGGTGTTGAAGATAATATTTATTAATATAATAATGTCCTCCTAGCCGAGATCCGGCCACGGCGGCCAGTCTTAAAGGAGACTAGCCAGCTGCGCGGGACATATTATAGTGCTCAAGTGTGTGCGCAAACACAGGAGCACCTTCTATTCCATCACTTTCATGATCCGATGGGACGACTAGCGACACGACCGGAAAGAGGTCAGGTACAGGACCGACGGCTTTACGTGCTCTCGAGGATCCATGATTTGAAACCAGGACCTCGTTATCTGCGGTTGAGCACGCTACCGCTAGACCAACGAGGCAGTCAGTTAATATAAAGCATGTATAGTACAGGATGTTACATACAGAAAACATATTGTATATTTATATTGACGGGCCGATTCGGTTGTTATATACTTGCCTGTCACGCCGCAGGTCACGGGTTCAATTCCCATCTAGGACATATATTTGCGTGCATGAACATGTTTGTTCGTCCTGAGTCTGGGTGTGATTATCTATATAAATATGTATTTACAAAATCAAAGTAGTATATGTAGTGTATCAGTTATCTGGTTTCCATAATGCAATTTTAGTAAATTTTATAAAAAAATTATAAATGTTTTCATACAATGTGTACCTAAATATCTATGTTACTAGAAATAATAATGTATACAACTATATTACCTACTACAAACATGTTCTGACTATTTACAAGCGCTTTTTTAAAGTCTACGTGAATAAAAACCTTCTTATTTAAAAAATAAAATAAAAAAAAACAAGGTCTGTTTAGTTTGAGATCAGATGGCCGTGTGAATAATGTCCCGGGATATAATTTTTTTATTATATATTGCAATTAATATGACCGACCTGGATATTTTGTATAGTTATGCAAATTTGCCGTATGGTTTTCGGCTTAGTAAGAATAACAGGACCACTCTACACCATCCCGTGGGTGTTGTAAAATGCGATTAAGGGATACATCAGTTAGTCGGGCAGCAGTGATACCTATGTACTAGCTACCACCTAACTGCAGTCGCAGCGCGCATGGCAAGCGCGGGGACTAAGGCAACGTGATAGAAAACTTTGGAGAAAGCCTATGACCAGCAGTAGACGATAACAGGCTGATGATTATATAAATTTGTAGATTTCAAATAATTTTTATAGAAGTTCTTCGTAATAATCTACATTCAGTCATTTTATATAATTAAATATAATTTACATTAGATCCTCAAGAAAGGTCAGGTCAGAAGTACCCTAAACCGGCGAGCATGTATGAAGAATATAATGACTGTAAACGAGGCAAAAAAGGTGAGCGAAGATGGAAATCCGTTTTCTCTGCCTACCCCTCTGGGAAACAGGCGTAAGTCTATGTATGTAACATTAGATAAGCTAGAAAGCAGCTAGTTCTAATCATCCCTAGAGGGATCGACGAGGTTAAGCACTTAGGCACACGTCCAGTCAGATAATTGGGTGACCATCAAAGTAGTTAAATTTTTAAGAGTCTCCGTGTTTCAGAAGGCACGTTAAACCGTCGGTTACGATTGTAGTCGTTAGAAAAAGTTGGTAAACGTCGGCTTGAAATGTCAAAGAAGTCCTTAGTTGGACAAACACTCATGCCTCACTCAAGGATTTCAACAACTACTAGTTTTGCGCAGTAAAGACAAAGACTCCTCATTTTTAAAATATCGATATAGAATAAGGAAAAATAAAATTTGGAGCTTACATAACGTTATGAAAAATTGCTCTGAAGTGCGCAAGCGTTTTGGATTAGACGCATGGCTAGGTTGTGTAATGTGATTTTGAGTAATAGTGAATTGTGCAGTTGTAGGGTTCCTTATCCAAAACCGTGACCTATTCTACTCAGCTATTCAGTTAAGAGGAATCCTTACCGTTACGAATAGTTTAACACTTTATAACAGTTATTCTTGTGTAAGGCGCCAGATTTATTAGGACGGTAAATAAAATAAATAAATTAATATCTCGACTCTGGCCTACTTTGGAATAATAATATCTCGGGACAATGTCACACAGATCATCCTAGCCCCAAACCAAGCAAAGCTTGTTGTACCAGGCGACGATATACATACTTATATAGATAGATAAATACCTACTTATATACATAGAAAACATCCATGACTCAGAAACAAATATTCGTGCTCATCACACAAATATTTGCACTTTCCGGGATTCGAACCCAGGACCACCAGCTTCGTAGGCAGGAGCACTACCAACTTGGCTACGGTGGCCGTCGTTGGAATCAGATAGCAGTGTGTTAGTTGCTCCTACGGAACAAGACACGGCTCAAACTGTGGCAAGACAGTGCTTGCCACCCATCCTATTCGTCCCTCCCGCTGAAAACCTTCTGCCTGGACACAAGTTGCCGTGGCCAACCTGGAAGTCCCTCAATAGACTCCGGACCCAAGTAAGGAAAACCTGCTCAGGTGGGGATTTTTAAACATTTAATAAATAAATAATAAATAAACAATGGACAATGTTACACAATAAAATAAAATAAAAAGGTATTTGGCTTATTACGTAGACTTTAAAAAAGCGCTTGTAAATAGTCAGAACATGTTTCTAGTAACATAGATATTTAGGTACACATTGTATGAAAACATTTATAAAATTTATTTTATTATAGCATTGATATTTAGCTAGCTCGTATCAAGTTATTGTCAAGAGATTATGTTTAATTGTCTAGTTTAAGTCTAATATTTTTACTACATATTGTTAGATCATCCTAGCCCCAAACTAAGCAAAGCTTGTACTACGGGTACCAGGCGACGATATACATACTTATATAGATAGATAAATACTTAAATACATAGAAAACATCCATGACCTAGAAAAAAATATTCGTGCTCATCACACAAATATTTGCACTTACCGGGATTCGAACCCAGGACCACCAGCTTCGTAGGCAGGAGCACTACCAACTAGGCTACGGTGACCGTCAACATTTCCAACCTAGAGTGCAAGTGTGGTTCTGTTCCTCAAACTATGGTACACTTGTCAAAATGTCGTGCGTGTCCTAATGCCTGCACGTTACAAGAACGAATGGACGCTACTGACAACGCTCAATTCGTAGCTGAATTCTGGGCTGACTTAATTTATATTGCCATCGACACGCTAAGAAGAAGTTGCCCCTGTTATTTATTTTATTTAACGTTTGTGTAGAATGTAAAAGTATCAGAACTGGAAATCTTCCCGGTTAACCTCAAAGAGAAAAAGGTGTATTATTTACTTATGATGATTTCGAAGGTAGAGATTACTAAATTAATAATCGTCATTGTTAGTCTTTACTCTACTTTCAAAAACAGGTTAATAATCTTAATTGTGCTATGTAAGATTAGCCTCGAAGGCTTCCACTTCCGATACTTTCACATTTCAGAGATAAAGTAAAAACTCAACTTTCAAAAATAAGTTAATAATAAACATCGTGCTCTATGAGATTAGCCTGGAAGGTTTTCACATCTAATACTTTCACATTCCACAAATACGGTAAGGTATAATAAGGACTCTACCTTCAAAAATAAGTTACTTATCGTATGGGCAGTGGTTAACGAGTGTCAGAGTTGTGCAAACCACCTATTAGCCTCTCACATGCCTAACGGCTACCGGGACCGACAGCTTAATGTGCCCTCTGAAGCATGAAGACGTTACGAAACCACTTTGGTGGTACCCATCTATGGACTGACTTTGAGCCTAGTTGCTTAACCTCGCCATCACATACAGACCGGTGAGAACATCTGTCTATGAGCGCCTCGAATCACACTAATAGTATAAAGGCGAAAGTTTGTGAGTGTGTATGTTTGTTACTTCTTCACGTCTAAACAGCTAGAGCGATTTCAATGAAATTTGGTATGTAGTTAGCTGACACCCTAGATAAACTTATAGGCTATCTATACATATAATAAAATCGTAGGAAAGTCAAAACTGTACATGAAATATTTTTAAAAAAGGACACTTGGGGCGTAATCTAAAACAGACATCGAAGCCTAAAATATAGTTATTAAAATTTTTGTCTGTGTGACTGTTTGTCTGTATGTATGTCCAAGCTAAACTCAAAAAGTACTGCATGGATTTACTTCGAATTTTGCATGAATATTACTAAGAGGTCGGGTCAACACATAGGCTACATATTATCACGCTGCCACTTAGGGGGGAGGAGCTACGATAATTTATAAAATTTATCGCGGGTAAAACCGCGGGGCACAGCTAGTAGGCTATAATTTATTAAGTTTAACGCGGATAAAACCGCGGGGCACAGCTAGTAAGTTAATAATCAAAAGAAACCTTGAATAACATGCCGTTTCCACAAACCTTTGTTCAATGTCGCCCCTTAATTATATGAGCAAACAAAATGTACCTTTTTACGGTTTCTGCCAGCTCATTAATCACGCTGACTTGCTCTGCATGCCAGTATCACGTTATTTTGTTCTGTTCGCCGAATGACTGGGGAAATTGAATTCGGCTGGCTCGTAGGTGACGACGTGTATAGACTGAATTTTATTAGCTATAGTTTATATAGGTACCTACAGCATATACTAGCTGTGCCCCGTGGTTTTACCTGCGTTAAACTTTATAAATTATAGAGCTCCTCCCCCGTAGGTGACAGCGTGATAATATGTAGCCTATATGTTGACTGCATGCATGTTGTTGCAAAATTTGAAGTAAATCCATGCAGTACTTTTTGAGTTTACCCCGGACATACATACAGACGAACGGACAAAAATTCTAAAAACTATATTTTTGGCTTCGATACCGATTGTAGAACTGCCCAAGTATCCTCTTTAAAAAATATTCAATGTACAGTTTTGACTTTCCTACGATTTTATTATAATGTATAGATGGATAGGTACCTATAGCATACATGATATTTTATACATGTATTGTATTGTCACGAGTGGGTCAGGGATTATTATCCTGGGAAATAATTCCCACATGGCCATTCTTTCTTGCCTTCTTTAAGACTTCGTAATTTGTCACGTTTACAGTCCAGGAGACTTTTTTGATTCGACGACAGCACCAGAAACTTTTCTCGATCTTTCTGTCTTAGAATAATAATAGAATTGTTTATAATAATATATATTACTTTAAGGAAATAATTTTAACGAGATTAACTACTATTGAGTCGATTTCACAAAGAAGGAAGTTTCTCAATTGGATGCTTATTTTTATTCAGTGGATGTACAAAGATTCCTCCGGCGCTTTAGAAACAAATGTTTTGTATTTATTCTGGTGAATATAGAAGGTGCATGTAAAATTTTATTTTAATCGGATAATAATCTAAGTATGAAAGATCTAGGAGCTGAAGCCATGAAGATGAAAGAACAAGCCAAAGCCAAGCCAGCATGTTGCATGCCACAACAAATTTTAAAATATTTCGCAAAAAGTGCCTGCGGATGGGAAGTCAGACTTGCGCCGACTACACTTAACCTCGTGGACTTCTCTTGCCTACAGGCGGGAACGCGGAAATGTTGCTCCGTTGCCCACCATTTGCGCCATGTCCCAGATGAGTCCCAGTACCTGTGAGGGCTCTGGACCACCCTCCCCTATTGCCGTCTCCTGCCAGTCCGATACAGAAACTGTGACAGAAACTAATCGTTGTCTTTCCGGAGCTGCTTGCACGTAACGTCAGTAGATTACATTTCTCATACTGCCGCCGCCGCCCCTACGCTTTTTCCGTCTACGAGCAGGTTTGGCTCGTTCCCGATCCCGCTCGGCAACCTCCTCCTGGGGTTTTGTTTTTGTTAGTAATGCGTTAATGACAATTAATCATGGTAATATCTAATTTTAATCTAGCCTAGACATTATAAGCACCACATTTTTATGATTCTTGATTTTCTTGATTGATCCCCACTGACCAACAAGAGGTTGGATGTCTCATATCCCAACTGCAGGATGGAAAAACTGACAGTATAGAAAACAGTGTCATTAAACAGATCAAAGAACAAATCGTGGAGCGCCTCACATGTATTTACAATCTAAGCCTCTCTTCCGGTGTCTTTCCAAACTGCTGGAAAAGCGCCTGCGTGAGACCTATACACAAGTCTGGCCTTAAAAACCTTCCTGAAATCTACAGACCAATCTCTTTGATGAGTTCGTTTTCAAAAATGCTGGAGAAACTTGTTGATGTGCGACTGGTAAAATATTTGGACACAAAAGTTGGTCTTTTCTCTCAAGAAAAGTATTAACAGAAATAATTTTTTTTTTGTTTCTTATAAAGTTCTAGTTTATATATAGATTTTTATATAGTGATCTATAAACACTTAGCTTTTCCCTATAGTTACAATTACTGAAGTACTTTATAAGGGACAGTAGTCTGACTAAACAACAGCTCATGCTGTTCGTAATATTTGGGTTATGTTTCATAGAGCTCTTGGAATGTTTATCACTATAGACACTTAGCTTGACCGGATATTTACTAGAGAACTTTATAAGGGACAGCAGACTAAATAAAGCACAGCTCTTGCGGTACGCAATATACGGGTTATGAAACATAGGACGAACTTATTGGGATGTCGATCTCTTTAGACACATAGTTAAACCAATAATTACAAGAGTACTTTATAAGGGACAGTAGGCTAACTAAAGCAGAGCTCATGCTGGACGTAATATTTGAGGTATGTAACATAGAGCGAGCAAAATATTGGACTTAGGATAACGCTCTCTATAGGCAATTAGCCTAACCAGATAGTTACTAGAGGACTTTATAAGGAACAGCAGTTTAACTACAGCACAGCCCATGATGTATGTAATATTTGGTTTAAATAACATAAAGCAAGCTAATCATTAGGCTTGGGATTTCACTCTCTTTAGACACTTAACTTAACCCGATAGTTACAATAGTCCTTTATAAGGGAAAGCAGACTAACTAAAGCAGAGCGCATACTTTCAGTCATATTACATTTAACCCCCAATTATAAATGGCTGAAAACTGTTGTCACTAGGAATTATTTTGATATTCCGAATGTATCGCCTAGTTAAATGTCATTGACCCTTTAATCCGAGGGGTCGGCAATTTGACACGGCCAATATAAAACGTTATTAAACTATTTTTGTATGGGATTTGTCAGTATTCCTATATCACACTATTATTATTCAGGCGAAAGTTTGTGATTGTGTATGTTTGTTATTCTTTCACGCAAAAAACTACCGAACGGATTTTGATAAAACTATGTAGTAATATAGCTTATATATCCGAATAACACATAGGCTATAATTTATAAATTTTAACGCGGGTAAAACCGTGGGGCACAGCTAGTATTATAGAAACATGAAAAATATAACATTACATTAAATTATTAACACTAAAATATATGACAATTCATCAATTGCGGCAAAATATGTTATGATAAACTTAATACAACAATGTTGTACTAATTATAAATAAAATGTCATATGAGTTATAATTTTTCGAGATTATTTTGATTTAAGCATTTTTGAGCTGTTGCCTCAAAAATGTTATTTTTTTTTCTATCCAGCGAAAGTAGTTTAACACCGAAGGTATACTATCCTAAGTGACACTAAGCAAATTGTTCAGTACGCATGATTAAAATCTCAGTATGTCATTGGACTACACAATTGGGTGACTTGATAAGTGCAATTATAATTCCTTTATTTTAATATCCTTTTAATTGGTGGAATAGTATACCAACTCTTTATTGTACACCACAAGAAACTTGTGACATGTAGTATTACATAGAAAAGTTGTACAAAGGGCGGTCTTATCTCATAAAGTGTTCTATTCCAACTTTAGGATGTAATTTATTTTATACGTCGCAAATAAATTAAAGGAAAAATTTTAATATTCATTCATTATCATCATCATATCAGCGAAAAGACGTCCACTGCTGGAAAAATCTCCACAATGGCCGGTCTTGCGCTATTCGCATCCAGCAGTTTCCAGCGACCCGCATAAGTTCATCGGTCCATCTTGTAGGGGGCCTGCCCACGCTGCGACTTTCGTTTCGTGGTGACCACTCGAGAACCGTTCTGCCCATACTCATTAAATCTACTCAACGCACTATCAATATAGTTAGTGTATTGAGTAGATACTAAATGGGTGCATAATTTGCCTCAAATAAATAATAAAAATAGGATAGTGTGCCTCCAGTATATAAATATATAATAGTAATATACTAGCTACAGCTTGACATCTGATCGCAGCACCACCTTCCGGTTCCAATTATAAATCTAAACTATCCAGACCCCTACTTAAACATGCATAATAAATTTTATCGACATTAGGTTGAAAAGTGTAGACCGCACATACCCAGCCAACTAACTAATACCTACATAGAACAGTGTTGAAGGCATATAGCATTTACCGCAGCTAGAGTTAACACAACGCTGGACCACTTGAAGCTATAAAGTTTGATTATAGGGCAAGTTTCCAGAGCGTGACTAAACTGCCAAAATTGTTTATATTGTTCATTTGTACCTAGGTACCTATCTAACTCTTCATCAGGCTTCGAGTTGCAAATTTCATATTATTCGAAACTTTAAGTAAGTTCTTAAAGCTTATTTTGACTGCACAGGTATTTCCGATCCAGTATGACATGACGACCTTCTTTGTTAAAAAGTCTCTGCCTATAAAGATCTGGAACGCACGTGCAGCTCCTCTGGTGTTGCAAGTGTCCAGGGGCAGCACTTATAACTTACCATCAGGTGACCCACTTGCTCGGTTTCCCTTGTTATCATATACAAATACATAAAATAAAATAATTTAGTCTGTTTAGTAGTAATAGTAAAAGTCCTCCTTCAGCGCCCCTGAGCTATGGTCTGAACCCCATAAGGGTAATTATCTGCCTTAAGATGTGTTAGTGAACTTCGCTTCTATAAAAAAAGTAAAAAAATAGCGTATAAAAATTCGGTGATAAAAATTATCCTTTATCTTATTCTAAAGTCAACGCGGACGAAATCGCTGGAAGAATCTTGTTCTTCATAAAACTTTCGAAACACCTCTAAATGGTGCAATGTTAAGAAAATTACATTTTTCCAAATATTGTTAATTTTCTCCTAAAACATTTTTAACAGAACCCACATTCTTTTTCCGAAACAAGACGACATTTTAAAGATAAGCACCGTCTTCATAAGTGCTCATTCTATTTATTTTACATTAAATAAATAATGTAGAAGACAAACGAAACCATTTTCAGGCTTTGAATGAAAACAATACTAAGGTCACATACATAAACTACGTCAACGATTTGAAATACAGAGATTTATAGAAGACTAGAGAAATGAAATCATGATCATGATTTGTAAGTAAAATTTATATTCTGTGAACAAATCATTATATTATTATTTTCATTAAAATAGGTTGCATTATTGTAGCAAAACCATTATTAACTCTACGAGTTCCATGTGTTAAAATCTTTCCGATATAAAGTTTAGGGCTCCATAGCTCGAAGAAAAAAGCAGTACACTTATAGAATCACTTTATTGTCCGCCTGTGGATCTGTCTGACAAGAACCTAACCCTTTTTCTCAGGAACGCAAATTTTATATAAATTTATATAAAAGACACAGGAATGAATACTATGGAATACCAGCGCTCTCAGCCAGTTGCGCACACCGTTCCGCAAGTGACCTGCGTAGTTAAGCACTTATGCACGCACTCAGACTATAGATGGGTGACAGTCTTTATCCATACTTGGGAATGCACGTTGAGCAGTCGATCCCGATTGTTGTTGTTAGACAACATACGTTAAGCCATGTTAGTTACCAACTGAGTGGCTTGAAAAAATCTGCCTATAAGATAGAGGAAGAAGATGAAGACTGTGAAATAATGCGTTACGTAATTTGTGGGTGTACCTTAACCACCTACGTCCCAACACAATATTTCAAGATTGTTTCTTTCAAAAGGAAACCTTTTTCTTAAGTCAACCTCTTGTTTGAAGTACGGTTAGTTTGATTCTTCTCGGTTTTCATTCGGAGTCAATTATTGCTTTCGGTGCATTTTTGTGTTTCTACAATAGATTTCATTGTTTTTACGGTGACATATTGTTAAAGATGACCTTCTTAAAAATCGTTTAAAGGACATGGATGACTATAATTATTATTATCGTTTGCAGAACTACTACTAGTTCTGGAACGAGATAATTTCCCCTGTAAAGAGATTTGATATCATGTGTAAGGCTGTTTGTTAAAACGACGTTGGTTAAATTTAGATAATGGTTAGGTCTTGTAGATAAAACAGTTTTGAGTTTATAAACTAAGTATACAATTATTTTGAGTACGACTAATGGAAATTTAATGTTATTTTAATTTACATCTAATACTTATTTATTTACATAATATATTACATATTTATAGAATACATACTATAATTTAATTAAATAATATCATGTGCAATTTAGAACTAGAAAACAGAATAGGGAAGTAACTTGACATGAATTTTGATTAAGTATATTTTAATTATCAGTGTGTGTTTATTATATTATTATGTAATAATTGTAAAGCTATATTGCTACGCCCTAACAGGATTCATGTTGATACCTATTGTAAGTGAAAACATCTAAAACAATTATATATGAGTGCAATGAAGAAACTTGAAACTATTCCTGAATATTGTTGCAGTATTAATCTGTCTATAAAATGACAAATAAACACTGCAAAAAGTTTTATTCATCATTAATTTATTGATTTAGTATCGCCATAATACAGAACCTAATTTATACCACAAGGATTCCATTACTGCTGCTTTCATTAGTAAAAAAACTAAATCAAAATAAGAAATACATTTCTCAGAATTGTATAGGTTACATTGCACCCTAAAATCGATGTTACGTGGCTACAGATTGCGAAATTGCAAATTGACACTGGGAAGGTAATTGGCAGTCAATTTACAGCTACGTATGAGTAATTTGGGAGAATAAGCATTTGAAAAGCATACGGCTCTGAGGACATTGCAAACTTTGCGATGTCTCGTTTCAGAACTGCTACTTTTGTTTTCAATCAATAAGTAAGATCAATAAATTACAGAAGGTATATTAGTAATGTAAGAGCCCCTCGCATAAACCACAGTGTTTGTTTTTTGTGAGAAGGAGTTCACTTAAAATTAGGTACTGAGATATGCTTAACTTAAATATATAAAGTATTATAATACACAGCACTACATTTTTATTTAAGTACACACAAAGTGTAAAAACACACCAGGACATCCTGGTCTGTTTTAAAGTTTGTCTAAAATATCTTGTACATTTTCTATTAAGTATTTTTTTAAATGCTCTCATTGGATTGGTTTGTTACATATTTACTACCACCATATAATTTAAATTTAACTCAATTGAAGCGAATACTAGTCTTTTATTACAAATAAGAATAGTAATAAAGAAATATTTAAAAATAAAGTTATTTTAATACTATGAATAATGATGCTGGCTAGGAGCCGAATTCCAGCCATGGTGGCCAATCTCGATGGAGTCTCCAACTGGGCTAACTGCGCGTAAGTTAATATGGTGCAAAAGTGTGTGCGAAAACACGAATACACTTTTTATTCCTCAATTTCATGTTCAAATGCAATAGCTAGCTAACACGACCGCAAGAGGTCAGGTACAGGACCGGCAGACCTTGGGCAAAAACTGATAATTTTTTCGTAAAAAAAAAAATACTAATCATGTTTTAAAGGAACAATACTAAGTTTCAAACTATATTAATGAAAAAATTGTTTAGGAATGATTATATTTAATACATTGCATTTAGATAACTAAATTGTAATTATATTTTAGAATGACTACAATAAAAAAGAAACAATTCCTTCTGAGTTGTTTTGCAGTGTTTCTCAGTAGCTGAAACGTAAAACACTGAACGGTAGGGTAAAAAAGGGTGGGGAAACAAAAAGAAATTGTACATTTTTACTGATATACATATTATCACCAACATACACAAAAAATACGAGAATTAAAAAGGTCGTTTTAATTTTAGATGTAGGCCAAAGTCTACTCTGTTTTAATATACCTGATCAAAATATTTACCAGTGATGATTTACGGAACAGAGACGTGGTCGCTCACTATGGGCCTTATTAGAAGGCTCAAGGTCACCCAAAGAGCAATGAAGAGGGCTATGCTCGGAGTTTCCCTGCGAGATTGAATCAGATATGTTGAAATCCGCAGGCGAACCAAAGTCACCGACATAGCCCGAAGACTTGCAAAACTGAAGTGGCAGTGGGCGGGGCACATAGTACGTCGAACCAACGGCCGTTGGGGCAGAAAGGTTCTCGAGTGGCGACCACGAACCGAAAGACGCAGCGTGGGCAGGCCCCCTACACGATGGACCGATGATCTTGTGCGGGTCGCTGAAAACTGCTGGATGCGAATAGCACAAGACCGGCAATTGTGGAGATCTTTGGGTGAGGCCTTTGTCCAGCAGCTGATAATTATGATCGTCTTTCGGCTGATATGATGATGATGAATACTTTTAACCATTGTACATAATGTTTGTACATACATAGTCAGAGAAAATCAGAACTCTTTTACCTTCGTTATTGAAGTCAGATAAAATTGGACTAAACCCAATTTCTAAAGCGTCTATTTCAAAGCTTTAAACTGAAGCAAAACAAACGATTGTTTACCTCAACTTTGTCTCTCGAATGCTGACATCAAAATGACATTCTGTAAAGTTTACACTTTTCTGTTTCACACCTTATAGAACGTGCTAGGGTGCATCGAACAAGAGGAAGCAAACAGTAACGGAATTGCGTTTCAATGAACGTTTAACGAACAATGAATAGCAATTGAGTTTGCTTTGAACATCTCGTACCATCTCGATACCATCGAATCGTGAATTAAGGATCTGAATTTAGCGCATAGCTGTTTCGGTCATGCACATCGACGTTATATACGATATAAAATTATTGGCAGCTCTTTTGATAACGAGCGTCATTTTGTGATATAAAACTTATAAAATATTCAAAACAAGTTATCATTTATTTATATTATTTACTCTCCCAAAAAAAAATAAGGTACACTTTATTATGTGTCTGTGAACATCATGTGTATATCGGAAGCGTGTCAACTGCAGATAATGATGTCCTGGGTTCAAATCCTGATACGGGGCAAAGCGCGGGCGCCTCATATAAAAACATGTGGCATGAACTCAGTGTCAGTTCGCGCTCGGCCACGCGGTGTCTTTTTTTTTAAGCTACACTGGTGTCTGATTCCGATCAGATGCCTGATTACTTGTAAACTCATGATATAGATTTTTATTACCTACCAAAACCGATGGCTAAACTTACTATCAATATTAGGAAGGAGGCACTCATCCAACTTAGATCCACGATTAGATAATGGTAGAACTACTGTTAAGTTGATACCGTTTAGTAGAAATTATTTATTGTTTCCTTCTATTTATGATATTATTTCATGTCCATGTCTTTACCATGTGGTCTATAATTCGTGCTGTTCACGCTATCCTAAGGTTGTCTGAAAGCGATCACTGACTATGGTGCATGCTTATACAGTAATTCTGTTCTCATGCATCAAACACCTATGGTATACAACAAAGAGTATTTAACATTAGCATATTCTCCAGATCGGGAACTGAACATCGGCTTTACCAGCCGGTCTACACCGGTGTGGCACAGAGGTCGTTATATAAAAATGCTGACTCCAAAAACTAGAAACTAACTTATAATGAGAATTTTGCTTATAATTTTGGCTCCAACCCCCTTGAGCCTACGCAATATTTTTCTAAGAAACTTTATTGCCTAAGGACCAAAGCAATATTATAGACGAAGCCTATAAAGATACCTACGGTTATAATAATGCTTTTACAGAATAACTTAACTTGGTAACATTGTGTAGATAGTTATATTAAGTCCCCTTAAACCTTTAGTAATAATGATATTTATCCAAAAACAAAATTTTATTCATATGCCGTTGATGATTATACGAAAAAATTGCAACGAAGTTCCTTATCGCGCGTTGTGAAAGGGGGCTAGACGGAAAAAAATCTTACGAAAAGTTGTCACGACACTTTTTGCAGCTATGCGGCGTGCGCATGTTTCTCTGTCTGTCTCTATCTCTCTCTCTCTATTAAAGAAAGCAAGCCAGATATTTTCATTTCTATTTCGCATTGAACAGTGTGGTGTCGCGACAATTATTTTTGTTGAGTGTATACAGGTTATATGTACATAATAAAAAATAAGAAATAACTTCGTTCCATTTGGGTGTCCCTTGACACCTCTCAAGTTTTTTTTTGTTAATTATAACATCATGATGTCAGGCAAAGCACGTCCACCGTTGAACAAAAGCCTCCCCAAAGAATGATGGGATATGCCATAATCGCCACGCTTGGCAGACGAGTTGGCGATCGCAGTTTGATGGTCACAGTTCACAGAAAAACGCTGCTGCCCGTTCTCTGGTAGGTATTCCCTCGGTGCATTTCTACGCCTCCCATGGGATGAGATGGGGTGATGACATTCTATGGACATTACTGGCCTGTTCGTCTAGTTGGTAGGGACCCTAATTGTAAAGCCAGAGGTCAGGGGCCGTGGCATAAATATTTATGTATTGAGCACGATTACTTGTTCTGATGTATTTATAAGTAGCTGGTGCCCGTGACTTCGTCCGCGACAGTTTTGAATGATAACCAATATAACTACTTATTTCTAGCTTATTCTAAAAAAATATAACTTTTAAAAGAAATAAGCAATATAAATTTAAGATAACCTAACCTATAAATAACCTAGCTATGAAATAAACTAAAGAATACTTTGCTACTGTTATTTGAAAAAAATACCCGATGTCATCAATTGTCCTTAAGTAAAGTCAGTAAGTCAACTAAAGTAAAATAATAATCAACGATGCATTAATCACAAAGGTATAAAAAAGCAGAATCGCATAAATCGAGATAATTTTTGCTCAAAATACGAATAAATATTTTTATAAATACTCTTTGTGGCAGTAAAATAAAAAAATAAAAAAGGTTTATTGTCACGTAGACTTTAAAAAAGCGCTTTAAAATAGTCAGAACATGTTTGTAGTAATACGGTTATTATTTCTAGTTACTTATTGCATGTTAAAACGTTTATACAATTTATTTTATAATAGTAGTGATATTTAGCTAACTTGTATTAAGTTATTGTCAAGAAGATTATGTTTAGGTTTAATTAATATTGAAATTTATATTTTACTACATATTCTCTGAATAAATTATTTTGTTTTATTGATATTTTTGTTAAATATTAAGAGAGTTATTCATTCTGATGCCATGGAAGTCGTTGGGATTCGATAAAATGATCCACTCGCAGGAAAATTTATGTAAGCAACAAAACGACAAAAAAACTACAAAACTTGAATCACCGCAGGCATATTGCAAGTTAATAAACTTGCAATATGACTGCGGTGATTCAAGTTTTGTAGTTTTTTTGTCGTTTTGTTGCTTACATAAATTTTGTACGTATTACGTATTATAGAATAGAATAGAAATACATTTTTAATATAGTTTATTTACTCAACATAAACACACAAGAAAGTATTAGGTACAAGGTGTCAGCATAATCAGAACACAAAAAATAATATAAAAAAATAAAAACAAGTTAAAGAAAGTACAATAGCTCCTGTATGTTCCATCGAAAAGTCACCATCTCAGCAAAAGCTAGGTGAGGTGTATCTATTATTCACCGTAAAATAGTTCGTAGAAGAGCAATAGCTCTTCTACGAACTATTTTGAGATGAGAGATGGTGACTTTTCGATGGAACATACAGGAGCTATTGTACTTTCTTTACTTTGTTTTTATTTTTTTATATTATTTTTTGTGTTCTGATTATGCTGACACCTTGTACCTAATACTTTCTTGTGTGTTTATGTTGAGTAAATAAACTATATTAAAAATGTATTTCTATTCTATTCTATAATACGTAGAAATACTCTAAGATATTCTCCTACTGCATTCTTCAAAGAATCTCAATCGCTTTATGGTTGACATGCTAACTTATAGTACGATCATAGTAATTGTAAATCAATAATTTTATTTATGTATTTTTTTTAAGAACACGAACGTTCGTACGATACTGCGTGCGTGCTGCGTGGTAGGCCGTACGGTGGGGTGGCGCTGATGTGGCGAAAGGGTGTTTTCTCTTCCGTAACTATTGTGCCGTGTAGTAGCGTGAGACTGACAGCTGTTAAAGTATGTGCGAGTGAGCGTAGTTCGTTAGTGTTTTCAGTGTATATGCCAACAGATTGTACAGATAATTTATTAGAATTCACAGATGTGTTAAGTGAAATACATGCGGTAATTGAAAGTTTTAATTTTGAATCCGCTATTATTCTCGGGGACTTTAATGCTCATCCAAGGCAGTTATTTTTTAAGGAATTAGCCAACTTTTGTGAAGAGCGAGGCTGGCTCTGTGCGGACGTAATAAAGTTAGATGTTATTTCAGACACACATACTTTTATAAGTGAAAGTCATGATAACTGTAAGAGATGGCTTGATCACTGTCTGACAACGGAGGCAGCTTGGCAATGTGTGACGGATATTAAGGTATGTTACGATGTTTTCTGGTTGGACCATTTTCCACTGGAAGTGTATTGCAACTTGGGAATACTACCCTGTAAAGTGCAATATACTGGGGATATTTACAGTGAAGCGAGATGGGGTGACAGGAACGCTGAACAGATAAGAATCTATAGGGATCTGTGTACAGCTACATTAAGGGACATAAATTTTCCGATGGAACTTGGTCTGTGTGCTGATAAGACTTGTTCTAATAATTTTCATCATGTAGTTATTGATAAGTTGTATAAAAGTATTGTTAGTTGTTTGACGTAAGCTTTGAAAAGGAGTCATAGTGTAAGAAAAAGAACAAAGCAAAAATATGTCATTGGGTGGAACAAGCATGTACGGAATTTTCATGTAGACGCACGAAACAGCTTTCAGGCTTGGATATTTCATGGAAAACCAGAGTCTGGTGATATATATAATACTATGCGTGAAACCCGTAAGCGGTTTAAATCTAAATTGAAATGGTGTCAAGACAATGAGGATAAAATTTAAATGGATATCTTAGCAACACACCACAAAGAGAGGGATTTCAAAAGCTTTTGGAAGCACACCAGGAAACTGGAAGCTGGTTCGTGTGTCCCGGTGAATTTTGGGGGTAGGAGTGAGCCCCATCAAATTGCTGAATTATTTAAGGACCATTTTAGGGTTGTGTCTCCCCTAGGATGTGTGCAGCCGGTGCTCGATGCTGAGATGGTAGACTGTGCGCCGTGCAGATTTAAAGCGAAAGAAGTCGCCCATATTATCCAAAATATGACTTGAGGTAAGTCTCCGGGACATGATGACCTTAGCATCGAGCACTTGCAGTTCGCAGGTGTTCATTTACCGAGGGTGTTGGTCATGTTGTTCAATTTGTGTATAGGACATTCATATTTACCTAAAGAGCTTATGAAGACCACTGTTATACCAATACCTAAAAACAAGACGGGTGATGCCTCCGACAGGGACAACTACAGACCTATCTCATTGGCTACAGTGATCGCCAAGGTACTGGATGGTTTGCTTGATAGTCAGCTAAGTGAGCATATAGATCTCCACGAAGCTCAGTTTGGTTTCAGGGGTGGGAAATCGACTGAAACCGCCGTACTGCGACTCAAGCATACTGTCCACTACTATGGGACGAGGAAGACGCCTGTATATGGTTGTTTCTTGGACCTGTCGAAGGCATTTGACTTGGTGTCTTATGACGTGCTGTGGGATAAGCTCCAGGGGGAAACCAGCACACCCAGAGACGTAATAAATATATTAAGATATTGGTACGGCAACCAGACCAATACCGTTAGGTGGGTGGGATCATGTTCGTCAGAGTACAGGTTGGAGTGTGGTGTGAGACAGGGAGGCCTGACTTCACCACGACTCTTCAACCTGTACGTTAATGGACTGATAGGTGAGCTCAGCGGATCCGGGGTCGGCTGTTCAGTGGATGGTGTTTGTCTGAACAACATAAGTTATGCCGACGATATGGTGCTGTTGGCACCATCTGTTACAGCCCTTAACTACCTAATAGGAATCTTTGAGAGGTACGCGGGGTCACATGGCCTCAGGTATAACTGCAAGAAGAGTGAACTACTTATTTTTAAGGCGGGTAATAAGAGTCCTAAAACCGTTCCACCGGTCAGTCTTGGAGGAATGCCGTTAAGTAGGGTCACCAAATTTAAGTACCTGGGGCACTGGGTCACCGAGGACCTCTCGGATGATTTAGATATTGAGCGGGAACGTAGGGCATTGGCAGTGACATCCCGCGGCTATCGATAATGGCGACTAAGGGATTCATCAGGTAGTTGGGCAGCAGTGCCACCTCCAGTGAGGTGGCATAAGCCATTACTCTGGCGGAGAGATTGGCACCGGAGAAAAGTTTGGTGCGAGTGTGGAGAGTGGCTCTATAATGGCCATATCTAATGGCTCTCTAGGTGCCACCCTCGGGTTCACAGGTGGTTGTAGTGAGGACTCCGACCGCCTTTGTCCTTAAGGAGGTGGGCTTGGGAAAAGGCGATTTGTGGCATCTGCAAGTCGCCTATGCATAAAAAATTAAAGGAGGGCTTCACGCCCCGGGAGGAGTCTACTTTTAGACGCATAGGTGCAACGGTGGTGGTTCCGGGTGGCAGTCGTTTCGAGTTCCCGGAGCCATCACTATAAGCATCTAGAGGCTAGGCTGCCTAGGTTTTAGTGGGTAATCCTGTGGATTCCCACATACCCGTCATCTCCCCCAAACGGCGGGGACATATAAAAGGTTTCAACCACAAAAAAAAATTGCAGTACCACCTGTGTACTAGCTCTCACCTAACTACGGTCGCCAACTAGTATGCCAAGCAAAGTATCTACGGCAAAACCCTCCAAATTGCTACGTTATGGAAACCTTTGGGTGAGGCCTATGACCAGCAGTGACCGATATCAGGCTGACGATGATGATATAACACAGTTTTACTTAGTACTTTACTGAACAGGTATCTTAAAGGCAAGCCATATTCAGCTTAGACCAAATCTTATCGTACTATCAGGTGAGATTAAGGTCAATCACGAACCCATTTTTAATAAAAAACCGGCCAATTGCGAGTCGGACTCGACCATGAAGCGTTCCGTAGCAGCAAGTATTTCAGTTGATTAAATGAAAGCAAATTGCGGTTTACGACTTATGACGTATTAAAAAACACTACTTGCTAGATCTCGTTCAAACCAATTTTCTTTGTTAGTTTGCATATCATATATTTTTTTTAGTTTTATCATTCTCTTATTTTAAAGTTACAGGGGGGACACTCGTATTACCACTTCGGAAGTGTCTCTTAGAAAAACTATTCAGTTTAGAGAAGAGAGAGAGAGAAAAACATGATATTAGAAACCTCAATATCATTTTTGAAGACCTATCCATAAACACCCCAATTGTATGGGTACGTTGAAAAAAAAAATTGAGTTTGAGTTCTATGTATGGGGACCCCCACAAAATTATCGTTATTTTTCTATTTTTGTCTAAAAATCTTAATGCGGTTCACCGAATACATCTACTTACCAAGTTTCAACAGTACAGCTCTTATAGTTTCGGAAAAAAGTGGCTGTGAGATACGGACGGACAGACAGACATGACGAATCTATAAGGGTTCCGTTTTTGGCCATTTGGCTACGGAACCCTAAAAAGGGATAAACGCACATAAAATCCTAAAATTAAGCTTGTCATTTTGATTGACAATCTTATTTTTTTTTTTTAGAATTTCATGAAATAAGAAATTCATAAATTTATCAATCAATTGGCAAAGCTTTCTGTTCGCTATGTGATCTATTAGTGAAGAAATAGAGAGTGTACTGTTATATGTCTCGCTCAAAAGGATAACACGCCGTTGACGCGCGTTTGTAGTGATACAAACGCGCGTTAGCATCGCGTTTGCATCGGTACAGAAACAACAAACTACGACTGCACGCGTGGCGCAGCGGCTAAGACAGTCGCCTCGCCTCTTCATGCCTCGGGTTTGAGTCCCGCGCCTAACAACTATTTGTGTGCCCCATAAATAGTTGTTCTGAGTCCGGATGTAATTTGTGTCCGTCTATTATGTGTTTGTAGAGTACCCCGCAACACAGGGATTAGATTCCATAGTGCGGGCGTTGTATTTTTAAGGAAAGAAAGTTTAAAGAAAACAAACTGCTCTGTAGGATAAACGCACGTTTCTAAAACGCGTGCCGACGGCGCGCTTATAAAACGTGGTGGGCATACGCCCTTAGAATGGCTGCCAAAGCCATGGCCTACAATAGAAAAGAAAACCACAAGAACCCCTAAAACAAGGAACTTAAGTACAAAATATCGTTTTCTCCCAAAAATAACACAAAAACAATAGCCATTAATCATTTACTGAAAAGCAAGTCGATTGAAAAAATAATACTTATCAGCGAGATAACGTTGACACGTTTATTTTTCACTTCGTCACGCTTCGGGAACTGTCCGTGTGGAAAATGACATGATATCCAAACACGCTTACAACAGAATAGAGGGGACGTTACTGAGAAAAAAATACATTACGAAAATATATTTTGTTATGTCACATAACATTTACTTTAATACTTTGATACAAAATACGAATCATGGGATTCTTGTTTGATAAAGATCGTATTACATATTATTTCACAAGCGATACATTAATTACATTACTTTTACTTCTAATTACATTACTACATAAATTCTGTATTACTCCGGGACTATTACTAGTTTTATTGCTGTATTATGTATGTTTTCGAATATATGTGTGCATGCGTGCGCGCGTGTGTGTGTGTATGTGTGTGTCTGAGTGAGTGTGTGTGTTAGAATGGCTCTAATTTCACTGCAGTTAGGCACATAATGACACCTGTAATCAAACTGTGACTTCATTGCTATTATTCACAAGAGAGTTATGTTTTTTGATGTGAAACATCTATAGCCGCACGTAAAACAGATTTCTGGCGTGGCGACGCATGCGCGACGCATGCGCAATCGACTTTTTATTTTATCATTATGACATATTTAGTTCCTATCACAATATGTTCTTTTCTGCATATTCCTTTTACAAAATAATGTCGATGTTTCACATCTGCCAGGCGTCCCGTGACGGCTCTCATTTTTTTGTTATTGGTTTACTTGCTTTGTTCTTAAAAACGTGTCGATACAAAAAAGATCGTGTTGTACTTTACAAATAATTTAATGTAGCTATTGCTTGCTCATTTCAAGGAACCTTGTTTTCAAATAGGTAATTTCAACTTGTACGGTTTTGATAAATAAAACTATCACTTAAATATAACTTTTGTTTGCTCTGTAATAAAGAATACCCTATTTTGTACGTGGCTATAACGCTTACCGCAAAAAGCAAAAAAAAGAAACCTGATTCTTTCAGTATATGGCCGACCGCCATTGTTAGATGCGCGCGCATAGGAAAACACTATTTTTTCCCGCCATCTCGAAATATTTTTGACAACTCGTTTTCACTGTTGACAATGATGTTTTGTATTATTTTCGTCACAAGTGTGTTGTAAAACGACGTATAAAACACGTATGTATGGATGATCAGCATCCTCGGCTCTCTGAAGACCCTCACCTAACGAATCGGGTCCCAGTGGCGCCTCGGCGGTAATCACCAACATTACACACTTGTACCATAATGTACTATTAATGATTTACTGAATAACGTGTATTATTCAACTAAAATGATGAGTTGCCGTAAAGTTCCGTAATTACCATATTTCCCCGAATTTAACCCTCCCGGAACCTTTAAGTTCTGGGAAATATGCTAATTTTAGTATGAAAATAATGTATAAGAAAATCGTATGCTAAAGTTAATGATAAAAAAACGTGGGTTAAAATGAATTAGTGAGTGATTCGTGCAGGAAAGAGAACATTTATAACTAATTGACTAGGTATATCCTAGGTAACGACTAATATAAAAATAAGATGTACATTTTTTGATTAACTTATTTTTAAATATATTACAAAATGGGTCAGACGCACGAAGGAGATGCCTTGTGTAATGATAATTAAACGGCATAGGCTAATGGTAACTGTTTTTTTATATAGTAGGTCTTTAAAGTGTTTAATTATCATTTAAATTATCTCATAATTATTTTTATTTATATGTACACTATCAAAATTCGTAGAATATTATGATGTTTGTAATATCTTCTATAGATTTCTCTTTTGTGTTATTAACAAAATGCCCGCGCTTGTGAAGAAAACATGTATAGCAAGTGACTTTATAAACATTAACTTCACGGACATAAAGCATAACCAGATTCAGAACAACGATTTATGGGTCACACAAATACTTGTCGTGTGCGGGGAGTGAACCCTTAACATGAGGGCACCAAATTGGTAGCAAGGCTACTTTAACCACTGGACCACACGTGCAGTTGTATTCAAATTCATAGTACTGTCAGTAGTAGTTGAAATTATACCAGCGAACTACCAGAATCGATGCATCGACTGTCATCTGAATTCAAAACTATTAAGTTATAGACTAGGTGTGATATTGCATTTTGCTTCAGAATTTTAGTAACGTCTGTCGTAAATGTCTTCATGATAACTGGTATCAACAGTTTCATGTATTCTCTTAGACACAAATATTAGTCCTCAGCAATACAGAGGCCGCAATAAATCTTACGCCGCCATGGCCACGAGAACGGGGCATTGCAAACGGCGGTGTGGCGGGAGGGGTGGCAATCCATGCTGTACAGTTTACTCGCTTGACTTGTAGAAACCGAGAGTGAGATCTCCTTATCAGCGCTGTCTCTATATTGCTTGGAAAGCAGTCGTTTTTAGGGTTCCGTGCTCATAGAGTAAAACGGGACCCTATTACTAAGACTTCGCTGTCTGTCTGTCCGTCTGTCACCAGGCTGTATCTCATGAACCATGATAGTTAGACAGTTGACATTATCACAGATGATGTATTTCTGTGGCCATTATAACAAGAAATACAAAAAAACAAAATGAAGTAAATATTTGAGGGGGCTCCCATACAATAAACGTGAATTTTTTGCTCGTTTTTACAGATAATGGGTTGAAACCCTTCGTGCGCGAGTCCAACTCGCACTTGGCCGGTTTTTTATTCAATAGTCTTGAATAAAAAAACGATTGCCTTCCAAGCAATGTAGAGACAACGCTGGTAAGCACATTTCACTCTCGGTTTCTAGACTGTTCTCGGTTTCTGCTGGCTCATAGCCAGATGCTCTTAACGATCCGTAAGTGATTGGTTAGGTTAAGCAACTAGGCTCGCTGTCAGATGGGTGACCGCCAAAGTAGGTTAATTTCTGACCGTCTCGTGCTTCGGGGGGCACGTTACTGGGCGACTTGAACAACTCTGACACCAGGTTAACCACTGCCCATACCTTCATATGGATCTTGCTCGTACGCGCAGTTGAATTAGTCTTATTTTTTAGAAGGCTTGAATCGCTAGCTTTTATTAACCGTAAATAAATTAATACACCTCTCAAATAATCTTAAATTCCTCTTAAATAAAAATAAAATAAATAAAACAGGTTTTTATTCACGTAGACTTAGTATAAAAGCGCTTGTTAATAATCAGAACATGTTTGTAGTAATATAGTTTAGTAGGTATACATAATTATTTTTAGTTATATATAGATATTTAGGTACAGGGATAGTTAAAACATTTTTCAATTTTATTTCTTAATAGTAATGATATTTATCTACCTTGTATTAAGTAATTGTCAAAGAGATTATGTTTACTTAAACATAATTCTGTTCTGTCTATACTAAGGTACGAATTCAATATTATTACTATGATGGACTTTGTGTTTATAACGACGGTCGCACTTTAATGCTACCACCGTACCTTACAAGTAACAAATCAGTTCATCGAATCGAGAACAATATTATAAACTTGAACTTAACCTTATACTCATAACTTATATTAAAATTCCCAATATAATCTATGGACTGTAACAAATAACATAACAATTTTCTGCTCCGTGTCTCCTCTATACGTTACTAGACTATCAGAAGTTGACGGGACATTGAGCGAAATAGCACCGTTAAGGACCCTGGATCCCGCAGACGAGATATTGATGAGAGCTTTCGGTAATGACGGTGGTCCTGTTAATTTGGCTCTTTGTTTTTCTTGTTTCGTTGAAGTCAGAAACTTGATTGGTTTTTAAGTAGGTGCTTTGTTAGAAGTGGAACGGTCAATTGAACGCGGACAAGGATTATTTTCTCTTTCGGTGTATTTATTTTTGTATTGATGGTGATTTAATTAACCGAAAATCAGAACGTTAGTTAATTGTTTTAAAAGTAACACGTTTTGAAATCTAGTTGAAAATGTTTTACAATAAAATCATGCAAAAAACTAGTAATAAAAAAAAAACCGGCCAAGCGCGAGTCGGACTCGCGAACGAAGGGTTCCGTGCCATTATCAAAAAAAAACCGAGCAAAAAATCACGTTTGTTGTGTCGGAGCCCCCTTAAATATTTATTTTGTTTTATTTTTTAGTATTTGTTGTTATAGTGGTAGCAGAATACATCATCTGTGAAAATTTTAACTGTCTAACTATCACGGTTCATGAGATACAGCCTGGTGACAGACGGACAGACAGACAGCTAAGTCTCAGTAATAGGGTCCCGTTTTACCCTTTGGATACGGAATGATATAAACTATGTTCTGCCCGCGACTTCATCTGCATGTAGTCGAAATCAGACATCGAAGTGGTTACAACGATTAAACCATGATCATATTTAATAAAAGAGGAAACTGACTTGCTGCCTGTCTGATACATTGACAGACAGATCATTTTATTTTATTATTTTAGGGGTGGAATAATAAAAAAGACGATGAAACTCGTGTTTAATAAATCTTTTATTCAATATAAATGCTAACTTAAATTTTTCAAATATCCTTTTCTGTATACGATTCATATTTGGCCTACGCAAATATAATAATAATAATATCTGGGGACAATGTCACACAGATCATCCTAGCCCTAAACTAAGCAAAGCTTGTACTATGGGTACCAGGCGACGATATATATACTTATATAGATAGATAAATACTTAAATACATAGAAAACATCCATGACTCAAAAACAGAATATTTCGTGCTCATCACACAAATATTTGCACTTACCAGGATTTTAACCCAGGACCACCAGTTTCGTAGGCAGGAGCACTACCAACTAGGCTACGGTGACCGACCGTTATATATGCTAACTTAACATTTTCAATTATCCTTTCTTCGTGCATACCTACGTCACTTAAGGATTATTTGTGCATAATTTCATGGTTCTAGACCCAGCGGTCTCAGCTGTGTTGATGATCTATCAGTTTCTGCTGTTATATAATTATATATATATATATGTAGATACGACAAGCACTTTTTATCAAATAAAAACGAATTATCAAAATCGGTTATGAAATAATGGAGAATTTGCGTAAAATGCATACAAAAAGACACAAACTGAAACTGACAGCCCCTTTCATGTTAAAGTTGTATATTTTGTCAGAGAGATCAAATATCACATATCATCTACATAACCTCGTGGTGTCGTTACACTCGTTTTTTTATTAAACTAGCCGCATTCATATTTTTCATAATATTTAATACATTCAACAGTATAAGTAAATATAGACAGCTATGACGCACACAGCTAGATGCTCTCACCAGGCCGTAAGCGATCGGGGAGGTTAAGCAACTAGGCTCGCGGTCAGTCCATAGATGGGTGACTGCTAAAGTGGTTTAATTTCTACAAACATATAAAAGACGGACACAAATTACATCCAGACTCAGAACAACGATTTATGGGTCAAACAAATAGTTGTCCGGCGTGGGACTCAAACCCACGACACTAAGCGGCGAGGCGACTGTTTTAGCCGCTGTGCCACACGTGCAGTCAATTTACAGTCGCACTTAGTCGCTGTCGTCTTATTTTTGGTGCTATCGGAAAATCAGTGTTACAGTTATAATTTACCGTAGCACTTTCTGAGGTAAACTCCTTTTCCTAGCTTGTATGGATAATATTGCATGCTTTTAAATCAATATCTATGTAAACTAAACAAATTTAGTTTTATGCTCTTTAGTGAAAATTAATTTAAGGATTATCTGTGTTTAAAACCTTTTTTGTTTCTTCTTTATTTCAACCATTATTTTTTTTTCATACACTCACGGCCATCTGATCCCAAATTAAGCAGACTTGTTCTATGAAAATGAGATAAATGATATCCTACTTAATTTACATGCGAAATTTTGTGAGTGTATGAGTGTGTATGTTTGTTACTTCTTCACGTGGAGCGATTTTAATAAAATTTGATGTGGAGTTAGCTTACACCTTGGATTAACACATAGGATATAATTTTTGAAGTTTAATGTGGGTAAAATGTGGTTTTCTTTGGAAATACATATTTACCAATGAAAAGTAGTACAACCAGACATAGGACAAACAGACATGTTTATGCACACAAATATCTGTCCCGGGTGGGAATGGAACCCACGACCTGTGGCGTGAAAGGAAATCATTTACCAACTATGCGTATAAAATATTTGAATATCTAACCAATTTCACATACCTACTCATGCTATATTACATTACAAACATAATATTACTGACAATAAAACGCACACAAACATGCGAACACGCATCAAAATTCATTTGGTCACGCATAAAATTATGTAATTATGCGGTCACACCTGACGTCACGAAACGTGACAGCGATCACAAAATGTTAATTCCACCAAAAAGGCGAGCAAAATTTTAATGAGTCTTCCGCCGGAATTTAAAATGGTAGCGCTATTGATGCCACAGATTATTGGAAAAAGTTCTTGCAGCGTGACAGAAAACTTCGAGTGAAGTTAATAACGAACACAAATATGTATTTCCTCCTACAAAAGTTTTAATAGGTCAGCGCTTGTGTGGATTTGCAGTATATTCTAATTTAAGGGAATCTATTGGGTTATATTAACATTTATTTACGAGACACAAGGTTTAAGAAGGTGGTTTACAGTTCTTCTATCTCATCATATCAGACGCAAGACGTCCACTGCTGGAAAAAGACCTCCCCCAAAAATTTCCACAATTACCGGTCTTGCGCTATTTGCATCCAGCGGATTCCAGCGACCCGCACGAGATCATCAGTCCATCTTGTAGGGTCCTGCCCACGCTGCGTCTTCCGGATCGTGGTCGCCACTCAAAAACCTTTCTGCCCCAATGGCCGTCGGTTCTACGAGCTATGTATCCCGCCCACTGCCACTTCAGTTTTGCAATTCTTCGGGTTATGTCGGTGACTTTGGTTCGCCTGCGGATGTCGACATTTCTGATTCGATGTCGCAGGGAATCTCCGAGCATAGCTACATTGCTCTTTGGGAGACCTTGCGCTTTCTAATACGGCCAATAGTGACCCTTATATCTATAAATAAGTGATTGTTGACACAGCTAGAATGGTTTATTTCAGTTATTTTCATAGTTTAATGTCCTATGGAATTCTTCTTTGGGGTAGCTCTGCTGATATTAACACCATATTTATATTGCAAAAAAGAGCTGTAAGAGCTATCTATAATCTTGGCCCGAGAGTGTCTCTAAGAGAAAAGTTCAAAGAGGTTAACATTCTAACTGTACCATCTCAGTATATATATGAAAACCTACTATATGTGCATAAAATATCGATTCCTTCTGTAAAAGGAGCGATACACATAATGTAAATACTAGATATAAGAATAATCTCATATTGCATACTACCCGTCTCCACAAAATAAGTAACTCTTTTATGGCGCAATGTATAAGATTCTATAACAAACTTCCCAATGATATTACAGAATTGTCTACGAATAAGTTTAAAAGAATTATTAAAGCCAAATTGTGTAGCAGGGTATATTACAAAATATCAGAATATTTAAGTGATAAAAGTGCTTGGGATTGAGTTGTTCTGAGTGTACACACATGATTGTAATTAATCTTAAGTATATTTTATTTAAAAAAAGGATTCCTACTGAGTTTTCTGGCAGTGTTTCTCAGTGTGCCACGTCATGCACTGCACGGTAGGTTAAAAAAATATGACGATCCCACATAAATGTAAAATTTTTACGGTTAAATCATTTTTGATTTTGATTAAACGATAAAATAAAAAGACTAGTTAAGCCTAGAATAAACTAAAAAATCATACTTGGGCGGCGAAAAATATCGGCATCGCATTTGGACACAATGCTGGCAGAATTGCCACGCTCGATGGCAATGCTTAAACGCTGCCCAAAAATATGGCCAGCCCTCTGGTTACATGTAGCGTCGACCAAGCGTTTAGATATTTCACGGAAATGAAACTCGCGCTCTCGGACCCCATGGAATCTATTAACATACAGTCACAATATTTATAGACAAGGAGGGGCAAAGAAAATATTTTACAAGTCAATTTAAATATAACGGAACCTTTCCTGTAAATGAGGAAAATTTACATTAGATGACGCGGAATGAGACGGAAGAGCGTGTTTTAAATCTTCCATCTGGATACGTTCCACGTGCATAAAACGTGGTTCGAGGGCAGAGTAGCCGTCCTGCATTCCAGCTCCTGCATTCCTGTAAAAGCCAATGACATTATATAATTATCATTTTAATTTAATCAACATATTATACCTTCAGTTGCTTTTACGATCATCACTGATGACTACTCTGGTGGTTGTGGGTTACATTCTTTGTGTGACGAGCATGATTATTTATTATCAGCCAGGGTGTAATTTATCCATCATATATTTCTACGCGGGCAGAAATATAATTATGTCTATCAGTGTAGTAGTTTGCGATCAGATAGCATGTGTTGTGTAAGTTGTTCTAAGTTATTTATTATCTATTCATGAGTCAATTCAGTGTGGTAGAGCATAGGGTCTTCTCATTCGATTAGCAGCTCAAATGCAAAATATTCATATCTTACATAAAATATTTTAGGTTTATTGGGTCAAAGTTGTGGTTAATGTCATTACGGTTGCCAAAGTTAATCAAGCAAGGGCTAATGGTTCGCAACGTGTGACTTACTCTATGTTTATCGCAGGCGTCATCAGCTACAGTAAGGGCTTATCATTTAATTGAGCCGTATGTTTGTGCGCAGTCTATCTGTAGACCGCCAAAGCGAATGAGTTCATAGCATCTTCATGTTTCATACGACACTTTAACCTTTTGATCATATGGTAACTAATAACAAAAAAGGAGTGGATTAGCCAAAAGACTATTGAGCATCTTAAGCAAGTCAGGTACGAGTGAACCTACATCATTATTGTCTACACAAATAAAAAGAAATAATAATAATAATAAATTTATTGATAAAACCATAACATAGATGTTACAAAAACAGATGTAATGATAATAGTTGCAGTAGTGTTTCCACTGTGTTACTATTACTATCGCCTTCTTCCATAAAATAGTAAGAATTACAAATTACTTATTTCAGTTAAAAAAAAAAACTTGTGTGTACTTATGTACACGCGTTAGAAGTTATACTTCTTAATATACAACTTGAACATAGTTATCAATTTTCATACCACCTAGAACTAACGCCATGCTGTTATTTTTACGATGCGCGCGCATCGTAAAAATTCACTCTCATACCACCTAGAACTAACTTCATGCTGTTAAATTTTTTGGTGTCGGTGTGCGGGCGCATCGTAAAAATTCACTCTCATTATTTTTCTCCATCGCGCCAAAAGAAGTATAACTTCAAAAATCTCGTAAATAGAACTGCAGTTCAGTTAAAACTATATTTAAATAAATTGCAGGTCTATCTTTTGTTACGAAAAAATACATTAAAAGCAATATAATATATAGCCAAGAAAGAATAACAGGATCACCCCATACGATCCTGTGGGTATCTTAAAAGGCGACTAATGGATACAGTAGGTAGTCGGGCAGCAGTGCTACCAGTGCACTATCTGCCATCTAACTGCAGCCGCTAACTAACATGCCAAGAGCGGTGATTACGGCAAATCCCTCCAAAATGGCAACCTTTAGGGGAGGCCTATGTCCAGCAGACGACGACATCGCGCTAATTAGATTATGATAACAAAAATCATTATAAGTTTATTACAGAATTTTCAGTTGGTTTTGAATACTGTGTATTGATACCTCGTTGGTCTAGCGTAGCGTGTTTAACCGCAGAGAACGAGATCCTGGGCTCAAATCCCGGGTCAGGCTAAAGGTGATTTTGAGACTACCCGAAGTCTGGTAGTTGGCGGTATTATACCCGCGTGCCTCGGAGAGCACGTAAAGCCGTCGGTCCTGTACCCGACCTCTTTCCGGTCATGTCGCTAGGCTCCCCATCGGATCATGAGAGTGATGGAATAGAAAGTGCTCCTGTGTTTGCACACACACTTGAGCACTATAATCTCTATTGAGACTGGCCGCCGTGGCCAAAATTCGGCTAGGAGGACATTATTATTATTAAAACTGGCCGCCGTGGCCGAAATTCGGCTAGGGCGACATTATTGTTATTGATATTTATCTTTAATATCGACATGTCAAAGGCTCGTAACTATTGGCCTACTGCGTTTATTAATCTGTGGACACGACAAAAAATACACCCGCTATTATGAATATCAAAGTTCGATATTAGGATTCGTTGTTGTATTACCTACGTGTATTGGGTGTTAGATTTCGGCCATTGTCTGGCCAACAAAACATTTACGAATAATTTACATCATCACATATCATCATGACAGCCAAATTACGTCCACTGCTGGACAAAAGCCTCTCCAAAAAATGGGGGGTATGATCTAATTGCCACGCTTGGCAGGCGGGTTGGCGATCGCAATTTGATGGTTATAAAGTTGACAGAAAAACGCTGCTGCCCGTGTTATGGCAGGTTCAATTTCTACGCCCACGGGATGCGATGGGGTGATGATATTCTATGCCGTCACCACACAGCATATATATACCTTCATTACCCTTGAAAAGGCAGTGGACTATACGCAATAACATTAATTGCAACTTTATCTACTTGGAATAAGATCTAAAAATAAACAATGCTGCGTATACTATGTAAATGCGACGCTTTGGCTGGACACAGAATAGCCATCCTGGTGCTGGCATATCCAGAACCTAGAAGACTAGAAGGACTTACCGCTAACAAGCATACTAATAAATAATTAAAAATAAAATAAAAAGATTTTTATTCACGTAGACTTTTAAAAAGCGCTTGTAAATAGTCAGTACATGTTTGTAGTAATATATAATTAATTTATAATTATTTCTAGGTACATATAGATATTTAGGTACACGGATTGTAGGAAATAATTTACAATAAGATTTATTTTATAACAGTAACGATATTTAACTAACTTAAATTAAGTTAATGTCAAGGATCATGTGTAGGTTTAAATATCAAAATTTTAAAGTTTAGCTATATTTTTACTACATATTGTCGAATGGTTCTGTCTATATTAAGGTACGAATTCAATGTTATTATTATGGCGGACCTTGTGTTTATAACGACGGTCGCGCTTTAATGCTACCACCGGATCCAACTGATACTGATACTTCAGTTCGCTTGCTTCAATACTGCTTTCAAGGCTCTAGGCATAGAATAAAAAGTAATGGGGGTTAGACCAAAAGATCCTGAAGATCCATAACGAGACAAAGACAAAGGGTAACCACTGCACATACGATAAAAAATAATAATAATAAATAATAACTTTATTTATTTCAGGCATCAAACCCATAGTCCCTATTAAATAAAAATAAAAACTGTAATGACAATGACTGCACGTGTGGTGCAGCGGCTAAGGCAGTCGTCTCGCCGCTTCGTGTCGCGGGTTCGAGTCCCGCGCCGGACAACTATTGGTGTGACCCATAAATATTTGTTCTGAGTCTGGAGGTAATTTGTGTCCGTCTATTATATGTTTGTTAAGTACCCCGTGACACAGGGATCACATATTCGGGTGTTGTCTGTAAAAAAAATAAAAACTACTATGGAATCAAAAATAATCACAAAGAAAACATAATATTAAAATAAAATAAAATAAATATAAACTAATAGGTACTGGTTAGTTATTGAATGAATGAATGAATGATTTATTTTCAGGTACAACCCATAGAAATTACAAAAAGAAAAAAAAAAAAATAATAAAAATGTAAGTATTACACAACTTATCAATAAGATTAATTACTTAATTTAATTATTATATTGAATGTCCTCTCTCAGCAGGTAAACAAATAAAAATACGGTTGACACAATCTTATTGTTCGTTGTACTCAATCGAGTGTGGAACGACATTCTTAATTTCTGAAAGAGTGCACAGAACTCGGTAACTTTGTTCTCGGCGAACATACCAGTCGCACTACACCGCCAGGGCAACTTCAGCATGGCCCGGAATCCATTGTTATATTGTACGCGAAGAGTGTTATAGGCACTCTTCGTGTATTTGTACCATAGTTGGCTCGTGTAGAACGACTGGCAGTAGGCCTTGAACAGGGTTATTTTGACTTGTTTCGAGCATTGGTAGAAGCGTCTAGCTAACATGTTACTCCTACACGCAATGCTTCGTCTCTACCTTTCTAAATCATCTTCGTCAGATAAATTGTCTGTAATTATACGACCGAGATATTTAAACTTACTTACAACTTCTAAAGGGGTTCCGTATAAGTAAATCGGCAAGAAGTTATCGGGGCCTTTTCCATACTTAAAAATCATTATCTCAGTTTTATTCACATTATATGTCAATTGATGTTCATCTGCATATCTTTCACATATCAAATTGAGCCTTCTAAGGCCGTGAGGGGAGGGGCTACTCAGGACCATGTCATCTGCGAAATTGAGATTGTTTACACATACATCACCAATATGGCATCCAACTCTGGTGCTGTTCAGCTCCTCGATCAGGTCGTTGACATATAAGTTAAACAAAACCGGTGACGTAAGACCACCTTGCCTCACGCCACTGGCCAGCCTATATGTGTCAGACAGAGAGTTATCCCATTTAACTTGATTTATTTGATTAGAATACAAGTATTTTAACAAATCTATAATTCTTGGTTGTACTTTAGTTTTTCTTAATTTATTCCATAATATTTTATGATTTACCGTATCAAAAGCACGACTTAAATCTAAAAAGCATGAATAAACTGACGTTTTTTTACGTAAATATTGATATATTGTATTTTTTAATGCAAAAATAGCTAAGTCGGTGGATGAGCCCCGACGGAACCCAAACTGTACATGATTTATTGGAATGTTATTCTCATTTAAATGTTTCATGATCATTTTTTCAAAGACTTTGGACAATATAGTTGCTAACGATATCGGCCGATAGTTAGACAGGTTAGATACGTCACCCGTTCTATTCTTAATAATAGGGACAACTATAGTTTTCATGAAATCTGCCGGAAAATAACTGTGGTCAATACATGCATTAAATAACTGTGCGATTTTTTCAAACAACACTGCCGGTGCATACTGTAAATGCTCGACACTGAGCCCATCGTGGCCTGGAGACTTACCGCGCTGCATCCGTTTCACACAGCATAATACCTCGTGCGCCGTTACGTGCAGGGTGCTGACGTCATCGCACTCTGCGATCGGACCGCGCACCGCCGCCTCTGTCTCCATTCCACGATAGGACCCACGTCGCTCATCACTCACATTAGAGTAACAATAATTGAAACTTTTTTTTTACATTTATTTATTACAGAGGTTTTTATCACAATGTGACGATGCCAACCTCATAGTAATCTTATTACAAACTAAGTACACTATCCATATATCTAAGTACACCAGTTAGTTATTAATGTCTATTTAAGAAGACCACTAATAATTGAAACTAACATTGCAAAAACATGCATTTTGATCGGATTAATGGACGTTTTTTTTAATTTTTAGGGTAGATGGACGTCTTTAAGGAACATTAAAACAGTTCGATAAATAAGATACCGCAATATAGGGGTCTAAATTCAAACAAAAGTAAGCTCAACGCAAGTAAGCAAAATTTGGACCGAGTCTCGAAATTTTCGTGTTCCAAATATAAACGTTATATAATATAATAAATATTGTAGGACTTTTCACTATTATCGACTACCATTTGCTTGGTTTTCACGTTTAATATCGTAAGTTGTGAGATGGTGTTATACTTTATTTGGTTTCTACCGCCTTTAAAATGGGAGAAGCTTGTTTTGCTTTTGGTATATGTTATCCAATTTAATATCCTACATAGAGAAAATTTATAAGGAGCCATTCCGACAGACATAAAATTAAATGAAAAAAAAAATATATTTTTGTTATTAACATTAATTTAAAACGCGCTTGTTAATATACAGAATTTGAATTGTAATAATACAAGTTAATTATATATTTCATTGCAAGATTTATAGACTGATAGAATATTATTTTTTTACACAGTCGAAAATACAAAAAGTAATGGATTTAATGAACATAACGTCCATCGGGAAATCTTAAATCGCCTTAAACGATCTATTCCAGAACCATTAGGCTATTAGATTTATCGTTCATAATAAACAATAACTTAAAGAAATTAATATTATAAAATATTAATTTCTTTACGTTATTCTGAAAATGGTTATTTAACTTTTTTAATACTACTATAAATACTACTATAGTCAATCACTCTAATATTATAAATGTGAAAGTTTGCGAGTGTGTATGTTTGTTACTCTCCACGTCTAAACGGCTGAAGCGATTTTAATGTAATTTGGTATGGAGTTAGCTGCTACTCTGTATTACCACATAGGCTATAATTTATAAAGTTTAACACGGCTAAAACCGCGGGGCACAGCTAGTATTTTTATAATGCCTTATCCCATTCGCCTCTTTTATCCCGTGAAGAAGTGAACTCGTACAAATGCAGTAACTTATAGGCTCACAAGTTACTAAAGTTCACTATTTTCACAATAAAAACCCAAGTAACACTAGCAAGCGAACTAAGAAAATGTCAAAGAACTTCCAATAGTAGGGGCTCCAGTTATAGGGGTGCATTTGGCATCCCCTCAATATTTACACGCGTGACAATCCTACCAATGAGATATGCTGATGCATTACTCTTCATACTGTCGTGTTTACTGTCAGCTACAGATATAAACGTAGGAAAAGAAATATATTCACCCAAAAGAAATATATTCTTCTTTTGCATGGTTTAAAGCGACTATCTTTAATTAAGTAGTATATTTGACGGTCACCGTAGCCTAGTTGGTAGTGCTTCTGCCTACGAAGCTGGTGGTCCTGGGTTCGAATCCCGGTAAGTGCAAGTATTTGTGTGATGAGCACGAATATTTGTATCTGAGTCATGGATGTTTTTTATGTATTTAAGTATTTATCTATCTATATAAGTATGTATATCGTCGCCTGTTAACCATAGTACAAGCTTTGCTTAGTTTGGGGCTAGGATAATCTGTGTGACATTGTCCCTATAAAAAAAAGTAAAGTAATATAGCGTTCTCTTCTTTTAAGTACCTCAATTTTAAAGAATATACTTAATTTAATAGCCTTTTTGTACTATGTTAATGTATTGGGTGTAAATAACGTTACTAATAATCATCAGACAAAGACGTAAAAAGATAATAACCATAAATATAGCCAGAAGTATGCTTAACCAGCGAGCGTATATTAAGAATATAGCTGTGCCCCGCGGTTTTACCCGCGTTATATTTTATAAATTACCGCAGCTCCTCCCCCATAGGTGATAGCTTGATAATATGTAGCCTATATGTTGACCCAACCTCTTAGTAATATTCTTGCAAAATTTGTAGTAAATCTATGCAGTACTTTTTCCTACATATAATAAAATAGTAGGAAAGTCAAAACTGTACATTGAATATTTTTTTTAAAAGATACTTGGGGCGTGATCTATAATTGATATCGAAGCCAAAAATATAGTTTTTAGAATTTTTGTCTGTTTGTCTGTATGTATGTACGGGCTAAACTCAAAAAGTACTGCATGGATTTACTTCAAATTTTTGCAAACATGTTACTAAGAGGTCGGGCCAACATATAGTCTACATATTATCACGCTATCACCTACGGGGGAGGAGCTGTGGTAATTTATAAAGTTTAACGCGGGTAAAACCGCAGGCCACAGCTAGTTAAGAATATAATGACAGTAAACGCTTCGAAAAAGGTGTGCAAAGATCATGACAAATGGAAGTCCGTTGTCTAGATAGAGACAACGGACTTCCATTTGTCCTCTAGGGAACAGGCGTGAGTGTATAGACGAATGTATGTAAATTCAGCATATAAAGTAGCACTGATCGGCCGTAAAAGTAAAATAACTAGAACACTTAAGTTTCACTGGAAAGTTGAGGTTCATTTCTACGCAATACATCGCTTACAAGCCACAAAATTTGGTGCACTACTAAATTCCATTTTACGCGCATTTTGAAACTTGTTTCCTCAGTTTAGTAAAAGAAATTAAATTTAGGTGTTTACTGTGTTTTTAATATGATTTTATATAAAGGCAGTTGGTATTTTCCTTTGGTTTTCCTCTAGGGCTATGCTCTTGGCGGTAGAACTTCCTATATGCTTCCTGTAAAATGATTTCGATTGCTTCTTTGGTCTAGCGGTAGTATGTTTTGTACGCAGTGGTTTGTACGCAGATAATAAAGTCCTGGGTTCAAATCCTCAGTCGAGCCAAAAGTGATTTGGATTTTGTTGTAACCCCATAGACAGAACCATTCAGACAATATGTAGTAAAATAAAGCTAAAACTATAAATTTCAATAATTAAACTTAAACATAATCTCTGACAATAACGTAATACAAGCTAGCTAAATATCACTACTATTATGAAATAAATTATATATTTTTTTCCATACAATCCGTGTAACTAAATATCTAATATATAATAGTATACTAAATATGTTTGTAGTAATATAATTATTAATAATATTACTACAAACATGTTTTGACTATTTACGAGCGCTTTTTTAAAGTCTACGTGAATAATAGTTATTTGTTATACAAGAGTGCAAAGTTCCTTTTTAACCGCGTGCTCATTTTTGATAACCGAGCAAGCGAAGCATTCTAAAATTGAATGACAAGCGCAGCGAGTGATTAAAAAATTAGAATCCTGCGCATTAGCGAGGAAATAAAAAGAGCACAAGGTGAAAAATCTTTGCACTCGAGTGCAACACGTAACTTTTCATCACACCTCAGCGAGGAAATGACTAAATGCGAAAAATAAATTTTATCATACATACTTTTATCGTACGTATTAATAACTATATTATGATATGTAAGTATTACAGGACAATCTTTAAATTATAGCAAATAATACTTAGGTATAATTAAGAAAATCTAAAAGTAACGTTGCTACAATTTGATTGTAATAGAGCAGTAATATCGCGCAACACAATTTAAAAAAGTATACCAAGAATTTTCCGAGTCTTAGTTTTGTAATAAATTAAAAAAGTTGTGTGATAAATTCGGCACCATAGAGGTAGAAGAAAATAGGTTTATTAGTATTTTGCATTCACAAACTTGGTGCACATGATGTTCTAAATTTAAATTTACTTTAACCTCTAGAGGATAAAACGACTTTTCCACTCAGACATTGAAGATTAAAAATGCTCTTTATGAGATGGGGTGATGAAAAACCTTTTTTTATTTTACTTATTTTATTTTTGCAGTTGTAAGTGTCGTTAAAAAATTCATTTTTTATCGACATAAAATTGCCATACTTTAATCGACTCAAAGCATTTTTATGATGAAATGGGTGATGAAATGCGTTTCGTAAATTGGACAACTGGCCAACAGTGCGTATGGCGCAGATTATTTTTTTTCTAGGACATTATTCACCCACGGCCATCTGATCCTAAACTAAGCAGGGCTTGTACTGTGGAAACCAAATAACTGATATATTACATATACTACTTTCTTTTGTAAATACATACTTATACAGATAACTGCCCCCAGACTCAGGACAAACATTTGTATTCATGCACACAAATATTTGTCTTGGGTGAGAATCAAACCCACGACCTGCGGCGTGAAATGCAAGTATCTACCAACCCTCCAACCGACCCGTCATTGTACAGACGCCAGCATATCCAGCTACCCCAATCTGTCAAATTTCTTACATATCTGGGGACAATGTCACACAGATCATCCTAGCCCCAAACTAAACTAATATAGATTTTCAACTTTATCACATAAGCATAAGGTTCACTTTCAATTGGGGAAATTTGACAGATTGGGGTAACTTGATGTGCTGGCGTCTGTACTAAGAATGAACATAATATTCTTTTACCACGAAATGAACTTGGTGTTCTTCTGTTTATGGTGTAAACACACGCATTATTCCTCAGTGTATTTTAGTTTTATTTTCAGCCCATTCTTACGTGGCAATAACCCGAAATGCCGCCACCGCACTGAAAGCAGACAATAAGGTTTTATTACTTCTTAATATTAGATTATAAAACATATTTATGGAGAAAACATTCGCGAATTACAACTTTATTGTTATTTTTAAATAACACGAAATACAGAGTTCATTCACTTCACTTATCGTATGGGCAGTGGTTACCCTAGTGTCAGAATTGATCAAGCCGCCCAGTAGGCCTCTGACATTTCTTAACGACTGTTGTCTAATGACTACAACCGGGACCGACGGCTTAACGTGCCCTCCGAAGCACGGATACGCTGAGAAATAATAATATATAGGGACAATGTCACACAGATCATCCTAGCCCCAAACTAAGCAAAGTTTGTACTATGGGTACCAGGCGATGATATACATACTAATATAGGTAGATAACTACTTAAATACATAGAAAACATCCATGACTCAGAAACAAATATTCGTACTCATCACACAAATATTTGCACTTACCGGGATTCGAACCCAGGACCACCATCTTCGTAGGCAGGAGCACTACTAACTAGGCTACGGTGACATTAAACCACTTTGGTGGTCACCTATCTATGGAAGGACCGCGAGCCTAGATGCTTAACCTCGCTTATCACTTATGGATCGGTTATACTATTAAACTAGTATTATGGAAGACACTGTCCTCTGGCTCACGGTTGGTCCAAGAGACAGAGCTACAATATATTTAAGTTGTTAAGGTGATAATAAATAATTTATTAATATTATTTTTATCAAAGTCTTAATGTTGGAGTTGATCTTTTTCTGTACAGAACTATATTACTTCAGCATTTAATATACATATTGCCCTACAAAACATGGAAATTCTAAGATTAAACCACTCTGGCGGTCACCCATCTATCGCCTAGATGATTATCCTCACTTCAGGCCCGCTAAGGGAACCAAAAAATAAAAAAAGACGTGTGGCACTCAGAGACTGCCGCGGTAAAGCTATTGCATAGCTTTTTTTATCAACTTATGCAATTATAATTATTTATTTATTTTATAATACTGCAATCTCATTTTCTTTCACAATTTTTTCGTGACTTTCTTCAATAATAAATGCACTTTGTTTATTCATATTTAAAACACTTTGTACACAAATTATATTCACTGTTGTACGTACGATGATAAATACCTATACACCTTCATACTTTCTCACAAACAGCTGATTACGGTAGTTTTCCAATACAACCAATGCCACCTAAAGGCGGGTTGCTGAACTAAAGAGACAAGCATATGATATTTCAAAAAGTCATTAAAAGTTCTGGTATTTATCGATAGATGGCGGTTGGAGTGGGGGGGTGTTAGGGTTTTTTCGTTACGGAATTTCTGGATTCGGTCCCCACGCTCAAGGCCCGCGATAGAAGTTATGCAATAGCTTAATAAAATATGTGCGCCTGCCTTTTTTGTTATTGATTTCAAATATTATATTATCTCCTGGCTCAGGGTGAACAATAATAGTTATTTGTTATACAAGAGTGCATAGTTGCTTTTTAACCGCGTGCTCAATTTTGATAACCGAGCAAGCGAGGGATCCAAAAATTAGAATCCTGAGCATTAGCGTGGAAATCAAAAGAGCACAAGGTGAAAAATCTTTGCACTCTAGTGCAACTTACACATAACTTTTCATCACACCTCAGCGAGGAAATGACTGAATGCGAAAAAAAATCTTATTATAATTACTTTTATTTCAGTTTAGGTATTAATTAGTATATTATGATATGTAATTATTACATGACAATCTTTAAATTATAACAAATAATACTTAGGTATAATTAAGAACAACTTAAAGTTACGTTGATACAGTTTGAGTGTAATAGAACAGTAGATAATATTGAGCGAAACAAATTTAACTAAAGTACCCCAAGATGGTTCTGAGTCTTAGGGCGGCTTGTACCATAGCACTAAATACTATTTAAATCCAATTTAAATTAAAATTCACGTTTAAGTCATTGCAACGCCTTGCACCATGCTAAATAAGTCGCTAAACGCGTTTAGAGAGCTGTCAAAGTTAAATACCCATTAATAGCTATTTAGCGCCGCTAAATGCGTTTAGCAAAAATTGACGTTAATTTTGAAAGGTTATGTTTCCATGACATGTAGGATTCAATTCACGCACACTTTCGCGCAGAAAACGTAATTTTTGTTTAAAAAATAGTATCATTTTTTTTTTTTTTTTTTTCATTTATTTAAGGTCGTTTTTTAACAACTCAGGTCATTAACGACCACCATATTGACAGCATATATTATTTCGGTATTTACTTAATTAAATTAACTTATACATATTGATCATTCTTAAATAGGCTAATGTCTGTTCGTATCCGCACTCATTTACACAATCTTTTATATTGTTAGGGACTTTACAGATCCGCTTTTCTTCATTGAAATCTAAACATTCTACTAAAATATGTACAACAGTAAGGTCTAGTCCACACTTGCATTTATTTCTGTCAGTTTTCGTAATTAGATGTATGTGGGTCATATTTGTGTGTCCAATACGTAATCTGGTAATTACAGATTGATCTTTTCTACACGAAAAGGATGTAGGGGATTTGTCGAAAATAGATTCTCGAATATTAAATAACTTTGAAGTGTTATCTCTCTTCCAATAATGGTCCCAAGCAATTCTAATATTACATTTGTAGTATTTCTGTAGCTCAGATAGTGTTGATACATTCAGAATCCTACTATTATTCTCATTGACGGCATGTCTAGCTTCCCTATCCGCGATATCGTTACCAATTATTCCTTGATGGCTTGGAATCCATATTATCTCCAATTTATATTTTTTTATAAGTAGGTTAATAATTGTTTGTTTAATTTCAAGAATAAGAGTATCTGTATTTTTTGGGTTTTGTATAGCTTTTAAACATGATTTTGAATCGGTATAAATTATATATTTAACTTGATTAGATTCTTTATTAATAAGTTCTAAGGCTTTAAGAATGGCAATTGCTTCGCAACTAAAGATAGAATTAAAGTCACCTAACTTATAACGATAACATTCACCTCCTGAAACTACTGAACAACCAGATTTTTTATTTATACCGATCCATCCGTGTAGAAAATTTTACAATTCGTAAAGTTACTGATTATTTCATGAAATAATTGTTTGAATATATATTGGGGAGTATCATCTTTAATATTTTTTGCTAATTGTAAGTTAATAGGGAATTCAATGTTTTCCCATGGGCCTGAGCTAAGTACTTTCTTTTGAAAAAATTTCGGGACTTTAAATTGAAAATCGTTCATATACTTCCGTGCTCTAATGCGTAAAGGTTGTGATAGATTTGGTTTCAATTCGTATTCTGAGTCTACGGCTGTTATTTTAGTGTAGTTATCATAAGTCATAGATTCTGGTTGGGATAATACATTAACAGCGTACGAAGTAACAAGTTGTTTTCTAAGTAATGGAATCAGGCGTTACTTTGCGGAAATCCATAACAATCAAAATACAAAATCAATATTTAGTGTTAATTCCGCTAATTGTCAGTTTAATCATGCTGGGATGCAATTTGCACCGCCCTCCCGCCCGCAAAAATGTGCACATGCAAGAAGGACAATATAAAAAGCAAATTACATGCGCCAGTACGATACCCGGGTATCATACTGGCGCATATATAATATTGATTTTGTATTTTGATTAAGTTGTTTTCTTCTAAATTCTAAAGGCATTTCTTCAGCTTCAACTAATATGCTTTTCGTCGGGCTTGTTTTAAATGCACCAATACTTAGTCGAAGAGCTGTATTCTGGATGCTTTCCAGAGAATCAAGTGTACGTTTTTTTGCCGAATCATAAATACTGGATCCATAGTCAATTTTTTGCCTTATTATAGCGTGATATGTGGCAATCAAACATTTTTTATCCGATCCCCATGTAGTTGAAAATAATGTTTTTATGATATTTAATCTTTTATAACATTCAGATTTTAGTTTATTAATATGAGAAATCCAACTTAATTTTTTATCAAATATTAATCCTAAGATTTTTAAATTATTTGCTTCTTTAATATTGTATCTATTTAAAATCAAATTATTACATCTATTTTTATTTTTCTTGTTACTAAGTATTATATATTCAGTTTTTGTTTTGGAAAATTTAAAGTCAGTTTTGTAGGACCAATCTTGTAGTTTGTTTAGAGTATTTTGTACAAGTTTTAGGGTGGGTTTTAGTGACCTGCCGCTACAAGTTATTGTTAGGTCATCTGCAAACAAAAACCCTTTAACCGGTTTCTTAATATGTAAATAAACATCGTTAATAGCCAGCAAAAATAAGATTACACTAAGAACGGAGCCCTGAGGTAAACCGTTTTGTAAGGGTACTGGGTTACTTAAAATATCATGGACTCTTACTCTCATTACTCTCCCGGTGAGGAAATTTCTAATAAACGCTAGGGCATTGCCATTAATATTTATATTTTGCAAAAGCTTTAAAACTCGATGTTGCCAAAGCATTTCATAAGCTTTTTCGATATCTAAAGCCACAATCACTACATAATTATCATTTGCAAATCCATCTAGTACTTCACTTTCGATATTCATTAAATGGTCTGTTGTTGATTTAAACTGGCGAAACCCAAATTGAATTTGAGAGAAATATTTGTTTGATTCCGCATACCATCTAATCCGTTTGCTTATTATTTTTTCCAGAATTTTGCATAAATTACATGTTAAAGAAATTGGCCTATAACTTGACTGTGAGCTGGGAATTTTTCCTGGTTTTAAAATTGGTGCAACTAAAGCTTCCCTCCAAGAGTTTGGAAATATTTGGTTTTTGTATATATAGTTATAAATCCCTAGTAAGTATTCAAGAGCTTTAACCGGTAAGTGTTTAATTATAATGTTAGGTATATTGTCTGGTCCTAGACTGGTATTATTCAGTTGTTCAAGTACTAAAACCAATTCATGCATCAATATTTCCGTGTTTAGAGGATTACTGTTGTCATGAAAGTCATAGTTCAGATTAATCTCTTGTCTATTTTTATATACAATGAATTCCTGGGCATAATTATCTGTGCTGCTATTATTTGCGAAGGCATGGGCTAATAAATTGGACGTTTCCTTAGGGTTACATGTAAAAGTACCATCTGTCTTTTCTAGTACTATGTCATTGAACTTAGTATTACGGTGATTTAATTTTTGGATCTTTCTCCACATATCCTGTACTGTGGTTTTATTGTTAATGGACGATACCCATTCTTCCCAATACTTTTTCTTGTTCTCTTTAATAAGTCTTCTGTAATATGCTCTTTTTTTCTTATAATCTATTTTGTATATAGAATTCGGATCATTTCTAGCATGTTGTTTGAATAGTTTAAAAGCTCTTTTAGTTTCTTTATTCGCGCTCCTACAATCTTCGTTCCACCATGGTAAATTATTTTTTCTAAACCTGCCGGAAGTTTTAGGTATCGATTTATTTGCCGCATTAACTATAATGTTAGTGAACTTTTCAACAATGACATCAATAGAATAGTTAACAGTGTGTAGTGATGGTAATTCAGACATATTCAGAGAAACTTCTTCACAGAACATGGTAATTGGCCCATGTTCTGTGAAGAAGTTTCTCTACTTCTTCTATTGATGTCATTGTTGAAAAGTTCACTAACATTATAGTTAATGCGGCAAATAAATCGATACTTGCTTTGTCAAACTTCCATTTTTTAGGTAAGTGGATAGCGTTTATGACATTATCATTAAACAGAATAGATTTAATTGAAATCGGAAAGTGATCACTATCATATAAATCATCTAAAGCGTTCCATTCAAAATATGACGCTATATTTTGTGAAGCCAAAGTAAGATCTATACTACTTGTGTGACCAGTGTTACTATCAAAGTGTGTTGGTTGGCCATTATTTAATAAAGTTAGATTGTCATTTTCATCAAGTAATTCTGCTATTATTCTACCTCTAGTATCGCATCTGTTTGAACCCCAATAAAAGTGATGACTATTAAAATCACCCAGAATTAAGAAAGGAGGTGGAATTTGTTTGATGAGATCATTAATATCGTGTTTGTTAAGGGTATTACTATTTGGTTAATAAACGTTGCATAATGTAAAAGGTATCGGGAATTTAATTTTTATTGCAACAGCTTCTAGATTTGTATTCAAAAGAATTTGTTCTGGTATTGTGTGAGACCTTACAAAAATAGCTACACCACCGCTAGCCCTATTACTTTGCAACCGATTTTTGTGGAATTTTTCGTAACCTAGTATAGACGCACAATTATTAGAGGTGAAGTTCGTTTCCTGTAAACAAATGCAAGTGGGACGTAAACGACTTAATAATAGTTTGATATTTTCAAGTCTTTTGTAGTAACCATTTACATTCCATTGTAAAATATCCATAACTATGAATTATAAAATATGTGTTATATAAACCTAAATATATGTTATAAAGAATTTAATACAAATGAATTAAAATTGGTTAATTATTATCTGTAGTTATACTAGCAGTAGGAAGCATTTCATGCAGTTTTCTGGATAAACGTGAACATCTGTTTTTCAAACTTTTGTTCATTTTACAGTGTAGTTTGTTACACATTTTAATTAGTTCTTTAATATTGTCTGTATATGAATAAACTAAATCTTTTACATTTTGTTTATCTCTCGCGTTATCCAGTAAACTAATGAATTGGTCTAAATTTATAGGAAATGTATTGTCGTTATCTAGTTCCGCTATGCCTTCTTCGATATTCTTCCAAATTTCTTCATCAGTCAGTTTTCTTTAGTTTTTTCTTCGTCTTAGTTTTTATTTCATTATCTTCTAGAGAAATATTGCTACTGGATTCATCAGTCTCAAATTCTATTCTATCAGAGTCTTCTTCTTGTGTAAATTGTTTTGGGATTTCTATCTTAGAAGATTCAGTTGTTGTTGGTGAATGTGTCCGTTTTTTCCCCTTGAAGTATTGCTGCGTAAATGTAGGTTGTACGAAATCGTGTAAGGTTGTTTCAGCGTAAGTAGAATCCACAGGAGGGTGAGGAGCTATTGGTTCAATATTTTCATTGTTTATTACATTTGGTTCTTGGTAAGTATTTGATTCCAATTCTTCAAGAGGAGTCTGGTTATTTGTAATATTCAGAGAGCAATTTTTTGCAAGGTGGCCTAATGTGTTACATGTAAAACATTTTAAGGCGTCAGTTGAAGTATAAATCCAGTAATTGGTTCCTTCGAAGGATAATTGGAATGATTCTGGTAAATGACGTTCGTCGTCTGGTGCAATATATAGCTGTCTTCTAAAACTTAGTATATGTGAAAACCCCGGGTCAATGACACCTACTTTCATAAAAGTTATTGGTGACATTATTTTTATATGGAGATCTTCAAATTTTTGTTCAATTATATGATTGGGAATAACGGGACAAACGTTTGATAATACTATTCTTTTGTTTCTAGTAATTAAGGGTTTGATTTCTAAAACATTGTTTTTAATTATTAACTTTTTTCTTTCTTCTACTAAAAGGTCAGCTGTTTTTTTGGAGTCCATATAAATGCAAATACGTGCATTAGATATGCGAGATATAAAACGAATAGATGCTGCAGGTGTTAACGATGATAATGCAATAAGGTACTCCCTGAGGTTTATGCCTTCCACGGCATCCAGTACGATGGCTTGGTCTTTCTTCGGAAAACAAGTGGTTGACGTAACATTGGCGTAACTTGATGTTTTCGGTTGTGTTTGTGGTTCAGTAGCGGTTCGTGATTCGGTAACTGAATTTAGTGGTGACATTGGGGGGTTTTGAGACATTGAGGTACGATTCATAATTGTTTATAGGGTCTCCTGTTACCAGGAGATACCCTATTTGTGATCTTACACTAACAATAATAAAGTGGGTAGTCGTTTGCCGCGTAAATGTAAACACGGGAGCGGATCGAACGAGCTGTGAGACGCGCGTCCGCTGTGAGCACTCGCGGGGAACTGAATAGTATCATTTGTTACTTACTTATAACGAAATATAGGGGAACTGCTATACCGACACGATCAACGCATTTAGTTAAATGCGTTTCGAAACAGCTTGCTTGCTTGCAAGAGGTCATTAAACGTAATCATGTTAAACACATTTATCGATTTAAACGTATTTAGTTAAATTTGTTTATTTAAACGAAATTTCGTGCAAGCCGCCCTTAGTTTTTAATAAATTAAAAAAGTAGTATGAGAAATTCGGCGCCATAGAGGTAGAAGTAAATAGGTTTAATGATATTTTACATTCACAAACATAGTGCACACGATGTTCTAAATTCAAATTTACTTTAACCTCTAGAAGATAAAAACGACTTTTCCACTCAGATATCGAAGAGAAAAATACTCTTTCCGAGATGGCGCGAGAAACACACCTCATTTAGAACTTCGTCTTTTTGCTTTAGTCTTCCATTTTTAACTTGTTATTTATTTAAGGATTTCAGAAAATATATGCGATAAAACAAACCGCACGGACGGACTATTTATTTTTTTTTGTACCTTTTATACTATCCACTATATTTATGGACTGCATTGTGAGCTTGACAAGTACAAGTGTATGTTAATACCCAAGTGCTGAACAAATTTCATGTCATTTAAATACATTTTAAGTGAAAATAGACCGCGCGGATGGACAGTCAATGCGCTTAAATCTAGTTAAGTTAGTTCACACTGCTAACGCAAATCCGTTTGTCAATCATGGTAATTGTGGCATATAATAGATACAATTCTATTGTGAAAATCTTTTGGCGAGGCTTTTATTCAGCAGTGGACCTCATTTGGCTGACATTATGATAACATAGATAGGCACTCCCAGCAGTAGCTCTCATCGGCTGTATATGGCAAAAAATATTATTAGTATTCTTATAAGTCCAAACTCAAATTATTTTATATTTATATATATATATATATATATATATATATATATATATATATATATATATATATATATATATATATATATATATATATATATATATATATATATATATATATATATATATATTATATATATATATATATTTATATATATATATATATATATATATATATATATATATATATATAAGAGGACGACAAACGAGCAAGTGGGTCACCTGATGGTAAGTGATCACCGCCGCCCATGGACACTCGCAACACCAGAGGTGTCGCGAGTGCGTTGCCAGTCTTGAGAAGAGTCCGCAAATAAGTTTGCTGACCCTCCCCACACCCCACCCCGATGAGCTCTGGCGACCTTACTCACACTTAGAAACACAACATTAAATTACTAATATTTTTATATTTATTTATTTATTTAAATACGATAAATAGGTACACTAGATGTTACAGAAAAAAATCTGTAATATAACACACAACACTCAACCCCCTTAAATAAAAACAATCAGTGTTGCCGAATCTTACATTATTTGCACGTCGACATCAATTATTCATGCTTAAAATAAAATTGACAATATCATTCTTGTGCTATGAGGTCCCACACTTTTGCATGTGTTCCTAATGTTGTAGTTTCGTCGTCAAATTTAGCCGGAAATTTCTAAAAGCTTTTCATTGTGACGCAAGCGTGCTTGATAGGAATTAAGTTGGGCAACTGTGCTGGCTCACAACAACAGGCAATTACAGGCTCTACTACCTCCTAGTGATATTTAAAAAAGACTTGAGAGGTGTCAAGGGACACCCGGATGGAACGAAGTTATTTCTTATAATTTATTATGTACAAAAAATCTGTATACACTCAACAAAAATAATCGTCGCGACACCACACTGTTCAATGCGAAATAGAAATGAAAATATCTGGCTTGCTTTCCATAAGAGAGAGAGAGAGAAAGAGAAACATGCGCACGCCGCACAGCTGCAAAAAGTGTCGTGACAACTTTTCGTAAGATTTTTTTCCGTATAGCCCCCTTTCACAATGCGCGATAAGGAACTTTGTTCCAAAAATATTTTTTGTGCAGTAATGCCAACCGAATGAGCTTTCGTCCGCCAAGACAAATTTCTGCCTAAACCATGATTGTCCCGCCTTGGCATGTTAGGGTCTCCTGAGGGTACCGTAGACTGCTAACACTCTCTGAAGTTCTCTAAACGCGTGATCATCGTGAATCCGGTGATGCACCAAAGACCATCGTTCGTCACTCTTTGGTTAATGTTACGAGGCCACGAAAGCCGTTGACGACGATTGCGAGGTTGCAAACATGGTCAGCGGTTTATGTGCTTCAGCATGAAGATTTTATGCAACCTCTTTCGTGTGGTTTGGTCGCTTGGACGTCTTCTGCCGGTCATTTGGAAAAATGGATCCTCTCTCTGCGTAGTAAGTAACACGATTTTTACCCGTGTTTGTTTGAAGCACATCATGTAGTACTGTGATAACGTGACCACAACTTTGATACTTCGTTTTTTATTTTAATTTGTTTAACACTTTGTCTCCCCCGACGGGATCGGAGTCCTTATGTACCTTTCATATTATAATAAAAATATTAATATTCTATTTTTGTTAATGCCTACCTTATTCATACCTTATCTTAATCTAATTTTAATTAATAATATATATTTCTTAACTATATTTATACATTCTGCCTGCCTTACAAATTTTAATTGCAAGTATTATACATATCTCTATGTACAATCTTACAGTACATTTCAATGCTTATTTTATATTTATAAATGCGTTTGGTACAATCGAGTTGTTGGCCTCCCCAACAACTCGATTGGTAAAATCTACAATGGAATTGTGTTCATCATACACATAGAGACGCTGCTACCGTTCTCTACGAGAAATTTTCTCGGGATGATTTCTAATAAATATGTAAATCGGTTAGTTGCCATAGTACAGGCTCCGTCTAGTTGTGATCAGATAGCGGTGTGTTTTCCCAAGATATTTATTTATCTTTAATCTGGGCCTTAAGCCTTCAATAAAATCCATTACATGGACTTGAGGCGCAGATTAAACTCACAATTATTCTGTCTCGTATTTGGATATTTATTTATTTATTTTATTTTAAAACTTTTTTGCACATGAAAGTACACAGGCGGACTTAATGCCGTAGGCATTCTCTACCAGTCAACCTTGGGGTGATGCAGAGAAAAACAAGATAGGTGCACTTTAAAAACGTCTTGTGTGGATTATCAGTGTAAAAATATATAATTATGAATAATTACACACAATACATAAATAAAAACTATAATAGACTAAAATATATTTATAAATAAATATATCTAGAGAATAATTAACGATAGAAAAGAGTGCTATTGAACTGATTCTGCCAACATTTTTTTTGTAATGTCTTCGCGCATTTTCTTTTTAAAAGAAAAACGACTCCATGCCATCCTGATTTCGGAAGGAAGAGAGTTCCAGAGAAGAATGGATTGAACAAAGAAGGAAGAATGAAGAAAATCAGTACGATGAGGTGGACATTGAAGTAGACGGTTGTGAGAAGAGCGTAGAAATTTGCTATGATTGCTATAAAGATATTGAAATTGAGAAGTCAAATAAGAAGGAGAAGAAGGCGAGTCTAATAGAGAAAATATGGTAGTTAAGGCTCTCACGATTCTGCGCTATGTTATATTGCGGATATGTTAATGAATATAAGAAAATCATTATATGCACTAACCAAAAATGAATTTGGTCAACTACAAAAATTCAATTAGAATTCTCATATTACCAAAAATAATAAAATCCTTTTTACTATTCATTTTGGCCCATGCAAACAAAAACGAAAACTATGACTGATTTTCTTTAAATTAAGATATCTGCACGCTGATCTGGGCTTTGATGCCGATGTTTTGTTAGAAATTAGACGAAGACGGTTGACATTCCATTATGAGAAAAATCTAATATATAGTGTATCTAAAGTAACTTTATCATATTACATAATTAGCGTAAAAGGCTATTTTCTGTCGGGACAGGCCATCAAATCCCAAATTAGACAACTAACAGAGGACTATCATCAAATTTTAATATGATTCGTATTATTATATAATTAAGACTCAATTTTGTATGCATTGAATGGTTGGGTCAATATAGGAATAGTTGGAAAGATACACAACATCAGCCTATCATTAATGCCTCTATCACAATAATGACGATGATTACAAAAGCGTTGATTTCGACGTAAACATCGAGCGACCACAGTATATAACAGTAGTACATCTACAGCATATTTAAAATAAAATAAAAACAGTTTCCATTCATGCAGATCTCCTTGCGCCTAGAATCAAATATATAAAGTTAAATTGTAATACTGTTCATGTTCTGAATATTTACAAGCGCTTTTTAAAGTCTAAAGAATCTAATTGAATCATTTGAATAAAAAAATAGACAACAGCACTTCAGGAAAGTTGATTATATTGAATCATTAAGAATTACATATGATTTAATGTATGGTAGTAAATATATAGACTATTAGTTTATCAAGATATAAAACATTTATTTTATCATTCATCATTTTGAGGGCAAAAGATTTAAGGTACTTACTGCTTACTTTAAAGAAATACTTTTCATTGAACACTTTCCTTATTTCCCTATTGTTAGGTACTATGTAGTAGACACTGGCGTAAAACAAATATATTATCTTCCCTAATACCAGAAAGAGTCTAAAAACTATATTATTATGATCAACATATGTTGAAGTCAATCAATGTTAAGTATTAAAATCTTGTACTCCATTTAAAAAATAAAAATATCGAATTATATGCAGTATATACCCAAATTTTTGTATTCTAAATACGTAAGGAAATTCGTAAAATGTAACATGTTTAAAAACAAACGAGTATGATATATATTTATTATATTTATTTGATTATATTATTGGGGCGGAAAGTTCTCAAGTAGCGACGCCATACTGGAAGACAGCGTGGTTAGGCCTCCGTCCAGGTGGACCCTTGATCTTATGAGGGCCACTAGATGACTTGTGATTGGACGCGGGTACCCCAAGACTGGCAATTGTGGTGATATTTGGGGGAAGTGTTTGTCCAGCCGTGTACGTCTTCCAGATTATATGATGAGTACACCGAAATATGTCAATACAGGTGTAGTGTACGAGTTCAGGTAGCTCTCTTACTACTATATTGGTGCCATTACAACAACATTTTATTTTATTTGGAAAGCTTACAGCTACATACAATTGGATACAAATTTTAATAATTAAATGCCAATAATAAGCTTCCACAACTCGTTTACAAAATAGTAGCATCTCCGGTCTACTTAATTAATTACAATAATGACTACCTTACAAATGGTTTTACAAGATTGAGCCAGTACTATATAAAGATTTATATATTATCAATGAAATATTTAGTAAGTTTGGATCTGGTAGAATTTTTACTAGTAGTAAACAGATCAATAAAATCAAAATGTAGGTATCTATAAATGGTTGTTCTGTGTTTGGAACAGCTTCGTGTCTGTATATTGCATAATTTTACATACGCAAAAAATTCCCTAGTGCGGGAGTAATATTATTTTTTGGGTGTATAAAATGGTGGTAAAACTGTCAGCGTTGTTGGATATAACATTACTTTGTGAAAGATAATCTACTGAAATAGACTGTGGTGCTGCTTTTAACCTACATTAAGTAATTGAAGGTAGGTAGGCGACTGCTGAATAGATGTTACAAATAATATGCCTGCAGTGAACCCATTGTTTATGTTAACAGTTAATAATGTTTACTATCTCTTTTTAAAGGGGTGAATTAATTGCAGTTACAGACTTAACATTACTACATAAAAATAAAGCTGAAAAACCTTTTAATTAACTCACAGTTCTTACTAATTATAATAATAATAATTATTATAATTATTTTATTTTATTTCTCCACAAAGGTAGTTACAATACTTACAACAAAATTAATATCTATACATATTCCTTTGTGAGAGCTGGTGTCTGAAGTAGGTTTCCTATAGAACCTGTATTACAGATCACCAGGCCCTCGGCCGCTTCGGAGTGGACAGATATGCTGTCTTACATTTAATTTTATTGTTAACTACATAGGAGAGACAATTTTTATAAGTTAAAGAATACGTGTGTGTGTGTGCGTGTGTGAGAGAGAGTGTGTGTGTGTGTATGTGTGACTTTATGTGGTTATTATGTATTCAATTATATATATAAATTTATAACTATGCTGTCTAAAATTTATGAGTTCACCACTTGGCCACGGGACCTTGTCTACAGTGAATATTCACGCACGACTGAGCGTATTGCTGCTACAAGAAATGTATGGAAAAGTTCTGGGCATGCCACGCGTAGCAGCAATGGTGGGACGATCGGGGAACTTGCCAAGCAAAATGCTCGAGCGTTGGGTGGTGCGGCGGGTAACGAAAACAAATGTATGAAAGAGTATCGCGACCGCCACAGTGTTGAATGGCAAACGCAGCGTTGAAAGAAAACAGTTTCCTTTTTCAAAACATTCACTCTTTTCTCTAGTTCTGGCTGAACATGCACAAGACTTTTGACGGGCCTGTTGGCGTGGTTGGCAAATGCTTGCTTTTCACGCCGGAGGTCGTGGGTTCGATTGCCATCCACGACAAAAAAATTGCGTGCATGAACATGTCTGTTTGTCCTGAGTCTGGGTGTAATTATCTATATAAGTATGTATTTACAAAACAAAAGTAGTATATGTAATATATCAGTTATCTGGTTTCCATAGTACAAGCTCTGCTTAGTTTGGGATCAGTTATCCGTGTGTAAATAATGTCCCAGGATATTATTATTACTATAAACGATTTTTTTATAGAAATGGAAATATTGCAAAAAAAAAAAGGGGTCCTCAGCTCGGAGGTAACCAGTTTCGCCAAGCTGGTCTAAATTGTGCGTCATTCAGATGTACGAGGAATCGTATGAAATAAGCCATGAAACTGACCTATAAAAGAAACATGAAGAAAAATTTAATTAGTTATTGTGATGCAGACTGGGCTAATGACACAGACGATCGAAGATCCTGCACAGGATACATTTTTATGTTTCAGGGCGCTGCTATTAGCTGGAATTCAAAAAAACAGCAAACCATTGCATTGTCCAGCACTGAGACAGAGTATATGTCCTTATCTTCTGCAATTCAGGAAGCACTCTGGTTAAAGCAGATGGAAGAGGAGTTCTGGCCTAATCTGAAAGGTATACCCACAGTTGTATATTGCGAAAATCAAAGTGCAATTAACCTCTCAGAAAACTCCATATATCACGCACGTAGCAAGCACATAGATGTGCGATTTCATTTCGTACGTGAGAAGATTGCTGCAAATCAAATAGCTGTGAGGTACTGCTGCACCCGAGACATGATCGCCGACGCTATGACGAAGGGGCTACATAAACCGAAGCATGAAGAATTTGCTGCGTCGATGGGCTTATTTAAAAAACGTTCGCGTTCAGGGGAGCCTGTTGGATATATGGAAGCCTAACGTTTTCTACAGAGCAAACTGCACTGCTGTGTTGTGTTGCGTTTGGTTTAAGCTCTCTCTCACTCGTTGTCATTATACTGTGTCAATGTGCTCTCTGTTAAGTTTATTAATTAAATATTAATCTCAGTATATTTCCAAGTGTTATTCATTTTATCAGAATAACATTTTGGAAATGAACGTCTGCAAGTTGTTCATTGTTATTCCTAGAAATCTTCTGCTCCACTATGTAGGTTACTCGTGGCCTGAGAATGCGGAAGATATCAGTTATTAATCCGACCGATGATCTTGTGCTGTCGGTGGGAACTCCTGGATGCGAATAGCGCAAGACCGGCAATTGTGGATATCTTTAAGGGAGGCCTTTGTCCAGCAGTGGACGTCTTTCGGCTGATATGATGATGATCAATAGGGAACAACAAAGAAAGTTAGATCTAAGTTTTATTTACATTTATGATAAATTCCACGAACATTCTAGATAAAAATACATTTACAAAGCTCGTAATTCATTTATGTATGCTTTTAGTTATATTAGGTCTTTACCTATGAAATTGCCGTTCTGCAGTACTGGCCATTTCAAATCAAAATAATTTTTGTTTGGCTAAGAATTCTAATTTCAAATTAATTTTATTTTAAAAACATGGATTCTTTTTTCCAAAAGTAGTCATTTCTTTATTGATTAGTGTTACATTTTCATCGCATTTCAATCTTTTTCGTCATCATGGATACGTTAAAAATTCGAGTAATTATGGAATATGAGTACCGTCGTGGCAGCAACGCGGCACAAGCGGCACGCAACATCAACGACGTTTACGGAGCTAACACTACAAACCAACGCACCACCTGTTATTGGTTTGCTCGCTTCCGTTCTGGAAATTTCGACCTGAAAAATGAACCTCGCGGTCGTCCGAAGACTTTGGTCGACAATGACGAATTAAAGGCGGTTGTGGAAGCTGATGATACACAATCTACGGCTGAATTAGCAGCAGCTTTCGACGTTAGCGTCAAAACAATATTGGTCCATTTGCGTCAAATTGGCAAGGTAAAAAAGCTTGACAAATGGGTGCCCCACGAACTCAATGATCGCCAGCGCGAAGTACGCGTCGAGACGTGCCTTGCACTGCTCAACAGACACACAAATGAAGGAATTTTGAACCGCATTGTTACCTGCGATGAAAAATGGATTCTGTTTGATAACCGCAAGCGCTCAGCAAGTTGGTTGGATCCTGGTTCAGCACCTAAACAATGCCCTAAACGAAAACTTACCCCTAGAAAAGTGATGGTCACTGTTTGGTGGTCTAGCGCCGGTGTGATTCATCACAGCTTCTTACCAAACGGGGTGAGCATTACTGCAGATGTGTACTGTGAAGAACTGAGCACAATGATGGAGAAGCTGGCGCATCTCCAACCAGCATTGGTCAATCGCTCGTCTCCGCTGCTCCTGCACGACAACGCGCGACCTCATACTGCACAGCAGACGGTCTCCAAGTTGCAAGAACTGGGGTTGGAAGCTCTCCGTCATCCGCCCTACTCACCAGACCTTGCGCCTACAGACTACTACTTTTTCCAGAATTTGGATAACTTCTTGGCGGGAAAAAAATTCAATACCCGAGAGGCAGTACAAAATGCCTTTGAAGAATTTGTTGCCTCCCGTCCAGCTGATTTCTTTAAGAAGGGCATCAATAAACTGCCACTGCGATGGCAAAGATGCATTGATTGCATGGGTGATTACTTCGATTAATACAAATAAAAAAATTCATGAAAAAAATTCGTTTAAATTTTTTCATACAAAACGGCAATTTCATAGGTAAAGACCTATTAGTAGTAAACAGGCCAAATTTCCATACATAAATAATTTATGATAAATATTTATTACCGTGATAATATTATAATTAAGAAATACGAGTAAGTAGGCCATATTATTATCTCGTATAATCACGTTGTAATCGTTTAATTATGTTTCCTTGTTGCTGTCATTTAGGAATGGCGTATTTATACGAATTATCGTCACAAAAACCACACTATAGAACAATATTTCTTTCAACAATAATAAGTAACTTCAATATCAGTTCTTACGTAAAAATACGGGGAAATTTGATTATAAAATCGTAACTGGTGGCTGTCTGTACATGGAAGATCATCACGTCAGCCAAATTACGTCCATGGATAAAAGCTTCCCCAAAGAATGGGGGGATATGCCATAATTATCACGCTGTATACAATACTACTATGTGCACACATAGTAACATACATATAAAAAGTGTCAATAAAGTTATTACCTAGGCCTAGTCTGTACTAGTGTTGCCCAAATGCAAGGACGAGGACGACGACTCCGACGACGGAGGTGTGTTGACGCAAGACCAAGACTCGCTAAGTCTCTTCTTGGTCTTGCGTCAACACACCTGGTCTTGGTCTTGCGTCAACACACCTGGTCTTGGTCTTGCGCTCTCTGTCTTGGTCTTGGTCTCGGTTTTGCAGCAAGAGTCTCGCAAGTCTTGCAATTATCTATTAGTCTGTTGCAGTTAATAAAAGACGTTCGTTGAAATCTTAGAACAACGTAACAGAGTAGGTACATTTTTAACTTAAATTGACATATGCATAGTGAACCACGAAATTAATACAATTTCATCATAATCATATCAGCCGTAGGTCGTCCACTGCTAAATATAGGCCTCCCCTATATATTTCTATACCTACTCCGTGGCGGCGATCAAACAGTGTCAAAACTGGCGCACAGTCTTTGACAAAGCGGTGTCTTTGACGGTAAATTATCAAATAATTAGGTACATAAACACCGACCGACCAACGGTTTATTCGCGTTACGTAATTTAGAGATCTAGACCATACCTACCATAGCATTGGCTGGCGCCAAACTGTTGCTATAGGTAAGTAGGTACTCCACTCGATGTTAGTTAGTTGATAGTTTAAATCTTGCTGAATAGAAGAATAAGTAATATAAAATTTGAAACTTAAGTCCCTAGTATTCATGCCCGCTTGAGTATGTTTCGCCGGCTCTTCTCAACTAGGTCGTGTTGAAACCGGTAGTAGATGAACCCACTGAGTTCGTTTCGCTGGGTCTTCTCAGTTGGGGCGCATTGGATCCGGTGGTAGCATTAAAGCGCGACCGTCGTTATTAACACAAGGTCCGTCATAATAATAATACCTTTAATATAGACAGAACCATTGACAATATGTAGTAAAAATATTAGAATTAAACTAGATAATTAAACATAATCTCTTGACAATAACTTGATACGAGCTAGCTAAATATCATTTCTGTAATAAAATAAATTTTATAAATGTTTTCATACAAGATGTACCTAAATATCTATGTTACTAGAAATAATATCTAATGTATAACTATATTAATGTATAACTGTATAACACTGCCGATCGGTTGTCAAAAATTGTACTAGTGAATTAAAATTAATAATTACCTATAAATAAATGTTTTTACAATATACTATACTATACTAAATTGTAAGCTAAATAATTGAATGTGATTAGTTTTCTGAAGAAATAAACCCGAAACAACTGATATCTGTCGACGCATCAGCTGTCTGTCACTGCGCTGCTCATGTCCAACGATTAAGTTTAAACCTTTGTGTGAAATCCCGGGGAGTATATTACTTATTCTTTATTTTTACACATTCATAATAACCTAACCAAACACTTATTCGACTCATTGGTGTGAGTCACGTCCAATTTCACACTGCCATATTCTGTCTCCATTTGCTTGACGTACATTGTGGAAGCAAATTCGACGACTTAATTAGCTGGCTACAGACATCACACACTTCAATTACTCCATAACTATACTGATATAAGATTGGCATTCGATAAATTTATTCCTATCTACACATACTAAGTTAACTTGACTAGACCCTAGTAATGAACTCTGATTAGGTGTCATATAGATAAAGTTAAAAGTGCCCCACTACAGTTAGTAACTAAATGTTTAAGTGTTGCTTTATTATAAATCTATTATAAAGTTAATTGCCCATCTGTCTTGTATATACTTACTTATATTATTTCTACCTATAGATCTCTGTAGGTTATTTTTCATATCTCACTCCTTTGACTTCAAATACATCTTAACCTCTTATTTCTATCTAGTTTTCTGTTCACCCTCTCTTTGTTTTCAGCCCATCCTCATTCACCTCACATCATGCAGACCCGAAGCATGGCTGCAACTCAAGTAGCTGAACATAAGTTGAAATCAGCTCTCAAGGACTTACAGACATACAAAGATCAGTGTCATAAACTTGAACAGGAGCGTGAGGAGAATGAGATAGAGATAAAAAGGGTCATTGATAGTAACACATCACTGAAAAGGGAACTTGTGAAACTCAACCACCAACTAGAGTCTACTATTGAAGAGCGAGACAGACTGCATGCGGAGACAGAGTCTTTTGATAAGTGTAGAGTGTTATATGAAGAAGCACTGTTCAAAATTAGAGATCTTGAATTAGAATTAATTAATTGTAATGAGAAGTTGTCAAATTATGTAAAAAACACAACTTGTCCAGTAGCCTCCATTAATCAGAGCTTGTATGACGAGTTGGCCAGTTGTAGTCCGGTGGGTCTCCCTATTAATACAACGGTGACCATTGATTTGACTGGCGATGACTGTGTAGACTGCCAGCCAAGCGTTAATTCCTTATGTAGTGACAAGCTAAAACAATATATACTTGAACTAAGTAAAGAACGTAGGGCATTATTAAACAAATTAGAAAATTTTGAAATTAAATTATTGAACATACTTGCAAGTTTAGTAGCGGCACATATTAACTCAGTCATAAGTAGTATGATGAAGTCACTTTTTATACCATCTTTTAGTAATGTTATTAAAATCAATTTAGTTAGTAGTTTAAACATGTAAGCATGACAATAGAGAAGTGTGATAACTTTCTAATTCTATCACATCAAAATATAAACCGCTTCTCTAGTAAAATTCTAGACATAGAACTTTTTAATGAAAAATATGAAATAGATATCCTTTGTTTTACAGAAACATGGCTGAAGGCACACAAGATGGCTTTTAGTGTCTGTGGCTATAGGGTCGCCAGCTTTTATAATAGGGTTTCGGCAGAGGGTGGTGGAGTACTGATACTACTTCGAGACCAAATTAAATTTAAAGAACGTAAAGATATATGCCAACTATCTATTGAGCGTGTGTGTGAGATGGCATGTGTAGAGACGCAGTTTTATTGTATAATATGTGTGTATAGACCACCAGCATCCGATTTAAAGCTTTTTACAGCAACAATAGAAGACATTCTTAGGAAAATTAAAAGTAAAAAAAAAATCCTTGTATGTGGTGATTTTAATATGAACATTTTAGCAGATTCACCTGAAATAAACATATTTCTATCTGTATTTCGGTCCTTTAACCTTAAATGCTTGTTTTCTGAGGCCACGAGAGTCACACCCACATCTGCTACTTGCATTGATATCATAATTACCAACTTTGATGTCTCTGAGAAGTGTTTGGTGGCTGGTGTTCGCTCTGACCATAAATGCCAAATAGTAAAGATAAAAAATGAGATAAATATAAATAAACAAAAAATTAGTTTTAGACCTTTAACAAAATCTAATTTGGGAAAGTTCAGTAACAACCTGGAGAATAGTTTGTGCCATCTATTGCCAAACAAAAGTAACCCTAACGATATGTACACTACATTATTCCACTGTATTTGCAAAGAATTTAATAAAGCTTGTAAAATAAAAAACATAACGGTTGACAGTAATAAGATAAAATTTAGTTCTTGGGCAACTCAAGGCATTAGACTGAGTAGAGATTTTTTATATGAGTTGTATGACAGAAGGTCCTATAACCCTGATGTCAATTTTATTAATTATGTTAGAAATTATTCAATTTTTTTTAAAAAGGTTTGCATTCAAGCTAAATCTTTATATATAAGAGATAAAATTAAAAAATCTGATAATAAAATAACATCAGCTTGGCAAATAATTAATACTGAAACTGGTAAAAGTAGATCAAGAGATCAAACATTAGTATTGAATATTGGTGATGAACTGGTTTCAGACAAGCTTACCATTGCCAATTTTTTAGCTGCTTTTTTTGCAAATATACCCGTGGATATTACTAAGTGTCTCGCATCATCACCAGATGTGGCTGAACTCTTTTTAAATCAAAGCGTAAAACAAACTGTGCCTAACTTTAGTTTTAAATCCGTAACAAGTGATGATATTATAAAAGCTTTTAAGAGTATTAAAAGGAAAGGCACATAAGATTTGTGGGGACTGTCTGTTAAAGCAATTGAATCAATCATACTAAACATTGCTACAATCCTTGCAGCCATCTTCAATGGCTGTATAAGTGATGGTGTCTTTCCCGATTTAATGAAAATAAGTAAGATAATACCCATTTTCAAGGCAGGTTGTTCAAAAAATGCCACGAATTATAGGCCTATCTCAATACTGCCAGCTTTAAGTAAAATATTTGAAAAGCTGATGCTCAGCCAAATGTTGTCGCACTTTAACGTGAATGAGATATTGCATAACAAGCAGTTCGGGTTTACAAGGGGCCGCTCTACTCAGGATGCAGGTTGCACATTAATTAGGTCAATATTGGAGGCTTGGGAGGGATCACAGGATGCGCTGGGAGTTTTCTGTGATCTCTCTAAGGCTTTCGATTGCGTTGATCATCGTACGCTCGTTGTTAATCTGAAGTACTATGGAATATCTGGCACATCTCTTGATCTTGTGATGTCCTATTTATCGGGGCGACAACAGATGGTTTCGATAGGCGGTGTCACTTCGGCACGTCATCCTGTGAGAATGGGGGTGCCCCAGGGGTCTATATTGGGCCCATTTTTATTTCTAGTTTATATAAATGATCTCCCTTATCTGGTAGAGAAAGTATCAGAGATAGTTTTGTTCGCTGATGATACGTCGCTCATATTTAAAGTAAATAGAAAGGATAAAGATCTTATTGAGCATAATAAAACACTCAGCTTTATATCAGAATGGTTTTCGGCAAATAATCTCTTGTTAAATGCAGGGAAAACTAAATGCATCAGGTTCTCATTGCCGAATGTGACTCAAATTGTACCAACAGTTGCACTTAATGCGAAAATATTAGATTTAGTCCCATCGACCGTATTTTTAGGATTGACACTTGATTCAAAATTGCAATGGGGTCCTCAGATTGAAAAGTTAGCAGGTAAATTAAGTTCGGTTTCCTATGCTGTCTGGAAAATAAGGCAATTGTCAGAGGAACAAACTGCTAGATTAGTGTATTTCGCGTACTTTCATAGCATTATGTCGTATGGCATTCTGCTGTGGGGTTCGGCGGCTGACATAGGTACTATTTTTGTATTGCAGAAAAGAGCAGTCAGAGCCATTTATGGTTTAGGCAGTCGCGATTCTTTGCGAAATTTGTTTAAAGAAATAAATATACTTACTGTGCCATCGGAATATATATATCAGAATATAATGTTTGTTAGAAAAAATATTCATAATTATAAAAAGAAAAGTGAACTGCATAATATAAATACTAGGAATAAAAACAAACTAGCCATGCCAGGCTTTAGAGTAAGCAAAACTAATAAATCATTTTTAGGAAATTGTATTAGGTTTTATAACAAGCTTCCTACTCAAATTACTGATCTGCCTGACACAAGTTTTAAAACACATATTAAACGTATACTTATAAGTAATGGAATCAGGCGTTACTTTGCGGAAATCCATAACAATCAAAATACAAAATCAATATTTAGTGTTAATTCCGCTAATTGTCAGTTTAATCATGCTGGGATGCAATTTGCACCGCCCTCCCGCCCGCAAAAATGTGCACATGCAAGAAGGACAATATAAAAAGCAAATTACATGCGCCAGTACGATACCCAACACGTGTTTCGGTCCTCCACGGACCATTCTCAAGGGCTGCTAACTCGTCGAGTGCTCGAAGGAGACTAAAAGCCAACGAGGCGAGCGCTCTTTTATATACTACCAACCGCATGGACAATTATTTCTAACTACCCCCAAATATTCGTAGTAAAGGAGATGAAACTAAATTTGTTTGGTCATTCAACAATGCAAAACTATTACTGCTATGTTTTAATATTTCTAATTGTTCCAACACACATAACCGGAAACTTTTATCACAACTATGTAAAATATTATACGTATTATTGTCGCCCAAGGAATGGCCAGTTTCAATTAAATGTTTGGCGTAATGAGATTTATCAGGATGGCCATTCCTATAAGCAGCTACATGCTCTTTATACCGTATTTCAAAATTTCGGCCTGTCTGACCTATATATACCGCGTCACAATCATCGCAGACCAACCTATACACGCCGGATTTCTTGCAATTTTCCAAATTATCTTTTCCATTACAAAGACGTCGTATAGTTTGGTCCGTCCGAAATGCAACGTGAATATTATTTTTACGCAGTAAATTGGCAATTCTATCTGAAATTGGGCCCATATAGGTCAGACTACCAACATATTTGTTAATACGGTCAGGGGGGCATGCATACAGTAAAGAGCGAACCCTACATCTCTGATTATTTTTAATCAAATTATCAATAATAGATTTTGGATAACCGTTTGATAACGCGATTTCATAAAGAATATTAAGTTCTTTTATGTAATTCTCATTAGACAAGGGGACCGACATTAACCTATGAACATAGCTGCGGAAGGCAGCTAGTTTATGTTGATTGGGGTGACATGATGAAGCTGGAATAGCCATATCGGTATGTGTTGGTTTCCGATATATTTGAAATTCTAATTTATTATGGACATTAGTGATGGTGAGGTCAAGAAAATTAAGGGATTTTTGTGATTCTAATTCCAATTTAAATTTTATTTTAGGGTGGAGATTATTTAATTTAGTAACAAATGAATTAATTTGGCGTTTGGTACCAGACCAACAGATTATTATGTCATCAACGTATCTATAATAAAATAAAATGTTGGGTTCGCCCACTATATATCTACGTTCAAAATTATCCATAAATATCTCTGCCATTAGTGGACTTAACGGTGAACCCATGGCCAACCCTTCCTTTTGGCGGTAATATTGATTGTTAAAACGAAAATAATTTTGTTGCATGCATATTTTTGTGAGTTTAAGTAGATCATACATCTCTCCAGGATGTAACCGTTGTCTCTCAAAGTGTTCACCCAGAATATGTAAACATTCCTCATGAGGGATATTGGTAAATAGACTATCAACATCTAGGGACAGTAACTTAGCGGAAGATGGAATTTGAATATCTTTAATTTTTGAAATTAAGTCTAAACTATTTTTTAAACTGAATTGAGGTTGAAAGAATGCTTTTTTACTTAAAAGGACGTTAAGATGTTTGGCTAAATTATACGAGGGGGCACCAATATGAGAGACAACAGGGCGAATAGGAACGTTTTCTTTATGAGTTTTTGGCAACCCATACAAAACAGGTGATCGTGGGTTCATGGGGATAATATTTTTTAATTGATCTGGAGAGATGTAAGACGTACCCTTAATAGCATCTTTTAACTCAATCGTAAACTTTTTGGTGGGATCAGAATCAAGGCATTCAAAATCGTCACCCTGGATGACATCATTAACCTTCAGATTATAATCAATTCTATCCAGAATTACGACTGAGTTACCCTTATCAGCTTTTGAAATTACTAGGTTATTCTGGTTTATTTTGTCATTTAAAGAACGAAAAAGAATATTTTCTGACCTACTGTGGATAACCGGTGTCTTTAAAGCTTTTTTTATTTGAACTGCTATCTGATGCTTAATGATGCCATCCTGTTTACTTCTAAAGCAAGCAATTTCCGAGTCAACCGCCAAAGTTTCAAGGGATTTCTGGGAAGGCCTAGGTTGAATATTATATTTCAAACCTTTTTCTAACAAAGAAATTTCATTTGGTGAAAACTGAGTATTAGAATAATTTTTGACGCGGAGATAAAATGTATGCGTTGAAATCGGCAAATTATCAGAATGGTTGAAATTATCATTGCGGCTCTCCCGAGACAATCGCTCCAACTTCCGCGATTGTATTACATATTTTTCATGCACCTCTTTCGAAGCCAGATCCCTAGCCTTGTTATCTAAAATATCAAACTCCACGTTATGTAATTTGAAACTCAATTCGGTATATAATACTTTGAGGTGGAGCTATGGGCCCAATTTCAGATAGAATTGCCAATTTACTGCGTAAAAATAATATTCACGTTGCATTTCGGACGGACCAAACTATACGACGTCTTTGTAATGGAAAAGATAATTTGGAAAATTGCAAGAAATCCGGCGTGTATAGGTTGGTCTGCGATGATTGTGACGCGGTATATATAGGTCAGACAGGCCGAAATTTTGAAATACGGTATAAAGAGCATGTAGCTGCTTATAGGAATGGCCATCCTGATAAATCTCATTACGCCAAACATTTAATTGAAACTGGCCATTCCTTGGGCGACAATAATACGTATAATATTTTACATAGTTGTGATAAAAGTTTCCGGTTATGTGTGTTGGAACAATTAGAAATATTAAAACATAGCAGTAATAGTTTTGCATTGTTGAATGACCAAACAAATTTAGTTTCATCTCCTTTACTACGAATATTTGGGGGTAGTTAGAAATAATTGTCCATGCGGTTGGTAGTATATAAAAGAGCGCTCGCCTCGTTGGCTTTTAGTCTCCTTCGAGCACTCGACGAGTTAGCAGCCCTTGAGAATGGTCCGTGGAGGACCGAAACACGTGTTGGGTATCGTACTGGCGCATGTAATTTGCTTTTTATATTGTCCTTCTTGCATGTGCACATTTTTGCGGGCGGGAGGGCGGTGCAAATTGTATCCCAGCATGATTAAACTGACAATTAGCGGAATTAACACTAAATATTGATTTTGTATTTTGATTGTTATGGATTTCCGCAAAGTAACGCCTGATTCCATTACTTATCTACAGTCAGCAAGTATAGCTGAGCAGGCAAAACTTTACATCAAGCTAACCAAACTCCACCGTTTGGCAGCACAAAATGTATGGTTCAATCAACAATGTAAGAAATTGAATGTAATACCTCATTATATTAATTTGCGTACCAACACACATAACCGAGCTAGTAGTATAGCGTTGAGGAAGGCTAAGCAGATATGGTTGAATGAGGAATGCAAGTATTGGTTTTCTGTTAGAGATGGTATCAAGCTCCACCTCAAAGTATTATATACCGAATTGAGTTTCAAATTACATAACGTGGAGTTTGATATTTTAGATAACAAGGCTAGGGATCTGGCTTCGAAAGAGGTGCATGAAAAATATGTAATACAATCGCGGAAGTTGGAGCGATTGTCTCGGGAGAGCCGCAATGATAATTTCAACCATTCTGATAATTTGCCGATTTCAACGCATACATTTTATCTCCGCGTCAAAAATTATTCTAATACTCAGTTTTCACCAAATGGAATTTCTTTGTTAGAAAAAGGTTTGAAATATAATATTCAACCTAGGCCTTCCCAGAAATCCCTTGAAACTTTGGCGGTTGACTCGGAAATTGCTTGCTTTAGAAGTAAACAGGATGGCATCATTAAGCATCAGATAGCAGTTCAAATAAAAAAAGCTTTAAAGACACCGGTTATCCACAGTAGGTCAGAAAATATTCTTTTTCGTTCTTTAAATGACAAAATAAACCAGAATAACCTAGTAATTTCAAAAGCTGATAAGGGTAACTCAGTCGTAATTCTGGATAGAATTGATTATAATCTGAAGGTTAATGATGTCATCCAATGTTTACATATTCTGGGTGAACACTTTGAGAGACAACGGTTACATCCTGGAGAGATGTATGATCTACTTGAACTCACAAAAATATGCATGCAACAAAATTATTTTCGTTTTAACAATCAATATTACCGCCAAAAGGAAGGGTTGGCCATGGGTTCACCGTTAAGTCCACTAATGGCAGAGATATTTATGGATAATTTTGAACGTAGATATATAGTGGGCGAACCCAACATTTTATTTTATTATAGATACGTTGATGACATAATAATCTGTTGGTCTGGTACCAAACGCCAAATTAATTCATTTGTTACTAAATTAAATAATCTCCACCCTAAAATAAAATTTAAATTGGAATTAGAATCACAAAAATCCCTTAATTTTCTTGACCTCACCATCACTAATGTCCATAATAAATTAGAATTTCAAATATATCGGAAACCAACACATACCGATATGGCTATTCCAGCTTCATCATGTCACCCCAATCAACATAAACTAGCTGCCTTCCGCAGCTATGTTCATAGGTTAATGTCGGTCCCCTTGTCTAATGAGAATTACATAAAAGAACTTAATATTCTTTATGAAATCGCGTTATCAAACGGTTATCCAAAATCTATTATTGATAATTTGATTAAAAATAATCAGAGATGTAGGGTTCGCTCTTTACTGTATGCATGCCCCCCTGACCGTATTAACAAATATGTTGGTAGTCTGACCTATATGGGCCCAATTTCAGATAGAATTGCCAATTTACTGCGTAAAAATAATATTCACGTTGCATTTCGGACGGACCAAACTATACGACGTCTTTGTAATGGAAAAGATAATTTGGAAAATTGCAAGAAATCCGGCGTGTATAGGTTGGTCTGCGATGATTGTGACGCGGTATATATAGGTCAGACAGGCCGAAATTTTGAAATACGGTATAAAGAGCATGTAGCTGCTTATAGGAATGGCCATCCTGATAAATCTCATTACGCCAAACATTTAATTGAAACTGGCCATTCCTTGGGCGACAATAATACGTATAATATTTTACATAGTTGTGATAAAAGTTTCCGGTTATGTGTGTTGGAACAATTAGAAATATTAAAACATAGCAGTAATAGTTTTGCATTGTTGAATGACCAAACAAATTTAGTTTCATCTCCTTTACTACGAATATTTGGGGGTAGTTAGAAATAATTGTCCATGCGGTTGGTAGTATATAAAAGAGCGCTCGCCTCGTTGGCTTTTAGTCTCCTTCGAGCACTCGACGAGTTAGCAGCCCTTGAGAATGGTCCGTGGAGGACCGAAACACGTGTTGGGTATCGTACTGGCGCATGTAATTTGCTTTTTATATTGTCCTTCTTGCATGTGCACATTTTTGCGGGCGGGAGGGCGGTGCAAATTGCATCCCAGCATGATTAAACTGACAATTAGCGGAATTAACACTAAATATTGATTTTGTATTTTGATCGTATACTTATGGCTAGGGGTTATTACACCACTAAAGAGTACATCGATGACAAAGACGTCTGGCTCTCACTTCCTACCTGCACATTGCTCGCTGGAGATCTTGTAGCCATATAGACATGACTGATCTGCTGTGTTACGTGAACTATCTGTAAATGATTGCTATCATATACTTAATTTAAAATTATTGACTCTGTCTCAAAATGAATAATGTTATTGTTTCGAAGTTTTTCTTTTGTATACCTAAATATAATCTAAAATAATGAGCATTCAGACAACCGATCGAGCATATATTGTGTTTGCCTACTAAATAATTACTCTAATTGGACCAAATCCCGTGTTCATGCCCGCTTGAGTATGTTTCGCCGGACCGTCTCAACTGGGTCGTGTTGAAACCGGTGGTAGATGAACCCACTGAGTTTGTTTCGCTGGGTCTTCTCAGTTGGGGCGCATTGGATCCGGTTGTAGCATTAAAGCGCGACCGTCGTTATTAACACAAGGTCCGTCATAATAATAATACCTTTAATATAGACAGAACCATTGACAATATGTAGTAAAAATATTAGACTTAAACTAGATAATTAAACATAATCTCTTGACAATAACTTGATACGAGCTAGCTAAATATCATTTCTGTAATAAAATAAATTTTATAAATGTTTTCATACAAGATGTACCTAAATATCTATGTTACTAGAAATAATATCTAATGTATACAACTATATTACTACAAACATGTTCTGACTATTTACAAGCGCTTTTTTAAAGTCTACGTGAATAAAAACCTTTTTTATTTTATTATTTTATTTTATTATTTATTACTACAAACATGTTCTGACTATTTACAAGCGCTTTTTTAAAATCTACGTGAATAAAAACCTTTTTTATTTTATTTTTATTTTAGTAGTCCCTACATAATGTTTGTACCTACCTATAATTTTATTGGTTATAATTTTAAGCACATGCTAGATGTTAGATCTGGACACAAGACTTATACAATAATATTACTACATAATATTATTATAGGTAGTAGGTACTACTGGGTAGAACTTTGCTAGAAAGATATTTTATTTTATGCTAGGTAGAATATCATCACCCCATCTCATCCCGTGGGGGGCGTAGAAGTCGACCCGAGGGAATATCTACCAGAGGATGGGCAGCAGCTTCCTTCTGATTACTATGACCATCTTACTGCGATCGCCAACCCGTCTGCCAAGCGTGGCGATTATGGCATATCCCCCCAAGACGATTCTTGAGGGAGGCTTGTCCAGCAGTGGACTTATTTAGCTGTTATGATGATATTTTTATCACATGGGAACAGATTTGTGAGTAGGTAACGCGCTAGGTAGGTACTTATTAAATAGTCTAAATATTATAATAATCAATACAATAGCTTTTAGTGTTACCTATACCTACCTACCGATACGGTTTTGATACTGATAAGTACTTGGGAACGTCTATCAACATTGGTATTGGAAGGAACCAAATACCTACCTACTTAATAACGCCTAAATCTCAGTTTGACTTAAATGCGAGACGCAAGAGTTTCGCAGGCTTAGTCTTGTTCTTGCTCAAATCTTGCAGGGTCAGTCTTGGCCTTGGTCTTGGTCTTGCGAAAATGCAAGAACAAGACCAAGACTGCAAGACTAACACCGATTTTGGGCAACACTAGTCTTTACGCTAAGAACAGAATATTACATTGGATTTGAATTTGAAATAAAGAGTGGCCAATGAATTATGTTTTAACGCCTATTTTTAATATTTAAATTATTTTAAGTAACCAATTAATTATACTATTCTTAGCGCCTAATTCTAATATTTAATAATTACTATGCCATTGTGGCTTGAAGTAATATATGTGTTGCCGTAGATAATGCTGAGATAGGGGCTTTTTATGACTCACAAGTATTTTTTTGTTTTATTTTTGCTATTGAAGATTTTTTTGTCAAAAATGAACATATTTCATTTTAGTTTTTAATGTTTCTTATTCTATTATATATTCACTCAAATACTAACTATGTATTTCTATTAATCTAGTGTTATTTAACTTACCACATTAGACAACGTGTGAGTACATAACGATTATACCGAAATGTTAATATCTCCGAATGGGGTGGAGTCCTGGTGTCCTGAAATACAGGCCTTACGTTATCTTAGGCACCAGTCTCCCCACAATATAATTAGGAAATGAATTTTTTATGTAATGTTCTTGATGCCCTGTAAAATGTACCTTATATTGTGGTGAGAAATAAAACATTATTATTATTATTCATAAAAAATAGGATAGAATTTTTAATGTACAGACGCCAGCACATCAAGCTACTCCAATCTGTCAAATTTCCCCAATTGAAAGTGCTTGAGTGATAAAGTTGAAAATCGATAGAATGAATTTGACAGATTGGGATAGCTGGATGTGCTGGCGTCTGTACATCGTCCTTCAAATACTTGAATATTTTATTGAACGAACTAATCCAATGTTAAAGTTATTTCATCAAAGCAAAATCTTATCTGTGATTGTATAAAATCTGAGGATTAGCATAGACTAACGTAATAAAATGTGTTTCACTAAGGTTACATCACGGATTCCACACAAATTTGTTGTAACACGACACTTTTCAAGGGTAGTATTCTGCTAATGAGCGGTTGTCTTGAGTGATGAACATATTTTAGGACGGATATTTCGGGACATATAATTTTAAAAAATCAGTAAGTAGTAAGATACTTAGAATAAGTCTAGTTATAAGAGAGTAAATCTGTTGGTAAACGAAGAAATCGTCTACACATGTAAAAACCATAATAAAGAAAAAATTACGTACAAACATCTTAAAAATCAGTTTTATGAATTTATGCGTAATTTTGTAATGATTTGTTTGTTTGTAATAATTTGTGCTTGTTGTATGTAATGCGGAAATGGAACCCACTTACCTAGGGGTATCCAGCCCCATGTGCGCTAATCGCTTTACCACCACACTATTGTGTTCGGACTTAAACTTTGCAATTAATTCCTTTGCATTAAGATAAAAACAATATGCACTATCAGGGGCAAGTTGAGGATTCCCTTGCTAACACCCTTTTGTAGGATGTATGTGTTATCCATCATCTTTGTTAACACTTCTATATTATAAAACTTTAGTTTTATAAAATTATTCGCAATGCAAAGTGGGTTTTAAAACAAAAATGTAATATTTTTAAAATAAATAAAAAAGGTTTTTATTCACGTAGACTTTAAAAAAGCGCTTGTAAATAGTCAGAACATGTTTGTAGTAATATAGTTGTATACATTATTATTTCTAGTAATATAGATATTTGGATGCATATTGTATGAAAACATTTATAAAATTTATTTTATTATAGCAATGATATTAAGCTAGCTCGTTTCAAGTTATTGTCAAGAGATTATGTTTAATTATCTAGTTTAAGTCTAATATTTTTACTACATATTGTCAATAGTTCTGTCTATATTAAGGTATTATTATTATGACGGACCTTGTGTTACTAACGACGGTCGTGCTTTAATGCTACCACCGAATCCAATGCGCCCCAACTGAGAAGACCCAGCGAAACAAACTCAGTTTAGAAGGTTAGGTAGTATGGGAAGGGTCCTCTACTGCCGCCACGTGCAAGCAGCTCCGGGAAGACAGCGATCTGTTTGTGGTGCAGTCGCTGTGCCGGACTGGCAGGAGTTGACAATGGGGTGCCCTCCCCTATTGTCCAGAGCCCTCTCAGGGTACGTTTCCCGTTCATCTGGGACATGGCGCAAAAGGGGGCACCGGAACAGCATACCCGCGTTACCGGGGCTCCTCCTATCAGGCGCCAAAAGAGGTCCACGGCATGTTAGGTTTAGTCGGTGCAAGTCCGACATACCCACCCGCAAAAAGTGTCTATTTTTAATGGATGGTGTAGTATTTTATATTTATTTATATATGGATTTTGTACCTGACCTCTTTGCGGTTGTGGCATCGGACTATTCGACCCATCGGATCATGAGAGTGATGTAATAGAAATCGCTGCTGTGTTCGCTAACACACTTATGCACTGTAATATGTCCCGCGTTGATGGCTAATCGCCATTGTGACTGGCCGCCGTGGGCAAAATTCGGCTAGGAGAACATTATTATTATTATTTATATAAAACTAGCGGCCCGGTACGTGATTCGCTACGTATAAGGCATAGTAATAACAAAAGCTTGAGAGGTGTCAAGGGACACCCGGATGGAACGAAGTTATTTCTTATTATTTTTTATGTACAAAAAACCTGTATACACTCAACAAAAATAATCGTCGCGACACCACACTGTTCAATGCGAAATAGAAATGAAAATATCTGGCTTGCTTTCTATAGGAGAGAGAGAGAGAGACAGACAGAGAAACATACGCACGCCGCACAGCTGCAAAGAGTGTCGTGACAACTTTTCGTGAGAATTTTTTCCGTCTAGCCCCCTTTCACAACGCGCGATAAGGAACTTCGTTCCAAAAATATTTTTAAGTTCATTTATTCAAACAAAAATTAATATTTTAAATTGCTAAAAGATGTTGATTTTACACTTTTTCAAGACTTTTTTTTAATTTTCTCTACGTACAAACCTTCCCTGGACTTCCACGAATAATTCAAGACCAAAATTAGCCATATCGGTAAAGGCGTTGTTGAGTTATAACATTACAACGAAAAGTGGCATTGATTTATATATATTTACAGATATGTCACACAAAATATGTCTGCTTCATTGAAAATTATACAACCAAATTTGTAGTTTCAATTTATTAACGTTGTCAAAATCTCTGTGACAAAATCAATCTTGTTTATTTCTATAAATGTAATGAGGAATAGTAGCTTTTAAATAATAATTATAATATTTAGGGACAATGTCACACAGATCCGATGCCACAACCAGAAAGATATGGTTTATCTGATCATTGCAGAACTGACTTTAATAATAATAATATCTAGGGACAATGTCACACAGATCATCCTAGCCCCAAACTAAGCAAAGCTTGTACTATGGGTACCAGGCGACGATACACATACTTATATAGATAGATAAATACTTATTTACATAGAAAACATCCATGACTCAGACACAAATATTCGTGTTCATCACACAAATATTTGCACTTACCGGGATTCGAACCCTGGACCACTAGCTTCGTAGGCAGGAGCACTACCAACTAGGCTACGGTGATACTTTTAAGAAAACGTCCGCATTAGGGAATTTAATCTCTGTTTCGCGGGGTACTTTACAAACATATTATAGACGGACACAAATTACATATAAACCTTTTACCTTACGTCAATATTCTGAAATATCGTATGACCAGTTATCATTGTATCAAAGTTGTTCAACTAGCCCAGAAAGCCACTGATATGCTTTAGTAATTGTTGTCTAACGACTACAAATAACTTCGAGAATTTAACACGCTCTCCAAAGCACGGAGACGATCAGAACTAAACTACTTTGACACGGTACCTCGATGTTTAACTTTGTCGATCACCTACGGACCGATACGAACAACTGACTACGAACAACTTCAACCTATTCAACAACAAAATAAATAAAAAAGGTTTTTATTCACGTAGACTTTAAAAAAGCGCTTGTAAATAGGCAGAACATGATTGTAGTAATACAGTTATTATTTATAGTTACTTATTACAGATATTTAGGTACACGGAATGTTAAAACATTTATACAAATTATTTTACACAATAGCATATTAATAATGTGGAATCTTAGCCTGTGTCAAGTTTGGTCCTGTTAACAATCCGGACGCAAATAATAAGAATAAAAACATATTTCCGACATAAAATATATTCAGGATGTCAGTCTCAAAATCTCACAGCCAGATGCGCTCACCGGACCGTAAGTGATCGGTGAGGTTAAGCAACTAGGCTCGCTGTCAGTCCATAGATGGGTGCCCGTTAAAGTGGTTTAAATTCATCTCCGTGCTTCGGAGGGCACGTTATGCTGTCGGTCCGGTTGTAGTCATTAGGCTACAGTCGTTAAGCCATGTCAAAGGCCTACTGGGCGGCTTGAACAACCCTGACACTAGGGTAACCACTGCCCATATGATAAGTAAGTAAGTAAGTCTCATAATACACACAAAACTATGTCACCTCACAGCTATTAGCGGATATTTAACGCCGAACTGTAATAGAAGAAATTACGATGGTAATAATGTACTACGAAGTGGATGCTGTTATCTTGTTAATTAGAATCTTCGTCTTATTATCACGACCTTTTCCTTAAACGTAACTAGAACTTTTATGTAAAATATATTGTTGCTTAAGTAGATACTTGAAACACATTTCATATAGTCGAACCGTTTCAAGTTAACTTGCAATATGAGTCCTATTATATGTAACAACACAAAACAAATGAGGACACGAGTTCCTTAAGGTGATATATCATTCCATTGCGCAAGCATTTTTAGCAGTTAAAACCTTTGCATTAAGATATAAAATCAAACAACGTATCACCTTCACGTAGATTTTCCTTAATTCTTTCATCTTTGATAAAACTTGGGAACACGCATTTCGAATACTACGGCGTAGTACGTATACGAATACATACTACACGGCGTAGTATTGTAACTACGTTGCTACGACGACGAGTTGGTTTGTAATGTTATTTTTAAACTTATATCGGTTATGATCGTACCTTCTAATTTATTAACTATAGGTCCTGGCTGTAGCCATTAACCTTTATTATCTTAGTATATTACTCTGACACAAAGTTAGCTATAGCCCAAGGAAATAAAATTATAAAAATATAATTATAGCAGATTTTTCGTGTTTCTCGTGTTTGTCTTCGCGGTATATTCATGTATACTAGATAGATATCAGAAGTCTCAGATGTCTCAACAAAACTGACAATTGGGTTGCAAGTATCTGACATATAAACTACCTCTGGTAACGTACGTGACGGACACTGTCAGGCTATAGGAAACTGATTATTGGGTTGCCGCCACGGGTGAGCATCTCCAAGAACACAGCATCTCCGGCAATCCAGAGGCCTCCCAGGGTACGTGTCCTTATCCTCTGGGACATTACTGGGTCTGCCTCAGGCGCCAAGAGAAGGTTTAGTCGGTGCAAGACCAACATCACCAACAGCGGACAATTTTTGCTCCTGACTTACCAAGAAAGGAATAAAGATTCATAATTAAAAAAAAAACGGTCGATTCGGGCTAGAAAGTAGATTCAGGATTTTTCTGCCAAGATAAATCTTAGTAGCAGCCCAAAGTAAGAAAATGGCCGGTAGTCCATGTATTTTTAGTTTGTATTTAAATTGTAAGCCGAATAAAACCCATTGTGTGCTTTTTACTTCTTTTGTTTATTTCGTTCCATTTACGAACTATACTGGTGTTAGACAAGTAGACGGAAAACCGACTGCCAGTATCATAGTTCTATTTTGCCTTTTGAGTATGGAGCCAAAAAGCACCATGTAAGCAAAAGCTTTTATATTTGAAACTACACCATTTTTCGGATCCCTCATAACATGACATCTAATATTTATAAGCTCGACCGAATTTCTCGAGAAAGCGCTGACGAGGGCCGCACGAAATGTGAATGGTTTTCATTAAGATCTAGATAGAGGAATATTTACTTAGTTTCCAGTCTAATGAACATGTGGCACGATACGGGCTAGGCATCTTTTACTTCTTAAATAGCTTATCAAACATTTGTTGGCCATTTATTTATACGGAATAATAATATTTATAATAATATTCTGGGACACTATTAACACACGGCCATCTGATCCCAAACTAAGCAGAGCTTGTACTATGGAAACAAGATAACTGATATAATACATATACTACTTCTCTTTTGTAAATACATACTTATATAGATAATTACACCCAGACTCAGGACAAACAGACATGTTCATGCACACTAATATCTGTCCTGGGTGGGAATCGAACCCACGACCTCCGGCGTAAAAAACAAGCATTTGTCAACCACGCCAATAGGCTCAGATTACAAAATCACGATTTGGAACCAACTTAAAAACGAAGGAGTTAATGAATTTGACGTAATTCCTCAATCGGACGGGCCTGTGGCGTGGTTGATAAATGCTTGCTTTGCACGCCGCAGGTTTCGATTCCCACCCAGGAAAGATATTTGTGTGCATGACCATGGTCTGTTTGTAATTAATATAAAAATGTATTTACAAAAGAAAAGTAGTATATGTAGTATACCAGTGATCTGGTTTCCGTAGTATAAGCTCTGTTTAGTTTGAGATCAGATGACCGTGCGTGAATAATCCTGAGATATTATTTTTATCAATTTATTTTTTGTTCTAAAAAGTACAGCGGCACTTGCGAAATGAATCTCTGTGTCGGAAGAAAGAAGGGCCGAAATATGATAGTTCATATTTTAGCCTTTCTTTATAATATACTGTGTAATCCTTCGGCACTATTTATCTTATGAAACGTTTCATGTTCCTCCATGACTCACATTCAAGATGCTTGAGGTCATCAGTGAACCTTAAACTGAAAATGCCAAGTCATTCCACAAACTATTACGGAAAAATCTTTTACAATTCAGGCTGTGTGCCTATGGAACGCATTGTCCTTAACATTGAGCCCAGACAAGCTCAATATATAGACATCTTAAAAAAAATATTAAAAAAAAAAAATAATCCGCGTAGACTGCCTACTTTTATTTACCGCTGCCACACATTTTCCAACATTTCTAGTTTCTTGAACTAATTTTAATTATTTTATGTAATTTTGTATTTATTTATTTTAGTGTAAGTTTACATTAAGTTGACATATTGTTACACCTATCTACCCAGATTCCCCTTTGCTCCATCTATCCACTGCATACTAGGTTGTCTGGACAAAATTACAGTAACGATAAGATCCTTTGTACATAATTTATGTACGTCGGTTTAAATTTTATTATTTAACTATTTCTGGGTCACAGTTGTAGTGGTCTGCGTGAGAATCGAACATGGGACACGGTATGGCGAAATTTTTTGAAATACTGGATTACTATGGAAGATTTTGGTGAAACTCGATAGCTGTGTATCTGATTCCTTACCACTCAGATCTCTTACGCCCTTCTCACCTCAATTAGCTGTACCTACGCACCGCGAACGGATACGCTTCCGCGGGTGTAAAATTTTCCTATTATAGATTATTGCCATTACATATACATTTACAAAAAATATAGAAAAAAGAGGTGTCATCGATCATCCCTGCTGGACCAGGATAAAGAGATTTAAGACTTTGAAAGTGCTGAGGTTCCATCTCACCCAATCTCAAGTAAGTTTTTATATATACCTAAGCCTGGTACATATATAATAATACACACAAATTTCTTCAAGTCTTTTTCTAGTCCCTTCAGTAATCTCTTTCTTTCTGTAGGTATCCCTTTCAACTTCCGTTGACTTCGCCCGATCACTACCATTATCATCATACTCCCCAAGTTCAGCATGCGTTAAGAAGTTTTAATTCAAAACTAGTTACAATATTATCAAATTCCACCAGATTGTATTACATAAATATAATTAAAGCACTTCTCGAATCAGCACACATTATATTCCTGTCCGCTCTAAGCCGAGGATTCATCAGTCTAGTCCGGGACTTATATTTTATGATCACGTAAAATGCGTTGTCATTTTCACCGTGAAGGACGCAGGACAATCGAGTGGTAAAGTTTTATGAGATTAAAACATAGACTCGCCTTTTTCCCAGAGGGGTAGGCAGAGACAACGGATTTCCATTTGTCACGATCTTTGCACACGTCTTTTGCCTCGATTACTGTCATTATATTATTCATACATGCTCGCCGGTTTAGGGTACTTCTGACCTGCCTTTCTTGAAGAACGTCGCCGAGTTGGTCAGAGAAAAAAATGATTAATTCAAATTATGATGACTAGAATTACCGCTATTTTTAACACTCTTTTATTAGCTTCACTTGTAACTATGTATGAAAGGAAATCTTGGAATCTTAATTTGACCCACTTCCCGGTCTCCGATTAAGATGAAATTTTGCACACGCTATGAGTTCTGATGACAATACACGACTAGCTAAGAAACAAATCCAATATGGCGGTCACCCCAAGATGGCGGACTGGCTGTTTGAAATCCACCCCCATGATATGGGTATCAAATGAAAGGGTTTGCTGTCAGGAATACGAAAAAAAATGTCATGCTACTTAAATTTATTATGGCGGACGTCTAAAATGGCGGACAGGCTATTTGAAATGCACCCCCATGATATGGGTATAAAATTAAAAGGTTTGTAATTTTTAGTGCGTGCTAAAAGCGTGTTTTTTAGTTATTTAAACTATTATTATTATATCAGTAATCTAAACCCGAATATTTTCCTTCTTTATAACAGATTGTTAAAGCTATATACAAGAAATAGTGCTCCTGGCCGAATTTTAGTAGCGGTGGTCAATCACAACGGCGACTATCCAAACTAAACAGAACGGTATATAAGGTATTAATAGCCAGTATCTCTTACCATTTCAATAACAGTTCGAAGCTATGCTTCGAAGGTAAATTTCGGTTTACGATTTATGACGTATTAAAAAAAACTACTTACTAGATCTCGTTCAAACCAATTTTCGTTGTTAGTTTGCATGGTTACATCATATATTTTTTTTAGTTTTATCATTGTCTTATTTTAGAAGTTACAGGGGGGAGGGGGGCACTCATTTTACCACTTCGGAAGTGTCTCTCGCGCAAACGATGCGTTACGATGCATTACGATAAAAAAAAAATTGAGTTTCAGTTCTATGTATGGGGAACCCCCAAAATTTATAGTTTCGGAAAAAAGTGGCTGTGACATACGGACGGACAGACAGACAGACAGACAAACACACAGACAGATAGACATGACGAATCTATAAGGGTTCCGTTTTTTGCCATTTGGCTAAGGAACCCTAAAAATCGAATGACCTCTTGACTTAGTAGTCGGGGTCACTGAGCACAAGACCAACAGGTTATTTGAATTAATAAATGAATGAGCAGTACATACTCGGTGCACTCTATAGCCTTACTTTCATCGGACGGCCATTTAATACGGCCGGGGAAGAACAGGTTCAGAGAATTACAGTTTTACTTACTTACACTTTACAAAGAGGTAAGAAACAGCGTTCATTCGCTCAAAGAGCAGCCTGACTGATGAAGTACATGTCAGAAACAAGCACATGTCATTCCTTTGCCTAAAGTCTCCGATCCATCCGCACTGTCCCAGTTTCGTCCTATTTCTATCCTCCCGTTCCTTTCAAAAGTTTTGGAGCATTTTGTTCATAAGCAGTTGTCTGATCTCCTCTCTTGTAACCGTATCCTTAATCCTTTCCAGTCTGGTTTCCGATCTGGCCATAGCACGGTTACTGCCCTTGTCAAAGTCACCGACGACATTCGCTGGGCTATGGATAACAAATCTCTTACCGTTCTTATACTTTTAGACTTCAGTACAGCATTCAATTCTGTCGATTTTGACATCCTTCTCGGTATTCTCTCTTCACTCAACTTCTCACCTTCTACCTTATCCTGGTTTGACTCTTATCTTCGGGGTCGCTCGCAGTGTGTACGCCTTGACGAGACATTCTCCTCATCTCAAGTGGCTCCCAATTCGTTTTCGCAGGAACACTCGCATATTGTGTCTCCTTTTTAACATCCTTCATAATCCCCAATCCCCTTCCTATCTGCGAGATCGCTTCTCCTATAATCTGCTCCTGGTGCTCTTTGCAGATCGCACATGAAATCCCTTCTTAAATTTCCCCTCCATAAAACCGATTTCTATTCCTATTCCTTTACTGTTCATGCGGTCAGGCTGTGGAACTCTCTTCCGCCAAATATTCGGAACTGCAATTCGATTTATTCTTTTAAAAGACAAGTAAAAAATCATTATCTATCCATTTCATCCACTTAGAATGTACATTGGTATTAGTATTTAGTGTATTTTAAATTTAACGTTGAGTATAATAGTGGTATATATTCGTATTTAAGTATTTATGTAAATTATTAGTATGTGTTTATTATTGACCTACACACATTTTTGACTATCTTCAATTATTTTTTTCCTTTCGCGGGTCTGCTGGAAGAAATTTCTTACGAAATAAGCAGATCCTATGTACTCTTCGTTTCCTTTTGTTTATTATTCTATGATTTTTGTGTGTACATGAATAAGTAAATAAATAAATAAGTACCTCCACCTTACAGAAGACATTCCTTAATAATAACATTAATAACTTAATGTTTTGTGTCTGCGCGTGAGGTCTCCAGAGCTCATCGGTGTGGGAGGAACGGTCAACAACACTTTTTTGCTGACGTTTTTAAAGGTCGGCAACGCACTTGGGACTCCTCTCGTGTTACGAGTGTACATTTACAGTGGTGATCACTTACCATCAGGTGAGCCACTTCCCTTATTATATAAAAGGCATGGGAAACGATATATTAACGTAATAGTGTAAAACATTATTCAAATTCGTTCTCAGAATGTTAACAAACAAGAGTCTAAGCAAACATGATATTTGAATAATGATAGAGAAACGAACAGCTATTAACTACAGAAATAATACATAGAAATCAAACTAATATAACAAGAATCAATATAACAGTATATTTTGAAGCTTGAATACAGGTAATATAATAAAAATAAATATAAGAATACTTAGTCAAATTGTGGATGGATCAGTTAGGTTTTTAGGCTTCCGTAGCCAAATAGTAAAAACGGAAATCTTATGGATTCGTCATGTCTGTCCGTCTGTCTGTCTGTCTGTCCGTCCGTATGTCCGTATGTCACAGCCACTTTTTTCCGAAACTATAAGAGTTGTACTGTTGAAACTTGGTAAGTATATGTATTCTGTAACCCGCATTAAGATATTCACACAAAAATAGAAAAAGAACACTAATTCTGGGGGTTCCCCATACATAGAACTGAAACTAGTTTTTTTTTTCTTCGTACCTATACATGTGTAGTATCTATGTATAGATGCAACTTAACTTATTAGCCTATTGCCTTCTGCAATGTCAGCACTTTTAGGCAGGTACAGTAACCATTCTGTGTGGTAGGTACTGGGTGCATAGCTACGCATTCAATATGAACTCAATATCACCTCCACATTTGTTAAGAAGATTGAAAAAATCAACGATAACGCACGCTTTACAAAGTAAAATTATTATATTGTATTTCAAAAAAAGCCAAAAATAATTTATTCCATAAAAAAATTACATTTATGTTTTATCGTCTTTTTTTTACTCTACCGTGCAGTGCATGACTTGGCAGCTACTGCGAAACACTGCCAGAAAACTCGGTAGGAATCATTTTTTTAAATAAAATATACTTTAGATTAATTACAATCATGTGTGTTGACTCGTGTTGAAACTGGTAGTAGAGACACCCGCTGAGTTTGTTTCGCTGGGTCTTCTCAGTTGGGGCGCATTGGATCCGGTGGTAGCATTAAAGCGCAACCGTTGTTATAAACACAAGGTCCGCCATAATAATAATATTTAATTCGTTCCTTAATATAGACAGAACCATTCAGACAATATGTAGTAAAAATATAGCCGATATTTTAAATTTCGATAATTAAACCTACACATGATCCTTGACAATAACTTAATTTAAGCTAGCTATCGTTACTATTATAAGATAAAAGTTATTGTAAATTTTTCCCTACAATCCGTGTACCTAAATATAATTATATATGTACCTAGAAATAATTATAAATTATTTACATATTACTACAAACGTGTTCTGACTATTAACAAGCGCTTTTTAAAGTCTACGTGAATAAAAACCTTTTTTATTTATTTTATTTTATTACTCAGAACAACTCAATCCCAAGCACTTTTGTCACTTAAGTAATCAGAAATTTTGTAATATACCTTTGTGCTACACAATTTGGCTATCACAATTCTTTTAAACTTATTCGTAGACAGTTCTCTGATATAATTGGGAAGTTTGTTATAGAACCTTATATATTGCACCATAAAAAAAAAAAAATTCATTGCACTTTCCATCACGAGTGTACCTCTCCTTGACGCATAACATCGTGACGGATATTTAACGAGATTCACGCTTCAAAAGGATAATAACTAAAGTGAGAAATCGCTGTGTAACTGCTACGTTCATAATAGAACATTTAGTACACAGAAGTGAAACTTTGTTGACAAACAAAAAAGGCAAATGTTTTTATTTTTGTATAACATCTGACATATACTAAGGCTAATGTTTGTAGGAATCGAAAGTATCGGCAAAAGATTGTCAATAGAAAAATGAGCGTTAAACAAAAAAAATATATATATTTAGTGCTTTTATGTATCGGGTTTCATCCCCTGCATTTTCATCTCTCTATTTGTGAAACACAATAACTTTTTCTGAGTCTGGGTGTACTTTATTTCCGTCAATCACATAATTTTAAACTCCCCTGTATTACAAGGATTTATTTCCCTTTATATAATAGTATCTAGGGACAATGTCACACAGATCATCCTAGCCCAAACTAAGCAAAGCTTGTACTATAGGTACCAGGCGACGATATACAAACTTATATAGATAGATAAATACTTAAATACATAGAAAACATCCATGACTCAGATACAAATATTCGTGCTCATCACACAAATATTTGCACTTACCAGGATTCGAAACCCAGGACCACCAGCATCGTAGGCAGGAGCACTACCAACTAGGCTACGGTGACCGTCTTATATTATAAGACAACATTTGAACTAATGTTGTCTTTTTGTCGTTTAAGTAGGAGCCATAGATTTTATCATCGTGTCTGCTGAAACGCGTCCTCTGCTGGACAAGAGCCTCCCTGCAAGAACGGGTAGCAGTGTTTCTCTGCATAGAACGACTTTTATACTGCAATTACCAACCCATCTGCCAAGCGTGGCGATAATGGCATCAAGAATATCAATTCCCAGAACACGATTATTCACGATAGCTGTAATTGTTTCTTAAATCACTCAAACACGACTGAGTTGGCTTCACTCGACTACGAGGCGGATGGCCGCGCTGGAAACAAATGAACAACATCGACGCTACATATAATTTTTCATTATTTTCTGCGTGAACATCCTCCCACTCACCCATCTGTGCTCCACTGTGGCCGAGCACTAGAGCGGATGTAATTTCGTTAAAACCATGGCTATGTATAGAAATTGTACCTTATTTCTTTAAGTAATCATATCCGCCAAAATATGTCCACAGCTGGACAAAATCCTCCCCAAATAATGTGACGATATGCCATAATCACCACGCTTGGTAGACGGGATTGGCAATCGCAGTTTGATGGTCATAGTTCACAGAAAATCGCTGCAGTCCATTCTCTGGTAGGAATTCCCTCAGAGAATTTCTACGCCCCACACAAAATGAGATGGGGTGATGATATTCTATGCCGTCACCACACAACATGGATATGTATAGAATTCGTACCTCATCACTTTAAGTAAAGTGCGCTTTAAATCTGGATGTAGTCAGGAAGTCGTTCCCATCAAAACTTCCTCGCAGAATTTATTTATAAAAGTTAGCGCTAATTGGAAACATATTTCAGATTAATTATCGGGTTAATGGTTAAAGTTGGCGCATTTAATCTTACCTCGAAGCACGGAAAAAGTTTTAACTAATCCTTTCGGTGTTTATATATGTTTAGCACTTAATTCATATTTTTACTTAGTGTTATTTGTTTATTGCACTTTGGATAATATTAATCCCACAGTCGAGCCGGTCATAAAGCAAAAAATTATGCAGTCGAATTAATAACTTCCTTATATTTGTAGTCAATTATTTTTTTACATTACATAATTCTTATATTGCTGGTGATTTTGTCTTTTACATTTCTAAAATTGTTAAACAATATAGCATTTTACATCTCTCTCTAATACATGTTGTATGAACAGAACAGGTATACATGGAACTGTGAAACTACTACAAATTCGCATTTACAAGCAAATATATAGTCAATATGTCCGTTTTGTGCTCAGTATTTCACGCCATAACAAAAATGCCATAATTATCGTTTTCATACGAACTAGGTTAGAAAGAAATGCAATGACTTTTAGTCTCATTCGAGACTAGCTCGACGAGTTAGCAGACCTTGAGAATGAGGTCTGACCTTGAGGTCCGTGGAGGACTGAAACACGTGTTGGGTATCGTACTGGCGCATGTAATTTGCTTTTTTGTAGTGTCCTTCTTGCATGTGCACACTTGTACGGTGTGGACGGTGCAAATTGCATCCCGGCATGATTAAACTGACAATTAGCGGAATTAACACTACATATTGATTTTGTATTTTGAAATTCAATGATGTTTAAAATACTTTATTTACATGGAATCTGGGAATTATCTTTTTTCGAATCAAACCTACTACCTCTGGCTTAGTAGACAGAGTCATTAACCACTCGACAAACAGGCTAGCCAAGCCAAGTATAATTATAAATTTAACATTAAACTAAAACTGTACGCTAAGGTTAGGCTAATAAAAAAATCGTTTTTGAACAAAAAGATTTTTCTAGACCCAAAAGACACGTACATTTTTGCATTTAACAGTAACGTTATTGAATTTTACGCTCAGGTAGATTTAAATTCACTCTTAAGGAGAAGTTGGTGGGTTTTATGGGGAGTAAATGTAAGTCGATTTCTTTTACCTTAGCCATATAATATTTTGGGACATTATTCACACACGGCCATCTGATCCCAAACTAAGCAGAGCTTGTACTATGGAAACCAGATAACTGATATATTACATATGCTACTTTTCTTTTGTAAATACATAATTTTATATATAATTACACAGATTATATATACACAGACTCAGGACAAACAGACATGTTCATGCACACAAATATCTGTCCTGGGTGGGAATCGAACCCACGACCTCCGGCGTGAAAAGCAAGTATCTGCCAACCACACCAACAGGCCCGTCAAACTTAATCAAATTTGAGCTAGATTTTCCAGCTCTTTTTCTCTAAACTTGTATAAATAATCTTCTTCATATGCCGAAAAACTACAGCGTGACGGCTAGGGTCAAGTCAAAAAGGGGAGGGCAATCCAGAGGAACACTCCTAGGGTACGTGTCCCATCACCACCAGGGCACCGGAGCAGCATACCCGCGTTCCGGGGGCTCCCCTATCAGACGCCAAGAGAAGTCCACGACAGGTAGGTTTAGTCAGTGCAAGTCCGACATATCCACCCACAGACACTTTTTGTCGGTGGCATGCGTAAGCATTACCCTTACCTTAACTAAAAAAAAGGTAAAGTCGTAAAGTTATCAAAACCTAAGTTAAATACGGCGCGATCACTGAGCCCTGGAGGCAGCTAATAGGTAAAGATTTAATGGCCCTATAGTGACCAAGTTTCAAAGTTGCAGAGCTGCTATCAGAATTGTTCAAGCCGCCCCTTAGGCCTTTGACATGGCTTAACGACTATTGTCTAATGACCACAACCGACAGCTTAACGTGCTCTCCAAAGCACGGAGACGCTCAGAAATAAACCACTTTAGTGGTCACCGCATCTATGGACTAACCGCGAGCCTAGTTGCTTAACCTCACCGATCACTGACGGACCGGTGGAAGCATCTAGCTATGAGCGTATAACAAATGCTTCTGATATATCTAGGAGTATATCTAAAACGTATTTACAGTCGGTTGAGTTCACTATGTTCCTTACTGATATAGCTGCATCAACTATCGATTCTCCTACTCTAAAACCGAATCGATTTTCATGGAAATTTGGTCCTCCCGGTACCAATAGCGGTACTACAAGTATTTCTAGGAACTTGCCTAGGAAGGCAGTAGCATTTTGGTGTGTGTGTGTGTATGTGGTCGTTATGATTTAGGGTTCAGGTAAAACTATTTCAATACCGTTTTTGGTATATAACGAATAAAGTTTGTATTTATTCTAGTTTGTATTTATGTATTGTATGTAATTATTCATATTATATTATATTTTTTGCAAGGATAATCCACACAAGACGATTAAAAGTGCACATTTAACAATTTGAAAGTGTCTCTCACGCAAACTATTCAGTTTAGAAATGAAAAATATTAGTAACCTCAATATCATTATTGCATTGCATTATTAGCTCAAATAACATCAATAAAATTACTCCGATAAAATAAATAAATAAAAAATAAAAAAAGGTTTTTATTCACGTAGACTTTAAAAAAGCGCTTGTAAATAGTCAGAACATGTTTGTAGTAATATAGTTGTATACATTAGATATTATTTCTAGTAACATAGATATTTAGGTACATCTTGTATGAAAACATTTATAAAACTTATTTTATTACAGAAATGATATTTAGCTAGCTGTATTGTATGTAATTATTCATATTATATATTGTTTACAAGGATAATCCACACAAGACGATTTAAAGTGCACATTAACCACTTTGGAAGTGTCTCTAACACAAACTATTCAGTTTAGACAAAAAAAAATTAGTAACCTCAATATCATTTTTGAAGACCATTTAATAGATAAACCTACATCTACGAAGAAACAAAAATTATGAGTTTTAGTTATATGTATGGGGAACCCCCAAAATTATTGTTCTTTTTCTATTTTTGTGTAAAAATCTTAATGTGGTTCACAGAATACATCTACTTTTTTTCTACTTTTTTGACGGTCACCGTAGCCTAGTTGGTAGTGCTCCTGCCTACGAAGCTGGTGGTCCTGGGTTCAAATCCCGGTAAGTGCAAATATTTGTGTGATGAGTAGTACGAATATTTGTTTCTGAGTCATGGATGTTTTCTATGTATATAAGTATTTATTTATCTATATAAGTATGAATATCGTGGACTGGTACCCATAGTACAAGCTTTGCTTAGTTTGGGGCGAGGATGATCTGTGTGACATTGTCCCTAGATATTATTATTACTTACCAAGTTTCAACAGTACAGCTCCCCTATGGGAGCTGATTTTCGGAACTATTTGAAACTATTTTCGGAAAAATTGGCTGTGACATACGGACGGACAGACAGATAGATAGACATGACGAATCTATAAGGGTGCGGAACCCTAAAAAGATATTTCATAAAATGGTTTTGATCAAACAATAGTCAAATTACGTAATCCACATAAATAATAATAATATCCTGGAACCATATACACGACTATCTGATCCCAGACTGAGTAAAGCTTACTGAGAAACCAGATAACTGATATAATACATACTTATATAGATAATTACATCCTGACTCAGGACAAACAGAAATGTTCATGCACACAAATATATGTCCTGGGTGGGAAACGAACCTAAGACCTGCAGCGAATCTACCAACCACGCCAACCGGCCTGTCATTAAAAACCAATCAATCAAATTAAGAACCATCTTCATTATCAATCAGTTTATCATTGAAGAAGAAGAAGAAAAAAAATTATTGAGCACACATAATAAAGATACAAAAAGACACAATCAGAATTACAATGGCGACATACAATATAAATAAATACCTTACAAAATACTCTATTATTGTTACTAAAACAGATTTAGTGCGCTCAAATGGCTAGCAGATCAGCATGATGTTAAAAAAATAAAAATAAAAATAATTTATTGCAGACTACATGGCCCATATTTGTTAGTAACAATTTGTACTTAAGCACTATGTTAGTAAATTATAGAATAATACATCAGCAATATATAATACAAAGAATAAATAAAAGATTATATTATTTATAAGGACGGATGCCCCCACGCAGTAAGTTTACAGGACCCCTCGCGGCGTGGAGTTCTGTAAACCTACCGAAAAGTACGGTATCCGTTCTGTCCCCCATCATTTTCAGAATCTTGTTCGGGCTCCTTCGTATTCGTGTCACAATTGATGCAACTTTCTTGCGCATTATTGCATAGAAGTCATCAACTGCAGCATCAGCAAACATGCCGGATGCGCTGCAGTACCGTGGAAGCCCGAAAAGCGCTCTAAATATATTATTATATTGGACGCGCAAGGCATTGTAGGCCTTTTGAGTAAAGTTGGCCCATAGGCAACTAGTGTAGAACGTTTGACAAAAAGCTTTAAATAATGTTATCTTAACTGGCGCTGTACATCTAGCAAACCTACGCGCCAACATGTTACCCCGCACCGACAATGCCCTGCGTTCCCTCTCTATATCTTTATCATCACTAAGATTATCCGTTATTATGTGACCTAGGTATTTAAACTCTGAAACACGACTTAGTGGTACTCCGTTCAGCAAGATAGGTGGAATAGAGGTGATTTTTGTGCCATTGGCTTTAAAAAGCATAAATTCACTCTTCTTTTCGTTGTACCGCAAGCCGTGCCTCAAAGCATAACCCTCACATACCCCCAGCAGCCTTCTTAACCCTCCTAAGGTGGGTGAAATAATGGCCATGTCATCGGCATAAGAAAGGTTGTTGACACAGGCATCCTCATAGTGACACCCTATATGCATACTAGTAAGTTCCTGAATTAATTCATTTATGTATAAGTTAAACAACCGTGGCGAGGTCAAGCCTCCCTGCCTGACACCGCATTCCAGAGTATATTCTTCAGAATACGCACCCCCCCCCCACCTAACGGAGTTCGATTGCTTACGATACCAGTATGCAAGGATGCCTACAAGATCAGATGATACTCCTGTCTTTCTTAGTTTTGCCCAGAGCTTAGTGTATGACACCAGGTCAAAAGCCTTCGATAAATCCAAGAAACATGCGTATACAGGTGTGTTTCTTTTAACATAGTAATTGACAGTGTTTTTTAGAGTTAATATCGCACTTTCCGTTGACAAACGCTTTTGAAAACCAAATTGTGTATCGTGCAAACTTATACTTTTTTCCAGCTGTTTATCCAATAAACCGTCAAAAACCTTCGCTATTACGGTAGCCAAAAAAACTGTAACGCTGATTTTCAGCTACCTGCCACAGTGAGTCACAAATGTGCTACACAAATTACGTACATAAGTACATAATACGTATCTTAAAAATTATATATAGAACAAAATAAAAGAATACGGTTTAAAAGAAAGAAACAAAACAATCTAAATAAAAGATAATTAAAATAAAAGCAACATAAAATAAAATTCAATCATACTGCTCCGATTCGTTGTCAATATACCGTAACCCATTGCAAATATACTTCGGTCGATAGCTAACAATTGTACTTATAAATTGCATCAAATAATAGTTTACAAGATAATTATAAAACACATACACACACACACACACACACACACACAAACACACACACACTACTTGAATTATTTTGGTTTACCTATATTAGTAAACTTTAGCTGCATACGTATAAGGAATTGAAGCAAGTCATTTTTCATTTGTCAATTGTCATTGCTAAAAAGATTCTATCACAAGATACATCTTAGATTGCTTAGAAAAGCTTTCGTTCAAAAATGTAAGTTTTTCACTCTTGTCTCCTATTTTAAAACAAAATACACCCTTTCTCACACAGCGGCACTCGACAAGATATATGGAGCATTTTATCATAGCCTATGTAAGGAAATGCCAAGGATTTAAATCATGGTTATAGCTGGATTTTATTTAAGCAATTTTTTTTCTTTTCCCGCTGCGGTAAAAAGTATGGGTCGGAAAAGGTACGTCAACTGCCCTAATAAGCTTTCGAAAACATATGGAGGCCATTTAGGACGCATACATATTTTAATTCATTTAATAGCAATCTACGTTTTTCAGGTTTCATTGTTCATGTCAAGTGATATTATATATAATATAATATAATATCTAGGGACAATGCCACACAAATCATCCTAGCCTCAAACTAAGCAAAGCTTGTACTATGGTACCAGGTGACGATATACATACTTATATAGATAGATAAATACTTAAATACATAGAAAACATCTATGACTCAGAAACAAATATTTGTGCTCATCACACAAATATTTGCACTTACCGGGATTCGAACCCAGGACCACCAGCTTCGTAGGCAGGAGCACTACCAGCTAGGCTACGGTGAGCGTCAATATTGATAAGGTATTTTTATCGAATTTGAAATGATAAATATCATCATCATCATAAGACGTTCACTACAAGAGTCTCCTCCGAAAAGCAGCACAATTGCCGTTCTTGCACTACTCGCATCCAGTGGCTTCCAGCTAACCCTAACAAGACCATTGGTCCATCTTGTGGGGGGGCAGACCACGCTGTGTCTTCCAGTTTGTGATCGCCCAACAGCCGGACAAATCTTTGTGTTATGATCACAATTATTTGTTCTGTGTCTGGGTGTAATTTATCTATACATATAATAAAACCGTAGGAAAGTCAAAACTGTACATTAAATATTTTTTTTAAAAGATACTTGGAGCGTGATCTAAAATCTATATCGACGCCAAAAATATAGTTTTTAGAATTTTTGTCTTTATGTATGTCCGGGCTAAACTCAAAAAGTATTGCATGGATTTACTTCAAATTTTGCATGAATATTACTAAGAGTTCGGGTCAACAAACAGGCTACATATTATCACGCTATCACCTACGGGGAAGGAACTATGATAATTTATAAAATTTAACGCGGGTAAAACCGCGGGGCACATCTAGTTTATAATATGTATGAATTTCAAAATATTATTGTAATAATAAAATAATATCTTGGGAAACTATTACACACGGCCATCTGATCCCAAACAAAGCAGAGCTTGCACTATGGATACCAGATAACTGATATACTACATATATTATTTTTCTTTTGTAAATACATACTTATATAGATAATTACACCCAGACTCAGGACAGACAGACATGTTCATACATACAAATATTTCCTGGTTGGGAATCAAACCCACGAACTACGGAGTGCATAGTAAGCGTTTACCAACCACGCCGCAGGCCCGTCAATATCTTTTCAGATTTCGTAATACAGGCAGGCAAACACGGTTAGATCCAAAAATAGCTGGCTTAATTTTACCCAATCCTTGATATTGAATAAAACTTCCTTACGCTCACGGGTATATAAATCCCACCGATTCATACATTATGTAACAATATGAAGGCTGCCTTTTGCTGCTTTCTATTTTATATAATAATAATATGACTGCACCTGTGGCGCAGCAGCTAAGACAGTCGCCTCGCCGCTTCGTGTCGCAGGTTCGATTCCCGCGCTGGACAACTATTTGTGTGACCGTCTATTATCTGTTTGTAAAGTACCCTGCAACACAGGGATTAGATTCCCTAGTGCGAGCGTTGTCATTAAATAAAAAAATCCTCCAGTCTCAATGCAGAATAGCCAATTGCGCGGGACATATTATAGAGCACAAGTATGTGTGCAACCACAGGAGCACTTTCTATTCCATCACTCTTATGAGCCGATGGGGCATCTAGCGACATGACCGGAAAGAGATCAGGTACAGGACTGACGGCTTTTCGTGCTCTCCGAGGCACAGGGGTATAATAACGCCAACTCCAAGACCTCGGGCTGCAAGAGGCTGGATAAATTTCATTTTACGGAAAATTTCCAATATCACTCTTTGGTCCGACCCGGAAATTGAACCCAGGACCTCGTTCGCTTTGGGTGAACACGCTACCGCTAGACCAACGAAGCAGTTTTATACCAGCGAGGCTATTTTATATACTATAAGATAGAATCGGTAGTAGATTAACCTGCTGAGTTTTTTTTAGCTGGGTCTTCTCAGTTGGGGCGCATTGGGTCCGGTGGTAGCATTAAATCGCGACCGTCGTTTAAAACACAAGGTCCGTTATAATAATAATACTGAATTCATACCTTAATATAGACAGAACCATTCAGACAATATGTAGTAAAATATACATAATATTAAAAACTTCAACTAAACATAATCTCCTTGACAATAACTTAGTACAAGCTAGCTAAATGTCACTACCATTATAAAATAAATTGTATAAATGTTTTAACATTCCGTGTACCTAAATATCTGTAATATGCAACTAGAAATAATAACTGTATTACTACAAACATGTTCTGACTATTTACAAGCGCTGTTGTAAAGTCTACGTGAGTAAAAACCTTTTATATTTTATTTTTATTTTTATAATCTGAATAGTGTAATGCAGGGAACAATTAAGAACTCATTAAATTAATTAATGGAAGGAGGCGTTACTAAAAGTGGGGATCTGCGGGAATCGAACCCACGACCTCTGGCTAATCAGTTACGTTACTAACCACTAGAGCAACAAGCTAATCCAATTAATCTTCAAAACAATACCCAAGTTAATTGCATTAAACATGCGTATTCCAGCCTATAGATTGAGGAAATAATGTATTGTATTCTTACTTTATACAAAAACTAGCTGTGCCCCGCGGTTTTACCCGCGTTAAACTTTATGAATTATTACAGCTACTCCTCCGAAGGTGATAGCGTGGTAATATGTAGCCTATATGTTGACCCGACCTCTTAGTAATATCCATGCAAAATTTGAAGTAAATCCATGCAGTACTTTTTGAGTTTAGCCCGGACATATATACAGACAAACAGACAAAAATTCTAAAAACTATATTTTTGGCTTCGATATCTATTCAAGATCACGCCCCAAGTATCCTTTTTAAAAAATATTCAATGTACAGTTTTGACTTTCCTACGATTTTATTATATGTATAGATTATGTTCTCTTTTTGATACTACCAGGCTGTCAAAAAAACCTACGGCGCGCCTTACTTACTAGTTACCTTAGTGTCAGAGTTATTCAAGCCACCCAGTAGACCTCAATATGATCTATTGACCGGTGTACGGCGACTATAACTAATGGTTTAAAATGCCCTCAGAATCACAGAGACGCCCAATAATTAAACCAATTTAGCGGTAACCCATCTATGGATTGGCCGCTTCTAAAAAACTCTCGTGACCTGCCTCAAAACTAGCAACACAATATTAACGGTTAATTTTTCTTAATTTATTCATTCACCTGTTTTGAAATGTTTTTATTCAATAAATTAGTTTTTACAATGTAAGATTAATGATAATAATTAAAAATAGAAATTTATTTGGCATTAATTTATAGAAATAAGTGCATGTAAAAATGCTTAAATATTTTTATTATATTTTTATGAATGATTAATTTTTTAAATTTTTTTTATAGCCTGTACTGTCCCAGTGCTGGGCAAAGGCCTCCCTCCATTCTTTCCAACGTTCACGACTGTGTGCCATCTCTTTCCAATTCTCAAGGAAGACATCCAGTTCGTCCCGCCATCTCCTTCGTGGTCTGCCGCGACCCCGTGTCACGGTTTCAGGGTACCAATCATGAGCTTTGCGTGCCCACAGCTCGTCCGGCATGCGACAGACATGTCCTGCCCAGTCCCATTTAAGCTGAGCAGCAAGCAGAATGATTAAATTATAAAATGAATATTTGTATGCCGGAAATTGGCTAAATGTGAGAACTACAATACGGTTAAAGATATTTTACTTTTCTCAAAAAGATTACAGTAATCGCTTACAGAGAAAAATACACTTAAATACTAAATATAAACCAATTAGCGTATCTATTTGTAGGGTAGTTTGAAAAAAATATTAAAAATGTATCAGTACAATGACATTCCATGTTGCGCTAAAACAGTCCAGTTGGCGTAGTAACAATACAAGCGTCAGTTAAAATGTACTGTCGAACTGTATGTCAATTCATATACAATTTGATATGGCGATTTATTGAAGTAACATAAGTAATATATATACATTATGTTTGGTGGTTATACTTTTGTTATAATTAAATATATTATGTGTTTAGTCGTTATGTCATATTTATAATAGTAAAGTGTATTTAGTAATAAATAGGTAGGTGATCATATATATTTTATTACTTAGTTTTAACTAGCTTTTAGTGTATTTTACAGTAGGTATGTAAATATGTATTTAGTACGTGTATAGTATGTATATAGTGTTGGTTTGTTTTACAATGTTTTTATTTATATTTTGCAATATTTTTAGGTTTTTCTTATTTAGTTTAATTTAATAATGAAAAATCCTTTAAAATGTGTCCTTTTAACAGTTTTTTAAATGATAACAAAGTTTTAGCTTCTTTTATATTTTTTGGCAGCTTATTGTATGTTTGAGCTCCTTCGTATAGAATGCTCTTTTTTCCATAATTTGTCCTCGGAGGTCTAAGACATATATTATTAGCCTGCCTTGTCAGACGTTTGTAGCAGTCTATTCTTTTAGTGAAAGTGAGTTGTGAATGAACATCTTTTGTCAGAACTTTCCTAATCAAGATGCAGGTATTGTATTTATAAATTTGTGCAAGGTTCATGAGTCCAGTTTCTTTGTAAATTTTGATAGTGGGTGTTAAATAATCAAATCGGAATAATATTTTAATCAGCCTATTTTGTGTGGTTTGTAATAACTTTAAATTACTTTTAGCTGCTGATCCCCAGACTTCAATTAAGTATTCAATATGAGATTTGACTAATGAGTTGTATACAGTATATTTCACATTTTTAGGTAGACATTGGGCTATAGGTCGCAGAGCACCTGATACTGATGTTATTTTGTTACGAATTTTTTCAATATGTGGCTTCCATGTAAGGCGTTGGTCCAATACTAGGCCCAGATATTTTTCTTCACTAACTCTACTTATTTTTTCGCCATTAATAGTCAAAGGACTATGGTCACTGATTTTTTTATTTTTAGGAGAAAATATGATGTAGTTGGTTTTTGAGGTATTGATAGTCAACAAATTTGCTTGTAACCAAGTGTGTAAGATATTGAGATCATGCTGTGCTTGATTTATTACGACATGTGCCGAATAACCGGAATAAAACAAACTAGTGTCGTCGGCGTACAAAGTGATGTCTCCCTTTAGTCCAATCTCATGTATACTGTTAATATATATTAGAAAAAGTAATGGACCTAAGATTGATCCCTGAGGAACGCCGCAGGCAATAGGTCTAGGTTCGCTTTGATGCTTATCAATTTTTACAATTTGAGACCTATTTGTTAGATACGATTTAAAAATATCATAAGCTTTACCCACAACACCCATGCCTCTTAGCTTCGCCAAAAGTATTTCATGACTCACGGTGTCAAACGCCTTTTTTAAATCAATAAATATGCCTAAAGTTGTTTGCTTTTTATCAATATTTAGTCTTATGTTTGTTATAAGATCTACTGTCGCGGAAGTAGTATTGGACTTTGGTCTGAAACCATATTGCTTCTTAGATAAAAAATCATTGGATGTTAAGAATTGATCCAATCATATACGTAATATTTTCTCAAAAACCTTAGATAGCACTGGTAACACTGATATGGGTCTATAATTACTTGGATCCGATTTAAGTCCCGATTTAAATATAGGGCTGACTTTTGCGATTTTAAGAGAGTCAGGAAAGTAACCTTCTTCTAAGCATTTATTAACACAACCTGCAACACTTTCTGCTATTAGATCTTTAGTACATTTGATAACCTTCGTGCTAATTCCATCCATACCTGCACTAGTATTAGTTTTAAGACTATTTATTATTTTAATTATTTCACATGGAGTAGCCGGTTTTAGTGTGGACAATTGGTTAGAGTTGTGTTTAGATGGGTTTACTTGATGCGTATGGAAGTTTTGGGGAATTTTGCTGGCTAGTTCACTACTTATTGTTGAAAAGAACAGATTAAAACATTCACAAATTTCAGTGGTGTCTGTAATTTGACCTGAGCTAGTAATAAGTTTCTGGGGCCCAAAACTAATTTTGCCTTTGTTATTTGATAACTTGTTTATAAGTTGCCACATTTTTAAAGGATTTTTCTTACAGGTTTTAAAAACATGATTGTAGTATCGATTTTTTGCCGCTTGGATAGTTACAAACGTACTGTTTCGTTTTTGTGTAAACTCAGTCCTTAGTTGATCGTCATCCGGATTTTGCTTAAGATTTTTCCATAGCTGGTTTCTTTCGTCAATTAAAGTAATAAGGTTGTTATTTATCCATTCCTTGCGAGGTGGATATAATATCTTAGTTTTACGTACTTTGTTTTTAGTAATTGAGCTCTGCAGTAGGGCTTCCAAGCCAGCATATTCAAAGATCTCTCTTGTTTCTATACCATTTTTTATGGTCGTATATAGGTTAGTGTAATTTATTGATTCAAATTGTGTTCTCTGTATACGAGCTGGTTCGGATCTGTTTATTTCAAAGTATATTTGTTTGTGGTCTGAGAGAGCCGAATCGATAATAGCCATTTGGAAAGTATGGTCTTGTAAGTTTGTAATCACATGATCTAGGATAGTTTTTGTTGTGGTTGTTTCGCGCGTACAATATTGAAGATTAATTTTATTCAATATTTTCATATTGTTCTCTCTCAGCATTCCATTGTATTCCTTTACTGAGTTTTCAGTACTAAGTAGATTGATATTAAAGTCGCCGAACACGATAGCTCTTTTTCTTTTTGAAAGATGTTGGTGATATTGCTCCAGAAAGTTAGTTGTTTTTGAAGTAGGTTGTTTATATATAGCTCCTATGTCTAAAGAAAGGGTGTCCAAGCGTACCCACAAAAAGTGATTTCCTTCTTCACATTGTTCGTCTAAAAGATTATGTTTTAGATGTTTATGAATATATATGGAAACACCTCCACCACGCATGTTTTTTCTGTAGTTGTAGTAGTGTATATAGTTTAGTAATTTTAATCTGTGAGCTTCTTCTTGATCTTTAATCCAAGTTTCTGTTAGCACTAACACATGTATAGTGGATTTAAAGGATTCCATGATACATCTTATCTCATCTAACTTTCCTGGCTTTACCAAACTTCGTACATTTGCATATAGGAATTTTAGTGATTTTTTATTTACTGTTAAATGGGCATATTTGTCATAAAGTTCACAGGTTATCAGATTTTTTTCCTTTGCTTTGTTTACTGTATCTCTTGAATTTAGTTTTTTAACTGTTCTTTAGTTATTTTAGGTATTCCTTTTTGATATTTTATTATTAAGTCTTTCTCGCCATTTTCTGTACGTTGACGTAGTTCTTCACGTAGTTTTAACATAGTCTGTCGCTGATTTGGTGTTCGATCAGAGTAGATTTTAATGGTTTTATCGTTGATATTAAATCTTCTTCTTAATATGTTCTGAGCCGTTTCTTGAGACGTGAAACAAACTTTAATAAAACATGTTTTGTTCCCATCATATTTTCCCAAACGTATAATTTTTTCTGGTTCAGGACAAGCTGGATATATAGATAACATTATGTTCTTTATTACTTTTTTGTCTGTTTCTCTCTTCTCTTCTATGTTTTCTGAGTGTAGTTCAGCAATACCTGTCAGTATTATATTTTTGCTACGTTCCGTGCGTTGTTGCACTTCTGCTATTATTTCATCGCAGGTACTGTAGACTGGTGCGGGGTGTTCTATTGACCCTAAATTGGATTGTAAAATGCGGACATCATTCTCTAAACAGTTAATTTTATCCTGAGTATTGTTAACAGCAGTGGTTAGATTTTCAATTTTTGTATTTAAGTAGGTATTTTCAGCAACCAGTCTGTCTGTTGTAATTTTAATGTCAGTCAACTGTTCTTTTATAGAGGATACATCCTGTCTTATAGTATTGAAACTGTCGGTCTGGAACTTTCCAAACTCTTTAAACATATCAAGAATTTCATCCTTGAACTGTTTGAATTCTTGTGAAAAATCATAATCACGAGTCTTTCGTTTCCGCATTGATATATTCTTTGACTCTAGTTCAGAGGTCCCCAAATTTGAAAGATCAGGTTGAGAACTACTGGTTCCAGCGGCACTAATAGGAGATCGTAAGACACTCATACTCGATAAATAATCTCGGTATAAAATAAGATTTTATTACCCGCTCCGCTTGTCGCTCCGCTTGTATAATATGTGCGCTACCCAAATGATGTGAAGGTACGCACACTGCGATTTGAAACAGCGTCGATGATCTTCGTCGGCGCTCACGCACACTAGCTGGGCCTCCAGTATTATTTAGAAATAAGCTATGTCACCTCTAATATTAAGTTCAAACTTGAATGATAGTTTAAATTATTTTATTCTATTGAAACGTAAAACACGTCCACTCGCTACGCTACTTGGCGGCACACAATAAAACCTACCACCTATGTACCTACCACATTAAACGCAAATAAAGAATCTTATCTTATCTTATCTAAATTTATGTCGTGCAAAATACAGGTAAATCCCTAGACAAACTTCTGTTAGAGCGTGAGAACTATTCTTATTCTTTATTGCACACAGAAAACAATAAAAAGAAATACAATTTATGAAATAAAGACATGTACATAGGCGAGCTTAACTCAATAATGAGTTTTCTTACAGCAAACCAAACACAGAAGACAATTTGTTTTACAGGGTAGAACAGTGTACATTATTATCTATCTAAATTAATTTTACCTACCTATATGTATAAATACCTACATACTAAATTATATCAATACTACATAATAAATAATATACACACATATATATATATATATATATATATATATATATATACATACACTTACATACTATACAAAATATATAAACTATAAACTATATGTAGAGCTTTGTTTCTTTCGTCAGTCTTAATCTAGAGTTACATAATACTATAAGGCTAATAGAACTGACACCTACAGATGCGATACATTTTTTTGTGATACCAGCACTAGTGTTATTAATCGCTGTGTCGCGGGGCACTTTATAAACTTACAATTGACGGACATAAAGTAAATAATAAATAAAAAAAAACTTGTGTGTACTTATGTACACGCGTTAGAAGTTATACTTCTTAATATACAACTTGAACATAGTTATCACTTTTCATACCACCTAGAACTAACGTCATGCTGTTATTTTTACGATGCGCGGGCACGATGCGCGCGCATCGTAAAAATTCACTCTCATACCACCTAGAACTAACTTCATGCTGTTAAATTTTTTGGTGTCGGTGTGCGCGCGCATCGTAAAAATTCACTCTCATCATTTTTCTCCATCGCGCAAAAAGAAGTATAACTTCAAAAAGGTTTTTATTTACGTAGACTTTAAAAAAGCGCTTGTAAATAGTCCGAACATGTTCGCAGTAATATATAATTAATTTATAATTATTGCTAGGTACATATAGACATTTAGGTACACGGATTGTAGGTAATATTTTACAATAAGATTTATTTTATAACAGTAACGATATTTAACTAACTAAAATTATGTTATTGTCAAGGATTATGTGTAGGTTTAATTATCAAAATTTTAGCTATATTTTACTACGTATTGTCTGAATGGTTCTGTCTATGTTAAGGTGCGAATTAAATGTTATCATTATGGCGGACCTTGTGTTTATAACGACGGTCGCGCTTTAATGCTACCACCGGATCCAATGCGCCCCAACTGAGAAGACCCAGCGAAAAAGTACATCTAGCAACCATTTATGGGTGTCATAAATAGTAGTCCTGCGCGGGAATCGAACCCGGAACACGCACCATGCCACACGTGCAGTCCAAGTGATCGCCAAAAGGACGAATAATAATATCTGCAAAGTACACGTACTTCCCTAGTCAAACCGCTCATAGAGCGTAAGAACTCTATCATCTACTTAACTTAAATATTTATTTTGTTAGCCCCACTCAAGACTTACGGATAAGGATATGTGACCTGAAACCTAAGGAAGCGATAAATTTTTGAGAAGTCACCTCCAAAAAGTACAAAAAAAACATTGGATTCCTATCTCATAGAGTTCCAATGAAATTATTTATCTTCCTCACTTGTAATAAATAATAATATCCTGGGACATTATGCACACACGGCCATCTGTTTCCAAACTAAGCAGAGCACATATACGACTTTTCTGTTGTAAAAACATACTTATATAGATAATAACACTCAAACTCAGGACAAATAGACATGCTCATGCCCACAAATAATCTGCCCTTGGTGGGAATCGAACCCATGACCTGAAAACCATGCCGTGAAAAGCAAGCATTTCCAAACCAGCCAAAAAGTGCCAATAATAATATCTGCAAATTATAAATAGTACTTCCCTAGTCAAACTACTCTTCTACTACGTTAGAACTCTATGCTCTACTGAACTTAAATTTTCTTTCGTTAGCCCTACTCATCATTTACGAATAATATTGGACAAGTGATCGCAAAAAAGTACTAGAAATATCATTGGATTATCTCATATAATTCTAAAGAAATACTTTATCTAGTAATAAATATGACAAATTAAAATTACTCTTCTCTAAAATTACACTTACCACAATCGCGCTCCAATTTTTCTCTTATTTCCATCCTTAACATATTTCACGTAAAAGGAACCGTTGAAACCAGAGCCTAGTCTACTGAAATATATTTTGTGTTACGCATGCGCCCTCTCCGAGTCGAGCATTTAAAGGTGGGGGTAGACGTTATCGCTGAACGGGAGGGGTCACACGTTTCGTCCCCGTATATTGCGATCGCGGTGGTAAAAATGCAGTGAAGTGACATTTAAAAAAAAGTATACTAATATGAGTGGTTACGAAAAGTGCAGTGCAGAAAAATATTGAAAATATTTTTGTTCAGTGTTTTAGTGATGTGTTAAGTGATTTTAGGTGAGTTTTAATTGATATTTTACTTAATTTTAGACACGCGGAATTTCGTAGTTCATAATAATAGTCACGTAAATTTTAAAGTTGTTTTATTATCTGTTGCGAGTTTTATGACATTTATTAATACACCTGAAAACTTTCAGGTTATTTTAAGAATAGAAAGAAAGTAATAAAAACTTATTTAATTTTAATATTCGAATTTATTATTCTTAAATAAATTTTATGACGTATAAACGTTTCGGAAAATATTGATTTCCTTTCGTTTCTTTTTTAAACTCTCTAGAATTAAACTTCAAGATTTATTCTGAAAACCGCGTGGATTATGTTGCGTAATTTGGTATGTAGCTACAAGATTTTCATAAACGGCTGAATACTCTTAAGTTTTAGGCATATTATATGAAGGGAATACTTCTAATTTGGATAAATTAAATACTTTATAACTACATTTAATTGTTTACACACTAATATTTTTATACAATATAACAGAAAGTATTTAAAAAATAGTATAAAGTCTTATGTTGTTTTTAAATAAGTTTCGTAAAACTTGGTTAACAAGCCATTAGTTGTTTGTGTATGGAAAGATTAGTAAATAAAAAGACTGGTTGAAATTAAATTAAATCGGGAAATTTCCTGATAATGCTTTAAATTGAAATAAATTTCACGATAGGTGTGTGTAACAAACTAATTATATTTTGATGCTATATTAGATGTATTTTAAGTTATTTTATAATAGACAATTAAATAGTATTTACGTGAATAACAGACCTCACTAGACTAATGCTTATACTTTTAAAGGCCAGTCATTCGCAACATATAATTGTTCATTTAGTGGTCTAAAAACGGTCTCCAAACCAAAAATATTTGATGCTATATGAGATATAATTTTTATCATGGATACTTAAGTAGTATTTACGTGAAAATTTGCTAACTTCACTAGAGCAGCGATTATTCTTTTGGAAGGCGGAGCATTCGTAAAATATAAGATTTTTCATTTAACCTTATGAAATGAAATAATGAAATTTATTCAACACTTGGGTATTTACATACACTTGTACTTGTCAAGCTCACAATGCAGTAGGTACATAAACATAGTAGAAACAATATAAAAGTAACAAAAAAATTACATTAGTCCGTCCGTGCGTTCTGTCTTATCACATATTTGTTAAATCATTCAATAAATAACAAGTTTCTAAGCTATAATTTTCAAATTTAGTACTACTATATTAAAATTAAAGATATGAAGACAATAGCAGTCACATAGCGCAGAAGACTCTCAACCAGTAGCTTAATTTAAGCGACTAATACCTGAGGGCACCTTTATGTGGTTCGGGCCACAGCTCAGGGGCCCCGAACCACATAAAGTAAAAAGATGGAATTCTAAATCAATGCATCAACAATCACGTGTAAAAGGACCAACACGATTCTCGCGGCTGAGGAACCTACCCTAGCTAACCTGCGGCTTTCAGGAAAATATGAAAATCCTTTTATTTTGATGTTATCATTAGGTAACCATTGTAAGCTGTCCACCTAGGTAGCTAGACCTAGGTGGACAGCTTACAATGGTTACCTAATGATAACATCAAAATAAAAGGATTTTCATATTTTAAATAACTGAATGCCCGATGAATGGTATAGAATTTGGTGATTGGATAGGATTGGATGAATAATTAAATTAAAACATAAACAGTAGTGAAATACATAATCATAAAATTTTACATAAATATTTGATGAATATTAGTGAATGCTGAGTTATCAATAAACACAATGAAATCTTATAATAATTGCGGGTAAAATTAAATGATTGTGTTATATAATTTTTAATAACTTCTACATAAATATGTTATTGACATACTTTAAAATGATGATAGATAGATCATTATCATTAGATGCGGATAGCGCAAGACCGGCAATTGTGGAGATCTTTGGGGGAGGCTTTTGTCCAGCAGTGGACGTCTTTCGGCTGATATGATGATGATGATACCTTAAAATATTGGTTATAACATTATATTTCATACATTCTATTTTAAGCCCTATTTCAGTAGGTTAAGTGAGACATATGATTTGAGTATTGGCACTTAATATCGGTGTGATTCGGGAAAATATAATTGTTAACACTTGAAGTTTATACATAAATACTTATTAATAATGTATCATTTTTAAGTGTATAACACTTAAAAATTGGTATCTACCAACCACTAATAGACCACCGTTTAACCAACGTTTACTTAATCAATCAACTTGAAACTATTCAAGTAAACGAATAACTTGAATAATTGTGTTATCGTTTTGTAAATTTGATTGAATAATTATAATAACAATTAAATGTCCTATATCGATTACAATTTTAATCAAAATATAAATAAACGGATGCAGATAGCGCAAGACCGGCAATTATGGAGTACTTTGGGGGAGGCCTTTGTCCAGCGGTGGGCGCCTTTCGGCTTATATGATGATGGTGATGATGATAAATATACACAAAATTTCTAGTAGCTCCAAAGTATATAGTATACCATATAGTATATATATGTCTATTCAACATTATTAATTCTACTATGGTCATAAAAAAGTAACTGTATTTTAGTGAATCTGAAAAATCTGTAATCCTTAATTAAACGAATCTATTGATATAAAGTTGAAATTCTAAGGGTTTACGAGTAACTATTATAGGAGACATGATAATCTATACTAATATTATAAAGAGGTAACGTTTGTGAGTTTGTGACGTTGTAAGGGTAAATCTCTGGATATACTGAAGCGATTTTCAAAATTATTTCACCAATAGAAAGCTACGTTATTGTGGAGTGTTATAGGATATGATTCATCATCATATTTTTTATTTATTCCGAACGTTACGCGGGACAAACGGGCAGGGACAAAAATATTTATAACGTGGAACGAAGTAGTAGTAAGATATATTATATAGTAGTAAGATATATAGTAATAATGCGATGAACATACTTGCTATATTTAAAATCAATATTAAAAATAGGTTAAATTGTCAAATTAGTAGTAAAGCTAATAAAGTAAAGGTACAAAAAAAATATAAATCAAATATTGACGGCCACCATAGCCTAGTTGGTAGTGCTCCTGCCTACGAAGCTGGTGGTCCTGGGTTCGAATCCCAGTAAGTGCAAATATTTGTGTGATGAGCACAAATATTTGTTTCTGAGTCATGGATGTTTTCTATGTATTTAAGTATTTATCTATCTATATAAGTATGTATGTCGTCGCCTGGTACAAGTATATAGTAACATAGTACAAGCTTTGCTTAGTTTGGGGCTAGGATGATCTGTGTGACATTGTCCCTAGATATGATTATTATTATTATTTTAATATAACTTGCTTAGTTATTACTGTCGGCGTCCATATTCATATTTAAATAAAAATATATAAATTAAAATTCACCGCTATATATTTATTAGGATGTGGTAATTTTGGGGCATACTTTTTATTTAATTACCTATTTATGGATAATGGTAACCATTAGCTAAACAAATAAGATTATACTCGTGTACATTTTATCATAGATATATAATATTCACACACAGATTGGTTGATATTATTTTAAACGGTATTGTTCTATAAAGCAGAAATTGGTGAATATGACGGACTAGTGGCGTGGTTGGTAGTTGTTTCCCTTTCACGCCGCAGGTCGTGGGTTCAATTCCCACCTAGGACAGATATTTGTGTGCATTTCTGTTTGTCCAGTGTCTTAGTGTAATTATCAATATATAAGTATGTATTTATAAAATAAAAGTTGTATATGTGTAGTATATCAGTTTACTGATTTTCATAGTTCAAGCTCTGCTTAATTTGGAATTAGATGTCCCAGGATGTTATTATGATTAACTCAAAATTAGTGTAAATAATTTATGCGTATGTAAATATTATTTTAATATATATTTAAACTTCCTATTACAATTGCGAATTAATGGGTTCCTAATTTCACGATTACAATATGTAGATAATGTAGATTATATCCCTCGAAATAAATACATAATATGAAAAAGTTAACTCAACCATTCATAAAGTTATGTTGTTTCGGTTTGTTCGCTAGACTATATTTTTTGCTGAGGACTTTTATATGCCACTAACATGTTTTAAAACTACCCTGCCACTTGGCAAATGTCTTCAATAATAAAAGCATGACCGATCTATGTGATTCTTGTCCTATGGATCTATGGTATTTACATATGTTGAAAACAAGTGGTCTCTCTCAAATATTGTGTCGAATTCAGCCGTCTTCAAATTACCTATGCATATTGAGGAAAAATAACAAACAAAAATATGTTATTCGCTATGCCTTTCTTTTATCTTTTATGATGAAATTGCGTGCTTTATTATTCATGAGCTCTTTTTTCATCCAACAATATAAATCATATCTATTTCGCTACGTGATATATCGTGCATTTCATATTTTATTGTGAAAAGGATGAAATCCTCAAATTGGGTTGAAAATGATACACTAGCCTTTTTATTACTCTATGAAATATAAAGCAAGGGTATCATAAGTTTGAAACCTTCTCTGTTCAAACTTGAGCCAGTTTTCGTTTATAATCTTTGGAAACAAATTTATAACTGCTTTTATTTCAGAATTAATCCATACTAATATTATACATACATACATAGACTTACGCCTGTTTCCTAGAGGGGTAGGCAGAGACAAGGGATTTCCATTCGTCACGATCTTTGCACACCTCTTTTGCCTCGTTTACTGTTATTATATTCTTCATACATGCTCCCCGGTTTAGGGTACTTCTAACCTGTCCTTTCTTGAGAACGTCTCCGATATGGCCAGAGAATGTTCTACGAGCTCTTCTATTATAACTTATATTTTAAATATGATATTTTAGTATTTATTTCTGAATAATTACAATTTATCTCAGAATATTTATCTTCCGAGATATGATTAGAAAGATTATCATTTTGAAAATACCTTACCAAGTACCCCACGGTTTCTCGACGGTATATTTTTTTCTATTTTCCTTTTTATTGTTTAGTTTTCTATAAAGGTGTATTTTTTTATATACTATCTTATTTGTTATATTATATTATAGATTATAAGAATAAAAATATGACGTGATTGCGGACAACAAAGATACATTTATGTTCGTAACAAAACCTTAAAACTAGTGTTTATTATATAAAATAATTAATGTCTGAAGCAGGTTGATCAGAGAACGATCAAGTAGGACTTGATTCCTAATTGACCATTTTCTCCACAACATATCCATAATCAAAACTACTTGGAAGATAATTAATGCAGAGACAGGTAAAACAAAAATACGTAGTCGTGATTTTAACTTAGTAATAAACAACATAGATATTAAAGGCGATTTGGAGATTGCGACTGAGTTTAAAAAATATTTTTCGAATATTCCAGTCATACTTACTAACTCTCTTTCATGTGCTTCTACATCTGCTGAGCAGATACTCAAGCAAAGCGTAGGGTCGTGTGACACAGTTTTTGAATTTTCGGTGGTTAGCCCTAAAGATATTTTAAATGCTTTCAAGAGTATTAATATGAAAAACACAAAGGATCTGTGGGGTCTATCTGTTAAGACTGTTTCATCAATTATTACTATAATCGCCCCACACTTAGCTACTGTGTTCAATTGCTGTGTTGCATCAGGTGTATTTCCTGACTTGATGAAGTATAGTAAAATCATTCCTTTGTTTAAAGCTGGTGATACTTCAGACCCTTCAAATTTTCGACCTGTTTCCGTGCTGCCCACTCTTAGTAAAATATTTGAAAAACTTATGCTTAGCCAGCTGCTCAGACACTTTAATATACATAATTTACTACACCGGAAACAGTTTGGATTCACAAAGGGTTGTTCAACCATAGATGCAGGGGTCAACTTATTAAAAAGTATATTCGCGGCGTGGGAAGACTCGCAAGATGCATTAGGTATCTTTTGCGATTTGTCCAAAGCGTTCGATTGCGTTCATCATGATACTCTGGTCAGAAAATTACACCACTACGGTATTAGGAACAAGGCTCTCCAACTTCTGACTTCTTACTTGGGCAATAGAATTCAGAAGGTCGAAATAAACGGTAAAATATCTCCGGGATCTCCAGTGGTAATGGGCGTCCCACAGGGGTCAATTCTGGGCCCATTTTTGTTTTTAATTTATATAAATGACTTACCTTACTACGTAAGGGATAAGCATGAGATTGTGTTGTTTGCAGATGATACTTCCCTGACGTTCAAAATAAACCGACAATTAAGCAATTTTGACGATGTTAATGATGCAATCTCTAAAGTTGTTCATTGGTTTAATGCCAATAATCTTGTGCTTAATGATAAGAAAACTAAAGTCATTAAATTCACTACACCGAATGTGAAACAGGCGACAACCAATGTACAACTTAATGGAGCTAGGTTGGACCCTGTTGAATCAACTGTGTTCTTGGGTATCACTATTGACTCAAAGCTACAATGGAGCCCACAAATAGAAAAACTGTCCGGCAAATTAAGTTCTGCAGCATATGCAGTGAAAACTATTAGACGGCTGACTGATGTTGACACAGCTAGAATGGTTTATTTCAGTTATTTTCATAGTGTAATGTCCTATGGAATTCTTCTCTGGGGTAGCTCTGCTGACATTGACACCATATTTATATTGCAAAAAAGAGCTGTAAGAGCTATCTATAATCTTGGCCCGAGAGTGTCTCTAAGAGAAAAATTCAAAGAGGTCAACATTCTAACTGTACCATCTCAGTATATATATGAAAACTTACTATATGTGCATAAAAATATCGATTCCTTCTGTAAAAGGAGCGATACACATAATGTAAATACTAGATATAAGAATAATCTCATACTGCATACTACCCGTCTCCACAAAATAAGTAACTCTTTTATGGGGCAATGTATAAGATTCTATAACAAACTTCCCAATGATATTAGAGAATTGTCTACGAATAAGTTTAAAAGAATTATTAAAGCCAAATTGTGTAGCAGGGCATATTACAAAATTTCTGATTATTTAAGTGATAAAAGTGCTTGGGATGGAGTTGTTCTGAGTCAACACACATGATTGTAATTAATCTTAAGTATATTTTATTTTAAAAAAGGATTCCTACTGAGTTTTCTGGCAGTGTTTCTCAGTAGCTGCCACGTCATGCACTGCACGGTAGGGTAAAAAAAATATGACGATTCCACATAAATGTAAAATTTTTACGGAATAAAATTACTTTGACTTTGACTTTGACATACCTGAGAAAAGGGAGTAAGGGTCCTCCGCGTCAAATTTATATAGGTAATATAATAATAGTAATATCCTTTTCAGCATTTTACCACTTTGGAAGTGTCTCTCGCGCAAACTATTCAGTTTCAAGAGAAATGATATTAGAAACTTCAATATCATTTTTGACGACCTATCTATAGATGAGTATGATGAAAAAAAAGTTGAGTTTCAGTTCTAAGTATGGGGAACCCCCAAAATATATTGATATTTTTTCTATTTTTGGGTGAAAATCTTAATGCGAACACAGAATAAGTACAGACGCCAGCACATCAAGCTACCGCAATCTGTCAAATGTACCTAATTGAAATATACTTTTGCGAAAAATTTGCTTTTGTGATAAAGTTGAAAATCTATAAAAGAAATTTTTAAATTTAAGGATATTTAAGGAATTTAGAATTTTTAAGGTTCCCCTGAAAAAGGCTCTTGACAAACGGACAGACGGTCAATGGAGTCAGTCTGTAAAGTTTACTTTCAGTAAATGTTGTACTTTAACTGTAGAAAAGCGCTTTCTCTAGGGAACCAACGAAGTAAACTTGAGCTTCTTTGAGAAAGTTAAGCCAATGAACAGACTTCCGTTACCTATACGTATAATCTAGTAATTGGGTTAGGTGCCTGTAGAACCCTAACTGAACGCATGGGGAGTTGTGATATAATGTATACGACTTTATTGAACGAGAATAGAGATGTTTCTTCACTTGCTTTTTTGTCATATTTTAACCGACTTTAAAAGGAGGAGAGGTTCTCAAGTTGATTGGTATTTTTTATGTCGGTACAGTGATTATTCAGAGATGTTTGGTCCGATTTACGTGATTCTTCTTTAGTGTAATGCGGAACAGTTGCCATTTGGTCCCATAAAAATTTTACATAGTTTGGCTCAGTATTTTTCATTGTATACACATTTTTGTTAGTTAATAATAATGTCTTCCAGGCCAATAAGCGGCCACGGCGGCTACTCTCATTGGAGACTAGCCAATTGCGCAGGACATATTATAGTGCACAAGCGTGTGCGCAAACACATGGGCACTTTCAATTCCATTACTCTCATGATCCGATGGGAAGACTAGAGACACGACTGGGAAGAGGTCAGGTACAGGACCGCTCTCCGAAGCAGGGGGGGGGGTGGATTATAATATCGCCAGCTCTCAGACTTTGGGCTGATATTGAGAAATTTTATTTACGGAAAAACCCCAAATTAACCTCGTTGTCTGTCTACCGCTAGATCAACGAGGCAGTTTTGTCAGTTATTAACATATCAATCCATAATAGGTACATCGTTTTCTTTAAGATGCTGGGGACAGTATTTTTACAACACTATTGTGGAGACCATTTGTCCAGCAGTGGACGTCTTTCGACTGATAGGATGATGAAACTAATTTAAATTTCGTTATATCATCGTTTTGTCGATAGGCGTTCACGGTTCATCATTTAAAGATAATATGATTTGCGTTGTTTTTTTTTGCTGAAAGACGTTCATAACTGGACAAAGGACATTTGGGAAGTTGCCATATTTGGCACGCTTGGCAAACGATCACTTGTCGGATCACCCTATGATGGTCATGTACTCAGAGACATTGCTCCAGGTTCTCTGGTAGATATTATTTTGGGATGATTTTTTCGTCCCATACGGGATGAGATGTCGGTTTGCACTTGTAGAATGATATTGAATGAATTGAATGTTTATGTGTCCGAATATTTGGGTACAGAGTTATTGGATGATTATGTCGTATATAGTGAAACTATACCACACTTATTTTCACTATATTTGACATAATGATGCAAAATATAAGGTTTAAGCTGTGTAAAAAGTTTATAGAAATCTTTATATATATTTTTAAAATAGCTTGAATGCTGTAATTATATATCTACAAATGCGTACACTTCTTATCGTAGGGGCAGTGGTTACCCTAGTGTCAGAGTTGTTCAAGCCGCTGAGTAGGCCTCTGACATGGCTTAACGACTGTTGCCTAATGACTACAACTGGGACCGTTACCTTAACGTGCCCTCCGAAGCACGGAGACGCTCATAAATTAAAACCACTTTGGCGGTCACCCATCTATGGACTGACCGCGAGCTTAGTTGCTTAACCTGACTTAAGGTCCGGTGAGAGCATCTGACTATGAGTTCTTAATATGAATCTTTAAAAAAATTGTTGCCCAACTGTGTCGCTCAGTGTTCTTTAAATCAAATCTTAGAATCAGTCCTATTATTTTTACCAGGCTGTACCAACGCGATTTCCTACTTTTTGTTTATGTTTCCCAAGAGAAAAATACTTAGACAAAACTAATTGGGATCCACTGCCCTAGTTCATTAAGTTCCAAACTAATTACAATCCCAAGTTAATAGGCGAGTTAATTACTGTTGCTGTAGATAGATTGTATAAGCGGCTTCTTGTTATATAACGGTTGTATAGCTGTCGTGAATTAGTAAAAGGTGGTCACATCATGGTGTATTAACTACCTCTTATAATACAGGTATACCCTAGTTTAAGAGCTAGAGTATTATTATTGTACAGACTTTGCAACATAAAATATAATGTATTTCCTAACCAAATATTATTAAGTTATTTCAAACTCTGTGTGTTTTTTTGGATAAATAAAGATTATTATTATTATATTATATTAATTAGATGTAAGTTTTCTCTCTCTTTATCAATTTACAAATTAACATCCTACTAATATTATGAAGGTGAAAGTTTGTGAGCGTGTGAGTGTGTATGTTTGTTACTTCTTCACGTTTAAATGGCTGAAGCGATTTTAATGAAATTTGGTATGGGGTTAGCTGACACCCTGGATTAACACATAAGCTATGATTTATTAAGTTTAATGCGGGTAAAACCGCAGGGCACAGCTAGTTTATAATAAAAATGTCCCTCTAGCCTAATTGCGGCCACGGCGGCCAGTCTCAATGGAGACTAGCCATCTGCATGGGACATATTATAGTGCACAAGTATGTGCACTATAATATGTCCCACAAACACGGGGGCACTTTCTATTCCATCAGTCTCGGACCATCATCTGACGCGACTGGAAATAGGTGAGGTACAGTACCGACAGCTTTACGTCCTCTCCGAGGCACGGGGATATAAAACCGCCCACTTCTAGAACTTCTTTTTACAGAATAAATCCAAAAGTGCTTTTGGCCCAACCCGGGATATGAACTCAGTTCCTCGTTATCGTCGGTTGCGCTACCGCTAGACCAACGAGGCAGTAAAAGTAACAAAATAACTGTTAATGATAATACTCGTAACAAATTTCGGGTGCGTCTGCCAAAACTAGCGAACTCCGCAGGACATATTATGTATGTATATAGTGCAGTGGGAGTACTATGCCAAATCGAATGCCAAATGATCGAATATCAATTGATGCTTTATATCGAATGTCTAAATATTCAAAAATTAATAATATCGAATGGTTATTAAATAGAACGGAATGATGGACTGGTTGGCAAGGTTGATAGAATCTTGCCCATCACGCCGCAGATCGTGGGTTCAATTCCCACCCAGAAAAGATATATGTGTGCATGAACATGTCTGTTTGTACAAAAGAAAAGAAGTATAGAATAGAATAGAATATGCATTTATTTCTCTCATCACAAAAGTAGTTTAAATTTTTTTTTAAATAAGATGACATTTAGGATGGTACATTTTAGCAGTTATAAATGCAACCATACTTAACTTTACATAAATGCAAACATACCATAATGCAAGTATATGTAGTATATCAGTTATCTGGTTCCCATAGTACAAGCTCTGCTTAGTTTGGGATCAGATGGCCTTGTATGAATGAATAATGTCCAGAATATTATTATTATTTGACCAGCAGTGGACGTCATCGGGCTAACATGATGAGGACTACTTGCATACCAAATCATTATTTTAATATTTATCAATTATATTTGCTCTGAAGTATTATCTATCTATGCCTTATACAACATGTAACATTATTATCGCACACCCTGAAACACCCCAATTAGAATATTATGTGTAATCATAATACATACACTGAATTTTTTATTTAACGTGTATATGCATCGTTATTTACTAAATTAGTTGCTTGGAATAAAGTTTATTTTTCTTTATTTTGTATTGAATGGTGGAATTTGTATGAATACAATAAAACTGCTATTTTAAAAGTCTTATTACTTTGACTTACGGTCCATTTCAATTTCTTTTGACTGTACAGGGTTAATATGACAATAATTTCCGTAGTTTTAATACCTATATTGAAAGTGATGTAAATCGATTCAGTAAACGGTTCTGAACAAACTATTTTCAGGATGTGCGTTAGTTAAGTTACATGTTGTATAACTAGCAAGGAAATAATTATACAGATCTTCGCATAGTAACACAGAGATAAAGAAATTGTCATGAACAAACAATTCCTATGAAAGCTTCGATTACACGAATAGACAATCGGATAAAGTAATAATTGTACGCCTGAGAACTTATAATCATTTATCTGGATAAAAGTGGACAATAGATTATTTCTTTCACTTGGTTTATGAATGTTTATTGCTCTGACATTATTGTTTTATGGTTATTAAACGTATGACAGATGTAGGTGGAGATTGGATAAGACTTATCAGTGCTTCGTTCGAGGAATTTAAGTAGGAGGGCATGTAAAATGTTGATCTCGGGTGTGATCAATAAATAATAATAATATAATAATTTAAAAAAAACTTGAGAGGTGTCAAGGGACTCTCGGATGGAACGAGATCCTTTCGATTAATTAGTGAAGGAATTGTAATATTTTTTTTTATTAAGTTATAATCTTATTTTTCTATTATAAACAAGAATAATGTAATATAAACATGATCAGTAGGCTCATTTTTAGTAATAAAAAAAAAGCAAAAAGTGTCGTTACAACTTTTCGTCTTAATTTTTTCCGTCTAGCAATGCGCGATAAGGAACTTCGTTCCAATAATAATATCCTAGGACATTATTTACACAAGGCCATCTGATCCCAAACTAAGCAGAGTTTGTACTATGGAAACTAGATAACTGATATACTACATATACTACTTTTCTTTTGTAAATACATACTGAGATAATTACACCCAGACTCAGGAAAAACAGACATGTTCATGCACACAAATATCTGTCCTGAGTGGAAATCAACCCACAACCTCCGGCGTGAAAATCAAGCAGTTTACAAACCAAACCAACAGGGCCGTCCAATAATACATATTTATAAATATAAATTAAATAGATGCCAGTAGGGCAAGACCGGCATTTGTGGAGATCTTTGGGGGAGGCCTTTATACGGCTTAGTAGCGGTTTCGCCCTAATTTTGCTCGCCCGAATCGAAAGTAGTTCATTCGCCCAATTCGGGCGAATGAAATTAAGTCTAAACCGCTACTAAGCCCTTTATACAGCAGTGGGCGTCTTTCGCCTGATATGATGATGATGGTGATGATGATGATGAAATATGAATTCAGTAAGATCTGATTCATTATAATTATTTTCGTTAATTGAATACTCAGTTGAATTTTTGGTATATGTATCTTTTTCCCTTCTTTTGTTTAACAATTGTGTGCCGTTCAGAGTATTAATTATATGTGCAATTAAAATGAAATAATGAAATTTATTCAGCACTTGGGTATTTACATACACTTGTACTTGTGAAGCTCACATTGTATTACATAAACACAGTTTAAAAACAGTAATTAAAGCAACAAAATATTTTGAAGTAGTCCGTCCGTGCGGTCTGTTTCGTCACATATATTTTTATTATCCTTAAATAAATAATAAATAGCTAGTTACTAAGGTATTATTGTAACATTTAGCAATAGTATATTAAAATTAAAGAATTGAAAACAACGAGCAGTTGGCTAGCGCAAAAGGCTCCCAACCAGCAGCTTAATTTAAACGACTGATACCTGAGGGCACCCTTAAGGGTTTCGGGCTACAGCTGAAGTAAAAAGATGGAATTTGAAATGAGGGTCAGATCACTTACACGGGATTACCGATCACGTGTTAAGGCGGCAACGCGATCCTCGCCGCTGATGATTCTACGCTAGCTAGCCTGCGGCGTTCTCTAGGTCTCGCCACTTACTTTTATTATTTCATCGTATAGGCAATGGTGACTCTTGCATCAGAGTTGTTGAAGCTGTCCTGAAGGTCTCTGAAATGGCGTGTCGACTGTTTTCTAACGTCTGCCATAGGAACCAACAGGTTAATGTGCCCTCTGAAGCACGGAGATACATACAAAATTAAACCACTTTGATGGTCACCCATCTATAGAGAGACCGGGTCCCTAGTTGTTTTACCTCACATTTGACCGCCTATATTATTATGTTCAATTATGATCAAAAAGGCAAATGTAATTTAAAGGTATTTGTAAATGCCTGGAATTTTCGCGATGGAAATTAATTGGAAAGTCGACTTAAATTGAGTCCATTTTTGTTATCTCACCGCAATATTTTTCAAAGGGATATTTTTTTTGGATTGTTATTTAAACATTCGACTGGTTATTATGATGAGATGAAAAAATAATGGGCAGTTGTTACTTTTTATCGGCGATTGGCGAATTTGTGAGACGGTAAAACATAGACAGTAATAATAAAAGCATTGGCCAGTTCTTCCATCTTACATGTTAATAACCGATACATAACTATTTTAAATTACACTAATATTATAAAGGTGTTTGTGAGTGTGGGAGTGTGTATGTTTGTTACTTTTTCACGTCTAAACGACTGGAGCGACATTAATTAAATTCTGGTATGGAGTTAGCTGACACCCTGGATTAACACATAGGCTGTAATTTATAAAGTTTAATGCTGGTAAAACCGCGGGGCACAGCTAGTATTATATAAATATAAAATAATATTATATCTCAACTGACTTGTTTGTCGAGTAGTAAGTTATCCAGACTGCTAAAATTAAAAGAAATATGTGTGTCCCCAATATAGTTATTCCGAGCCTTGGTGTCCATTTTGTCCATAAATTGTATGTCTGCAAAGTGCCTCGCGATAAAGGGATCATCATCAGATTATGATGATCCCTTTATCGTGGGCCCACTGCTAGAGAAAAGCCTTCCCCAAGAAACATCTTGGGGGAGATCTCTCATAATCGCTACGCTTGGCATACGAGTTGGCGATCGCAGTTTGATGGACAACAACAAATAGACGCTGCTGTCTATGGTAGATATTCCCTCGGGTTGGTTCTACGCCCTCCACGAGATGAGAGGGGGTGATGATATTCTGATATTCGACGCCATCACCACACAGTAAGATAAAGATATATATTTCCTGGACGTGAAACATAAATTAATGAACCTATGAGATCAATTAGCGAGCGCCTTGTAAAATAAATAAGACTCCTGTGTTATGGACTTGAGATTACTCTGTTTCAATACTCAATGTTTTATTTAACTACACATCTGGTGCAATGTTTAAAGTAGTCAGCTAGCTACTACCTCGATGCCCTATTATTTCGGATTCGATTCCCACATATGACAAATTATATATATAACTATTAACTATCTGCATTTATATTATATGAAATAGGATCTTTCTTATGATGTAATATTTTGAAGGTTTAAAAATATAACACATTTCCTTTCTCAAAATAAAGAATAATAATATCAAGGGACAATGTCACACGGATCATCCTAGCCCCAAACTAACTAAAGCTTGTACTATGGGTACCAGGCGACGATATACATATGTACTTATAGAGATAGATAAATACTTATATACATAGAAAACATCAATGACTCAGAAACAAATATTCGTGCTCATCACACAAATATTTGCACTTACCGGGATTCGAACCCAGGACCACCAGCTTTGTAGGCAGGAGCACTACCAACGTGGCTACGGTGACCGTCAATACAATATAGTACAATATCTATATAGCCCATAAATGTTTGCTTTGTGCCCTTTAACTGATTGTAAAGTCCCTCGCGATAACTCTCTAGAGAGCGACAGCTGTTTTGTTTTCAACATTATAATGCGTTCCGATCCTCATTGGTGTAGCGGTAGTATGTTCGTCCACAGATAATGAGATCCCGGGTTCAAATCCCGAGTCGGACCAAAAAGTGATTTTTGTTTTTTTCGTATAGAAAAATATATCCCCATCAGACCGAAGTCTGGCGGCAATACACCGCGGTGAACACGTCATGTCCTGTACGTGACCTCTTTCCAGTCGTGTCGTCGTCCAGACGTCCCATCGGATCATCAGAGTGTTGGAATAGAAAGTGTCCCTGTATTTGCATACACAATTGTGCACTATAATATGTCCTGCGCAGTTGGGTAGTCTCATTGAGAATGACCACCGTGGCCAATAAAAAAAGGCAACGATTGACCATTTTAGAGTTTTGTATCAAGTAGTCTTAATAGTTTACTAAACTTCCACTGCACGTGTGGCGCAGGGTTTAAGACAGTTTTAGTTAAGACGCTTTTTCGTGTCCCGAGTTTGATTCCTCCGCGGGACAAGACTCCCAAGAACTTCTCACATAAATTTGCCCGGAGGACATTATTATTAGTATATTACTTTCCGTAATGTAATTTACAGATGTTGTGTTATTATGTACAGACGCCAGCACATCAAGCTACCCCAATCTGTCAAATTTTCCTAATTGAAAATGTACCTTATATTTTGTGATAAAGTTGAAAATATATAAAATAAATTTGACAGATTTTGGTAGCGGGATGTGCTGGCGTCTGTACCAATAAGGGACAATTTTGGGCACAAAAACATGGTTTATTCCAGTAGTTACAGTGTTTTTAGGTGCACAGTATTTTCCATTAGAACTCTATATATGCCACCGTATTTAATACCATCAATCATCGGAAAATCAATCATTGCTTATGTATCTCTCTTCATTTTGCTCCAATTTCACATAATATTTTTCCTCTTCTAAGTCTTATGACTTCCGTGAGCTGACAGGGTAATGATACATCTGCTTTGACATCATTTCACGTTCAAATAACTGTAAATCTTATTGTAAATTATATGAAAAAGTCATCTAGATGCTTCTATAATTTTTTTTCCGTTTAACGTGTTTTGTTTCCTTAATTATTGTGGCTTTGGTATATAGCAGTAATACATACATATACATACATAGACTCATGTCTGTCTCCCAGAGGTCTAGGCAGAGACAACGGACTTCCATTTGTCACGATCCTTGCACACCTCTTTCGCTTCGTTTTCTGACATTATATTCTTCATACATGCTCGCCGGTTTAGGGTATTTCTGACATGACCTTTCTTAAGTACCTCTGTTGCTTTAATAGAATAATATTCTGTGACATTATTCACACACGACCATCCGATTCCTAACTACCCTGCACTATGGAAACCATATAACTGATATCACACTAATATTATGAAGCCGCGTGGTCCGCCACCCGTCACGTCTCGTTTCCCAGAGAGGCGAAAAGTGGTCAACGGAGAGCCGTTTTGCTACGTTGAATGTTGGAGGAGGAATAGAAGGTAAGATGGACGAAGTATGTCAGCTGATGAGTGAAAAGCGGATCGATGTGTTGTGTGTGAATGAGACGAAGCGGAAAGGGTGTGATACTACAAAACACTGACTATACACGGCGTATTGGTCTGGTACTCCAGACGTTGGTCTGGAGTACCAGACCAATATGCTGGTGTTGACCACCCGAGCTTGCCAAGGTGTGGGTCTCATTCTTTCCACAAGTATGTCTGAGTTCGAATGCGTGAATGTGGTTGAGAATGAAAGTTGGTATGGCCCGTATCTTCCTAGTAGGAGTGTACGCTCCTGTAGATATGGGTGCAGTTGTAATACAGCGAGAACAAGAGGAAAGAAAGGCATTCTGGGAGACCCTGAGAGATGTGTTGCGGTTAAGTCAGTATAATGAAAGAGTAATAATGTTAGGTATTTTTAATGGATGGGTTGGGGTAAAACGTGATGGTTTTGAAAGAGTACTAGGTCAATTCGGTGACGAGAGTGAGAATGAGAATGGGTACAGTCTGCTTGAGATATGTTTGGAATGGGGTCTTTGTGTTACAAATACTATGTTTGAACATAAAAGAATCCATACGTTTACATGAGAGAGGAAAAATGTGAGAAAGAGTATGATTGACTTCGTGATTGTAGATGAAAGACTGAAAAAGAATGTTCTAGACACAGGAGTCTATCGTGGGACCGCAATCCATACAGACCAATTTCTGGTAATGAGCCGAATAAGTGGTCTATTCAAAGGATGGCGCCACCGAATCCCTGAGACTAAAAGTGTACTAGAGAGAATAAAAGTAGAGGAACTGCAAGAGGAAGAAGTGGCAGATGAGTACAAAAGTAAGTTGGTTGAGAAGTTTGAGGGATCTGAAGACATAAGAGAAGTAGAAGAGCTATGGAAGGTAGTCAAAGAAGGTGTGGTGAGTGAAACTGGTGAAGTATGTGGTGTAATAAAGAGAAGAAGAGGAAGAACGATGAAGAATATTTGGTGGGATAAAAGTGTACAAAAAGTTGTATGTGAAAAGAAGAAAGCGTGGTTAGACTGGCTAGCCACCAGAGCAAACGAACGAATGCATAAGGCGACGAATGAGGATATAGCAAGGGCCTGAAATGATTATAGGAAAATGAAAGGAATTGTAAAGGATGTGGTGAACGAAAAGAAAAATGAACAAAACAATAATTTTGATAGAAGGTTGTCTAAGGATTTTCAGACGAACATTAAGTTTTTCTGGAAATCCGTTAGATCAGTAAGAGGCATAACTCAAACCTCAGAACTGAAATCCATACGAGACCAAGATGGAAATATAGTGAAAGGGGAAGAATGCGTGTTAAAACGTATTTTGAAAGTTTTTATGAAAGAGGTGTAACAGAGAGTGAACGTAGTTCACTAAGTATAGACAAGAACAAATGTAAAGATGACATTGGTATGGATGAGATTGTGAAAGCTATTAAGGGTATGAAATCAGGTAAGTCATCAGGGTATGACAGGATAACTTCCGAGATGCTGAAGGCTGGACATGGCGTCATAGCGAGTCAGCTGTGCAGCCTTTTCAATTTATGCTATACCACCAGCCAAGTGCCAAGTGATTGGTGCAAGGCTGTCATCGTACCTCTTAACAAAAGGAAAGGCTCACGGCAAGACTGTAAAAACTATAGGGGCATTAGTCTGCTCAGCGTCTTTGGTAAGTTGTATGCAAAAGTATTGGTTGAAAGAGTTGTGAAAGAAACCGATGCGAAAATATAGGATGCACAGGCGGGTTTTCGGAAAGGAATAGGATGCACGGATCAGGTCTTTTCTCTGCGAAGCATAGTAGAGAAGTTTTTGGGCAAAAACCAAAAGGTTTACTGTGCCTTCGTATACTTAGAAAAGGCCTACGATAGAGTGTTGAGGAGTGAACTATGGTCGGTACTGTCCATGTATGGGTTGAACGACAACCTTGTTCAAGCACTGAAATATCTTTATAGGGATTCCAGAGCTTGCGTGAGGATTAACGGGTCATACACCGAGTGGTTTAGCATCCAAAAGGGTGTTAGACAGGGATGTGTAGCGTCACCGTGGTTGTATAACCTATTCATGGATAGCTGTTTAAAAGATTTGAAAGAAAGTGAATGCGGTGTAAGGATGAATGAGTTACTCATCAAATGTCTGCTTTACGCTGATGATCAAGTTTTACTTGCATAATCAGCGGACGAGTTTGAGAGGGATGAATACACGACAGCGTGTGATATTGTGATTGGAGGAGAGAAAGTCGAACAGGTGAATGAGTTGTATACTTGGGAACTTTGTTTACGAGAGATGGGAAATATGAAAAAGATATTGTTAGAAGAGTAAATGCGGGGAACAGAGTGAATGGGGCACTACACGCCTTTATGAGTAGCCGGCAAGTATCAAAGAAGGCTCGACTAGCCGTGCACGATGGAGTGTTAGTGCCAACTTTAATGTATGGAAGTGAAAGTTGGGTATGGCAGAAAAATAATGAAAATAAAATAAATTCAGTGGAAATGAGAGCTCTGAGAAGTATGTGTGGTGTGACTTTGAGAGACAGAATTCGAAATACTGATGTAAGAGAGCGTTGTGGTGTGAAAGAGGATGTAGTCACAAAGATTGAAAAAGGCATGCTGGGATGGTTTGGCCATTTAGAAAGGATGACTGAAAGAAGATTGACAAAAGAAGTATACCTGGCCTGTGTGAATGGGATAACCGGAAGGAGAAGACCACGTCGAACATTCTCTGACCAAATTGGAGATGTTCTCAAGAAAGGACAGGTCAGAAGTACTCTAAACCGGCGAGCATGTATGAAGAATATAATGACAGTAATCGAGGCAAAAGAAGTATGCAAAGATCGTGACAAATGGAAATCCGTTGTCTCTGCCTACCCCTCTGGGAAACAGGCGTGAGTCTATGTATGTATGTATTATAAAGGCGAAAGTTTGTGAGTGTGTGTTACTTGTTACTTCTGTCTAAACGGTTGGAGTGATAAAAAAGGGTATGAAGTTAGCTGACACCCTGGATTAACACATAGGCTATAATTTATAAAGATTAAGGCGAGTAAAACCACGGGTCACAGCTAGTATTATATCTATATACTAATTTACTTTTGCAAATACATCATCACTTGAAACTATTCAGATTAGTCGATTGGAAATTGGTAAAGGATTGCGAGCACGAGTTAATTAATAAATCCATATATTTTCACGTTAGACAGCCAATTAATAAAGGTATTAGTAATTTCGAAATATACAGGCTGGCCGAGGAGTTGAAGTTCAAACGCAAAATTTTGATACTTTATGGTGAGGAGTATCCGAATCCCCCCCATGTATGTTCTACGATTTTGTGTAGTTTTCGAGATAGAACTTTTTTATGACTTTTCGTAAATTTCACCTAACATCAGTTATCGATTTTTTTCTCGTTCTGTTGAACATTTCTGGTTCAGTTTTTTGTGATAACTAATTAGCATAGTTTAACTTAACAGAATTCAAAATTACTTCAAAATAAGGGTTTGAGCTCAGGACTCATAAATTTTCAAAGTATTAAAAAACGCAAAATCGTAGAACATACATGAGGGTGTTTCGGATATCATCACAAAGTATCAAAATTTGTCGTTTGAACGTCAACTTCTCAGCCACCCTGTATTAGCCCTTTTGTGATTCTGTCAATTTTAAGCCTGTACGACAGTAGATACCCATCTTACATACGCAATAACGACTGTCAAGGTCAAACCGTACCACAACTTAGTAACCTAATTTCTGATATTTTCTAATGCAAGGGCATCAGATCAGAAATTAGGTATAACGTTCAGAAGTGAATAATAAAATTAATATCCAGAGAAATTATTCATACACGGCCATCTGATCCTAAACTTATCACTACTTTTCATTTGTAAATACACACTTATATAGATAATTACACAACTCGATTCCCACCCAGGACAAAACATCATCCCACACCTGCCGCGTGAAAAGCAAGCCCCTAGCAACCACGTAAACGGGACAGAAAATATTGTACCGTAAAAATTTCCATTCATTCGGGCAAGTTTTGAGGCTCGCTCCCAGACACAAACAACATGGGTTTATTCACGGCCAGAGTAAACAGGCACCTTTGGGTTAGGGGAAGTGCTGTGTGCGGTGGGGCTGCTTCACCAACTCGCATGCCAAGCCCGGTGACTACGACAAACCTCTCCAAATGGCAACGTTATAGTAACCTGTAGGGGAGGCCTATGTCCAGCAGTGGACGATATCAGGCTGATCATTATGATGATGACATCATTTACTCACACTTACCATCAAATGGGATTCTGTACAGCTGGTAGTCTTATGTAGCCCAGTATTTATAAAAATATAAGAAATATCTCGGCACAATGTCACACAGATCATCCTAGCCCCAAACTAAGCAAAGTTTGTACAATGGGTACGAGGCGAGGATATACATACTTATATAGATAGATAAATACTTATATACATAGAAAACATCCATGACTCAGAAACAAATATTCGTGCTCATCACACAGATATTTGCACTTACCGGGATTTGAACCCAGGACCACCAGCTTCGTAGGCAGGAGCACTACCAACTAGGCTACGGTGACCGTCAGAAAAGATTTTACCCACATGAATAAAGAAACAGAAAAATGTTGAAGCAAAATAAAGACGCTGTTAGTATAATTTTGCATCTGTACTTACCATCTAGTGGGTCGTAAGCCTGTGTTCTGACGTGTTATTAGAAAAAAAGAAATTGTTTTACTAAATTGTGGTACGGTTTGACCTTGACAGTCGTTATTGCGTATGTAAGATGGGTATCTACTGTCGTACAGGCTTAAAATTGACACAGGCAGAATCACAAAAGGGCTAATACAGGGTGGCTGAGAAGTTGACGTTCAAACGACAAATTTTATTTAATAAAGTGGCGTCAACTGCAAAAAAGTGCTTTAAACTAAATATAGATAGAGCTTAGAATAAAAAAAACACTATCGAATTATAAATATTTATAATTTTGTGTTCACAAAAGTGCACAGTTTGCACCATTTTTGTACAGAATTTTAATGAAAAAACGAGAGAAACTTTAATACGATAGTGAAATCAGCAAACAAATATTAAAACTAAAGGCAAGTTAAAAACGTATTTAGAACTATAAAAATACTGCTAGAAAGAAAAACTTAGGTACACAATCTACCCGGATTGGACATAAACCTGATCTTCTAGTTCAGAAACCGATAATACTTAGTCTTCAAAGGGCATTTTTAATACGAAGAAGCACAGTCGGACATTTTTCCTAAGTAGTGAAGCTGAAATGCTCATGTATACAAGTATTTATTACGGAAATCTCTTTTCATTTAATTTTGAGAACTTTTGTGGTGGGGTAGGGTGAATGTCTACTAATTCTACTCGCAAAAAGTGGTGGGTGGGTATGTTGGCCTTGAATCGACTGAACCTAACTTACCGTGGACTTCTCTTGGCGCCAGAGGGGGGAAGCACGTATGCTGTTCTATGCCTCCATTTTGTGCCATGCCCCAGTTGTTGGGACACGCACCCTGAGAGAGCTTTTGTTGGTCCTTCCGGATTGCTGAATCCTGCCAGTCAAGCACAGGGACTGTCACAAACAGAACGTTGTCTTCCCGGAGCCGATTGCAAGTGGTGACAGTAATCTAATTGATTCTATTTTATGCTTTGTTTCTATTTTAAGAAAGACAACGCCCACAATAAGGAACTCAATTTTGTATTGATTACAAAGGACTAAGACAAGACAAGGGCTGTATCAATATATATTTCACGGACACAAAACACACTCAAAATAAAAGCAAACCTACAAAACTTAAATTGCATATAGAGTACGACACAAACTGGAAGATATACCAATATATTACCTTAACAATACATAATATATATTTTTATAATTCCACTACAAAATTAGAGATTTAGGATTTCCTGCATTCTATAAACTATGTCATTGATTGTGGTATAAGCCACTGCTTCGTATCAAACTTCATGATTAGAAGACCATGAAAAGTCCGCTATAGACTTGAACTCTTTATCTATATAAATGGCTGTATCTTTTTCATAGTAACAAACACACTTAGAAAACTAAATAAAGCTCTTCTACTTCTGATGGTTTTCAAAAGGGAACAGGTCTATACTACAATACTAATTCCTTCTCTCGATGGGGACATCGAGGCTGGCTAATATTGATACCGATAGTAAATGAGCTTAATAGAGTAAGTCGAAAAGAAAGTCTCTTGAAATAAAATAGAAATATATTCCTGTTAGCCGGAGTGAGTTTTAGCTTATTTATTATTTAATAGCAACTGAAAAGAAGGAGATCATCAATTCGTTTATGGACGTCTAGCGATTTATTGGTGGATTTTGAACCGATTTGGAAGACATTTTTCTATCGGAACGAAATATTTTTGGTATAAGATTATTCCATGTTACTTTTGTTTTAAAATATTTAAAGTTATCTGTTTGGTTTACCCATTGACTCAATGTTTTATTGGCATTCTACAATGTCAATTGGGTGTGAAAATGGTACATGACATCAGTACCCTGTCGGGCACAGCGCATGTACACAGGAAAAGGCTTTAGTTAACGACATTAAATTCTATCATAACTTACGTTATCTATAAAATAATCTAATAAAATCGTAGAAAAGTCAAAACTGTACATTGAATATTTTATTTAAAAGGATACTTGGGGCGTGATCTACAATCGATAAAGAAGCCAAAAATATAGCTTTTAGAATTTTTGTCTGTTTGTCTGTATGTATGTCCGGGCTAAACTCAAAAAGTACTGCATGGATTTACTTTGAATTTTGCATGAATATTACTAATAGGTCGGGTCAACACATAGGCTACATATGATCGCTATCACCTACGGGGGAGGAGCTGTGATAATTTATAACATTTAACGCGGGTAAAACCGCGGGGCACAGCTAGTGTGTATATATATATGAATATCAACCTAAAATAGTAGGAATTTGTTGTTAATAAATTACGAATGCATCATATATTTTTGTAAATTATTATATTTATTCATACCGATAGATGCCTCGCCGATCGGGTTCAATAACTGCTATTTGCGGTGGAACATGCTGCCGAGACCAATGGGGTTCCTAGCCCAGTTGGTAGTGCTCCTGCCTACGAAGCTGGTGGTCCTGGGTTCGAATCCCGGTAAGTGCAAATATTTGTGTGATGAGCACGAATATTTGTTTCCGAGTCATCGATGTTTTCTATGTATATAAAAGTATTTATCTACCTATATTAGTATGTACTTCGTCGCCTGGTACCCATAGTACAAGCTTTGCTTATTTTGGGGCTAGGATGATCTGTGTGACATGTCCCCAGATATTATTATTATTATTATATTTGCGGTGGAACATGCTGCCGAGACCAATGAGGTAGTTCATAACATATTAGTACTAATATGTCATGAACTATGACATATAAGTAACAAGCCGTTGGTCTTGGTTTGGTCCTCCGTAGATAAGTAGATAGATCCATGTTAGGTCACAAAGTGGTCTTGGAGGTTTTCATTATGAAAAGTTCTTAGAATCACTCAGGAGTCTGGAAGGTGGCAATCTTACAACTCTGTCAGCGTAGACACTTGCGCACTAAAATATGTCCCTCACAGATTGTTATTTTCTATGTAGACTGGCCATCATTATACTTACATAATAATGAAGCCACGAGCTCGAAGTTGTAGTTCTGTTAGTTGTAGTTCTGATGGTAATTTAATAATGAGACTGACTTTAAAACAATCAATGTTTTAAAAACATACATATTTTTTAAATGCATATTTGTATTCCGATGTTATTATACAAATTATCTAAATCGGCTAGTAAATACATATCTTGGGATAACTAACACACTGCCATCACGGTCACCATAGCCTAGTTGGTAGTGCTCCTGCCTACGAAGCTGATGGTCCTGGGTTCGAATCCCGGTAAGTGCAAATATTTGTGTGATGAGCACGAATATTTGTTTCTGAGTCATGGATGTTTTCTATGTATTTAAGTATTTATCTATCTATATAAGTATGTATATCGTCGCCTGGTACCCATAGTACAAGCTTTGCTTAGTTTGGGGCTAGGATGATCTGTGTGACATTGTCCCTAGATATATTATATCTGATCCTCAACGAGGCAGAGCCTGTACCATGGGAACCAGACAAATGATAAACATATATAAATATGTACATACACTTTGAACAAATAATCGTGCTCATCATACAAATATTTGTACTAAGTGGGGACCGAACCCACGACCTCTGGCTTAGGAGTCAGGGTCACTAAACACTAAACCAACAGGCCAGTCAAAACAAAAAAAAACACGAATTCTATACATACATTCACGCTTGTTTCCCAGAGGGGTAGGCAGAAACAAAGGATTTCAACTGTCAGAGAGCAAGTAAAGTTACTTGCTCTCCGCGACAAGCTGTTGGTTGGTCGCGTTGGATGATAATAATAAAAAAATAAATAAAAAAAATAGTTTATTTCGGTATCTTATACTACTACAATTTATCTTACATAGGGATCTCACATAGGGATCTCCTTTTAAGTATATTAAATACTGTAAATAATTAAATACTTAAATAATTTAAAAAAAACTGTTTTAAGTATGATAAATAATGATGGAGCTGTAATTTGTTTATATATTATGTAGTAGTAATTGTTAACTATTTCGTTATTAGAAATTAAGTTGTGAACCCGCGAGAATACTGCCGACAAACTGTACTGCAGTTTGGCAGATTACATAAAGTGTGAAAAAAATTGTAGATATTATTTTTAAAGTTATCAAAAAAAAACTTGTCACGATCTTTGCATATTTCTATACTAAAAAATTAACCATGTAGGTACCATGTGTATGTAAAATGTAACCAAAAATGTATCTATACCTTAATAGTAATAAATCCAAGAAGCGATGCTTCTGGACAGAGCTCGCATTGTCAGGAGGTTCCTATCTTATAGCCGTAACCTCCGATAGCGTGGACCCTGTTCCTGCTGCCGGTTGCAGCGCCAATTTTTTATATTTTAAAATGTATCTATTTGTTATGTATATGTTTTAAAATGTATCTATTTGGTATGTATATATTTTAAAATGTATTAAATAAGGAAATGACTGCATAAAAGATTATAATAATAATTATATCATGGAACATTATTTACTACGGTTATCTGATCCCAAACTAAGCAGAGCTTGTGCTATGAAAATTATATATATTTTAAAATAAAATATATATATTTATATTTATGTTACTAGAAATAATAATGTATACAACTTTATTACTACAAACATGTTCTGACTATTTACAAGCGCTTTTAAAAGTCGACGTAAATAAAAAAAAAGCAGACTACTAATATACTACTTTTCTTGTGTAAAAACATACTTATATAGAAATTACACACATATTTAATAAAATTGATTACCTCCTTCTGTTTTGAGGTAATTAAAAACGCTTCGCAGTAAATGGTACTGGAATTTTAATTAGATTCACGATATAGAACAAAATCCTTAGAATCAATGAAAGCGGATGCCTCACTCCTTATTTTGGCAACTTTTATTGAAGACTGAGTACGAACAATATTCGTTTGTAGTGTATTCTCTGGTATATAACTAGCTAACTATTTACACATATATATGTGTATAACTTGCTGCTACCAGGAATTTCAACTTTGTAAGGATTGAAGTTGGAAAATCTAAACTAATGTTAGGTATGCTTACCATTCTGTAAGTTACTCAAACTACCTGTGTTTCAAGCTTCAGATATAAAATAATACTATAATAGTACTGCTGTGTGGTGACGGCATAGAGTATCATCGTCCCATCTCATCCAGTGGGGGGTGTAGAAATCATCGGAGGGAATACCTACGGGAGAACGGGCAGCAGCGTTTTTCTGTGAACTTTGACCATCAAACTACGATCGCCAACCCGTGGCGATTATGGCATATCCATGAACAAACTCCAGCACACCCAGCTACCCCAATCTGTCAAATTTCTTTAAAAGATTTTCAACTTTATCTCATAAGTATAAGGTTCACTTTCAATTGGTGAAATTTGACGGATTGGGGTAGCTTGATGTGCTGGCGTCTGTAGATACTTTGACTGACATGATTAACGCCTGATTCCATTACTTATCTCGCCAATAATGTCTGGATCGACGTGTGCAACTCAGTATAGCTAAGATTTTTTTTTTTAAGACAACGCCTCCATGATATTAAACCCTGTGTCGCGGGGTACTTTACAAACATATATAAGACGGACACAAATTACAACCAGACTCAGAACAACTATTAATTGTAATCGAACCCGCGACACAAAGCGGCGAGGCAACTGTCTTAGCCGCTGGGCCACACGTGCAGTCAACGATTACGAGCGGTGTGTTAAAACGTAATTACTTTTAGCCTTTAATCAAATTCCCAATCCGTACACCCTTAATTTTCTAGTCTACCGAATAGCACTTACAATTCTCACCGTCTAATTGAAAATTGAGGAAGTCTGAACGGCATCAAATGCAATTGAACTGACTCGTCCTCTTTGTCTTTACATACATACCCGTTAATGTACAGACAGCACATCCAGCTACCCCAATCTGTCAATTTATTTAATTGATTTTCAACTTTATCACATAAGCATAAGGTTCACTTTCAATTGGGGGAAAGATTGGTGTAGCTTGATGTGCTGGCGTCTGTACAATTTCAATTAAATTATGCTGGAAAGTACTCATATGAGTACTTTCCAGCTATTTATTCACAAAAGTTAATGCCATGAATAGCGTAAACATTTCAAATGAAATAAATAATCATAATAATAGTATAATTATAATATCCTGTGACATTATTCACATACGGCCATCTGATCCCAAACTAAGCTTTTGTACTACGGAAACCCAGATAACTGTTATATTACATACCTTACTTTTCTTTTGTAAATACATACTTATATAGATAATTGATTTGTTTTTATTTTTAAAGTTCTTTATTTTCATAAATCAGTAACAATAGTTAACAAGGCCCAGTGTACATAACTCCTGGGTTTAACAATCAAGTTTAGTACATGTCATGTTCACCAAGCGTGTTGCCTGTTATACATTTATATATAATGTTAATGTTAATATTTAATACAGGGCGAAGGTTGAGAACAAAACTAAATTAAATAAAGGCACACTTTGTGTGAGTGTACATTATGTTGGAACGTAGTAAATATATCCTGGTTGTCATACTTACAAGTAAATACCAGTAATTAACGATTGTTAATGATATTAACTTAACAACCGGGACCGACGGATTAACGTGCTCTCTGAGGCACGGAGGGTAGAACGCCCTCATATTCGAATATATGGGAACTGCTTTTTATATTAGTACTTACGTGCTTATTGTCCCATACTTCGATGCATGTATATCAGAATAATTACATTATTATCACAAGTGACATCATTTATATTAGTTCAGTACACTATCATTATATATAGATAATTACACCCAGACTGTTTAGCATACAAATATATGTCCTGGGTAGGAATGAGACCCACAACCTGCGGCGTGAAAGGCAATCTAGCGATCTACCATTCCACGCCCGTCGGCCGAATACGCCGAATTATATATATAAAACGTTTTTTTAGGCTTCCGTAGCCAAATGGCAAAAAACGGAACCCTTATAGATTCGTCATGTCTGTCTGTCTGGCTGTGTGTACTGTTGAAACTTGGTAAGTAGATGTATTCTGTGAACCGCATTAAGATTTTTACACAAAAATAGAAAATAATAATAATTTTGGGGGTTCCCCATACATAGAACTGAAACTCAACAACTTTTTTTTTCATCGTACCCATACATGTGGGGTATCTATGGATAGGTCTTCAAAAATGATACTGAGGTTTTTAAAATCATTTTTTTCTAAACTGAATAGTTTGCACGAGAGACACTTCCAAAGTGGAAAACTGAGTGTCCCCCTGTAATGTAAATCTAGTAGGTAGTTTTTTTTAATGCATCATAAATCGTAAACCGCAGTATACCTTTCATTTAATCAACTGAAATACTTGCTGCTGCGGAACCCTTCATGGGCAAGTCCGACTCGCACTTGGCCGGCTTTTTATTTTTAAGTTATATTTTTCACGTTTTTAATTCGCAATAAAGTTTAAAGCCTAATTTCAGCCGAATTTAAAATCAATAGTTTTCATTCAGAAGGTAAGAAATATTGAAAATTATTCCGTATTTGAAATATTTAACACGGTCGGTGTCAGATTCAGATTAAAATCCTTTATTTCACCTTTGTTGCGGTACATTTTAACACAACTGCGGATCTGTTAAACCATTTGCATGACAGTTTTTATCCACACAAAGCTGTGGTAAATATCACCTTGGTTAACAATATTATTTTTCCGGGAAATACAATTTCCACGTAACGTAAATATCGTGTATATTTTAGCGGCGCTGAAAAGACAAAGTGGCTACAGCGACATCAAAGTCGATATTGAGTTATTGAATATATCGAGTTGAAATTTATACGTTAAACTGACTTTGCTACAGAAAACTATTTACAGAGCGATATTTTTGAATAAACTAGCTGTGCCCCGTGGTTTTATCCTCGTTATCTATAATATATATAAAAAGAGAAGTCCTGACTGATTTACTGACTCATCAACGCCCAGCCCAAACCCTTGGACCTAGAAACCTGAAATTTTTCACAAATGTTTTCTTTACACTGTAGACAAGGAATAAGGAAGGATTTTTCGAAATTCAACCCCTAAAGGGGTAAAACGGGGGTGCAAAGTTAGTATTGAACTTTGTCGTTATTGAAGTTAAAGGCATGAATAATGTTATTTGGCCTTCCAGTTAAAAATAAAAAATTACGTGTTTCAGGATATTTGGAAATTCCAGCCTCAAGAACGTAAAATAGGGGTTGTAAGTTTGTATGAAAAATGTGACAATTTTAAGTGAAACGCATGAAAATTGGTATTTGGCATTTCAGTTAAAAATAAAAAATATGTATTTCAGGATTTTTGGGAATTCCACCCCTAAGGGTGACAAATAGGGGATGTAAGTTCGTATGAAAATCTGTTTTTTTGGAGTTAAACGCATGTAAATTGGTATTTCCGTTAAAAATAAAGCAATCCAGGGAATAATTTGTAGTTAAAAAAAAGTAATCCAAAACTGAATCCAAAATAGATCGACACCAACAATTTACGCCAACTCAAATTTTAGAGAAATTCGATTCTTATGCCAAGTTGCTTAAAATCGTGGCCATTGTCGTCTAAGTAAAGATTTAGCGTTTTATAAGATTTGTAACGTTTTTTAAAATTTCTTATAAAAATAACAAAAAAAGATTTTTGTATTGTTTATAAGAAATTAAAAAAATAACGACATTTTACTCAAATTGGTATAAAAAAAGAATTTACCTAAAATTCAAGTTAGCGTACTATTAATTGATGAGATGAAACCCAAAAAATATCATCTTAATTTTACTGATCTACAATTTCACAATTTTGTAACTAGATGGCGTTTATATCGTTTTAGATCGCAGAATTTATTTCGCATATCGGTTAAAATAAATAAATGCTTGAAATAAAAGGTAGTCTAAAACTGAATCAATAGATGATCGCCTAAATCTCACCCAAAAAATATGCTCACATCTTAATTTTACCGCTTTACAAGTTTATATTTTTGTTAGTAGATGGCGTAATCATCGTTTTTGATCGCGCTACGGTTTCGTTCAAAAAGTGACCGTAGTAGACCTATCAATGCCGTGGTCGCAACCTTATCTAATGGGAATTACCTCTGTGATTAATGCATCGTTGATCATTATTTTACTTTGACTTACTGGCTTTACTTAAGGTCAATTGATATGTATTCTTTGATTTTTATAAGTAGTTTTTAGTTTATTTCTTAGTTAGGTTATTTATAGGTTAGGTTTTCTTAAATGTATATTGCTGAGGTATTTCTTTTAAAAGTTATATTTTTAGATTAAGTTACATTGGTCATCATTGAAAATTGTCGCGGACGAAGTCGCGGGCACCAGCTAGTACTTTATAAATTATGCATATGTGCTAATCCAAGGTGACAGCTAACTCTATACCAAATTTTATTAAAATCGCTCCAGCCAGACGTGAAGCCTCCAGACGTGAAGAAGTAACAACTCACACAGTCACACACTCACAAACTTTCGCCTTTATAATATTAAGTGTGATGTGATTATTTACTATAACTAGTTAATATTACTAATATTTGCCTGTTGGTTTATGAAGCGGTGATTACGGGCCAGTTCCAACACCATTTTGAGCTTGATTGCGGGAAGGTTTGACTGTCCTTTCATCCGGCATTGTTGCGGCAGGCATGTTCCTTTACCAATGCCGGACAAAAGGTTTTAATCTAATTAATTGTGATTATATTTATTTAATTCTTATTTTTCTATTTTATTATTATTTCTAATTTATACATTTTATTTTTAACTAGCTGTGCCCCGCGGTTTTACCCGCGTTAAACTTTATAAATCATCACAGCTCCTCCCTCGTAGGTGATAGCGTGATAATATGTAGACTATATGTTGACCCGACCTCTTATAATATTCATGCAAAATTTGAAGTAAATCCATGCAGTACTTTTTGAGTTTAGCCCGGACATACATACAGACAAACAGAAAAAAATACAAAAAAAAATTTTTGGCTTAGATATTGATTGTAGATCACGCCCCAAGTATCCTTTAAAAAAAATATTCAATGTACAGTTTTGACTTTCCTACGATTTTATTATATGTATAGATGTTTTAACTTGCCTGAAATAAATGGAATCATTATTATTATTAATGGTTAGTGATCCTCACTGCTAAGCAAGAGGTCGTGGGTTCCATCCCCACCCAGTAAAAATCTTTCTGCGATGATCACGATTATTAGACCAGTGGGTCTTTTTTTTATAAGGAAGGGGAATGCCACCCGCAAAAAGTATCTGCGGGTGGGTATGCTGGACTAACACCGACTAAGACCCATGTCACCTGCAAAAAGTGTCTGCGGATGGATATGTCGGACTCGCACCGACTAAACCGAACGAGCCGTGGAGTTCTCTTGGCGCCTGTTGTGAGGAGCCCCGGAAACGCGGGTATGCTGCTCCGGTAGGGCGTTATTTTTTCTGCAATATGTATGTATATAGAAATATAATATTAGGTAGTATGTTTTGTGTTTAGTTGCTGAGAAAAAAGAGGATCTTCGTATTAGTACTGGGCAACCAACTGGTATTAATTATTATTATGCAAGCGTTGTTTTAAACAAATACTAACATTTGCCAAAATCTAACTTGTATAATTCTTTCAAAATACACTCTCGTATAGATACCGCGTTAAAATGTATCTAAAGTAATACTTCCTTCATAAATATATTTTAAACGTTAAATTATGATGTGACACTGTTAACAGTGAGTTACATTCGCGCGATGCTGTAGATCGACTAGATGCTTGAACTTGGATCGACACGCTGCCGCGTGTCTAGATGAGCTGTTTTGTTATAATTATGTTTTCTTTTTGTTGTGTTTTAGTTTTAACATAGATTTAATATTTTAAAATATTTAAGTATATAGTATAATAAAAATTGTGACTACCTTTAATATTATATAAACGAGCGCGTCTCGCCAACAAGCTTTGTCGCTTGGCGAGGAACAATTTAATTGTAAAAATTTAATTTTCTTTTATGAATATACAATATAAAAAAAAAAACCACTACTTTAAAAAGACAACGGGGTGGCGTGGTACTTTAAAAACATATAATAGACAGACAAAAATTACATCCAGACTCAGAACAACTATTTATGGGTCATACAAATAGATGTCCGGTGCGGGACTCGAACCCGCGACACAAAGTGGCGAGGCGACTGTCCTAACCGCTGCGCCACACGTGCCGTCAAGTTAAATTAAATGTACTTTAAACGTTCTCCTATTGGTAACGTTCCCAGAATACTAGAAGCAATTCTACGGTATTTGGTAATACTTATTTGTTAGCATTCCGGGAACGTGTCAGCGCAACAAGGCGTATAACTATTTCTTCATAAATTACTTTGGCCGCCGATCCGATGTCATCTAAAATACATATATTTATGTTTATGAGTTGTCTGGTTAATGGTAATGTCTTACATGTGTTAGTTTTAAATTGCCCCATATTATTTATTTACATACATACATAAACTCACGCCTGTTTACCAGAGGGGTAGGCAGAGACAACGGATTTCCATTTGTTTTTGCATACCTCTTTGGCTTCGTTAACTGTCCTTATATTCTTTATACATGCTCGCCGGTTTAGAGTACTTCTGACCTGGCCTTTCTAGAGAACATCTCCGGTTTGGAGTTTATATTTATTTATTAATCTATATTACTGGTAATATGTTAGTTCGTTTATTTTTTGCGCTTTCATGCTTTAACAACTAAACTGATAATTACAAAATTTGTACACACGTTTTCAGGGGTATAGAAATGGATATAGCATTTCATCTATAAAAATAGAGCAATAAAAATGTACACACATGTGTACATCTATAGCATACAGAATTCCATACGGTTTTTTGATGAGGCGGATACAATATTGATTGATACAACAATTAAGTGTTCAGTAGTTCGTAGCTGAAACTCTAAAACCACGTAACTAAAAATCTTCGCTACGCCATTATAATCCACTAGCTGCGCCCTGCGGTTTTACCCGCGTTAAACTGTAGCCTACGTGTTATTCGGGTATATGAGCCATATTACTACAAAGTTTTATTAAATCCGTTCGGTTGTAAATACATACTTATATAGATAAATTAAACCCATACTCAGGAAAAACAGACATGTTCATGCACACAAATATCTGTCCGACGAAAAGCAAGCATTTTGCCAAACACGCCAACACGCCCGTCAAAATCAAATACTATAATTTATTATTACTTCAGGAAATTAATAACTATACTATCGCACTTCCCATTTGGCTGGATTGTTGAAATTGTAATTATTGTACACAGACATAGTTTAACCAATAACTGTCTTTGTCTTGGAGCCAAATGGAAACTGACACCTAGTCTAAGTAACTTGGTTGCTGGTTTAGATAGCAGTCGGTGAATTAATTCTGAATTAATTAAGGTACACCTCCTTTACGTCAGCTATTACAATGTTGATTGGCCGTCTAGAATATAGCTTTATTAAAGGAAATAATGAAATTGAACACCCCAAAATCAGTTACATAGGTTTTACACGCTTGATATTAGCTCCACTTGTATGTTTGTAACGGACTCCTTTAGACGCGGTAATGACCCACTTTAAACGGTCAGATTTCATTCAAAATTTGTAGATTTATCGAGGACCGATGACAATACACTAATTTGATAAGATTATTCCATTATTCAATTTGCGAAATAAGATTTTTGCCAATTTACATAATTGGTATCTATACCAATTATGTATAAGGCCGGAATTGATGTTAAAGCAATTAATAGATTTTAAAAAACTAAATATATCGCTAAACTAATATCGCTTTTATAGAAAATTGTACTAAAAATTAAAAATAAATAATAGTTAAACAAAACTAAAAAACAATTCAACAAAAAATAGAATTTTATATATAGCGTGTTTTTTAGTCTTGTTTAACTATTATTTTTATTTTAGGGACCATATTTAATGGCATTTGCAAATATATAAGAACGTATAAACTGACGGTGCTCTTGCTAGAAGACCAAAAGAAAGGTAAATTGCTTAGACTTCCTGATACACCTTACTGATTTCAGTTGATATGTCAAGGTATATATAATTAATTAATAAATAAATATCTTGGACATACAGCGCCATCTACTTCAAACTAAGCAAAGGTTGTAGTATGATTACTAGACTACGGATAGATATACATATTTACTTTTTTGTAAATATATATCTTATCATGCTCATACCTAAATGCACTCGCCGATCCGCAAGTGATCGGCGAGGTTAAGCACCTAGTCAGTAGATGGGTGACCGCCAAAATAGTATAATTTCTGAGCCTCTCCGTGTTTCAGAGGACACGTTAAGCTGTCGGTCACGGTTGTAGTCATTAGACAACAGTCGCTTAGCCATGTCAGAGGCGTACTGGGCGGCTTGAACAACTCTGAGACTAGAGTAACCACTGCCCATACGATAAGTAAGTAAGTTATCCTTGGCGTTTTTGGTATATTGCAAAATAAAAACGCCCAGGAATAGAAGTATAGACATGTTCATCTACGCAAATATTTGTCTTGACGAACCCGCAACCTTTGAATCATATTGCAGGTTCAAAATTAGTCATAGCGGTGATATTAATGAACACCAATAACTATACATATAATAAACTCGTAGGAAAGTCAAAACTGTACATTGAATATTTTTTTAAAAGGATACTTGGGTCGTGATCTACAATCGACATCGAAGCCAAAAATATAGTTTTTAGTATTTTTGTCTGTTTATCTGTTTGTCTGTATGTATGTCCGGGCTAAACTCAAAAAGTATAGCATGGATTTAATTCAAATTTTGCATGAATATTACTAAGAGGTCGGATGAACATATAGGCTACATATTATCACGCTATCACCTACGGGGGAGGAGCTGTGATCATTTATAAAGTTTAACAGCTAGTTGACTATAAAGAAATATCTTAGGACAACCTGCTGATCAACCAACACACTGCTATCTGAACCCAAATTAGGCAGAGCCTGTACTATGGAAACCAGATCACTTCTGTACTACACATACTACTTTTCTTTTGTAAATACATAATTATATAGATAATAACACCTAACCTTAGGACAAACAGATATGTACATGCATACAAAGATCTGTTCATGGTGGGAATCGAACCCACTATCAGAGTGAAAGCCAAGTATCTACCAAACACGCCAACCGGCCCACACCAAATAATCGTGTTCATCACACAAAGATTTGTCCCGGGTGTGAATTGAACCTATGACCTCAGGGTTAGCAGTCCGGGTCAGTAACCACTAGAGAAACAGTCCAGTTACACAGGAGTTTCGAGTATATTACACAGTTGTATTACAATAATACTCTAAAATCAATAAATAAATAAATATTTTTATATATCGTGGACACGGGTCTCATCGCGATAAAGATATAGGTAAATCATTACCTTGGTTACCCATCGCGATGAGACCCGTGTCCACAGTATATAAAAATGTATACAAATCGCGAAGGTTTAAAAACATAAATAAATAAATATCTTGTGACATTATTTACACATGGCCATCTGATTCCAAACTAAACAGAGCTTTTGCTATGGAGAACATTTAACTGATACTACTTTTCTTTTGTAAATACAAATACATACTTATATTCATAATTACACCCAGACTCGCGCCAAACAGACATGTTCATGCACACAAATAACTGTCCAAGGTGGGAATCGAACCCACTATCGGTGTGAAAGGCAAGTATCTACGAAACACGCCAACTAGCTGGTCAATTACATACGTATTATAGATAATTCACACCCAGACACAGAACAAAAATCGTGTTCATCACACAAACATATGCCTCGGATGGAAATTGAACCCACGATCTCAGGCTTAGTCTGAGTCAGTAACTAGTAGACCATCAGGCCAGGACAGGAGTTTCAAATATAACACAGTTGTATTACAATAATACTCGAAAACCAATTTTAGTATTGTATAAAATAAAAGCCAGCCACAAAAGGCTTGTACATATATTCCCATTTATATTACATTAGATACCACAAGTGACTTTTCCATCCTCAGCTTACTTTGGGAAGAAAATTACCCGGAAAATGTGCCTTTTCAAACAAAAATAGGGCCTAAGGGAATACAGAGTACAATGAATTGCAACGTTTAGCTTAACAATGCTGGTTTTTGATGTTACTCTCTTTGATCTGAGATGATAATATGTCACAAAGAGACACGGAAAAGTGTGTTTTGCGTTTTTATAAAAATGGAGAGTGGTTATTTAGACATCTTTTGAATGATGGCTTGAGTGCTTTTGACCTCAATCTTGCTTGTAGTTTAACGTACAGTTATATCCTACTAATATTGTGAATGCGAAAGTTTGTGAGTATTGATGTATGGATTTTTGTCACTCTTTCACGCAAAATCTACGGACCGGATTTTGATGAAACTTTGTAGTAATATAGCATTATTTCCGAACTAGCTGTGCCCTGCGGTCCGTAGTTCTTACCCGTGTTAAATTTTATAAATTATCATAGCTCCTCCCCCGTAGGTGATAGTGTGATAATATGTAGCCTATAATGTTGACCCGACCTCTTATTCATGCAAAATTTGAAGTAAATCCATGCAGTAATTTTTGAGTTTAGCCCGGACATACATACAGACAAACAGACACACAGACAAAAATTCTAAAAACTACATTTTTGGCTTCGATATCGATTGTAGATCACGCCCCAAGTATCCTTTTTAAAAAATATTCAATGTACAGTTTTGATTTTCCTACGATTTTATTATATGTATAGATATTACACAGACTTTACTTTATAAAGTTCAAAGGGAGTGAAACTGCTGGGCACAGCTAGTAATTACACTAATATAATAAGGCGAAATTTTGTGAGTATGTATTTGTGTTACTTCTTCACGTCTAAACGGCTGGAGCGATTTTAATAAAATTTGATATGGAGTTAGCTGATACCGCCCTGGATTAACACATAGGCTATAATTTGTAAAGTTTAACGCAGGTTGCCCTCACCCTTTCATCGGTACGTAAGTAATTGGCGAGGTTAAACACCTTTAAGATCTCGTTTGATAGAGTTTTTATAAACCAATATCCACTTGTTCTCACTGGTCCGTAAGTGAATGGAGTAAAGCATCTTTAAGATCTCGTTCGGTACATTTTTAGTAAAACTTGTAATTAGTTGCTCACCGGTTGTTGTTACTAACAAAATATGGACATAGTCTAAAATAAATGTTTATTATTATTATTATCTCGTCTAGTAGGTACAGGTTTAGTAAACTTAAAACCTGTTTTTCTTACTGGTCTGTTAGCGATTAATGAGTTTGAGCACATTTAAGATCTTGTTCGTCAAAGTTTTAGTAAAACTTAGGACCAGTTCTTCTTACCAGATAGGGCCACGAACCCCACAGTTATATTTTATATTCTTTCTGATTACTCTTTATACAACATGTAACGTAATTAACGCACACCCTCAAATACCTCAAATTAATGTCTTGAAATAAAGTTTATTTTTCTTTATTTTGTATTGAATGATGAAATATGTATGAATACAAATAAAACTGCGATTTAAAAGTCTTATTACTTTAACTTAAGGTCCATTTCAATTTGTTTTGACTGTACAGAGTTAAAATAACAATAATTTCGGTAACATTAATTATCTTTGTCATAAAAATTACCTGTATTAAAAATCATATAAATCGATTCAGTAAACGATTCTGAACAAACTATTTTCAGGGTGTGCGTTAATTAAGTTACATGTTGTATATTATCTTTTCATTCCAAAAGGACTATGTCATATGTCAACAAGGGGTATTAAAATTCCATATAAAATAACTCACATTTGAAACGCTTAAATTAAAATAATTATTTCCAACAATTGACATAGATGTCCTCTTTGTGAAATGAAGGGTAATCTGCGGTTTTCCACAAAGATTTGTCCGTTGAACTCGACATCCTCATGACACATCTCCTAACCGAAAGGCTTAGTGTGGTTGGACCCCACATTTGAAACTTTGCTTAAGGTAACGAGATATTACGCTTTTCAACCGTCTTCAAAAAACGAGGAAGTTCTAGATCCCGCTGATTTTATTTTAATACATGAAATGCCATTTTTCTATTCTTTTTGAACCATGTTAATTGTTTTTATCTATAATAATATTATAAAGAGGCAACGTTTGTGAGTTTGTGAAGTTGTGAGTTGGTAACGTTGTAAGGGGTAATCTTTGGATCCACTGAACCGATTTTAAAAATTATTTCACCAATAGAAAGCTACTTTATTGTAATTATATTCTTGAGTATCATAGGCTACGATTTATCATCGTATATTTTATTCATCCTGAACTTTCAACCCGAAGTATTACGCGGGACAAACGGACAGGGACAAAAGTATTTATAACGCGGAACGAAGTCCGCGGGCACTGCTAGTTAAATTATATACTTACGAGTAAGTAAAACAACTCACAAGTCCCTGCCCCAGCAAGATGGACAATAACTTGAGATCTTGTGTGAATCTCCGGACCGTTAGATGCGGATAGAGCAAGATGGTTGTGATGGAAGGTTGTATGTTTTTCAAAACCGTAACTAATTAAAAATAACTTGCGGATAGACGGAGTCCTACGATAAGGATTCATTTTTAGGGTTCCGTAGCCAAATGGTAAAAAACGGAACCCTTATAGATTCGTCATGTCTGTCTGTCTGTCCGTCCGTATGTCACAGTCACTTTTTTCCGAAACTGTATATGTAATGTTTTATGTGAACTGCATTAAGATTTTCACAGAAAAATAGAAAATGAACAATAATTTTGGGGGCTCCCCATACATATGAACTGAAACACAAATATTTTATTTTCATCGTACCTATACATGTGGGGTATTTATGGATACGTCTTTAATAATGATATTGAGGTTTAATTAAGAGGTAACTCCATTTTACCACTTTGGAAGTGTAAAATGAGACACTTCCAAAGTTGGTAAGTTTGGTAACTTCTAAAATAAGAGAATGATAAAACTAAAAAAATATATGATGTAAACACACATTTCCATCGAAAATTAGTTTGAACGAGATCAAGTAAGTAGTTGTTTTTAATACGTCATAAACCGTAAACAGCAATTTACCTTTCATTTTATCAACTAAAATACTTGCTGTTACGGGACCCTTCATGGGCGAGTCTGACTTGCACTTGGCTGGTTTAGTCATTTGCGTGCATAAAGAAGTCTTACTTCAATGTAAGATTTCTTTAGAAACGCTTGAATTGAATACTGTTGAATGCGAGTCAGGAGCGTTACAAAAATTGTTATCGGGCGAGGTGAACGAAAATTGAGAGGCAGATATATGTGTCAGTGAAGATAGAGAGAGAAAGAGAGAGAGTTACGTTTCGTATATTACTGTAGGGACAAGAGGAAGAAGTGCGAGCTGTGAAGTTACTGTTGTAACTGACTACAGCTTAACATGCATTCCAAAGCAAAATTTAGGTTTAGGTTTATTAGGTTTTAAATTTTCAACTCTGATAATTAGAAATCCGAAAATGTTTTTCCTAACATTATACTTTTATTTGTTTTCCTATATATTCTCAACATAACTATCTTTTCCACTATTATCAAAATCATATCTTTTTTTGCACTTTTATGAAATAATTTGGGTTAGGTTAGGTTAGAACTGCGACCATTTAGTGCGCTAGTTACTATCTTCTCCCCCCCTCCCCCCCTTTATTACACTTGGTAAATGTTTCTTTATGAGTATGTGTTTAAATATTATGCTAATTATGTTTAGGGATAAAAGCATTATGATAAAAAACAGTAGGAGTTTAAATATATTTACATTAATGATATTATTAATTTAAATTTTCGGAAACATGAGTGTTATGAACACGGTAGCTCTACAAATTGTATGAATGAAAACTTTAGGATGATACATTTCATTTTAGGAAGAGTGATCATTCGGATTACAAATCGTTAGGTAGAACAATTTCGGGTAAGAAACTTTAGTTGAGCCAATATGGACCCCTCCAAAGCATGGAGATAGTCCAAAATTTAATTACTGAGAGGGTCACCCATCTTTAGTCAGACCATAAGCCTAACTACTTCACTGCTTACCTCGCAGATCGATTATGGATTGTTAAGGTCACCTGACTAAGAGCAGTTTATAATGCTTAACAATAAACAACTCAAATTGACATCGGGCTTCAAGTAATATAAATTAAAACCTTAAAAAGTAATTTAAGTTTCTAAACGAACTACTAACTTCTGAACCGTTAGACTTTGATCAACGTTCTTCAAAAAACGTAAACGAAAAACCACTTATAAAAACATACCCTCATTTTTATTCATTCCACATTCAAATATTAAAAAAGCTTTCAAAAAAAATTAAAAACCAATAAAAAATCCGCTGGAAAAATTACGCAAAGAAAAGATTAAGGCCCGACAGATTAAATTTTTGAATCTAATGTTTAATCAAGCGAGAATTCGAACGCAATTATCATTTGAAATGATGAGAATCTCGCCCCAGTATTTGCATAACAAGGAAAGGAATATGCCAGACGCGGAAAAATCGAATGGTTTTTTTTTCTTTAATTAATTAAGCGCTGGCAATAGAAGAAATGTCCTTATAACAGCTTTATTTTATACAAGGAATAAAACGGAAAGAAATATTCATGATCGATATATATGAATTGTATATAGGTGCCGAGCAGACGTGAACTCTGGGTGTTGCCAGCATAATGGAAAAATAAATATCAGAATCGTGGGAATTTATAAAAGGACATAAAAGACACCCAGACTTAGATCAAATATAATAATAACCTTTTTTGCCAGCCCAGATTTTTTTTTTTGGACTATATCACACAGATCATCCTAGCCCCAAACTAAGCAAAGCTTGTACTATGGGTACCAGGCAACGATATACATACTCATATAGATAGATAAATACTTATATACATAGAATTATATTAAGATTATTATTTACTAGCTATGCCCCGCGGTTTTACCCGCGTTAAATTTTATAAATTATCACAGCTCCTCCCCCGTAGGTGATAGCGTGATAATATGTAGCCTATATGTTGACCCGACCTCTTAGTAATATTCATGCAAAATTTTAAGTAAATCCCTGCAGAACTTTTTGAGTTTAGCCCGGACATACATACAGACACACAGATACAATTCTAAAAACTATATTTTTGGCTTCAACTTCGATTGTAGATCACGCCCCAAGTATCCTTTTAAAAAAATATTCAATGTACAGTTTCAACTTTCCTACGATTTTATTTAAATGTATAGATTACTGTACCGAATACACACAATTTATTTATTTAAAGTAGTTTATTTTCACGAAACTGTTGTATCCCTTAGTCAGTTTTAAGACACCCACGGGATCGCATGGGGTGGCCCTGATATACTTTTAAGACCGGAAACCACATATAATATTAAGTAATAAATTATCTTAAGTTAGGAAGCTTGTTATAATATAGAATCATATTATGAGGTTTTTACCAGCATTGCTTGGCTTGAAACCATTCTGACCTATTGTAGCAGAGCTCCTTGATTTGTTAGAGTTTGGTGCTTAATATTATAACTTGAATAAACTTCCAGATTGATTGTGCAGTGAATGATATGCAGTCCCAAGTATGTAGATAGTCAGTACGTCAGGTAGTCCGCACGAGCACAAAATATGCATCAGAGGAATTTGTGCCTTTGCTTTGCCATTTCTTTGCCACAAATCTATACATATAATAAAATCGTAGGAAAGTCAAAACTTTACATTATTTTTTTTTTAAAAGGATCCTTGGTGCGTGATCTATAATCAAAATCGAAGCCAAAAATATAGTTTTTAGAATTTTTGTTTGTGTGTCTGTTTGTCTGTATGTATGTCCGGGCTAAACTCAAAAAGTACTGCATGGATTTACTTCAAATTTTGAATTTATATTACTAAGAAGTCGGGCCAACATATAGGCTACATATTATCACGCAATCACTTTCGGGGGAGGAGCTATGATAATTTAGAAAATTTAACGCGGGTAAAACCGCGGGGCACAGCTTGTTGTGACATAAATTTACCAGCATTCCACTACATTTTTTATTTAAGACATCGCCCGTACTAGAGAATTTAATCCCTGTGTCGCAGAGTACTTTACAAACATATAATAGACGGACACTAATTACATCCAGACTCAGAACGACTATTTATGGGTCACACAAATAGTAGTCCGGCGCGGTACTCGAAACTGCGACACGAAGCGGCGAGGTAACTATCTTAGCCGCTGCGCCACACGTGCAGTTAAAATACCGATACTGAGTCTTATTCTAACCTCTTACAAAGAAACGCAGTGAGTTAAGACAGAAGAACTCAACTTAATATCGGTAAGAAGCTGAACGCTGGAAACTGAAATTTATTAAGTCAATTCCATTAGTGAGTTTCAAAGTTAGTGTGTACGCAAGGTGCTTTAAACATGAGGTTACAATGTAGCGTGCAACAAACCTTTATTACTTTGATGAAGATACCTGAACTCCTAAAAGCTTGGGTGAGTCACTTTAAGTTACGAAAGTAATCAAGGTTTCGTATAGGTAACATTTTTATAATCCCCCCATTACGGAAAGAGTATATTTGCTCTTCGATATCTGAGTGGAAAACTCGTTTTTATCCTCTAGAGGTTAAAGTAAATTTGAATTTAGAACATCGTGTGCCCTAAGTTTCAGAATTCAAAGTATCATTAAACCTATTTACTTCTACTACCTCCATGGTGGCGAATTTAATCATACAATTTTTTTTAATTTGTTAAAAACCCAGACACGAAACTTCCCTGGTGTACTTTTTTTAATTTACTTTGCGCAATATTACGGTACCTAACAAAAATATAACTATGTTACTTTATTTTTTTCTAAATTATACCTAAGTATTATATGTTACTAGCTGTGCTCCGCGGTTTTAGCCTTAATTTTTTTAAATTATAGTCTTTATGTTACTCGGATATATAAACTACATTACTACAAAGTTTCACCAAAATTGGTTCGCTAGTTTTGTGTGGAAGAGTAACAAACGCACACACTCAGACACTCACAAACTGTCGCATTTATAATGTTAGTAGGATGATTTAAAAATTATTCTATAATACATACCTATCAATTGTGGAGATCTTTGGGGGCGGCCTTTGTCCAGCAGTGGACGTCTTTCGGCTGATATGTTGATGACGACATACCTATCATTATGTTGTAGTTAATACCTAAACTGAAATAAAAGCATCTTGTATTTTCAATGTTTTTTTTTCGCATTTAGGCATTTACTCGCTGAGGTGGGATGAAAAGTTACGTGTTGCATTGGAGTGCAACGATTTTTCACCACGTGCTCTTATTTTTGTCATAGGTCGACAAACGAGCAAGTGGGTCACTGGTTGGTAAGTGATCACCGCCACCCATGGACACTCGTAACACCAGAGGAGTCGCGGGTGCGTTGCCGGCCTTTAACAGTCAGCAAACAAGGCTTGTTTGGACGAGACAAGACTTGGGTCAGCTACACTTAGTGTTGCTGACCCTTCCCCCGCACCCCGATGAGCTCTGGCGACCTTACTCACACTCAGAAACACAACATTAAATTATTAATGTTATTATTAAGGAATGTGTTCTGTAAGGTGGAGGTACTTCCTCAGTCGGGCTGCTCTTCGAGCGAAAGAACGCTGCTCTTTTGATTCTCTCGATAATGCTCAGGATTCTAATTTTAGAATCCTTCGCTTGCTCGGTAATCAAAATTGAGCACGCGGCTAAAAAGCAACTTTGCACGTTTGTATAACAAATTACTCTTTTACCACCTTGTATCTTTAAGTCTCTTAGGAGTAATGTGACCATTTTAGGGTTCCGTAGCCAAATGGTAAAAAACGGAACCCTTATGGATTCGTCATGTCTGTCTGTCTATCCGTCCGCATGTCACAGCCACTTTTTTCCGAAACTGTAAGAACTATACTGTTGAAACTTGGCAAGTAGATGTAATCCGTGAACCGCATTAAGATTTTCACACAACAATAGAAAAAACAACAATGAATATTTGGGTCTCCCCATACTTAAAACTGAAACTCAAGTTTATTTTATCTAATCGGGTATGGGACCTGTGGAGTATCTATGGATCTAAGTATTTAAAAATGATATTGAGGTTTCTAACCTGTAACTTCTAAAATAAGAGAATGATAAAACTAAAAAAAAAACATATGAAATACATTATTATGCAAACTTTTAGCGATAATTGGTTTGAACTAGATCTAGTAAGTAGTTTTTTTTAATACGTCATAAATCATAAACCGCAATCTGCCTTTCATTCAATCAACTACTACAAGAAATTTTATATTATGATAATTGCTGCTCCGGAAGGCCGAGTCCGAGTTGCACTTAGCCGATTTTTACATTATAATATTAGTTGTCTTGCTGTACTATAAAATATTTGCCGTGCCCTCTTATTCCTGTTTACCCTGTAAGTTATTATAATTATTAGTAACTATTTTTGTCATTATATTTTAATTCTGTTTTGTATTGTATTGTATTCTTTCCTAATACCTTCATACAAACAATATGACACTATTTGAAAAATCTTGTAACAACAACTCACTGCTTACAGAGCCCAAATTACGTAGAGCCTGTACTGTTGAAAGGAGAGGGGATGTGGATTTCAAGCTATGTGATTGGCGAATCGCGGCACAGCTCGTCTCCCCTCTTCTCCGCTCCACCTCAGTGGATTCGCAGCTTAAGTAACCAGACAACTAATAAACATATTTATATATTTCTAAAGGTCAATGTCTAAAGGTTATATTTGCTCTGTGTTCGGGTATAATTTATCTATAATATGTACGTAATATTATAGATAAATTATACCCGAACACAGAGCAAATATAAATAGAGCTCGTCACACAATGATTTCACCTGGTTAGAGATCATACCCACGACGTCCCATATATTCACACGCCTATTCAGGCTCTCTCTGAGATGGGGTCGTGTACCCAAATCATGGAAGCTTGCAAATGTTCAACCCATACCTAAGAAGGGTAGTCGTGCAGACCCGTCGAATTACAGACCCATTGCAATCACCTCCATACTCTCTAAGATTATGGAACGTGTACTGAACGCCCAAATCCTCAAGCATGTCGAGAACAATGATCTTCAGTGTGATCGCCAATTCGGCTTTCGTCGAAATTGAATTCTTCTAATGCTTGCGACTCACCTTTGGGGCGAAGCAATTGAGAGGCACGGTGAAGCCTTAGCGGTTTCGCTTGATATCTCGAAGGCTTTCGATAGGGTCTGGCATAATAGTCTGCTCAACAAGCTTCCATCATATGGACTACCTTCTGGCCTGTGCACCTGAATTTCGGATTTCCTGATAATGGCGGTCTATAAGAGTGGTCGTTGATGGCTGCTCTTCAGATCTCAAGGCCATTAATACCGGTGTTCCTCAGGAATCTGTTCTCTCAGCTACGCTCTTTTTGCTGCACATTAATGACCTGTTTTTACCCTTTATGGGTACGCAGATGACAGTACAGTTTCAGAGAGCTACATATCCGATCCACGGGCTAGTAGCAGCACAACCGATTCTCTCAGAGAGAGTACGGTAGAACGGATGAACTCGACCCTCCAGGTTATATCTGATTGGGGTATTGTAAACAGGGTCGATTTCAACGCCACCAAAACACAGGCGTGTCTTTTTTCCGCCAAGAAGACCCCGTTCTATCGGACACCTATGTTCCGTGATGTGACGGTACCGATATCCAATCACCTAGACTTATTGGGTCTCAATATATCTTGCGACCTGAACTTCGGCCAGTCCATCGATTCCAAAGATAAAGTCTCTGCCAAAAAGCTTGGTATACTTAATAAGGTGAGACGGTACTTCACGAGGGAACAGCTTTTAAATCTATACAAAGCTCAAGTCCGACCCTGCATGGAGTACTGCTCTCATCTTTGGGACGGCTCCGCAAAGTATCAGCTAGACTCTTTGGACTCGATTAGATTATAGACAGATGCGCTCGCAGGATAATCAACGATAGAGACCTAACAAGTAAAAAGCTGCAAAACTTGGATCATCGGCGTCAGGTTGCAAGCTTATCTGTTTTCTACAGGCTGTTTCATGGAGAATGCGCTCAAGTCCACTATGAACTTATCCCTCCATCTCCCTTTTTTCATCGGACTACAAGGCGTCGGGAAGGTCTCCACCGCTATGTCGTTGACATCCCATTATGCCGTACGAAGCGTTTTGCTTCCTCTTTCATCATACGCACGGCTAAGCTGTGGAACAGCCTCCCAAACGACGTGTTTCCAGACTCGTATAACATGGGTTTATTCAAGGTTAGAGTGAACAGGCATCTTATGGGTACGCGCGGTCCACCTTCGACCACATCTTCACTTACCATCAGGTGAGATCGTGGTCAAGCGCAAACCCATATTGCATAAAAAAAGACGTCTGGCATAGCAGTCCGGGTCACTAATCAATAAGCCAATAGACGGTAAAAGACGACCATTAAGAATGAATGGGATAACTCTAAAATCACTTTTACCCATTCGCCTTTTACATCCAAATCGTAATAAACCTACACGATATATTTTGTATTTCTAAAAATATTCCGAATAAAAACTCGCTGAATCTATAAAATTCGTAAATATTGTGTGAACAGATGTTCTTGAGGCAAAATATTTCTGGAGTTATCTTAAGATTATTTTCTACCCCTTTTTTCAATTCAATGTAAGTTGTTTGCAGCTTTTTAGATTCTGTATTGGTTTCGTATTTATTTTAATACGTTTTCTTAATATTTTATTTTTTATGTTTAAGTTGAATGTACTGTGAAAAGGTTTCAGATTTTTCGAGTACATTGACTCGGCGGCGGCTTGGTGAATATAACAGTAACAGAAAATAAAAGTCTACACATTTTATTACTGAACCTTAGGACAACAGACGCTCCCATCTGATCCCATACTAATGGCAATCCGTATATTTAATAAGACTACAACGGTCTCCGTAGCCTAGTTGGTAGTGCTCCTGCCTACGAAGGTGGTGGTCTTGGGTTCGAATCCCGGTAAGTGCAAATATTTGTGTGATGAGCACGAAAATTTGTTTCTTAGTCATGGATGTTTTTTATGTATATAAGTATTTATCTATCTATATAAGTATGTATATCGTCGCCTGGTACCCATAGTACAAGCTTTGCTTAGTTTGGGGCTAGGATGATCTGTGTGACATTGCCCCTAGATATATTATACTATTAAATATTATATTTAATAAGTTACCGGAACATTATAAACATTAAATTATAGAACATTTAAATGTAATGTTTAGTTCAAGGAATTAAAACACTCAAAGCAACTCATAAAAGGAGTAGACAAAAGCTGGTCCAAAAAACTTTGGAAGTACAGCAGAAACCAGCTACGACTGATAGTAGCAGTATTCACGGCCCACTACGGCACTAACTATCACCTACACAAATTGGGACTGTCGAATAGCCCGATCTGCAGGAGCTGTAGGGAAGAAAATTAAATAATGCTGCATATAATATGCAAATGTGATGCATTGGCAAGACACAGGATGGCCATCCTGGGGCTGGCATATCCAAAACCAGGAGACTACAAGGATCTACCCCTAAGAAGCGTACTGGATTATGTGCAGCCTTCATTCAGGGCTCTAGGGATAGAATAAAAACCAGTGGGGGATAGTACAAAAGATCCTGAAGGGTCGAAGTGCTGTACGCAAGTATACCCCAACAAAGATAAGATAAGATACTGTTTAGTTTATTAATAATGAAATGTTATTACTCGGTCAAAGAGATTTTAGATGACAAAGACAATAATTGGATGAAAATTCTAATAATGATAATAATTTGTGATTGATAATTTTCTTCATTTCTCTTCAATGTTTTTCTATGTAATTCATTAATTTTATTTACTTAACTATTTCCAATATAACTATAAATATGTTAAATGATCTTAAATGTTATAAAATACGGCGATGGCAGAATACTACGGAAATATCCCATGTAAACAGTATTCTGACAAATAAATCATTTATTATTATTATTTTAAGCATAACCTGTACCACGGCAACCATTTTTTCAGTATTTTTATATACATTTATACGAAAAGTTGTTAGAAGTTATACCTGCCACCACGTTTCGCCAAAGATCTTCTCGACAGTACTGGATATTCCAACCTTGTTACCGGGATTCTCTACCACCGTGCGTTTTACAAGAAACTTTTAACCTTCAACGATCGCTTTATGGAATCAGTTAACTGCGGAGGTATATCTGATTAAGCAACCTTCAAGAAACGAGCCTATTTCTTTTTGCGAGGCCAGTATCGCACTTGCACCGTTCAGGTGTTGCGAGTGTCTATAGATAATATTCTGGGACATTATTTACACACAGCCATCTAATGTCAAACTAAGTAGATTTTGTATTATGAGAATCAGATAACTGATATACTACATATACTACTTTTCTGTCGTAAATATATAATTATATAGATAATTACCCCAAACACAGGACAAACAGACATGTTCATGCATTCAAAAATCTGTCCTGGGTGGGAATTGAACCCACGTCCTGCAGCGTGAAAGGTAAGCATCTGCCTGCCACGCCAACCGGCCTGTCAAATATGGGCGGCAGTGATCACTTACCATAATAATAATATTCAAATAAAAATGGACTTAATTTTTCTGAGAATTATCTAAACGCTTGGTCGACGCTACATGCGACCAGAGAGCTGATCGTTTGTCTGTAGACCAGTCATCGCAAAAGTGCATTGATTTTAAGCGTCTCGGCGCTTTAAACTTTTGGTTTCAGCTATAATCATGTTTTTTAAGAAAACGCCCATATTAGGGAAATTAGGACTCAAACCAACTATTTATGGATCACATAAATAGTTGTCCTGCACTGGAATCGAACCCGGGACACGAAGTGGCAAGACGACTATCTTAACCGCTGCGCCACACATGCAGTCACCCAGTAAGCCGCCGGTTTGGCTTAACTAGCCATTTCGGAGTCCTAATAGGTGAATTGAAAAACTTTGCCATTAGGGTAAACCATTGATTGTTAATTTTGACATTTGGGTAAGCTATCAAGGCGTCCAAGACTCACATCTCACTCTTTTTTTACCAACTGTGGCCAGCATTTCGTCGCCCTAGTATGAGGCTTTTGTATAATAATATATGTTTATTGTAAATATTATAAGTTGTTGTCCATTATTTAAGTGCAAATTTAAATGTGAACTTGCTGTTATTATTCGATTGAAAGGGTATTTAAGGCTATTAATTTTAATAACAGAAATTCCAAATATTTGAAACTGGTCTGTAAGATAGTAACACATTCTAGGCACGTTTCTAAGGGTAGGTGTCGAAATTTCTTGGAAAACAATAATTTATTGTAAAACTTGTAGCCAAGGGATCAATAGGCTTTTGAACAAGTTTCATTAATATATAGTGCCTAGCTGTCTACAATATAGAATATTGCCTGCTAATATTGGATGGATTAATAGCTGTAGGTATTCCCGAGAATATGTCGTTGCTACTTTTAACGGCTTTTCTTATTCGTAGCAAAACGAGATCATCTATACATATAATAAAATCGTATCTACAATCGATATCGAAACCAAAAATATAGTTTTTATAATTTTTGTCTGTGTGTCTGTTTATCCGTATGTATGTCTGGGCTAAACGCAAAATGTACTGCACGGATTTACTCTAAATTTTGCATGAATATTACTAAGAGGTCGGGTCAACATATAGGCTCCATATTATCACGCTATCACCTACAGGAGAGGAGCTATGATAATTTATAAAATTTAACGCGGGTAAAACCGTGGGGCACAGCTAGATAGCAATATAAATAACTGTTAAGGCCTAAAGCTCCTATAGGTGTAATTAGGTCCTTAAAATTCAATGTGGCACAGTGTACTGTAAAACAGTAACTGTTGTATTTAAATATATTAATTATTGATTAGGTACAGACGCCAGCACATCCAGCTACCCCAATCTGCCTAATTTCTTTTAAAGATATTCAACTTTATCACTTAAGCATAAGCTTCACTTTCTATTGGAGAAATTTGACAGATTGAGCCATCAAGCTATGTGCTGGCGTCTGTACAAAGTTCGTATTAGGTGCGCACGCGTCGCGATGCCTCGGTAACGAGTAGTGTGGGGTTTAATCCCGAATCCTCTATTCCATCGCCGCTCGTCCGTAGTAAGTCGACCGTTTGGCCGGCGAAGATGCTCGAACAATATCCATAGTATAAAAATATATAGCACAGTATAAATATATGATACAGTATGAGTATTAAAATTTGCTTTGTGGAATATCAGAATATCACTATCCCGTGTCATCCCGTGGGGGGCGTAGAAGTAGACCTAACTGAGAATGATGTAACGTCTTCGTCTAAAATTGTTCTGCAATATTATTTATATTTTCATTGCAGTTCATTGCCCAATGTCTATATAACGTTACAGCCTCCTTAGTAGTAGTTAGTAGCGGTAGCGTGGTCAACCGTAAACAATGAGGTCCTGAGTTCAAATCCTGGGTCGGACCAAAAAGTGATTTTAGTTTTTTTTCGTAAAAAATAAAATAAAAATAATAAATAAATATTAAAATATCAGCCCGAAGTCTGGACGTTAGCGGTATTACACCCCCGTGCCTCGGAGAGCACGTAGAGCTGCCAGTCTTGTACCTGACCTCTTTCTGGTCGTGTCGCTAGTCGTCGAACCGGAACATGAGAGTGATGGAATAGAAAGTGCCCTGGTGTTTGCGCACACACTTGTGCACTATATTTTGTCCTGTGCACTTGGTTAGTCTCCATTTGAACGAAATTTGGCCTAGAGGACATTATTATTTATACGACGTTACTTTCTTCTTTCATAGTTATCTTCTTTGTTTTAAGTGGACGAGTTATAACGGCAAACAACGTACTGAACTAATGTCCCTTTAGAGAAACACTATTACCATAAACATTGAAATATATTATGGTATTTCGAGAATCGCGCATTTTATTTTACTGTTGCTATGAAGTTTCCTATCTGTTAAGTAAGAAATAGTACTGAAATCTGTGGCTTATTGTACCTTATAATACGGAAAGTTTAACTTGTTGCTTCTGAAACCAGCATCTCGGTAAATATTGGTCAAACCAAAGAAGATGTAAACTATTAAGTTAAAGAGTTTTGTTTTGAGAGAAATGTCAAGAAAATTCATCAATCGCTGCAAAACTTGAATCATCAGCGTCAGGTTGCATACTTATCGATTTTCTACGGGCTGCTTTGTGGAGAACGCGCTGAAGACCTCCATTAACTTATCTCTCCTTCCGCCTTTTCATAGGACTATCAGGCGTCACGAGAGTCTCTAACGCTTTGTCATCCCAGCATGTTGTACGAAGCGCATTGCTTCTTCTTTCATGATACGCACGATTAAGCTGTGAATCACCTTTCCGACCGACGTGTTTCCAGAGTCATAATATCATCATCATATCAGCCGAAAGACGTCCACTGCTGGACAAAGGCCTCCCCCAAAGATCTCCGCAATTGCCGGTCTTGCGCTATCGGCTTCTGGGGCAGAAATGTTCTCGAGTGGCGATCACGAACCGGAAGACGCAGCGTGGGCAGGCCCCCTACACACAAGCAAAAAGGTTTGTTGGAAAATTTTACAAGATCATTATCATCATCATCATATCAGCCGAAAGACGTCCACTGCTGGACAAAGGCCTCCCCCAAGGATCTCCACAACAGCCGGTCCTGCGCTTCCTGCGATCAACACAAGATCGTCGGTCCACCGTGTTGGAGGCCTGCCCACGCTGCGTCTTCCGGTTCGTGGTCGCCACTCGAGAACCTTTCTGCCCCATCGGCCGTCAGTTCTACGAGCTATGTGCCCTGACCACTGCCACTTCAGTTTGGCAATTCTTTGGGCTATGTCGGCTACTTTGGTTCGCCTGCGGATCTCAGCATTTCTGATTCGATCTCGCAGGGAAACTCCAAGCATAGCCCTTTCCATATATACAATACAAGATTATACATAAAGATTAAAATAGATTTATTAGTTAACCGTGTACAAGTAAGGTCTTAGTTAGCTTCCTAGTCTCGTTGGTCTACCGGTAGCGTATTGAACAGCAGATATTGAGGTCCTGGGTTCAAATCCCGGGTCGGGCCAAAAAGTATGGTATGATGATGGTATGATGGTATGATGATAATGATCTTGTAAAATTTTCCAATAAACCTTTTTGCTTGTGTGTTGGGAGGCATTACTGTATTCAATCCAGTCTCTTTGATAAATATCAACATAAACTAAACTGTCTGTGCCACGCAGTTACCCGCGTCAATTATTAAAAATAATAGCTACTAAGTTTCATCAATTCCGTCCGGTAGTTTTACGATTTGGCATCATTGCCTGAAGGAGTAACAAACTTAGACACTCACACACAAACTTTCGCCTGTATAATATTAGTATGGTAGCAAAATCATTGTTAATTAAACTTCAATTTCTAAAAACATTTTGTAGTACCAAAGTAGGTACTCAATGATTGATTTTCAATCAATCATTGAGTTTGGATAGAATTTCATAATATGGATAATGAGTTTTGTTAAATGATTGGCAGCCTTGCTGGTACAGCGGTATGCTACCCTGGATAATGGTAATTTATTGTAATACCCAGAGTTGATAAAAAAAGGGTTAGTTTGATTGAAAGGAGACGGGGATTTCTGGGCCTGACTGCAATAAGTTGAAATATGGTTTAAAAAAGCGTTATATTTTTCTATTGCAAATTTTAAAAAATTTACCCTATTTAAAATCAGGAAAACGAGAAATCTCAAAATAAGTTTAAGTCACGAATTAAATTGGTTGTTGATTACTATAATTCATTAACGTTAATGAGTTCAAACAATGTAATAATTTTCGAAAAGTATTATATAAAAACTCTAGCACCAGACTCCAGATAACCGATTTAATCAAAATAATTATTAAATACAGTACAGTGTACATAATGTCAACAGTAAAAAAGAAAAATATCAACAAAATAAATAGAAATCATAATATCGGTTATCGTTTACAAATCGATTTATTAGTTATACTTACTTACTTATCGTATGGGCAGTGGTTACCCTAGTGTCAGAGTTGCTCAAGCCGCCCAGTAGGCCTCTGACATGGCTTAACGACTGTTGTCTAATGACTACAACCGGGACCGACAGCTTAACGTGCCCTCCGAAGCAGGGAGACGCTCAGTAATTAAATCCACTTTGGCGGTCGCCCATCTATGGACTGACCGCGAGCCTAGTTACTTAACCTCGCCGATCGCTTTCGGACCCCAAACTATATTTAACCGACTTCAAAAGGAGGAGGTTCTCAAGTTCAACGGTTTTTTTTTTATTTACGTACACCGATTATGCTGAGATTTATGAACCGATTTACGTGATTCTTCATTAGTTTGATGTGGAATAGCTGTCATTTTTAGGGTTCTGTAGCCAAATGGCAAAAAACGGAAACCTTATGGTTTTGTCATGTCTGTCTGTCCGTCCCTATGTCACAGCCAGTTTATTCCGAAACTATAAGAACTATACCGTCAAATAGAAAAACAAACAACAAATTTTGGTGGCTTACTTTACTTAGAACTGAATTTAAAAAAAAATCATCGTACTATACGTGATATATCTATGAAAAGGTCTTCAAAAATCATATTGAGGTTAATAGTATCATTATTTTCTTAACTGTATAGTTTGCGCGAGAGACAAAGGCGTAAAATGCAAGCAGATGAAACTGTATCATAAAAATATATTTAATATTAATACCTGAATGAGTTACTATAGTTATACTAAATCTATATTATGTGTACCTATATATAAATATATTTGTGGTCCTGAAAAACGAATAGATAAATAATTAGTTGGGAGACAACGCATCAAAATTTTATTATATTTCAAGACGACCGTCAGCGACGTATGCCCGCACGGGTTGTTTGTGTAGAAATTCGAAGCTATCCCGCTGAAAGTATCGCGCGGCGAGTGTGGTACCTACCTACTTGTTGGTAGGCTTGGCACCGACTTCAAAGCTATCAATAGGTAGCACATACAAATTATAGTATTTCATTAATATTAAAGGTATTACGTTTGCATAAGAGATGTATTAAATTAAATCTTTATTAAGATTTTTTTTTATACTTTTTAGTTTTTGAAGTCGGGTTTTTTAAACGAAGTATTGTTTTTTATTCTTTGCTGACCGTGGCTGGTGACAGATTTTGAATCCTTATCTATTATCGGTCACTCGTTTCTCGTATCGTTTAGTGCGTGTGTTTTGAGTATTTTTTATTATTTTGTTTATATATCCCTCGACAACTGCATTCTCTCTACGGATACGTCTGATATTGCTTAACGTGATGACTTTTGCTAATATACTGGACACGGATAACTGTTAAATAGCAATCCCCCTTAAAAATCAGAATTTAGTAATTTAATAATTTAGTATAAGTTGGTACATAACCTCTCTATTAAGCACTAAATCTTTTATATCTCTGCTCACAGATTGACAAATCCGTGGAGTTTTTAGTGATTGGCTGATAATTTATAGACCCATTAATTGACACCACTTTCATCTTTTTACATCCGGGCCCAATATTCTATGAAAATGTATCTGTCTCCTTTTCCTTCTTTGTATTTTCCGTTACCATTTTACTTGAATAACTTTTCTTTTAACTCGTACGCACAACCGGAATAAATTACGTGCCTTTAATCCAATTTGTCATGCCTTCATTTACAATAAAGTATAACAGCTCACTTTTTAGGATGGACAATATTATATTTTATTTTATAAATGAGGACGACAAAAGAGCAAGTGGGTAACTGATTACCGCCGCCCATGGACACTCAAAAAAACCTTCAAAAGCCACCACCCCTATGAGCTCCGGCGACCTTACTTACATTCAGAAAAATAACATGAAATTATTAATATTATTATTAATGTCTTCTGTAAGTTGAAAGTACTTACTCAGTAAGGCTGCTCTTTGAGCGAATAAACACTGTGCCCTACCACTATTAATTCCTTTAGCATCAAGACTGTTACGAGTTTAATTACGCCATAGCTTAAGAGCTTCCCCGAGGAACGTTTCTTGCGTTGCGTTGAATATAAAAACCGGCCAAGTGCGAGTCGGACTCGCCCATGAAGGGTTCCGCAGCAACAAGTATTTCAGTTGATTAAATAAAAGGTAAATTGCGGTTTACGATTTATGACGCATAAAAAAGCTGCTTACTAGATTTCGTTCAAACCAATTTTTGTTGTTAGTTTACGTGGTAATATATGATGTAAATCATATTTTTTCTTTTATCATTCTCTTATTTTAGAAGCTACAGGGACAGAGCTACAGGACATTCATTTTTCCGCTTTGGAAGTGTCTCTCGCGCAAACTATTCAGTTTCAAAAAAAATGATTTTAGGAACCTCAATATCATTTTTTAAGACCTATCCATAGATACCCCACATGTATGGGTACGATAAAAAAAATTGAGTTTCAGTTCTATGTATGGGGAACCCCCAAAATTATTATTATTATTCTATGTCTGTGTAAAAATCTTAATGCGATTCACAGAATACATCTACTTACCAAGTTTCAACATTACAGCTCTTATAGTTTCGGAAAAAAAATGGCTGTGACATACGGACGGACAGACAGACAGACAGACATGACGAATCTATAAGGGTTTCGTTTTTTGCCATTTGGCTACGGAACCCTAAAAATCAACGTTTATTAATAAAATAAAGAGTGGCTTAATCTGTATTTGGGTGGGGAAAAGTGCACAATGGACTAATTTTGATATCGATGTTACTACTAATATAATATAAATACATAAACATGTTTATTCTCATTTTGACCGGCCGTCGTGACCTGTGACGTGTGACGTGGTTGGTAGATACTACCCTTTCACGCCGCAGGTCGTGTGTTCAATTCCCACCCAGGACAGATACTTGTGTGGATGAACATGTCTGTTTGTCTTGAGTCTGGGTGTTTTTATCTATATAATCACATACTTACAAAATAAAATTAGTATATTATGTAGTATATCAGACCATTCAACTAGCTACCTAGTTGGATGGTCCAACTTCGAGAAGGAGACCTCCTTCTCGAAGTTGGACCATCCAACTAGGTAGCTAATTGGATGGTCTGATATACTACATATCGTAGAATCCAAGCAGCGTTCGGGAAGCTACGTAACATCTTCTCGTCTAAATACCGCAGTGTCTCAAGTCGAAAGTCTTCGACCAGTGTGTGTTGCCAGTGATGACATACGGAACAGAGACGTGGTCGCTCACTATGGGCCTTATTAGAAGGCTCAAGGTCACCCAAAGAGCAATGGAGGGGGCTATGCTTGGAGTTTCCCTGCGGGATCGAATCAGAAATGTCGAAATCCGCAGGCGAACCAAAGTCACCGACATAGCCCGAAGAATTGCAAAACTGAAGTAGCAGTGGGCGGGGCACATAGCTCGTAGAACCGATGGACGTGGGTTCTTGAGTAGCGACCACGAACCGGAAGACTCAGCGTAGGCAGGCCCCCTACAAGATGGACCGATGATCTTGTGCGGGTCGCTAGAAAACTGCTGGATGCGAATAGCGCAAGACCGGCAATCTGTGTGTGAATAATGTCCCATGATGTAATTATATTATTATTATAGATGAAATGTAAACCCATTATAAGTAAATGTAGACGCACTTACATCCTGTAAACCACTGTCCAGGAAGCTTAGAATACTCCCATTAACTGGTATTTATATTGAAAAAACATGTAAATTTACCAAATCTCACCCGAACATGTTTGAAAATCTGGGAGATAAATGTTAGTAACTAGATATCCTAAGAAATTAATTATTCCTAGAATGAGAACGGAACTATATAGACGAAGCTGTTATCTAATGTGTGTTCGGATTTATAACAAGATTCCTGACCAAATTAAAGTTATTTCAATGGATCGATTCAAGAAATCTTTACGCAAATGGTTAATTGCGAATTCCTTCTATACTGTCAAGGAATTCCTACAAGCCAAATAATTGTCTTCACAAATTTGCATGTCATAATTATATAATTAGATATGTTAAGCTACTATTGTGCTACCAATTAATGACTGAGTTTGTTTCGCTGGGTCTTCTCAGTTGGGGCGCATTGGGTCTGGTGGTAGCATTAAAGCGCGACCGTCGTTATAAACACAAGGTCCGCCATAATAATAATACCTTAATATAGACAGAAGCATTCAGACAATATGTAGTAAAAATATCGCTAAAACTATACATTTTGACAATTAAACTTAAACGTAATCTCTTTGACAATAACTTAATACAAGCTAGCTAAATATCATTGCTATCATTGCTATCATTTTATTAATGTTTTCATACAATCCGTGTACCTAAATATCTATGTAACTAGAAATAATAATGTATACAACTATATTACTACAAACATGTTCTGACGATTTACAAGCGCTTTTTTAAAGTCTACGTGATGATTAAAAAGCTTTTTTATTTTATTTATTTTTTATTTTAATGTAAGCTTACTAAGACCATACTTCTACACGATTAACCAATAAAACTATTTTATCTTTTTGTGAATTGTCTTGTAAAATTTTCTTACAAAGCTTTTTTCTTGAAAGCTTTGCGTCATTATTGTACGAGTATCCAATCAAGACTTACATGGAAAATTTTCCTTTTTCGTTTTTTCCGTTACCATTTCACTTGACTAACTTTTCTTTTAACTCGTACGTACAACCGGAATAATTTACGTTCCTTCAATCCCATTTGTCATACCTTCATTTAGAATCAAGTATAACAGCCCACTTGATTGAACGGACAATGATGGAATTCCTTTAATATGAAGACAATGACCAGTTTAATTACGTCATAGGTTAACACCCACTCTGAGGAATATTGCTTAGAATAAAAAAAAGCATTTATTAATAAAATAAAGAGCAGCTCATTCGGTATATGTGTACGGTGCGGTGGTGCGGAAGGGTAGATAATGGATTAATTTTAATTGTTGATTTTTACTCCAAATATATATAAATAAAAATAGTTTATTTTCAGTCTTGGCAGAGTATATCAAGGAAAAAATCAATAAAAACGTAATGATTTCTTTGACACGCATTCATTTAATCCAGCACTCAACTAGCAACTATTGTAACACATAAGACAGACCGCGCGGGCGCATAGGCCGGCAAGTACCATTTTTTTTTGTACAGCAAGGGGAATTACTTCACATACCACCCGCAAAAAGTGTCTGCGGGTGGGTATGTCGGACTTGCACCGACTAAACCTGCCTGCCGTGGACTTCTAAGAGCGCCTGATGGGGTAGCATTGGAACGCGGGTATGCGGCACCGGGACCCCCCTTTTGCGCCATGTCCCACATGGTCAGGACACGTACCCTGGGAGGGTTTGGCCGGCTCTTACCTATCCCAACATATAGCCACGCATAAAACATTCAGGTAGGCACAAGCTCGCTAAGATAGACGTATCTTCGACATTCGGCTCTCACAATGTGGTTCATTGTATTGGTTTCGGCATTCCTTTCAAGTAAAAAATACCTGTGTCAGGATGTCCCGCTCGTCACATTATAAAAAAAGAGAAAATTTCAATAAACTAGGACATAAAATAATTCTTAGGGTCAGTTTCACAATGTCCAGATAAAGTCCCGAATAAGCTACTTGCAACTTATCTATCGAATAAAGACATCGTTTGCGTTTCATAATCCATAAATAGTACTAACTGGCAAATAAACTGCAAAGTAAACTATTGGCCAGATCAAGCTTCAGATAGCAAAGTTAACTGATGGATAAGATCTCTGACAGATGTCATTCGATGCTTATTTCGGTGGTGTTTAATAAAATGGTGGTGTAGAATAAAATGGTAAAATTTGATACTATTGAAGACGAAATTGATGAATCATTTGATCGTGAACCGCGCATAAATCCGACACCGCTAAGAAAAACACCACCGAAACACCGCAACAAAAAATTTGTTGACATTAACATTTGACGTCTATTTATTTGACTTTCGTACGATTAATTTCACGCAAAAAAATCAATTTATGTATGTATTTTTATTTGATAAAATAATAGTTAGAAGATAAATTTGGAAATATTTATGCAAACCTGAAAATGCTAACCATTAAAAAATATTAAAAATATATTTTTAGACGTGTTTATCATAAGAAATGTATTTATAGGTGGTCTGTTTCGTAAGATGGAACGACAAAATGCAACGTTGCCAAACCTTCCTATTAGTAACTGCCGAATAGCTATCTGGCAAATAATGGTATATGGTAATATGGTAGCTATCTGGTGGTGAAACGCAATGTGTTTTATCCAGAACTTATATCTGTCAGTTTATTTATTTGGTTAGCTATCCGACACTTTACCTGGACATTGTAAAACAGACCCTTATTAATAATAAAAGCTAACTAACGAAGAAGGTTAATTTGGGAGTAATTTTAGGTAACAAAAATTGGGTGTATTAAATGTGGTAATGAAACGTTGTGGTAATGTGGTAATGTGCGTGAGCATGTACGCGTGTGTGTATTTGCATCATTAGCCGTTGAAATGCTAAGTGACTAGTCGGACATGAGTTTGGTTCCATTTGTACTTAACTATGGTCTACCACACCAAAATAAAACTCATTCTCTCTCGTCCGCCATAATAATAATATTGAATTCGTACCTTAATATAGACAGAACCATTCAGACAGTTTTTTTATATAAGGGGGCGACCAACTTGCAAGTGGGTCACCTGATGGTAGGTGATCACCGCTGCCCATGGACACTCGCAACACCAGAGGAGTCGCGGGTGCTTTGCCGGCCTTTAAGAGTCAGCAAACAAGTGTTGCAGACCCTTCCCCCCACCCCAATGAGCTCTGGCGACCTTACTCACACTCGGAAACACAACATTAAATTATTAATGTTATTATTAACGAATGTCTTCTGTAAGGTGGAGGTACTTTCCCAGTCGGGCTACTCATTGAGCGAATGGTCGCTGTGCCCTACCTCTCTAACTGTATATGTAGTAAAATAAAGCTAAAACTATACATTTCCATAATTAAACTAAACATAAGCTCTTCGACAATAACTTAATACAAGCTAATGTTCTCATACAATCCGTGTTCCTAAATATCTATGTTACTAGAAATAATTATGTAAAGTTTATTATATTACTACAAACATGTTCTTTACTATTTACAAGCGTGTTTTTTTAAGTCTACGTGAATAAAAACCTTTTTTATTTATTGATTTAAGCGGGCTGACTAAAGCAAAACAGTTATGAACATTTTGAAAAAGGCCAATGTTAAGCCAGACTTCTATATGGCCTTGTTTAATTTAACCTTGACTGCATTTGTTTACGAGTACTTCTCCCCATATTAACGTCGATGTCTAAAGAAGATAGGAAAATAATGGCATACTAACTTTTTACATCAGTGTAATTCTTCGTTATTTGGCCTTAAATAAAAATGGACGGGTCTAATCGTAGAGTAGAAACCAACGGAGTATTCATTAAAAACGAATAATGTGCAACCGCAGATAGTCAAGTTCCGAGAAAGGTTCCCTAATTGGATCTGGAGAAGAGTAATTATTGGAATAATATTGTAGTCCGGAGTCAACAAATTAGTTACATCTCCCACCATGGCTCTAAAAGTCGTAAAACTGGCGGTTTTGTGCTGGCAATTTTCCGGTGGTGTTAGCTTTTCTGCCTCATTGAATCATGACAGCAGCACAGAGAGTGAAGCTGTGTTTACTAGTGCACTATTATGTATAATAACATAATAATAATACAATATCTGGGGACAATGTCACACAGATCATCCTAGCCCCAAACTAAGCAAAGCTTGTACTATGGGTACCAGGGGACGATATACATACTTATATAGATAGATATATACTTAAATACATAGAAAACATCCATGACTCAGAAACAAATATTCGTGCTCATCACACAAATATTTGCACTTACCGGCATTCGAACCCAGGACCACCAGCTTCGTAGGCAGGAGCACTACCAACTAGGCTACGGTGACCGTCAAAACAATATACAATAATCACTGGAACATTAAGTATTCCTTTGTCTGTGGTTGAGTTACTACTTTGTCTTGTCACTAAAACAGCTAAACTTCATCATCATCATATCAGCCGAAAGACGCCAACTGCTGGACAAAGGCCTCCTCCCAAAGATATCCACACTTGCCGGTCGTGCGCTACCTGACATCCATTGGTTTCCAGCGACCCTCAGAATTTCATGGAACTGAACTTATTCCAATAAAATATTGCATAATGAAAATATTGGCTACAATAAATGATTAAATTGCGGCGCTTATTACAAAACTAATAATGTCTCCATAGCCTAGTTGGTAGTGCTCCTGCCTACGAAGCTGGTGGTCCTGGGTTCGAATCCCGGTAAGTGCAAATATTTGTGTGATGAGCACGAATATTTGTTTCTGAGTCAGGGATGTCTTCTATGTATTTAAGTATTTATCTATCTATATAAGTATATACATCGTCTCCTGGTACCCATAGTATAAGCTTTGCTTAGTTTGGGGCTAGGATGATCTGTGTGACATTGTCCCCAGATATTATTATTATTATTAGTCAAAAATACGTTCAAGCTGATTTTATATTATTCGCCGTATTATCCGTGGTCTAAGAATTTATTCTAGCCAATGTGTTAATTCAAGACTTAATTATATACTAATTACGGAAAATGGGTAACGAAATACATACCTTCATAGAGTAGAATAGTAATTCATTAATAATAATGATTTATTGTGTGAACTTACAACAATGGATTACATTACATAATGGATAACGATGATAGCCGCAAAAGTAAAAACTGTAGCGCAGCTAACAACGCCCGCCTCCAGATACATTGATACATAGTTCTTTATTTAATACAATAATAATAATAATAATTTGCATGCGAATTTAGAATACAATTTAAAGAGCTACAATCGATTTTAATAATAATAATACTTATAGACTAAACACAAAATGTTACTATCATGGAAATGTGTGAGTGTGTGTGTGTGTGTGTGTGTGTGTGGTCGAGCGCTCGCGCGTGTGTGTGTACGTGTCCTGTTTATTTCATAACAAAATCTTCGGTGGCACCATAATCTAGTGTTTGTAGCCATTTTCAGATTTTTATTTTGAGTTCATTCTTTGTTAAGGGGTAAATATTTATGATTTTATTAATTTTATTATAGAGCTTGGCACTGATGAAACTAAAATGTTTACTCACCATTGTAGTCTTGCGAGGCTCTAATTTACAAACTCGATCCGACCTTCACTTTCTCGTACAATAGCTTGGATCATATCGTCCCCGTAGTTGGAAAATTAAATAACTCCGATTTTGGCGAAATTGACTTAATCCTCTTTTCAAAACACCTAAAACCTGCCGCATATTTGAGCCTTACAGGCGTTTTCGTATCTTATTCCGTTCCAAAGATATAGCCATTTTTGTCAGACAGGTCATGACAGATGGAATAATAAATATCTCCAGACAAACACATTTTTTTTAAAGGAAAACTGAATAACTCAGTAAATAAATCAATAACTGTGATCAATGACAAGATGAATGTCAAATAAATTAAATAACTTGAGTTGTTGAATTTTTCCTCACCTTATAAATTCTTTCACAAAACTAACTTAGTTCTAGGAAAACTAAATAACTCGATTTATTTAATTGTGCGATTCAGAATTCTGATACAACGTACCTAATTTATAAGTAATTGATGTTATTTATTTCTTCTACAACTAGATAATGATTAATTATAAGATGATAGGCAAATAAAATTAAATAAATTAAGTTGTCATCAAAGGTAATCAGAGGGTCAAGTCTCATTTCGGGTATCGAACCAATGTCGCCTTTTACAAATGAAGACAATAAAATAAAAAGGAAAGTTAGTTCTTTAATAGACATCAATATTTCATTGGCTAAGAAGAAAAAAAGAGTTAAGAGATTTGAACGAATAAACCCGATTTTGCCGAGAGATTCTAAAGATGAAAAAAGTAATATTATAACAACTTGAGCTTTTATTGAAATCCATATTGACCAATTAGACTCACCCTGATAGAAGAATTATGGAACACAATGTCACAATCGCTGGGATAACAGATTCAGTAATAGAAACAGGAAATAAGGAAAAAGAAACCGGGGTGCTAAAAATCCCCGGCAGACGCCGTGTTACCAAAACCAACAACGTCTGGCCCTGGCAACATATAACACTCACACACAGTTGACCGATGAGAATATCATTGAACTGGAGAAGGAACTGAGCAGGTTACATTGGGATATCATAGGTTTGTCTGAAGTCCAAAGAGAGTTTTTAGGAATATCGTGTCCTCCCCACGATAATCCTAAAATCCGGGAACCTGCTATATTTCCGCGAGGGCGACCAACTGTTCCAAGGTGATGTCGGGTTCATAGTTCAAAAGTCCCTCGTCCACAAGGAACGTAGTGAAACTCGAGAGTGTGTCGACTAGGGCGGCATACCTTATAATGTGACTTATAACATATTCGTTGAAGGTCATTCAGGTTTACGCGCCGACTTCAACGCACTCCGACGATGAGGTTGAGGTCATGTATGAGGATATTTTTATACCCATACATACCTCTAACACTTATTTCACTGTGGTCATGGGGGACTTTAACGCGAAGATGGGTAAACGATTCGGGAATGAGCTGAGAGTGGGGCAATTTGGAACTGGAGACCGGAACCCTCGGGGCCAAATGTTGGCCGATATGGAGAAGGAGGGACTCTTTATGATAAATTCCTTCTTCAGGAAGCTGGATTACCGCAAATGGACCTGGGTGAGCCCCGATGGCAAAAACAAAAATGAGATAGACTTTATCTTGTCGAGACGACAGACGTTTAATGACGTCTCTGTGATCAATGTGGTTAAAACCGGGAGCGATCACAGACTGGTGAGAGGCTTATTGAATCTAATGTCAAGCTCCAGAGGTGCAGACTGATAAAGTCTACGCGCCGACCTTTACCTATCCACGTCCAAAACCCACCATTTCAGCTCGAACTGCGAAACCGTTTCGAATGCCTAGCAGGCTGCGAGGAAGTGGACTCATACTACGACAGGCTCGTAGAAGCTGTCCATACGGCTGAGTTTAAGGTCCAGCGTAACAGACTTTGCCCTGCAACTTATGGAAGTAACACGGAAAATGGTTCTGACATCCTCAGATGATGCTACTATATACCGGCTGCTCAACAGACAGATCTCAAAGTCTTTGACTCGCGACACGCGTCAATTTAATACAAGTAGTATTAAAGAAGCCATCGAGCGGAACAATGGCTCTAAAGTGTTCGTAAGAGATCTGTCTGTTGGACAAACCCAACTGACGAAGCTGAAGACTGAGGATGCACGGCAATCATCACGTCTAAACCGGAGTTGCTGTGAGAGATTGAGAATTCTATGGACAGTTATATACGACAACGCAGTCACCTGCCAAAAGTCATGTCTTGGATGGAGCACGACCAACCCGACATTACACTGAAGACACCCGGACGTCAGCCTGTACGAAATTAAAATGGCTCTCAGACAACTTAAGAACAACAAGGCTCTTGGTGATGATGGAGTTTCAGCAGAGCTTCTGAAGGCGGATGGTACACTAATCCTACGGGCCTTTCAGAAGTTATTTAACTCCGTCATACTAGATAATCAAACACCACAAGCATGGCACAGAAGTGTGGTAGTGCTCTCCTTCAAAAAGGGCGATAAAACCCTATTGAAGAGTTATTGACCCATCACACAGCTGAGCCATTTGATGATTTCCAGCCTCCCGAACAAGCCGGTATCCGAAAAGTCTTTAGCACCATAGACCATATACATACGCTGCGGCAAGTTCTACATAAGAAGTCGAAGAGTATAACAAGCCACTGTGCTTAGCGTTTGTGGACTATGAGAAAGCCTTAGATTATCGAAACCTGGGCTGTAGTCTCTCCTAAGGTGCCAAATCTACTACCGGTAAATCGAGGTGTTAAAGTATTTGTATGAAAACGCCACAATGTTGGTGCGACTTCAGGACCAAAACTCGAAACCTATCCACTTGCAGCGAGGTGTGAGACAGGAAGATGTTACATCTCCGAAAGTGTTCGTCGCTGCATTGGAACATGTCTTCAAGCTTCTGGTCAATGGCGAGTATATCACTCACTTACGATTGGCCGATGATATGGCTGAGACCATGGTAGATTTCGGTACAATGCTCTATGACCTCAGTAGAGTTTCTCAACAAGTGGGCCTGAAAAAGAACATGGATATGACGAAAATCATGTCAAACCTCGCACCCCACTCAATTGAAGGTTGGAGACTCTGCACGCGAAGTTGTAGAAAACTATATTTACCTAGGACAGACCATCCAACTAGGTTGTTCTAACTTCGAGAAGGTGGTCCATCGTAGAATCCAACTCGGCTGGGCAGCGTTCGGGAAACTACGTAACATCTTCTCGTCCAAAATACCGCAGTGTCTCAAGTTGAAAGTCTTCAACCAGTGTGTGTTGCCAGTGATGACTTGATGACAGACCAGATACGTGGTCGCTCACTATGAGCCTTATTAGAAGGCTCAAGGTCACCCAAAGAGCAATGGAGAGGGCTATGCTCGGAGATTTCTTGCGATATCGAATCAGAAATGTCGGAATCTGCAGGCGAACCAAAGTCACCGACATAGCCCAAAGAATTGTAAAACTGAAGTGGCAGTGGGCGGCCACATAGAACGTAGAACCCACGGCCGTTAGAGCAGAAAGGTTCTCGAGTGGTAACCACGAACTGGAAGACGCAGCGTGGGCAGGTCCCTACAAGATGGACCCATGATCTTGTGCGGGTCGCTGGAAATTGTTGGATGCGAATAGCGCAAGACCGGCAATTGTGGGCCTTTGTCCAGCTGTGGACCTTTTGGCTGATATGATGATGATGATGTTTATTTTTTAAGTTTGTGGCAAGATAGGTACACATTTTCTAAATTTTAGTTTACTTTTCTATTTATTCCATAATATAACTTTATTAATATCATAATACAGATTTTATTTCATATGAGACCAATAAATATCAAAGTAATAATAACGTACAAAACCACTAAGTTTTCCATTTAAAAATATTTCGTTCTTGATAAATTCAATAACTCGATTTATTTCACCAAAATTTACTCTACCAAATGTATTTAGTTGTAGGAAAACTAAATAAATAGCCGAAATAAGTAGCTAATTGTTGTTACGTTATAAAAACAGTTGTGGCAAAATTAAACAACTTGATTTTTAATTTGTTATTTAGTTACAGTTAAAGATAGTGTTCAGTTTGTTAAAGCATAATGTAAAAGGTTATCAGGTCCACAAAATATAAAAACACCGACAGTAAAATCTGTGCCTCCGGTGAAAACTGATACAACTTCAAAATTACTACTTTTCAGTAAAGCGATTTAAAGTTTTATTTATTTTCTAATTTATATAAAAAGATAATTATCAATAATTTTACAGAACACTTAATGTTAAATACAAGTTGTAGCGTTTTTCTTTAAATTTACAGGATTTTGTAATATTTTATTAGAAAACGAAGAAAATATTGAGGAAAAACTGTCAACTATATCAATGTGCACCAACATTACCTCTGTGTAAACTAATGTATGTTAAGCTATATCAACTTAATCCTCACATGCAGTTCTAGTGAAGACTGATATCATAAAATATGTTTTAGTATATACACTGATAAATATTGATTCTAGAAAAATGTTGTTGATCAAAATCTAATATATCTTAATGTTATAAATCAGTCTAGAACTTTAAAGTTTAACTAATTTAATATTTATTGAGATATATCACTTATCTCGATGTATTTTTTTTCTGTATAATGCTTCAAGTAAACTTATATATATATGACATGTTCGTGTAAAGTGATATTTGTAACCAATTTTAATTAAAGTTCTTGGTATTATAAATAAAACACACCTATTTAAAGTACAAAATATAATTATCTGAATGAATTTTGACAAACAAAGAGTAAAAAAACTTATATTTAAAAAAAAACAACTAAAATTCTTCTTTTTTAATTGGCACAACAGTATTTAATGATCAATGAGCTTCAATTGTTATACATACATATTTATAGTATTACTTTTAAATAATACTGAAATAGAAATTTTATTGAGACTCAGTCTCAATCAATGTTTTTAAAAATGTAACGCTACTTTTATGATTTTTTTTTAATCTTACAAATTAAATGAGATCAGGTTTCAATATCACACAATATCAGTCTAAGTAAAAATCAACAGGCATTAGAAAATCTTTTGTAAATTAAAAGTTTTGTCAAGATTGTACCTACTCATCCGTTATTATATATAATCTAGAGTAAAGTTTCATTAGAACCTATATGTAACATTATATTTAAACTATGAATGACATGAGATAGTCATTCATAATTTAAATGTAATGTTACATATAGGTTCTAATGAAACTTATACATATGTATCCTCCTATATGATAATGTTTCATGATATAGCCATAAAACATATGTATAATAATTATAACAAAAGTTTATTAAAAAGTAGGATACAGATAATTTTCAGTCGTCCAATATTTCTGACATCGGCCTTAGTCTTCAAATGTTGATAAAACTCATGACATCTACTATCAACATAATAATATGGTAGATAATATTGATAGCAGATCATTCTTCTTTTCAATTGAAATAAAAGATGAGCCACTGCATTGAATTAAATGATCTACTAATACTTCCGATGTATACATTTTACCCCTCTTAGCAAAGGATATGACTTTGAAATTATCTGCTCTCACGTCAGTCTTGTATTTTGGGGACGGGAATGATTGGTCTTTCTCATATTTAAAAACTTTCACATCGGCCCATACAAATTTCTCGTTTTCTTCATTAATTTTTTTGATAGTGAAATATCGTTTTGCAAATTCGTTATAGTCGTAAAAATTTGATTCTGTCATCTCAACTACGGTAAATTTTCCAGGTTTTCTAATGTTCTAATTAATTGCACCCAATGTCTTGGATGATGGATGTTCATAGTCGTTCGTTTTTTAGCTCTTTCGATTGTAGAATGGTCACTATCTACTTCCATTCTTGTATGGCCCGGTAAATGTATCTATCACTAACATTAATAATCATATACTTATTAGTGTGTTCTCTTGACTTTTTTGGTTGAATTTTAGAAGTACGCTTTTTACCTATTATTATGCAATTACTAATATATTGTGCCCTTTTGTCGTAACAACCCAGTGACCAATATTCATTAAAAACTATCTGTAATACTCTCTTTGGAATCTTGTCCCTACATTTTAATCTACAATCTGGTAAATCTTTGAGTTCTTTTGGTCTTTTAACTTTCCCAGTTTTTGTGACATAAGGTTGCCCTTGGTTGCGCAGATAGTCCTTTCACTTCTTCGTTCTAATTTAGCACACCTGATCTTTCTTTTACGTCCTGCTCTAGAAATGTTCTTATCATCCCAAAATATAAACGATGGCCCTGGATTTTGGTTAGATTCCTGAGAGGATTGATGTACTACTACGATATCGTTATTTTCTTCAGGCACATTATTTTCGGCTGTAGAAGATTCATCGGATGCATCAATAAGCTTTGGAGGCTGAGTCGACCTTAATAAAGCAAGATGTTTAAGTGACTTGTCCCTCTTACTATAATTGTTACTAGTATCACTTTCATCAGTACCGGGAATATAATCATCACTGCTCGACGAACCAAAATCACCATCATTTAAAGATTGCACATCGTCAATAATTACTTCGTTCAATACTCCATTATTCTGAGAAGTCAAACTATGTACAGGAAGCTCGCTATTACACATAACTTCCCCATTATTATTAGCAGGATGTGGTGATTGAGGGCTAAGGTGTTCGACGTCCTTATTTAATATATTTAGCATACGTTTTGTACGCTCTGAAAATCTCTGTAATAATAAAAATATCTACGTTCTATAAAAAAGTAACGATCTGAATATAGATATTTAAAACTCCTATTTAAGTGATTTTTTTAAATTTTTTAATGATAGGTACACTCAATACAGTTATTATAATGCATTGTGTAAAATGATATAACTAGAACGGTAGTCTAGTGTTTTTTTTGATAATATTATTATAATACCATAATGAAAATCTATTTACAATAACAACTTAGCATTCGTGTAAAATGATACATGTAATACGTACGTTGTGAGCCATAGCGATCCGCTGCGTAGGCGCGAGCGTACTCTCCATCTAAAAACTTTTTCGCCACTGACCCTGCACGGCTCGCATATCCCCCGTAATGCCACCCCCTGTGCCCGCGCAATCCCCCGCGATAGATGAAGTATCAGTAGACACATATTTTATGCCCTATTTTGAGTACTATTTATGTGTATAATAATATAACTTCACATATATCATTTGACACAAACATTTTTGAACTTTTGTCTTTGTGTTAACTGATATATCTGAAGTTGTACCAGTAAATTACGCACAATGCCTTCGTGTTAAAAAATAAGACTGAGTATATATCATTAATCACATTTATTAAAGATAAAGTTTACAAATGTATTGGAATATAACTAAAGACATATTTTGTTACACGGAGCACTATCAAATTTTTCAATATATTTAACGATGTATGTGGAGTAAAATTATTTTACACGTCATTAACTATTAATACATAAATTTTTAGGCCTACTTGTATCACGCTATCTCTGGAAATATGACTTGTATCAAAATGTCGATTAGACAGAAATGTACAGAATTTTTTTCTGATGCAGGTCCATTTTAAAACTGAAATTGGATACAACTTTAGTTATATCAGTTTTCACCGGAGGCACAGAAATTATCTCACATTTTCTTACAAATGTACATTAACTAAAAAAAAAACACTAAATCGCGTTTATCTCAGAACTACAAAATCAGAGTTATTTAATTTTCCCTCTACGGGGACGATATGTCAGTAGGCTGTGCTTACGTAATATTGTTTGGAAAATAAATAACTGCCTCACAGTAAGGACCCTGCACAGTGAATAGATACTAACTGTAGGAAATCTAATTGGTTTCCTCGCAAGAACCTTTAAAACAGCTCTCTGTGCCCTTTCCATCCGAAGCATTGTTGTCTTAGGTGCTCCTCCCCAAACCGTTACACAATAACCAATTATAGATTGGGCTAACGCATAGTATATATTAATCATACATTTAAAATCAACAACAGATCTTAGTTTTTTGAAAATGTAGATAAGTTTTCTTACTCGTGCTGATATTGAATTTATCTGCGTCTTCCAACTCATAAGGTTATCAATTACAACACCGAGATATTTGATACTATTTGAACGTTCGAGGAGGGTACAATCACAGGAGGTGTTGTCATCTGAGATTGGACAGTTGTGAGCTCTGATTTGGAAGAATGATAGAGGCTGACCACGGGTGTTCGGGGAAAATGGGATGTACTTGCTCTTGCTGATATTAAGGGTTAGCAGGTTTTCGGATAACCATTGCATGACTTCAGCCAGTGCTCTTTCTGCATACATTTGGGTTTCTGGCCAGCTGCGACCGTGGATAATAAGAGCTGTGTCATCAGCAAAGGAAACAATTTTTGTACTAGTCAAATTAAGATTACACAGCTCATTTACGTAAATAAGAAAGAGTGTAGATCCTAAAACACTGCCCTGAGGGATACCAAAAGTTATAGGCTCATTAGTACTTAAATGATCTCCCACCTTTACAACTTGACTCTGGTTTGTAAGATAGCTTCGGAACATGTCAAGCGCAATTCCACGTATTCCATAGTTTTCTAGCTTGGAAATTAGATTGGGGATAGAGACAGTGTCAAAAGCTTTAGATAAGTCTAGAAAAATACCTACTGTTTTATTATTCTGATTGATGTTTTGAGTTATTGTGTCAGTGAGGGTTAGAATAGCATCTTCAGTAGATATTCCTCTTCTGAACCCAAACTGGGTAGCGGCTAAAATGCTGTTTGTGGACAAATAGTTAAGAAGTCTAGAATTAATAACCTTTTCAAAAATTTTTGATAGAGAAGTTAGTACTGAAATAGGTCGGTAGTTTGCTACACTGTCTCTGTCCCCACTTTTATAGATTGGATGCACTATGGCGGTTTTAAAACATTCCGGGAAAATACCTAAAGACAGGCACATATTAAAAATGTGTACAAGGATGGGGACTATAATATGCCTAGATGCCTTGATAATTGAGGTCGGTATACCATCAATTCCAACTGCACATTTGTCTTTTAGGTGGAGAATAATATTATCCACCTCAATGTTATCCACGTAATATAAGGCCATTGATTCTAATGGAGAGGAATTACCCATTGTCTTTGGGTACCCTGGAGAATTTATAACGCCAGTGTTACTTGTACATGGATTGATTTTGGAGGCTAGGTCTTTACCCACACTTGAGAAATATTTATTAATCATATCAAGCGACTTTGAAGGAGTGTCATAGCTTTTCAGCAGCTCAGTACTGGCGGTTTTCGTGTGCTCCAAATCGGCTACTTGTTTAATAAGTTTCCAGGTAGCTTTCGGATTATTTTTGACTCTTTCGCGCTCATATTCTTGCTTAACTTTTTTTAAGAGATTATTACAGTAGCTGCGATAGCGGTTGAATACAAGTTTATCAGTGTGATTATTTGGATTTTTTTTGTGTTTTTTATGTAGCTTGTCTCTATGACGAATGCATCTAAGAAGACCAGGAGTGATCCATGGTTTTATTATGCGTTTACGACTAGGGAGCACCGTTGTATGCGTGTGTATTTTTATAGGGTGTGACAAGAGTTTTACAAGGGTATCAGCAGCTGTATTTGGATTATTTAAAAGTAAGATTTGTGAGAAGTCCGTGTTTTCTATGTCATTTAATACTTTAGGGATATCTATTTTTACAGAAAATTTTGTGGGAGGTTTTGATTTTATGTTAGGATTGCAAGAAAAGATAATTGGAGCATGGTCAGTAATGAAAGCGTCGAGAATTATTGTAGTGGCAATGTGAGGGCATCTGAGCAAGACATGGTCAAGACAGTTTGCTAACCTTGTTGGAAGCGTATGGGCGGGAAGTATTTCATGGGAGGCAGTGATGTTAAGATATTCATCAAGATTTGGATCTGTACTATTATCTGCAATATTCACATTAATATCGCCAACAAGAACGACCGTCTTGACTTTTTTAACCTGATGTAAGATATTGTCTAGGCTACTTAGGAAAGGTTTTAAGTCCTTATAGGAAGGAGGATCAACTTTAGGATTTTCTACAGAGCATTTCAAATCATTCCTTGTATAAGCGACCACACCATCGTTTTGTTTCTTAAAACTAGAACAGTGGGCAATAAAACCAGGTAGATGTGGAATATTTGGACATTTGCTAAGCCAGCATTCAGTCAACAGAACAATGTCAAGAGTGACCTTGAGTTTACTAATCAACAGTAAAAGGCTATTGAAATTACAATTTATACTTCGAATATTGATATGCAATGTTTTCAGATTATATTCATTGTCTTTAGTGAACATGTTACACTGTTCAGGTGAGCAATTGAAGTAGTTTGAGACAGTAACTTGTTCGACTTCAGTAGTAATTATATTTAGGTCATTCATTTTTTAGTTTCAGTGAGAACACAAGCATATTGGGTACTGAGGGGAAACCTGAGTAATTTCGATTGTATTGGGTTTCTAATTTATTGCATTTCATGAATTCATTCTTTAATTTGGGCACGTAAGTAATATAAAGTAAATTTTTTGACTGGATGTCACATGTATGAAAGTTGTGATGTTTATTTGTGGATGTGTTGTTGGCTATGTTAGGGTATATTATCGTTGTGTGTTGATTTATGTATGTGTAGGTTAGTTTCCACGTATCAAATATTTCTAATTTCCAGGATAAAATTACAAAGTATAATAAAAATAACGAAATTGTAGGAGAGCTTAACAAATGTAGTACGGTTAGAAGGCTTAGTCATGTCGATTTAAAAATGGTGGAGAGGTCATCTTCATTTTTAACTACGAAGTATTTGTTCCCTTCCTTTTCGCGAAGGAAAATCTTGCCATGTTTGATCCAGCAAAACTTAAAGTTATTTGTCTTAGCGGCCTCTCGAGCTAAGTAGTACAATCGTTTGTTTTTTGCTGATAGGTTTTCTGATAAATATATAGGCACCGTGGGTCCACTTAATTTAAAAAAATGTTCAGTCGTAATTTTAAATTTATCTTTATTGTGTTTTTGAAATTTGGTTAGAAACTCCTCTTTACGCAGAATCGTAGTGAATTCTACAATCATTGTTTTGTTGGCTGGGTTTTTAGATTTGATGCGAAAAATGTCTTTAATGTCGTATGGCTTCATATCAAAATTAATCAATTTTTCAGTACAGATTACAGTGTTCAGTAAGTTTGTTTTGTTCTCCTCTTTATTCACGGGGATATTTCGTAGTTCAAGACAAGTTGATCTAGAGCTTTGTTCCAAGTTGTCTAGTTTGGCTTCCAGTTTTACTATGTATTCTTTGTTTTCTTTGCGCTCAGTCTCCAGATTAATAATTTTTTCATTGAGTCTATCAAATATTTTAGAGATTGCATCGACAGACTCACGCATTTCGTTGACTGTATTGCAAAGCAGCTTGTACTTCTCACTTTGCTGTTTTTTGAAATCGGCAAACATTTTTCTCATTTCATTCATGAAGGACGATAACGGATCAACATCTCCATCTAATCGCTTACGTTTTGTTACTTGAAAAGAATCGGCGGGTGAGCTTTGTTTGTCAGAAGAGCTATGCGGGGTATAAACCATTGGTTGGGGAGTGCTAAACATTGTCGTCGGCGTCGTCGGTGGCGGCGGTGGAGACTGGGTTGTAGACATCGGGTAAGCTTACTGCAAAGTACTAGGCGAACAGCTATCCAAGGAAGTTATCGTTTGTAGTCACGTAGGTGTGTGCGTTACATGCGGGGGGCTCAACGTAAACTGGACGCAATCGAGAGAAAGGTTGTTTAGAGCTTTCCGTCTAGTGTAACTTGACCTCCGTTTATCCTTTTTCGGTGTATACGGGCGTCTCCTTCACCAGAGGCTTACTTGCATTACACACATCCAAATGGTCACGGCGCTTATTAATGGAGTGTAGATAATGAATGCAAAACGGGGCGGGGTCATTAAGTGTAATGAATGATTGACTCACGCGCTGGGGTAGTGAGGTGTGATTTCTGCGTACGCGCCGTGGTTTGATGTTTATGCACTTGTTCCTGTAGCTTTATGCACTCCTAATATTTTGCGGCAATTTAATATCTTATTTTATTAGTTTAATTCGTTTAAAACGTAATAAATTATAAATACAGTGACATAAAAGACGTCTGAACTGCTCAGAGATCCGGGGGGAAGGGGAATCAAAAAGGGGTTCATATTTATTATATTAGCAGGAATCAGTAGAATTAGTATTCCAAAGGTATCTACTTTGTGGATCTAATCGACGTCCATACCTCGTTTTTATTACTGCCCAACCCTTTACGATAAACCCTTATAATATCTTAATAAAGTTGGGACTGAAATTTGGGCTGGCTCTAGTTGATTCCAGGTTGGGTTGTGATTACTACCTGCCATATATATTAACTACAATCACCCTTACATTATTAGTAATAAGTTTCTTTTTTTAAGACAACGCCCGCACTAGTGAACCTAATCCCTGTCTCGCGGGGTACTTTACAAACATATAATAGACGAACACAAATTAAATCCAGTCTCAGAACAACTATTTATGGGTCACACAAATAGTTGTCCGGTGTGGGACTCGAACCCGCGACACGAAGTGAAATGTTGAGGTAGTGACTGCCTTGTTGGTCTAAAGATCTAGAGGTACCGAGTTTAGATTCCAAGTTGGGTAAAAAAGTATTTTAAAGGTTTGTCTGATGTATAGTAGCAGCTTGGAGTCAAATTAATGGGTACACTCCCAAGCCACTCACAGCCAATTCCATGGCATCCTGAGTATTGTAGTATTGTGTGATAAGCAAGATTGTCAGTTCCATGTCTGGGTGTAATTTATCCATAATATTTAGAAAAATCTATAAGAAGTTTTATCATTTCTCTGGTTGCATGGTACAAGGCTCTGTCTAGTTAGTTAGAGAGAGTCTTCTACTGCCACCACGTGCAAGCAATTACGGGAAGACAGCGATCTGTTTGTGGAGCATTCGTTGTGCCAATCCGGCAGGAGCTGGCAATTCGGTAGGGAAACTAGAGCTTTCCCAGGGTACGTGCCTCAACCACCTGAGAATTGGCGTAAAATACACCGGAGCAGCATTCCTGGTTTCCCGGGGCATCCCCTATCAGGTGCCTGAAGAATTCCACGGCAAGTTAAGTTTAGTCGGTGCGAGTTCGACAGAAACTTTTTATTTTATTTCATATGTAGAAACAGACTACAGACTAATAACAAATTAATAATATCATTTTCTTATAACACTGTTAAATCTGAGGTCCAATTATATCTGTACACAACATTCAAAAATTACCAAAATTCTGTGAGTTAAAACTAGGAGTTTGAGATGAATATATAATAACTAGGACGATTATTACAATAATTTAAATTTGAAATACACTAATTATCAAAAAACTGAACATTGTTGTCCTTTGCTAAAAATAATTTGAATGCATTATACGGGTATTATAAAATCATTTTGCGGGTGGTATGTGTAGTAATTCCCCCCTGTCTTATAAAAAAAACAGTAATAGTTTGGGGTCAGATGGCAGTGTGGTAGTTGTCCAAAGATGTTTATTTATTATTTATTTACTTTCATAGCGTTGTCTTTAACTTACTACTTCGATGAATTTTGATATATATTCAGAGTCTATGAAATGAAAACACAAAATATTTAGGTAATACATCGTAGGTATTTGTTGCCCATTTGTAACCTGTCTGTTTCTAACATTTATTACGTAGACAGACGTCCTAGAAATAAGACATAGTTTATATTTTAGAGGTAAAATAATATAAAATAAATCCGTCTTTAACATAATGTCTGTCAAATCTTGTTTTGATAAATTATAAGCAAGATGGATCTTAATTGAACATGTATTATTTTATTTATATAAAACTTTGGCACAGACAAAAATTGTACACAAGCGCACTTAATGCCATAGGGACTATCTACTAGTCAACCTTTGGGTGGTGCAAATATAAACTTAATAGATTCTTTTTTTATGGTTTTGGGTGTAATTTGTGTAAATCTATTATATGTTTGTAAAGTACCCCGCGAAACAGGGATTAAATTGTCTAGTGCGGGCGTTGTCTTTTAAAAAACAAATACAATAGAAAAATGAGATCCAACGATAATCTTTAAAATATGAAAACGAAAAGTGAGATTCGGGGCAAAACCGTTCTACTAAGTTGATAGGACGACGTCTGGCAGCAAAGCCACGATTATTTCCCCTTTTAGTTATATATTTAACTTAGTTAGCTTACGTTCCACCTGGTGGTATTACTCAGGGTACTGTTGGGGCTGCCATGGCGTTGCAGTTCGTCAGGGATGTTCGCCGAAGCGCGGTTGGATGGCTTTGCCGCAATAGTTAGGAAAAGGTGCGCCTCCCTACTCACTCGCGTTCGTGGCAGTACCAACACTATTCTGGGTGTTTTTACGGATCGGTGGGAGTAAAATTTAATTTTTTGTTACCAATTACTAACATTAGTTTTTAAGCACATTGTTACTAACAAAATATGGACCTTGTCTGAAATAACACTCGCGATACACATCGTACAAGATTTACATAGAGTGTATTCTGTAAGGTGAATCATGGGGAGATACCCTATAGAGAATTTATAGATAGAGCATAGCATTTGCTCGAGTAAGCTAGATAACTTACTCGAGCCAATGATATGATCTATCTCTTTAAAAACTTTGCCCTTGTTTAGTAACAAAAATATTTCCAAACTATTCATAAAAACTTTACAACTAGTAGGCTTCTGAGTTATACCTTTTAACGTCCTGTGAGATAACTTTTAACATGAATTCATATCTTTTATCTTCTCTTTTTACAGTTAATAAACCTTTGTGTTGTGTATAATAAGTTTTCTTGTTAAAAATATAATATTCAGGAGTAAAGTTTATTTCAGAATATTGTAGTATTTTTTATAAAAAATAATGAGTATTTCAATTAGCATACTTTAATTATGTTTAAAGGGCTTCTTTTGAAAGGCAATTTTTCTTGTTTATTTCTTTTAAGCCTTCTACAGAATGCCGACTTTATTTATTCCTATTCAAATCCACAATATTAACACCGAGCCCTGATTAATAGATTTGTTAATCAACTATTTTAGTTTACAATTAAAACGACTCCAAGGTCCTTCATCCCAAAATACTTGTCGTAAAGTTTACTTTTTAGACTAATTACTATCATTACTATTATCTGTAAACTATATTCCATTGTCCTCTCAGGGCATGTGTCCCGCAAAACGCGGGACATACCGTAAAAGGGAGAACCGGAGCAACATACCCGCGTTCGCCCTTCAGGCACCAAGAGACATCGATGTATCACATCACTTCATTTCTCGCAATTAATACCTACTTAATCGAGACTACCTACTGCATACATTCATCATCATTACAGCTAAATAAGTCCACTGCTGGACAAGCCTCCCTCAAGAATTGTCTTGGGGGATATGCCATAATCGCCACGCTTGGCAGGCGGGTTGGCGATCGCAGTAAGATGGTCATAGTACTCAGAAGGAAGCTGCTGCCCATCCTCTGGTAGATATTCCCTCGGGTCGACTTCTACGCCCCCCACGGGATGAGATGGGGTGATGATATTCTGATTCTGATATTTGTCGCTGTCACAACGCAGCGTCTGCATACATTAGCGTGCAGTATTTGTGTCAGCATTATATTTTATGTCCGTTTTTTAGCCAACTACACTTTTAATGTTACACTAAGGAAAACCTGTCATTGGCCTTCCCTTTATATTGTATCATGTAAATTGTGTTATTATCCGTATCGCTGTTAGTTTACTTAATAAATATATAAAAAAAAATAAAAGAAGTCGACGTCAAGTTAGATTTAGCCGTACCTCCAGTTCTGGGAGCTAATCCCAGCGCGAGAGAGTATGCGGCACCCTAGCTGGCTTCTCCCCAGCTGGGCGCCGCTCCTGGGATCGCTGGCGTTTGGAGGAGGGGAACTCCACTCGTCTTGTATAAGCGGTCCCAGGAAGAGGTAACTTGCTGTAGCTCAGGTTGCCTAAACAAGCTTGTGCGTGCTGGGGAGAGGGGCAGGCATTCATATCCCCTCCCCACCCCGGGTGAGAGTCTCGCAGATGTGGCAGCGGCGGGGATACTGGTGTGATCGTTGACGCGTACTCAGACCCCCGCTACAAGCACTGTGAGGTTGGCTACCGTAGTGGTTTTAGTGGGGAGTCTACATATCCCGTCGTGTGTCCAAATCCGTCACTTGGGTGACGCCATGCGATTTGATCATTTCCGCCACGTAAAAAAAAGGTACCGTACCGTACCTACCCACAGACACCTTTTGCGTGGGCTAAGTGTAGGTATTCCCCTACCTCATAAAAAAAAACTTGAGAGGTGTCAAGGGACACCCGGATGGAACGAAGTTATTTCTTATTATTTATTATGTACAAAAAACCTGTATACACTCAACAAAAATAATCATCGCGACACCACACTGTTCAATGCAAAAAAAGTGTCGTGACGTCGTTTCGTAAGAATTTTTTCCGTCTAGCCCCCTTTCACAACGCGCGATAAGGAACTTCGTTCCAAAAACTAACAATACTCGGTGGGTAGACATATTATTATTATTAAAAAACACCAATAAAGTTCCTTCCGCTGTGTCTTAGTTAGAAAACATTGTTTTGGGATATATTTAGTACCAAATGGCTAAAATTTACTCTTTGCCACATTAAGCTACATGTTCCTAATAACTAACTTTTCAAGGCGAGTAGTTAAATCAGTACAGCAACAAAATATCCTTGGAAGATGATGAAACTCGCAGTGACCCAAACACCCTAATTATCCTTTTGGAAACAATCCCATACAAACAAGGAAATAACAGCAATTCATTAACAAAGACCTTCCCACGTCTTAGGGCTGCCATCGTTCCGTTCTTAGACAATTTACGAGATGAAGACTTATAACGGCGGTCCATTAGATTGCTATAGCGAAACTTTTTGCCGAACTGCGTAGTTACAGTTTACGCATAGAATCTGGAGTATTAGTTCTGAACTTTACAAATTTCAGGGTTCCAATAGTCAGGTCTTTGAGCGTCGGCAAGGTAAAACCAAATGGGAGACCATCTTAGTAGATTAATTTATGAGCATTGTGCTTCATAAGGTATATTTAGCTGTCTGTCTTTTTTTTCGTGTTGCAATCATTTTATCGGCCTCATATGTGGGAAGCCCAAAGGTTACCCACTTAACCAAGTCTAGTCCAAGTATAGCCTCTAGAAACTTTTGTTGATGGCTCCGATGACAGAGGCCTACTCAGATTAAGACTTATAACGGCAGTCCATTAGATTGATTGAGCGAAACTTTTTGTCTAAGAGCGTAGTTCCAGTTTGCGCATAGAATCTGGAGTATTCGTTCTGAACTTGCCTACTTTCACAGTGCTTAGACAGGCTTACTAGTCTCTGAGCATCGACAAGTTAAAACTCGATGGAAGACCATCTTAGTAGCTTAATTTATAAGCATCGTGCTTCAGAAGGGATATTTAGCTGTCAGTCAGTCTTTCTCGCATTGGAAATCTTTTATAGGCCCCGTTTGTGGGAGGCTAAGGGCCAAGAGTTATTCACTAAAACCACTACGGCATTCTAGCCTTTAGATGCTTTTACTGATTTTAGGCGGCCCTGTTGGCGTTGTTGGCAAATGCTTGCTTTTCACGCTGGAGGTCGTGGGTTCGATTCCCACCCAGAACAGATATTTGTGTGAATAAAGACGTTTGTTTGTCCTGAATCTGGGTGTAATTATCTACATCAGTATTAAAAAAAGAAAAGTAATATATGTAGTAGGTATATCAGTTATCTGGTTTCCATAGTACAAGCTCTTCCTAGTTAGGGATCAGATGACCGTGTGTAAATAATGTCCCAGGATATTATTATTTATTATTATTGATGGTTTTGGGAACTCGAAACGATTTCCATCTAGAACCAATGACAGAGGACTACTTTTGAAAGGTATTTCTGTGAGGGATTGGACCTAAAACATCTGAACGCTGCGGCCTCCAACCTTTTCTTCTTAATCTGAGTAGTCCTCTGTCATTGGTTCTAGATGGAAATCGTTTCGAGTTCCCAAAACCATCAATAATAATAAATAATAATATCCTGATATTATTATTTATTATTATTGATGGTTTTGGGAACTCGAAACGATTTCCATCTAGAACCAATGATAGAGGCCGCAGCGTTCAGATGTTTTAGGTCCAATCCCTCACAGAGTGGCTATTTGATGAACATAGGTCATATGTTCGGAGTGACACTTTTCAAGTGGCTAATCCAAAAGCAAATCCAAAAGCTTTTTCTGATATTAGTCACTTAGCCAGCTCAAAATAGGTCACGTAGTTTGCGCCGGAGGTAATGGGATTATTTTTACAACTATTCCTATAACTTTCTTATTAACTTTCGTTGCTGAATCAAAAAAAGTGTGGGTAAAGGTGACACAAGACTGTTCATTGTGTTTTAAACATAAGCCTCACAGCTTAGATACTGTTCATTAGAGTCAAATTAAATAACATACTTTTACTTTTTTTTTAGGAAAGCTACATACAAATGGTTACAAATTTTGATAAATGAATGCCAATAACAAGCTTCGACAACTAGTTAACTAAATGGAGGCATCTCCGGTCTACTTGATTAATTACAGTAATAAAAATTCTACAAATGGTTTTAAAAGATTGAGCCAATAGTACTACACAAAGATTTATACATTATCAATGAAATATCTAGTTAATTTGGATCTGGTAGAATTATTTCTAGTAATAAACAGATCAATAAATGCGTACAAAATGCAGTACAAAGTTCCACGTTTCGCAGGTGAAACATGTGGTCGTAAATATCAATATGTTTGTAAAGTACTCAACAAAACAGAGCTTTTTTGTTAGCAACTAGTGATTTCCTGCAAATTTTTAATATCGTGAAATGTAGTGCAATCACCATCATCAACGTATCAGCCAGGTGAGTTCGACTGTTGGACAAAGGTCTCCCCAAAAGATTTAAACAATGGAGTTGCGTCCATCAAAGTCAAAGTCAAAGTCAAAGTAATTTATTTGTTAAACATAGGTAATATGGTACATGGTATAAAAATTGTGTTGTATCACTATGTTTTGCCTTGCAAGGCATACAAATCATAGAGAGCAAACAAACATGCAAAATAATGACATAATAAATATTAAATATATTAATAAATATATAATATTAAATAGATATATATATATTAAATAGATATAGATATAGTAGTCATGGCTGAGACCCTTGACGACCTCGGTACAATGCTCGATGGCCTCAGCAGAGTCTCTCAACAAGTGGGTCTGAAAATGAACATGGATAAGACGAAAATTATGTCAAACATCCATGTTGCACCCACTCTAGTTAAGGTTGGAGACTCTGCACTCGAAGTTGTAGAGAACTATATTTACCTAGGACAGACCATCCAACTAGGTAGGTCCAACTTCGAGAAGGAGGTCAATCGTAGAATCCAACTCGGCTGGGCGGCGTTCGGGAAGCTACGTAATATCTTCTCGTCCCAAATACCGCAGTGTCTCAAGTCGAAAGTCTTCGACCAGTGTGTGTTGCCAGTGATGACTTACGGAACAGAGACGTGGTCGCTACCTATGGGCCTTATCAGGCGGCTCAAGGTCACCCAAAGAGCAATGGAAAGGGCTATGCTTGGAGTTTCCCTGCGAGATCGAATCAGAAATGATGAGATCCGCAGGCGAACCAAAGTCACCGACATAGCCCTAAGAATTGCCAAGCTGAAGTGGCAGTGGGCAGGGCACATAGCTCGTAGAGCCGACGGCCGCTGGGGCAGAAAGGTTCTCGAGTGGCGACCACGAACCGGAAGACGCAGCGTGGGCAGGCCCCCTACAAGATGGACCGATGATCTTGTGCGGGTCGCTGGAAAACGCTGGATGCGGATAGCGCAAGACCGGAAATTGTGGAGATCTTTGAGGGAGGCCTTTGTCCAGTGGACGTCTTTCGGCTGATATGATGATGATGATGATGAAATATTAAATTTCATAAATAGGGTAGAGTAATAAGTAGATCGGACATTTCTTATTTTATGTTTTTGTCATCTAAAAACTCATTGATAGTGTAGTAAGCCTTTTCAATAAAAAAATTCTTAAGTTGCAATTTAAAATGGTTTATGTTACTAATGTTTTTTATAGTTTTTGGTAATTTATTAAAAATTTCATCACGGAGGTATATGCCATAATAGCCACGCTTGGCAGAAGGGTAGTACGTCATAGATATTCCCTTGGGTTCACTCTTACGCCCTCCACGGAATGAAATGGGCTGGCGATAATCTTTGCCGTCAGCCATAATGCACTTGGTGTTACCTAAAGCGTTTTCAGGAACATTCAAGGTGCTTTAATACTCCATATAGCTCTCGTACTCAAACTTCTGGTTCTAATAGAAATAAAATGAATATGACATAAATCTATATATTATTTATTATTATTAATTATTATTAATGACATGTCTGTTGGCGTGGTCTGCCAATGCTTGCTTTTGCACCCAGGATAGACATTTGTGTGCATGAACATGTCTGTTTGTCCTGAGTCTTGATGTAATTATCTATTTAAGTATGTATTTACAAAAGAATAGTAGTATATGTAGTATATCAGTTATCTGGTTTCCATAGTTTGCACTAAGGAGCTTGTGCTCTGCCTAGTTAGGGATCAGATGACCATATGTAAATAATGTTCCAGGATATAAATGTTATTTTTATTTTCTTTAATTCTAGCCCCAAACTAAGCAAAACTTGTACTATGGAGGTACCAGGCGACGATATACATACTTATACAGATATATAAATACTTAAATACATAGAAAACATCCATGACTCAGAAACAAATATTCGTGCTCATCACACTAATATTTGCACTTACCGGGATTTGAACCCAGGACCACCAGCTTCGTAGGCAATAGCACTACCAACTAGGCTACGGTGAAACATTGGCATGTATTTAATGATTTGTGTATTTAATATTCTTATGTATAAAGAGTTCTTATAATCATTATTTATTAAACATTGGTAAGTTTTTAATAATTCGTGTATTAATTCCTTTTATGTCTGTTACAATAAGCTCATCCCTTCCTTTTGATTTTCATTCAATGACTTTTATTGTTCATAAAAATCAATCAATCAGCCTATCGCAGTCCACTGCTGGACATAAGCCTCTCCTCACACGCGCCATTGCACACGGTCCTCCGCCTTCCGCATCCAGTCTGTCCCAGCGACCCTTTTGAGGTCGTCGGTCCACCTAGCTGGGGGCCGACCTACCTTACGCTTACCAAGTCGCGGTCTCCACTCTAGAACACGTTTGCTCCATCGGCCGTCGGTCCTTCTGCAGATGTGACCAGCCCATTGCCACTTCAGCTTGCTAAGTCTGCGAGCTATGTCGGTAACTTTGGTTTTTTGTCGGATAAAAATAATTGTATTTAAATGTCATGCTACATGTTACAACCCTAGCAACGACACACATAACAGACGTATAGTTTCTACGTCAGAGGGTAAATTCTCACACGTGATAAATCCCGTACTAAATAAGATTATCTTTAGCAAAGAGCGAAAAAGAATGAAATGTAGGACAAAACAAAAAAAATCGTATATATGGAAATAAAGCGGAAATTACGCAGTACATTAAGCCTGAAGGCACTTAATCTGACTATTTCTAAAGCGTGGGTGTATATAATAATAATAATATATTGGAACATTATTAACACACGGCCATCTATCTGATCCCAAACTAAACTTAAACATAATCTCTTTGACAATAACTTAATACAAGCTAGCTAAATATCATTACTATTATAAAATAAACTTTATAAATATTTCATACAATCCGTGTACCTGTACCTACATCTATGTAACTGGAAATAATTATGTATACTTAATTATATTACTACAAATATGTTCGGGCTATTTACAAGCACTTTTTTAACGTCTACGCGAAAAACCTTTTTTATTTTATTTTTATTTATTTATACAATGTGATTTAGAATATAGTAAAATTTGACAATTCGCTTCTTAAGCAAGATAATTAAGTTAATGCCGAAGAGCTAATGTATAGGTTTAATTATGAAATTTAAAATTTCTGCTATATTTTACTACATATTGTCGATAAGTTCTGTCTATATTAAGGTACGAACTGCATATTATTAGTATGGCGGACCTTGTGTTTATAACTACGGTCGCGCTTTAATGCTAGCATCGGATCCATTGCGCCCCAACTGAGAAGACTCAGAGAAACAAACTCAGCGGGTATCTCTACTACCTCTACTAATAATAGATAAATAGATAAAACTCTTTGTACACCTCAAGAAACAATACAAATTGACAACATATACAAATTAATACAGTACAAATGGCGGCCTTATCACAAGGTGTGATCTCTTCCAGGCAACCTAGGTAGTGAAAGAATAGAGGAGTTACAGAGATGGGGTAGTTGCGGGTGTACACAACCAATTTCCTAAAAGGTACTACTGTACCATACTTATAATTATACATATTAACAAATTTATCATATATCTGTTCATATTAGGTACCTATGATAAATAAACGACCAGCATCGCTGAAAAATAACCAAACCCTTAGCTCGGAGTACTTTCAAGGCTAAGCTTCAAGTAGTGATCCTTGACAAGTTGTTGGAATCTACAAAGTGTTTGTGCACGCCTAATAGACAATGGCAGCGCATTCCACAAACGAGCACCTTGTACAACAAACGATTTATCAAGAAAATTTGTGGAATGCGCTAGTATTTTCAACAGCTGATTATTATTAGATCTCAAGGCTTTCAAAAGTGATTCATGAAGGAAAGAAAAACGTTCTTTAAGATAAGAGGGAGTAGTAGGAATAAACAATATACTCTATAGAAGTGATAGAATATGAGCTTTCCGGCGAAGGCGTATAGGCAGCCACTTGAGTTTATTTTGAAATTCAGAGACATGATCATATTTGCGAAGGCTAAATAATCTATAATTGTGTAATACCCAGACATGGAACAAATAATTATGCCCATAACAAATCAAAACTCTGGCTTAGCAGTCAGTGTCTCTAACCACAAGACCACGCACAGACTAATCAGTTTTTTTCCAAATCTATAGATTTGGCTAATAATAATAATAATATTAGTATCTAGGGACAATGTCACACAGATCATCCTAGCCCCAAACTAAGCCAAGCTTATACTATGGGTACCAGGCGACAATATACATACTTATATAGATAGATAAATACTTAAATACATAGAACACATCCATGACTCAGAAACAAATATTCGCCTCTACGCCTCCCACGGGATGAGATGGGGTAATGATATTCTGATATACGCCGACCTCACTAAACAGCTAATACGGGTTTAACCAATTACGAGAAACATTAAAGTGCTAGTGTAATTAGTGCTTTCTTTATTCCCCTAAATTAATAATCCGATGGCACGTCTATATAAAACAACCGGTGATATTCCCATACTTAGCATACCTATAAATAAATATTTGCACTTACCGGGATTCGAACCCAGGACCACCAGATTCGTAGGCAGGAGCACTACCATTTTAATGAGATTATAATGTTTTGATCAAATATTACCATGTTTGTCGGCTTTGTGTATTGAATACGTGGCTCTTGAGTAGCATTAAGTAGTAGCAACATGCAAATGCAGTAATGGAAGCGTGTTTTAACTCTAATACCAGCTTAACTGGGAAAGTTCACTACGGGAAATAGCAAGATGATGTTAATGGTATAAAAAATAAATAAAATAAAAAGGTTTTTATTTAAATAGACTTTAAAAAAGCGCTTGTAAATAGTCAGAACATGTTTGTAGTAATATAGTTGTATGCATATTTTTTTCTAGTTACATATAGATATTTAGGTACACGGATTGTTAAAACATTTCTACAATTTATTTTATAATAGCAATGATATTTAGCCAGTTGTATTAAGTTATTAAGTATGGTTATGGATGTAAGAACTCATCTGAGATAGTGCAAGAGTCGGATGCGTGAGTGGTGCCATTTGCACACAATTGTCTGTAGACTATATTTTCTCTTTCTAATATATTAAACCTAAAATAAATAATTAATCAGACAACCGATCGAGCATATATTGTGTTTGCCTGCTAAATAATTACAGTAAGTGGACCAAATCTCGTGTATATGCCCCATTGAGTATGTTTCGCCGGAGCGTCTCAACTGGGCCGTGTTGAAACCGGTAGTAGAGACACCCGCTGAGTTTGTTTCGCTGGGTCTTCTCAGTTGGGGCGCATTGGATCCGGTGGTAGCATTAAAGCGCGACCGTCGTTATTAACATAAGGTCCGTCATAATAATATCACCTTAATATAGACAGAACCATTGCCAATATGTATTACAAATATTAGACTTAAACTAGATAATTAGACTTAAACTAGATAATTAAACTGAAACATAATCTCTTGACAATAACTTGATACGAGCTAGCTAAATATCATTGCTGTTATAAAATAAATTTTATTAATGTTTTAATACTATCAATACAATGTGTACCTAAATATCTATGTTACTAGAAATAATAATGTATACAACTATAATACTACAAACATGTTCTGACTATTTACAAGCGCTTTTTTAAAGTCTACGTGAATAAAAACCTTTTTTATTTTATTTTATTTATTTTTAACTACGGAAACAAAACACACCACCAGGAAGGACGCATCTGGTATGTTCTGCAGACGCATTGTGTGACATTGGTGATTTCCTGTTAAGAGCAACGATAGCAGAGACAAACTAAAATATATATCATGTCGTTTAAGGGACATAAACGTAAGCTTCAAGCATTAGATAATTATATTTACCTTGCACATTAGTGACACATTATGCCTGGAATATACTGTACAGGCTGTAACGTGAATTGAGCTGTAGCCGTTTAGACACGTACTTAATATTTTTTTATATATAGATATCATATTTTAGTTTTATGCAGTAACCTATGGTTGTCGTCACTGTTATTGTATATTTCTTTATTATAGTAGTCTTGACTTTGACTGCCTCGTTGGTCTAGCGGTAGCGTGTTCAACTGCAGGCAATGAGGTCCTGGGGTCAAATCCCGAGTCTGGGAAAAAAGTGAATTTGGATTCTTTCCGCAAAAATATTTTTTTTAGTATAAGCCCGAAGTCTGGGAATTGGCGATATTATACCCCCGTGCCTCGGTGAGCACGTAAAGCCGTCGGTCCTATTCCTGACCTCTTTTCGGTCGTGTCGCTAGTCGTCCCATCGGATCATGAGAGTGATGGAATAGAAAGTGCCCCTGTGTTGGCGCACACACTTGTGCACTATAATATGTCCTGCGCAATTGGCTAATCTCCATTGACGTGGTCGAAATTCGGCCTGGAGGACATTATTATTATTATAATAAGGCTTTGTTCTTTCTTTCATTTTTCAAAAGTGTGACACCTCTTAATTTGTATCATAGGATTAAAAAACACTAAACTGATCATCTAAGTATATCTAGTCCAACCATTTACTGACCGTGATACATATTATTTCAAGCCTTGTACTTTAACATAAATAATACCGACCCGAAATACATGACACGGTCAATATATTCGTGCTGGACAGGAAATATAGATAATAATAGATGAATGAGGTCAATGAGCGGCTACTGAACCGATTGATTTGAGGGACTGCCGCTATTATTAGGAAGTGGCGATATGTATTACGTATGTTTATATTAGCTTCCGCTTTTGACGCATCATAATGTGGACAGATTCATATAGGTACTATGACGTTCTGCTACTCCAGATCGTCTTCAGGATCTTTTATATATTGGAAATAATACACTGAAGTTTGGGTAATCGGTTATATATTTTCTTCACTTTTACTATATCAGGTCACAGGGCTCACACCCTATAGAGTACTCTGACTGAGACTGTTAGAAAAGAATTTAATTTCGTTTGAAATATTTTCAAACGACTTCTTTTTAATTATTTATTTTTAAAACGTTTGGACGAACGAAGGTGTGCAACCAAGAAGTTCGTCACATCTTCCCCGTCTCTCTTAAAAAATTGTTTATGCTATTACTAGAATAAATAAGCTGTTCTGTGTGGTGACGGCATAGAATATATGAGGCGCTCACAGCTAGATGCTCTCACCGGTCCGTAAGGGATCAGCAACGTGAAGCGACTAGGCTCGCGGTCAGTTCCTAGATGGGTGACCGCCAAAGTGGTTTAATTGCTGAGCGTCTCCGTGCTTCGGAAGGAACTTTAAGCTATCGGTCCCGGTTATAGTCATTTGACAACAGTCGTTAAGCCATGTCAGAGGCCTACTGGGTGGCTTGAATAACTCAGACACTAGGGTAAGCACTTCCCATACGATAAGTAAGTAAGTATAGTATATCATTACCCCGTCTCATGCCCCGAGGGGAGTAGCAATCGTCCGAGGGAATACCTACCAAAGAACGGGCAGCAACGTTTTCATGTGAACTATGACCATCAAACTGCGATCGCCAACCCGTCTGCCGAACGTGGCGATTGTAGCATATCCCCATTCTTCGGAGAGGGTTTTGTCCAGCAGTGAACGTTCTATGGCTGACATGATTATGATGACTGGTATGATGTTACCGTTTAATATTAATTATGTGGTGTGACTTTGAGAGGCAGAATACGAAATACTGACGCAAGAGGGAGCTGTGGTGTGAAAGAGGATGTGGTCGCAAAGATTGTAAAAGTTATGCTGATATGGTTTGGGAATTAGAAAGGATAAATGAAAGAAAATTGATAAAAGAAGTACACCTGGCCTGTGTGACTGGTTTAACCGGAAGAGGCAGACGTCGTCGAACATTCTCTGATCAAGTCTGATATTTGTTCTCAAGAAAGGCCAGGTCAGAAGTATATTAAACAATGGATCATGTAAGAATGTAATGATTGTGTTTGAGGCAAAATAGGTGTCCAAAGATCGTGACAAATAAAAATCCGTTGTCTTCGCTTATCCCTCTGGGAAACAGCTGCATTTATGAGGCTAGAAGCTCTTTTTATTCATGTAACACTTGCTACGGTTTGTAACGAGAAGTCCACTGGGATTTCAAGGAAGATTCTCCAGCGATAACAGAAATCAAATATGCTGTAATGGAGATTTTTTATTAATTATACTTGGATTTCAATACATTTATATAAAAATATTAATAAAAAAGGTGTATTCCCAACAAGCACAGATAACTAGTTAACTTAGTTTACATCTAAGACGATATAACTAATTGCGTTTAGTTTACATAATAGTTCCTTATGAAGCATGCAATATTATAAGTACTAGCTAGGAAAGGCGTCTACCTCAGCAAATGTTACAGTAAATAATAATTATTACAACATTTGCACAATTATTATGCGTACCGACCTGTTGTAGCGTTTGGTTGCGACCCCAACCACATAAAGTGTCATCAAAAAGAATATATACAACTAGTATTGCGTCATTGTTGTGTTTACCTATCAATACTGTCAAAGTATAAAAATATTACGATTCATATGAATAAGTATAATAAGAGTCACAAAATAACTTCTATTTTCTAACTCAACATATAAGCAACAATTTATGGAATATTCTATGTATAAAATATACAATTATAATTTTAAATTATCAGCTGATGACTAAAACAGAAAGATAATTGTAGCCTCAACGCATAAAAGGTTGTATAGGGGATAAAATCATTACAGTACCATGCCAATTGCTGTTTTTGGAACCAACGCAGCTCACAAAGTTATTAAAAGTTATTAAAGTTGGGTCAAGACGTGTTTTGGACTGGGGAGTATATTTGTGCAAGCCCCGTATCCATCAGATACCTGTTTAACCAAGCCTTGACTTGTTTCTAGACACGTATGACATGGGTATAACAAGTTATATCCATGTGATACGTTGTTCAGGAGGGCATTCCACATCTTGGTCGTAAGTATTATGTAAGAATAAAGCAATTCATTCGGAAAATTATTATTTAATTTAAAACAAATGCAAAATGGCTGATGCTCTGATGGAAGAATGGAGAAGGGGCCAGATCGTAGATTTCTTGAGCGCATTATCTGTAAATTATATATATCCATATTTTGGAGGTTTAAGCTCGTTAAGTCGCGAATCTTAAATATTCTGTGAGCTTATCTATTTATCAAATCAAAAGAGTCTAACTGATATTTGGCCGATCTATCTCACTTATTACATTGTTGAAGCAGGATCTAGCATCTTACTTATATAGCTTACATGTTGTATTAGTAAATAATTATAAAACTCTTGCAAATGTTAATCAGTCCTAAACAACACCTCCAACTGATACGCTACAAAGTTGAAGTAAACACGTCTTGTGTAGAGGCGTTACGAGTTTTTACGAGTACGAGCTACGTCGTAGAACCTCGTAGCAAGCGTAGTAGAGAAACTTATCCTACGATCCTTCGTGGGCCATCTTATAAATTAAAGAATTGAGCTAACTTCAGAACTATCCAATACTATACCCTACTCTATTATTTCTGGGTATGGTGAGGTATTACAGGCTTTAAGTGAGACGGGAGGTCGCTCTCTCTCTTATATATATATAACATGTAACTTAATTAACGAACACCCTGAAAATAGTTTGTTCAGAATCGTTTACTGAATCGATTCATATCATTTTTGATATAGGTAATTTTTTATTCCAAAACAATTAAAACTACGGAAATTATTGACATATTAACCCTGTACAGTCAAAACGAATTGAAATGCACCGTCAGTCAAAGTAATAAGACTTTTAAAATCGCAGTTTATTTGTTTTCATACAAATTCTAACATTCAATACAAAATTAATAAAAACAAACTTTATTCCAAGAAAATAATTTAGTAAATATCAATGCATATACATGTTAAATTAAAAATTCAGTGTATGTATTATGATTACAACATAATATTCTAATTGGGGTGTCTGAGGGTGTGCGTTAATAACGTTACATGTTGTATATTGCGAGTCGACCGGTGGCTCTCTCTCTTTTGGGGCCATACTTCGCCACGTGCGGAAGTGCTGCTGGATAATCTCAAGTGTAGTTATTATAACATGGTTACTGTGTTTATCGTTATAAGTCATTTGTCATAAGAAAATTGTTGTTGATTTCTAAATGATTTATTCTGCAGTGTGAATAAACCTCTTTTTTATAATAAAAACCTTTTAATTTCTAAATATATATATATTGTTAAAACTAAAAAAATAAAAATATTTTCTGTATGTATTATTTTTGGGTGTACAATAAAGAGTTACTTAGATTCTATCTCGGGGCAAATCTTTGTGCGATGGAAATGATTATTTTTTCTTGTCTGGGTGTAATTTATGTATAATATCTATGTATTTAGAAATATATAAGTATATTTATCGGTTTTCTGGTTGCCATAGTACAAGCTCTGCTTTTTTTTAGGATCAGATGACAGTGCGTAGTTGTCCCTAGATATTTATCATTATCTTTATTGTGGCGTGTATTCCTGTGTCTTAGGAGTCATTGTTCCTTCTTAACAAGACATGAAATAATACAAAAAGACTTTGACGAAAATGCAGATGAATTGTTTAATTAAAAGAACCAATTGTTGAGAATAGTTGAAAAGACAATAAAAAAAACAGTTAATTGATATTTTTATAAATTATTTAGGCAAAAGGGCAAGACGGGCACCCGATGGTAAGTAATCACCGCCGCCCATGGGCACTGACAACACCAGAGGGATTTCAAGTACGTTGCCAGCCTTAAGGAAAGGTACAGGCTTACTTCTTAAAGGTTGCATGTCATACTGGATCGGAAATACCTCCGCAGTTAATTGATTCTACAAAGTGGCAATGCGTGGTTGTTTATGTTTTAAATTAATGTTTACAGTAAGCCTACAAAGGATTACGGTAGCAAAAGAGATGTTTTTAGTCTTAGACCAAAAATTTATTTAACAGAAAAGTTAAACAAAACTGTGGGGAACACAAAAGTACTATACAGTTTTGTTAAATCTTCGCAAATTTTCCCAGTTAGCAAGAATTCTATTATACTAAACAGAAATTATGTATACATGGCTAGGTAAATAGCTTTATTTTACGACCTCTGGCATATTGCCTAAGCAATTGGCCTACTATGTTAAAAATGCTAGTTTGTTTTTCCTACGGAACAAATATTTGTGTAGGAAAAAGTATATTAGTTTTTTTGTTAGAGTACGTGTAGCCCAAGTGGTATTAGTTGCAGGGACCTGACTAAAAATATGTAGTGCACATGGCGCAGAAAGTTCCATTACAACCCATACAAATTGGGATATGTAGGGCAAAAACATACAACAAACTTTGCTTGGTTGTGGGTCAACTTTCCTAAACTTGAACTACTAATCTAAATAACTGGGTTAGTAAAGAAATTATGCTAAGAATATCAGACCTGAATCTAGCCCTACAATTATTTTCCCTTCTCTACCATACCAACGAAAACCACGGGCAGTTGAAATTTAGATTTATACATAATATAACATAATAAATATTCTTTATATAAAGATGTTTATTATATTAATTATTAATATAATAGAAATTGACTGCCTCGTTGGTCTAACGGTAGCCTGTTCAACCACAGATAATGAGGTCCTGGGGTCAAATCCCGGGTCGGGCCAAAAAGTTAAATTGGAACTATTCCGTAAAATGAAATTTCTCAGTATCAGCCCGAAGTCTGGGAGTTGGCGGTATTAGGAGAGCATGTAAAGCCGTTGGTCCTGTGTCTGACCTCTTTCCGGTCGTGCTGCTAGTCGTCCCATGGGATCATGAGACTGATGGAATAGAAAGTGCCGATGTGTTTGCGCATACTAGTGCACAATAATATGTCCTGCGCAATTGCCTAGTCTCCATTGAGACTGGCAGCCGAGGCCGAAATTGGGTCGGGAGGAAATTAATATAATAAAAGTCTTTTATAAGTTTTAAGAGAGGTAGGGCACAGCATTCATTCGCTCAAAGAGCAGCCCGACTGAGGAAGCACCTCCACCTTACAGAAGACATTGCTTAATAATAACATTAATAATTTAATGTTGTGTTTCCGAGTGTGAGTAAGGTCGCCAGAGCTCATTGTGGTGGGGGGGTAGGGTCAGCAACACTACACACTAAACTCACAAAGTACTGCATGGATTTACTTAAAATTTTGCATGAATATTACTAAGAGGTCGGGTCAACATATAGGCTACATATTATCACGCTATCACCTACGGGGGAGGAGCTGTGATAATTATAAAGTTTAACGCGGGTAAAACCGCGGGGCACAGCTAGTAAGATATATTTATTCTCTCAACACAAAGTTAGGTTTTAACATTTATACATTCTTCTATAAAATAGAACTTTGTGAGAGACTGGTGCCTGATTTAGGTTATAAATACCTTGTTATAAATACCTGTATTACAGGTCAGCAGGGCCCTCCCGCCGTTATACCATATAACTAGACTATGTAACAGTAACTTAAAATACATTATATATTCTGAATAATACTAACAGTGAGCCTTACAGTGCACAATTAAGCTTAGTCCTAACAGAAGGTAATTAATATGAATATGAAAAGAAAACAACAACTGACTTATGATTAATAACTAGATAATAATTTGGAACTATGTGAGTAAGTGAATGAGAGAGACTGTGTCCGTGTAGAGACTAACCAACTTCGCAGGACATACTATAGTCCAGAAGTATGTCCATAAATACGGATGCACTCTCGTTTCCCCTTTTTAGGGTTCCGTAGCCAAATGGCAAAAACGTAACCCTTATAGATTCGTCATGTCTGTCTGTCCGTCCGTATGTCACAGCTACTTTTTTCCGAAACTATACATTTTTTTCTAAACTGAATAGTTTGCGTGAGAGACACTTCCAAAGTGGAAAAATGAGTGTCCCCCCTAACTTCTAAAATAAGAAATATAAAACTAAAAAAAAAAAATATGATGTACATTATCATGTAAACTAACAACGCAAATTGGTTTGAACGAGATCTGGTAAGTAGGTTTTTTTAATGCGTCATAAATCGTAAACCGCAATTTACCTTTCATTTAATCAACTGAAATACTTGCTGTTGCGGAACCCTTCATGGGCGAGTCCCACTCGCACTTGGCCGGTTTTTTAAACTTCGATGGGACTGAAAATTTAGGGCCACTACTGACAGCGTTACATGCTTTTAGAGACACAGACGTATATTATTATAGATTCTCTCAATGTCTCACAATCGGTTCTTTCACAAGATTCTTTATTTGTTACATTGATTGTATTATCTGTGTCATAGTCAATAATATAATTCGATTCATACGATTTAGTCATAAAAATAATCTGGTAGAGATCTATTTGCATTTATTTCGTTTCATAACGCTTGCGCAATAGGTTTTTCGTAATAAGATAATAAGAGATTTTTATGGATGAATACAAATATGGTATTCATACTGATCATTCTAAAGTTACGTTTATGTTAATTTTATTCTAATTTTGAAATAGTATTAGTCACCGTAGCCTAGTTATTAGTGCTCCTGCCTACGAAGCTGGTGGTCCTGGGTTCGAATCTCGGTAAGTGCAAATATTTTTGTGATGAGCACGAATATTTGTTTCTGAGTCATGGATGTTTTCTATGTATATAAGTATTTATCTATCTATATAAGTATGTATATCGTCACCTGGCACCCATAGTACAAGATTTTCTTAGTTTGGGGCTAGGATGATCTGTGTGACATTGTCCCGAGATATTATTATTATTTATAAAAATGGTAATTTTTGTTCTTGATTTGAAATATTCGAGTTAATTAGGTCGCGTGGATGTCATGTATCCAGTTTGATGTTTGTTGTAAACATTATTATGATTGTTCTATTAAAAGATAAAGCCCGCGTTATTTGTATAACTCGCTGTATTGAGAGGACTTTACAAACACAATTCACGGATTATAGAAAATAAATGTGTGGGCAAACAGACACATATTCTAATACTTGAATTCCTAATCTAATCAGATGAAGTAAGGTGAAGAGAAATATTACACGATCTAAGACTTAATCCACTCTCCAAGGCCATTTTCTAAATTTATATACTAACAACTGTTATATTAAAGGCATCTAGAAAAATGCTGCAGTATGGCTAACGGCAAAGCAATTAAGAACTTCTTTATGTGTACCTATATATTATTATTATCTGTGCTTGTTTACGGAATAAATATTTTTTCTTTTTTTCTTTCAAAGAATCTTACCTCCCCCTTAGGCGCCGTGGGGGGCCGTTGGAATCAACCTGAACAAATATCTCCCAGAGAACGGGTACCAGCTGCGTCTCTCTGTGTACTATGACCATCCATTTACCATGCGTGGCGATTATAGCATATGCCTCCAAATCATGGTACACAACTCCATTGTGGCCTCCATCCTGCATGAGAATAGAATAGAATAGAAAAGAATATCTTAATTTGCTTTGAATTTAGGTACAATTTGTTGTTAAAATACATTTTGAAGAATCCTTGTACATTCTGCCTTAATAAAGCATGCAAATTCATTATAAAAATACATGGAGACATTAATTTAAATTTGCTTATCATCTAGGAATTCTTGCAAGGTATAATAGCATTTTTCAGCTAGCAGTGCTGAGAGTTCTTTTTTTAACCTTTCCAATGGTAGATCTTTAATGCTGTTTGGCAGCTTATTGAAGATAACAGGTGCCATATAAATAACACTTTTTTTCAAAAGACTGGTTTTGTCCATAACAAATTCTGATATTGCCATCTCAGACCTGTATTTTGTTGTCTAGTTAGATTGAAGTACACAAATAAGTTTTTATTACATTTAACAAATAATGCTAACTCTAGGATGTACAGGGACGGTAAGATTAGTAATTTACGAGACTTAAATATAGGTGCGCAGCTATCTGTTACTTTCAGGTTAAATATAGCCCTGAGGCAGCGTTTTTGAGCTTTAAAAATGCTTTCTCGTTCAGTTCAATGATGATGGTGATGACCAAAAGAGTAATATTTTTTCTCTTAACCCATCCGATATTACGATAAATTACCATCATCCGGGGTAGCATACCGCTGCATCAGTAAGGCTACCAATCATTTAACAAAACTCATTATCAATATTATGAAATTCTATCCAAATTCCATGATTGATTTTCAATCAATCTTTGAGTACTTTGATACTTCAAAATGTTTATTTAGAAACCGAAGTTTAATGAATACGATGTTTTATTAAGTACTTGTTGATATTTTTCAAGTTGACTACTGAGAGCTGCTAGAAATATAAAACTCTGTTTGTTGAACCCACGATACACAAATAATTGCATCACCTGGAGTAGTATATCGCTATGCCAATATCTGCCAATCATTTAACAAAACTCATTATCATTATCATGAAATTCTATCCAAACTCCATGATGGATTTTCAATCAATCATTGAGTAATTTGGTACTTCAAAATGTTTATTTAGAAACTGAAGTTTAATTTACAACGATGTAAGTACATATTGGTATTTTTTCAAGTTGACTACTGAGAGCTGATAGAAAAATAATCCTTAATATCAAACCCGCAAATCAGGAAAAAAAATATTATATTGAATAGCATACCGCTATGCCAACAGTCTGCAAATGTTTTAACAAAATATCAAATATTCATAATATCAAATTCTATCCTAATTCCATGATTAATTTTCAATCAATCATTGAGTATCTACTTTGGTACTTCAAAATGTTTATTTAGAAACTGAAGTCTAATTTACAACGATGTAAGTACATATTGGTATTTTTTCAAGTTGACTACTGAGAGCTGATAGAAAAATAACCCTTTTTGTCGAATCCACGATACACAAAATATATGGGGCAGCAGTAATCGCTCTGCGAGTAAATCTGCCAATCATTTTACAAAACTCATTATCCATAAAATAAAATTCTATCCAAACACCGTGATTGATTTTCAATCAATCATTGAGTACTTCGGTACTTCAAAATGTTTATTCTGAAATTGAAGTTAATTAACAACGATTTATAAGTAAGTACATATTGATATTTTTCAAGTAACTGCTAAGAAGCTAGAAATATAACCTTTTTTTGTCGAACCCACGATGCACAAAAATTGCATCATCAGCTAGGCAGCATAAAGCTATGCTAATAAGTCTGCTAATCATTTAACAAAACTGACTATCCATAATATCAAATTCTATTCAAATTCCATGATTAATTTTCAATCAATCATTGAGTACTTCGGTACTTCAAAGTGTTTATTTAAAAACTCAAGTTTAATTAACAACGATAAATTAATGGGTACTTATCAACATTTTTCCAGCTTCATCTTGATTTATGTCAATTAAAATAAATGATGTCGTGGTTTAATTCTCTGTTTCTATATAAATTTAAGATATCTGTGGGTTTTGATTAATGATGGCTTTTTTACACTGTTATAAAACTTATCTGTCGGTTTTTAAATCAATTCAAATCAATTTATTTGCTCAAATGTGGTACAATTGGTGTTACATCATCATCTATATATATAAAAATCAATGCCACTTTTCGTTGTAATGTTATAACTCAACAAAGCCTTAACCGATTTGGCTAATTTTGGTCTTGAATTATTCGTGGAAGTCCAGGGAAGGTTTGTACTTAGAGAAAATTAAAAAAAAAGTCTTGGAAAATTGTAAAATCAACATCTATTAGCAATTTAAAATATTTTTTTGTTTGAATAAATGAACTTAATAATCATTTTTTTTATTACTATGCCTTATATGTAGCGAAGCACGTACCGGGCCGCTAGTACAATATAATAGTTTAGGCATTCTGTAAGTCGGTGAGTCTATTAGTGTTTTTAGTTTTTGTTCTAGGGTGTCTATCGTGTTTATAGGGTTCCGTATCCAAAGGGTAAAACGAGACTCTATTATTAAGACTTCGCTGTCTGCCTGTCCGTCTGTCACCAGACTGTATCTCATGAACCGTGATAGTTAGACAGTTGAAATTTTTACAGATGATGTATTTCAAATATTTTATAAAAAACAATATAAAATTAATTATTAAGGGGGCCCGCATACAACAAACGTGAATTTTTTGCTCGTTTTTATAGATAATGGTACGGAACCCTTCGTGCGCGAGTCCTCTCGCACTTGGCCGGTTTTTTAAAAGACCTACGATAGGAAAGAGTTTTTTAAAAATATATATATTAATACAGTTTTATCATTCCAATCTCATTCCTACCTAAGAATGTCCTTCGTTCCAGGAATTTAAAATGGTTGTGAAATATTTCCAATCACTTACTGATAATCAAATTGTTGGAAAGTCCATTTTCAAAATTGGCGCAGACGTTTTCAATAGAAGATGCAATCCGTTTTAAACCCATAAAAATGTATGTGTACTCAAGGATTCTTTTAGAATTGTTTCTATAATCCATGAACAATATAAACTTAAGTGCATAACGGGTGAAGTAAAATTGTGTGACTTGATTTTTTTATGCCTGACATAATTTGTATTTCTAATTCTATTATATAATAAAAGGTAGTAAAGTATAGTGATTATTTATTTGCTTTTGTTTAAATATATTGTTTTTAAGAAAAAGAAGTTGGAATCGGGTCAGAGAACCGAGGAATGATTATTCGTTGGTATTAATAATCTTGAACAAAATTTTATATAATCTATATCTATACATATAATAAATCTGTAGAAAAATAATTTTTGTACATCAAAAGAAAATCAAAAAAAAATAGCCAGGGTATTAAAGAACAACCAATAGAACCCATTTCCAGCCTTTTTAGAATTTTTGTCTGTTTGTCTGTTTATATGTTCGGGTATCACGTAAAATATACTAAAGCAATGTAGATAACTTTTATACACAACGATTGAGCGTAACTTGAGGTAACATTTAGTTTTTGTTTTATTGCAATCAGTTCAGTCTATCAAAATATATTAGATTTTAAAGTAATCATGAAGAAAAATAACACACATTTCATTACTTCAAGATGAACTAATGTTTATAGTTGAGCTACCAAACTGTCCGATGGATGTCATTGTGCATATTATGATATCTCTTTTCTGAATGAACTAGGTTGATAGTTGATTTTTATTTCGATAGATGTCGTTGTGCATTTCTTTTGACTCGCGGTGTTAAGATTTACCCATGTTTGCTGATTGCTGATTGCATGATTAGTAAAAATTCGAAAGTACATTCAAAACCCTACGTAATCATTGATTACGTAGGGTTTTGAATGTACTTTCGAATTTTAATAATGTCTTGGTTGCCTAGAAGTATGTCGTTGTCCAAAATTGGTTATTAAAAAAATCTGTTTTCTTTGGGCAAATTGAAATATATAGAAGGTTGGATTTATTATAATTTAATTATAAATTATTGATAGTTGATTTTTTTTTAGATATCGTTGTGCTTGATAGTTGAATTTCGTTTCGATAGATGTCGTTGTGAATTGCTTTTGACTCGCGGTGTTAAGATTAGGGCTTTGAATGTTCCGAATTGTTTCGAAATAAGGTCTTGGTTGGCTAAAAGTATGTCGTTGCCCAAAATTGGTTATTAAAATATTCTGTTTTCTTTGGGCAAATTGAATTATGTACAAGGTTGGATTTGTTATAATTTAATTTTAAATTATAATGTCAGTCGATTGAAAGTTTGTGCTGTCGATTCGTTTGTAACGCGAATGTACAGACGATTCGAATTTTATTAAGCATGTCCGATTGAATGTATTTGAATGTAGTAAATTAACCCTGTCTCTCATAATTTTCTCAGCACAAATCTATATACCTACCTATGTAGAAGAGGAAACTGACTGACTGACATATCAACGCACAGCCTGAACGGCTGGAGTTAGAGACTTGAAATTTTGCCGGTAGGTACTTTTATGACGTATGCATTCACTAAGGAAGGGTTTTTGGAAATACTAACCCTAAGGGGGTAAAATAGAGAAAGAAAGATTGTATGAAAATCCGTCATTTTTGTAGTTAAAGGCATTGAAACTTATATTTAGTAGTTCAGCTAAAAATAAAAATAAATATTTTAGAATTTTTGGAAATTCCACCCCAAGGGCGTAAAATAGGGGATGTAAGTTTGTATAAAAAGTGTGTAATTTTTGAAGTGAAAAGCATGAAAATTGGTATGGCCTTTCCGTTAAAAATAAATATATGTATTTCAGGATTTTAGGAATTTCCACCCCTGAGGGCGTATAATATTCCAAATAATATTTCAAATTCCTCAGAACCATTATAGGTATACCTACACGCACATACATCCCCTATGTATGTTGCGTGTGGGTATACCTATAATGGTTCTGAGGAATTTGAAGCCACCTAAACTTTGCAACGGCACTAGGCTTCAAGTCAAAGCTTTGCATCGTATTATAGAGGCTATTATTATGCCTGGATCCGCCCAGGGAGAAACAGTGTTCGTGTCACGTATTCCGTTAGTGCCAAATGATCTCCCTTTTCAGTTTAAATTACTGTAGTTCCCTATAAAAGTGTGTGTCGCGATAACCATCAACAAATCGCAAAGTCCAACTCTCAAGTTAGCTGGAATTCACTTAAGGAAGGCGGGCAGGTTCACGTGGCGTGCTCACGTGTGAGTTCATCCCACAGTCTGGTCCATGTAGTGCGAGGACCTACGTCTTTAGCTGAGCTCCGTAAAATGGATGATATTGAACATCCCACATACCAGGCCGCTTGCCGAGCACGCCATTTATTAGATGGAGGTCAGCATTGGGATGACGCTCTAGCGGAAGGATGCGTGAGCGATAGTCCACATAGCTTGCGACAGTTGTTTGCCATCTTATTGACCTTTTGTGCGTTATCGGGTGCTAACCAATTATGGCAAAAGTACCATGACAAGTTTGCTGAAGATTTTATGAGACATGTACAACTAAATACTGATGGAGAAATTCCTGACAGGGTACGTAAAATTTGTCACAACAGGTCCTTATTTGGCTATTCAAGAGACTATCTCTTGAATAGCCATATAAGTATAGGAGGGAACCTGATCAGTCAGAGGCTGCGAAAATGTACAGGAGTTTGCCAATTTATTGTAAAAAATAGGCGATGGCACATAACCCGTACAAGTAGATGGAAAAGTTATATTGATTGGTAATCTCTGCTCTTACGTTACATCACAGCTGGAGCTAATTTCTTCTGTGTACGGAGATACCACAAACATTGGCAATCAAGCTGGTTCTTGGCTATGTCAGCGATCTATTTTGACTCCCCGCAATGACCAAGCTGCGGCAATTAATTTCAAAATATTGACTCATGCGTCCGGGAATAGTAAAGAATATAGCTCAATAAATACAGGTATGGAAGAAGATGACGCCACGCACTACCCGGTAGCATTTTTGGATTCCCTCAGCACACCCGGACTTCCAGCCCACAAAATAGTTTTAAAAATTGGTGTACCAATAATTCTCCTCAGAAATGTATGTCCCCCCAAACTTTGTAACGGCACTCGGCTCAAAGTCACAAATCTGCAGCAAAACATTATCGAAGCTGAAATATTAACAGGTTGCGGCGCCGGTGATATTGTTTTTATTCCAAGGATACCTATAATTCCTTAAAACTTTCCTTTCTCTTTCAAACCAGTGCAATTCCCAGTCAGTCTCTGTTATGCCATGACGATTAATAAAGCTAGACATTATCCGTTGCGGGGATGGACCTAAGTATTGGATGCTTTTCCCATGGTCAACTATACGTAGCTCTTTCACGCGTAAACAACCCCAATAACGTTTTTGTGTACGCTCCAGATGGTTCCACAGTTAAAATAAAGGAGCACTTAATTAAATTAAAAAATAAATTGTATCGGTATCCTCCCACAGCGCTTTACACTAAAAAATACATTGTTAAGTTCCGACATCCACGCGAACGAAGTCGCGGGCACAGCTAGTAAATAATATATTAGCTCGAACTTTATAATAGAAGAGTTGGAGAAAGGTCCGATCGTGTCAAATTTGACATGACAATATTTGAACGACTCGAAATTGACACATTGGTTTCAAATTGAAATGTCTCTGAAAAAACTTAACACATGAGACAGTCAAATACAAAGTTTTCTAGTGACAGAAAGAGGTGTATACATATTTCACTCATTGTCATTACGGAACAAAACCTCTTTAATTATACCGACGTAAAATAGAGAAACACAGAGTTAGTTGACTCGGTGTTATTTTTCATTGGCGCAACAGAATGTTGAGTTAAAATTTTAAGGAATTAACCCGAAGTTGCTGAACTCAAGTTACTTTATTTTAGCTTAGCTTTTGGTGCAAGTGGGCCTTAGAATAATTGAAGGCTTTTCCATGTTTATAACGGACTAATAAATTGGAGGTACTCAATTGGATTTTTCTATTAACTATTCTGCCAACAATACTCTTATAGTGTATCCCGTATTCTAGTAGATATACGTGAGTAAATAACGATGTGGAACGATTAATATTTGAACTAATAAATTAATCAAACACATACATAAAATACATTGTTTTCTTTGGAATTCAAACCTAAATCCAGCTATCGTGATTAAATATTCAGTGACCTCGTAACTCAAACTTCTCGAGGATTCTCTAATTGATTGATAGTTTCAATTTAACAGTCTACACACATACATAGCCAAATTTCAAGAGAAACTCAAATTTACAAATCTAATTGAAGCCCACGTCTAATCGTAAATACGCATCAAACGTATCTTCCAAATCTTAAATTAATTAAACGACAGGTCTCGAACCTATCTGTCATATGACGGTCACCGTAGCCTAGTTGGTAGTGCTCCTGCCTACCAAGCTGGTGGTCCTGGGTTCGAATCCCGGTAAGTGCAAATATTTGTGTGATGATCACGAATATTTGTTTCTGAGTCATGGATGTTTTCTATGTATATGAGTATTTATCTATCTATATAAGTATGTATATCGTCGCCTGGTACCCATAGTACAAGCTTTGCTTAGTTTGGGGCTAGTATGATCTGTGTGACATTGTCCCTGATATTATTATTATTATTATATAGTCAGAACATATCAGTCGGCCATGTTTCTAGAAAAAAAAAGCCAGTGAGTGACACCAACGTCCACCGAAAGGTTGATAACAAGGGAATCCTAAATTTGATCTGCTAGTGTGTATCGTTCGTACGATTCGAGGCCTGTCGGAAGATTAAATGTATGGGGCGCATTGGATCCGGTGGTAGCATTAAAGCGCGACCGTCGTTATAAACACAACGTCCGTCATAGTAATAATTTAAATTCGTACCTTAATATAGACAGAACCATTCCGACAATATGTAGTAAAATATAGCTTAAACTATAAATTTGGATAGTTAAACCTAAACATAATCTCCTTTTTTTTGATTTTTAAATGTTTTATCAATCCGTGTACCTAAATATCTATGTAACTAGAAATAATTTTGTATACTTAATTATATTACTACAAACTTGTTCTGTCTAGTTAAAAGCGCTTTTTTTAAGTCTACGTGAATAAATCCTTTATAATTTTTGTTTATTTATTATGTTTTCCCATTTTTAATATTTGATTTACGCTTAGCAGTGTGAAAAATGCTTTAAAATTAATATTAAGTAGAATACTCACTCATAATTCTACCCATTTTAGAACGTTTATAAATCTGCTATCGGCGCCTTCATGATATTGTAGCATTTACTTAGACCTGATTTAAAATTAAATAAAATATTTTGATGTTTGAACCACTCAATGGATTTGAATGAAACACAGATAATAACCAACTCGATTAGTTTTATTGACGCTCAGGAATTACTTTTATTTATTGGCGATCACCCATCTATGGACTGACTGCGGGCCTAGTTGCTTAACCTCGCCGATCATTTAAGGACCGGTGAGACCATCTAGCTATGACCACATAATGTCATGACATGACACGACATGCCCATTACTACCAAGACCATATTATCCTATTACTACCTTATTCCAAGACCATGTATGTGCTCATGACAATTTGTGGTTATGGGGTAATCCCCATAACAACATAATATCATGACCACAATAGCCCATTACTACATTATCCCATAAGGGCATAATGTGCTATCAATTCACTTGGCCAACGAAGCAGTCAACTCTACCTATATTGTGAAATCTAAATCAAGTTTTACATATTACCGTAGATAAAAGCAAACCTTCCTAACAGCTTTTATCAAAATTATACAACCCCTATTCACGTCACAATTGTACCCTATCGTAGTGACATCAATTCTATGCATTATTTATGAATCCTCGAAAATTTTCGGTGAAATTTTCGATTTTAGTTAGAGTGGTTTTCGAACTATGCGGCCCCGAAAATCAAAAGAAATTGAGTGTACTTTGGGGACGTGTAAATTCAAATTTGGTGTTTGGAAACTGTGGTTTACCTTTTTCGATGTGTGGAACATTGTGTTTTAAATGTAACATTTTGTTATCTATTGGGTTTATTTTCAGGTAAATAGTTTTTTTATCTTTCGATTATCTTACAGAAAGAGCAAAATGGAGCCTGATCCATTTCACTTTAGTATTTCTAACCATTTCTGTATTACGGTTGAGTTATAGAATTCCAATTTTGACGTTTATTGTCATTTATAATTAGATTTAATAATGTCTCTTATACGGTTTAAAATAATAAATATCTTGGGACAACTAGTACACTGCCATCTGATCCTAAATTAGGCAAAGCTTTAACTATGGGAACCAGAAAACTAACAAAAATACTTATATTACAAAATACATATATATTATAGACCAACCGCGTTATACAAGTAACTGTCCTGGGTGGGAATCGAACCCACGATCTTTGGCGTGAAAAGCAAGCATTTACCAACCATATGCTTATTTATGACTGCACGTGTGGCGCAGCGGCTAAGAAAGTCGCCTCGCCGCTTTATGTCGCGGGTTCGAGTCCCGCGCCGGACAATTTTTTGTGTGACCCATAAATAGTTGTTTTGAGTCTGGATATAATCTGTGTCCGTCTATTATATGGTTGTAAAGTACCCCGCGACACAGGGTTAGAATGCCTAGTGCAAGCGTTGTTTTAAAAAAAAATAAGTCAACTTAACGACTCTGTTTAAGTTTAATGGTGTAATTATTATTATTATTATTACTAAATACATAATATTATAGACCAACCGAGTTGCACAAACTGTTCTGGGTAGGAATCGACCCACGACCTGCGGCGTGAAAGGCAAGCATTTACCAACCATATGTATACGGAATATCGTGCATGACGCCGGCCATAAGTATCGATCGAAACTTTTTCTTCCCAAAATAGCTAGCACATTTAGGAAACCCACACATTTGCGGATAACAAACATGTGTGGCGTTACCGGAATAAATCTACACCTAATGGCTTCTTTTCCTTATTTATTAGCAAAAAGGTTCCTGATTTCTTCACATTCGTTGGATTAGCTAGTCAGTATCGAGATGTCGTCTGAAACAAATTGTTTTTGACAAATTCTTAATTCTTTTTTTTGAAGTTATACTTCTTTTGGCGCGATGGAGAAAAATGATGAGAGTGAATATTTACGATGCGCGCGCACACCGACACCAAAAAATTTAACAGCATGAAGTTAGTTCTAGGTGGTATGACAGTGAATTTTTACGATGCGCGCGCATCTGCGCGCGCGTTGTAAAAATAACAGCATGACGTTAGTTCTAGGTGGTATGAAAATTGATAACTATGTTCAAGTTGTATATTAAGAAGTATAACTTCTAACGCGTGTACATAAGTACACACAAGTTTTTTTATACCATGCACTTGTAAGCCGCAGCCTTAAGATATTTTTATGAAGCTAAAACTTCACTTAATGAAAATCATGGAACTCGAGTCATTGTATCCGCACGCTTCCCATGAGCTTTATGTATACTGAGTTTAATAATAATAATATCTCAGGACATTATTCACATAGGGTTATCTGATCCCAGCAATTTCACTAGTGTGTGTCTTTAAAAAAACACACGCGGGGTAATTATTATTTATAATAATTTGACCTTTTATTTACTTATTTATGGTATGGGCAGTGGATACCCTAGTGTCAGAGTTGTTCAAGCCGTCCAGTAGGCCTCTGACATGGCTTAACGACTTTTGTCTAATGAACACAACTGAAAACAAACAGCTTAACGCGCCCTCCGAAGCACGGAGACGCTCAGGGATTTAAGCACTTTGTTTATTGTTCTTTGTTGTTACTATAACGTTGTCATATGGTGGTCCTCGTCTAGGTGCCTCGTTGGTCTAGCGGTAGCGTGTTCACCCGCAGAGAACGAGGTCCTGGGTTCAAATCCCGGGTCGGGCCAAAAAGTGATGTAGGGACTTTTTTGTAAAAAGAAAAAAATCTGAAATCTGGGAGTTGGCGGTATTATGCCCCCGTGCCTCGGAGAGCACGTAAAGCCGTCGGTCCTGTACCTGACCTCTTTCCGGTCGTGTCGCATAGGCGTCCCATCGAATTATGGGAGTGATGGAATAGAAAGTGCTCCTGTGGTTGCGCACACACTTGAGCACTATAATATGTCCCGCCCAGATGGCTAATCTTTGTTGAGACTGGCCGCCGTGGGCGAACTTCAGCTAGGAGGACATTATTATTATATGGAGGGGTTTGCGGTAGGCAATTACATCGCACTTGGCATGCGAGTTGGTGACAGTTAGTTGGTAGCTTTTTAAAATGTCCAAGTTGAAGTGGTAGTGGGCAGGGCACACAACTCGTAGAGCCGACTGCTGTTGGGCCAGAAAGGTACTTGAGTGGCGAGCACGAACTGAAAGACGCAGCGGGGGCAGGCCCCTACAGGATAGACCGATGATCGGATAGCGCAAGATCGGTAATTGGGGAGATATTTGGGGGAGGCTTCTGTCCTACTGTGGGCGTCTTTCGGCTGATATGATGATGATGATGATTTTTTTTTTATTTTGTTTATTGGCTCACCAAAAATTTTTTACTCTAATACAGAACAAGTCTATTTTAATAATTACTAACAGGTAAGCATCACATACACTAAATTAATATAAAATAAATAGAAAACTTAATACAAAAACATAATTATATAAAACTAATACATACAATTTTCAAATATTATCAATTTTAAAATTAAGTAAAAATAAATGTTGCTTTTTGAAACTTGTGATACGAGTCATAATGCAGATCCACCTGGCCACTGTAGCTATAGCATCGAGGACAGTCCTACGAATAGGGGGTAGAAGGGGTAATATAGTGGCCCGCGGATATCTAGCAGGGGCTTGGAAATTTATTTTCTCCAATAAAGGTGGAAAGTCTATTTGTGATCTAATTAGCTTGAATAAAAAATGGCAGTCATAGGATAAGATAAGATAACTCTTTATTGTACACCAAAACAGTCAGTCAGTCAGGCAGTCATAGGATATGTTTCGACGTGTCTCTAGAGAGACCATTTTATAATATCATAATCTAGGGACAATGTCACACAGATCATCCTAGCCCCAAACTAAGCAAAGCTTGTACTATGGGTACAAGGTGACGATATACATACTTATATAGATAGATAAATACTTAAATACATAGAAAACATCCATAACTCAGAAACAAATATTCGTGCTCATCTCACAAATATTTGCACTTACCGGGATTCGAACCCAGGACCACCAGCTTCGTAGGCTACGGTGGCCGTGATTTTGAAATAGGCGAGTCTTGCCTCATACGACTTTTTCTTTTTGGCTCACCCGGAGGACAAAGTTAAGTGACAGAGGAACCTTTTGTGAATTCTTTCTAGTCGTAACTTGTGCGTGGCATAGCGCAGCCTCCATGATGAGGTGGTAACTAGTACTATAGACAAGAGGCGCTGCTGCACTACCAGGTGTAGCCATTAGTCGCCTTTTACGACACCCAACGATATGGAATGGGGTGGTTTTGTTATTCTTTCTGGACCGGGAACCACGTAAACGAACATAGTTTTTTTTTTATTTAACATTTTTTTGTTTACTCTTTTATTTGTTTACTGACTTTAATAATATGACGATGATAATGATAATGCTTGTGATGGGACTGGGCTTGTTATTTTATAAAATATTAATAAATGCAGTGGAAATGAGAGCTCTGACAAGTATGTGTGGTGTGACTTTGAGAGACAGAATTCGAAATACTGATATAAGAGAGCGTTGTGGTGTGAAAGAGGATGTAGTCACAAAGATTGAAAAAGGTATGCTGAGATGGTTTGGTCATTTAGAAAGGATGAATGAAAGAAGACTGACAAAAGAAGTATACCTGGCCTGTGTGAATGGTACAACCGGAAGGGGAAGACCTCGTAGAACATTCTCTGATCAAATTGGAGACGTACTTAGGAAAGGTCAGGTCAGAAGTACCCTAAACCGGCGAGCATGTATGAAGAATATAATGTCAGTAAACGAAGCGAAAGAGGTGTGCAAGGATCGTGACAAATGGAAGTCCGTTGTCTCTGCCTACCCCTCTGGGAGACAGGCGTGAGTCTATGTATGTATGTATATACAATGAGGTTTTTAATAATGTTACTACATTTTGCATACCTCATTGAGGTTATAAATCAGCGCACTTCATATTATTATGTACTACCAACTATATGTAACCTGTTTTATATGCAAATAAATAAATCTGAATCTGAATTTAATAATTTAAAATTTAGAAGCAGAAAAAACTGTAATTAATTTTGATTTATTCAGTGAAAAAAAGCTTTTTGAAATTTAAAATATTTCGTTGTAGTGGATAAACTCGAAAACTACTGCCAAGGTATTTACGAGTTAAGAGGCCTATAACAGTCCACTAGCGCCGCCAATCGAAAAAATGTCATAACTCGTAAATAGAATCAAAAATACAAAATATGTTCTATTATTACTGTATTGTGGAAAAGGCAATAATTAGCTAAATCGTGCATTCAAAACATAAACGGCCGTTTTTGTTACAAATGCACGATTTAGCTAAACAGCTATATTTCAAGTGTTGCCAATGTGTTATAAAATTACGTTATTGCCTTTTCTACAGTAATAATAGACCACATTTTGTATTTTTGATTCTATTTACGAGTTATGACATTTCTTCGATTGGCGGCGCTAGTGGACTGCAATAGGCCTCTTAATAGGCACTCGTACCTATAGATCTACATTTAGGGAACTAAACACAACAAATACTGTTAAGCCCACATACCGGTATAAATCTAACCCAAATGGCTCCTTTTTCCTTATTTCTTAGCAAATGGGGGGCGTTAGATAGGTGTTGAGGATAAAATGTAAAATAATGTGTTTGTTTTTACTTGAAATGGACGAGTCGTGTAGTGATGCATAACGTAAAGATTTTCGTGGGTCATTTGTTTTGGAGTACGATTTATTCTTTGTAAGTGTTTTGGCTAAGTCTTTGGTCTCATATAGAAGTTTGAAATATTCTTGTATATTCTTACTTGCCTAAACCACGATTACTTTTGCGTTTATTGCAGAATTTCTTTGGCTATACTATTTGTATCTGGCTGGTTTTGGTATCATTGAAAAATTTAATTTTAAAGAACATAATTCCAAATTCAAATTAGAGAAATGTGTGACTTTTATTTGGTTTTCGTACTGTCAAGATGATCGAATCTAATGAAATAATTCGAAACATTTAAAAATTTTACTACAAAAAAGTTAAAAATGCAACGCAAGCCCCGAAAAAAATTAAATGTAAATAAATGTTATTAAACAATGTTTTGAATTTTCTTAAAAAATGCTTAGATACTTTTTCTCCAACCTATTATATTCTTTATGCCTTGCCAGAATAAATAACAAATTTTTATTATAATCATATATGTAGTGCGTGTATTAAACTAAGTACCTATAACTGATTTATTCTGTGGTATGAATTATTTTGCATCTTGCAAATCTTTAACGCCCACAATTTAAAGGTTTCGCTATTTTTTCTTCACAATGAATTGGAATGACAAAGAGATGTTGGAGCATCCAATTAGGCTGGTAGCGCATTTTTATTTTTGATCACATAAAAATTTGAACCCACGACCTATGGCTTAGCATTCAGGGTCATTAACCGCTATAAAGCCCGGTATTTTCCTTATAATAATGTCTCTATAAAATTTTCGGAATAACAACCAATCTTAACGGAGAATAGCCATTTACGCGAAACATGTAGTGCACCAGTGTGTTCTTTTTTTCTTTTTATTTTTTATTTAAACTTTAGTACAGTGAGAATACATAAGTGGAAGTTTTCTCTGAATATTTCGCTTACTGTCACTACATAATACCTAACAGCACACTAAAACAATTATTATGTGGTATTAAAGAAAAATTAAAAGGGTACACCTTAAATGACTACTGCCTAATTCTAATAGGAGAAAATCACATTATTTCAAATGAAAACAACGGCATCAACTCAATAAACATACTGTACGAGTCCCTGCGAGAAGTAACTCACACCAACGTAGTAGTTTGTCTTCCTACGTATAAGATAGGATCACCTATATACAACTATAAAGTTGAGATGTTTAACAACCTCCTCTATGTAGACAACCGAAACCGAAAATACGCATATATCTTCGATAGCAATTACTTATGATCTAACATTTGAGATGTTTTCTTACACCACGGGCAGAATCAATAAACATGGAATCAGAAATATATACGGCAAAATTATCGGCAAAATAGTCTGACAAGAAGACAGACGAATAATAACTGCAGACAAAAATGTGACAAGATTTTAGTTAATTCCACTGGAGATGAACACAGTAAAAGCCTGAAAGAAAACCCCAATTTTTTTCGTTTATAATAGTATACATATCCTACACCAAAATATTGCTGGACTCTTGAGTAAAAGTGATACCCTCACTGTTCATTTTGACGAACTAGACAATAATAATAGAAGGATTGATGCTATATGCATCACCGAACATTTTATGACACCTCACCAGGAAGGGCTTCTAAATATACCAAACTTCAGCTTAGCAATAAGTTTTTCCAGAGATAACAGAAGGGGTGGCGCCTGCATTCTATCTAGGGTCGGTCACAAGTATAAAGTGTTAAACTTAGAGAAACATTCTTTAATCAATGTAATTGAATGTTGCGCGATAGAACTAACAGAACACAACATTATTATTGTATGTATATATAGAGTGCCCCAATCTAATTTGGATAAATTTTTCGTAAATTTAAACAATATTCTGCATTTGTTGTGTTTAAAATTCAACAACAAAAAGGTTATCTTATGTGGGGACTTTAATATTAATTTATTGAAAAGAAATAAACAAACGATAGACTTCGAATATACATTGTTAAGTTATAATTTAAAATTACAATTTTCTCAACCTACTAGATTAAGTAGTGGAACCTGCGTGGACAATATAGCACATAATGTAAAAGGCTGTAAAGGAGAAATTATAGAATTGGGTCTGTCAGATCACACCGCTCAACTTTTCAAATGTCCTGTAAAAAAGACATGTATTTTAAAACGCTGGAAAATAAACAGACGGAATTATTGTAAAGATAATGTACAAAAATTTATAAATTGTTTAAAAAATCTCAAGTTTTCAGCCATATATACCACTAGTGATGTCAATGAGGCCTACGACTACTTTCTTGACTTATTCCGATGTTTTTACGATCTCTGCTTTCCCTTCGAAACATTAACAAAATCGCTTACAAAAAAAGCAAAATGGATTACTAACGGTATAAGAAAATGCAGCAAAAAGAAAAGGCATTTGCTATGGCAATATAGAATAAATCGTATTCAAAACAATAAAGAATATTTTAAGACATATACGGCAAGGTTTAAAAGACATTAACACAAAAATCGCAAAATAACTACTTCACCGAGACATCCAAAAATAAATCCAAAGCAGCATGGACCATTATTAATAATTCTAAGACTTGCTTCCCTAAAGAACCTATAACACAAATTCAAACGGAAACACAAAAAATTACAAACCTACAAAAAATTGCTCAGGCCTTTAACAAGTTTTATAGTAATCAAGTTACCAAACCAAATAATACTATACCACAAATTAACGTAAGCCCAAATTCTCGGTCTATATTCCTGGAGCCGACCATTCCTCAAGACATAAACAACCATATCAACTCACTAAGAAACACAAATAGTGTTGGTTTTGACGGAATATGTACTAAAGTTATCAAAGAAGTATCTCAATACATAGCTCCACATCTCAGTCATATTATTAATATGAGCATTTCTAGCGGGATCTTCCCTGAAAAATTAAAAACATCAATAATTGTACCATTGCACAAAAAAAGTGATAGACAAATTATATCTAACTATAGACCTATTGCGTTAATACCCATCTTCTCAAAAATATTCGAGAAAGTTATCTACAAGTCTTTATACACCTATCTTGAAAAATCAAACCTACTAGCCAAAGAACAAAAAAGATTTCGTAAGCAGAAGACAATCAACACGGCCATATATGACTTGCTTTTGCCTATAATGTCAAATGTGGATAATAGAAATCCTGTATGCGCTATCTATATGGACCTAACTAAGGCGTTTGATTATGTAGGTTACCCTATACCGATACGCAAACTTGAGAAATACGGTATCAGGGGAAATTCACTTGATCTCATTCAATCTTACTTAACGGGCAGAAAGCAATTTGTAGAAATCACACAAATATGCTCAAATACCAGTTCCGAGAAAACATACCGTTCCGACAGCGAACCAATTAAATATGGCGTTCCTCAGGGAAGTGTGCTAGGACCCCTTCTTTATCTGCTCTATATAAATGACCTCCCAGAACAAATAAATCACCCCATGGTACTTTTCGCTGACGATAGCACTGTAGTTATTAAGTGTGATGATCCCGATACATATGAAAATGAAATAAATATGACATTAAATAGAATTATATCATGGTTTGACAGTAATAATCTAGTTATAAACTTAGAAAAGACCAAAATTATGCATTTTACCAAAGAATTCCAAATAAAATTCTTGATATTAACTATTTAGGGACAAAAATAGAAACAACTACCGCTACTAAGTTTCTTGGAATTAATATAGATAACAATTTGACTTGGAGATCCCAGACAGACGAAATATGTAAAAAACTTAATAAGTTTGCCTATGTTCTCTACAAATTATCAAAAATAGTGAGCATAGAATCCGTAATGACAGCCTATCATGGCTATGTTTCATCAACACTCAGATATGGCGTAATGTACTGGGGGAATTCTGTAGATAGAGAACTAGTATTTAGAGCCCAAAAGCGATGTCTCAGAGCTATGTTTGGCCTAAAAAGCACAGACAGCTGTCACCCGTTCTTTATTCGTCACAAAATTCTCACCCTGCCATCGTTGTACATATACGAAACTAATGTTTTTGTAAAAACTAACAGTTCGTCATATAAAATAGCTCCCAAAAGTCATTACAGACGATTGCGGGATAAGAATAAGTCAGAACTCGAAGTCACCTATGGCAAAACTAAGCTGATGAATAATAGTACCTTCTGTATGGCCAAAATAATATTCAATAAAATTCCTGAAAAAATTAAAACGTTACATCTAGACAATTTCAAAAAATAATTATTGAACATTTTGAAAAATAAATGTTATTATTCATTGAAGGATTATTTAGACGACAATTCTATAATTACTGCCTCAAAAAATAAAACTCACCTACGTTGACAATTATGAATTTATTCGACATTAAAATTTAGAATGACATGTAATACATATTTTGACATTTTTATATTTAAATTAATTATTGTAACCAATGTATTTGTAATATTATTAGTTAAATTATTCATTATGTTAATTAAATACAATATTTGTACGCCTCTGGGCAAAACATAGAGGATCTGCCTGTTTGTAACATCTCACAACTTGCTGTAATTTGACCTATGTTAACAAATAAAGATTCTGATTCTGATTCTGATTCTGGACTTAATGCCAAAGGCATTTTCGACCAGTCAACCTTAGGGTAGTGCAGAGAGATCGTGGCAGGTGTATTTGGGGTATATAAAATGTATTTTTCCTTATTATTCGTATAATTAAACTTAATAATTACGAACACTATATATAATATTATATATTATAGATACTATACAATAAATACTATATGAATTTAATCTTATGAATACTATACTATACAATAATAAATATAATTATTGGAGACATTTCTGTGTGTAGTTTCTTAGAAATATACTCACGAACTTTCTTTTTAAACGCGAAGCGTGTCTTAGCCATCCTGATTCCAAAAGGAAGCTCATTCCAAAGAAGGATAGATTGGACAAAGAAAGAGGAATGAATAAAGTCAGAGCTATGAGGTGGACATCGTAAAAGACGATTATGACTAGAGTGGAGAGTTTTACTATGAGTAGCAAAAAGATATTGAAAGTGGGGCGTTAAATAAGAAGGAGCAGTAGGAGAGTCCAGTATGTAGAAAAGTGTGGTGAGCGCTCTTAAATTTCTTCGCTGGCGAATGGGCAACCAGTTTAACTGGGTGCGTGCGGTAAGCAGACACATGATCATACTTACGGAGATTGAAAACGAATCGAATGCAGTTATTTAGAAGTCGGTCAAGTTTGTTAAGAAGATCTCCATTCAGGTCAAAGTAACACACATCACCATAGTCGACAATGGGAAAAATTAAAATGTTTTTATTTTGTATAAGAGGACGACAAACAAGCAAATGGGTTACTTGATGGTAAGTGATCACATCCCCCCATATACACTCGCAACATCAGATAAGTCGCGGGTGCGTTGCCGGCCTCAAAAAATGTTGTTGACCCTCCCCCCATCTCGATGAGCTCTGGTGACATTACTCATACGCAGAAACACAACATTAAGTTATTATGGTTTAAGACATTTATTTCTCATAAAGAATACATTCATTTATCTGAGAAATACAGGATACTTAATTTAAGCTTATTATTATACTAACAAGAATTCACAAAGCCGTATTGAGTGTATTATTAAAGAAAAGTGATTTTATACATTCGATAAAAAATAATACATAATTGGTTATTAATGTTATTATTAAGGAATGTCTTCTGTAAGGTGGAAGTACTTTCCCAGTTAGGCTGCTCTTTGAGCGACTAAACGCCGTGCCCTACCTCTCTCATATATGTGTTAGCCAACAGTGAAAATAAAGTCATAGGTAGTGCACTTGGCACTATGTTTTTGGACACCACCAAAGAGATTGTATGTGTAACACTGCTAATAATACAGCGAGATACTTGCCTCTGTGATTTTTTTTGGTCCTTAAGAATCTGTCTTTGCCACGAACCAAGATTTCTGGAACGAAGTTCCTTATCGCGCGTTGTGAAAGGGGGCTAGACGGAAAAAAGTCTTACGAAAAGTTGTCACGAGACTTTTAGCAGCTGTGCGGCGTGCGCATGTTTCTCCGTCTGTCTCTCTCTCTCTCTCTCTTATAGAAAGCAAGCCAGATATTTTCATTTCTATTTCGCATTGAACAGTGTGGTGTCGCGATGATTATTTTTGTTGAGTGTTCTTGACAATAACTTGATACGAGCTAGCTAAATATCATTTCTGTAATAAAATAAATTTTATAAATGTTTTCATACGAGATGTACCTAAATATCTATGTTACTAGAAATAATATCTAATGTATACAACTATATTACTACAAACATGTTCTGACTATTTACAAGCGCTTTTTTAAAGTCTACGTGAATAAAAACCTTTTTTTTTTTTTTTTTTTATTATTTTATTGTATACAGGTTTTTTGTACATAATAAATAATTAGAAATAACTTCGTTCCATCCGGGTGTCCCTTGACACCTCTAAAGTTTTATTTTGATTTGACGGGCCGGTTTGTGTGGTTGGTAAATGTTTGCCTTTCACCCCGCAGGACTTTTTTTTTTATAGAACTACATTCGCACTAGTGATCTGATACCTGTATCACGGGTTCTTTACAAACATATTATAGACGAACACAAATTACATCCAGAACAATTATTTATGGGTCACACAAAGAGTTTAGTAGTTCCGGCGTTGGACGTTGAACCCGTGACACGAAGCAGCGCGGCGAATGTCTTAGCTGCTGCGCCACACGTGCAGTCATGCATATTTGTGTGCAAAAACATGTCTGTTTGTGTGTGAGAACAACTATTTGTGGGTCTCACGAATAGTTGTCTGGCGCGAGAATCGAACCCAGGACACAAAGCGGTGAGACGACTGTCTTAGCCGCTGCGCCAAACATGCAGTCAAGCTCTGCTTAGTTTGGGATCGAATGGCCGCGGGTGAGTGGTGTCCCAGGATAGAATCATTATTTAAATTATACCAATGCTATTCTCTAGCATTGGCATAAAGCATTCAAAATTTAATCCTAATAAGTAAATTCAAGATGCGATACAGAATTATGCAAAAAATGTGTTGTAATTTTGGTACATACAGAAAATCCAATCTCTGAATTTCAAAATCATCACGTACACAGACCCCATTTGCATACATACATACGGAACGGATCGTTCAATACGTAAAAGGGAATGAAAACTTAGATTAGGGAAATTGGTTAGACGGAGACAGAAATAAGTCTTGAATACTTACAGTTACTTAGTATGTACTTTCAAACTTCTGCGTATATATTATGACTAACATATAAGACGTAACAGAATTAGGTGAAAACTAATAGAATATAATAGAGAATTTATTTATTCAAGTAACTATGACTAAGAAGCTGGTGGTCCTGGGTTCGAATTCCGGTAAGTGCAAATATTTGTGTGATGAGCACGAATATTTGTTTCTGAGTCATGGATGTTTTCTATATATAAGTATTTATCTATCTATATAAGTATGTATATCGTCGCCTGGTACCCATAGTACAAGCTTTGCTTAGTTTGGGGCTAGGATGATCTGTGTGACATTGTCCCTAGATGTTATTAGTATGGCTCATATAATATGTTAGTAGGACTTACAGCTATATTAGTAACATACATTACATCCCTGCGACAATCCATGGGAGACGGTACAGCAACGACTTATGTACGCGCAGTCCAACCTACTTGCAATCATGTTTAGGATACTGTTAGAGCTGTTTCGCACCCTATGCACCAGAGAACCGCGTCTTTTACTCATTGTTGTATAAAAGCAATCTACATGTCATCATCATCATTACAGCTAAATAAGTCCACTGCTGGACAAGCCTCCCTCAAGAATCGTCTTGAGGGGATATGCCATAATCGCCACGCTTGGCAGGCGGGTTGGCGATCGCAGCAAGATGGTCATAGTACTCAGAAGGAAGCTGCTGCCCATCCTCTGGTAGATATTCCCTCGGGTCGACTTCTACGCCCGCCACGGGATGAGATGGGGTGATGATATTCTGATTCTGATATTTGTCGCCGTCACCACGCAGCAGGTGTGCATCTGTGTGCATCAATCTACATGTGCATCTGAGAAATTTCCCGACGCACTACAAAAACGGGACAGCCCTACCAGCACCAAAATTTCAATATCTACCCATGACACTGGATATATAATATATAGCTATTGCGTTGTGAGGCACACAATCCAGGGGTTTTGCGTCACCTTAGACTACAGGTGCCGGACCATTACGTGTGGAAAAGGCGGCGTCGACAACTGCTTGCCGTTCCAGTGGCTAGGACCAATCTACTGGCAAAAACCTCACTCGCCCGAGCAATTAGTTTAATTAATGAAGTATACGAAAAAGTGGATATATTCTCGTGTCATTTGAGTGAATTCGTAAAGATCCTGTTAAAGGTAGTTAATTGCATGAAAAATTAGTTAAACATTTAGTTTTAATACCAACACTATCGCATTAGGTTAAGACCTGTAATGATAGGTGTTAAGGAGAGAAATAAATAAATATATAACGGGTTATTGTGAAAGAAAAGAATAATACAACATGAATATAAAAATAAATATAATGGATACCTGTCTTCTGCCTAGTCTGGACATGCAGTAGCATGTCAAGTCAAGTTTAAGTAACAAAACTAGCGAGCAGCAGCACCATGTACATTGCACAAACCATTTGGAGCCAGTTTTGACCCGCTCATAACTCAAAAACTATTTCACATAAACGTGTCAAATTTAATTCATATATTTGAGACTTGCAATACATAAGTGCTCCAAATTTCATAAACACATCTCAAACGGTTATTTAGTAGTATAACGTCCGAAAATCGTAATTTTTATCACATGAGACATGAGATATAGCCAAGTCAGAGCTTAGGCTACAATACGCACCCCCGGTGTGACACTGTCACTTTTGCAAAAAATGCAACAGTGAGTTAAATATCTAAAAATTATCCTAAAGTATCCCTTTATAAGTAAAGGAATGCTTTAGGATAATTTTGAGATATTATCATAATATTAGGTCTTTACCTATGAAATTGCCGTTCTGCAGTACTGGCCATTTCAAATCAAAATAATTTTTGTTTGGCTAAGAATTCTAATTTCAAATTAATTTTATTTTAAAAACATGGATTCTTTTTTCCAAAAGTAGTCATTTCTTTATTGATTAGTGTTACATTTTCATCGCATTTCAATCTTTTTCGTCATCATGGATACGTTAAAAATTCGAGTAATTATGGAATATGAGTACCGTCGTGGCAGCAACGCGGCACAAGCGGCACGCAACATCAACGACGTTGACGGAGCTAACACTACAAACCAACGCACCACCTGTTATTGGTTTGCTCGCTTCCGTTCTGGAAATTTCGACCTGAAAAATGAACCTCGCGGTCGTCCGAAGACTTTGGTCGACAATGACGAATTAAAGGCGGTTGTGGAAGCTGATGATACACAATCTACGGCTGAATTAGCAGCAGCTTTCGACGTTAGCGTCAAAACAATATTGGTCCATTTGCGTCAAATTGGCAAGGTAAAAAAGCTTGACAAATGGGTGCCCCACGAACTCAATGATCGCCAGCGCGAAGTACGCGTCGAGACGTGCCTTGCACTGCTCAACAGACACACAAATGAAGGAATTTTGAACCGCATTGTTACCTGCGATGAAAAATGGATTCTGTTTGATAACCGGAAGCGCTCAGCAAGTTGGTTGGATCCTGGTTCAGCACCTAAACAATGCCCTAAACGAAAACTTACCCCTAGAAAAGTGATGGTCACTGTTTGGTGGTCTAGCGCCGGTGTGATTCATCACAGCTTCTTACCAAACGGGGTGAGCATTACTGCAGATGTGTACTGTGAAGAACTGAGCACAATGATGGAGAAGCTGGCGCATCTCCAACCAGCATTGGTCAATCGCTCGTCTCCGCTGCTCCTGCACGACAACGCGCGACCTCATACTGCACAGCAGACGGTCTCCAAGTTGCAAGAACTGGGGTTGGAAGCTCTCCGTCATCCGCCCTACTCACCAGACCTTGCGCCTACAGACTACTACTTTTTCCAGAATTTGGATAACTTCTTGGCGGGAAAAAAATTCAATACCCGAGAGGCAGTACAAAATGCCTTTGAAGAATTTGTTGCCTCCCGTCCAGCTGATTTCTTTAAGAAGGGCATCAATAAACTGCCACTGCGATGGCAAAGATGCATTGATTGCATGGGTGATTACTTCGATTAATACAAATAAAAAAATTCATGAAAAAAATTCGTTTAAATTTTTTCATACAAAACGGCAATTTCATAGGTAAAGACCTATTAGAATAGAATATCTTAAAATTACTGTCACTTTTGCAAAAAATGCAACAGTGAGTTAAATATCTAAAACTTACTTATAAAGGGATGCTTTAGGATAATTTTTAGATATTTAACTCACTGTTGCATTTTTTGCAAAAGTGACAGTGTCGCACCGGGGGTGCTAATATATTATTCTCAGTTAATAAGAAGAAATAATATTTAATGTTGTTATAAATATATTTCAGGAATGGCCATTGAACTTGGCACCCATTTAGATCTCACTTCTTTTGTCGTAGAAATCAAAAACCAGCCAAGCGAGAGTCAGACTCGCGCACGAAGGGTTCCGTACCATTATTTATAAAAACTAGCAAAAAATTCACGTTTGTTGTATGGGAGCCCCCTTAAATATTTATTTTGTTTTGTTTTTTAGTATTTGTTATTATAGCAGCCACATAAATAATCATCTGTGAAAATTTAACTGTCTACCTATCACAGTTCATGAGATACAGCCTGGGGACAGGAGGACAGACAGACAACGATGTCTTGGCAATAGGGTCCCGTTTTACTTTGGGTTCGTAACCACAAAAACCAAGGTAAGCATCATATAGCTCTCATTTTACATTTATGTTTTTGATGAGATTTACTATTATGGTAACATGGACATATACAAAACACAAAGTGAGACAAAGAATAAATATGACACAGAGAGCCATATAAAGAAGCATCTCAAAAATACACAAAACCCAAAAAATAAAAATTAAATCATAAGACACAAAACTAGAATATGACACAGAGAGCCATATATGACACAGAGAGCCATATAAAGAAGCATCTCAAAAATACACAAAACCCAATAAAAATTAAACCATAAGACACAAAACTAGAATATTAGATGCACTCACACACGCCTTGTATCTCAAGTGGTTTACAAAGGCTTTTATTAAGGCTACTACGTGTCTAAAAACGTTTATGTATTTTATTATTATTCTTAAAACTACACCAACGCCCCACCGCGCCGGTTAATCGCGTTAAATTTCATGAATTACGGTCATTGTTTTAATCGGACATAGGTACACACGGCTACACATCAAGCTATACATTTCCAGTATAAGCTGATCTCGTGTTGTATAGGATTTCCATACAATGACAGGTCAGCTTATAGTGGAATGTATAGCTTGATGTGTAAACGTGTGTACAAAGTTTCAACAAAATCCTTTCGGTAGTTTTTAGGTGTAAGAGTTACTAACATCCATACATCACAAACTTTCGCATTTATTATATTAGTAGGATAAGCAAATCTTCATCACCCCATCTCATCCCGTGGGTTCGTAGAAATCGACCCGAGGGAATATAGTCTACCAGATGACAGGCAGCAATTTCTTTCTGAGTACTGCGATCACCAGCCCGTCTGCCAAGCGTGGCGATTATGGCATATCCCCCCCAAGATGTTTCTTGGGGGAGGCTTTTGTCCAGTATTGGACTTCTTATAGCTTTTATGATGAAGCAAATCGCCTGGACAGTTAATTCATGTCATTGAACTACCCTAAACCGGCGCGCATGTATGAAGAATATAATGACAGTAATCAAGGCAAAAGGCGTGTGCAAAGATCGTGACAAATGGAAATCCGTTGTCTCTGTCTACCCCTCTGGGAAACAGGCGTGAGTCTATGTATGTATTGAATTAACACAATGTAGAATGACATTATTGTGTGTCATCATTGTGTATCATCACCCCATCTCATCCTGTGGGGGGCGTAGAAATCGTTCAAGGGATTACCTACCAGAGAACAGGCAGCAGCGTTTTTCTGTGAACTATGACCATCAAACTGCCATCGCCAACCCGTCCGCCAAGCGTGGTGATTATGGCATATCCCCCCAAGATGATTCTTGTCGGCGGCTTTTGTCCAGCTGTGGACTTCTTAATAATAATAATAATATTATTATTATTAAGCATTCTGTCGCTAGTGCGGGTGACGATGGGGATGATATGACTACTGACGTAAGTAGTATGTACAATGAAATAAGAAGCACCTTTGAGGTTGTGGTTCGAGAATATCGATCCACGGCAAACCATCTCAAACCACGGTTGCCGCGCTTGCCCATGCATAATAAAAATAAAACATTAGTGTGCACCCTAGATTCGATAATGGCGGAATACTTTGCCACTAGTGAAGACCTAACGGATATGCATTCTCTCCTGTATTGCGGGGCTATTACCGCATGTCGTGTAGCACGTGTCAAGTTCCCTGATTATGACGGAGCTACACGACCGAGATCTGCTGTACCGACCTGGCAGTGCAGGATTGAACGGCGTATCCGTGAGGCTAGGGTGCTCATTGACAAGCTTCGATCCTTTCAAGAGGGTAACACCCGTCCTCGAGTCATGCGCTTTGTAAAGAAGGTGTTTATGGGGACTGATATCAGTCCCCGCGATTACATATCACATGTTACAGAGCGCATAGATTTCTATAAACAAAAAATTTATGCATGGGCTAGTCGTATTCGGAGATATAAAAAACGCGTGGATCGATATTCCCAAAACCACAAATTCCAAAAGGACCAGAGATGGGTATATAAATTGTGGGAGCAGACTGAACAACGGACTAACGGCGATGGGCCCCGACCAGATAGTGACGCCATGATATCTTTCTGGCGTAATATCTGGTCGGTACCCATCGCTCACTCCGAGGGCGATTGGATGGGGGTCGTTAAACGTGTGTGTGAGCCTATTGAAGAAATGAATAGTACTTCTATCACACCCGACGACGTAGCTAGTGCAGTCTACCGTTTGTCTAACTGGAAATCTCCAGGGCCAGATGGACTGCACAATTTTTGGTTAAAATGGCTACGTAGCTCGCACGAATATTTGGCTATCAAATTCCAGTCGGCTTTAGAGTCAGGTTCGCTCCCACAATTTATGACCACAGGTGTAACCCACTTGATCCATAAGTCAGGTAGTACCGCGGAACCCAAGAACTATAGACCAATTACATGTCTTCCAACCATGTACAAAATTTTAACATCAATATTAAAAACCAAAATCTGCAATCACATTGACCGAAATGCAATTATATCTACAGCTCAAAATGGATGTAGGAATGGGTCCCGCGGTACTAAGGAATTGCTTCTTATTGACACGGCCATTTGCCAGCAGGCACGCCGAAACCGAAAAGATCTGTCGACATGCTGGATAGATTACAAGAAGGCCTATGACTCCGTGCCCCATACTTGGCTTATGAGAGTGCTAGAATTGTATAAAATAAATACAATTTTACGTACCTTCCTGAGGACATGTATGGAGCAGTGGAGTACGGTCCTTCTTTATCCAGGATCTCGCCAGACCTTGGGGAACGGTGAGCCTATAAGGATAGAACGGGGAATCTTTCAGGGCGACAGTTTGAGCCCATTGTGGTTTTGCCTGGCTCTGAACCCTCTGAGCACACTACTAGAGGATTCTGGGTTAGGTTATCGACTGCGGAGAGGAGGACAAGTAATATCACACCTCCTTTACATGGATGACTTAAAGTTATTTGCCTCTAGCAATCTTCACTTGTCAGCGTTACTGAAGCTCACAGAAAACTTCAGTAACTCTATCAGAATGGAGTTTGGTATTGACAAATGTGCAGTCATGCATGCAAAACGAGGGAAGATAGTGGAATCTGAGAGCACCCAACTCTCAGCTTCCATTAACTTAGTAACCCTCTCTGCAACCGAAACCTACAAGTACTTGGGTATGTCACAGGCATTAGGCATCAAAGAGGCTGACATGAAGGAGTCATTGCGGGGGCGCTTCTTGGGCCGCTTGACAAAAGTGCTGAAAAGCCTTTTGTCGGGAGGGAACAAGGTGCGTGCTTACAATGGCTGGGTCATGCCAGTCTTGTTGTACTCCTTTGGAATACTCAAGTGGACTCAAACTGAGCTAGACGCCCTGGACCGAACAGTCCGAATGCGGCTGACATCACATCGGATGCATCACCCCCGCTCTTCTGTGATGAGATTGTACATCCCACGGAAATGTGGTGGTCGTGGCTTTTTAAATGCTAAAACTCTGCATAACCGTGAGCTGTATAATCTTAGAAACTATTTCCTACATAATAGTGTGGGTATGCATGCGGACGTGATCGCCGTGGACAATGGATTCACCGCTCTATCCTTAGCCAAAACTAACTGGCGTCAACCTGCGGTACTTAGTACCAGTGACCGCAAGGAGGTATGGCAGAGCAAGGAACTTCATGGCAGATTTTACAAGGCCCTGCACGGGCCAGATGTAGACTTAACAGCATCAGTAGCCTGGCTACGGTTCGGTGACCTTTTTGCGGAAACCGAGGGTTTTGTCTGTGCAATTACTGACGAAGTAGTAATGACGAATAACTACCGGAGATTTATACTGAGGGATGGTACTGTTGACATTTGTCGGGCATGTCACCGCCCTGGGGAATCCCTCAGACATATAATTTCTGGTTGCTCCCGTCTTGCTAATGGTGAGTATTTGCACAGGCACAATCAAGTAGCCAGGATAATCCATCAGCAACTTGCTCTGCGGTACAACCTTGTGACGTCGGAGGTGCCGTACTACAGATACGTTCCAGAGACAATACTGGAGAATGGCCGTGTCACATTGTACTGGGACAGATCCATCATCACAGATAGGACTATTGTTGCCAATAAGCCTGATATTGTGATGGTGGATCGCCAAGAGCGCCGGGCAGTGATCGTCGATGTTGCTGTCCCACATGATGACAACCTTGTGAAAGCTGAAAAAGACAAGGAAATTAAATACCTTGACCTAGCACGCGAGGTTGTTGACATGTGGGACGTCGACTCGGCGATCATTGTACCGATTGTCGTTTCTGCCCATGGTTTGATTGCCAAGAGCCTCGACCATCACCTTAAGAGGCTCGCGTTAGGCAGTTGGGTCAAGGGTCAGGTTCAGAAGGCAGTTATTTTGGAGACGGCGCGTATTGTGAGGAGGTTCCTCTCTCTGGAGCCTTGACCATCGGTAGCATGGACCCTGCTCCCGTTGCCGTTTGGATGTCTATTTTTTATATTTATAAATATATTTTTTTGTAACTATATATTTGTAAATGTATAAAATAAGAATGACATGGAATAAAAGACATAATAATATCTAGGAACAAAGTCACACAGATCATCCTAGCCCCAAACTAAGGAAAGCTTGTACTATGGGTACCAGGCGACGATATACATACCTATATAGATAGATAAATACTTAAATATATAGAAAACATCCATGACTCAGAAACAAATATTCGTGCTCATCACACAAATATTTGTACTTACCGGGATTCGATTCCAGGACCACCAGCTTCGTAGGCAGGAGCACTACCAACTAGGCTACGGTGACCGTCTTAGAGCTGTGACTACGAAGCAAATTGTCTGGACAGTTAATTCATGTCAGTAAATTAATACAATGTAGAAAGACATTGGTTACTAGAACAATGGTGACTACAGTTCTGCTATCTATTGTTTTGTCAATAGTCTCTGTTCAATTGCTTATGTAATTGAGGTATGAAGCGTAATTGTCATTAAATTAATAGATAAAGGGGATTGCCTCGCTGCCCCTTAACAATTTCAATAGCCGAGTATATACACTAGGTCTATATATACAGTATGTTAGTTTAAACGAGGGACGTATTCAAACCCATAATAGTGTATGCTTATATGATACTAATAAAAATATGAACAAAAAAAAAACACTGATAAATAACAAACAGAACCATACCAAAAATTTCGCAAAAGTCTCACAACGTGTATACACCCTTGCGCTAACGTGTTTAGTATTATCGCAGAACATGTGTGCGGGTCAATCACCTTTAGGTAGAATCCATTTTCGCTTCATACTTTAAACCAAACGGGTCTAAAATGGTATGGGTGCATTCCTTATTCATGCAGCAGCTTCCACACAGTCCAATGTGATACGCCGAATCGTCTTGCAGCATTTCGAGTGCTTTCTTGTGGGTGATGCTCGAAGTATTCAAAAATGGCTTCTTGTAGGTGCACTGGGTATGGCTCCCTCCCTCGTCCTTGGGCATGCGTCGGTACGGTGAACTGACCGAATGTTCGCAATCGTTGGTTGACACCTAGCATAAGGTTGTACAACGGAATCTGGCGGTTGGGAAACATCTCTCGGTACAAATTAATAGCTCCTCGTACACTATCATTCGATAACACGTAGGTACGAACCATATCCCAGTATTCTTCATTGGAATATTGATATGACGTCATTTTTAGTTAGTCAAGTACACGTTTACAGAACACACTTATCGGTAAGCGGGGTTGTTTATGCAATACGCGGATGCGCCAGATATGCGGAACTAGCGGCGCGCAAAGGGCGAGGGGGAGGGCGGGGTTTACGCACGAGCTTCTACTGTTTACAAGTTCACTTCTTGCGCGCTCAGTGTTCATGATAATGTATTTTATAGGACAATTACGAAAAAAAATTAGGTTATAGGTTTTTTAAATATTTGGGACGAGAATCGAATACTGAACACCCTCCCTTAATATGTCCCTCGTTTAACCTAACATACTGTATAATAATGTCCTTTCGACTGGATTTCGGCCACGGTGGCCAGTCTCAATGGAGACTAGCCAACTGCGCATGACATATAATATTACAGTGCATAAGTGTGTGGGCAAATACAGGGGCATTTTCTATTCCATCACTCTTATTATCCGATGGGACGACTAGCGACACGATCGAAAAGAGGTCAGGCACAGGACCGACGCCTTTACGTGGTCTCCGGGGCACGGGGGTGTAATACCGCCAACTTTCAGACTTTGGGCTGACACTGACAATTTTATTTTTTAAATTTATTTTTTTTTACCGAATAATCCCAAAATAACTTTTTTTGAACCCAGGACTTCATTAACTGCGGTTAAACACGCTACCGCTAGACCAACGAGGCAGTTACTAAGTCATATAGATCTACTAAAAGTTACTCAGATTTTTTTAGGCAACTTGTAATCTCAATGTTTAATGTAATCGTCCGGCGGGTATAGAACCAGCACCATCTACCAATTCTGCGTTAGACTGCGAATGATACACACTGGTTGATCGAATTTAGGATTCCTTACTCATATCCTATTGAAAACACCTTCCAACCTATTATTTTTTTATTTTATAGCATTATATGAAAGGCAACTTTAATCAAAAATATAAACAACTAGCGGCCCGGTACGTGCTTCGGTACGTATAAGGCATAGTAATAAGGCATTTATTCAAACTAAAAAATATTTTAAATTGCTAAAAGATGTATTTACACTTTTTCAAGACTTTTTTTAAATTTTCTCTACGTACAAACCTTCCCTGGACTTCCACGAATAATTCAAGACCAAAATTAGCCAAATCGGTAAAGGCGTTGTTGAGTTATTATAACATTACAACGAAAAGTGGCATTGATTTTTATATTTATAGATAGAAAGTTGTGCAATAGATTTGCACGACGCTTGATAAGTTTAGATTAAAAACAACTAAACTTACATACCTACAAATAAAAAATGGAGTCAAATTTATGACTTCCTTTTTAAATTTGGTAATAAACCATTCAAATTCAAATATTAGAATTGACATGAACGTTTCTTTTTTTAAATCTATTTCAAACCATTCTTTTTAAATAAAGAATTGGATTACAGACAACGAAGAATGTTTGAATGAACTAAATTATAAATAATGTAAAAATTACATTTGGAATGTAAAATTATTTATTTATTTTATTCTAGTACAAGTGTATTGAGAAGCTTTCTATGTAAAATAATTATTATATAAAAACGAATTAGTGTGCTTTGGACATGACCATCACACTGCTGAGCCATGTTTACAAGTTGTTTTCGAGGGTCGTTACGAACCGTCTCGCGCGCAGGTTTGACGACTTCCAGCCTCCCGAACAAGCTGGTTTCCGAAAAGGCTTTAGCACCATAGACCACATACATAGGCTGCGGCAAGTTATACAGAAGACCGAAGAGTATAACAAGCCACTGTGCTTAGCGTTTGTGGACTATAAGAAAGCCTTTGATTCTATCGAAACATGGGCCGTGCTGAGGTCTCTCATAAGGTGCCAAATTGACTACCGGTATATCGAGGTGATAAAGTGTTTGTATGAAAACGCCACTATGTCAGTGCGACTCCAGGACCAGATCTCGAAACCTATCCACTTGCAGCGAGGCGTGAGACAGGGAGATGTTATATCTCCGAAACTGTTCACCGCTGCATTGGAAGACGTCTTCAAGCTTCTGGACTGGAAAGGCTTTGGCATCAATGTCAATGGCGAGTACATCACTCACCTTCGATTTGCCGATGATGTCGTAGTCATGGCTGAGACCATGGAAGACCTCGGTACAATGCTCGATGACCTCAGCAGAGTCTCTTAACAAGTGGGTCTGAAAATGAACATGGATAAGACGAAAATCATGTCAAACGTCCATGTTGCATCCACTCAATTGAAAGTTGGTGACTCTGCACTCGAAGTTGTAGAGAACTATATTTACCTAGGACAGACCATCCAACTAGGTAGGTCCAACTTCGAGAAGGAGGTCAATCGTAGAATCCAACTCGGATGGGCAGCGTTCGGGAAGCTACGTAACATCTTCTCGTCCAAAATACCGCAGTGTCTCAAGTCGAAAGTCTTCGACCAGTGTGTGTTGCCAGTGATGACATACGGAACAGAGACGTGGTCGCTCACTATGGGCCTTATTAGAAGGCTCAAGGTCACCCAAAGAGCAATGGAGAGGGCTATGCTCGGAGTTTCCCTGCGGGATCGCATCAGAAATGTCGAAATCCGCAGGCGAACCAAAGTCCGACAGACATAGCCCGAAGAATTGCCAAGCTGAAGTGGCAGTGGGCAGGGCACATAGCTCGTAGACGTTGGGGCAGAAAGGTTCTCGAGTGGCGACCACGAACCGGAAGACGCAGCGTGAGCAGGCCCCCTACAAGATGGACCGATGTTCTTGTGCGGGTCGCTGGAAACTGCTGGATGCGAATAGCACAAGACCGGCAATTGTGGAGATCTTTGGGGGAGGCCTTTGTCCAGCAGTGGACGTCTTTCGGCTGATATGATGATGATGATGATGATGGACATGACTGACATGACATGACATGACTGAAGTAAAACTTAGATATACGAAACGTATACATTTTCATATTCCTTTTCTATTTTTCTCATAGACATAGATGAGAGAAATAGAATATACGAAAAGTAACTCTCCCTCTTTTTATCTTGACTTACTTATATATCACACTTTTCGTAACGGTCTCGTCATGGATTCTCCCGCTTACTCCCCAAGTCAATCGTGCGCAAAGAAAATTTACTTGATTAAATTACTTATGTAAAACTTATGCAATACTTTATATTTCAATTTATAATATTAAGCTGCAAATACACCGGCTTACAAATACGACTCTTAGTTTCATGAAAAATCGTCTCAAAATTTCATTTAAATTTGAACAAAGAATATACGTTGTTATTTTAGATGAGTAAGCTTCAAGTACCTATATACCGACGTTTGCGAAGGACCCTTAAAGTCTCTCTAAATCCTTGCATTCAAAAGTCTGATTTAATAATGTTCTGTGTATCTTTGAGTGGGATTTAGAGTCTAATATTATCCCCAAGTCTTTGGCTAGGGGTCACAAAATTCTTAGTTTTGCTTATGTTATTATTATAATTTTGTGGGTTTTCAGAAAATTGAATTTTCAAGTTTGATTATAGATTTATGCTCAGCACTGCGAATAATGTTATGCGACTTAATATCATAGGGTCAAATAATTATTTGAAATCATAAGTTTGAATAAGTGAGTTTTCGTTAGGATAATTTAAATTTAAGGTTTATTTTAGGATTTAGGATTTAAATATTACCTACAGTTAAATTCATAACTATGTTTTGATACAAGTTTATATTTTACTAGCTGAACCTCGCTGTTTTACCCTCATTAAACTTTATAAATTATAGCCTATGTGTTAATCCAGGGTGTCAGCTGACTCCAAACCAAATTTTATTAAAATTGCTTTAGCCGTTTAAACATGAAGAAGTAACAAACATACCCACTCAAACACTCTCAAACTTTCGCCTTTATAATATTAGTGTGATTATATTATCGATTTAGGTCAGGCGGTCACCGTAGCCTAGTTGGTAGTGCTCCTGCCTACGAAGCTGGTGGTCCTGGGTTCGAATCCCGGTAAGTGCAAATATTTGTGTGATGAGCACGAATATTTGTTTGTGAGTCATGGATGTTTTCTATGTATTTAAGTATTTATCTATCTATATAAGTATGTATATCGTTGCCTGGTACCCATAGTATACGCTTTGCTTATTTTGGGGCTAGGACGATCTGTGTGACATTGTCACTAGATATTATTATTATTATTTAAACACTTAATTTATACATTCGTCAATAAAAAATATATTATTCTTCGATGTGCTGTTGCTTTATAATAATAATAATAATACGACTTTATGAGATAAAATTGGTTTTTATTCAGACTTTTAAAAGGCACTTGCCAGAACAAGAATAATGATTGTAGTATTACAAATTAACTTTACGTTAACTCTAGGTACAAATTGAATAGTTATAATTATATAACAATGTAGGGGGCCTGCCCACGCTGCGTCTTTCGGTTCGTGGTTGCCACTCGAGAACCTCGAAAACCTTTCTGCCCCAACGGCCGTCGGTTCTACGAGCTATGTGCCTTGCCCACTGCCACTTCAGCTTGGCAATTCTTACGTTTTCGGTAGTTTTTCAATAAAAGAAACTGTATTTTCTGTATATTTGAAGTTTTATTACTTCCACCAATGGATCACAGATTACAGAGAGAGATACTTAGTTCCGAACATAGACATAAAAGGAAAGACAGTGTTGCCACCACTATTTTAAGAACATACATACATAGACTCACGCCTGTTTCCCAGAGGGGTAGGCAGAGACAACGGATTTCCATTTGTCACGATCTTTGCATACTTCTTTTGCCTCGATTACTGTCATTATATTCTTTCATCAGACTTCATACATGCTCGCCGGTTTAGGGTACTTCTGACCTGCCCTTTCTTGAGAACATCTCCAATTTGGTCAGAGAATGTTCTACGTGGTCTTCCCCTTCCGGTTGTCCTATTCACACAGGCCAGGTATACTTCTTTTGTCAATCTTCTTTCATTCATCCTTTCTAAATAGCCAAACCATCTCAGCATGCCTTTTTCAATCTTTGTGACTACATCCTCTTTCACACCACAACGCTCTCTTACATCAGTATTTCGAATTCTGTCTCTCAAAGTCACACCACACATACTTCTCAGAGCTCTCATTTCCACTGCATTTATTTTACTTTCATTCTTTTTCTGCCATACCCAACTTTCACTTCCATACATTAAAGTTGGCACTAACACTCCATCGTGCACGGCTAGTCGAGCCTTCTTTGATACTTGCCGGCTACTCATAAAGGCGTGTAGTGCCCCATTCACTCTGTTCCCCGCATTTACTCTTCTAACAATATCTTTCTCATATTTCCCATCTCTCGTAAACAAAGTTCCCAAATATACAAACTCATTCACCTGTTCGGCTTTCTCTCCTCCAATCACAATATCACACGCTGTCTTGTATTCTTTAAGAAAATAAAAATATCTTTATTTTAAGAAAATGGTATATAAAGGTTTTATGTTGCCACTATTATACTAACAAACAAAAAATTAGATTTTGACTTATATTTGATCACATGGAATCATAATTCAATGTATGAAGTCATGATTTAGTTAAATGCCAATTTCTTGAATGTACTGTCAAAATGGTCAAAGTGGCGCCCTAAATGAATACACAAAGACGCTGCTGCTTTTCCGTTTGAAGATTGGTGGGGAATTTCATCGATAAGAATGCAAAATAAGTGTTATGGAGAGTGATGATGGTCCACAGTCGTACACTCGGTTGGCGAGTACGATATATTGCTTTGTCTACAGTGTCACAAGAGTTTCTAACAACCTTTATTTGTTTCAGGTAAGTTGTGCTATAGTCCATCAGATCGTCTTAGACTTTCGTGGGATGACAGTCTTTAGAGGAGCGGATGATACGGGTATGTAAAATTTGGAGCAGCATTACACGAGTTGTCATAGATTTTTTAGGCCCCTACGTCCTAGATTCATCTTTACGTACACGCCAAGTTTTTACTAGGCAACATACTACATTTTTAACATTAACTTAACACTGCATTCGTTTATATATATATTTGGGAAAACAAAAAAATATACATCAATTATTAATACGTTATATAATTGAGCAGAATTTATAAAATATATATCCAACTACGTTATCAACGGCTTAAAACAAACAATTTGATGAATAAAATACGATATACCAAATTTATATCATATAATTTAGGTACCTACCAGCGGTTGAAGCCTGCAATCATTTAATCTAATAAAAACAAAATTGGATAATGTTTAGTGTGAAATCATTAACTTACTTACTGTACATTGATTTTTTTTTAATGGTTACTTCGGGCGTGATATATAATCGACATCGAAACCAAAAACATAGTTTTTAGAATTTTTGTCTGTTTGTCTGTATGTATGTCCGGGCTAAACCCAAAAAGTACTGCATGGATTAACTTCAAATTTTGCATGAATATTACTAAGAGGTCGCGTCTACATATTATTACGCTATCACCTACGGGGAACGAGCTATGATATACATATAATAAAATCGTGGGGAAGTAAAAAACTGAACATTGAATATTTTATAAAAGGATACTTGGGGCGTGATCTACTATCGATATCGAAGCCAAAAATATAGTTTTTAGAATCGTTGTCTGTTTATCTGTATGTACGTCAGGACTAAACTCAAAAAGTAGTGTATATATATACATATTATCACGCTATCATATACGGAGGAGGAGCTGTGGTAATTTACAAAATTTAACGCGGGTAAAACCGCGGGGCACAGCTAGTCTTACATAAAATATACAGAATAGCAACGTTGAAGATATTCCATAAATTCTATTGGAGCCAATTTGTTAGAAAACAAGATCATAATAAAATACAGTACACTTTGACCAAAGCTCTCAAACTAAAATATTTTATTACTTCTATATTATAATATGAAATTGTATATACATTTTTGTATCTATATTTTGTAGGAAAATATATTTTACAAACGACTAGAAATTTATTTTAAAAGTGGATTTCTGACAGGCATTTGTGGCTTCAATAGAATGAAAATAAAACCACTCAAAACGCTTTTTGAGATAGAAATACGATGGGTCGACTATTTTATATTACAATCCTTTGGAAGCACTATCAACGACAAAAGTATAGAATCAAATCAAACATTCAATACTAATTAATTGTAACCAATGCGATCCTGTGTTTTTTTATATAAGAGGGCGACAAAAGTGTGTGCACGTGTGGCGCAGCGGCTAAGACGGTCGCCTCCCCGCTTCGTGTCGCGGGTTTGAATCCCGCACCGGACAACTATTTGTGTGACCCATAAATAGTTGTTCTGAGTCTGGATGTAATTTATGTCCTTCTGTTATATGTTTGTAAAGTATCCCGCGACACAGGGATTATATTTCCTAATCCGGGCGTTGTCAATTTAAAACAACAAAAAACTAGTGAAAAAGAAACGAGCAAGTAGGTCATCTGATGGTAAGTGATCACCGCCGCCCATGGACACTCGCAACACCAAGGAGTCGCGGGTGCGTTGCCTGCCTTGAAAACCGTCTACACACAGTTGTTCCTGACCCTCCCCACCCCCACCCTTATGAACTCTGGCGACCTTACTCACACTTAGAAACACAACATTAAATTATTAATGTTATTATTCAGGAATGTCTTCTGTAAGGTGGAGGTACTTACCCAGTCAGGCTGCTCTTTGAGCAAATGAACGCTGTGCCCTAACTCAACTTAAAACGCATTGTTTTTAAAAATTTACAAGACTTACATTCGGCCATTATAGAATATGCATTTCAGATCTGGAATCATTACTTTAATTAAGAAAAAACTTGAGCAACTAAAAGAGTACAACGTAGAATTACTAAAATAGTAGAAAATGGTTATCTAACGGCAAAAACTGGGACCGACCGCTTAAAATTCACAGATACGCTCAGAAATTAAACCACTGAAGCGATCACACGATCACTATAGACTGACTGCGTTCCGAGGTGCTTTGCCACACCGATTACATACGGACTAGTAAGTGGAACGGGCTATGAGCGGCACAAGCTGAAAGTCTACTTAATGATTCTAAAAATGACCTGAGAAGTTAAATGTACATAAAACCCTGAACGCCCAAATGCTGGTTATAATAATAATAATATCTAGGAACAATGTCACACAGATCATCCTAGCCCCAAACTAAGCAAAGCTTGTACTATGGCTGGTACCCATACGATATACATACTTATATAGATAGATAAATACTTATATACATAGAAAACATCCATGACTCAGAAACAAATATTCGTGCTCATCACACAAATATTTGCACTTACCGGGATTCGAATCCAGGACCACCAGCTTTTTAGGCAGGAGCACTACCAACTAGGCTACGGTGACCGACATTATCATTCATTTTAACAAAAACTTTACAAAAGCGTGATCAAAACCGACTTCAGTTTGTATTATTATTGTACTAACATGTCACGTATTTTATTCAAACACATTGGGGGATTAAATTTACATGTTAACATCAATTGTACTGAAAATTGAATCACTTATGAGGCCGACCACCTATAATGCGTTATGATTAATTAATCTATTATTGAACATTCATTTTAATTCCTTTTAAATAATAAAAAGAAAATTTCGGTGACATTTCTAATAACAAAAACGTATATGTATTAAATCAAAAAGTTATATATAAATTGGGCTCATTGAGTACTCTTCCATAGGAAAATTTCTGGATTTTTCGACGATCCGTCAGTGCTTAGGAACGGACAAAAACGGCTCGTATTCAACCACAAAAGGGAGTTTCTAGGTTCATATCCTTGGTCGAAATATAATGTTATTGAGACTATTCTACCTAGAAAACATGCAACATGTGTTATCTCTGACCAAATTGGAAATGTTCTCAAGAAAGACCAGATCAGAAGTTTCCTAAACAGTCGAGCATATTATATTAAGAATACTAGCTGTGCCCCGCGGTTTTACCCGCGTTAAACTTTATAAATTATCAAAGCTCCTCCCCCGTAGGTGATGGCGTGATAATATGTAGCCTATATGTTGACCCAACCTCTTAGTAATATTCATGCAAAATTTGAAGTAAATCCATGCAGTACTTTTTGAGTTTAGCCCGGACATACATACAGACAAACAGACAAAAATTCTAAAAACTATATTTTTGGCTTCGATATCGTTTGTAAATCACGTCCCAAGTATCCTTTTTAAAAAATATTCAATGTACAGTTTTGACTTTCCTACGATTTTATTATATGTATAATATACAACGTGTAACAGAAAGAGTGAACGTAACTTAAGGGGCATATACGGTCTCCTTAAGCCTACCTATACACAAAATCTCATACCGAAATACCATCATTTTAATCATGATCGTAAAATAATATACCATTCAATATATCGACAAGTATTTTTATCGATATAACGAACATCCGTACTAACACAGCACAGCTGATTCTGATTTACGCTAGAAATTGTTTGACATACCTCTGTGTTTCTATGCACGCCTGGTAGTTTGATTCCGATTGCACTCACTACACATATTTTGTTTTATTTTCGAGTTACGTTTTTAATTATAGCACTGCTGAATAGCTATTGGATACTTTACATCGTATAAGTACGTGATACACAAACACATTACGAGAATCTTTTTATAGTTTAACTTCTGGTTGAAGTTGTTTTCAGTACTGATGGAAGAATTTCATTATTTCACGTTCACTAAAATCTGCACCAACACCGAAAGCTTAACTCTAAGACTTGCCAACTAACACGAGTCTCTCTCATGTACAACATATTCATAGAATCGTAAAGCTTTCATGTTTCTTAGTTATAAAGAGGCGTGGCCTCCATCGCGACACTGTACCCTTCACGACATAGGTTCCTCGTAATTAAACAGCCTTAAATTCTGTGACCTATGAATCCTCATCATCACAAAGTGCACGTCTGAGGCTATTCTTTCATAAATGAATGCACGAAATTTTCAAAATTATTACGATCACTAAACGACATAGTTAAGGATTACGCGGAACACTTTACTCATTACTAAACGACGTTTTAGACGATTTAGTAACTAAACACGACCTAAATAGACAGCAGTTTACGAACAACTGATGATTTTAATATTTTTAAATAAATGCACAATATTTGATGAATTTGGCGGCTTGCTTCGAACGCGGCCCCTTTGGCGGCGTCTTTGAGTCCACTCAAAAGAGCCGCCTAGGTATCGACGACGCGCGCGGCTCGCTTTCATGAGTAGGTATTAAAAGATATTTAACCGTTTATTATTTACCTACATCAACTCTTTGATTTTGCCGCCATATTAGTGAAACTTTGGATATAATCAGGACGGAATTTGAAATGTCCCCTACTGTTCATATGAGCCTAGTACATTATTCATATTTTTTTATTTGTATGTATTGTATGAATGATTAATTAATATGTCGTTACAAGGAACCTTTAAAATTTAGAGTGTATCACTCTAAATTTTAAAAGTGGAATTGAAAGTGCCCCTGCACTTTCTATTCCATCACTCTCATGATCCGATGGGACGACTAGCGATACGACCGGAAAGAGGTCAGGCACAGGAACGACGGCTTTACGTGCTCTCCGAGGCATGGGGGTGTAATATCGTCAACTCCCAGACTTCGGGCTGATATTGAGAAATTTCTTTTTACGGAAAAATCCCATAATCACTTTTGGCCCGACCCGGGAATTGAACCCAGGACTTCATTATTCCCATAATCACTTTATGGCCCGACCCGGGATTTGAACCCAGGACTTTATTATCTGCAGTTGAACACGCTACCGCTAGACCAATGAGTTATACACGAACACATTCAAATATTAAAAAATATTTAACCATTTATTATTTACCTACATCAATCCTTTGTATTCGCCGCCGTATTAGAGTTCCTTGCGACAAAATCAGGACGGAATTCGAAATGTCCCTTAATGTTCATATGAGCCTAGTAGATTATTCATATTTTTTCGTAATTTATCAGTAGTCGTACCGCGTGTGTTTATCTGGTTAGTTTGTATTAAAAATTAAGTACTTATTCGTTTCCGGCCAGATTAAATTCACATACTGAAAGAAAAATTTAATATTCTTACTATTTAACACACAAAAAAATATCTGCAGTTACATAAGTCAATTAAATTATTTATTTCTCCTAGATTTGGATCTAGGAGAAATAAATAATTTAAATTGATATTGCGCAAGATGTTGGCATCTTGCGGAATATCAATTTAAATTATTTTAAGTGATTTTTTCTAGATATCAAATTTGTATGAATGATTAAAATTTAGAGCAAAAATTAAACCTTTAAAAATTAGAGCAAAAATTCAGTTAAACATTTGATTGAATCTTAAAATAAACACGTGTAAGAAATTATGTGACTGTACAGAACCACACTTTTTATTTACAGTCTAAGTAGTAGGTACCCAAAGAGTTGGCGGTAAGGTTCATTACCCTTGCGGCTGAGTTTTTAGTGTTGTTCATAATGTCGGTAATCTTACTTGTTGATTTAGGTTGTCGATAGAAAAATAAATTACTAGTTGAATAAAAAATGATTATTTCTGTTTGAAGTTTCGTCCATAGGTAGCCGTCCTGATACCCTACAACCCCCTTAAGTTACGTTCACACTTTCTGTTACACGTTGTAGATATAGATAATGAAAGTAAACGAGGTAAAAGAGGTGAGCAAGGATCGTAAAAAAACAAATGAAAATCCGTTGTCTCTGACTACCCCTCTGGGAAAAAGGCGTAAGTATATGTATATACATAAACAAGACTAGAAATCAAAATAGTTTAAAAGTACCCCAAAATAGTATAAACATTTCTTTTACGGTTCAATGATGTATTACTTAGTAAGTTTTCTTCAATTCTTTATCAAAACAGTAATATTTTTACAAAGTACTAAAATATATTTTAAACTAAAATAAAGTACCTAACTACTTTCAAACTGAAGATGCTGAAATTTAAAATACTATGAAGAGTATTAAATCCGCTTAGTCGTGCCTTTGCAAAGTTGGTACAGACGCCAGCACATCAAGCTACCCCATCCCAGTCAAATTTCCCCAATTGAAAGTGAACCTTATGCTTACGAGTTAAAGTTGAAAATCGATAAAAGAAATTTGATTGATTGTAGTAGCTGGACGTGCTGGCGTCTGTACTATAAAACTTTAGTAGCTACAAACACTATTATTTACAAAAAGAATTTTAAAATAATACTGCTGTCGCCATTTGACACCCCCTGAGGTCATGTCACTGCATAGCAAAGCAGTTTCAGTAAAGCAAGTAAGTTTGAGGTCAATATACATATTTTTTAAGTGAAACGTCCCTGCGCACGCTTGAATTGGGGAGTAAGTTGGTGAAAGTGACAAGAGCGTTACGAAAAGTGTTATCAGGTGACGCGAACGGAAGTTAAGAGGGAGATATATGTAAGTTAGTGAAGATAGAAGGTGACTTACGTTTCGTACATTATTACTAATCGTATGGGCAGTGGTTACCCTAGTGTCAGAGTTCTTCAAGTCGCTCAGTAGGCCTCTGACATGGACCGATAGCTTAACGCGCTCTCCAAAGCACGGGGATGCACAGAAATTAAACCACTTTGGCGGTCACCCATCTATAGACTGACCGCGAGCCTAGTTGCTTAACCTCGCCAATCACTTAAAAACCGGTGAGTGCATCTGACTATGAACGCCATATATACACTATTAAAATACATCATTGAAGTGGCAAGAGAGAAAATGTGGGCTCGCAAGTCACGAGCACATATTTTATTTCTCACACTCTCTCATAGCCAGTTACGTTTGAAGTTTTACATCAGTAGTGTTGTCTAAGAAACGCTGCTGCACGTTCTCTGGTAGATATGCCCTCGGGTTGACTTCTTTGCCCCCTCACTGGAGATGGGGTGGTGATTATGTGCCGAAGAAAAAAAAGCGCTTTACAATTTTGCTTGTCATCCTTGCGCATGGGCTATACTAATAAGTTTTGTAAGTTGCCAGAAGTCCCAATTTTTGTTTTGTGTGGCACCCCTTATTAGTCCGCTACGTCTAGACGAGGCAGCCCTAACAAATGAATATCCAACTGTAGAAGAAATATCAATAACTTCAGATCATATGTGGAAAAAGCTTCTTTAATTCTCTAGATGGCCATCATATATCTGTAACGCACAAAAGGTTTGTACATGATATATTCGTATATCTAAGTTATATAACGGGGTTTCTTTTGAGAAATTGAGAAAAATAATAAGAAACTAAATAAAAAGTCAATTGAAATAATAATTTATGGAAAAATTAAGTTCTTTTGCTGAAAAAATATTAAAGGTTCTTTAGTGAGCCGAGACGAATTTCGTTTTAACATTAAAATTTTTATTTTACGTAAACGGCAAACTCCTTTCTTTATAGATGTAATGATTTCTTTTGATAAAACCTAGTTTGCTTAAACTATTTGACTTCAAGTATAAATTTTCTAAATGAATGCTTTTCTCTTAGTGATTTAGCAGAAAATGCTATTATCTTTTTAATAACACTGCTCCAAATTGAGATTTGTAGAAGTTACTATAGAATTAATATTGATAATTTAACTTCAGCTAAAGAACTTATTCTCAAGAACAAATAAGAGGTCTAAAATTTATTTCAATATTTAAATTTTAAGATAGAGCTCTTTAGTTAACTCCAAAGATAAGATAAGATATCTTCATTTCTGTGTCAAAGTGATTTAATATTGTTACCAAACACCAGCATTTTTTTTTTATTAAGGCAGTGCCCGTACCATGGAGTTAAATCCCTGTACCAAGGGGAATATACAAACATGTAACTCATGTACACAAAGCACACCCCGATTCAGAAAACTAAATTTATATGGCTTATACAAGTAGTAGTTCTAGCGGGATTCGAACTTGAACCATGAAGGTGCCAAGTAGCTAGCTACTTGGCACCTTCATGGTTCAACTACTGCGTGTGCAGTTAAGGCATTCTAATAGATCCTATTTTTTTACAAATATAATTATAATGAAAAGGAAAAACTCAATTATTTTGTTCATTTCTGTTCTTCATAATATATTTATTTTGTATTTATGTTCTCAAGCGAAAGTTGCCGTGACGGAGCGATTAACGCAATTAATAAGTAAAAAGAATTGAATGAAATTATAGTTCATTAGAAAAACTATTAATTAAGACTTATCTATTCTAAACAAATAAATAAAATTGTAGTGTCTGTTTGTAATATTGAAATAACCGGTTTTTAGTGCATAAATATGAATATATATACGCTACATACACCATAATATCATTTTTTACAATTATTGTCCGTCTGTTTGTTCCGACTAATCTCTAAAATGGCTGGACTGATTTTGACGGGACTTTTATTGGCAGGTAGCTGATATAATAAGGAGAAACTAAGGCTACTTTTATTTTTAATTTACTAAAAAATATTTTTTTAAGTTACTGAAGAAAAAGTATTTTATTTTACAAAAAAAAACGAAATAAACTAATTAACACGCGGACTAAGTCGCGGGCACAGCTAGTTAAAAATAAAAATATAACTTAAGGCGCCATCCGTTGGTTATTGTCTCATCTAAGTATTGGCACTCCAGCCACTGTTGTTAGCCGTGGTTTCGGTAGATGGCGTTAAAAGCGTCTTGATTGCGTTAAGAAATATCGAATGGATTGTATAAATTCGGGGCTGAGAACTACAGTGTGATGGCGGAGTGATTAACGCACATGGGGCCGGATACCCGTCATTTTAAAGTTAAAATATTCAAAATTAACATATCTCAATTGCTAAAGGTAATAAATTACATCATAGTTGATTATAAACACTATGATTTAAGAAGTATTCAAATAATGTATTTACATTTAGAAGTATGTGTGGTGTGACTTTGAGAAACAGGATTCGAAATACTGATGTAAGAGAGCGTTGTGGTGTGAAAGAGGATGTAGTCACAAAGATTGAAAAAGGCATGCTGAGATGTTTTGGCCATTTAGGAAGGATGAATGGCCTGTGTGAATGGGACAACCGGAAGGGGAAGACCACGTCGAACATTCTCTGACCAAATTGGAGATGTTCTCAAGAAAGGGCAGGTCCCTAAACCGGCGAGCATGTATGAAGAATATAATGACAGTAATCGAGGCAAAAGAAGTATGCAAAGATCGTGACAAATGGAAATCCGTTGTCTCTGCCTACCCCTCCCATTGTTTTGAGAGGATTTCGTCCAGTGGAATTTGGTAATATGGTGGTAGCGTATTCAACCGAAAATGTGCCACTAGTGCAGATAATGTATATTTTTCCGAAGTCTTACAAGAAATATAATTATATTTTAATATTTTTCATAAACAGTGTAATGAACTTTTAATCGGATATTTCTAAATAAATTTCCAGGAGACAGGATAATCTGCTTCAATAAGAAGAAGGTCAGTCTATTGTTAGCTTGATAAAAATAAAAGTAATTTCAATGAAATATTGCACATTTTCTAATTATTTGGCTCAGTGATTTAAATAAATTGCAGATTTGACTAAAACGTGTTAATTATTACGGAAGTTTGTATAAAATTAAATATTAAATATCTTTCAATTTACCATAAAACATGTTGATTTTGACTTGTAATTTTAGAGTATGTTTATATTTTTATCGTTATATTTATTAAAATTCTTAGTAGCTCTATTTTGACTTCCGACAGTTGTGGCAAAAATAATTTAGTTTGTCGTTTATTTGACTACTTGTTTTTTCATTTGATGTTATAATCAAAGTCTATATAAATGGCAACACAAGTGTCGACGAGTCAGTCCTCATTGAGCTACGAAGGACGTTGGTTGTCAGAGTGATAAATTGTGTGCACGTAATAAAGTTATTGTTGAAGAACAGTTTTGTGTTTTAACTTCGGGAAAATTTTAACACTGTAGATGGGTGACTACCAAATTGATTTAATTTTCTGTGCGCCTCCATGCTTCCGAGTGCTCGGTAAGCTGTCGGTCCCGGTTCTAGTTGTCAGATAACAGTCGATAAGCCACGTCGTAGGCCTACTGGGTGGCTTCAACAACTCTGTCACTAACCACTGTTCTCACGATAAAGTGCAGGAAAGTCGACTGTAGCCCACGTACTAATACTTTTTATTTTTTATCTTTGCTTGACTATTTTTATTCCACTTGTGGTCAGTCCATAGATGGGTAACTACCAAATTGATTTAATATTCTGTGCGCCTCCATGCTTCCGAGCGCTCGTTAAGCTGTCGGTCCCGGTTCTAGTTGTCAGATAACAGTCAATAAGCCACGTCGTAGGCCTACTGGGTGGCTTGATCAACTCTGACACTACCACCACTGTCCATACTATAAAGTGCAGGAAAGTCGACTGTAGCCTAAGTACTAATACTTTTTTCTTTTAATTTTTATACCACTTGTGGTCGGTCCATAGATGGGTAACCATCAAAGTGGTTTAATTTCTGAGCGTTTACGTGCTTCGGAGTGCTCGTTAAGCTGTCGGTCCCGGTTCTAGTTGTCAGATAACAGTCGATAAGCCACGTCGTAGGCCTACTGGGTGGCTTGAACAACTCTGTCACTAACCACTGTTCTCACGATAAAGTGCAGGAAAGTCGACTGTAGCCCACGTACTAATACTTTTTATTTTTTATCTTTGCTTGACTATTTTTATTCCACTTGTGGTCAGTCCATAGATGGGTAACTACCAAATTGATTTAATATTCTGTGCGCCTCCATGCTTCCGAGCGCTCGTTAAGCTGTCGGTCCCGGTTCTAGTTGTCAGATAACAGTCAATAAGCCACGTCGTAGGCCTACTGGGTGGCTTGATCAACTCTGACACTACCACCACTGTCCATACTATAAAGTGCAGGAAAGTCGACTGTAGCCTAAGTACTAATACTTTTTTCTTTTAATTTTTATACCACTTGTGGTCGGTCCATAGATGGGTAACCATCAAAGTGGTTTAATTTCTGAGCGTTTACGTGCTTCGGAGTGCTCGTTAAGCTGTCGGTCCCGGTTCTAGTTGTCAGATAACAGTCGATAAGCCACGTCGTAGGCCTACTGGGTGGCTTGAACAACTCTGACACTACCACCACTGTCCATACTATAAAGTGCAGGAAAGTCGACTGTAGCCTAAGTACTAATACTTTTTTCTTTTAATTTTTATACCACTTGTGGTCGGTCCATAGATGGGTAACCATCAAAGTGGTTTAATTTCTGAGCGTTTACGTGCTTCGGAGTGCTCGTTAAGCTGTCGGTCCCGGTTCTAGTTGTCAGATAACAGTCGATAAGCCACGTCGTAGGCCTACTGGGTGGCTTGAACAACTCTGACACTACCACCACTGTCCATACTATAAAGTGCAGGAAAGTCGACTGTAGCCTAAGTACTAATACTTTTTTCTTTTAATTTTTATACCACTTGTGGTCGGTCCATAGATGGGTAACCATCAAAGTGGTTTAATTTCTGAGCGTTTACGTGCTTCGGAGTGCTCGTTAAGCTGTCGGTCCCGGTTCTAGTTGTCAGATAACAGTCGATAAGCCACGTCGTAGGACTACTGGGTGGCTTGAACAACTCTGACACTATCACCACTGTCCATACTATAAAGTGCAGGAAAGTCGACTGTAGCCCATGTACTATTACTTTTTATTTTTAATCTTTGCTTGACTATTTTTATACCACTTGTGGTCGTGTGCGTTTCTGTGCTTCATAGTGTTCGTTAAGCTGTCGGTCCCGGCTGTAGTCGTTAGACAATTACAGCCAATAAGCCATGTCTGAAGCGTACCTGCCCATACGATAAGTAAGTAATATAATAATTTATTTTGTATCTATTTATACGTCTGTAGCATAGTATAGTTATCTTCTAGTATATAATTTTCAAGCGTACTAAGTCATTTAAAAATGACTTTATTAATCTAATCTATATACATACATAGATTCACGCCTGTTTCCCAGAGGGGTAGGCAGAGACAACGGATTTCCATTTGTCACCATCTTTGCACACCTCTTTTGCCTCGATTACTGTCATTATATTCTTCATACATGCTCTAATCTATATACATACATATAATAAAATCGTAGGAAAGTCTAAACTGTATATTGAATATTTTTTAAAAAGGATACTTGGGGCGTGATCTGCAATTGAAATCGAAGCCAAAAATATAGTTTTTAGAAATTTAGTCTGTTTGTCTGTACGTATGTCCAGGCTAAACTCAAAAAGTACTGCATGGATTTACTTCAAATTCTGCATGAATATTACTAAGAGGTCGGGTCAACATATATGTATATATATATATATATATATATATATATATATATATATATATATATATATATATATATATATATATATATATATATATATATATATATATATATATATATATATATATATATATATATAAACATATTATCACGCTATCACCTACGGGGAGGAGCTGTGATAATTTATAAAATTTTACGCGGATAAAACCGCAAGGCACAGCTAGTAGGTAATAATTGCGAAGGTTTTAATTATGTTCCAAGGAACTCCACCGCCCAGTAGTTCTACTGAGCGGCTGGGACAACTCTGACACTAGGGTAACCACTATCAATACGATAAAGTAAAACAAATGCGTCGACTGTAGGCAGAGTACTAATATTTTCTTTTTAAACTTTGTGTCATTATTATTATGAACATGTCTGTTTGTCCTGAGTCTGGGTATAATTATCTATATAAGTATGTAATTACAAAAGAAAAGTAGTATACGTAGTATATCAGTTAACTGCTTTCCATAGTACAAGCTCTGCCTAGCTTGGGATCAGATGGCCGTGTGTAAATAATGTCCCAGGATATTATTATTATTATACAAAGGCTGAATTATTTTTGCTCACATCTCTGTGTTACACCATTACAGTGGATACTTGGCCTAAAGAGAATAAGTAATTAACATGCCGCGTTCTTAATTGACAGTTGAAGTCTAATAAGAGACGGGGGAAACCGTCTATTTTGCTAATACAAAATTTGGGTAGGCAACTTCTAGCAAACCGGTTTGAATAAAAAAATACTTAATAGTTCTTATTCATTGTTAAAATTTATAATAAATATTAAAGTATTTTATGTCAATTATCTTGTTAGTTAAGTATAATTTTTATATTTACACTTATGTTTGAGGTGTTCATGTTTTAGTATTTCTATATGTTGATAAAACTTGTGTTGTTGACATCCAATCGTTTTATAATATAATTATTTAAAGTTCTATATATAGTCCGGTCAATTTAGTCAAACCTCACTCACCCGAGCAATTAGATTAATTAATGAAGTACACGAAAAGTGGATATATTCTCATGTAATTTGAGTGAATTCGTAAAGATCCTGTAAAAGGTAGGTAGTTGCATGAATAATTAGTTAAACATTTAGTTGAATAAGGATTTTATAATTTTAATACCAACACTATCGCATTAGGTCTTGACCTGTAATGATAGATGTTAAGGAGAGAAATAAATAAATAAATTTAGACATCAAAGGTTACAATGATTCCCATTAGGCAAAAAATTGGTAGGATTGTTCATTACACTGTTATAAAGAAAATGTGAAAAGTCCTCATCGATCCGGCACGTCTAAAAACAATATACGGGGTCAAACGTCACAAAAATGGGTTTTTCGTAATTTTCAGCCAATCGGTAAGTTTTATCGTAAAATATGCTGAGACAAAATTGTAGATTAGATAAATAATTATCTATAAAAAATGTCTCAATACTTTTTTCCTAACAACCACCGTTTTTTAGATATAACGATGCAAAAAGTTGAAAAAGTTGTAATCGTCATAATATGCACACGTTCCCACGCCACCATTGAGGTAGTGTATTAACGCGTTTTTTTTAATGTGGTTTCACCGGTAGGCTTATTCCACGGATCTATAATTGTGATTCTGTTTAATTTGGAGCTATTGAATGACTATTGAGACTAGAGCTATTGAATGACTATTTGGTTGAAAATTATAAAAGGAGCGTAAATTAACAGCGTTCATTCGCTGTTTGAGCGAATGAACGCTGTGCCCTGCCTCTTTCATAATTTATATAGATTTTAAGATAATCTTACTGTAGTTCAGGTTTGTACCATGGATACTAGACAACGGATAGAAGTACTTATTTTACGTAAATACAATGCACAGAAAACCAGACAAATGGACATGTGCATGAACACAAATATCTGACTGGTGCGGAATTGAACCCGCAACCTCTGGCTCAGAAAGCAGGCACTACCGATTGGGTCACGGAATTATCCGACTTGCTATACACCAATAAGTAGAATTTCCTTATTTATTTATTTTGTAATTTCTGTGCTATCTCCATCTATGCTTAAGAATTTCACTTCGTGTTACCTTTTAACTGATGGAAGGATAAAGATGAAGGCTTTTGGTGTATGAAGTAATCATGATAATGTAACGTTTTATACATTAATTATGTTATTTGTGCTACTGGAGATACAGTCAGAGATTTGTATACAAAGCCTTGATGGAACTACTTTGTAACGAGGCCAGGTTAATATCAAATTATATACAACCACCGTATAATTGATTATTGATTTGCTGTCACTTAGTTCCAGTCAATTAAAAATTATGTCTGGAAGGCATTCTGCTGCTTCCAAATATTGAGCTGAATGTATTTAAGCAGATGTCTATTCTTTAACATTGATTTCTACTGATGAAACTTAAATAATGTTATATGTATTATTAAAAAAAATACAAATTGTAATAACTTTTTTTGGTATAAGGGGAAGATAAGATGACGTCAATCATCCACTTTTATTAATTTATTTTTTTAATATTACATTTTTTTATATAAATAATCCCAAATTAAGAAGACGGAAAGTAGATAACTGATTAACTAAACGTACTACTTTTCTTTTGTAAATACTTATATAGATAATTACACCCAGACTCAGGACAAACAGACATGTTCATGGACACAAATATCTGTCCGGGGTAGCAATGTAGCCCACAACCTGTGGCGTGAAAGGCAAGCGTTTACCAACCACACTAACTGAATCTTTATCGTCGTAACTTGTTATAATTCGAATACTATAGTGCAATGAAGGTGTAGTTAACGCAGAAAAGGATACCTCATCGTTCGTAGATTCAATACCAATCTGCACTTAGAATCAGAAATGATTTTAGAATAGAATACATTTAATCAGCATTAGATACATACAGGAAATCAAAGAAAACAATACAGTAGGTATAGATTACAAACAACAAACACAATAAATAGAGATACAATACATACAGTTAGTAATGAGTAGAGAAATAAATGAAGATAATAATTAAGGTTAAGTATTTAAAATTAATAGACCCATTGCATATTATTTAAGGATTTCCCTGCACGTCCTGCTGAAGGGTCACCGTCACAGCGTTAGCTCGGTAGGAAACACCCAACACTGATTTTCAGTCGACAACCTTGCTAGTAAACCACGGGCGACGGCATCATGTTAATAGTTATATATATAAATAATATAACCTCAAAATATATATATATATAAATAATATTTTGATATATGTAAATTATGTAATTAATATGTCTAGTATAAATTATTTCAACTAATATTGTAAAATATTGAGATGAAAGTAAACTAATTGCGGCCTAAGTTACAATAATGTTCGCTCAATATATTCAGTTTGTGTAACGAGATCCTTAAAGAAACCAAATAAAATTGTGAAACACATAATTTATACAATTCAAGACCATTAAAATACTTTGAATAAAATTGATTTAGGGCATCTAATTGGAATGACAATTAAATAAATCTAATATAATCTTCTGTCAATTAATTTCTTTTCTTTTAACATATTTATTTGCATAAGAAGCGTAATGATAAATATTATAATTTATATGACGACGTCGCCACTACATTGGTAAACAAAAGGTGTAACGGGCAAGTGAATATCACGTTACAATACAAAGTTCGCTGTAATTTCAATATAAAAAGGCGGTACACGCCGGACAGAGGGGTATATCTTGACCAGATCAAATCGATTAGAGACTCTCGGAACACTGCACAACCGATATTTCGTACTCGCCGGTCGAGAGTACGACCTCGAACGCGTCGCGACCACCAGCGTCCTCCATGACCCTTAGTTTGCATTCAATCCGATGAAATGCCCGCTCCGGACCTAAACCGGTAGTGAGGCCCGCCAAACCATGATCTCTCTGGCCTCTCCCCGCCAGTAACCGCCCAGAGTCGAGGTTCGAACCCCACAGGGGGTGCCCTGCGGCGCGGGTACTTAGTTTGTAGTTTTATATTTTGCTAGGCGGTTAGGGCCCACGCTCACCCCTATAGTCCGGTGAAGCAATAAAAGCCGAGAGGCTAACTGCACGCGTCAAGTTAAAAAAACAAAAAAAAAACTTGTGTGTACTTATGTACACGCTTTAGAAGTTATACTTCTTAATATACAACTTGAACATAGTTATCAATTTTCATACCACCTAGAACTAACGTCATGCTGTTAAATTTGTTGGTGTCGGTGTGCGCGCGCATCGTAAAAATTCACTCTCATAATTTTTCTCCATCGCGCCAAAAGAAGTATAACTTCAAAAAGGACAGAGGGGATTCGTTCGACGACAGCTGTCCGATACAAATGCTGTACCGTTTCTGTATTATTTAGTGTTGCTATGATTCTGTTAATAATTATTTAGTGATCGTGGGAATAAGTTATGAAGTTTTTAATTAAATAAAACCAAGTACTGAAGAGTTACTGTTATTTCTATATATTATTATAACGATGTTGACCCTGTGCCTACATATGTATGAGTAAAGTCAAGTGGGTACCTATTAAATCTCGTAGAGTGACACCGTTCCGCCATTGTACAAAACAATTATAATGATATCCAAGCTGAACACTGTCTCTTAAGACACAGGTACTTCCCTAGTTTAAGAGACACGGTTCATATTTTGTGCACAAATCTCTGCAACATTGTTTGATCTCGGAACTATTTTGTACTTAACATATTAAAACAAACATCGTAACTATTAGCAAATAAGCAAATCTGTAAATTTACGAAATAAATGATTTTATTTTTATTTATTTTTATTATTATCTTAATTTAGGCTCAGTTTTTAAGGCAAATGAAACTTCTTAATAAAAGTTCATTACTTACTTATCGAGTGGTTACCCTAGTGTCATAGTTGTTCAAGCCGCCCAGTAGGCCTCTGACATGGCTTAACGACTGTTGCCTAATGGCTACAACCGGGACCAACAGTTAAACGTGCGCTCCGAAGCACGGAGGCGCTCAGATATTTACCCACTTTGACGGTCACCCATCTATGGACTGAGCACGAGCCTAGTTGCTTATCTTCGCCAATTCTTACGGACCGGTGACAGCATCTAGCAATGTGCGCCACTATTCAGGTTACATACATACATAGACTCACGCCTGTTTCCCAGAGGGGTAGGCAGAGACAATGGATTTCCATTTGTCACGATCTTTGCACACATCTTTTGCCTCGATTACTGTCATTATATTTTGCATACATGCTCGCCGGTTTAGGGTGCTTCTGACCTGCCCTTTCTTGAGAACGTCTCCGATTTGGTCAGAGAATGTTCGACGGGGTCTTCCCCTTCCGGTTGTTCCATTCACACAGGCCAGGTATACTTCTTTGGTCAATCTTCTTTCACTAATTCTTTCTAAATGGCCAAACCATCTCAGCATTCCTTTTTCAATATTTGTGGCTACATTCTCTTTCACACCACAACGCTCTCTTACATCAGTATTTCGAATTCTGTCTCTCAAAGTTTATTCAGGTTACACCTTGTACATATCTATTCCTGTGAGCAACAAGAAATAAAGAGTCATTTTCAATTAATCAAAATAATTCATTCAAATGCTTCTTTCCATCACAAGACTTTAACAACACAATTTTCAGTCCCAAAAGGGCCAATGAAGAACTCCCATTCAATTTTAATTTAATCCGTACTGATAAGTGAAAAAGGCGCAAATTCTAACGGCATGGTATTGGTTGATAGGGCATTCCAGAATAAGGGTGGCAATAAATTATACGTTCTTCAATGGTTACTGACAACCATTGTGGTTGAATCAAGTTAAAGTAAGAACTATTTGTCTTGAACAGACTTCACAATTTAGAATCAAATTCTAAAGACGAATTACAGAATTGGAGCTGAGTTTATTAATGCCCAGACTTCAATGAGCAACCACCTCCCTAGATCATTTAGGTGTTTTATTTGCTACTAGCTGTGCCCCGCGGTTTTACCCGCGTTAAACTTTATAAATTATCACAGCTCCTCCCCCGTAGGTGATAGCGTGATAATATGTACCCTATATGTTGAACCGACCTCTTAGTAATATTCATGCAAAGCATAAGGTTCACTTACAAGTGGGGAAATTTGACAGATAGGGGTAGCTTGATGTGCTAGCGTCTGTACAATAACTACTAGGCTTACGGAGAAAACACAAATTTCAGAATGGGTACAATTCGACCGAACTTCATTCCACACATTACATGGGAGACCACATATGATAATTATCTCATTATCACTAAAGATTTTTATACAAACATCTCACATTCTTCCAAGACCATGTAATCATTTATGTAGAAGCACTGTCGACTTAGAACTTTCAGTTTATAATATTATTTCAATATTTACCATAAAAAGTTATAATAATGTCCCAGGATGTTGTTATTATTATTATTACCCTTTAGTTCTAAAAATAGTATTTTTTATGCTTATACTGTACTGAAAGAAACGAATGGACGCCAAAGCAAAGTCTCGCAATAAATTAAACTACAGAAACTCATTACATTTTGACATTCACGAAGTTTTTATGTGAACACAACTGATTATTCTGGGTTTACGTTATTTTCGCGTTTAGCGTTTTTATTTTTTTATTTAAGCGAAGTTTAGTTTTAATGTTGAATCGTTAATCCTGAAATGTAACATTGTTAAACTAGTTAAAAACTTCAGTTTGAGAATCAAGGACCGGAATTAAATGAGTAGCATTTAACTTTAACGTTTTTGTTAGATTCATTTTTGTTAAGTAAAAAGACAACACTACTGTGCCTCTAGCACGAGTTCCTGCAGTTTATTTACTCGATCACACGTACAGTTTCTCCCATACATTGAGCACCAGCGCCTCTCGCGGAAACTATTAAGAACTAAAACTCTGGTGCTCAATGTATGGGACGAAACTGTACGTGTGATCGAGTAAGTAAACGGCAGGAACTCGTGCTAGAGGCTGATTGTCTTTTTCAATAAATTCCTGTATCGCGGGGTACTTTACAAGTATAGGATTGGCGGACACAAATTTTACAGGTGCGCTTTTTCTTACATAACTTTTTAACTCCTATCATCGGAAGTCCGAAAATTTTTCTCAAACTATTTCAAGGTATAATGATCGTTATTCATAAAAAATATTACAACTAAAGATTACAAAACATAATCATTTAAATTCATAATATCATAAATCATACACTTTGTTTTTACTACTATTTGTTTTCATATTTTCTTATAACAATGATAATCGTAAACGTGTTTTAATCCTGATATTTGTTTTCATAAATTTCTTAACCATAAGTGTTTTCATCATATTCATACATTTGTTACGGGTTCTTCATCAACTCGACACGAGAGACTGATCACACGTGTGTCCAGTTGGTGAAACTTTAAATTAGTACTAATTATTTTTTCGTCATTTCGACATGCCAAAGTTTCTATGTATGTCCACATAGTGAAATTTAAAATAAATTACTTTTATGTTTTCGTCAACTGAACACACCTAGGTTTTTTCCAAAAAAAGGTACAGTCAGGGTAAAAATTTAAATAAAAGAAATGTGTAACAATCAAATATTTATTAGAGGATTTGTTAATATAAAGGCAAGCATACTTAGCTAGATCTAAACATTCTAAATATACCTAATAATTTAAAATCATCACAGAAATATCAAATAACTTAACTTAGAAAAATATATTTTTTTCTTTTTAAAGCTTGAACTCAATGACTTTTTTAATATTGAACGATACACTCCACTCCTATACAAACTTAAATGTACCTACTAGTTGCAGTTTGCAGTAAAGTTTATATGAGAGCGGAGTCGAAACATTCAATCTTGAGTAGGTATAGGTGGCACAAAATAAAATATCAAACAAAATAGTCATCAATAGTGCATACTTATGAGATAACAATAATAGATAATTTTACAAACAATAATAATCATTCCACACAACTCTGTAACAATAATATATGGCATTTAGAAAAAAGAGTATTACAGTAATAATAATAATTAAACTAATAGTATCACAATCATTTTACTAAGACTAGACTAAGATAATATAGAGATCAATACAATCAACAATAAAAAATAGAATATAATTTTTCCTAACAATATAAAGACATTTTTATTTACTTCAATTTTTTGATACAGTGACCGATGCTAATTTCTCTTGATTCAAACTCTCTAACAGTGTCTGCGATCATAGTGTTCATTCTGATAGTTTCCATTTTTTTTCTTGATATAGGTCCGTCCATCATTACCTGGCGCCAAAAATCATTCATGTCTCTTTTGATCGCGACCAGGAACTGTACTATATTTGGTTTCCGTTTTAATTTTTTGGCTATTCTGGCATTCCATGCCTCTACAGAATTATTAGTGCGATGATGTTCTTTATAACAGTTGTATGTGTTTGCATAATCAGAATTATCATCCAGCCACGTTTTGATAAAATAGTCGTTAAATGTTGTTGCATCTTCAGTGTTTAAGCATTCCGCCATGATATATAACCAGGCATCTGGTTGTGCGTCAATCGGTAAAAGTGGCAATGTACAACATCTCTTCACGTGATCTTTTCCCAATTTAGACTTTGTTAGTCGCAACATTTCTGCTTTTCTCCACAGACATCTCTTGAAATGAGTATAGCATCCCACAATTTTTATATTCGGAAATTCATATTGCAAAGCTTGAATAAGAGGCTTTTCAAAATCACATGTGATGGTTTCTGGGTTCCACTCCGGTATTTGGCTTTTAATTAAACAAAATAATGTTTTGTAACTTTCAACTGTTCTATTGGGCAGCAAAGCATAAATAGTGGGAATAATATTTGTATGATATTCCGTACTTCCAATATCGACATGAATTGTGAATAGCTGATGGAACTTTCTAACGCATGTTTTAAACGTTCCATCACAGAAGAATCTTTTAGAGTTTGCAACAATCTCTCTCATGTTGTGGTGGGCAAAAACGAGAATACGTTGATCTCCGATGCGATCCGCAAGCAAGATATCTTGAAACTGCTCAGGTACAACTGTTTCGGCTATATTATTGAATGAAATGCGTTGAACGCCCAATGATTTGTTCCTTTTTCTATATAGTTTATTTTTCACACTTTGGAAACGTGGGATATTTGCAACTAAATGTAGTCCTTTTTCTTCCATTCGCTCAATAGTGTCAAAGTATAGACTTGGAACAGAAGCAGCTAGATTATGCTTTACTTGATCCTCACAATCATTTAAATTCATTAGAATCTCGTTATTCGTTATATCACCCTCATGATTATGATCAGTTGTTTTTAATATAGTGGTGTTATTGAAATTTAATTTGATCATAGCTCGACAAGTTGACTTTTTCGAACAACGCCACATTGAAGATTTATCTTTATTTTTTCTTAGGTGTACATATTTGTATCCATCTTTTAATAAAATTGGTTGATTTCTTTGGGAAGTTATGAATGAAAATGTATTTCTGTTTGCCAATGATGGGCCTGCGACTTCTTCTATAGACATATTTGTCTTTACATGAAACAATAAACAAGTTTTTTTTATAAGGAATTAAATACCGCGGCATAGCTAAATTAAAATAATTAAAAAAAATACGTTGTTAAATCTAAAACTTACTGAATACTTACCTATATTAAAATCCACGTCACTTTTAAATGGCACAAATACTGCACTTAATGCACACACCAAACGAAGTAAACTGATAACGAATTATGACCAAAGGGTTACCGGGTTGGGATTTATTACCTGCTTCAACCAATTAGAGCAGACTACGTCATTTTAAGTCGCCGGCCGCCGGGAATACAAAAGAGTGTAATAAAACTGGTTCCATGTTGAAGATTATAGACAAGCATAGTAACATGGTAATAGTGACTTTCGAACACTATCGGTGTTAAAAATACAATCTTTATAAATTCATAAATGGTGAATAATTACAAAATTACCCGTGCCTAGCAGTAGGACATTTAGAGGACAATGATAATTCTGATTCAAAAAAATTATCTGCGTGACTGTACTTTGTTATGAATTCGGGTAAAATGTGAACGTGTGTCCAGTTGACGAAAACATAAAAGTAATTTATTTTAAATTTCACTATGTGGACATACATAGAAACTTTGGCATGTCGAAATGACGAAAAAATAATTAGTACTAATTTAAAGTTTCACCAACTGGACACACGTGTGATCAGTCTCTCGTGTCGAGTTGATGAAGAACCCCGTTAAACTTTATATATTATCATAGCTCCTCCCCCGTTCAGCTTCCAGCGGGCGGTACGGCTCGCCGAACTCGGTGTTGCATGTGTCGTTGCGGCCATAAGGAGACTGGGCCTTCGGGTAGCGCCTCACAAGACCGAGGCGCTATGGTTCCACGGATTACGCCGTAGGCAGGAACCACCCAGTACGTCGATGCGGGTAGGTGACGTAGAGGTCAGGGTGGGGCGGTACATGAAGTACCTGGGCCTCACCCTAGACAGTCGATGGGGCTTCGAGGAGCACTTTGAGCGTCTGGCCCCCCGAGTGCGCCGGGTAACCGGCGCGTTACACCGGCTGTTGCCGAACCTCGGGGGTCCACGGGAAGAAGTTCGCCGCCTCTACGGAGGTGTCGTGCGATCCATGGCTCTTTACGGGGCGCCCGTCTGGTCTGAACGCCTGACGGGCGCCTCCCGCTGCAGAGCTATTCTTAATAGCCTGCAGCGTGTGGTGGCCATACGGATCGCACGAGGATACCGTACGGTATCCTTTGAGGCGGCGACACTCCTGGCGCGCCTCCCACCTTTTGATCTACTGGCGGCGGTCGACGCGGCGGTTTTTACCGAAATACGCGTCCGCCAGGGGATCGGGGGGGCGCCAGATCGGACGCTCATTGAGTATAGACAGGATGCACACCGGCGCGTACTAACTCAGTGGCGCGCACGGCTTGAGTTGCGACTAAACGCGCGCCAACGTGCCGTTGGTGCTATCCTGCCTCACCTCGAGGCCTGGGTGGGAAGGAAGGGCGGTTACGTCACCTACAGACTGACTCAGATACTCACCGGACACGGTTGTTTCGGTGAGTATCTGAGCCGGATCGGCCGAGAAGCGACGACACATTGTCACCATTGCGGGAGCGACCTGGACTCTGCCCAGCATACGCTGGAGGAGTGCCCGGCCTGGGAGGCCGAGACACGAGTCCTGGTCGCTGAGATCGGACGGGATCTTTCGCCGCCAGCAGTCGTGTATGCGATGCTAGCTGGCGACTCCACTAAATGGGACGCCGTGGTCTCCTTCTGTGAGGCAGTTTTGCTGCAGAAGGAGGCCGCCGAACGGGATCGGGAACGAGCCGATCCCGCTCGTAGGCGGAGGAGGCGTGGGGGTGGCGGCGGCAGCCGTTAGCCCAACTCCCCTCGGGGCCGCGGTGGCAGTATGAGAAGTGTCCTCAACTGCCGCCACGCACAAGCGGCTCCGGGATGACAGCGATCTGTTTGTGGCGCAGCGCTGTGCCGTACTGGCAGGAGTCGGCAATAGGGGAGGGCAATCCAATGGAGCCCTCCCAGGGTACGTGTCCCGACCATCTGGGACATGGCGCAAAAGGGGGGTACCGGAGCAGCATACCCGCGTTCCCGAGACTCCCCCATCAGGCGCCAAGAGAAGTCCACGGCAGGTAGGTTTAGTCGGTGCAAGTCCGACATACCCACCCGCAGACACTTTTTGCGGGTGGCATGCGAAGGCATTCCCCTTGCCTTAACAAAAAAAAAAAAAAAAAAAAAAAAGCTCCTCCCCCGTAGGTGGTAGCGTGATAATATGTAGCCTATATGTTGACCCGACCTCTTAGTAATATTCATGCAAAATTTGAAGTAAGTCCATGCAGTAATTTTTGAGTTTAGCCCGGACATACATACAGACAAACAGACACACAGACAAAAATTCTAAAAACTATATTTTTGGCTTCGATATCGATTTTAGATCACGCCCCAAGTATCCTTTTTTAAAAATATTCAATGTACAGTTTTCACTTTCCCACGATTTTATTATATGTATAGATAAAAGGTACAATAAATGTAGCATAAATAAAATAGGAGGTGAAGTTAAAAATGCGACTCTAGTGAAAATGTAATTGGTACCAAAAATGAGGTGCTACCAGACAAGTAGGTTAGAACGGTGATCGCAACAACGCGCGAGCCGAGCGAGCGAAGCGAGCGGGCCGCGGCAGCGGCCGGCGAAGCGCCAGAAACTAATCTTTGTTAGAAAATAGACAGTATTATGTATATTTATTAATTAAACCAATATGATAATAGAATGTTATGAAGAAAAAGGTCTGAATAAAAATATATGATTTCACACTTTTCTTGGTAGTAACGGTTATGAGTTCCGATGATATTAATAAAAATGTATGAATAAAAAAGTATGAAAAATAAAATTATGAAGAGTGATGATTATGAACACAAAGCGGTAGTAAGAAAAAAAATATGATTAAAAATTTTATGTGAGCCAATATGGACCCAATTTTACATCCAGACTCAGAAAAGCTATTATATAGCTATTATATATATAGGTTAGACAAACATTTATCCTGTGATGGTATCGGATCCGGGAAACGAAGTGTCGAGCCGACAATCTATATCCGTAATAATTACTGTACAAAAAATTTGCCCAAAAACCGATTAAAAAGAGCCATTTTAAACTGATAAGCATAATAAACGAGGCGTCTAGAAGCAAAACCAAAAAATGCGAAGTAAAACCTATTTTCTGGTAGCAATAGTTTGTTCCGTTGATAATTTTTCAGCCATCGTGCGCAAGAGATCTCTTTGGTACATAGAATGCGTGTCAGCCCCAACATAATTCTTAAAACGTTGATCGATTGGTGGGACTCTCCGATCTTGGGAAGGTGGATACGACTGCACGCAGTCAAGCAGACATTTCCCAGAGTCAGCGGTAGTATTGAAAATGGCTAAAGCGACTAAATTTACTGACTGACTATCATTTACGGTCAGATTGGTCAAAAATGGTCATTAACTGTCAAAAAATTTCGTTTTTAGTCAATTTGATTTCAGTCATATAAAAGTACCTTTTAAGTTTTTGTCGTTGGTGCTTTTTACGACTTATAGTATTATTATATAGTGTTAATCATTTTACATTTCGAATCATGCGTGCATTTAAGACTAAATGGCAACGTCGCATCGCCTCGCGCATCGACTTTGATGTCGTCTTATCCTCTCATGATATAATAAAAAATTAAACGTTGCTTCATTTAAAAAATTAAATTAATAAATAATTGGGTGGTAGTCGAGAATAGACAATAATATTTGAGTCAAATTTACTGAATTTGACTGTAAATGACCGGTCATTTAAGGTTTATGACAATTGTGACTAGGAACATTAAAAAAAAAAAAAAGTTTATGTTACTAACACTAGTTATCATTGTAACTAACACATATAGAAATTATTGTCAAATAAATTATGATTATATTATTGGAAATTAAAATTGATATAATTGCTACAACACTTACTTAGTGACAGCTGACTTCATACAGGTACCGTCCTGATGCTTGGTGTATTTAGCTTGAGTTTTTACTGAATGATGTCTATAAAATTGATTATATTTTAAATGGTTTTTCATAAACAAATAAAGATCCAAACCGTTGAGAACTTATATAAACACGTAATAATCTCGGATTAATATTAAGAGCGCAAAATGTGAAAATAATCTCACAAAGAAGAAGCACGGATGTAATGCCATGAATATTCCATTTACGTACTTCCGTAACGAAACAATGGAAAGATAAGATTCGAATATTCGGAGCTTCGTCGAACAATTTAAATATACATTTTGCGATTTCTTTACGTAACTAGATGGAGTGAGATGGATAAAAAATTATTTCCAGGAACCAAACCTTTTATTTGGGATCAAATTGAAAAAAAAGATAGTAAGTAATGGAATCTGGCGTTACTTTGCGGAAATTCATAACAATCAAAATACAAAATCAATATGTATTGTTAATTCCGCCTTGATAAATGACTACCATACGCTTGCGTTACGGATCGCCGACTTGGATATCTTCAATGACAAGTTGAATAAGTTCTAAACTAAAATTAATTCTATGACATAATGATGTATTTCTATTCTTTGATTATACTTTCATTCTTGTTTTGTTTATTATTAGTTACGCTTGGGTTAATCTAGTTAGTTATAGATAGGTATAATTTGTTTAATTTAATAACTATATCACATTTACTGTCATCATAATAACAATTCTTTGATGGTCACAACTTGAGATGATATAATTCCATTTTGTGCTATTATATTAGTCTCCAAGGCACTCACTTTATCACTGAGAAGCGTAATTGTCTTTTGCAAGTCGCGGACACAACTTTCAAGTGCTTTGTACGCCATTTTTTATATAAATAAATAAAAAAACCGTAGAGGAACTTTTAGTGAACTTTCGTCTTCGGTGACGTACCCTCAACCTAATATAATTTGTAAATGTAATATAAATTTAATTTCTATTTTAATTTTTATGTTGTGCTTAGTTTAATCTTATAGAACTGTTAAATGTGGCCGAGATTATTATGTACGCCGTTATTGTCATATGCATCAGTGACTATTGTTATAATATTTGCTATGTGAATTGTTAATGTTTATGATGTGGCTGTACTCAACAAAGTAATAAAAAAAAGACGTGTGGCACTCGGAGACTGCCGCGGTAAAGCTATTGCATAGCATTTTTTATCAACTTAAGCAATTATAATTATTTATTTATTTTATAATACTGCATTTGTGATAATAATATTAAAATGAATGTATATAGAGTACTAACTCATTTTCTTTCACTATTTTTTCGTGACTTTCTTCATTAATAAATGCACTTTGTTTATTCATATTTAAAACACTTTGTACACAAATTATACGAATACAGATATTCACTGATGTAGGTAGATGATAAATACCTATACACCTATATACTTTCTCACAAACAGCTGATTACGGTAGTTTTCCAATACAACCAATGCCACCTAAAGGCGGGTTGCTGACCTAGGAGACAAGCGTGATATTTCAAAAAGTCATTAAAAGTTCTGGTATTTATCGATAGATGGCGGTCGGAGTAGGGGGGTGTTAGGTTTTTTTCGTTACGGAATTTCTGGATTCGGTCCCCACGCTCAAGGCCCGCGATAGAAGCTTTGCAATAGCTTAAAAAAATTGTCAGTTTAATCATGCCGGGATGCAATTTGCACCACCCTGCCGCCCGCTAAAATATGCGAATGCAAGAAAGACAATATAAACAAGTTAAATACATGCGCCAGTATTATATACGTGTCTCAGTCCTCCACGGACCATTCTCAAGGGAATTCTTGTGGAGTCCTCGAATAAGACAGTCGAGCATTTGACGAGTTAGCATCCCTTGTGTTTCTTGAATGTGCATATTTTTGCGGGCGGGAGGGCGGTGCAAATTGCACCCCGGCATGATTAAACTGATATTTGGCGGAATTAACACTACATATTGATATTGTATTTTGAAAACAGATAGTGATTGCGTTCACGTTTCAGCCGGCCTGTGTCACTCGAAACTTTTCATGTGACCTGACAAGTACAATCACTTCTCTACATATATACATAATAATATGGAGATCTTACCTTAATATAAACAGAACCAATCAGACAATATGCAGTAAATTAAACCTATATATATATACTTGACAACAACTTAATATAAGCTAGCTAAATAAAGAAATCATAAATTTAATATTTTATTCATATCATAAATTTAATATTATACAATCTGTGTACCTACTTAAATATCTGTAGGTATGAGAAATAATTAAGTTTACTTGACTATATTACTACAAACATTAAATTTAACTAATTAAAATGATGTACTATGGAATATCTGGCACATCTCTTGATCTTGTGATGTCCTATTTATCGGGGCGACAACAGATGGTTTCGATAGGCAGTGTCACTTCGGCACGTCATCCTGTGAAAATGGGGGTGCCCCAAGGATCTATATTGGGCCCATTTTTATTTCTAGTTTATATAAATGATCTCCCTTATCTGGTAGAGAAAGTATCAGACATAGTTTTGTTCGCTGATGATACGTCGCTCATATTTAAAGTAAATAGAAAGGATAAAGATCTTATTGAGCATAATAAAACACTCAACTTTATATGAGAATGGTTTTCGGCAAATAATCTCTTGTTAAATGCAGGGAAAACTAAATGCATCAGGTTCTCATTGCCGAATGTGACTCAAATTGTACCAACAGTTGCACTTAATGCGAAAATATTGGATTTAGTCCCATCGACCGTATTTTTGGGATTGACACTTGATTCAAAATTGCAATGGGGTCCTCAGATTGAAAAGTTAGCAGGTAAATTAAGTTCGGCTTCCTATGCTGTCTGGAAAATAAGGCAATTGTCAGATGAACAAACTGCTAGATTAGTGTATTTCGCGTACTTTCATAGCATTATGTCGTATGGCATTATGCTGTGGGGTTCGGCGGCTGACATAGGTACTATTTTTGTATTGCAGAAAAGAGCAGTCAGAGCCATTTATGATTTAGGAGGTCGCGATTCTTTGCGAAATTTGTTTAAAGAAATAAATATACTTACTGTGCCATCGGAATATATATATCAGAATATAATGTTTGTTAGAAAAAATATTCATAATTATAAAAAGAAAAGTGAACTGCATTATATAAATACTAGGAATAAAAACAAACTAGCCATGCCAGGCTTTAGAGTAAGCAAAACTAATAAATCATTTTTAGGAATTTGTATTAGGTTTTATAACAAGCTTCCTACTCAAATTACTGATCTGCCTGACACAAGTTTTAAAACACATATTAAACGTATACTTATGGCTAGGGGTTATTACACCACTAAAGAGTACATCGATGACAAAGACGTCTGGCTCTCACTTCCTACCTGCACATTGCTCGCTGGAGATCTTGTAGCCATATAGACATGACTGATCTGCTGTGTTACGTGAGCTATCTGTAAATGATTGCTATCATATACTTAATTTAAAATTATTGACTCTGTCTCAAAATGAATAATGTTATTGTTTCGAAGTTTTTCTTTCGTATACCTAAATATAATCTAAAATAATAAGCATTCAGACAACCGATCGAGCATATATTGTGTTTGCCTACTAAATAGTTACTCTAATTGGACCAAATCCCGTGTTCATGCCCGCTTGAGTATGTTTCGCCGGACCGTCTCAGCTGGGTCGTGTTGAAACTGGTAGTAGATGAACCCACTGAGTTTGTTTCGCTGGGTCTTCTCAGTTGGGGCGCATTGGATCCGGTGGTAGCATTAAAGCGCGACCGTCGTTATTAACACAAGGTCCGTCATAATAATAATACCTTTAATATAGACAGAACCATTGACAATATGTAGTAAAAATATTAGACTTAAACTAGATAATTAAACATAATCTCTTGACAATAACTTGATACGAGCTAGCTAAATATCATTTCTGTAATAAAATAAATTTTATAAATGTTTTCATACAAGATGTACCTAAATACTCGTATCTATGTTAGAAAATAGAAGTAATATCTAATGTATACAACTATATTACTATTAACTATATTAATAGAAATAATATCTAATGTATACAACTATATTACTACAAACATGTTCTGACTATTTACAAGCGCTTTTTTAAAGTCTACGTGAATAAACACCTTTTTTATTTTATTTTATTTAAAAATACTAAAAAAAAAATCAATAATGTAATTTGTATGGTCACAATTCTAACTTAACCTACTATTTCCAAAAAATGTGTTAAGATAAGTTTGATTATTTTGTTAAATAAATTAGTAGACATATTTGAGTTGGCAAGTTTCACATATCTGGATTTCATGGTTCTAAATCTTACTAGTTCTATGGAAGTAGTAATAAAGATCCCACAGACGCCCCACCACAGCATTAAATTCACTCTTTAAAGGGAACAAAACATCAAATTTAATTTTAGAAGTAGCGCCAAATCTAGAAATTTGCAGCAACAGTAACATTGTAAATTCAAAGTACCTTTAAAGCCTTTTAATTTTACACGGAGCTATTTCTTAATAAGGTAGAAGATGATTATCTTTCCAACTTTCGCACATAACCGCTCGCTCATTGCCCCTTTTGTGTAACTGAACACCCCTTAGGACCTGTACATAATAAAATGGTTTGGCAAAGAGATTGGAGATAAGAATGGTAATGTGTTTAAGTTCTTTGATATTATTTTGTAATGCGGAAAAGTTGGATTAGAGGTGTTTTAAGTTAAACACTTCATTGCTACCTTTGCTTATCAAATTCTGTGTTTCAGCAGTGTATTACGTCTGAGTCCCAAGTCTGCAAATTTTTTTGATATTTTTTAAAACAATACTTGTGGCGCGGTGTCCTTTACAATTGAAGTACATCCAGAGTCAGAACAACTATTTATGGGTCACACAAATAGCTGTCCTGCGTGTATGGGTCACACAAATAACCGTCCTGCGCGGGAATTGAACCCTGGACACGAAGTGGCGAGGCGGCCGTTTTAACCGCCACGTTACAAACAACTGTATTTCTCTGTCTCTATTATTTTTGTATATATTACGTATATTATCAAAAAATAATACATATTTATATAGATAATTACACCCAGACTCAGGACAAACAGACAGGTTCATGCATACAAATATCTGTCCTGGGTGGGAATCAAACCCTTGACCTGCGGCGTGAAAGGCAAGTATTTACCAACTACACCAACCAGCTGTTAATAAAATAGTTGTTCTGAGTCTGGTTGTAATTTTTATCCATCAATATGTTTGAAAAGTAACTCTCGACATAGGGATTAATAATAATAATATCTGGGACAATGTCACACAGATAATCCTAGCACCAAACTAAGCAAAGCTTGTACTATGGGTACCAGGCGACGATATACATACTTACATAGATAGATAAATACTTATATACATAGAAAACATCCATGACTCAGAAACAAATATTCGTGCTCATCACACAAATATTTGCACTTACCGGGATTCGAACCCAGGACCACCAGCTTCGTAGGTAGGAGTACTACCAACTAGGCTACGGTGACTTCTAATCATGTCATTAAAAAAAGGCAAGTAGCTGCTACCGCTTTAACATTACAAACCTCCCCTAACGAACTTATCCCAGATTCATACGGAATCAATTGCCCACAAGTTTCTGCCATCGATCGGTTATAAAAATAATTTAGTGTATTAGTTTTTCGATCGCGGTTCGTATGAAATTTACGGTCCATACTTACCAGCAGTACAAGAGTTTCCATCTCAAGAACAATCACAATCGCCAGCTGTTCCTAAGTCACCCCCAGCATCAACAAACTGGTCACCAGACACTTCTTCTTATTAAGATAACTTATAAAAATCTTATTTATTTTAATTTCTGTGACCCATTAATAGTTATTCTGAGTCTCGATGTAATTTGTATCCATCAGCTATATGTTTGAAAAGTACCCAGGAATATAGGGATTAATTTCTAGTCATGTCATTACAAAAAGGCAAGAAGCTGCTACCGCTTTTTCATTACAAACCTCCCCTAACGACTTTATCCCACACTCATACGTAATCAATTGCCCCCAAGTTTCTACCATCGATCGGTTATAAAAATAATTTAGTGTATTAGTTTTTCGATCGCGGTTCGTATGAAATTTACGGTCCATACTTATCGTAAATTTGGCGGATGATTTGTGGGTGCGAGAAATTTTGTATGTAAAATCCTACTTTCTTAACGAAGTTCAGATAGGGTATCAGGTTAACTTTTAAAGGAGAATTCAATCTTCAGACGGCAGTGTCTTACATACGTACATACAGAGACTCACGCCTGTTTCCCAGAGGGGTAGGTAGAGACCACAGACTTCCATTTGTCACGATGCTTGCACACCTCTTTCGCCTCATTTGTTATCATTATTATATTAGTCATTATATTCTTCATACATGCTCGCCGGTTTAAGGTCCTTCTGACCTGGCCTTTCTTGAGAACGTCTCTCATTTGGTCAGATAATGTTCTACGAGGTCTTAAAGCTAGATATTGGATATGATATTGGAAATATGGAGCTTAGTAGGAAAGCGAGCTTGAGGACTCAAGAAGAGAAAATACAGTAGTAGGTGCCCTTAAGTTATCTTCAGAGAGGGTCTACATATCTATATGATAATGCTCTTCTGAAGAGATTGAAATGATTGGCGGAGTCCAACATGACATGTCTGAAAAAGTACGGCCAAGTGCCAATCTCGCGCACGAAGGCTTCCGTACCATTATCTATAAGAACGAGCAAAAAATTCACGTTTGTTGTATGGGAGCCCCCTTAAATATTTATTTTATTTAGTTTTTTAGTATTTGTTGTTATAGCGGCAACAAATATAGATCATCTGTGAAAATTTCAACTGTCTAACTATCAGGCTTCATCAGATATAGCCTGGAGACCGACGGACAGCCAGACAGACAGCGAAGTCTTAGTAATAGGGTCCCGTTCTAAAACGAAACCCTAAAATTCATATACATATTTTTTAAATCCTTTAGCAAATAACAAGTTACTAATCTATTATTAGGGTTCCGTAGCCAAATGGCAAAAAACGGAACCCTTATAGATTCGTCATGTCTGTCTGTCTGTCTGTCCGTCCGTATGTCACAGCCACTTTTTTTTTAAATTAAGTACTTCCTTTAGTATCCTAAAAATATATAGTTAAAATGAAATTTTCTATCTTCTTTTCAATTAGTTCAATATTAGAATCCAGTAAAAAGCATTTAGCTTTAATAAGAAGAAACAAATTTTAATTAAATTTACACAAAGTAACTTGGTCGCTGTAATTAAAAGTAACTAACTGTGCACCTGTTACACAATTATTGTTACAAAAATAGCGAGTTTGCGAAAAAGGAATGTTTTAACTACTCTTGTTAAATGTAGTGAAAAATTTACTGTCCCGGTTTTAACTTTGTAACATTTAAATACTTTTGTTTGTTATTACTTTGTTATGTAGCGTGGTACGTAGATAATGAGGTGCCGGGTTCAAATTCCAGGTCAGGTCGAAGTGTTATTAGTGTATTTCGGTCAAAAAGACACACATACATATAGACTCACGCCACGTTTCCCAGCAGTGTACGACTCAACGCCGACAGTCATTACGCCTACAGACTGGACACCGACGAGACTTTAATTTGACTCTACTTTTCGCCGACAGTACACTTTGCCGACAGTATTCATAATTATTGGTTTAGGTTAGGTTAGAACTGTGACCACAACCGAACGGCCGGAACCGAATCGGTCCTATATTACACTTGGTAAATGTTTCTCTCTGTGTATGAGTGAAGTGTTCTGTCAGCGAAAAGTACATTCGAAGTAAAGTCTTGTATGTGTACAGTCTGTCGGCGTTTAGTCGTACACTCCACCGAGACACAGACAAATAATACTACCAAGGTTTACACTCTGGGTTACTACTAGGTGTCTTTTTTTCATTCTCTTAACAAATCGGAGACAAGAAAAGCTGTCAATATTGTGCCTGACCTCCTTCGGTTGTGTCGGATAGCAATCCCATTATGAGAGTCAGGGACTATATAATGCACCCATCTTAACGCATACAATTCTTAGACTAGCATCTTGCATCTGTATTTTAGATACTTAAATCTTAAATAAGTCGTATCTCTGATTTAAACAATTCTATGAGCTATTACAAAGTCTGCAAAGAGTAGCGATTCATTTTTGGGGATACTTTTGTTCAGCAGCAGACGTTGGACGTAATATCCTGAGGACACTATTCACACACGGTCATCTGATCCCAAACTAAGCAGAGCTTGTACTATGAAAACCAGACTGTTAAACTACATACTACGCTGTCAAGAAAGTAGCGGGAAAAATAATATACAAAATGTTTGTTATTCATCCAAATTTATTTTATCACTTTCAAAGTATGCTCCTTCAGAAACGATACACTTACGCCAATGAATAATCCATTCATCAAAACATTTTTTAAACGCTGCTTTCGGAATTGAGTTCAGCTCTCGACGCGAATTCTCCTTTATGTCTTCTACCGATTGAAAACGGGTACCACGAAGTGGTAATTTGAGTTTAGGAAAAAGAAAGAAGTCAGCTGGAGCCAGAGTGTTGAGTGTTTGGTCAAAAATTCGTTCACAATGATGGCCTTGTGCGAAGGCGCATTATCGTGGTGCAAAATCCAAGAATTTTCTTTCCACAAATCTGGCCTTTTTCGTCGAATTTGCTCTCTTAAACGCCGCATAACGCTCAAATAATATTTTCTTTATTTACCGTTCGACCTTCCGGTAAGAATTCAGAGTGCAAAACACCGCGATAGTCAAAGAAAACAGTCAACATGACTTTGACTTTTGATCGACTTTGGCGTGATGTTTTCGGTTTTGGTTCAGTTGGAAGGCGAAGGTTTAGTCCGAAGTTTGTTAACTAGTTTGCATGTCAAACTCGTAAACCCACGTCTCGTCACCAGTAACAATGCGTTTCATGAATGTTGGGTCGGAATCGAGTCGTTCTACCATGTCCTCAGCGACTTACATGCGATTGAGTTTTTGGAGAAAATTCAGATCTTTTGGGACTAGCCGAGCGGCAACATGTTTCATACCCAAATGATTAGTTAAAATGGTACGAATCGACTCGTGAGATACAGAAAGTTCGGCGGCTATCTCTCTCAGAGTTGATTGAGGATTTTCAGTCACTATTTCCTCCACTTTTGCGATGTTAACTTCAGTTGCAGACGTTGATTGCCTACCAGAGTGAGGCAAATCTTTCATCACATCTCGACCGCTTTTGAATGCTTTGAACCACTCATAAGCACGAGTTTTTGTTAAAGTCGATTCACCCTAAGCTTTCTCTAACAGTTTCAGTGACTCCGAACACGAAATTCCATTAGCGATGCAAAATTTAAGACAAACTCTTTGTTCGATATTTTTGTCCATTATGAAATTCGCAATACACACTATATATGCTATTACTAAAACCAGTACTGTATTTAATATAAATAACAGATGCAACTCAAACTCCGCGCCAAAATGGAAAACAGTTGTGCCAATCTAACAACAAAAAAAAAACAAAAAATTGAATTTGGAACCATAAACAAATCATCCATTCCCGATACTTTTTTGACTGAATGTATACTACTTTTGTAAATATGGAATGTTTTTGCATAAACAAATAAAGATCCAAACCGTTGAGAACTTATATAAACACGTAATAATCTCGGATTAATATTAAGAGCGCAAAATGTAAAATAATCTCACAAAGAAGAAGCACGGATGTAATGCCATGAATATTCCATTTTCGTACTTCCGTAACGAAACAATGGAAAGATAAGATTCGAATATTCGGAGCTTCGTCGAACAATTTAATTATACATTTTGCGATTTCTTTACGTAACTAGATGGAGTAAGATGGATAAAAAATATTTCCAGGAACCAAACCTTTTATTTGGAATCAAATTGGAAAACAGATAGTAAGTAATGGAATCTGGCGTTACTTTGCGGAAATCCATATCAATCAAAATACAAAATCAATATGTATTGTTAATTCCGCCAATTGTCACTTTAATCATGCCGGGGTGCAATGTGCACTGCCCTGCCGCCCGCAAAAATATGCACATGCAAGAAGGACAATCATCATCATCATTATCATCATATCAGCCGAAAGACGTCCACTGCTGGACAAAGGCCTCCCCTAAAGATCTCCACAATTGCCGGTCTTGCGCTATCCGCATCCAGCGATTTCCAGCGACCCGCACAAGATCATTTGTTCACCTTGTAGGGGGCCTGCCCACGCTGCGTCTTCCGGTTCGTGGTCGCCACTCGAGAACCTTTCTGCCCCAGCGGCCTTCGGCTCTACAAGGTATGTACCCTGCCCACTACCACTTCAGATTGGCAATTCTTACGGCTATGTCGGTTACTTTGGTTCGCCTGCGGATCTCAACATTTCTGATTCTATAAGATGGACAATATAAACAAGTAAATTACATGCGCCAGTATTATAAACGTGTTTCAGTCCTCCACGGACCATTCCCAAGGGAATTCTTGTCGAGTCCTCGAATGAGACAGTCGAGCATTTGACGAGTTAGTATCCCTTGTGTTTCTGGAATGTGCATATTTTTGCTGCCACGTCATGCACTGCACGGTAGGGTAAAAAAATAACGATTCCACATAAATGTAAATTTTTTACGGAATAAATAATTTTTGACTTTGTCTATGTGCACGAAGTTTTTATGTGTACACCATGAATTATTCTGGCTATACGCAATTTTAGAGTTCATATTTTTGTATTTTTATATGTTGAATTTGTTATTTAATGCCAATTAAGGGTTTTCCCTGCGAGATCGTGCGAATAATGCTAATGCTGAGATCCGCAGGCGAACCACAGTAACCGACATAGCCCCAAGAATTGCCAAGCTGAAGTGGCAGTGGGTACAAAGCTCGTAGAGCCTAGTTAGTAGTTCAGAAAGGGGAAGAAAGGTTCTCGAGTGGCGACCACGAACCAGGCAGGCCCCTACATGATGGACCGATGATCTTGTGACGGTTGCTGGAAGTCGCTGGATGCGGATAGCGCAAGACCGGCAATTGTGGAGATCTTAGGGGGAGGCCTTTGTCCAGCTGTGGGCGTCTTTCGGCTTATATGATGATGAAGGCTTTTTTATGAGGGTTGTAAACTTTCATTTGTGTAATAATCCTATGAATTAAATGAAGTTTTATGGAATATTTGACAATAGTGCATCAAATTGATAATGGAACAATTATTGTAGTGATCTTGATTTTGATTGTAATTAAACCTAAAATAGTTTAATTAATTAATAGAATGTACTGATCGTAAGGAGGAGCAGAGTCACCCAACACAAGCATTACTACATGCTTCCTGGGTGGTTCTAGCCACACTATGTTATATGCGAAATGTTAATGAAATAAACTATTTTATTTATTTATTTATAGATAATTACACCCAGAATCAGGGCAAACAGACATGTTCATGCACACAAATATCTGTTCTGGGTGGGAATCGAACCCACGACCTCCGGCGTGAAAAGCATGCATAAAATAAAATAAATAAAAAAGGTTTTTTTATTTTATTATTCAAATGATCTGCCCATGTGTATTGCTCGAAGTTTAACTCGGAGCGGCTGCCTCAGATTGGTTTGTTGTTTTGAGACCCGATGGATGATTGACTTTATGATTTCACATTTTTGAGATTAGTTTACTCTTTACATTACGATTAATGCTCAAAGACAAAAACAAATAATCAATAAAGTAATTTGTATGGTCACAATTCTAACTTAACCTACTATTTCCAAAAAAATTGTTAAGTGTAGTTTGATTATTTTGTTAAATAAATTAGTAGACATATTTAAGTTGGCAAGTTTCACATTTCTGGACTTACGTCAGAGACCTAATTCTTAACATTTCATGGATCTAAATCTTACTAGTCCCATGGAGGTAGTAATAAATTTCCCACAAACGTCCTACCACAGCATTAAATTCACTCTTTAAAACGAACAAAACATCAAATTTAATTTTAGAAGTAGCGCCAAATCTAGAAATTTGCAGAAACAGTAACATTGTAAATTCAAAGTACCTTTAAAGCCTTTTAATTTTACTCGGAGCTATTTCTTAATAAGGTAGGAGATGATTATCTTTCCAACTTTCGCACATAACCGCTCGCTCATTGCCCCTTTTGTGTAGCTGAACACCTCTTGGGACCTGTACATAATAAAATAGTTTAGCAAAGAGATTGGGGATAAGAATGGTAATGTGTTTAAGTTCTTTGATATTATTTTGTAATGCGGAAAAGTTGGATTAGAAGTGTTTTAAGTAAACACTTCATTGCTACCTTGGCTTATCAAAGGTCATTGGGCATATCTGACCCGCTTTGCGAAGAGTGGCGGACATTAACCAAAATAGTTCTAAACTAAGGGGAATAATATGACCTTTCATTGCATATAATTATTTTATTAAAAAGCGACGGAGAAAAAGTTGTACAGGATCGTTAAAAAAAATTAAAACAAACAGTGTCAGAGGATTTTATTTTATCTTATAAAGGCACAAAAATATTTTCGATACCAAACAGCATTTTGCACGGATGAACCAATGTTCAGAGGCATATATACGCTGTCTCTTTCGCACATTAGACAAGTAGAACAAGTTTCGTTGCGCTCGCGCACTTTCTCACCCCCGCGCAGTCCTTCGGTAGCTACCGTTGTGTTAGTTGGCAAAATACTTGATATACATTAGTTAGTTATCAACAAATAACTTGAATAGACAAGTAGCATTCGTGCCTCTAGATGAAAACAGTCAAGAATTTGAGGATTTTCCACAGCTGAGCTTTGAAGATTTAATCGTATTAACGTTGGGCTCATACCATTTGCGAATTGCAAGGTCTTATTGTCACGAGCACATACGACCAAACGGGGATTATATCATAAATTGTATCGACACCAACATTTAATTAATAATAAGATATTGATCAGAGGGCGAATTCAGTCACTTCATTTTCGAGTGAAACAGTACATATATTTTGCTACACCCAAAACAGCACGGAAGACAAAGAATAAAAGAATACTACTCGTTTATTATCTGTCTTGGGCCAGACATCAGGAAACTACAGACGCACCCGCTTAAATTGATCTGATCCTTGATTTGGATCAAATTGAATAAAAAACACATAGAT